>JAXQJP010000346.1:0-1202539 GCA_037042015.1 Furcasterigmium sp. R96-07A1
TTGTATACTACCCTACTGCTAGGTTGAACATCACTGTGGCGGAGACCTCTTCACTCTACTGATCCCGCGCTCTTACAGACGCCAACATTTTCTGATCCTCTTACTTGCCCTCCGTCTTGAGAACATACCCAAACGCCTCGTCCAGGATCCTCACTCCCTCATCAATCTCGTCGGCCGTCACCGTCACCGACGGCGCCAGCCTGAACACGCCGCCCATGCTCGGAAGACTGACGACATTGCACGACAGCCCGAGCTCCATGGCTCTCTGCGACACCTTCTGCCCCAGCTCCGCGCCGGGCGCCTTGGTCTCCGCGTCCGCGATGATCTCGAGGCCCTGCAGCAGTCCCCTCCCGCGCACGTCGCCGACGCACCAGTACTTCTCCTTGAGCCCCAGCAGGCCCCGTCGCAGCTGCTCGCCCCTCTCCTCGGCGCGCCGCGCGTAGCCGTCCCGCACAACGATCTCCAGCACCTTGTTCCCGACGGCCGCCGTCAGCGGGTCGTTCAGGTGCGTCGTGAGCCACAGGAACCCGGCCTCGCGGCACCCGCGCTCGATCTCCGCCGTCGTGCTCACCGACGCCAGCGGCAGCCCGCAGCCCAGCGTCTTGGACAGCGCCAGGATGTCGGGCACGACGCCGTGGTGCTCGAACGCGAACATCTTGCCCGTGCGCCCCACGCCCGTCTGCGCCTCGTCCAGGATCAGGAGCATGCCGCGCCGCTTGCACTCGGCGGCCATGCGCTGAAGGTACCCGTCCGGCAGGTCGAGCACGCCGCCCGTGGACAGGATGGGCTCCATGACGAACGCCGCCAGGGACCCGACGCTCTGCCGGTCGATCATAGCCCAGCCAAAGTCCACCTCGGCCTCCCAGTCGTACGAGCCGTCGGGCCTGCGGAAGGCGGAGCGGTAGGCGTACGGCGCCGGGAACACGAGCTGGCCGGGCATCGGGGGCCCGCCGTTCTTCCTGCCGGTCGAGTAGGTCGCGGACGCGGCGGCGCCGGTGAGGCCGTGGTAGCTGGCGGAGAAGGCGACGATCTCGAACTTGCCCGTGTAGAGCTTGGCCATCTTGATGGCGGCCTCGATGGACTCGGAGCCCGTGTTGAGGAAGAAGGACTTCTCCAGGGGCCGGGGGAGGAGGTGGCCCAGGCGCTCGGCCAGGTCGACCACGGGCTGCGTGATCATGTTGCTGAGCAGGTGGTCGAGCTCCGAGACGTACTCCTTGACCACCTCGACGATCTCGGGGTGGGAGTGACCGAGGAGAGAACTCATCTGGCCCGACGTGAAATCGAGGATCTGGCGGCCCTGAGCATCGTAGAGTTTGGTACCGAGAGCCTTTGTGATGACCACGGGACAGTACGGGACGCCCGTGTTGACCAGGTACTGGTCCGCCTTGGTCCAGAAGGTGTTGTCGGTGGTGGAACCCATCTTGATGTGAGGGAGAAAAATAAACACGAAGGAGAAGGGAACACTGGTATCTTGGAGTTCTTGACGAAGGATCTGAATGCTTGTCGACGACCCCTCCTACTTATACGGCATCAGCAGGGACAGCCACCTACAAATTTCGCCGCGGAGATAAGCCACTGATAACAAAGGTACTTCAGTGGCCACCTCATCTTCGCGGACGTCGATGTACTTTTCAGCATGTCCGCGGGAAACTTGCCCGCGGGGAACCCCACAAAGGCGAGATCCTCCATCCACGCACTCCACGTGTAAGCTGGTGGCGTATTTACCGCTCACCAATGCAAACCAATGGACAGCTATGATGCTGCTGACAGTTTTTGTCATAACTCGTAATTCTTGAGTCTGTCAAGCGCTTTACATCCTACGTCGCAGTCTTCTCCTGCAGCATGGCATCCCGCCTCTTCACCTCGTCCTTCATCAGAATGGCCCGATCATTGTTCTTCTTGCTCCTGTCCGTGCTGACGGTGCATGCTGCCGCGATGGTCGCCAAGACCCCGAAAGCAATGGCGACCAGGTACACGAGGCTGAAGCCCTTGACGTACGACTCCCTCGCAGCTTCGGAGGCTCGCTCGACGAGATCAGGGGTCGCGCCGCTGACGGCCTGGTACGCGGCGCGGGTGTTGGTCTTCGCCGCCTGGACGAGTTGCTGCAAGAGACTGTCGGAGAAATCAACATCCGAAGCCTCGATCGCGGCCGTCATTTCACCAGGGAGGACCTCGCTGAACCGGTTCGAGTAGATGGCAGTGTAAATGGCCGTGGCGACGGCGCCCCCGAACAGGCGGAACGTTCCTGCCAGACCAACTGCGACGCCCCTGGGAATGATGTGAGTCAATGGCTTCAACGTGCGGATCCACAAGACGTACAGATCGGCCTGATCTTCCAGACCAAACGAAAGCATCGTGAATGAGAGCAATTGAGGCGGCGTGATGGTGATGGCTGCTAGGACGACCGTCACTATGGCTTGGGCCTTGTCATTGGCCCCGACTGAAGCCATGGACCCGATGAGTGCTGTTTGGAGAATGGTGAAGCCGACGAGCTGCCACTTCTCATGGTGTAGACGCGAGCAGATGAAGACGACCACGAGGCCGGCGGCTAGAGTCATCAGCTACAGGCCACGCCAAAGGGGAGCCACGAGGGGTGAAGGAGGACCTACTCCAGGTTCCGCAAGAAAATATGATGGCGTACACGCCCCTCATGATGATGGCATCTTCCGGTATGAACAGAGCCTGCGACTGGCGGGGCCACAGAACGTTCATGCTGTAGTACAGCATCCCTCCAACAAAGCAGACGACAATGACCATGTCGAACCTAGCAAGCCGTTAGAACACGGGCGCCTTGAGTATCGATGACGATAAACCTACTCTCGGACTCGCTTGAACAGCTTCGGTGGGAACAAAGGGTACGTCAAGGGCGCATAGGCGCACCAGAAGCCAACAGCAATGAAGCAGCAGCACCCAATGATGATCGGACACAGCGTCCCGGGATGTTTCCACGGATACGTCCTCCCCCCGAAATTGACGCCGACGAGGAAGAGCGCGCCACCGGACAGGAAGAGGAAGACGCCGACCCAGTCCATCTGCTTGAGGAGCTCCCACTTGGTCTTGCCGTCGCTGCGGTGCTTCATCTCAAAGTCGGGCGGATTGTAGAAGAAGAAGAGCAGAAGGAAGGCGCTGCAGTGAAAGGCAAAGAGATACCAGTACGCGCCCCGCCAGCCGATGTCCTGGTAGGCGATGAAGGCGTAGCTGATGACGGGGCTGGAGAAGGCGATGGCGAGGCTGACGTCCAGGCCACCGACGGCCATGATGCGGTAGCGATTCGGCACGGCCTCCTGCACGCAGGCGTAGCACAGTTCCTGGAAGCCGGAACCGACGCCGAAGAGGGCGCCCGAGGCGATCATCTGGTTGATGGACTGGCCGTTGGCGCCCACGAGGCAGCCGCAGATGGAGATGATGGCGCCCGTCATCATGAAGTAGCGGCGGCCGAAGATGTCGGAGAGGCGACCCCCGATCGAAACGATTAGGGACGCGCCAAAGGTCCAGTTGAGCGTGATCCAGGTGGAGTTCGGATCGGGACCTAGCTCGGCGTTGATCATGGGTAGGGTGGTTGCTGGTATGAGCATGGACATGATGTAGGCGTTGATCTGACCACACATGGCCTGGAGAGGGCATGTCAGCGAATGGCTTGGAGCAAGCATCTGTGGGCAGCTGGGCACAACTCACGATATATGCCAGGATGGTCTCCTTGGTTAACTTGCCGGCATTCGGGTCCTCCTCAGGGTGAGACGCCAGAACGGTAGCATTCTCAATTTGTTGATGGTGAAGGTCTTTCTCGCCGGCATCTCGGATGCCGTCCGAGTCGGAGGGTGACGGTGCAGCTGCAGAGATGGCCATGGTTTCTGTTGATATTGGCGCTCCTCAGTCAGTGCAGCCTCCACGAGGGTAGTCGAGGGGAATGCAATGGTGGCTTATATCTCGACGAGGTGATCGACAGTGTCTGCGACGAGGGAAAGAGTGCATGCTTTATTAGGAGTATGTTGCTGGTATGGCACACAGCTGTACTCGCCATCGAAGTTGAACCGCTGGCCGTGTGGTCGCCTTGGTTGCCGCTGCGTGGCCGAAGATCTACTGGTTGTTTCCCTTTACGGCTGGATCGAGCCCAAGGGCTTGGTCTCGGGAACACATATCCAAGCATGGTGACAGCGTGCCAACGTGGTCCGGGGATGAAGGGGAAGTGCTATTTCCTGTTGGACTCTTTGCTCATTCGCGCCGTCTGCAACATTCCCATCTGCAAACAGAAGCCGACAATATGACTATGCCTTTGAGATGGGACCCTTCATCGCGACCACCAAATCAAAAGATACGTTCAAGGTGCTGTTTCACTACCTCGGGCTTGGGAGGGTTTGGGTATGTCTTTCACGGACGTGGGCATCCGTTTGCAAACGGCCAATATCTGCTTGACAACGTATGCAAAGCATATCGTTGTCTTGGCTGTATGAAGTTCTTGACCCATCATCTCGTTTGGTACCAAGTTGGCCATGGTGGTTGCGTCGGAGTCGTGCGGGGGCCTTTCGCAAAAGGTTACCCGGTCCATGAATGAGCTCTGTAGCGGGCAAGGCTAAGTTGAAGTAGTACTCAAAAGTACCGGCTTCACCGGGTACCACTTCCGGCCCGTTAGGGGCTACGGGAAGCCCACCGAGATTGTGGAGGCGTAACGTCCCTCCAGCTTGTGTGCCGATCAAAGGTGTGCGGCGACAACCTCCACTCCAAAGATGTCGTGAGAAGCGGAGCGGAGTCGAGTGTGGATGGGACCACCCGCAGCCTTTCCACATAATAGATTCAGTTCCAAGGCGGAAAACAAGACCCGCCTTTCAGACCGCATGTCGTCATAAACCAAGATCGTTCAACATGTCTCTGTCGCCGCTACCTGGATGGAGTCAGCTCCTCCTTCTTCTCGTCCATAACAATCTGGTCTCACCATCATCATGACCCGTGTCGTAGTGTTCGGTGCCTCTGGCGTTCAGGGAGCTGCACAGGTCGCCGCTCTATCCCGTGCTGGTCATCATCCCGTTGCCGTGAGCAGGAACCCACAGCCTCTGCAGATCGACGGCAAGACGGTCGAAACGTTTGCGGCCGACTTCTCCGACTATGAGGCCATCCACAAGTCTCTCGAGGGAGCCGAAGTCATCTTCCTTAACCTCCCTTCGACGTCGTTCCAGGAGACGGCAACAATAATCGCAGCCGCAGAGAACATCGGGCGCGCGGCATCTTCGACATCGTCGGTCCGCCTGCTCATCTTCAACACGAGCATGCCCGTGCCAGAGGAGAAGCGAGGTCTCAAATCCCAAGACGACAGGGTCGACATGAGAAACATCCTGAGGCAGTCCGGTGTCCCCGTGATATCGATCCAGTGAGCTTCATGACCCTCGAAAGAAAGACCATGATCGCTTACTCGAACAGACCCGTCGCATTCATCGACAACTTGATGGAGGGCTGGGCATACCCCCCGATCGCCGAGCGGCAGACGATTGTCTACTGCCACAAGCCCGACCTGGAAGTGTCATGGATCTGCCACGACGACATCGCAAAGCTCATGATCGCTGCCATGGACAGGCCTCAGCTCGCGGGACGCAACATCCCCGTCGGGGGGCCCGAGACCGTCCGCCTCGAGCAGCTCGCCCAGAAGCTCTCCCGGGCGTGGGACCGGCCCATGGCCCACGAGAACCAGACGGTCGACGACTTTTGCGACAAGATCAATGCCGCCATGCGAGCGAGGTCTGGGATTGACGCCGAGTCGCTCATCCGCGACATGCACAAGGCGTACACGTACTACAACGAGAGCCCCGAGAAGCCGTTCAAGATTGACATGGACCCCGTCCTGAAGGAGCTTCCCGTCGAGTTGACGCCGATTGAGGAATGGGGGAGGCGTAATGTCCATAGACTGCCGCCAGCTGCGGCATGACTTTGCTCAAAGAGTTTCATAAATTGAGTGAGGTCTCTCAATGTTTCCAAGTTGTACCGCCAGTGTGTCGTGCCGATGAACCGGAGCGTTCCGCTGACATGGTACGATCTGGTCAGCCCACCACCACGGCCCCCAAACCTACCGGGAGAGGGCCGATACCCCGACCTCAAAATCCCGAGCCCCCCTTCGTCGCCAGACTCACAGCTTCAAAGTCTCTCAGTACTCCCACCGCATCCCATTACTCCAGCCATGTCGTCTCTCACATCTCGCGAGCGCCTCATGGCCCTGGTGCCAAGTCCAACACCATTGACCATCGCCGCAACGCTCGGCACCCCCCTCTTCGCCGCCTTCGCCTCGTGGTGCTACGACGACTACAAGTCCTACCTCGCCCTCGGCCCCGGCGGGCCACCCTACAACCTCATCGGCTGGGCCTTCATCACCTTCGCCATCCGCCCCTTCGCGCTCAGCAAGCCCGCCGCCCTCCAGGTCTCCGACTACCCCGCCACCGGCGCCCACCCCACCATCGACCACCTGCCCCGGCGCCGAGGCCCCCGCGCCTCCCTGGGCGGCATCGCGCCGCACCGCCAGCTCTCCCAGCACGCGCCCGAGTCCCTCCGGACCTCCATCGACAACCTCTTCCGCAACGCGGCCGCGCAGCACCCGGACCTCCTCGAGATCAACACGTCCCTGTACGAGCGCCTCCACGACGCGCTGTTCGTGGCGCCGACCGCTCTGCGGCGCCTGCCCGAAGGTGCCGTGGCGCGGACCTCGCGCGGCGAGATCGGGCACTTCCACACAGACCTCTCCGTGCATCTGTACCTCTCGCCGGCCGATGCGCGCCAGGTCATCGAGAAGGGGTGGGGCGAGCGGCACAGGATGTCGGTGCCGAGGGGCCGCCTGCTGAGCTACAGGTTTGGCATCGCCGATACGTATCTCATGCTGTACGGCCCGAGGGACGAGGAGGAGATGGATGTGCTGCGGGTCATCTTGGAGAACAGCATCCGGTTCATGACGGGGCGGGACGATATCCAGCGCTTGGAGTGGCAGAAGAGGCTGTAGGTTTCCAAGGGCCTCGGGGTGGCCCGGCCTAGTGGTGCTGTACGATGACGAGACACGATCCTATCTCATGAGAGTTCTTTCTTCTGTTGCAAGTTGGATGTTTCCCATATATAACAAGTAATACATCGCTATCCCCATGCAAAATGACCGTAACGCACTAAATTGGACGTCTCCTCACCCCGTGCAGACTCCACCTCTTCTACGCTCCCGCGGGCCGCTTGCTTCCCTCCACATACACGACCTCGCCTAGCGCCGCCTCAGCAGCGCGCCCCTTCTCATCGTACGCCTCGTCCTGCTCATCGGCATCCTTGTTACCGTACAGACCGATCTTGTACCACGGCAGGCGATCGAACAGCCTGTCCATGCTCTCGAGCGACCGGCCTGCCGTCTCGGGGATCGAGAAGATGGTCCAGATCATGCCGAACACGAGGACGCCAGCGTAGCACCAGAAGGTTCCGTTGGGGTTGATCCCTCCTTCGGAAGTCGGCAGAAGCATGTTGGGCGTGGCTCGCGAGCTGCCGTACTGACAGGCGAAGTGGAGCGTCATGGCCAGAGACGTGGCGAGGGCTCGCACGCGGAGGGGGAACAGCTCGGCCGTGAGGATGTAGGAGATGGTGTTCCAGCCCATGGCCCAGCCGACGCCCGAGATGTAGATCATGGCGACGGCGCCGCGGGCGGCACCCGAGGAGCCTTCCGGGTTGGGCTGCGCGGTGAGGAAGGCGGCGACGTAGATCATGGAGAGGGTCTGCAAGGCGATGCCGATCATGAGGGCGCGCTTGCGGCCGATGAAGTCGATGAGGAACAGCGCGCAGACGAGCGCCGAAACGAGCTTGACGATGCCGAAAATGGCAGTGACGAGAAGACCGGTCTCGCTGCCGGTGATGCCGAGGATGTGGAACAGATCGGGGGCGTACAGGGTGATGGAGCCTGCGCCGGACCACTGAGCGAGGGCCTGGACGGCAGACGCCAGGTACAGACGGTAGAGATTGCTCGGGTTCATGAAGAGCTCCTTGCAGGTGCCGAGGAAGTTGGCGTTGACCTCTTCCAGCTCATGCTCGTGGGCGGCCTGGATGGCAGTGATCTCGCGGACGATGTAGTCAGAGTCGATGGGCTGGTTGCGCAGGCGGGCCAGAGCCTTGGTGGCCTTTTCCGTCTTGCCCTTCTTGATCAGGAAGCGAGGCGACTCGTACTGGAAGAAGGAAAGGATGAAGATGAGGCCGGCGAACACTTGGAATCGTTAATCCTCTGGTGCGTCATGGTCTGTTGCCAGGGATGTCACCTACTCAGATGCAGCGACGAGGGCACCAGCCAGCGGGCGTGGGTGCTGTCGCCCATGTGAATGCTCGCGCCATAGTTGGCGAAGTAAGCCAAGAGGATTCCGAGGTAGACGAAGCCTGAGAAGATGCAGGTGCAGAAGCCGCGAATGGAGGCCGGCGATATCTCTGCAAGATAGACGGGACCGACAACGGCGGTCTGGCCGACGCCCAGCCCAGCGATGAAGCGGCCTGCGTAGATGGCGGCGAGACTGCCGCCGTTGGCCATGAAGATAGTGATGCCCACAATCCAGACGATACAGAGCTGGCGCGTGGCCCAGAGACGGCCGATCTTGTCGCAGATGAGGAACGCACTGCTCGTGTTAGTTTGACTTGTCGTGATGGGTCAGTCGGGGAGGGGAGAAGCGCGACGTACATCAAAGCACCACCAACACAGCCAATCTGTACCATGGAGCTGACGTTGGCCTTGATGTTGGCCTGCTCAACGACATCGTAGCTGCTAAAGTGGATGTACTTCTGGAAGTCCTTTGACTTGAACGCGCCCGAGATGAGGCCCTCGTCGATGCCACGGGCGGCTCCGAGCATGCCGAATGAGAAGACGGCGAACCACAGGCGCCAGTTGAAGACGCCCTTGGGCTCATCAATCTCGCCGAGGCGGAAGATGTTGACGGGTTTCTTGACGCCTCCAGCCATGTTGATCTGTAGTGGGGAAAGGACGAGGTGATGTTCGATCCGCTGGTTCTAGAGTCTCGGATGCCCAAGATGGCACGGTTCCTGGGGGAGTCGGGGCCCCGAGATCTTTATATCGACATGGTCAGCCCCGTCTCGCGACGCGGGAAGCAGACACGCGGGAGGTTGTAGAGGTTACCCTTCCGTGTTCCCCGTGGAGAAGAGACGCCAGCTCGAAGGCCGACGACCATCGTCGCCTCTCCATGGGGTTTGGGGTGGGCTCCGAGTCAGGGTCGAGGGCGTGACGCAAGCCCCACAAGCGTGAACTCGAAAACTTGAGTGTTCCCGCGGGTGCGAGGCTACCTTAGGCTGGCGGCGGTGGTCGGGAACGGCGTGGTGTTGGTTCTTTTCTGCTGGGCTGGGAAACCACCTTCCACCTCAGTGCACTGCACTGCTTTCCTGCGGCCTCCAGGCGTGACCACAGCGCCTTAGCACCCACCTAGCGAGTGACACCCGCCCAAGCCGCCTGGGCGTTCCAGCCAGGCGGTCCCGTCTGCCAAGGCGGCACTTGTGGTGCCGCCAAGACCCGTTTTTCTCGGCACGCCCGGCATTTAAGGCTCGCGCTTTCCCACTCAGCGTCACCCATCGTTGGTTGTCGAGTTTCCTCGATTGTTTCTCTGTTCCACTTCTTTACAAAGCGAGGAAGGAAAGCACTCCCGCGGGTACCTTCCTTTCGAATGAGTGATCCTCCCGCGGATGTCTTGGCGATGCCGCGGAAAGGGTGCTGTCGTTCGATTTCCAGCCGCGCAGGACCTGCGGCTCTGCGGGACGTACGTCTCGTGCACTGCATCTCTTGGTTTCGCCGGCCAGTGACAGGCACCGCAAGCTACCTGAATGACGGGATGGCGTGTGCCAAGGACCCGAGAGTACCCGTCGGCCGAGTGTTGGGATCTCTGGCCCGCTGGCTACAAGTAAAAAGCAGAAGGATCCCTCTTGATCGGGCACGTCCGGCTCCCTGTCATGGTACGACGCTGCACTCATGAGGAGCAGCGCGGTCACATCATGTGTCGGTCAACAGTGCATCGCCTGTTCTTCCTAAGGCACCATACTTCATGCTTCAGAAGTGTAGTTCAATAATATTGATATTGAAATTGATCGCTTCATTGGTGGTATCATAGGTTCATCTCATCCTGGCACCTGGGCTCACTGCTCGAGGCTAACTGCTTTAGGCCCTTCTCCATCGTCCTGCCAGTCTCACCTGCCTTTCTTTACCACCTTCGAGTGCTTCAGAATCTCTCGGGTTTGGTGGCCCTTCTGAGGGCAAAGGGAGTCCATGGTGACGGTTGATTTGATTGATTTGAGAATTGAGAGGCTGGCTTCGAGATTGACAGAGATGATCAGAGTCGTTGCTGGCCCATGTCCTCCCCGGCAACAGCGTGGCAAGGCCAGATACACACGCCTCCGGATATTCAACATCGCCGGGTCGGCTCGGGTGAGAACCACGGCGGCTGGCCGGCGGCGGCGGCGGTGCCACTACGGCGATTGAACCCTGGATTCGGAGCCAATCCCCCACATCCCCCCGCGTGCGGCCACCAGTCGCTACTAACTGAAGTAAGGAGGAACATGGAGCCCGTCCCTGGTTGCCGCCGTTTAGCTAAGCCACATCCAACTGGCTCGCCACAGTCACTTCAGCGCGCGCAGTGGGCAGCCACACAGCATCACACCTTCCACTGCGCGTTGGGCCAGCATGGACGCTTCACATGTCCCCTTCGACCCCATGCGATGGGCTGTTCTTCACAACATGCTGCTCGCTCAACCGGTCAATGTTTCATTCCCTCACTTTGGTTCGCCTCACGCCGTCCGTCAAGATGTGATCCCCCGCATGCACGACGCCGCGAGCCGATGGCCCAGAGCTGTGGAGATTACAGATGACTTGCCCCTATATCAATTTCTCTCGCCTATCGATGTCTACGATGAGAGGCATCTCCCTCTGACGCCCGAACTGTAGCAGCCACAGCCCGGACTGTTCGTACCTCGACTGCTCGAGTTTCACGATGACCGTCTCGCGGTATGCCGGCCTCTACTCCAGCATGGTGTTTCCCGGAGCCGCGGCCGATACGGTCTGGTTCCTGGCGCGCGATGGGACCGACAAAGCGTTCGTAGACGCTGCTGAGAGATCGTGGGGACCGGAAGATGTCTTTGACGCTGGCAAAGATTCTGACATCGCCCGAAGAACCCGAACCCGACAGCTGCCCTTGCTTCGCCGAGGCCGCGAGGTGAGTTGTCCAAGCCCCTAATTGCTGACCTTAGTCAGATGCCCGTGGCGTCGTTGCAGCGGTCGAAGACGGGCCGTTGCAAGAGGCGGGGGATTTGCGGAGTCCGGATTGACCCGACTCAAAGCATTCTCTATTAGCGACCGGCGTGGTGGGCATACAAGAGTCATTTGCCAAAGGACTATCAGCGGGGATCGTCTGCTGAACAAACCAGCTGGAATCATGAGCCAGCTCAGCGATGGACTCTTGGAACCAAAGTGCAGCGTGTATCACTGCAGTTTCTTGTCCCGTGCCACAGTGCCGCCACAAAGTGCCATCCTGTCAGACGGACAAGCCGCCTACTTGAAGAACAACGTCGACCACGGGCGTGATGCGGACATTTGTCGTTGCTGGTCGGAGTTCCAGTGGCTTCGCGGCGTGCAACGTGTGCGACAATGCGGAGTGATCTTCGAGATCGATGATGCCCCTAAAGGTTGTTCGAGGATCTTGAACCAGCTTGAGGGGCCCAAAATTCCAACATGGCGGTTCCCCTATTCGAGAGGGATGTCTCGCGAGGCCGGGCGACAAGTCAGCGCCGGGTTGTCGGGCTCTTCGAAGACCCCGAGGAAGGGGGCCCACCCCGACGGAACGGGGTCTTCGCTTTCGCTCCCAGTCGCAGGCGTCCACCAAAGCAGAGAACCTCACCTCGCTTGCGACTTTGCGGCTCCATGATGTGAGATTGGTCCCATTGGATAGGGCCGGCTGGATGTTTGCGGGCGTCAATTGGGCCCAGAGCGACTCGTCCCGTGTGGTGTAAATAATACCCATCACAAGGCACAGCACGGGAGCCTGAACCACAGTCGTCACCACAGTCGTCATCTATTCCAACCCATCATCTGCGCCATGGGTTTTCTTCTGCATCCTGAAGCGCCTGTAATAAGCTGGCATCAGCTTCGGGTCACCCATGTGCTCGGTCGCGTACCTGGGGCTTGAGTTCAGAGGCTGCAAGGAGGCCCATCCCAAGAGCGCGGTTGCCCGAGCCAGCGTACCTCACGTTGTACAAGCACATCATCTGGATCGGAAGGATTGAGGTGCCGATTGGGTGGATTCGAATGCTTTGGACGGTTGCTAGGTTTGGGG
This sequence comes from Furcasterigmium sp. R96-07A1, assembly GCA_037042015.1. Taxonomy (NCBI): domain Eukaryota; kingdom Fungi; phylum Ascomycota; class Sordariomycetes; order Glomerellales; family Plectosphaerellaceae; genus Furcasterigmium; species Furcasterigmium sp. R96-07A1. The sequence goes on from JAXQJP010000346.1 coordinate 12,309, forward strand.
TGTTAGCATTAATGCAGTAAGCTGCAGCAATCTGCTTACCACGCTATCCAGTCACCAGTCCCACTGAGGTTGTCGAAGAGGGAGCTTGTATGATGGACCACAACCGCGCTTGGCCCTACGGGAGGACTACCCTCCGAGCAGGGTCTAGTGGTGTGACTGAACCCCGCGACGCTTTGGCAGGTACCTGGCGGAGATGATTTACACCGGGCCAAGACAGGCGGGAATCAAGTTCTGGAAGCCTTCGGTGTTCAAGATGACAACCTAGTTGCCAGGCGCGGGGTGGTTTCGGGGCGCTCGTCGGGCCCGACCAGAGCCTCTGAAACCTGCTCATCATCAAGGTATGGTTTGCTTTCTTCTTGGAGCGTCGTACTTGGTCGCAGCTGGCGAGACATGGACCTCGCGTAGATGCCGAATCCGAGGCGGACTTTTGGGCGGGTCGTGGTGATGACTTCCAGACTGCAGTGCAATTTCAAGGGGACCTTTCCAAGCGACTTGGGGATCGATCTCAATCCCGAGCGGGCCCGGAGCGGAGTTTACGCTGTACCTTAGCCTCTTGAGCCTGTAGGTAGGCAGCAGCCCAGGCTGGAGCCCCCACAACAGGGCGCTGTACTCGTAACCCATAGGACAATGGGGGCCATTGCCGATTCGCACCTGCCTGTAAGATTGGGAAAGGTACTTTCGAGAAAGACCCCTGCGCCCAAACGGCCTCGACCATGTCCGTGCTTTCCCAATGTTGATAACTCGCCCAAGCTCCCACACCATCTCGCGCCGGATCAGAGGTCGAATCTTTTTTCTTTCCACGCCGTCCGTCGCTGACGTTTCCGTGTCGTCGTCTGTCTAATAATCCTTCTTCCCTCCCACCCTTCTCTTCTTCACCCCTAGGCACCTCCTTTCGCCTCCTTCACGTCGGTCCTTTCTCTCCTCCCCCCTATTCCGCTTCGCCTTCCCACCGATAGGGAGACAACAACAACCGACCCCGAACAACAGCAGCACGTGCGCCGAGGCCCCCAAGAGACACCACATTCTCCCTCCCCGGAAGCGCGCCCCGATCGGCGTCGCACCCCGCCACCATGTCGGTCCCGGGAATCAACGGGATTCCCACAAACTACGACGGCACGGCGCAGTCCGCCGGTGTGCCCATTTCCACCCGTCAGGACCACCACGAGCAGGAGAGCATTGCTGCCGCCGCACAGACAGATGCCTCGGGCACTCGTGCGACTTCCATGACCGAAGTCACCAGCAGCGAGAAGGGCAACACCGACAAGCTTGCCTCCAACAAGAAGGATGAGCCCGGTCTCGAGGATGAGGATGAGGACTCGGAGATGGAGCGTCGCGCCTCCATCGTCCAGTCTCTCGCGCGCAAGTATTCGACCCAGCGCGCCGATATCCCGCCTGGCACGAACCCTTTCATCGCGGCCCATGAGGATGGAGACTCGCCTCTCAACCCCAACTCGCCACACTTCAGCGCCCGCGCCTGGGCCAAGTCCGTCGTCGACATGGTCACCTCCACCGGAGCCGACTTCCGCACCGCAGGCATCGCCTACCAGAATCTGAACGTCTTCGGTTTCGGTCAGGCCACGGACTACCAGAAGGATGTGGCCAACATCTGGCTCAGTTTCGCTGGCGCCGTCCGCAGCGCCCTGGGACACGGCCAGCGCAGGATTGATATTCTCCGTGACTTCGATGGCGTCGTTCACAAGGGCGAGATGTTGGTCGTCCTGGGCCCTCCTGGCTCGGGTTGCTCAACGCTCCTCAAGACTATCGCTGGTGAGACGAACGGCCTGAACACGGATGATTCGTCCTACTTCAACTACCAAGGTGAGCTTTCCAGGTTCCTCGCGCCAAGCACTCCATACTGACAGCTATGATAAGGTTTGTCCGCGCAGGAGATGCACACGCGCCACCGTGGTGAGGCGATCTACACCGCTGAGGTTGACGTCCACTTCCCCATGCTCACGGTCGGCGACACTCTCACCTTCGCTGCCCGCGCACGCCAGCCCCGGAGCCTTCCTGGCAACATGGACAAGAACATGTTCTCCAATCATCTCCGTGACGTCGTCATGGCCATGTTCGGCATTTCCCACACCGTCAATACCCGCGTGGGCAACGAGTACATCCGCGGAGTCTCTGGCGGTGAACGCAAGCGTGTCACTATTGCCGAGGCGGCCCTCTCCGGTGCCCCTCTGCAGTGCTGGGATAATTCGACCCGTGGTCTCGACTCGGCCAACGCTATCGAATTCTGCAAGACTCTTCGCCTTCAGACCGACCTCTTCCGCAACACGGCCTGCGTCTCCATCTACCAGGCTCCTCAGAGCGCATACGACCTCTTCGACAAGGCCGTCGTTCTTTACGAAGGTCGCCAGATCTTCTTCGGACGGGCAGATGAGGCCAGGCAGTATTTCATCGACCTTGGTTTCCACTGCCCAGCTCGTGCCACTACTCCCGATTTCCTGACTTCCATGACAAGCCCCCACGAACGCATCATTCGCGAGGGCTTCGAAGGCCGGGCTCCCAACACTCCCGACGACTTCGCCCGCGCCTGGAAGGAGAGCATGCACTACAGGAAGCTCCAGGCCGAAATCGAAGAATACAAGGCCACGCACCCCGTCGACGGCCCCGACGCCGAGGCCTTCCGCCAGCTCAAGCAGGCACAGCAGGCCAAGGGCCAGAGGGCCAAGAGTCCCTACACCCTGTCCTTTATGCAGCAGATCCAGCTGTGTCTCTGGCGTGGTTGGCAGCGCCTCAAGGGAGATCCTAGCTTGACCATCGGCTCTCTCATTGGCAACACTGCCATGGCTCTCATCATCGGTTCCGTCTTCTACAACTTGCAGCCCAACGCCGACAGCTTCTTCCAGCGCGGTGCTCTCCTCTTCTTCGCCCTGCTCATGAACGCCTTTGCCAGTGCTCTCGAGGTAGGTGCGCCTTGCCAACTTGGCCGCTGCATTTATTAACTGTGACTGCAGATTCTGACCCTGTACGCCCAACGCCCGATTGTCGAGAAACACTCTCGCTACGCCTTGTACCACCCGTCCGCCGAAGCTGTCGCGTCCATGTTATGCGACATGCCCTACAAGGTGGGCAACGCCATCGTCTTCAATCTTACGCTGTACTTCATGACCAATCTGCGCCGAGATGCGGGGGCATTCTTCTTCTTCATGCTCTTCTCTTTCTTCACCGTCCTGACAATGTCGATGATTTTCCGAACCATCGCCTCGTCGTCCCGGACGCTGTCGCAAGCCATGGTCCCTGCTGCTATCTTGATTCTGATCCTGGTCATTTTCACTGGCTTTGTCATTCCGACGCAGTACATGCTGGGTTGGTGCCGCTGGCTCAACTATATCGATCCGCTCGCTTATGCATTCGACTCGCTTATCACTAACGAGTTCCACGGCCGACGATTCGACTGCACGAAGTATGTCCCCAACTCCCTTGACGGCAGCCTCTCGATGTACGAGGGACTCTCGGGCGCCAACCATATCTGTGCGACGGTTGGTGCTGAGCCCGGCTCTGATTACGTCGATGGTGATATCTACGCTTCGTCGTCATTCGGTTACGAGTACGCGAACCGCTGGCGCAACTTTGGTATCCTTGTTGCCTTCATGTTCTTCTTCCTCTTCACCTACATGGTCACGGCGGAGCTGGTCTCAGAGAAGAAGTCCAAGGGCGAAGTTCTTGTCTTCCGTCGCGGTCACAAGCATGTCGACGTGAAGGAGAAGCACTCGGAAGACGCCGAAGACGGTATGGTGCGCGTTGGCCCCGTCACGACACACGACCGTGAACGTCAGGCCGCTGCCGTCAACGAAAAGGGCGGCAAGAGCGCAGGCTTCATTCAGGAGCAAACCTCGGTCTTCCACTGGAACAACGTGTGCTATGATGTCAAAATCAAGAAGGAGGACCGCCGCATTCTCGATCACGTGGACGGATGGGTCAAACCGGGTACTCTGACGGCTCTCATGGGCGTCTCTGGTGCCGGTAAAACGACGCTTCTGGACTGTCTGGCTGATCGCACCTCGATGGGTGTGATTACCGGAGAGATGCTTGTCGATGGCTACCAGCGTGATAGCTCCTTCCAACGTAAGACTGGTTACGTTCAGCAGCAGGATCTCCACCTTCAAACGACAACCGTTCGAGAGGCTCTGAACTTCTCCGCTCTTCTGCGTCAGCCCGCCCACGTCCCTCGCCAGGAGAAGCTGGATTACGTTGACGAGGTTATCAAACTGCTCGAAATGGAGGAATACGCCGATGCCGTTGTCGGTGTCCCTGGTGAGGGTCTCAATGTTGAACAGCGCAAGCGCCTCACCATCGGCGTGGAGCTCGCTGCCAAGCCCCCTCTGCTTCTGTTCGTGGACGAGCCTACATCCGGTCTTGATTCGCAGACGTCCTGGGCTATTCTCGATCTGCTTGAGAAGCTCACCAAGTCTGGTCAGGCTATTCTTTGCACGATTCATCAGCCTTCCGCCATGCTCTTCCAGCGCTTCGATCGACTCTTGTTCCTGGCCAAGGGTGGCAAGACCGTGTACTTCGGCGACATCGGCGAAAACTCCAAGACCATGACATCCTACTTTGAGCGTAACGGCGGCTTCCCCTGTCCCGCCGAGGCTAACCCTGCGGAATGGATGCTCGAAGTCATCGGCGCCGCTCCCGGGTCATCGACAGACGTCAACTGGTTCGAGGCCTGGCGTAACAGTCCCGAATATGCTTCCGTCCAGGCCGAATTGCAGGCACTCAAGGATAACCGCGCCGCCGAGGCTCCTGCCTCTGCTGCTACCGACAAGGCTTCGTACCGCGAGTTTGCAGCGCCCTTTATGCAACAACTCTACGCCGTCTGCCACCGTGTCTTCCAGCAGTACTGGCGTACCCCTTCGTACATCTATTCCAAGGCCGCTCTTTGCATCTTGGTTGCTCTTTTCATCGGATTTGTCTTCTACGATGCCCCCAACACCATGCAGGGCCTACAGAACCAGATGTTTGCCATTTTCAACATTTTGACCGTCTTCGGCCAACTCGTGCAACAGACAATGCCCTACTTCGTTATCCAGCGGTCGCTCTACGAAGTGCGCGAAAGACCGTCCAAGGTCTATAGCTGGAAGGTCTTCATGCTGTCCCAGATCATTGTCGAACTGCCCTGGAACACCCTCATGGCCGCCCTCATGTACGTCTGTTGGTACTACCCTGTCGGTCTCCAAAACAACGCTGCGGCTGCGGGCCAGACCACGGAGCGCGGCGCTCTGATGTTCCTGTTCCTGCTCGTCTTCCTCCTCTTCACATCGACGTTCACGGACTTCATCATCGCCGGTTTCGAGACTGCCGAGGCAGGTGCCAACATTGCCAACCTGCTCTTCATGCTGGCGCTCATCTTCTGTGGTGTCCTCGCCAACCCTTCCGACCTTCCTGGGTTCTGGATCTTCATGTATCGGGTATCGCCCTTCACATACATTGTGAGCGGCATGCTGGCAACGGCCGTGGCCAACACCAACGTCAAATGTGCCGAGAACGAGTGGCTGACCATCGAGCCCCTCAACGGCTCGTGCGAGGACTACATGGGGCCGTACATGCAGACCGTCGGCGGCTATCTGGACCCTAGCACCACGAGCAGCACCAGCGAATGCCGCTACTGCCAAATGGACGAGACCAACACGTTCCTTGCAGGTGTCAACTCCAACTACGATGAAAGGTGGAGGAACTTCGGCATCGGGTGGGCGTACATCATCTTCAACATCTTCGCGGCTCTGGCGCTGTACTGGCTGGTGCGCGTGCCGAAGAAGGGCGGCCTCTTCGGCAAGAAGAAGCAGGATTGAGAGAGTACGCTTCGATTGACGCATAGATGTGATCGGGGAAAGATTTCGCAGTCATGACGCCCCTCATGTGTTCTGTCCAGGGTCTACTACCTTGGGGCAATGTTTGGATTTATCTGTTTTGGAGCTCAGGCGGGAGCCTCGTCTCCCCTGTGCGCTTTTCATCATGTTCATACTCAAAACCACGCCAATCTGGCCTCTCACTTTTCTTACCCCTCTCACCCTTTCTTCTTGTCCATAGTGGGATCATAACCGGAGCACGGAAGGCAGTGCGTCAATGTGGGATAGACGTGTCGTTCGCGACGTGACGACGGGCCAGGAGGCCGTAGATGCATACAAATAATAGACGAGTACATCACAATTGAGCTGGACCGCGCGTGCTTGTTCCTACCTCGGACGATGGCCGATTGATCCGTGCTGTGGGATGATCCGGTGAGCCATGCTGAGAATGAGTTCTTGAGCCCTCCTGTGGTGGGGAGATTCACTAGGCGTTGCTCGCTTTTGCTGAGTGTCACGACGCCGAACGAGAATTGGAATGCTGAAACGGGCGGGTGAGACAACACTACGAGAAATGGCGCGCGACTGGCACGAGATGATGTGGGTCGAGGACGAGGTTATTGTTAAGGTTAATCCGGCGCCTGGGACTGGCTTCAATGCGATCCGGAGAACAAGGCGGCCAGAATGTGACGCTCGTGGAGTTTCGGTGGTGCCGATCAGGAACGACTCGATCGCAGGTGAAGGGGGCCCAGTGGGAGGTTGTGCCTCATGTCGTGTGCCTCGGATTCTCGTCGTGGCGACCGCGAGAGAGCACAGCCACAACTGAAGAGCTCGTATCGCAGAGTCAAAACATGGCCTGCGCCAAGCGAGTAAGCTTAATGGGCTTTCGTGGGCGCCAAACAGAGGCGAGGTGTCGGGAGGCTCGGGTACCGTGGACATCCATCCATCATCCCTCATTCTGTGAACCCCGAGGGGCCAATCAGCGGGGGGCCCTTGGGGGGACTGGAACGTTGCGGGATGGCGGCTGCCCCTGATTTAAGCCAACTAAGTTTAGAGGGGGCGGAGGACTTCTTCTAGCGGGTGAAGCTAAATGATGATTGCCTCACGACTCGTGTTCGTCTCAGTCAAACCCCCTTCGAGAGGAGATGCCAGTATCACGAGAGACTGTCACTGACATCTGCAGCCCTACAAATTGATTCTCTGCCAATGCTGGTCCCGTAGGCTTGTCCTGTCGGCAATCGGCTTGGGATGGGCTCGTACCCCTGTGACAGGCGGCATGATCGCCAGGACACACGAATGGGAGCGTAATGCCCAGGCGCTGCCCAGCCCCTGCCAAGACCGATGGTCTTGGCCCATGGGCCGTTCGGCATGTCTGTTCACGGGCAACCACGCGTCATGTACCTGTGGTCATGTACCAGTCACAACCAGTCAAAGGCTTTCCCCCAATATTGCAGTTGCGCCCTCCCTCGGTCTCGTCCGTTTCTTCCCCCTGTTGTTGGCCATACCCTGAACTTCTCCCGCCGTCAGTTCGTGACCGCCGACTTGTCGCTTACATCCCCCCCCTCTTACAACTTTCTTTTTGACGGCGGCCTCGAACGACCACTACCGCATCGCATCGACGGTATTCAACGTAGGAACGACTGTTCCATTTCGGAAAATACGGCTTTCGCACCGACATTCGTTTAGTTGCGCCAGAGTTCCACCTCGTTCTTGTTGGCCACCTTTGACTTCGCCTTGGCTGGACTCCCTCAAGCAGGCCCAATCGTCAACACTTCCTGACCACGTTTACTGCGCCTACTGCATAATTCAGGCGAATTTCCAACTTCTTCTACTTTCTGATTCTTCAACCGAGGCAACGCTACTGCCACCCTCGAGGCACACGTGATCACGCGACCAAAGCGACACGGCTTCGGCCCTTGAACCTTCGATTCTTGGCATCCTTCGACAGACATCGTCACTGCAATGTTACCGTCACTATCAACAGGCGCCGTACCGGCTGTCTTCTTTGCCCTGGCATCTCAATTCCCCTCCACTTATGCTCAGTCTCCTTACTCCATCGACACAAAAGGCGAGTCGCCTTCCACCCCACGCTGCATTCACCCACTGACTTTGCCCAGATGACATCAAGCAAACAGCACGCACACTAGCCTACGATCTCATGCTTTTCTACGATGGCAACCAGACCGGCATGATTCCCGGAATTCTGCCCGGCCCACCAGATTCAAACCTAGGCGACTATTACTGGTGGCAAGGCGGAGCGATGATGGGCGCCTACATCGACTACTGGCACTTCACTGGTGACACGAGCTATAACGATGTGGTCAAGCAAGGCATTATTCATCAAGTAGGAGAGGACCGCGACTTCCAGCCCCAGAATCACACTCAGTCCCTGGGTAACGATGATCAAGGATTCTGGGGCATGACGGCCATGTTGGCTGCCGAGCTCAAGTTCCCCGACCCCGAGCCCGACGAGCCCCAGTGGCTTTCCCTGGCCCAGGCAACGTGGGCTACTCAGGCGCACCCTGATCGCCACGACGAGCACTGCAATGGTGGCATGCGATGGCAGATCCCCCTCACCAACGCCGGCTACAACTACAAGAACACCATCGCCAACGGGTGCTTCTTCAACATTGGTGCTCGTCTCGCCCGCTACACCGGAAACGACACGTATCTGCGCTACGCCGAGGAGACCTGGGACTGGCTCTGGAATGTCAACTACATCGATCACGACAACTGGCGCGTTTACGATGGCGGACATGTCGAGTATAACTGCACGGACGTGAACAAAGCCACCTTTTCCTACAATATTGGCGTGTTGATGCAGGGTGCCGCCTACCTTGCAAACTACGTATGTGTACTCACTCTTGCCAGATTATTCTCATGAAGACTAACTCCCTCCCAGACTGAAGACCAAAAGTGGATTGATCGTACCGAGAAGCTCGCCGAGCGCTGCATGGAAGATTTCTTCAGCCGCGGGGCCGCATACGAAGTTGCCTGCGAGGGCGCACAGGGGCGATGCTCCGCCGACATGCTCATGTTCAAGGGCTTCGTCCACCGCTGGCTCTCCTGGGTCGCCCGGCTCGTACCTTCCACGCGCGAGATGATCCTCCCAGCGCTGCGTCAATCGGCCCAAATGGCAATCAGCCAGTGCACAGGCGGCGAGACCGGCCGCGTCTGCGGCTTCTACTGGTCGGGGGGAGAGTTCGTCGACCCGGCCGTCGACGCCACCAGCGGCGCCGGCGAAGCACTGAACGTCTTCTCGGCCGTCTCGGCCCTGCTCATCGACGACGCCGCGATGCCCGTCACCAACACGACGGGCGGCACGTCACTGGGTGACCCGAACGCGGGCCTGAACCCCACGGAACACAAGGAGTTCCGCACGCTTACCACTGCCGACCGGGCGGGGGCGGGCATCCTGACTTTCCTCGTGCTGACGGGCGCCGTGGGCACGTTTGGCTGGATGAGCTACTAGGGCGGCGACCCGCCAGTCGAAGCTGGAGCGTCTGTTCTGATTCCATTAGCGCGTGGTGCTGTGTGAACTCTTTCTTTTTTCGTCGCTTGGACACTCATGGCTGCACGACATTGCTGGATACGCATTTTGATTTTTTGGCTCGGCGTTTGATATACCTTTTCGCACCACCGCTGAGTCTGGACGAGGAGAAGACCGTGGGCGACGCGGCGCTGGCTGTTGCTATGCTTTCGCGGGAGAAAAGTCTCATGTAGAGATGTTTCTTTTTCGGCCAACATGAGTCAATATTGTATGGTCGCTGTGTATTGTTATGATCAACTTTGACTCCAGATGCGCTACTGAAGAGTGAAACTGCTGCAAGGATACCGACAAGTTGATCACATTTGTGCTTCAGATCAATTCGTTCTAGATGGGCTTTGGTATTAAAATGCCACCGTGATGGTATTCGTACAACATGCAACATACACCGTACACCGCTCCACGTCTTCCTTCTCCGAGACTCTGCAGCACAACTGCCGCGTGGCGTCCTGGGCCTGCCGGGACAACGCCGCCCATGCTCACAGGAAGTTGATGCCGACGCCCACCTGGACGCCCTTGGCACCGAGCTCGCCCTCCCGCCGCAGCAGCGGCAGGGCAAAGTTGAGCTCGAAGCGCGCGACGGGGTGAGCGTAGACGAGGCCGACGCCGGCGGCGACGGCTGGCGGTCCGCCGACGAGGTCGCCAACGGCGCCGAGCATGGCCCTCGCGACGGTGGACGCGGACATGCCGTGGCGTGCGGCGTCGGTGCCCTGCGACGCGGGGCTCCGCAGGGCGACGAGGCGGCCGGCGTTGGCGAAGAGCTGGAGGCGAAGGGCGGAGTCGGGGCCCTTGTAGGGGAGGGGGAGGAGGAGGTTTGCGCTGGCGGCGGCGAAGAGGTCGCCGCCGACGGCGTCGGGGCCGTCGTGGGGGCCGAGGCCGCCGAGCTTGAAGCCGCGGACGTCTGTGGGGCCGCCGAGCTGGAAGCGGTCGTTGACGCGGCTGGGGGCGGCGAGGGAGGAGAGGCCCGGGGCGAGGGGGTAGAGCATGCCGGCGCGGAGGCCGGCGCCGAGGGAGACGCCCGGGGCGAGGGGGAGGGCGCCGCCGGCCTCGAGCTCCGACTTGGAGAAGGCGACGTCGCCGCCGAGGGGGCCAACGCCCGCGAGCTCGAAGAGGGAGCGCAGGTGGTAGCCGCTGTGGGGGAGCTGGGGGTTGTCGCGGCACTCGCGGCGGTAGATGTGGCGGAGGGCCGACTTGACCGAGTCGCCGGCGTCGGCGCGGACGGTCGGGCTGGCGCCGCCGGAGAGGCCGGTGACCTGGCGCCAGAGGCCGGCGTACTCGAGCGAGTGCATGTCGCGGGGGCTCGTGACCCACTGGTAGCGGAGAGAGCCGCCCTTGAGGACCTCCTCGTGCGAGGCCCACGGCTTCTCGGTCGCGGAGGAGACGATCTCGAGGGCGAGGCGGCGGTCGGGGTCGCTGAGGACGGGGGCGCTGAGCTCGGCCGAGTAGGCGGAGCGCGTGCGCGTGCCGGCGCTGGCGTTGAGGGTGAGCTGCTCGGCGCCGCCGAAGATGTTGCGCCACAGCAGCGAGGTGAAGGCGGAGCCCTCGGAGTTGCCGACATCGGTGCCGGCGTTGAACTTGTACCGCGGAAGCTCGCGGAGAGCGATGTCGATGTCGACGTCTGTCGGGCTCGACGAGGGGTCGGTCTGGGAAGAGCTGTTGAGGAAGATCTGGGGAGAGGGGTGGAAGATGCCGAGGCGGTCGAGCTTGGAGGAGGCTGTTTGCAGGCCGAGCGTTACGTCGCCGAGGGTCGAGCCGGCGTTGGTCGAAGGGCTCACGAGGGGCGCGAAGAGAGGATCGAGGAAATTCCGTCGCGTGTTTGTTGCGCCGTGGACTTGGAGTTTATTAATGGTCATCGGCGTCAGTTGCTGTTCCTCGAATTGCTGGTCGCGGTCAGCTGTGCCCATGGTTTCGTTGACCTCAAAAACTTGCCCTCTGCGCTCGCCTGAGATTGCTTTCTTCTTCCAGCTTCTTCGCATATTCGTAGGACTTCTCGGCCTCTCTTCGCAGATCCTCTGTCTCCGTTTCGAGCTTCTTGATCGGGTCAGGGGCCTAGGTACGTTTGTCAGTCATATGTCCAAAATTGAGGAAAATCAGCACAACGTACAAAAGCCCCTGTGCTGCTCTGACTAGACGCCATGGCTGCGTGTGGTCTTGGTCCAGAATGCGGCAGCTGTCTGTTGGTTTGACGATGATCAGCCCAGGGGCCGGATCGTCGAGTGGAAAGAGCCGGCTCGGGAGCACGCGCCGGTGGGGCGTTTCCGATAAGCATAGCGTGGTCTTATCGGACATGCCTTGGTGCTGATGGCTGACCGCTGACCGCTGACCGCTGACGAGAGGCTGGAGTGTGGCTGATCGGGCTGACTTCCGTTCTCAACGTCCGCCTGAGAGCACCTGTGACCACCTTCCCGAACCTACCTACTTATCACCCAACCACTAAACCCGACGTCTACCTCTGAACCTACCTAGACTTCACCTCTTTTCTCTTCTCACGGCCACAGCGTTCCTTCAGCGCTCGCTTTTCTTCCTTCCTCCTGCATATTAATCGACAAACAGCCAGCAAGCGGCTGTCTGCTCTGCCTGTCGCTCTCGCCATACTGGTGACGTATCCTCTGCGGAACCCCGGCTTTCCCAACGTCAATCGACTCCCAAGTCGCATCGTCACGCACCATGCCCGTACCAACAGCTGCGTACAAGCGGGTTTGTCAGACTGCCCTTGTGACATCCGGCTTGAGCGCTGACCGGTTTTCTAGTTGACTCGCGAGTACAAATCTATTTCCGAGAACCCGCCGCCTTACATTGAGGCCCACCCCTCTGAGTCCAACATCCTCGAGTACGCTTTGCACTCTACACCTCTCAGCATGTCGCGTTCGTGCTGACCATTGTAGATGGCATTACATTATCACAGGGCCCGAGGACACCCCCTACCATGGCGGCCAGTACTGGGGCACCCTGGTGTTCCCTCCCGAGTATCCGTTTGCCCCTCCTCAGATCAAGATGCACACGCCCTCAGGCCGCTTCCAGCCCTCGACACGCCTCTGCCTTTCGATATCCGACTTCCACCCTCGCAGCTTCAACCCCGCCTGGGAAGTCAGCACCATTCTCATCGGCCTGCTGTCCTTCATGACCTCTGATGAGATGACGACCGGCTCCGTGTCCAGCTCGTCCGCGGACCGCCGCGCCTTTGCCGCGCGCACGCGCTGGTGGAACTCGACAGGGGGCGGATCGCACAACAAGTGCAACCCGGCCGCCGGCAAGGGTAATGTCAAGGCCGGCGACGGCGGTCTCAAGTTCCGCACCGAGTGGCCGGAGCTCAACACGAAGAACTGGGAGTGGATGCAGGAGGAGAAGATCGATCTGGCCACGGGGAACCGCACGACGCCGCTGAAGGAGGGTGCCAACAACTGCGGGCCGCAGCTGGGCATCGGGGCGCCCACTGGCAGCGGTCACCAGGGCCGGGCGGTTGTCAACGCCGTGGTGCAGCAGCGCGACGCAGGCACGGGATGGCTGCACCGCAACAAGCTTCTGGTGGCAGGCGGAGCCATATTTTTCTACGTACTGATCGCCAGGCTTCTGGGTAATGGAGATTGAGGGTCCGGTTGCGTTCTCATTAGAGGGGAGGGAGCGGCGTGTAGGATCAGGCCTGAACAACAAGCACGGCGTTTGGAATTAGTCTCGGTCGGTAAGCAACACCACGGCAGCGAAAACATTGGATGACATCTCCAAAAGACGCGTGACTCGTCCCTGTAGGATCATGACAGGCGTAACTCGAGTAATGCAATTAGGTGCATATGGTCGATGGCCACGCAGTGTGCTAGATGCTCCAGTGTCACTGGTTTATGAGGGCCCTCTCTGGTGAGGTAAGCAGATGCACGTCCGCACGGACGAGATCAAAAAGCGCCAGGGATGGCGCGGGCCCGTTTCCCAACATGCGGGGAGGTAAAATTTGTGACGCAGCCCCGATTTTGTTCCAAGCTTGTCCGTTGTGGTAAGCTGCATCGGAAATTCTTCGCAGTTCGCACCTTCCAGCCGGGATCTCATAGCGCGGAGCCCGTCCGCCCCAGAGCAACAAACGGCAGGAGCTGCTGTTGAGCTATACCTCACGTGAATGCCTCCTGGGTTTCTTGCTCTGACGACATCTACCTCATTTCCCCTTGGGTCTGATCTATCCACCTCACCTACTCCAGCTCCGTCGAGGTTGGGTTCAGACGATCGAGTGGGCTTCCCCAGGCATCACCGGCATCTGCCAACCAACCGATCCGCACCGCTCCCACCTGCTGGACTCCGCTGCTTGACCAAACCAACTCCGATATCTTGTCCACTCCTTCATCTTCGCCATTCCTCGAACCGACCTTCCTTTCCTTACAATACCTTTACGGCAACGCATCTATCTGACACCCGCGCGCACATTTCGCGATTCCCGTCGCCTTTTGTTGCGCGCCTCGGTGCTCTGATCCTTCCACCTCCTTTCCTGCCCAGCCTCGGTCCCGGCGAACGCTATTAATCTTGAATATTTCCTACCTGTGGGCTTCAACTTGACAAGTGCCTCACGCGGAAATAGGGGTCATCTGCTACGCAGTCTACCGGCATTGACCACCGACTGCAGCGTCGAACATGCCCATCTTATCTCGGAAAATCTGAGTCGAATCCCATCGAAGCACGGAGTCACACGCCTCCTCGTCTCCCGCACAGCTCGACCCTCTGTGCCGCTCGACTTCCAGCCCGACGCACGCTCATCCTTTGCCCGTTCGAACCCGACCATGGCCCATGCGAATGCCAAAGCCCGCGGTGGCACGGCCGGCAGACCTGCATCCCGTCACGTTGTACCGGCTATCCCCCTCACCTACGTCCGTCGCGCCAAATCCTCGAAGCAATCAGCCCAAGACGTTCAGCCTGCGATCAATGGCTCCTCGCTGAAGATCCAGCACAATGCGGAACCTGCCACGCCCGAGACCGTGACAACGGAAACCGTAAAACAGGAGGATGTTGTTCAGGATGAAGTTGTGCCTGAGGTGACCGAGGACCGCCCTGCTTCAGGTATGTTGAGCCCCTCCAGTCTCATCTGGCGCGACATTCTAAGATAGTCAACCTCAGAAACCGTCCACAACGAACCCAGCCCACCTACCACGGCGAGTGTTGTCGCGGAGCCGGTCGAAGAGGACAAGGAGTCTGCAGCCGTCGAACAACACGCTTCTACAGAGCATGATCCGAGTCAATCTTGGGTTCCTGCGGAACGCTCCGACCCAACCACGGATGCTGGTTTGTCACCCCGTTTGACGAGACACGGATCTCTAGCAAGTGCTGATTATGTGACTCCAGAGTCTGTTCCCGGCCCTGCTCCGGTCGTCCAGCCTCCCCCGGCGGTCCCGCCCTCGCGCTACACCCTCCCACCTGCCTTCCAGCCAACCGGACGACCCATCAACCCACTTGCAAACGGTGGCCCTCGTCCTGGCATAAACGGCCCTGCTCGTCTACACCACCCGCGTCCCAGCAATGGCAGCCTGCAGTTCGGGTTCGGTTCGGACAGGTCATCTCCTGCTCCCCCGCACTCGGCCGGCTTCGGCCCGCCTCCTGGCCTACCTGTACCTCACGATGGCATGCGCCTCTTTCAAGGCCACGGTTTCACACCCTCGGGTCATGCCTTCCCGCATATGATGCCCTACGGTACCGAGTTTGTGCCTGTCACTGGCGCGGAGAACTGGGCTCGTCACCAGGCCACGGCCTCGGGTGCAGAGCCCTTCACCTTCCCAGCCAACAACAACTACGGCCAGTCGACGCCTCGCAGCTACCAAGGATCCAGCTCTCCCAACCATCCCGATGAATCGGGCACTTTCGGCCAGTTCCACCCTCATCACGGACCCAATGGACTCGGCGGGCTGCACGACGACCCTCGCCATCGCCACCAAGCCTCTCGCAGTTTCAATGGACCTGGTCCTGAACGGATGGACGCTGGCCCGATGCCGCACATGGCTCACATCCTGGACGAACCACGAGGCTCCGAGCCCCTGGCTACGTATCTCCAATCTCAGTTCCAGGACACCGCCTTTGCCGACTGCACACTCGAGCTCCGCTACGGTGATGATCGCGCACAGCCCGTCCAGATGCCGGGCCACCGCGTCATCCTCGCCCGCAGCCCCTCGATCCGAGCCATCCTGCAATCCAACAGCTACGAGTCGAG
Organism: Furcasterigmium sp. R96-07A1; assembly: GCA_037042015.1. Lineage (NCBI taxonomy): Eukaryota > Fungi > Ascomycota > Sordariomycetes > Glomerellales > Plectosphaerellaceae > Furcasterigmium > Furcasterigmium sp. R96-07A1. The sequence continues at coordinate 27,823 of JAXQJP010000346.1, forward strand.
CCCTAGTGGGCAGCCCAGCCGCGTGATTTTGCTGGTGTCTGATGATCAGTATCTCCGCACCGATGCTTTCTGGATGGCAGTCCAGCGCATCTATGGTTATCCCCTTCTTCAGGCGCCGCCACCCCAACCTACTGGAGACGGCCACCTTGCTCTTGCCGGTGATCCCGACAGCCGCTTCGACTTCGCTTTGGGTTATGCTGCTGCTGGCCATCTCTTGGGTTGGCCCTCGGTCGTCATCCGCGGCATCCACATTGCCGCTCATCACCTGAGCTGGAACACCCTGGAGAAGGCGGTCGACTTTGTACTCACTGATCTGCCCAGCCGCGCCTCAGCTGATAGGCACACGCAGTTTGCCTATGGCGAGCCCGTCCAAATTCTGATTGATGCCATCATCTCCTTCATTATGACTCATTTCCCTCCCTACTTCCAGCTCGACCCATCTGTCGCCGACCCGGAGTCCTGGGCACGTGTCCCTGCTATTACCACCGCAACATCGGCCTCGACCTCTGAAGAGCCGGCTGGCCATGATGGCAAGGTACAGCTCAACAACGCTCCACGGTCGCGGCCTACGCACATCAAGTTTGGAGACATGGGCGAATCTCAGGAAAACGGAAAGGAGGGTGCTCATCTGCCGCAGCAGGAGCGGCAGGTGAGGGACATACTGTCCAAGGTTCTGCTCAACCTGCCCTTTGCCATGTTCAAGCCCATATTCGAGGTTGCCGAATCGCGCTTCCAGAATGCTCGGCCTGTTCTAGCGGAGAGAGAGGCTCGCCGTCTGCGCGCGCTTGATGCGGTTGTCAACGACAAAGTTAGCGAGGCGGCCGAGATACGTCAGGCCCTGCAGAGCGTCGAGCCTCAGCACAACGGGATTTGGCACGTTCTGGGCTGGCAGGAGGAAATGGTCCCGTACAACACGGAGGGGCCTTCTCTGGGACGTCAGTGGCAGCCGCTCGGACGGGCGACTTCGCAGACGATGGCTGGCGTTGAGATGGCCCGGCCCTCGTACCCATGAGTGGTTGGACGAGCATGACGACTTATGACGATTAAGACGCAAAAGCACGGCTTGTTTGATGAGTAGCAATTTGCACTCAACACCAAAAGCATGATCAATGAAGCCCCCTGATTAAGGGAGCAATTTCCGCCGAGGGCATGCTCTGTGATCTACTTGCATGGGATTATCCAGCGCGAGCAGCACAAGACGCCTGATGAAGGCGAGTCGAAGCACGACTGACGGCATCTTCGCCATGTCCGACAGATCGTGCAGGGCGATAATGGAACGGAGTGCGGACTAGGTGCGCTGAAGGCCTGGCCCCCTCGGCTGTGATGGCCTGGGGGTGTACAGGTCTCAGCACGGCGCCACGACGTTCAGCTTTCCGAAGCGCCGGAGTGCGAATTACCATGATACCATTATTGGGTGGTGGCGGAGAGGGAGACGAGCCAGGGGGAGGCTGTCTCGGTGGAGGCGACACAGCTCGGAGGTGGAGGAAAGAGGAGGGGGCTTCGGCAGAAGGACTTTGCTACCTGGGGAGTCTTGGGCGATGCAATGCCTGCTTGGCAGTATGACAGACGGTTGAATTGAACAGTGTTGTTGAGTGGACATTGATAGATGAGTTATCGGTGATATGTTTGCTGACAGGGGATGGAAGTGATGCCCAGAAGGGGAATGGGGTGCATTGAGGTCATCAAACGCTGTGGGGTACGGGCCCCGAACGGTCCGCCACAGGAGCCTATGAGGGGCACAGATGAAGCTTGGGGGGGTTCCGAAGCCGAGGCATGTGCTACGGGCCTTCCCAGTTCAGGCTTGGCTTTGTTTCTTCATCTTGTGAAAGCACGAGCTCCGTCTGCTGCTTGTCTGGGGTAATCCATCATCATTCCTCCCACCCACGTCTTCACCCCTCACATTCCGACGCGACAGCATCACGACTTGTTGCCGACTACGCATCTTTTACAGGTTTTGCTTCGCTTGCGTGTCGGTATACCCTCCTCCGACGGCGATGACCTGCTAGCCGACCCGAACTGTCGTCATAGCTCCATCGACTACGATAACCTCTTCACAAACTGGACACTACTTGCTGCCAGCGACGATAAGAGACTTCGGGGCAGACGGACAGCAATTGCACGAGGTGCGAAACATTACCATCGACAGATTTGAATACACATCGCCTCTCGTTTCTGCAGGCGTCGTCTCCGAAACTGCACCACCATGTCTTCGGGCGCGGCTCCGGGTCGCCCGCGCGCGCCCTCGGCGCGCTCCTCGTCATCTTCCTCGCGACCCAAGGGTTCCCTCACACCCAAATCCGTCACGGACCCTGTTCTGCAGAATGCACTTCGATACACAATCTCGGCCAAAGAGTATGCGACACTACACAGATACGTGCTGTCGCGCTCCAAGGTGCTCCGGCGCACCGCGCCGTCCGTGGCGACGGTGGAGAGGATAGTCGACGGCCCCTCGAAGGAGGACAAGGGGAAGCAGAGCCCCAGCGGGAGGTCTGGGCGTGACAACTACAATGTCAGGGCCGTCAGGGACGCGCTGCGGGTGTTCATGGGCACGGCGGCGGCAATGAAGGCGTATGATGTGTTGATGAAGAAGATCAAGGGAGAACAAGGGTATGTATCTCGCCAATTTGACCTTCAGCATCGACAGAGTCAAGTCACTGACGCCGTCTCGAATTAGCAGCACCAAGAAGCAGCCTCTGCACAAATCGCCAACCTTGCGCCTTTCCCTGTCGCTATCGACGATCCTGCTGCTCTACCGGATCCTGTTCCGGTTCCTCAACCGCTTGCGCTTCCAGATCCTCGAAAAGTCCGCGGAGCCCTTCCGCCAGCGCAACCCCAGGACGGCGGCCGCCCTCGCCTCGCCGTTCGCGCCGGCCATCGGTGCTGGTCTCGCGGGCCTGGCGCTCGGCGTCTACCCGGCGCAGCAGGCGCGCATCACCATCGCCATCATGTTCATGTTCCGGGCCCTCGAGTTCGGCTGGAACCTCTGCGAAGGCGAGGGCCTCGTCTGGGGCTTCAAGAACGGCAGCAAGGTAAAGAAGGAGCGGCCCTGGTGGTGGGGCAGCTGGCTGTTGCAGCCCCTCGCGTTCGGTCAGCTGCTGCACGCCTGCGTCTTCGATAGGGACTGCTTCCCCGCGGCGTACGGGAACTTCATCTTCGACAGGTCGTCAGGATACCTGCACAAGCGGCCCGCTGGGTACCCGAGTCATCTCCGCTGGCCAGCCACGAACGAGATCGTGGACAGCCTGGCGCAGATGGCCAACCTGAACTGGCCGTAGGTCCCGCCCTTTTCCCCGTGTCTTGAAGCGCACAACTGACATGACCATAGCCCCTACATCTCGCCCACGCTCTTCCCCGGCAAGGAGACCCTCCCGGCCTCCCTCTCCGCCGTTGCTCCCCTGACCGCCGCGGCGCACCCGATCATCTCGTCCCTCTCCTGCGCGACGCTCCACCCCTCGGACCCGTCCTGCCTGCGCACCAACCTCCAGTTCTGGCTGAGCACCTTCGGCCCCGTGGCGCGCCTCCTCCTCGGCGTCTACGGCGCCTTCACGCTCCTGACAGGTGGCGCCGCGCGCCTCTACCACGCGCCGCTCACGGTGCTAAACCGCATCATCGGCCGGGCGCTGCGCACGTCGACGTTCATCACGGGCGCCATCTCGACGGCCTGGGGCACCGTGTGCCTCTTCCAGTCGTGGTTCCCGCGGCACATGATGCCGCGGTTCCGGTTCTTCCTCAGCGGCTTCGCGGCAGGGCTGTGGGCGTGGGTCGAGCGGCGTCACGGCCGCAGCGTGTTCCTGTACTCGGCGCGCGCGAGCGTCGACAGCCTGTGGAAGGTGGGCGTCAAGAGGCGCTGGTGGCGCGGGATGAGCGGCGGGGACGTCTGGGTGTTTGCGCTCGCGCTCATGGTGACGGGCGTCGTGTACGAGCGGGATAACCGGGCGATCCGCGAGGGGGGATGGCGCAGGGGCGTGAGCTGGGTAAGGGGCGAGGGGTTCCATGACTGGACGCTGGAGGAGGAGGAGGAGGAGCATGAGAAGGAGGAGTAGGGCCGACACGGGACGGGTGTGGGATCTGCGGCCAGATCGTGAGACTTGTGCCCGTGCTTGTATTAGGGGCTCTCTGGCACCCCGTGTTCATGTAGCATTGTCTATGTAGTAGGCGGCTCCCGTACCGTGAATAATGATCTATATGAATATCTCGCATGCTATGCCTCGTCAATCTATCGTCCCGTCCCTCCCCCGCTTGATAGCACACTCCCAGCGACCTCACCGCCCCCCTCATGCCTTTCCTTCCAGCCGCCGCACCACCTCGCCGAGCCACCAGGCGTGGATCCGCGTGTCCTCTGTCAGTTCCGGATGGAAGCTCGTGGCGAAGATGTTGCCCTGCCTGACAGCAACGATGTCGCCGAGCTCATCGGGCGCGTCGCTCTCGCTGGGCCGCGCGATGCCGGCCTTCGCCTTGCGGCCCGGCAGCACGGCGAGGACCTGCACGGGGTCCCTGTCTGCCTCGTCGTCGCCGAGAATGGCCTCGACGACGGGCGCGCGGATGAAGACGCCCGGGTACGGCGCGGGTGGCGCCTCGCCGGCGCCGGCGAGGAAGGGCAGCTGCAGGTCCGCGACGAAGGACTCGATCTGCCTGCCGAAGTGGTTCCTGTGGACGCGGACGGCGAGGCCGCCGATGAGTTCCTGTCCGCCCTTCTTGGCGGAGGTTGCGTTGGCCTCGTCGGCGAGGAGGATGGCGCCGGCGCAGGTGCCCCAGACGGGGCGGCGGGCGGAGCGGACGAAGTCGCGCAGGGGCTGGAGGAGGCCGGACTGGGCGGCGACGAGGGAGATTGTGGTGGACTCGCCGCCGGGGATGACGAGGGCGTCGCACTGGGCGAGCTGGGCGGGGGTGCGGACCTCGATGAAGGTGAAGGGGCGGCTGCTGGACGGGGCGGAGGGGGAGGCGGCGGCGTTGCGGAGGAGGGTGAGGTGTTCGTGGAAGCCGCCCTGCAGGGCGAGGACGCCGACTGTCGTGGACGTCATGGCGTGGGTGAGGGTGCCGGTGGTAGGTGGGAGGATGTGGTGTTGTGAGGTGTTGCTGAGGCGCGTGGTGGCGATGGTGAGAGATCGGGAGGCGTCAGGGGTCAGGGTGAGATGCGGCCGGTGGTCCGCTCCGATGATGGGCAGGGTTAGTGTCGATGTCGGGGTCGGCAGTTGAGTCATCTAGAAAGCTGCCAACTGGGACGTCAGGGGGGGGGCCAACCGGGGCCGGACCGGTTCACTGGGTTTCTTGTAGACGAGGCGAGGAGGGCTGGAAGGATAGGCTGTTGGTAAGGTTTGGTGAGGAGGGGCCGGTGCTGGACGAGGGCGGAGTCGGTCGGGCTTGGCGGAGCGGCCTTGTTGATTTTCTTTAGGTGGCTCCGACGGTCACGGGCAGAACTCCTCTGATGGGTTGCCACGGCTCGATGACAAGTCGAAGGGAGGTGGACATGGTGGACATGCAAGTCCATGTCCACACATGTCGAGATGCAGGTTAGCAAAGGGCGCGGGAAGGCCGGTCCCGTGGTCCGGGGGCCCTTCATCATGGACGGCTCTGGGTGCAGGCTGCCCCCCAAAGGCCCGATGGCAGCCGGTCCTCCAGGCTAGGCGGGCACTATCCACGTAACAGGTAGTAAGAAGAATGCAGTAGAAATGCTCAGGTCGACAAGGTATGACCGCTTCGGGAAGCTGCCATGTGCTGGACCAGACTAACCGAATCTCGCCTTTCCGAGACGTCTGCATCTCATCCGCTCCGAGTCATCCCGCCCCAAGACCCAAGCCAGTGTCCTGCTCCGTTGTCATTGTCAGCCAAGTCAGTCTAGGCCTCGTCTTCTTATCTAGCACTTGAGCACTCGAGACTCTTTTTTTCTTCTTCTCTTTCCCCCAACCTTCAGCTTCAACGCCAGCTTCGTCCCTCTTCTGGTTTTACTCGGTGTTGTTCCAGATACCCTTCAAGTACGTCATCATCTCTTATCTTCCCTTCTCGGGCCTTCCTTTCCAATCTGCGCCCCATCCACACAGTCTAGACCCAGGAGAACCCCTCTGGCTCGGGCTTCTAGTAGGGGCCAGTGGACGGCACTTGCCTGTCGTGCTACCCCGCATCAGGCGCCATGACCGATGGCCACCCCTGAAAAATTCCCAGCGCAGACCCTGGAGATCGCTCGGCTCAGCCCCCGAACCCCCAATCACGTCCCCCAATTCCCCTCGCCACTGTGAGAATTCACCCCGCCTCTGCCCGCGCGCTCTTGACTTTTTGGCATGCTTACGCCTCGCCTCGCATGATCGCATCCTTCCTTTAAACCCTCATTCCCTCATCATCTACTTTTCTTCCTACTATACCTGCAGTCGGCCTGTATCTCCCTCTATCGCATCGGAAGCTAATAAATCCCTATCAGACACAGTCCATCACCATGACCAACGACGCTTCTCAGAACGGCTCCGGCGCCGCCCCCGCCAACGGCGCCTCCAACAACACCTCCTTCGCCGTCAAGGCCGGCCTTGCCCAGATGCTCAAGGGCGGTGTCATCATGGACGTCACAGATGCTTCGCAGGCCCGCATCGCCGAAGAGGCTGGCGCATGTGCCGTCATGGCCCTCGAGCGCGTCCCCGCCGACATCAGGCGCGATGGTGGCGTCGCCCGCATGTCCGACCCCCAGATGATCAAGGAGATCCAGGCCGCCGTCACCATCCCCGTCATGGCCAAGGCACGCATCGGCCACTTCGTCGAGTGCCAGATCCTCGAGGCCCTCGGCGTCGACTACATCGACGAGAGCGAGGTCCTGACCCCTGCCGACAAGGAGCACCACGTCGACAAGTCGGGCTTCAAGGTTCCCTTCGTCTGCGGCTGCCGCAACCTGGGCGAGGCCCTGCGCCGCGTCGCAGAGGGCTCCGCCATGATCCGCACAAAGGGCGAGGCCGGCACCGGCGACGTCGTCGAGGCCGTCACCCACGTCAAGACCGTCACCCGCGACATCGCCCGCGCCAAGGCCCTCCTCCAGACCGAGGGCGAGACCGGCATCCGCGCCATGGCTCGCGAGATCGGTGTCGACCCGGAGCTCCTCCGCAAGACCGCCGAGCTCGGCCGCCTGCCCGTCGTCAACTTCGCCGCCGGCGGCGTCGCCACCCCGGCCGACGCCGCCCTCATGATGCAGCTCGGCTGCGACGGCGTCTTCGTCGGCTCCGGCATCTTCAAGTCCGGCGACCCGGCCAAGCGCGCCCGCGCCATCGTCCGCGCCACCACCCACTTCCGCGACGCCAACGTCCTGGCCGAGTGCTCCTCTGGCCTCGGCGAGGCCATGGTCGGCATCAACTGCGACAGCATGAAGCCCGAGGAGAAGATGGCCGGCAGGGGGTGGTAAGGTGCCGAGCGAGAAGCGAATAGACGGGAGAGGGCGGTAGAGACTTGCAGTTCAACACGCTGCGTACCAGAATCAGAGAGACCTACCCTCAACTGGCATGGCGTACAAGGGAGATGAGGCATGGAAAAGTCCTAGGCGACATCGTTAGAAGCACATTAATGATATGACATGACACACACATGCTCGAGTGATCGTGAGGTTGATGCTGGGTTTGGGTGCGTGTCGGTTATGGTGGTTATCCGAGCAATCCGGCAAAGATACCCGGCCAAGTCGCGTTGCAACCTTTCAGTGGCCGCTCGACGCGCCAGGCCTAGTCCCTAGTCCAATTGTCGTTGTGATCGCCGGTACGGGATCCCTGCACCCTCGGCTTGAGCCCCGAAGCGCCGTCCGATGCCCGGAGGTGAAGGCCCGGAACTCGGCAACGGGGAGGTCGATTGGCGGGTAGATATCCGACCCAGATCTCCTCTCTTCACTGAATGACTCTACCTCGTTTCCAGTTGTCTTCCTCTCCATGGAACATTGCCGCCGTAAATTGAGATTGACTCATTCATATAGCATGATCACAGCTTTTCTATTGCTTGCTTCTCTTCCTTCGCCTGCCCGACCGATGCCACGATGAATCAGCCAAAGGGCTATACCGACGGGACCGACGCTTCTTCCCCCGGTGACGTGAACATCAACGCCGCTGGAGATGAGGTCGCACCCGTGAAAGTAGAGAGCCGCCAGGACCGCAAGTTCGAGCCCTTGTCGCTGGCAAAGTCATCCTCGAGAGTGCCGGAAAGCCATGACGGGCACACGCCGCTGCCCGACGGGCATGAGGAGGTCCCGTACGAGGTCTACAGTCGATTCTCCCCCCGCAGGAAAGCGGTGATCGTGATCGTGATATCATGGTGCGGCTTGCTGTCTCCCATTTCTAGCACGGCTGTCTTGTCGGCCATTCCTGAGGTGGCCGACACGTATGGTACCTCGGGCGATGTCATCGCGCTGTCGAACGCGCTCTACCTCGTCTTCATGGGTCTGAGTCCGTGTTTCTGGGGCCCATTAAGCCAGGTATACGGGCGCCGATGGGTATGTTCCCTCCGTCCCTTTATTTCTCACCACCAGGCTGATCGTGTCCAGACATGCATCGTTACCGCCGCCCTCTTCCTCGCCTGCTCTATCGGCACGGCTCTCGGGCCCAACATATCCGCCTTCTTCGTCTTCCGCATGCTCACAGCCTTCGCCGGCACGTCGTTTCTCGTCACCGGCCCCGCCGTCATCGGCGACCTCTACCACCCCACGGCCCGTGCCACGGCCATGGGCTGGTTCCTCTCCGGCACACTGATCGGCCCCACGGCGGGCCCCCTTCTCGGCGGCATCATCGTGACCTACCGCTCGTGGCGCGTCATCTTCTGGCTCCAGACGGCCCTCGCGGGCGTCGGCGTCCTCGGCTCCTTCTTCTTCCTCTCCGAGACGCTGCTGCACCCGAAGAGCGACATGCTCGAGGGCCTCCCGCTCGGCCGCCGTCTGCGCGTTCTCTGGGGCCTCACGAACCCTTTGCGCGTCATCAGGCTGTTCCGGTGGCCGAACCTGATCCTGACGGCGCTGGCGAGCGGCACCCTCGTGTTCAACATGTACGGCATGCTCACGCCGATACGATACGTGCTGAACCCGCGTTTCTCGCTGACGTCGCCCGCGCAGTCGGGGCTCTTCTACCTGGCGCCCGGCATGGGGTATCTGACCGGCACGCTGTTCGGGGGCCGGTGGGCGGACCGGACGGTGCGGCGCTGGATCGAGCGGCGGGGCGGGCGGCGCGTGCCCGAGGACCGGCTGCGGAGCTGCCTGCCGTTCCTGGGGGCGGCGCTGCCGGCGTGCATGCTCGTGTACGGGTGGTCGGTGGAGCGAAGGGCGGGAGGCGTCGCGGTGCCCGTCGTCTTCATGTTCGGCGGCGGCGTCGCGCAGCTCTTCTGCTTCCCGAGCCTGAATACGTATTGTCTTGATGTCATGCAGGGGCGCAGCGCGGAGGTCATCGCGGGGAACTTCATGGTGAGGTATGCGCTGGGCGCTGGGGCGTCGGCGCTCGTGTTGCCTGCCATCAAGGGGATCGGGGTCGGGTGGTTCAGTACGGTGTCGGCTGGGTTCCTGGTCGCGGGGGCCGCGGCTACGGCGGCGGTGGCTATGTTTGGGACGGGGTGGAGGGCGAGGATCGCGGAGAAGGCGGCGAGGGATGCCGCGGCAGACGATGTTTGATGGATCTTTGCACTTTGGTTTTCGGGTCATACATACGTGTGATGGCGTTTTTTTTTTTTTTTTTTTTTTTTTTACGCATTTTGTAAGCATGATCCTAGACTACAGCCTCGTAAACATACATAACCTGCCTTTACAAGATCTACTCCTGCAGAGCTCAAGAAAAGGTCGGTCTGTGAGTTAATATTGTAGTCATTGTCTCTCTGTGTTAGTTGCCGTACTAGTATAGTCTCGGATCGACTGTCAAAAGCGCTTGCGGCTTGGTACTAACTAACCTCTTAAACCTGGCGTTTCCGGGCTACTTCATGACTCAAGCAGCTTCCACCACTGTTTTCACGTCGAAGGACTGCAGTCGAGTACTTGGTATTATCTGGCTTCTATATCTGCCCTCGAATGAATATCCTGAGACAATGTTGTTGCCGCTAAGATGAAATCCTACCTGGACAACACTATGCTGTGGGGCCAACTCTCAACGCTTTCAACGCTATCGAGAGTTCAAGTAGAAATGCCCGACTCTAAACGAACCAGTTTCGTTCTGCTTTCATGCGTAGTCCTGATCAACCTTCCACCCCGTATATGTAAGCTTATATGGCAGTGGTCCAGTCATCTTCCATGTCAGACGTTCGATGACCACCCTGTACGATCTGACGTTTTGCATACCCGGACAGACCGAGCAGAGCGGCCTACAAGCAGCCACTTAGAAAGGGACAGGACAGCTTATGACTCAAGAGGCTTCTATATCAGCGATTATGTGTCACTCTCGCCCGTCACATGTCATTGGTGAGCGGCGTAGTTGTGACACGATACGATAGATACGCTTGTTGTAGAATACTTCAGATTGCCTGGTACTTGCCCCAAGGCACCATTTTCGCCGGTCTGCCCGTGCATGCGCTCCTGTGTAACATGACAGCGGCTACGAGATGACAGCCCGGCGTACTTAAATTATGCTTTGCTGACGCTTTGATAAAGGAGCACCACACGGCCGGGGACGTGATCGTGAATAAGCGGGTGAAAGGATACACAGACGACGATGCATGACGTGTGCCAACACAAGGCCGGACACGGGCCAGACACGGGTAGATGCAGATACTTACTAAGGACAAAGGGCACCCACTACAATACACCGCGAGATGAAGATAAAGATGATCACCAAGTAAAAATTTAAATCACTGATCACTAATAGACCGTGGACAGTGGGCAGTGCAATGCATACACCCCTGCCTACCCATGCAGATAGGCATACACACCAGCATGGAAGAAGCAACACCATCCAATGAGCACAGGCAACGGCCAAGCGGGATATATTTTCTTACTGGTCAAGCTGGTGTTGGCTTTCCTGTTGCATCCCCCTGCTTCTGATGCCGCGCAAGGACCTATCAACGGTTTGGTGCATTGACGGTCTCGGGGGGAGCTGTCACATCTCTCCTTGGCCATACCACAGGTGATTGCGTGGCTTGCTAGGTGAATAAGACCTGCCTATAAGCAACATTTGTGGCAACACTGCTTGATCAGACAAGTGCTGGCACCTGCCACCAGGCTACTCGCTCATGATGCCGGCCCGTCACCAAGAATATAATGGCCCCAGTTAAAACGCGATAGGGACCCCTGGAGCTCTTAGCTACCTTACCGAGATTTAAGCCCAGGCTTCTCGTGTCGCCCAGGATCTACCGCGTAAAATTGAGTAGTGACGCCCCTAAACTTCCCACCTTTCGCTCCTACGACGCGTTTGTAGAAACACGCCCGATTCCTCGTTCAGCAGCACCTTGCGTTACTATCATATCCCGGCATTCATTAATTGCAGCGCAGCGTCTTATGATTCCATTTGCATTTCTCTACTTCATCGCAGGGCCAGCGCGCAAGCAAATCCAGCGGCAGGCACTACTCATCAGACATCACGCACCCAAGGCACAAACGGAAAGTGCAAACAGTGTTCAGCGCCTTCCTCCGGCACCACAGCAACAGGAAAATACGACGCCTGGCCCCGGGCTCTCTCTTCTCATTCTTAACTCTCTTCCCTTGACTTGAGAACTTTTCTGCTCTCAGCTGGTCTGACACGATCCCGACGATTCAGCAACATTCCGTCAAGCCTATACTGCGCAGCCATCGCTGATCCTTCGTTTACCCTCGCGTTCTTTCTTTTCGTATCCTACTTCGATTCCCTCCTTCACATTCACAGGCCACATTGGCCGAACCATCATCGGGATCAAAAGGCCCTTACAGTTCATTTCGATCGCGCAGTAAGATATTCACCCTCTGCACATTTGCATTCTAACCATTCGGATAGATGACGCCATCTCATCCCGAGTCTGCTCCAGTCAGCATGGCTCCAGATGCGCCTGAAGAGCCCTGGTCCTGTGACAAGGTCATCGAGCGAGTCATTCTCATCGAAAAGCACTATGGCCGTGCCCAGGAAGATGAGCGTTCGCAGCATGGGCATGCTTGCGAAGAGGCACGCAAGTCAATGGAAGAAGAGTCCCGGCTGTTGTTTCTTCGCAACGACGTGCCCAAAGATATTCGCGATCGCCATGCTGAGCTTATCCTCCTCAACATGAATCACAGACTAGAGAACCTAGACCGGGAACTCAATGTCAGGCTTAGCAGCCTGGAGGAAGACATGAAGAAGGAGTGCAGTAAGGAATGGAAGAAGCTCGGTAGAGCCCCAGCCGTACGTATTTAACCGCTACAAGTCTTGAAGAACACGATACTGACAACCAGGTAAGAAGAGCTTCCCTCGTCAGCCCAAGGATATCGAATCCACTAAAAGCTCCGAACGTGATGCACCAATCAACCGGGAGGTTTCCACGAAACAAGTCGCCTCGCAGGATGTTGAGATGCGAGATGCGCCGGGCACCCGGATTACGGAGCTGGCACAGAGATCTGTTGCACAGTCCCCTGATGGTCATAGTACCCAGGAGTCTGCAAACAATAACGCTCAGACTACCCAGTCGAACCTGCGGCCGGAGCAGCAAGCCAGGACCAGTCCTGTCATTCATGTCAACACTGAACCCCAGCCAATTGAAGCATTGGCCAGGACACCTATCCCCGCAAAGCTCGCTGCCAACGGCCTGAGCCCTCTAGACCACATCACACCGCAGGCAACCATGGGACCCACCGGAAAGGAAAAGCGCAAGGTTTCCACCCCAGATAGCGGCCATCCTCGTTCTGCCAAGCGAGGCAAGTATGAAGTTCCGGATGGTCCTCCTCTCACAGACAGAACTGTGTCGTTTGAACAGGTATATCAAAACGGTAACGCTGTTGATAAGCACCAGATCATCCAATACGGGAAGCACTGGTACATCCTTTTCTGCGAGGAGCACGGCGTTCACTTCAGGCAAGAAGCCTTGGTTGCAGCTGCGAAGCATATCGATTCGATTCTCCATGGAAATCAAGGCCGCTACCACGACCATGCTCTCAAGACACTTGGGTATCACGTGGTCGACTGCACGCCTGAGCTGGCAGCGAAACATAACCAGCTCGTCACGGAGGCTTTCGCCAACGGGTACCGGCCACCCAACCCGAAGGTGCACAAGACAAGGACAAGGGCTGGAGACGGTGCCGGCGGCATCAACAGCCCTGCAAGTCACCAGCCCACCTCTCAAGACAGCCCTACAGGTCGGCAACCCGCGGCCCAAGACAGCCCTGCAAGCCAGCAATCCACCGCTCGAGTGAAGACCGAGCCCAGCGAAAACCTCGACGGCCGAGGAAGGTCTGGTAATGCTGTAGGTCTTGACGGGACGAAGGTAAATAGTACCAAGGGCAAGAAGACTAAGACCGTCATCACCAATCCGACGCCAGGCCATCTGTATCGTGGCACCGAGAAGCCAAAATACCCGGGGGCCAAGCCGCAGAAATTCATGGTCATGGTCTTGGCCTGGAAAAGGCTCGATATTTGCGGCCACGGTGACAAACTTCTAGGCCAGACTGATCTCTTGTTGGATGCTCAGCGGAAGAGTTGCTATACCTACGACCAAGACGGCATCACTGGATGGGCTCCTGGATATGAGGACGGCGGTCCTTTCGTCACCAAGCGATGGTTCCCTATTGTGTGGTACGAGTTAAAGTCGGACCAGTTCGGCTGGCTTCGTGCAGTGGAACTTTCCCACTACAACATGGACACCCAGAAGCCCCTTTCGGCTCCGGAAATACGAGCTCGCAAGCATCATGCCCTGGGGCGTGAGTTTGTCGAGAAGAATCGTGCTGGGGCCCCTCAGCCACAGGCATCTTTACCGTGGACAGGCCCGCCCATCGTCATTGAGGACAGCGATGACACCGATGACGACGGAGAAGTTGGCACCGAGTCTGCCACCGTCCAGAACGGTCTTTCTCCCGTGAATCAGATCGAGGCCGAAACTTCTACACAAGTAAACGCTGAAGCCAAGGCGCGGGATGAGAGAAACAAGTCGCAGCCGCACCCCAGCGACGAAAGGCCATTATCGACACCGCGCAGCCGACCGCCAACCCTTGAGCCAGAAGTCATACTAGGATCACCTGCGGATGATGACGAAGATGTGCCACGGAGCAGGGGCAACAACGGCCGGGCAGTAAGCCGGGATGCTCAGCAGGTCGCGCGAAGAGAATCTGAAAGGCAGATTCCGAGTTCGGGTCCTGCCAACCAGACAACACGCCAGCAGGACCATCGAGAGCAACTCGAGACTACGAAGCCGCCCAGCGTGGCTGCGGGCGATGGACGGGTTGCCAGTCAGTTGAAGGCGAAGAAGCTCCAGCACCCTGGAAGTATAGGGAAAGCGTCGACGTCAACAGGGCTACGGTCTGCCCAGGAACCACCCCGGCCGCCACCTCAGCCTGAGCCATCTCAGTTGGCGATAGCAACAGCCACGGTCCAGCAGACTACTCAGCATCCATCTCTGCCGCCCAAGCCGCCACAGGTGGCAGAGTCAACGGTCACTTCTCAGCCTTCTAACAGTAGTCAGCAACAACCGCCATCCCAGCCGCCCAGGTCGGCAACACCGTCGGCCACGTCTCAGCAACCTTTTGAGCAACAACCTCCGCCTCAGCCACCGAAGCCAACTCAGTTGGCCACATCGACGGCCCCGCACCCATCTCTGCCGCCAAAGCCGCCACAGCTGGCAACACCGGCGGTCACGGCTCAGCAGTCTCATCAGCAATCCCAGCCGCTCAAGTCTTCGAAATTGGCAGCGTCAACCACGGGTAATGCGAATGGGACACCCTCAAGGGACGCAAATGTGCAGCAGCCGGTATCAACACAAAAGGAGAGATCCGTGGGCCAGGGGCCTCCCGGACTGCCCGTGCAAATGGTGCAGCAATCGCCCCAGCCGGTACCACCAGTCACGGACGTTACGCAGAAGGACCCCCAGGGACGCCCTACTGAGAGATTGGCGCCGACTCCGGGCGAGAGGGCTTCAGGTCCCCCGAATCAACCTTTACAAAGAGCTTCCGGAGCAGAACAGCAAGAGCTGAGAACACAGGACGAGCTTCCAGCGCCCGCCGCGAAACCATCCAGCACGCCAAGCATTGCGTTCTTGAAAAGCGTCCTCAATCCTCAGCCCGAGCACGCTGCTGGAATCGCGGCAGCCAGAAACCTCGCGCACCAGGCATTGCGGTACCAGATGGATATGTCGACAAATGGAGGACAGTCGCAGGGCGCAGCCCAGTCTCCTCCCTCCACAGCTGCACGGGCTGAGCCTCCGACATTTATCAGTTTGAACGGAGCCAACCCGGCGCAGCAACAGGATCGCTGGCGAGTGATACGGGATATCTCAGCGTCTTCGCCCGCAACGGACTCGCCGTCGCCACGGCCCGCCAGTCCTGCGATGATCAAACCGGACTACGATGCGAAGGCGGAGTTCAGCCTCGCCGGGTTCAAAACGAACGACGAACCATGGAACCACTTCCCGGAGCCGGTGAAGCTGACCACTGACCAGGATGGCGTGGCCTCGGGCGAGACCAGTGGAATGCCGATCGCCATCGACGTCCGCGAAATGGCTACGATCCAGTACAACAGCGACCCTGGCAAGGAACAAATCGAGATTGTGCTCACGAACAAGGCGGGCTCGCGACGTCACCTGCTCTTTAGAAGCGGAGGCAGGATGGACAGGATGAAGGGCCTTAAATTCCAGCGCTGGGTCAAGCAGATGAGTCCTGGGGTGGCGCAGCTGGACAGCAACAACACGATCAGTGCTTGAGAGTCGATTGATTATCTGGTGTTCGAGGGGTTTGTGGGAGCCATGGGGTGCCTTATGTCGAACAAAAGGGCCATCGTGTGTCAAGGTAGTTTGTGCGGAATTAATACATCACTCAGCTTGTGGGAGTGTGGTTTACAATCCAAACCTGGCGGGAGCTGTATGTGATAGTCCTAGCTGAAAGGGGGGCTTCCTCCGTCATGGGAGGGCCGAGGTGCAGGATATCCACCTGCAAACTTGAAGTCGAGGGTCTGCGCCGCCGCCATTCCTCGACGGATCGCATGCCGAAGAACACCACGCCGTCACATCACAGACGAGAGATATGAGTGAAATCCTGATCCATTGCCATCTACATTGGCGCGTCTCGCATAGTGTACAGTACAGCATGACCCAGCCCGCCCAAGATCTCGAGGAAATGTTCCCCTCTCGCCAGCACCCATCAACCACGGCAACAAAACCGATAGGAGCGGTAGCAGGTTCAAGCAGAAAACTCTGGAACACCGAGAACACGACCGAGTCAAGAGAAGAGGGAAAAACAGGGGAAATTAAAGAGACCGAACGCTGTGATGATCCGACCTCCAAAGCCAATCAGTCCTGCCCGCGCCCTGTTGCCGTCCCTCGATGCCCCTCCGGCTCAACAGCAGTCGGCCTGCAAGAGGCATCGTCCAAGAGAGAAGGAAAAGCCAAAGAAAAAATAGAACAAACAAATTCGTCGGGCGTTTCTCGCCCGTTTGGTATCTCGTGCACGCCCTGCCATGCTGTCATCTCTAAACCCTCGCCGCCCCGGAACGACCAGTGACCCCCAGAGTGGTTGACGCCACGACAAATGTCTACTCCGTCGTGTCCATGGCCTCTCCGCCGGAAGGAGCAACACCGTCGTTGAGCCACTTGTTCCAGTCGTCCTTGATCTTCTCCACGTCCGACTGGCTCATGTCCTTCATCCACTTGCTGTTGAGGATGTACTTCTCCCGCATCTTTTCTTCGCGCTTCTTGGACGCGCGCCTGATGAGGTAGGCCCGTCGGTTGCGCTCGCCGGCGTCCTTGAGCGTCTGATCGTACACGAAACACTCCTCGGTGCCTTCCTTGTAGACGATCTTGAGCGAGTTCAGACACACCTTGTGGACGAGGCCCTCCACGTAGGAGATGGCCTTGGGAACGTTGCTGTCATCCAACTTATCGTCGGTGCTGGGGAGGTTGCGCGCCAGCACTGTCTTTTGAAGTCGAGACCGGTTCACTCCTTCCGTGGGTTCCACGGACATGAATGACGAGATATAGTACTGCCACTTCTCCTTCTGCTTGAGGTCGTCCATATAGAAGGTGGTCTCCTCCTTCTGGAGCCAGCGAACAGTGGCCTCGGACTTGTTGGGGAACTGGTAGAAGGTCAGTATGTGTGGTTCAACCTGCTGCAAATAAAGCTTACCCAGCTGATGACAAACATCTCGCCGTCCTTAACACACTTCTCGGCAAACTTCCTTGCGGAAATCTCGGTCTGCCAGTTTGTCTCGGCCTGAGCACGGTTCGTCTCGTATTGGTGGATCAGATCGGGAGTCTTCTCCTTGGAATCGTTGGAGCTGCAAGTCAAGGCCAGGCGGCAGAGAGTCTTGAGGAGATCTTGAATGGTGTAGAGCTTCCAGCCGTTGCGGAGGTAGTAATGACGGAGGACCTCCTGGTAGCGCACCTCATCGATGTCGCCAGTGATGTACTCTTCGATGAGCTCGACCGTCTTGTTCCAGTACTCGGTCGCGTCGTCTTCAGGGCTGAAGAAGTTCATAGGGTTCTCGGCCAGGCCGATGGTGCGAGCAGCACGGGGCCGCGTCAGACGGGACACCTCGGCGGCTACATCTTGGCTGCTCTCCTTTACGTCCTTCAGCCTCTTGTAGAGAGTCTGGAAGACACTGAAGAACACAAAGATGGTCTGGTTGCAGAAGAAGTTGTACCACGGCCGTGTGAAGAGACCGTCCGCCTTCAGTTCGCCGTCGGCGGTCAGGAGGGATTTATCGCCGGTGGTGACGACGGGCTGGGGCACGTTGGCCAACCAGCGCTCATTCGAAACGACGGGGGCCGAGTTCTCGCCAGACGCCTCGGCCTCCTCTTCGTTGGCCGAGCCGACATCAGGAGTGGTCTCCTTGCTAGCGGAGGCTGCACTGTCCTCCTTCTGGCCACGGCTCTTCGTGCCATTGCGGCCGGGATCCAGGACTCCACGAAGCAGATCGCCCTTCTTGCCGTTTCGGCGGTTACGACCGTTGGTGAGCTCAGCGGGCACTGCATCCTCGGTGTCTTCCTCTTCCGACGCTTCCTGGACCCTCGGCAGCTGGCCATCATACTCTTCTTCAGGGATATCGAAGAACATGGGGATGAAGCGTTCGAAAAAGTCGGCGATACGCTCCTTCTCGGGAATGCTGTGCTGGCCACTGTTGACGGCGTACAGAGTCGTGAGACGGAGGAGCTCCACCACGATCTTCTTGTCGGTGAAGTTCCAGACAAATTGGTGACGAGGCGCCTTGCCAGTGAGACTCCGCTGCCGACGTTGCTCTTCATGTTTAGTCTTGATGACATCAACAAGGTGCTTGGCCGACAGGTTGCGCTTGTCGTTCTGCTTGACCTGAATGCCCATGTGGTCGAGGCTCTTAAGATACATGTTTTCGGTCTGCGAATGCCAAACCTTCTCCCACTCACGCTGCATGTAGTTAGTGACTAGTCAAATGAAGCTACGAAGTGAAAAGCCATACCTGAGAGTAGCGCCACTCTTCGTCCTTCTGCTTCATGCGGGCAAGAACGACGGGGACCACGTTCAGAGGGTTCTGGAACATGTCGTTGACAACGTCGGGACCCTTCTCGACGCCGTAAATCTTCTTGCAGACACGCTTGAAGACGGGTACTGCACTGCCGCGCAGGGCAGATGGCATCTCGAATATTTCGCGCTCAGCCGGTGTCATGACGTTGATCTGCTGCGCAACAGGCTCCAAGAGTTGGATGCACTTGATGTTCGCCTCGATGTTGAAATCATAGTCATGGCGCTCTTCATCAATGCGATGAAGACCCTCCTCGAAGCCGTTCTTGCGATGAGCAACGAAACCGGAGTCTTCGGAAGCCCAGGTAGGGTGGGATGCCCACTCGTCGTTGAGGACGGAGTTGCACAGCTCGTCGCGGCCGCTACAGGGCTTCAAGCGCTCCCTACGCGGTAGCAGTCGGTAGCTTGGGCCGTACCCACGGCAGTTGCTCAGCGACACCTTTTCGCTGGGAGGTGCCGGACGGTTGTCGATGACCTCAGCCTTGGGTTCGTAGTTGAGGAAAAGCTTCCAGAAGGTGAGCAGCTCGGGATTGGCTGCCAAGAAGACGCTGCCTTTTTGGAAAACAGTCTGACGATCAATGATCTGCTGGCTGAACAAGTTGCAGATTTTGAGGAACTCGTTGAAGGATGTCTTGTTCCCGAGATACTTCTTGACACGCTCGAAGAAGGCGATCTCCTCCTGGTTCGTGGTTCCCGCGGCGGAGGGGCCGATGGGCTCAGGCATGATGGGTGTCAAGGTCGGCTCGACAGCGGGACCGTCAGGGCCGAGCGGCTTGTGAACCAACTTGGCACGCTTGTTCCCAGGAACTGCAGCGCCGGGAGGGATTCGAGCGCTGGAAGCAGGGGCGTCAACAATGGCAGGGGCGGGGACCGTTGTCTGCTTGTCGTTGCGAGGCCGCTTCTTGTTATTGTCTTTGCTCGCGCTGGCAGGCGGCGCAAAGCTGCCGAGAGGAGGCATCTTCTGGCCGTCGCGAAGACCGGGCTGCGGGGTTGCCATGAGAGCTGCGACACCGATGGCTTCCTCATTGGCGCGTCCTGGTGTCGACTTGGCCTGTCCAGCGGACTCGGGAAGGAATTGCTTAAAGTCCTCAAGCAGATCGGGGGCCGTGTGGAAGAGTGTCGTGACTTGAGCATACACTTCTTGGATGGGTTTTTGCTCTCTTTGATACGTTTGCAGAATTTCCAGGAATTGCTTGTAGATCTCGGGTTTGTCCTGGAAACGATTCTAGCCACAGTTAGAGATCTGCAAGTGTCGGATGCCACAACACCTGTGAAGGCGCGCGAGCGCGTTGAAGCTGGAAGGGGACTCACCTTGATCTTATTAACATAGCTGATCGCGTGGTTGAACTCGACGGGACCGCGCCTTTCCAATCCTGCCTGCTGAGCAGCGTTCCCGTTTACAGCGGGACCGCCCAGCGGCGTAGGTGTGTGTGTGTTCCGTGGAGGCTGACTGGCAGCAGCAGAAGGGGGAGCGTTGCTCTGCGCGTTCGCGCCTCTTTGACCCGGTTGTCCAGGCCCGTGGCCGTCGAATGGTGCACCGAGACCTGGGCCCTGGCTGAACGGCCCGCTAGGGTTCTGAGCGGGCGTGCTGAAAGTCGCATCAGGGCTCTCGATGCTGTGCTGTGGTTGCGTCTGCTGCCAATTGCCGCCGCGTCCTCCAAAGATGGTATGAGCACCGCCCTGGGGGTGAGAGCCATCACCTTGACTGCCTCGACCGGCAATCGATTGAACGGTCGTTCCCATGGGCGTCGTGACTCTAATGGTGTTGGGATCGCTTCCCGTTCCGCACTCAATCCGGTAACCCGGAGGGAGAAAAGTGTTGAAGCCTTGAATAAGATTTGGGTGCCCAGCGAAGAGCTCCGAGACGCGGTTGATGACTCCCGGGGTATCGATACTACAGACCGTCAGATCTTGTCTAGACAGTGAAATGAAGAGAGGGTAGCACTTACGCCTGACTCTTGAAGTCTTTCATGATGTCAAGAAACTTGTTATAGACATCTGCTTGATCATGGAACTGCACCTTGACTTGGTCAAGGTATGTCAATGCGTCCTGCGCCCGATTCGTCAGCCATCTCATCGACAGTCTCAAATGAGTCAAGCAAGTCTCCGTGAAAGTCGGGCTGCTTGAAGGCAGGAAGGGTGAGCGCGTAACGCCCAAAGACTCCGGCTCACGGGTCGTTTGCCAGGGCTGACATAGTACAACGAGGCCGTGCCTTTTGTGGAGACGAGGCTGACCGTAGGAAACAAAATGCCAGAATGGCGCGCCTGCGCCGAAATTTCCAAGTCAAATCGAGACACAGTGACCATTGGAACTATCCAATGCTGAGGTATTCGAGAGATGGAAGTCCGTTCAGCGATCCCCAACAGGGAAGGTCAAGGCAATGGGGTTTCTGCCTGCGCCGTAGAGCGTCGCGACACAAAGACCAGGAAGAAACAACCAGGTGGTGACGACTCACGTTCAAAATGGGTTGCTGGCCCTGAGCAAGACCGCCGGCATTCTGCCCGCCCTGCATTTGTCCCTGGCCTTGGCTGGCAGCTGGTCCAGCGCCGCCCGGGCCGAAGGAGACTTGTTGCAGCGCTTGCGAGGTCTCCCGCTGCGACATGGGACCACCGAACGGCGGTGGGTGGCCGGTCGGTGCACCCGTATTGTTGTTCGATTGTTGTGTATGAGGGTTCGGCGCAAACATCTGGTGTTGCGTGGGAGGGTTCGGAGGGCCACCGTGGGGAGGACGATTCGCGTCAGGCTGGAGGGGACCGCCGAAATTGGCGGGAGGTCCTGAAGGAGCGCCGAGACTCATCGGAGGGGGCGCGGACCCGTGGTTTGCCAGCAGTCCGCCAGGGCTGTGGATGGCTCCCGAGATTCTAGAGGCCACAGGTTGGTGGATTGGGATTGAGCCTGCGCTGCTGTGGTGTGGAGGCCCAGCAGGCGGGAAACCGTCCCTCCTACGCCGCTCCTCGTGTTCTCGTTCGCGTCGGTCCATCTCGTCGACCTCTTGCTCGATACGACGTCGACTTTCGGCTTCGCGCTCGCGCTTGAAAGCCTCGGGATCGTCCATGGCTCTGGCGCTACTCATGGAAGTTGGGACGCCTGGAAGGGAGACGAAAGGCGTGTCAGTCAAAGGTTTTGACATGGGAGCGAACGCCAAGGCAGAGTCGCAACCGTGTTCGCGCCGAGGTCGCCGACAGACAACTGCTGTGGTCGTCTGGGCACAGGTTGAAGCTTTTGTCTTCCAGGAGACCCCTGTGAAGCCATTCGCGACGTGCTCGAGGGTGGACTTACAGCTTCTGTACGCTCTCGTCGCGGGCTCTACATGGAAACGCTGGGCGATAAAATGCAAGAAAGGGTATGCTAGATCGACAAGAAGCAGAAATTGAAGCGCAGTCGCGGGGCAGGGTCCTGTGAATGAGGCAAGCTCGGGGGGCAGAACGATTCTGGTTGGGGGGACCGAGAGGGAAAGTGACGAGGCGGAACTGTGCTCTCCCAGCTCACAGGAGCGCTCGGCCTACCACACGCCCGGGTACACTTCGGAAGTCGCAAAATCATATTTGCGGGGCTTTATCTTATCGCTGGCGCGGTCATCTTCAGCCTTGTCAACACTGATTCGTCCGTCGGCTCACCCCTGACGGACCCCACCTGCCCGCCTGCGATTTCGGTGCGTAAGGGTAGCGCAAGATTGTGGAGGATGAGCGGCTATGCTGCAGCTGGCACGCGATGGGGCCTGTACGCTGATGCAGTTTGCTATGGCATAGGGATACAATTGCATAGATATTCTGAGTATTCTAAGCAAGTTCAGGATAGAGTCTTGGCATGGTTAAAACGACATCAAACGCAACGCCGGCGCAAGATATGTATATTGGCGTCATAAAGTCACTCAAGAGGTGCTATAGGCATAGTTATCATAATCCGATATGTGTGTTCATGGGATCCAGGCAAGTATCATCGCTCATAACTCTCGTACATTCCATATCTCGACACATCTTCGCACAATCTACGCATAGTTGCGAACCGCTTTGATAATCCACTAGAAAAAGAATGGTCAACTCTGGATACCGAACTTGAATAAGAAGCACGGTCACTTACGATCTCGCCATTGGCGACGGTTCGGCCAACACTGACAACCTCGATGTCGCCCGGTTGAATCTGCAATCAAGTCAGCACGATGCGCTCTGTGGTTGGCGGAAGCAGTTCTTATCGGTAAAACGCACAAATCTCTTCCCGTCCTTCTCCTCCCACCAGACCTCGCGGTCGTCGCCGATGGGCTTGACCTTGTCTCCGGCGCCCCATGGCGACTCGGGCACCATGTGCGCCTCGACGAACCTCTTCAAGTTGCGCGTGGCCCTCTCCTGGCCGTCGTCCCCCTCGTATGCGTCGGAGCCTAGCGCCGTATACTCCTTGGGATCCTCCCACGGTTTTCGGGGGAGAGCCTCGACAGCGGAGTTGAGAGGGGCGAGGACGGTGGTATTGCGCGCCTCGTCTTCGAGTCGGGCAGATACGGGCTGGACGTCCAGAACGAAGCCGGCGAAGATGTTGATGCTCTTATCGCGGGGCATGACATCCGACAGGCGGATCGCGCCGTCGTTGGGGCCGCCTCCGGGCATGTTCGGCAGGATGTTCAGCGGTTTCTGGTGGTCGCGGGGTGGCTTGACAAGTTGTGACGCGGCAAGGGAGGCGGAGGCAACTACAGCAAGTGTCATGAGCCTCATTTTGATGGTTGATAAAGACCGCGATCCGTTTTGATGCCTGGGTCTGGTCCGTACGTCGTAGCACGGTGGGCGTATGGGAGAAGGAGGGGCTGATGACATGCGCTGTGGGCTTGCGAGACAACCTGGAACCTTACGAAAGTCGGGTCCGTCTGTCGAACCCGAATCTGGACTCATGCAGGTCATGATTGGCTCTCTTCAAGGTGACATCATCCGCCCATAATCGCCAGCAGTACATTGCAGAAGGAGCCAGGTTACACAATGGAATTGTGCCATGATGCACCCCAATGCTTGATTTCAATATTGAGTGCCACGATACTGTATTCTAGCAGGGATATCTTCTTGCAGAGGAGATAATTACACCATTATCGGGAGTGAATATCGAGCCTTACGAGGAGGGGAGGAGCGAGTCGATCTGGGCACAGGCACACTTGACCTCTTTTGTCATATCTGCCCCTCACCTCACTGAAGTCTCCGACTCGCAACTCTCGCTCTCGGGTTTCCCTCCATCTTCGTCCTTCGCATTCTCCATCCCGCCGTATTCCCCATCGTACTAACGAATTAGGCAATTCTTGGGTTGGCCGTCTCGATGCTGCATCGCCTCGGAAACGTCACCTGAGTGAGTGGCACAGCAGACACACGCTTCCAGCCCAATCACATCGCCTCCCAGCACCGCCTCTGAGGCTGTTCAAGGCAGCTTGGCACCTGGCGACGCCGAACATCGAGGCAGACAAGACACACACTCTCATACACACAGCCAACCATTCGCAGTACAGCAACGGTCAGATCCGATGACATCGATCATTGCACGCGGAAGCCCGCCCATCTGACCACCTCGGCCTGCTCGGCCACCACACAAATCTGCAATGCTAAGCCGGCCCAACATACCCGGGAGATGGAGCCATCCCAAGCCCCCGTCCCCCGACTCGCCTCTCGAGCCCAAGACCCAAGGAGGACCCTTGAAACATCGCCATCACTCTTCGCTTCTCTCGGCATCCCCGTGCTAAAAGCTTGAGCTAAACCCAAAAGACCCGTGGCTGACCGCGAACACCGCCTCTCCGGCCGCCGGTTCGTCTGTTC
The DNA here is from genome assembly GCA_037042015.1 of Furcasterigmium sp. R96-07A1. Classification (NCBI taxonomy): domain Eukaryota; kingdom Fungi; phylum Ascomycota; class Sordariomycetes; order Glomerellales; family Plectosphaerellaceae; genus Furcasterigmium; species Furcasterigmium sp. R96-07A1. The sequence continues at coordinate 52,157 of JAXQJP010000346.1, forward strand.
CCCTGACCACAGTGACCACGACCCTCCCGTCCGCTCCCAGCCGCGTCAGCTCGGGTCTTGGTCCTGTATAAGAAGAATAAGAAGCTCCTCACATCCCCCCGATGCTGCCACATTGTTGTATTTCCCACAAATAAAGCCCACTTTTTTCACATCGTCTTCCGCGGATCTGTGAATACGCTCACCTGAAGCTTCTCTCTTACATACACTCACATTCCACCTCCAACAACACGAACATCATGTCAGCTCAGGACTACTACGGCGGCGGCGGCGGCTCCGGCGGAGGCTATCCCCAGCAGCCGCAGTATGCTCAGGGCGGCCACCAGCAGCAGCACGGAGGCTACGGCGGACAGCAGGGTGGCTACGGCCAGCAGCAGTCATACCAGCAGCCCCCTCCCAACTCTCCCTACCCTCAGCAGCCCTCCTACGCAAACTCCAACTCCCACCTCGCCCCCTCCTACGGCGGCCAGCAGAACCCTCACTCCCGCCCCACGAGCGCACAATCCCACCACTCCGGCTACGGGCCCCCCTCGGGCGGCCAGCCCGACCACAACCGCGGCTCCGGCGGTCCCCCCGGCTCCGACGCCCAATTCAATGGCGAGGACGGCGAGCGCGGCTTCGTTGCCACAGTTGGCGGTGGCGCAGCCGGCGGCTACGTCGGAAAGAAGTTCGGCGGCACCCTCGGCGCAGTCGCCGGTGCCGTCATCGGCTCCATCGTCGCCAACAAGGCCGAGGACAAGTGGGAGGACCGCAAGAACAACCAGCAGCAGCAGCAGCACTACGGCGGCGGTGGCTACCCGCCCCAGCACCACGGCGACTACCCCCCGCAGCAGCAGTATGGCCAGCCCGGGCCCTACGGGAATCCCCAGCACTCGGATTCCAGCGGCGGCCTGAGCGGCATGCTCGGCAGCGTGTTCGGAAAGAAGTAAGGAATTCTGAGGAACTGGAGATGAAGGGAGCATGGCGCTCTCGATGAAATAATGTACTTGTCACGGCCGATTTTACCACGGGGACTCAAATGGAGAGAACAACACTCTTCGTAGGGCCCCTTCACATATATAAACAGCTTGCAAAAGCCTCAATATCACGATGCATACGTTCAAATTCTCGCGCGGCTTTCGACATGGTGATTATCGAATATAGCTGTATATAACTGTGCAAGTCATCAAGTTCGTAGGGATTCATCTCTGTAGATACTTTTCGACTGTGAACCGTAACTCCAACTCCCAAATGATACGTCGCGTCGGCGGACGTGATAGATAACGAGGCTCACCTCTGAACTATGAAGAAGTCGCAAGCATCCATGGACCCAAGAAGCGTAATGATATCAATGTGACAGCTCCGCGGAGCGCCCGTCAAAACCCCAGACGTAAATTGAACAAACTGGCAAGGAACTCAACCGACGACACCGGCCCCTTCACGCCGGTTGGGTATCTGAATCTCCTCGTCGTCCGAGCTGTCATCGTCCGCTTGTGCAACGCGGTCGAGCATGCGCTCAATGTCCTCGTCAGCCAACGACGGCCGGTTGCGTGCGTGGCCACCGCCGAGGCCGGCCGGTAGAGAAAGCTGGCTCCGATGGCCCGGCGAGTACGCCGTGAAGCTGCCCCCATTGACGCGTCTGCGGATCGGCCCACGCGGCGTCCGCACCTGGCTGTCGACATCCATGTCGCTGAAGCCTCCAGGACTCCTATCGAACCCGACGCGTTTCGCTTGTGGTCTCTGATTCGGAAGCGTTTTGCGCGGTTGTGACGTGGGCAGAGCGTGGCGCGCCCCGGGCAGGGGTTGTGATGACGGAGGCACCGAGACGTAACCGTGCTTCATGTTACCAGAGTTGCCGGGGCTGCTCATGAAGAGCAACGACTCGGCGGCATCTTGTTCTCGTACGTCCTGGTGAGGCGAGAAGAGAATCGGGTCGATGTGGCCTCGTCCACCGTACCGATGATTCGATCCGAGGCCGCCTGGTGCCGGGGTATGCGGGGAGGCGCTTTGGGAGTGTGAGAGGAGCGTTGGCGTGTAGTGAGGGTTCGAGTTGCGACGTGGGTGCTGTGAGACGCCGGTTGGTCGAGCTGGCTGGATGGGTGCAGGGGGAGCCAGCGTAGGGACGTTGTGGGCGGGCGCAGGAGGAGATGCCGAGTTGTTTCCACGCTTTGCCATCTGGCCGTTATCTCTCCAGAAGCTCTCGTAAGTAGCTGGACTGGGATTGGAGCTGGTTGTTGCACCGAAAGTCGCGCCGCGGCCGGTGGTGGCCAGTCGTGGGCTTGCTGAAGAGCCTGTCCGACCGGGCAACGTGGAGTTTGTCGAGACTGGAGAGCCTGTCTGCGAGGCCATCGATTCCACTTCCTCGATTGAATGTGATTGCCAGCCGTGGTTCAGCTTGACCATGGCGTAGGAAAGTCGTGTCTTTAGATCGCTCGACAGCTGCGGGTTGACTAACATTAGCCTCTGGTTGCGGCGGCCGAAAAGTGCTCGAGGACTTACATCTCCTATCGTACTCGTCGTAGTCGAAGCCATGGACACCGTACTCGTATTTCGGGAATGGCCTCCGCGAACGGGTGATCGACTGGGGTCTTTAACCTCGCCGTCGGCCCCGCGTTTCCGCGAGGGCACCATCGCATCGGGCTCGTCCATCTTTGTGCGAGCGGCAGCGAGCTGCGATAGTTGCAGCAGCTGCGACTCCTGACTCGACGAGTGCCCGTTATGCTGGGACCGAATGGTATCGTTCTGACTGGCTGGCGGCGTGAAGACACTTTCGGCGCCGACGGTGTTGCTGGATTCCTGGGAGGCCTCGTGGGAAGAGGACGATAGCCCCATTGGCGAGGTCTGCTGGCGTGCCGCGGCCGAGGACAAGGCGGCTAGGGACTGGAGGGCATCGATATCTCGCGGGTCGCTCACGAGCGGTGCTCGAGAGGCCGATGATTGGGATGTTGTCGTGGCTGTGCCCGACGATAGCAATTCGCGATCAGTCGCGTCCGGGCGGGTGGAGGGGTTGTGCAGGGTCTCCCGCAGGCCGGCCTGAGACATGCCAGACGGGGCCATTGTGTGCCCTCCCAAGACCGCTGCCCCGGACATCTTGGAGTCATTGTCGCCATTGTCCTGCGAATGCTGCGAGAGGCCGGGTCGCGGCGGCTTTGGTGCGGCGTCCATCATGGGCCAGGGTCATGCGTGCGCCCGTGGCGATCCTCGGGGGTACGCGACTCGGCGGAAAAAGAAACGACCAGCGGCGCGACTGGCGATACTGAAAGAAGCCGCGACTGATGAGAAGAGCAGAGCGAATTGGATAGGGTTAAGAGGAGAGCAACACAGCGATATACGGAAGCCTGGATGGCTTAAGAGGCTTGCGTACGTGGACTCGGTTGAGTCGCGTCGTCGTCGCCGCTGTTGAGTTCGTCACCTCTGAGTGACCGAGGACATGTAGGGCCCGGTGCAGAGCATATGCTGAAGAGGAGCAAAGTGGCCGTCAATGTGGTCGCGATCCGCAAAGATTGAGGTTAGGTTCGGGGGAAGGAGGATGTATCAAGGTTGGCGGATGCGTGATGAGGCTTGGGTGAGTTCGTCCTTCACCTTACCTCATCCAGGCGGAAGAGAGCGCAGTCGATTTGGCTTTGGCGGCGGGTTACGCGGTCTTCCTGCCCTCCAAACTTGAACGCGTCCTGCCTTCAATTCGCCGCCCCCGAACGGCGGTGGCCACTGAATGCGGGAGCTGGGGAGGGGCCATTCCCCACAGGGTTCCATCTTCAGCGGCTCGCCCTGTAGGAATGGCCCTGGCCATGGCCTCTAAGCGCTGTTCCAAGGCAAGCCACGCCCGGACTGGGTGTTCACCGCTCGCTAGAGACCATCACAAGACCTGGCGGTTCAGACGGGGCAATCAATCATTCCCACCCTCTTGCTGGGATCCTCAGCGGCTTGACAGATGAGGGATTCGAGGGGACGTTGTAAACAGAGGTCTACTTTTCCCGAAATACCTCAAATCACGGCACATCATCCAATGACCCTGGCGCACGCACAGTGAAATCACCTCCCCTAGCAGGCTCAATTCCCAGAAACGGCGGTCTTGGATGGCTGAACTTGCTGGGCTGAATTGGCTCTCTACGAGTCGCTGAATCCTGTTTTCGGCCGCCGTCTCAAACTCCCGAGTCATGGCCGAATCCACGTCTCCTCACGACGCGGAATCACGTGCTTTGACCGATGATGGCTTTTGCGATCGAGCAACCGCTTCTGATTGGGTGGGACGTGTCAACCACATCTTCACCAAGTTCAACCTTCCACGCTGAGCAGCCAAATCAACAATGGGATTGGTTTCATTGATGACTGTTAAGCACACGCTGGCTCGTCTGCCCGTGCCGTATGGCCGTGTATGCCTCCATCAAGGATGACATCCTCGTTGTCATTCCGGTCATCTTGCACCCTCCGCCATTGCGTCTTCCTGTCCTTCCTGCCTTCCAAGGCCTGACCTTTGCCCTTAACCTCGTAGACTGGCTTGATGATGTGCCCAAGCAGAGGGTTCTTGCTGAAAGCGCCTCCTCCGCCGACATTAGATGTTTGAGGAGCATGGTCTTGCTCTTCTGGGACATCTTCCTCGTCATGTTGAGGAGAGGCTGGTCGCTCGACAGCAGCCATTTTCTTGACCACTTTGCCGCCCACCAAGTCGATGCTGACGATCTGCTGGCGCTTTTCATATTCTGGGCGCGCGTTCCACTCCATCTCCCGGAGGACCTTCTGCTGCCGTTTCAGCTCGCGGGCCCGCTCCTCCGGCGTCGACCACATGCTGCCGCTGCCGCCCATAGCTCCCGACACGTCAAAGTCCGCGGCCTCGTCCCGTACCGTCGTTCGGCGGGCGTTCTGCGCCTGGAAATTTAGCAGCTTGTCCCTGTGCGCGCGAGCTTTGCTCTCGGCCTCGGTAAGCTTGGCCTCATCGGCCGGCCCCGCGTTCTTGTACTGGCTGAAGGGCGCCGGCTTCTTGCTGACCTCGGCCCGCTTGTGCGCCTCCTTGTCGACTGCCATCCTCTCCCGGCCCCGTTCCGCTCGGAGCTCCTTGACCATGGCCTGCACGTCAGCCGACGAGAGCAGCGGCGTGCCGCAGTACGTGCAGGGTCCGAGGCCCTCTTTCAGGCATATTACCTTGCCGCACGACAAGCAGTTCGGTGCTGCCGTCTGCAGTTCGTGTCTCGTCGCGACGCAGTTGCAAGCCCTTGCCTTGGCATCTTGCTGTAGCGTGGGGTTGGTCGTGATCTCGAGGGCACGAATGGCGGCGTCGAGATCATTGAGGGCAGCGGAAGCACCAGCCATGGGTGTTCCGCCGGCGATGGAGATCTTGGTGCTCGCATTCGACGGCTTTGGTGTCGATGACCGTGTGACTGGCGTAGACTTTGACTTTGCCTTCTGATGACCTTCGGATATGAGATAACCCGCTGCTGTGCGTTGCTGCTGAGGAGGTGGTGTTGCACTAGAAACCGGCGGCGCAGGTCTCGCGGCGCTGCTCGAGGGTGCAGGGCTGGGTCGCTTGTTGATGATGTAGTCCTCCTGCTGACTCTTCTTGCTGTAGGACATGCCGGGAAGAGGCGCGGCCGCATCAATTTTGCGTGCGACTGGTGTGTGGATGGCAGGCTTCTTCTTCTTCCCGCCCCTCTTTGGTTTGGGAACGCCGTCCTGAGGGGCATCGCTATTGTTGGCTGAGGATGCTTCTGGCGTGGGATCAGCTGCCGGGGTGTTGGCCTTTCTCCGGGAGTTGAAAGATGAGATGAACTCTATAGCTTGTGGTGAGTCGCCCAGAAGGTTGCCAAAGTGCTCTGCAGCCTCGGGTTTCGAAAGAGTGGCCGCATAGTCGAGAACCTGCTTCAACTCGTCATCCGGTAGAGGGAGTAGACGGGAGAGCTGAGCAAGCGACATGATGGACAATTCTGATGTTGAGGAATACTTCTCGACGAGTGGTTGATTATCAGTCGGTTCTCTCACAGACTTCCCGTGTCCAGGCTGAGTAGGATATTATCGAGGTGTGAGGTAGACACAGTACCTTTTTGATAGATGAATCACGATGAGAATGAGCTGGCGCCACAGCTACCATCAAGTTTACCCCACGTCAGTCACTCGGCGAAGAACCCGCAGGTGGCTTTGCAGGCGAGATGTGGCTTCGTGCGCATCTGACCTTCCGACATTTCACCGGTATTCCCGGCCCCGTCCGACCCATAGACACTAATCCTGTCTCGACCTAGCACCGTCGCCCTGTTCCTGTCTCCCCAACGAACCACAGCAACGGAATCCACGGGGGCGCCTTCCACCCGGCGCACCATCCATTAGGATCCCGGTCGGCCGTGGTTGTCCACCACTTTTTTCTCAACCCCCTTCGTCACCTTCTTCCAGCCTTCCCACCCTCTTAATTCCCGCTCTTCATCACCTCACCCCATCCCATCTTCAATACCCCAAACGCCGGTACTCTTCAGCCTTGTCATCTTCACAAGCAGTCTTCAAGATGTTCGCCCCTAGGATCCAGCGCCGCATGTTCTCGGCTTCGGCCAGGAACGTAAGTCTCTCTTTGCTCCCTGTCCTGCCCGGATGCCCCGAGAGCTCTTCAGTCGTGATCACTAGCTCACATCGCCCGACATGTAGCTCTCCAAGGTCACCGTTCTCGGTGCCGCCGGTGGCATTGGCCAGCCCCTCTCTCTCCTCATGAAGCTCAACCCCCTCGTCACTGAGCTCGCCCTCTACGACATCCGTGGCGGCCCTGGTACGTGAACAATTCCGTGGACGCGTCGCCCTCGGCCGATACTCGGCCTCCGTCTTCAAACCGAACATGGCAGCTAACGCAGCTCGATCAAAGGTGTCGCTGCCGACATCTCTCACGTCAACACCAAGTCTACCGTCAAGGGCTACGACCCTACCCCTACCGGTCTGGCCAACGCCCTCAAGGGCTCCGACCTCATCCTCATCCCCGCTGGTGTCCCCCGCAAGCCCGGCATGACCCGTGACGATCTCTTCAACACCAACGCCTCCATCGTCCGCGACCTGGCCAAGGCCTGCGCCGAGTCTGCCCCCGACGCCAACCTGCTCATCATCTCCAACCCCGTCAACTCCACCGTCCCCATCTGCGCCGAGGTCTACAAGGCCCGTGGTGTCTACAACCCCAAGCGCCTCTTCGGTGTCACCACCCTCGACGTTGTCCGCGCCTCGCGCTTCGTCTCCGAGATCAAGGGCACTGACCCCAAGGACGAGAACATCACCGTTGTCGGCGGCCACTCCGGCGTCACCATCGTCCCCCTCTTCTCCCAGTCCAGCCACCCCGACCTCTCCGCCAACGATGCTCTCGTCAACCGCGTCCAGTTCGGTGGCGACGAGGTCGTCAAGGCCAAGGACGGTGCCGGCTCCGCCACTCTCTCCATGGCTTTCGCTGGTGCCCGCATGGCCGAATCCCTCCTCCGCGCCTCCAACGGCGAGAAGGGCGTCGTCGAGCCCACCTTCGTCGACTCTCCCCTCTACAAGGACCAGGGCATCGACTTCTTCTCCTCCAAGGTTGAGCTCGGCCCCAACGGCGTTGAGAAGATCCTCCCCATCGGCGAGGTCGACGCCACTGAGTCCAAGCTCCTCGAGGCCTGCATTGCCGACCTCAAGAAGAACATCGAGAAGGGTGTTGCCTTCGTCGCCGCCAACCCTCCCAAGTAAGCGCCTCTTCGCGTGACCTTGCGTAGAGTGGACAGGATGGTATGGGGTGAGTTGTGGAACAAAAGAAAAAAAGGAGGTTTGGCTACCGGAGACCTCTCGATCTGCCGCGCGTGTTTCTCGTCTTTGCTGTTCTCCGGGCCTCTGCCTTCCAAGCGCTGGATGATAGATTTGGGAAGCGAGCGGAAACGACGGCGTTCCGAGATGGGAACTGGGGCTCCCTCTCATTTAGGGGGAGCCATGGGCGTTGAGATCGCATCTTCGTAGACCGGTCTGACGTTGGGCCCCCTTTCCGGCTTCGTCTGGAGCATCGGCTCTGGAGTTTACCGGCTGTACCATAGTCTTCTGCAACATGCTCTAAAGCTCATCATGTACTTCTTCGTGTGATGTCGAGTGTGAATCTTCTACGAATGGTCTGTCAAGGAAGGTGACGTACCTCTGATGGTCCTAGGTATCTGAGGGCTTGCATCCGCACATGCCAAACCGTTCACGGGTCCATCTAGCACGACAAGTCGAGCAACGACATTCCCCTTCACTTCCGACTGATTGATGCTAGCCACGGGCTGTGATGACGGAACAGTCTAGTCGTCGTCACTGTCACGGGACACTACGAAGGAGCCTTCAACCTGGGGACGGGCATTGTAAACCCATATCCTGGAGCTCAAGTCTTGAACTCCATGTAAGATGGTTATTCCTCGACCTTGGAAGTCTGAAATCACCACCTGGGATCAAGAGCCGAGAATCGTAAACCAGTGGTTCATATCCGCGAGTAAAGTCTTCCAAAAGATCGCGCTCGGATCACACCATGCGTGAAGCACTTCCTCTGGCTACCACAAGCCTATCAGCCAAAGTCGACTCATGCGGTCAGGATCAAGGGAGAGAGCATAGAAGTCAATTCGATTTCAGGCAAGATATTCTTCTGACGATTGCCCAGGGGCTTTGGAAATTAGTTATAAGGAGGTCCAGTGCACTAGTAACCCACTCCTTGCCGTAACTCTCACCCTCTTCTCTGTTCGAGTGTGACCATGGGATTCATCTTCGCAACTGGGTATTGATAGTTATGGTAGAGCTAGTAGAAGAGTCGCTTGTTGACCGACGAAGATGTTCAGGCCCGGCCATCTCGTAAAAGAAAATTGAGATTACTCGCCGCAGCCTCTTCACGGCCGACACATGAACTATAGTCTAGTAAAACATATGATGCAGTATTCTACTGTCCCACTCACCGTGGGCGCGGGGCTCTCTCAAGCCCCCCTCTGCTGCTCACTGCGTGGCAGCCTGTCCGCCGTTCCGCCAGTTCCGCAGCTGCTCCTGCCTCTCGGCGATCTTCCTCTCGAACTCGGCGATCTTCTCCGCGTCCTTGCGCTCCTCCTCCTCGATCTTCTTCTGGGCCGCGGCCTCCTTGCGCTTCTTCTCGCGCTCGAGCTGGTCGGGCCTGCGGGCCGCGATGTCGCGGGGCCTAAAGTCCGAGAAGAGACGCTTGAGAACGATCTCGATGAGCCAGCACGCGCCGTAGTCGATGAGCATGACGGTCGTCATGGTGTAACGGAACTCGTCCGAGAAGGGGACGAGCTTCATCTGCTCGTTGATCTCGGGGGCGAGCTCGAGGGAGCAGACAAAGGCGAGACCGGTCACGCCGAGGATGCCCCAGAACATGCCCTTGTTCTCCGACAGGGACTCGCGGAACGGTCGGCCCTGGTAGTTGATGGCGAAGGTGCTGATCTGCTGGATGAGCTGGAGCAGGTAGACGGCGCTGTTGAGCAGGCTGGGGCTGAACTCGGCTTCAAGGTCGATATCATCGGGGCGGCTGCGGTCATGTCAGTCAGGGGTCAAGGTTGCTTAGTGCATAGGTACTTACGGTTCGAGGCGGTCGCAGAGACGGGCGATGTAGATCAGAGTGGTAATGTGGACGGCGAACTGTCCGAGAATGGAGCCGATGATGTAGAAGTTGAAAATGTTGGGCTGGGGACGCTCCTTGGAGAGGCCTTCGACGACCCTGGCGCGGGACAGAGACAGGAAACAGACACTCATGAGCATACCGCTGATGGTGTACTGGCCGTCGCCGAACTTGATGCCCTCGAGATACAGGACACTGAGACTGTAGGCACTGATGAGACAGTTCAGAGCGAGAATCTTGTACATCTGGATAGTGGCGACGAGCGTGCAACGGCCCTGGCGAATAATGTTGGGGACAGCGACCACGTTGCGAAGCTTGCTGGTGAAAGGGGCAGCCACAGAGGCGTCACCCAGCTTCAGCGTGGGAGGCTCTCCGTCGTCCATCTCGCTCTCGAGCATGCTCGTGGTCATCTTGTCGGCCAGGCTAGCTGCTTGCTTCTGGGCCTTGGCTTGACGGGCGTTCTTGGGGTCGTTCAACAGTTGCTGGGCACCGGGAGACGTAATAACTTCGAGATCGTGGCCGTTTGCCTTGGAGTACTCGGCGGCGGTGATATTCTTCTTCTTCGCCTCGCGCTCAACCGCCTTCATGTAGTTGGGGTTCGAAGGTCCGGGGGCGTAGAGGTGAGCGATCATGACGGGTACGGGAGGCGCAGGCTGGTTGAACCGCTTCATCAGCTCCACCTGCTTCTGGTACATTTCCTTCATCTTCGTGTTGCGAGCGTGCTCGGCGATGCGGGTAAGATCGTCAGGTGTTCCGTTGAGAAGAGCGACACCAATGTGAGCCTGCTTGAGAGCACCGACATCGTTGGTTCCGTCGCCAGCCATAAGAGTGTAATAGCCCATATCCTTGAGACCCAGAAGAATATCTTCCTTCTGCTTGGGAGAGACGCGAGCGTAGACCCAGGTATGACGGAGAATGGTGTTCCAAGCTTGCTGGCCCTTGAACTTGGCAAGGGCATAACCGGTGACGCAAAGATCCTTGGACTTGATAATTTCAGGATCAATAGGCTGGGTAGGGTCGACAGGGATGCTGATCTTGTCATCAACACTACGCCAGACGAGCTTTTCTCCGCCGTCGTTGTGCTCAGGAGCATCAAGAATCAGAACCTCTTGGTCCACGATCTCGACATCGCGAGCGACATAGACGGCGGTCAAAGGGTTGTCTCCGGTGATCATGACAACACGGTGGCTGCTTTCGTTGAGCATCTGAACGGCCTCTTTGGCGTCATCCTTCAGGGGGCAGGAAAGGATCAAGAAACCGGCAAAAGTCAGGTCACGCTCAACGGTCTCACGCTTCAGCTCGTTGATCTTGCTGCCGGGGAGCTCTCCTTCGGTGGTGAGCTGCTTGTAGGCAAGAGCCAGGACACGAGAGCCGCGGCGGGTGAAATACTTGTAGGTCTCCTCGTAGTCGGCAGGGACAACGGACAGCATTCTCATGATGGTCTCAGGGGCACCCTTGACGCCGGCGAAGGAGCCGCGGATCTTGTTTCCTTCCTTGTCGGTACCGTTGACAGTGGCCACGGAGCTCTGGCGCTTGAGGGCAGAAGAAAATTGGAAACGTCGCTTGACCTGGACGGTGCCGCTGATACCAGTAGTCGTGACAGTAGCGGGCTTGGCAGAAAGCGTGTCGTTCTTGCCGAGGGTCCAGCCAATGGAGGTCAGAGTCGCCTTCTCCATGGGGTCACCAACGACATCACCCTCGTCGAGCTTGACGAGAGCGTGAGCCGAGGCCAAAACCATGGTGGTGGAAAGCCCAATGTCCTTGACCGGTGTCATGTAAGAGTGGGCGCCATCGGTCTCGCGGGGAGTGTCAGTACCAGTCTGGCCAAGGCCGAGACCGGCAATGCCCTCGACAACCAGATCCTCACCAGTCAGAGTACCAGTCTTGTCGAAGCAAGCAATGTCGATGCGGCCGGCGAAGGGAATGCGGAAGGGCTCTGTGCAGAAGATGGCCAGCTTAGCCAGAGCAGCCAAGCTCGTGTTGACGGCAAGACTCAATTCCATGGGAAGCTCTGGGGGCACGACGCTGGTGACGATCAAGATGCAGTCCAGCAGAAGCTTGGAGCGCTTGCGGTCCTTCTTGACACCCTCGTCCCAGACGTACCAGGACGCGGCAATCGCGAAGATGAGGAGGAAGAGAATGAAGAACAGGGCCTCGGCGTTGTTGGCAGAGACGCGCTCAGTGGAGTAGATCATGGTGCGAACCAGGCTGCCCTGGGATGTCTCGAAGCCGGTCTTCTGAACAATGGCCATGGCGCCGTTGTCGGGAGGCGTGGGAACACCAGAAGCAAGCTTGGGCTTGGCCTCGTCGGGGTTGCCGTGCGTAATCTGCAAAACCTTGGTGCCACCCCAGAGGAAGGCGTTCTTGTCGAGACCTTCAGGCTCGAGAAGAGCATCATCAGGACGGAGTTGGACAGAGTCCTTCAGGAGAGGGGTGCTCTCGCCAGAGAGCATGGCCTCATTGACAATGGCTGTGCCTTCAACGAGAAGCATGTCACAAGCGACACCGCTGTCTTCCTTGGTACGGCCGACCGAGACCAGGTCGCCGGGAAGGAGCTTGTCGCTCATGATCTCGGTCCACTTGCCGAGACGGAACACATAGATCTCATATGGTTTGATGCTCATGCTTCGGAATTCGTTCAAAGTGCGCTGACGCTGCCAGACAACGGTACTCTCAAAAGCGACCAGCATGAAGAGGGTGAAGAGAGAGTAGTACCAGTATTCATCTAGAAGCCAGAGACCGACGCAGAAGATCTGGAAGACGAAGAAGGGGGCAACAGCGTGCTCCTTGAAGAGCTCGGTGAAGGTGGGAACCGGAATGTCGAAGGTGTTGGAGCCATAGTTCTCCTCGATGCGCGTCAGCTCCGCCTGTGTGGCGATGCCCTTGGACTTCTGATATTTGCCAATTGCTGGCTTGGGCTCCAGGTCAATGTCGTAGATGAGAGTGCGGAAGGTCTTTTCCTCGGGAATGTAGATGAAACGGCGCTTCTGGAAGGAGAAGGAAACGGTCTCCTTGCCTCCAACCTGTAAGGAAAGGGGTTAGTTATGGTAAGTTCGCGCCACAGCGTGCCCTTTCGTACCTGGTCGCGGTCGATCTTGCACACCTCGGCAGAACCGGCGTTGGCAATGGGCAGGACCTTGATGAGCTGAGCTTCATCGATGGACTTGGCACGGGTAGCGGTGAAAAGAGTCTGAAGATTAACGCTCCAATGGGTGCACAGCCAGGTCAAGGTCTGGAGGGTGACGATGGATCCGATAGAAACGAAGGTCCATTCCTCAGAACCGAGGTGTTTCTCGTAGAGGTCGGCCGAAAGGTAATATCGGAGAAAGACTGGCCAAAGGACAACAAAAGGCCAAAAATAGGCGTGGAAGTGGAAAGGCAGCGGCTTCCACAGCTCCGCAGCCTTGATCTGGGAGTTGTCGACGAGAGGCGCCATAGTTGGCGAGGCCCTGGGGGCTCAGGACGATGGGGAGTAGCAAGTCGGCGAAAGGGGAGAGGTGCTACGTTCAGCGATGCATCGAGCGTTTCCGTGAGGATGTCGCGAATGTGTCGAATGACAAGAAGAACGAAAGGTGCAAATGAGATCCGTCGCAGGGGATGGCGGGGCGGAATCTCGTAGAATCGCAAGGCAGAATGTCGTCGCCAGCGCCTTGCGGAGATGTGTACTTTTTCGCGATGGCAAATCCCAAGCAGCCCACTCTTGGAAGAACAGCTGCTGACTTTCCGGGGACCAGCCCGCGGGGCCGGTGAGCAAATGCGGGTCTCCGGGTAGAGGTTGTTCCGCCCGGTCAGATGTGGAAGAGCTCCTTCCCGTTGCCCTCTGCAGTGGCCTCCTCCCAGATGCCAGGCTCCCACGATGATGCTGGTCTTAGCTCCCTCTGCACAGACGGAATGCATCCCCTGTCAATCCTCTGCTTAAATTCCTAATCTTGCGATACGGCCCGTCGCTCATCTTGGGCGCCGTCAGGCCACGCGCCCAACCTTGTTCGAGCCAGGATCCTGGCTGTGGCCCTGAAAACGACTGTGCCATCTCTTCCACCAACAACACCGACCGCGGCCATGCATCGATGCCCTTTTCTTTCTGTTTGTCACGGGTTCCCGCCTTGACAGACCATGTTGCCTGCTGTAACGGGTCGTTAATTATAACTTCAGGCATGCCGGGTTCCGGTTTGTCGGTTCCGGTCGGGGACGTCCCTGTTGAACGTCCTGTTCGCCCTGTTTTTCGCGGCCTCGGAGTCAAAGATGCTACGCGTGCCCAGAGTCGCAGCAGCACAAGCCCCAGTACGAAACGAAACACCCACTGTGGCTTGCCGGGCCTGGAACATTGGCAACCCACGGGCCTAGATCTGTGCTCCTTGCTGTCATCGACACGTGCGGTCTGGGTTGGTTACTCTGATATCCCAGGACCTAGGCCCAGCATCGCGATAGCAGTGTCACACAATGTCTTACAATATCTGCGCCCAACCCTTGCTTTCCGTGTCAGGGTCTGCCGAAGCAATGGTAATGGACTTGGCCGTCACTTGTCATCTGTGGCTCTCAAATTATCCCTTGGCATTTCTCTTGCGGTGCTGTTCCTCCGCCGTCGAAAGCATCCCACGACACGCCAAAGACGGTATGCGAGCAGCACGATGAAGAGATCGCCAACGCGTCATCACGACTGGACCGACGTCGTTTTCTCCATCCTCGAATCGCGCCGGGCTGCTAATGACTAAACCCATCCGCCCTCTACACCAATCGGACGCGCTCCCAAGCTCGCCAGCGCGAGATCTTGTACCCCGGGGCCTTGGCAGACCGCCCCAAATCACTGCATGTCTGGGGCCGTCGAGGCGGAGCATACAGGCGGGCGTCATGATGTCTCCCTGCAGGGCCCAGGGGGGGTTTCCTCGAGCCTTGAGCCTCTCCATCCCGCTGTTTTTCTTTCCCGTCGCCCGCGGGAACGTCCGGGATAAGGGGCGGAGGAACCCCTGTATCATGCCCCCGTCCGGCACCTGGGTTTCGACAGCCACTGAGCCAAGAATGATAGATGCGACTTGGCGACAACTCTCGCCCATTCAGGATTGCCTGGATTGCCCCGGACCCTGGCTCACTGGCTGATGCGAGCCCACCAGCTTGGTCCTGTACCGTCTCACGGACGCCACAAGTACCCAGGCTGCTGGCCATGGCGGGCACGATACATGAAGTATAGATATCGGCATCCCGGACCCCAGTTGCACATCTGCTTGTCCTTTCTCATTCCCTTCTTTTCAAACATCTCCGTCAAAGGACTGATCCTGTTATCATTCACACTTGGTGCATTCCCGCAGATGATCGCACTTCCGTCTCGTCGAGCATTCCGTTATCTCCTTGTATTCAAGTAAAGTGGGATATACTGGAGCCACTCCGTCATTGCTCCAGATCTTCTCCTCCAGCCCTACGACTTTAAAGAAAGCTCGTCGACTTTCCGCCGATCCAGGACGACAACTTCGTCTTCAATCTTGTACCTGTACCTCTAAGGACGATACCTCTAAGGACGACTAGAGATTCTCAGTAGCCTTTTTTTTCAATGGCCCAAGATGTCGACGCCGCCGTCAATGCTGGTTACCTCGAGTACCACGAACCAACGAGTACGTCGCTCATCAGCAGTCCATTCCAACCTGGCCGATGTCATGTCTGACACTCAATACTACAGTCACCCAACTCTTGATCATCATCTCCTTCTTCTTCTTTCTCGCACTCGCAGAATGGATTTCCGACAAGATCTTCAAAGCAGGCCTTATCGGTCAGATGCTAGTCGGTCTCGTCTACGGCATACCTCTGGGTAACATCATGCCCATCGAGTGGCAGGAGACCTTTGTGAGCCTGGGTTACATCGGCCTCATCCTCATCATCTTCGAAGGAGGATTGACCGTGCATCTTGGGCTTCTCAAGGCCAACTTCTTCCTGAGCACGTGTGCTGCGGCCGTCGGCATCCTCTTCCCCATCGGCCTGTGCTACGCCTTGCTGTATGCCGGCTTCGGTTATGGAGCTGTCGAGACCTTCATCGTAGGAGCAGCCCTGTCTGTCACCTCACTTGGTACGACCTTTGTTGTCATCGGCAGCGCGGCCAAGGGCATCGACTTCGCCAAGACGAAGATCGGTACCGTCCTCATCAGCGCAGCGGTTGTGAGCGATGTCACGGGCCTTATTATGGCTAGGTAGGACTCCTTCCCGCATCACAGCTCCCTCGCAGACTTACTGACTTACTCCGCAGTGTCATTCACAATCTCGGCATGGTAGCCGAGGATCCAGATGTCAACCTTGGCTGGCTCATCGGCAGACCTATTGTCGCCAGTGTTGCCATCGGAATCTGTTCACCCATTGTTGCAAAGTACCTTGCAGGTCCGGTGTTCCGATGGTACATCGAGGACAAGTTCGCCAGGTACAAGCATGTCTCGAACATTGTCCTCATGGTCTTGGTGCTCTGCGCCTTCCTCAGCATTGCCGGATACGCCGGCGCCTCAGTGCTGTACGGCGCTTTCTTGGCCGGCACATTCCTGAGCGCTCTGCCGTGCATCCATCCCGACGCGCCCTTCATGGTGTTCAGCCGCGAGCACGGCGAGAGCGATCCCGACAAGACGCCGACCTTCATTCACACGTTCGAAAAGTACTTCCTCGGCGCGCAGACGTACATCCTGCAGCCCATGTTCTTCGCCAGTATCGGTTTTGCCATTCCATTCCGGAAGCTATGGACTGGCCAGGCCATCTGGCACGGCGTCGTGTTTACGCTTCTCATGCTGTTTGGCAAGGTATGTGACCCTCATGTCTGTCTCTGTTCTCACCTTCATTCTCACTGACTGGTCTAGCTCGTCGTTGGCTTCATCGTCCCCATTCGCGACGCCATCACGAGCAACCCCACGCTTGGCCCCCGCGCCCTTGCCAAGTCCACATGGAAACCCGCCTCCCTCCTCGCTGTCGCCATGGTTGCCCGCGGCGAGATTGGCCTTCTCATCGTACAGATCGGTCTTAATGAGACCCCCTTCCTCTCCGAAGAGGCTTTCATCACGGCTACTTGGGCGACCGTGCTGAGCACAATAATCGGACCCGTCATTGTCGGCCTGCTGCTCAAGCGTTACAAGTACGACATCAGCGACGACATCCAGTGGGGCATGCAGAACACCGACGTCAGCCACGACTGGCTCAGCGACGACGCCATGCTGGAAGAGGGGAGGGCCAGCCGCTGGGCGAGCCGTCGACACTCGCGCGCCGTGAGCCAAGCCGCCAGCGAGCGAATCCGCAGCCGCGCCCAGAGCCGGGCGCAGAGCGTAGACGTTGCCGGTGGCGGACCCAGTGGCGACAGGACGCCCATGTCGCCTCGCCGCCAGGACACCGACGGGCCCGACCCCGAAGCGATCCGCAACGGGCTGAGGAACGCGGGCGCGTCAGATAACACGCTGCGGCCGGGAGACGGCGAGGACAACGAGAAGGGCGCCACGGCGCGCAAGAGCTCAGACGGTGATGGCGGACAGGCCGCCGAGGAGCTCACGAGGAGACGTGTGATTAATTTCAAAGATACCCTTACCGCGGACAGGAAGCAGAGCACGAACGAGAGGGGAGAGAAGGATGATACCCAGGCTGACGAGAAGCCCGACAGCGAGGCGTAGAAGCCGCCGGCGCCGCAAACATGTACGATATGATGCCATTGATCGACCACGGTCGATTACAGCAGCCTTTGGAACTAGACTGCCAGATTACAGGCTCACGGGCTAGAACATCTTGGCCCCAAATTGACTACTGCATGCCAACGTAGGCCCAGCCACCATGGAAGAATGTTGCACCTGCAAGTCCGGTCTTGGTATTCTTGGTATTGCTGGGACTGAGTCGTGAAGCGTTTACGGCCGAGGTTTCGGCTCGGCTATGTGGTGTCTGTCGGGGTCCTCGACGGGAGCCCCCGACCTCTTCCGAGACGGAAGAGCTGCGGGTCCGCCGAGAAACAGGGGCGATCCGGCAGAGCGATACCCCGTTGGCCCGGGCTGGGAGTAATCGTCGTCTACAGTCTGACAGGGAGATGAAATGCGATATGGAGATGTCAATTAAGAATTCATGTGAAGTGCAAGTTCAGTGGTTACAGGTTTGCGTCGATATATGTTCCCCTGCATTGCGATGTTGCCAGGCCACCCTGCCTTGTCCTGGATCTCCACCTCTCCAGCTGCACCGACGTCGCTTTTCATGTGTCTGTTCCGAATTCGACGGAGTAAGACTCATTCAATAACCGCTCTGGGACCTCCGCTGCAGGAGCTGGCGAGTTTCCCATGAGTAAACGGTTCAGATGGTATCCTCCCATCAAGCAGACAAGGGGCTCGTTCAACCCGCAGTCGCCCCTGTCGGCCCGCCGTGCCGTCCAGATTTGCGGTTGGGGGCCGTAAATAGTTGTAGAACACATTTCACGCTGTACAGTGAGGCAGGGGAGGAACAGCCGAGAGGCGGGGTAATTGTCATACGATAGACCTGGGCCTCGTCAGGTTGTTTCTCCCTAGCCTCGGTCCTCATAATGGGGACATTTACAGATTACATACCTCAATTCCATCGTACTGGCTTGGCCCGTTCTTAGTCATAATGGAAAGCCACGTCGGAACTTTTCCGTATCGCAAGCTGGAGCCAGGCACCCCGGAAATCCGCATCATCTTCCTTGAGCCTGGCAGCCGCGGTGACCCTATTCACTGCAAGATCAAGCACGTCAACCTGGATCAGAAGCCGCCCTACCAGGCCCTGTCTTATGTATGGGGAGATCCCCAGGACACCTTGGAGGTCACACTTGACGGCCTCGCTGTTCCTGTCACGGCGAACCTCCATATCGCCTTGCGCTATCTCCGCCACAAAACAAAAGCCCAGCCGTTGTGGATCGACGCGCTATGCATCAACCAGGGCGACCTCGAGGAGCGCGCAGACCAGGTGACCCGGATGGCGGATATTTATAGACGAGCATCCAGGGTCCTGCTATGGGTGGGAGAAGAAGAGAGCGACTCGAATCTAGGAGAGGGCATCACGGCTCGTGAGATATTTATGTACATGACGTCCATGCACGCGACGGCCGAGGGATATACCTCCGGCAAAGTGCCCTTCCCCGACTATTACGATCAGAGATTGAGGAGCATCTTTCTCACAGCCGAAGACGGCGGCGACGAAGACAACGAGGACAGCACACCCGCTATTGATCCCGGCAAAGACCCTCGTTTGACCGTCGACTTTTGGGACTTACGCCACGCCCTCGTCCGGTTCGCACATCGCCCGTGGTTCAAAAGGATGTGGATCATCCAGGAGGCCACAGCGCACCCGCGGACTCTGATCGTCTGCGGCGGTGCCGCCATGTCGTGGACCCTGTTCCTCCGTGGATTGATGAGCGTGCCTGCGGCCTTGCGAATATCAACCCTAGACGGCCCGATTTACGATCACAAAATGGCCAGCGTCCTTGCGCTCGGGCAGTGCGCATCCCTCCAGGAGCAATGGAGGGATACGGCCGGGGCAGACCCTGAACAGGTGGCAGCGCGCATCATGACGCTCTTGTTCACGTTGGGCGGCAACTTCGAGTCCACCGATCCGAGAGACAGGGTGTTCGGCATCATGGGGATGGTCCCCGAGGCGACGGAGACCCTGGCGTCGGCAGGGCTCCCAGTCAGCTACGACAGAAGCGCCGGTGCTATCCTTGCCGATCTCGCATGCTTCCTCATCACGCGACTATCCTCCCTGGACGTCCTGATTGCCTGCGGAGCGGCCTGGGATGATCTTCTTTCGCAGCTTAGCGCCTCCCATTCCCTCGGCGGCATGCCATCTTGGGCGCCGACATTGGGACACCATTCGTACAATTCCCTCCACCTCATGCAGCTGGCCCGACTCCGAGACAATCCACCAAGGCAAGGAGCCGTTGCATACTTCCACTTCTTGACGGAGGACTTGCCGGCGATGTTTGTGCGTGGGGCTGCCCTTGGCGAGATCTCGCTCCTGGCCAAGAACATGAGCCAGGCGCGCATCATGCTAGAAAGCGTCCCCGAGCCGCCGGAGGACACTCTGCCGAGGCTGGAGGATCTCTTGAGAGAAAGCGAAAGCTCGGTGCTGGCCTCGCCACTCGTCAAAGAGAGATATACGTCCTCGAAAGAGGCGCTCCGGGCGTGGCGGGACGCGTTGTTCCACATAGGCGATGAGTACGAACTCAGCATCCGTCACTTTGGCTACGAGGTAACACTGGGCCGCGAGAACATGTCAATAGTTCCGGAAGACCAGCAAGTCTATGTCAAGAGAGATCTCGACTTGTTTAACGCCCTGGACCAGGAACTCCTGTCGAAGACGGCGTTCGTGGTCTCCACCGGCCACATCGCCGTTGCGGAGAGCCGGAGGAGGCCGGACATGGGGGACATGGTCTGCTTGATCTCGGGCTGTTCCTTTCCCATGATCCTGAGGCCGCATGAGGAGCTAGACGACGTGTTCACGGTCGTGGGGGCCTGTTACATAAAGGACTTCATGACGGAAGAGGGCCAGGCTGCGTTTCTGGCCGAAAAGGATGTGGAGGAGTTCTGCCTGGTGTGAAGAAACAATACGTGATTGCAGCTCACGACCATCACCATAGTCTTCGCTCGGTCAGTCTGAGCCTCCAATCGGCCTGATACGCGTACCAAAGTCATACTCTCGTGCACCGCCGATCACCTCATATTAGTTGACGTTGAATGTCCAAGAGTTGCCCCGCGTCAGCACCGCCAAAGCCGAACCCCTGCCAAGCATGTCACACGTAACCTGGGGCCAGTGGCACGGCTCTGAGCTTCGGCCCTGCATAAGGTTCTTGGAAGCCTCCAGAGTCCAGAGACATGGGAGTGTTGAACATTGGCGGCGTGATTCCTCGTCCAGCCAGACGAAACTTGGAAGAGGCGTTGGCCTCCTCCCCTGACCCTCATCCCAAGCCTAAGCCCTCTGCTCGCTCCTATGAAGCACCCAATAGACCCACGAATTGTGGAAGAGGGTCTCCTGGTTGATGCACCTCATTTCTCCATGACCCTCCATTCTCCAGCTATTACCATAAAGACGCCGGAATTCTCTAACCCTGCGAGTTAGTCTCCCAATGTCCCTGCTGCCGACCATGGTACGTTTCTGCCAATCACTATGGCTAACACCGACGCCGAATCGCATATTAGCGCCGCTGTTGGAACCACCGATGATCAGATTCACTCTCTTATTGTCAGGGCAGCAGTATTCGGCCATGATGAAGTAACCCCTAGCGGCATCTGCCCAGCGGATGATGGCGTTGCCGCCACCAGTGAAGGGCGCGTTGGGGTTGGTTGTGTCCCTGATGTAATCGTCGGTGTTGCACGTCTGTGAATCTATCCAGGGGTCATTGAACGGGGGCTTTGCAATCATGAAGGACGCTGCGAGACTCGTCCTCTCTTGCCTGGTCTCGAGGTCGCGTTTGTTTTCGGACGAGGCATCATCGAGACCGTTCTCATTCCAGCTGTTGTGCACCCAGATGGTGTAATTGTCTCCACTCGACCGCTTGAACACGGAGTGCTTGTACACTAGAGAAGATATTAGTCGTGAGATGACGCCGCGAACGTGAGGGGGGGTTACGAACTCTCGTTCAAGTCGACGCCATGTCGCTTAGCCAGTTGGTGATCCTCTGGCCCGGGGACGTCGTCCCTCTTGAAGACGATGTGCTCGGTGAAGTCCTCTTCGTCGTCCTCGGGTTCAGCGTTTCTCAGACTGATGATGTCGCTTGACGTGGCGGGTCTGGCCAAGGCAACCCGGGATAAGGCCCAGATGACCGGAAGTAGAGCACGGGGCAGCATCTTGCTTGCGTATTGCCGAATTTGGTTGTCAGGACTGAATGAATGCAGCGAGGTTTTTGACTTGGGGCAAGGGCAAATGTTTGACTTCTTATAGACAGATCTCTGTCGGTACTGAGGAGCCGGTCAAGGCGCATGTCTTCCTCTCCTCGTGCCATGTGACAATGAAAGATTCGACAAGATGTAACGGCTCGTATGACATCCAATCACGAGTGATTCGAGACCGTACGTCCAGATGCATGACAGCGGCGTCATGCTGCGGAGCATGCCTGGCTGCTGAAAGGTCGAGCATGGGTGAGAAAAGTCGCTAACCCGGTCCTCTAGGCCTTGATAGCCTGTGCTGGATGCTGGGGGTTGCGACTCGATACATGCAGCAAACCAGCAACGGAATGCTTAGTCGACTGCCTTGATATACGTTACCCTGGCCTCCTCATAAGAACGCAGATGTAGTAGGCCTTCAGAGCATCTCTTGGTCCGACTTCAATGGTCATTGTTGCGTGAGTCAGGAGATGTAGAAAGCAAATCGCCAAAAATGGAATGTCTTCAGCATCGAGATTCATGACCCAAGCCAAGACTGACCCCCGTCAAAGCGGCCGGGGGGACCACGGACTGGGCGCAAATGAGGGGGCGCGGTGTTGACTGGTTTGATAATGCATCTGCTGGGGGTTGGCTGCATGCCTGCGGCGTAGTAGTCATAGGGACCAGTCAGTTGCCGACAATTTGGCCCCTCTGTTATCAGTTCTTGTTTTGAGTTCAATATCTGCCTCGATGCCCACACAGAGAGCTCTACGCCACATTGGCGCATAGTCGACTCGCCTGATTCCTGTGATCATTTTGGCGTTCAGGGAGGAGAGAGAGGGACACACAGCCAATGGGATGCAGAGGTGCTCAAGCAGACAAGCGGCACAGCTGGTGCAATTAAATCCCGCCAATATTCTGTTTCTTGGCGACTTCACTTCATCCGGCGGTCAATGTGCATGGAACCATTACGCGGGTCCGTGGCGGTCCGCCCGTGTCAACTGTCAGCTGCTAGATATAAAAATCGCCACGGGAGCTGCCACAGGCCGAGCCGAGCAGACCATCAGGCCGCAATCCCATACTTGCCACCGTCTCACCTGCTGCTATGCGACTCTTTTCTCTTGTGTCGGCCGCCCTCGCCGTCGCCTCGGCGGTGGCTTTGGGCTCGTTGGAGGAGAGCGTCACTCCCAAACGGGCCATCGACGCCACCGCAGTCGACGACGACGTCGTCGAACATGTCATTTTCAAGAGAGGCGACGTCCTAGCCCCCAGAGACATCCAACAAGCTGAGGAGCTCGGTGTCGATCTGGAACAGAGTAAGGCCCCCGCACCCTGCGTGTAGCTTCTCAGTGAGCCAGGGATCGTGCGACTAACTGTCGGCCCGTAGTGTTCAGGCACTCGATGATCAAGCGCTCCGACGGCGAGGAGATCACCTTCTGGGTGCATAACAGCTGGCAAGACGCTCCCGCCGAGGTCGAGAAGCGGCAGCAGAACCTCCACGTCTGGGGGAGCAAGTACCACAAGGGCTGGGCCTCGTATCAATGCGCGACTAGCATCGCGGGCAACGCGTGGGATCGCACGTTTCCCAACTCGCCCTACACCGGAGGTGTCAATAATATCATCACCTGGGGGCGGAGACACCGCGGCGCCTTTGACCTGCCCTCTGGTTGCTGCCCGTGGGCCAGTGATATCATCATCTCCGGCTCCAACAGTGGCGGCAACGCGGCCTTCGCCGTCCAGCCATGGGTTCAGAGCAGCAGATTTCTCCTCGGCAGTGAGGACATTTCGGATGCCGTTGAGTACATGAGGGACAGGTACCAGAAGCAGTACTCTGGAATCTGGAGGGTCGCCGGCGGTGGCTGGCTGGATTGCGATCTCCATGGACACCGCTCCCGCGTCATGGTTGATTGGGTCATTCAGCCGACCACCAAGAAAGCCGGCAACTGAGCGTGAAAGGAGTTTATCACCATGATACGACCAGATAGAAAATGGACAGAATATCGAGCTCTATACCTGCGCCCCAGCTACATCGATTTACATCGGGGAGCCAAGCAAAATGTCGGATCCCTCTTCCAGAAGCTCGTCGACCGCAACGAATTTGACATTGCTGGGGATTCCATGAAGATATGCATGAGCACTGACCTTCGCAGACAATCACTCAGCAGCCACTAGGCCTTCCAATCGTGGCGTTCATCGTTCCCATCAGCTTGGTCGCGGTGGTCCACCACGCATGTATGCCGTCTCCGCAAGCGCCCTGCCAGCACCAAGCCGGACAATGTGTAGACTGCAGAGGGCTATGTACCACCGATGACGAGTTGAGAGAGATGCTCTCGAACAGGCCGTCTGCCCACGCATCTAGAGTCAAGGATCGGTTCTTTACCTGCTTCCAGGAGTGAGTCAGTCCCGCCAGTCCTGATGCAAGTCGCGCTCTAGCTTTGCGGTAGCATTGTACTCAAGGAGAGCATCCGTAAGGATGTCGAGATGATCAGAAACTGGGAGTTTCTACCTGCCGAGACTCGTTTTCTTGGGTACCCGCTTGATATTGAGACAATGGCATCCGGGAACTCGAAATTTCATAAAAATGGTTTCTGCGTTCAGACTGCGGCCCCCAGATCAGCGTGGCATTTTCATATCTGATTCGAGGTCTTCCTGAATCGTATATTCAGGCCTTGGGACTTGCCGTTAGATTGTAGCATGTTCACTCAAATAGTCAGAATTAGGTATCAAGCAGCAAAAAATACAGCCTACAGGCTCATCCTTCCGTATCACGTCCACTCAGCTTCTCTGCTTCGCCAACGCCGACCCCCTCTTCTCGATCGCCTGCTTGAGCGCCTTGTCGAGCCCGATCTCACTCTCTGACGTGCCGTCAAAGATCTTGTGCCAACCGACCGCGTTCAAGAACCAGATGAGCCAGGCGTTGGATCCTCTCCACAGGAACTCGCCCTTGCCAGGCCCACGCTTCTTGACGACGTCGCCGACGACCTGGCGCGCAAACTCGGCCGGCTTCATGCCCTTGTCCTGGTGCTGCCTGGCGCGGTCCTTGACGCCCGTCTCGGCGTCGATGTAGATGCTGTCCGGGGCGAAGCTGATGCCGCCGGGGCTGGCGAGTCCCGTGGACACAACGCCCATGTACAGGGTGACGACCTTGATGCCTAGGGGCCCGAGCTCGAGACGCAGCGTGTCCGAGTAGGCGGCAATAGCGGCTTTGGTGGCGTTGTAGGCGGAGGAGAAGGGGTACGGCACGCGGGCGAGGACGGAGGCGGTGTTGACGATGGTGGGCGGGCTGTTTGGGTCGGAGACGGCGGCGACCAGGAGGGGCGTGAAGGCCGTGACCATGTCGAAGACGCCGAAGACGTTGGCGTCGAACATTGCGCGCACGCGGCCTGAGTCGGCCTCGATCGCGGGTGCCTCGTACACTGCATCTTCTGGTCAGTGGGTGTGGAAATAGCGTATAATGAGCTCCAACACTGACTCGATCCAGCATTGTTGAACAGGATATCGAGCCTGCCGCCGGTGCGCTTCGTGATCTCAGCCTTCAGGGCCGCGATGCTCTCGGTGCTCGTCACGTCCAGGGCCAGGGTTTCGATTCCCCGTTCTTCAAGACCGGCGAGCGACTTGGTGGAGCGAGCGGTCGCAAAGACTTGCATGCCTCGCGAGGCGAATTCGAGGGCCAGGGCATGTCCAGCGCTGCCTTTCGAGGCGCTGTCATTTGGTCATTAGTCAAAGGTAGGGGACCTTGAAACGATGGGAACATACCCAGTGATAAGTACTGTCGGGCGACGGGGAGGAACCATGATGTCAGAGTATAAAGGTGTCGGTACTGGGATCTGGGGCGAGTTCAAAGTTGTCGTCGATGGTGATAAAGTGCACTTTCGAGACACGACGAGGTCGATGGAAGGTAATACAACACGACTTTCAGGGAAGTGTCGCGAAATAAAATAGTCCTTCTCCAGGGTTGTCTACAAGCTCATACGTCGTAGGATCGAATTGATCGGTATGCATTGATGTGTGATTTGAAAGACAATTGTAGAATCTTCCGCGGAGGCCACGGGACGTCACATTCAAGTTGAGCATGAGGCGCGGTGGGCGGTGATTCTCCTGCCGCTTGCGGTTCCCCTGCATTCCTCACTGCGCCGGCAGCGCCTGTCATGTTGAATAATCAGTCCAATGCCGAGGCATAGAAAGGATGTGAGACAGCCCGCCATGGTGCTCCCTGGTATCGGAGGGTTCTCGATTCAAGGTTGGCGCTACATGACCTCGCTTGTGAACAAGGTTCCCTCCTATCGCGGGAACTAGATAAGGTAGAGTATAAAACCCCCCGATGCTTAGATGACTTGCTTGATGGCGGTGCCGGTCCTAACTCTGTCATCACAGTTCAAGGGCAGGCTATTCCGTAAGTACGTCTCGAGCAATGGCTGGCAAAATGCACTTTATTGACCTGCGTGATTGTCGTCTACCTTCATCTGTATTCTGTAACCATACCTCAACCTACACATACCATTCGTGAAGCCGCACAAGATCAATCTTTCCCACCTCTTGCAGATAATCTGTCAACTTCTCCGGATCACCCTCCACCTCCCTCTCCGTTGACCCGTCGCCAAAGTATCGGAATCGATTACCCTCTGCTCCGGGCCGTCTCTCAAAGTGAAAGTCTTCCCATCGCGGGCTCGCCAAGACGGCGCGGCGGTGATACCACGATCCGGGCCACCCGACGACGTTCCAGGTGTCTCCTTTTCCCTGCTTGAACCAAGAATCACACTTGTCTCCCGAGACCCTCCCCCTGAAGAACATCCCCGTCAACTCGTTGAAGTCGCGAGCCGCCTCCTCCGTCGGGTCTAGGGACGAGTACGACTCGCTCTGGATCTTGCGTATGGCGCGCGCCACATACGCAGCCGAGAGCTCGACCTGCAGAGGGACGCTGCCGCCTCTCGCGTTGCCCTGCGCCTGCAGGACGAAGAAGTAGTTGGGGAACCCTGGCGCCATGATGCCGAGATATGAAGCTGGATGGCCGAAGGGTCCCGACGGCGACCACT
Source organism: Furcasterigmium sp. R96-07A1 (assembly GCA_037042015.1). Lineage (NCBI taxonomy): Eukaryota > Fungi > Ascomycota > Sordariomycetes > Glomerellales > Plectosphaerellaceae > Furcasterigmium > Furcasterigmium sp. R96-07A1. The sequence continues at coordinate 78,529 of JAXQJP010000346.1, forward strand.
TCTCGGTCAGGTCGACTCCGTCCTTCCCGATGATGGAGAACCGGGGCGCGAAGCTTGGGGCAAACCCCGTCGCAGCGATGATGACGTCCACCTCGCGATACGCTCCGTCGACCGTCCCGATTCCCTCGGCCGTGACACTCTCGATGGGCTCTGGGATGAATGTGAGTTTGGGCGACTTGATCGTCTCGAGATATCCCGGGGCAGGCGTCAGTCTCTTGCAGCCGGGGGCGTAATCGGGTAGTAGTCGTTGCAAAAGCTCCTCATCGCCATCAAGCCGTTGGCGCATCCCCTCGATGATCTTCTCTCTGAGCTCCTCGTTGCCCTTGCTGCCGAGCTTGTCACCATCACCCACGAGGCCGTGGAAGTTGAGCTCGAAGTCGCGCCTATACGCCAAGTATGCCGCCGGGTCGTTATTGAACGTCTCCCTCTGCTCGGGCGTGTACACTGGACCTCCAGGTGCGTCGGCCGTGGCTTCGTGGATGCCACGCACAAAAGTCGGCGTGACCCAGGTATTCGATCGCACGTAGTGGTCGATGTGGGCCACGTCTTTGCTGATGTTAGGGATCAGCTGCTGCGCCGAGGCGCCGTTGCCGATGACCGCGACTCTTTTGCCCCTGAGATCGAGCCCCTCCGGCCAGCGAGCCGTGTGCGCCGCTGGGCCTTGAAAGACATCGCGAAGACCGGGGATATCAGGCCACTTCGGGTCGGTAATGCGCCCCTGGCAGTTGACCAAGAAGTCGGCCGTATCGACGAAGACCTCGCCCGTGGAGAGGTTGCGGACCTCAACGGCCCATCGAGACGCGTTGGCCAGCCAGGTGGCGCGAACGACTTCGTGGCCGAGGTGCAGTCTCTTGTCGAGGCCGTGCTTTTCCACGATCCGCTGGTAATACTGCTGGATCTCAGCTCCCTTGGGATAGTACTCTGACCAGTCTGGGTTTGGCTCAAAGCTCAGTTCTAGGGCTGTCAGTGATGGCATGCAAGTCGACATACTCGGAATCACTCACGGTAGACATGCGAGGGCACGTCGCATCTGACGCCGGGATATAGGTTGGAAGCCCATGTACCGCCCTGAGACTTGTGAGTTTCCCTTCTGATGAGGATGATCATGTTTGTTTCTCGGCCTCTGTACTGACCACCTTGTCGAAGCGCTCGTAGATGGTGAGCGTCAAGTTGGGTACCTTGTGCGACAGCAGCACGGCGTTCGCGACGCCACTGATGCCAGCACCGACGACAATTGCCTTGACCGGACGATGCTCGACCAGATGGCCCTGCACCGTCGTGGCCTCGAGTATCTCACGGATTGCCATGTCTACAAGTGGTGTGCTGCAAGGAGTCGGCAGGATCTCGTCACTGAAGATTTAGCCGAAGAGAGCAGTGACCCCGGCAGCCGGGTCTGACCTGTCTTTTGATGCATACATGATTGCCGGGACCTGACAGATGGCTTACCGATAATTTCTTTCATGCCCGTGTCCCCGTCGAGACGAGGCCCCAGCGATGGTCCATGGCGACGCTCCGATGTCGCCTGCACCAAACATCCATTAGAGCATGATGTGATATGTTGCCTTCACGTGGCTTGCAAGGGTTTGCGGACTTACCACGGTGCCAGAAGAGAGTCCTTCAATATCATGGTTGCTATAGACCCCACGTTGCTCTTCGGGGGTGCTCGGCGATGCACCGAAGCACGACAGATCACGACACCAGGCCTTATCAGTTCGCAATTCGCCGACGACATCACGCACGTCCGGGAATATTCTTCGCTTGTACTGTGCCAAGAAAAGAGGCTTCCTAGAGAAACCGACGAGCATTTCAATCATGGAGACTTCAAGTACTTACGGCATTCTGGCTGACTGACGACAGGCAATACAAAAGCCGTGATGCTCCCTTGGGCCCCAATGCGTGTGGATATGAAGCCACAGTACAAGCGTTTGCGCCAGTCTCATCCTTTCAAGAAGGTGACCTGAGATCCGAGAATGGCTACTAAAAACGAATCCGTCTTGACGACTTCTGCCGCCAGCGATGACAGCTCTGGCAACGCACCGCCTGCGAGGCCAAGCTACGGCGCCAACCGTCAGCTCACGGCCAACAAACCTTTCTGGTCCTGGTATGACCCCAACGACGGGCCTGTTGAGCGGCGTCTCATCCTGAAGCTGGACATTTTTGTTCTGGCCTTCTTCTTCGTCGGCTTCTGGGTAAGATCTTGCGCTTGTTGCTAGTCCTCGAGTTGCTCCCATGTTTGAACAGCAGCCTCTGATCCAGCACTTATAGGTCTTGTACATTGACCGAGGACTCCTCGTGAATGCATACATCAGCGGCATGCGAGAAGATCTGAACTTGCTCGGGAACGAGCTCACGCAGCTCAACTCGATTTACCAAGCTGGGTACTGCGCGTAAGTCGGCACTCCAAGCCTCCCTCGTCATCTTTAGCACCTTCGCTGACATGTTGTAGGTCCATGATACCAGCCACGCTGCTCGTGACAAAATATCCCGCCCAGTGGGTGCTTCCGACTTTCATGATGGGCTGGGGCGTTTTCACCATCCTCGCATTCCGCGCCAACAGCTTCGCCGAGATGGCCGCCTACCGACTTCTCATCGCCCTCGTCCAAGGACCCTACTTCTGCACGGTCCACTACGTCCTCGGCAGCTGGTACAGAACCGACGAGATCGTCCGCCGCGCCGGCGTCTTCTACGTGTCCACGGGCGTCGGCACCATGACGACCGGCCTGCTCGCCGCGCGCATCTATGAATCCCTCGACGGCGCCCTCGGCCATCCGGGATGGCGCTGGATGTACGTCGTCGCCGCATGCCTAACTTTCCCTGTTGCTATTTGGGGATACTTCAGCCTGCCGGGTACGCCTCGCGATGGCCGCAGGTGGTTCATGACGGAAGAGGAGTACGGCATCGCCGTCGAGCGCATGCAGCTGCAGGGTCGCATGGATCCCAAGGGTCTGAAGCTCTCCCGCGCCACGGTGAAGCGCTTCCTCGGCCGCTGGCACTTCTGGCTCCTGGTACCGTGGAACATCATGTGGGTGCTGGGCTACGCGAGCATGGCCCTCGGCGGCCCGACGCTCTGGCTGCGCTCTCTGCCTCAGTACACGACGGTGCAAGTGAACAACTTTACGGTGGGTGCTCTCCTGTATTGAAGCCTCTGAGGAAGACCTCTTGCTTACAAGACTATGAAAGGCCATCTCACCCAGCATCGGCATTCTCTGGATCCTCGCCTTCTCGTGGACCGTCGACAAGTACGGCAACAGGGCGATCCTGCCTGTCGTCGCCTTTGCGTGCGGCGTACACTTTATTTCAAAGTTTGCCTGGATCCTCTACGACCAGACGAGCTTCGGCTTCAAGTGGTTCGCCACCGTCGTCAACTACATCGAGGTGTCGCTGTCTCCAATCAACTACAGCATTGCCAACCTCGCGTGTGCCGGTGACGCCGAGGAGCGAGCGTTCGTCATCAGCTCGATGCTCGCCTTCTCGACTGCATTCTCGGCATGGGTTAACCTGTTCACATTCCCGACGGTTGAGGCGCCGCGGTTCCTGCGCGGGTACATCACTGAGGCTGTGCTGCAGGTTACTTTCACGGCCTGGGCCGCTGGTATCGTCTGGTTCGCCTCGAGAGATGAGAAGAGGGCCAAGGAGAAGAAAGAGCTTGAGAATGATGTGCAGTAGATAGAGTCTCGATGACCGAAGGTCAGAGCCTAGTCATACATGCTGCCCATCGTCGATGATGCTTGGTGAAGGAGCAATATCGGCAATGATATGTCAATTGATTTCTGGAATATTCCTACCTCGCAAGAACGATGTGATTCACAGTGGTTTTGTTTCTGAATCCTTCGTTTTCTTTCGTCCCCCTGAGTCACGATCATCTACATGGCGTGCACAACACACAATAAACATCACGAACTACCAACGAGAATCGCTTACGCAGACCAGCCTAGATTTCAGTCGTATCCTTTTTTGCCGAGGGGATACATTTTGCAAGCTTTCGCCAGACCTTCTGTCAATCCCAAAATATCGAATTGGGGACCGGCACGCCATCAGGGGCTGCGATGAGCAAAAGCTTGGCGACCGGGAATCATCAGGGGTTGGGCACGGAGTTAAAAAATGCAGTCCGACAACACCGTTGGCCCCCGAAACGCGAACCGCAATGTGTGCCGTGACCCGGCAGCCTTATCAAAAGTGAATGGCGTGATGTGTACCCGACAGTTTGGTGCCCCTTCATCCCTACAGCCCATCGTGGAGACGGGAGCATATCAAAAGACCTATAGGGCTGACGTTAGATGCACGAAGATGATGCGATGAAGATATGTGACCGCACGAGTCAAGAAAGCATGGGGAAACCACGCTTCATGACCAGGTGCTGGGACTCGGACCTGATATCGGGCGAAAGATGATACCTCACCTGGCACCATAATGTGCCTGAGCGGGAGACCTATGGACCATTGATAATGACCAGCCGACCTGCGGAGATGTCCCATCCCGCGTGGACCCTAGATGTCCTGGTGATCGGCCAACTTCTATGAACGTGTCAGGAGATGAGATGTAATAGATGCATGGCATCGGAAGGGTCTGTGGCAGGAGTCGCCTGGCGTGATGATAAATCCCTTTGCGATATCGGCGGACACGCAACAGACGCGGCGGATAACGAGATTCACTGCTCTCTTATAATCCGAACCAGGGGGGCATCGACTTGCCCATCACCTCACACGTCATACCATACAAGGCTGTGAGCAACATCATGTCTGAAGCTGCTACTAAGAACGGTGACCGAGTTTCTGGGTGGGCCGGAGACGTGACTCTTGAGCAGCTCCAGAGCAAGGTGGAAAGCACTGGGAACAAGTATGGCTGGGCCAAAGATGGCAAGCAGAAGCGCATCCTGCTCAACGCCTTTGACATGAACGGCATCGGACACATCAGGTATGTGCCTCGGCATCTTTGGTTCTCTTGTCGGGGACGGCCTCGTCCAACGCATATTCACCGCCTCCAATTACAGTTCGGGCCAATGGCAGAATCCAGAAGATCGCAGCTCGCAAAAGAATCGGCTACCGTACTGGATCGAGCTGGCCAAACTATTAGAGAAGGGCAAATTCAACGCTCTTTTCTTGGGTACGTCTCTCTCATCTATATCTTTCCACTGCTCTCACATGCAAAGAAGAGGCTGACAAGAAGTTGCACAGCTGACAACTACGGCTCCCACGACGTGCACCAGGGGAGTCACGCGCCAGCCATCAGGGCCGGCTCGCAATGGCCCATGTATGACCCTTTCAGTGTAAGAACCATACCGTCGATTATCTCAGAAGTCCTGACTGACGTGCTATTTCAAGGTCATATCCGCCATGGCCGCTGTGACCAAGAGCCTCGCTTTCGGTGTCACGGCATGCACCACCTTTGAGCCGCCATTCAGCTTAGCAAAACGCTTTTCTACGTTGGACCACCTCACAGAGGGACGCATCGCCTGGGTATGTTGTTCCAGAATCTTGTGAGAAAGGAGTCTTGCTGACCTAGAGCCAGAATATTGTGACATCATGGAGTGACAACGCGGCACGAGCTCACGGGTTGGACCAGTTGCCTGAGCACGACACGCGGTACGAAATGGCCGAAGAGTACGTCAACCTGGCATACAAGTGAGTAAAGAGACCTCCAGCGTCTCTCAGCCAGCTGGACTGATACGCGCCAGACTTTGGGAGGGTTCTTGGGCCGACGGCGCCGTCGTCCGGGATCCAGCAACGCAGACCTACGCCGACCCGTCCAAGGTCCGCAAGGTCGTCCACCACGGCAAGTTCTTCCGCTCAGAGAGCGCACACCAGGTCGACCCGAGCCCACAGCGGACCCCCGTCCTCTTCCAGGCCGGCATGTCCCCCGCGGGCTCCGCCTTCGCAGCACGACACGCCGAGTGCGTCTTCTGCGGCGGCCCGAACCCGACGGTCGTCGACAAGGTGATCCAGGGCACGCGGTCGCAGGCTGCCGCCAACGGGCGCGACCCGGGCGACATCAAGTTCTTCGTGCAGTTCACGCCCGTTCTGGCGGCCACGGACGAGGAGGCGCACGCCAAGCTCGAGCGGTACCGGCAGTACGTGCTGCCCGACGGGGGCCTCGCGCTCTTCTCGGGGACGTCGGGCATCGACGTCAGCGGACTGCCGCCGGACGAGGAGTTCCCCACGGACCCGGAGCACCCGTTCATGAAGACGCTGACGCCGCAGCAGCAGAAGAGGCTGCTGGCTCGGCCGGCCGGGTATGAGCGGTGGACGCCGCGGATCCTGGGCGAGTTCCAGTCGCTCGGCGGCAGCGCGCTGTTCAAGGCGGGCAGCGGCAAAACGGTCGCCGACGAGATGGAGAGGTGGATCAGGGAGGCAGATGTTGATGGGTTCAACATTGGTCACATCGTGGTCCCTGGCGCCTGGGAAGATGTGATCGAGTTCCTGATCCCGGAGCTTGAGAAGAGGGGGTGGTTGGGAGACGGCGAGTATCCGGTCCCAGGGGGAACGGCGCGCGAGAACCTATACGGCACGCCGGGGAATGCACATCTCCGTGCGGAACATCCAGGGCTGTCTTATAGGTTCAGACCAGACACTGCATGAGCTGGTTGAGCGTGAAGAAAATGAGGGGACACGTCGGGTAGGTGACCTCAAGCAGTGATGTTGGAATCACTTACTCCAGGGAGCAAGTTGCAACACAAGGAGGCAAATGCTACAGGCAGGCAGTTCACAATTCTAGACAAGTCTTCGACGTGCCGTGCATCAATACTTTAATTGTTTTCCTATCTTTCGGTACTCAATATTGTAAATACGCCCATCCGATGGTGAGGGGAGCTCTGTGTATCCTTTCCGTGGTGGCCAACATGTCGTGATCGCGATTCCTGGAGACGTCTGCCACAGGCTGTAATCAACGATGAGGTTGCGCGTCACTGCTACATCAGTAGCCGGATCTCACATGCCACGGTGGCACTGCAGCGAAGTAAGTTTGGGTATTCTGGCAGTTTATAGGGCAGCCCGCCTGATGCGTCGTCATGATGAATTGCTCCGGCGGGATGACCTGATCTCGGTGCCGTGCCTTGGCTGAGCCGACAAACATCACATCCGTCATGATCACGACATGCTCTCAATAAAACTCATCTCCTCTCTCTTCTCTGGCTTCTTCAATCCCAGCCTCTCAATTCCCCGCCCAGTTCTCAAATCTTCACCTGACCTGGACAGCCGCCGCACGCTGCCATCATGAACAACTTGACCAACAGCGACGGGTCTGCCCCGATCCCCTCCGATGCTCAAGCTTCACAGCTCGAGAAGAGTAAGCCGACGGAACTCTGAAGCCGCGGGTTGCCTCAATCTGATGACATGTCTAGTTGCTGCAGAAATGCGAAAGACTCTCAAGAAGGATCAGGATGACGCCGAGGCCGACGACCACGATCAGTCGACCGGCCCCCTGAGAGACATGATCAGTAAGACCACCAAGTCTTCCTGATGAGAGTGAGTACAAGTGCTAATCAGCTTGACATTAAAGACCGCCAGGACAGTTTGTACAAGTATCTCACCGTACGTGTTCCTCCGCCAACACCTCATGTTCCATCACTGATCCAAGAACGCAGTGGGAGGACCCGATCCGTACCTTGGGCTCGTATTTCCTCGCCCTGGGCGTCCTCAGCGCTGCCCATTTCCTCCCATGGACGAAGACGGCTCTCAAATATGCCTCGATCCTTCTGGGCGGTATGCGTGTCCCCATATCCTTCACCTGGTCTCCAATCTGACTCTTCGCAGTGGTATCTGTCACCGAGCTGGCCAACCGCGTCTTCACGGAAAACACGCTCCTCGCGCGTGCTCGTCCGAAGAAGTACAAGAAATTGCCAGAGCGTACCCTCAACGCCACGCTCAGAGACGTGCACGACCTCCTGCAGCACCTTACAGTCATGGCCCAGAAAACCATCCTCGGCGAAGACCTCAGCAGCACCTTCATCGTGAGTCCCTGCACGCGGCCCAGCACTCCTTGATTGCCTCTATACTAAATGAACAAGCTCTTCGCCACTCTCACCGCGCTCTACTGGTTCTCCAACCTCCTATCACCCTTCGGCCTCGCCATCGCGGCACTGACCACGGCCTACATCGTCCCCCTCTTCAACAGCCCCCAGGGCAAAAAGGTCGCCCGCGACGCCCAGGTCCAGGCCGAGAAGCTCGGCACCACCGCCGTCGAGAACGGCAAGCACCTCGCGCACCAGGGCCAGGAGAAACTCTCCGAGGGCTACTCGAAGGCCCAGTCCGGCGTCGCTGCGACCCGGCAGTACGCCGGCGAGACCGTCGCCAGCGGCAAGCAGTCCGCCGCCGCCATGTCCGGCCAGGCCAAGGATGCCGCCATCAGCGGAAAGGATCAGGCGGCTGATGCGATGCAACGTGGCGGGCAGGTTGCCGCGGACGCATCGAACAAGGCGGCTGACGCGACGGTCAACACGAAGAACCAGGCCGCGGACGCCCTCCAGGGCGGGAAGGAGGCTGTCGTGGACGGTGCTTCCCGGGCCCAGGAGACGGGTCGTCAGGCTGTCCAGGGCGACAAGCAGGGCGCCGGCCAACAGCCGCAGTCGACTTCTTTCGGCTCGAAGCTGTTCGGGTCCGGTAAGCAGAGGGGCGGCCAGACCCATGAGGCTGGCAAGGACATCAAGAGCGTCCAGAACGTTGGGGGCGCCCAGGGCTCGGGAGCTGGGCATCAGGCTGGTGGCTATCAGCATGATTTGAGGGATGTTCCCGAGGAGATACTCGACCATTCCAAGGTCCAGTCTACCTTCAAAATGGAGTAGGCAGGGTTCGGTTCTGATTTCAACCACGCTCTCTTCCGGCTTCGGCAATTTATTGGACAAGATGCGCAAAGGTCGAAAGGTTCATGTAATTCGATAATAGTATTCGGGCTTCCAATTTGTAACTTGCGAGCGTGCGCACGCCGTGATGCCCTCCACAGCTTTGACTCAAGCGCCGGGTAGTTCTTGACAGACGAGAAAACAATCAATCTACAGCTCTGTTCTACACCAAAGTAAACATCGTCTCCTTCCGACCTGAGTTAGGGGCCACAAGCTCCCCTTGCATCAGCCCCCAGACGTAAGCGATGCCCACATACACAAATTCGCCCGCAGAGTTCGTTTCCCGCAGGACGTAGAGATGCTTTCCACCATTGAGCATAACGATCCAGTCACCAACGGCCGCGACCTCAGGGACTGCCGCCACGTGCTTGTTCAATGTCAGAGCGAGGCGGCTGTACCTCGACTTCCGGCGCACTCTGGTTACGAAGCTCTCCGCCGGGTACTCCCCGTCATCGTTGTCATCAGGTTGCATCATGTGGGCGGTGGAAGCCTGGGACCATGTTGGCAAAGTGCTTTGGTGAGACTTGATTCCCGTGAGACATGCAGTCACGGGTATGGTTGGGTCCTCCCCTTCCAGATGAGTCCTCACCATTTGCATCTCCTCTTCCAGCCACTTTGATCTGACGGCAGGGTCACCGTCCCGCCAATATTGCATTCCTATGGGCGTGCCGAGGACGTTGATCTTGCCAATCAGACGTCCTACCAGGGAGATCTTACCATCCTCGGGGTGAATCTGGACCCGAGGCTTCGCTGAACCCGACGGACGGTAGCCACCGCAAAAGACTGTGCCTTCGATGCCGTACATCCATGTCGACCAATCTGGAACCCATGACGGAAGGTCCACTTGTTTTCTCGGAAAGTTGTGGTGTAGTATGGTCAAGTCTTCGGACCTGGAGAGTATGCGCTGTGCGACGTCCACATACACACTGCGCACCGAGCGGCTGTAGTCGACTGGCACCCGGATGTCCTCTGCGATGCTCATGAGCGAGTAAACCTTGTCCAGCCTGTTACTAGCCACAAAATGATGGAATTGACAAAGTAGATATAGGAGGTTACGCGAGGCCGATTGTTGGACTGCCGCGGGCGGGTGTGCACCACTCGATAAAACCATTCGGAATACGTGCGATTTGTACTGTATCATATGCCAGTTTCTGCTCGTGGCGCTCCGTATCAACCCAAGTTAATGGATACACTCTAGCAGTGTGTGTTTTCCGTCGTCAGACTGAGGAAGAAGGTCTGCAGAAAGCTCGCCTCCGAAGATGTGGGCGACAAAACTAGCCAGCACGCCCCAATGCGCGACAGTACGGCGTCCACACATCAGAATCAACTTCTCATTGAGAGTGAACTCCTGCGCGCACCAACAGCGGGTAGGCTGACCTCTGGTTAGTAAAGTCAACGTGTCATGGCAACAGCTGCAGAACCTACCCAGCCTCGACTCAAAACTTTTCTTATTGCCTCGACTTGCATTTCATCTGGCTCCGGCCGTTGAGAGTTGGTGGCTGCCATGTCGCAGAAGAGTTCCATGAATGTGATGGCCATAGTGCTCCCGTTACTCTCGGGGCCCATGTAGGTGATGACCCGGGCCGCCTTGCGATATATCATAGACATGATAGCCACCTGCTGCTGCCGCTCCTCGACGTCATCTTGGTTTATGCAAATGTCGTCGGCCCAAAGGAGTCTCGGCCCGGCAGAACCATCTTCAGGCCGAAGATCTCTTAGAGCAGCGGCAAGATTCGCCGTGATGTGAATGACCCGCCCGTTGTCTAGAATGAACGGTATGTTTCTTGTGGGAGGCTGACCCCATTCGTAGGACAAGGCTTCGTACGAACATTCAGGCGCGGTAGCCATCATGGACGCCAGGCTTCCAGTGAGGGGACCGCTGGGTGATCCTGGGGCCAGACGTAGGACTCTGGTCTGACTTCTGGGGTTGTCCAATGCTGGGAAGCTTGCTTCCGCTGTTGTGCTAGATCGCCGGTTCAGCTGATCATCAGGGGTGATAATGCCGCCAGAGAGGGGTGCTGTGCTATCGTGGTGATCCATCTGGCCAGGTCAGATGAGTGACAGTCGCTGATGCTCTTAGGAAAAGGGGCTTCTACAGACTGAATATGTGCAGGCGATCCCACGTTTCGACCGTCATATGTCCTTAGATATGCCAGGTAATCGGCCAGAGTCTTAGCAAAATCGAGCGAGAGGTTTACTTTTAAGCAAAGTACAGAGATGCAAATGCAAAGCGCAGCAATGCCACCACCTCACTGCCATGTTGCCCGCAGATTGCGTGGTGATGAGCACTTCATTGGTCCGGTTCCGTCATGGGGCAGACTGCGCCCGGGCAGAGCCTTACACAGCCGCTGTGGCATAAATCCTCACATGTGGTTTGCTAAAAGCGATCTTCCGTGCCGTGTAACGTCGACATCCCACAAGTCGTGGTGTTGACCGCACGAGTAGGGCGACCAAAAAAACCAACATCTCTTTGCAAAAAGACGTGCAAACCGGGTATTCGCTGGTCGTCACCGACCCAACTACTAATTCAGCCCTCACTGATATGATCTACGAGAGCTGAAGGTTCCATGAATGGGCACTCCATGGGTCAAGAAGTGGATGTAGGAGCACTCGTGAGGTTTCGCCGCTGGTCTGTGGTATTTAGCCCCCATCTGAGCACGATGATTTGTTCAGGTCTGCTTGGCGAACTTGGTAACACTGTGTCATCTTTTGAGTGACAGCAGCAGTTTCTCTGCTAGAATACACTCTTCTCCGCAGGAGCTGTTGTTCCGCTTCAAAGGAAATCGTCTGCAGATCGCATCACGATGGCTTCATCTGCTCCAGCGCTGTCGGTCCCAGCACCGGTGCCACCTCCGACGCCGCCTCCCGGCGCCTGGCTTTCCCCGCGGAACGATCCCTACCCCGCCGGCGCCCCCATCATCGACAGCATCCCCGCTGCAGCTCGCGAGACATCACCGTGGACCTATTCCGAGGACGAGATTGCGTCTCTGTGGACGCAGATCTATAACTTCTTCATCCTCGTCGGGTACCTTAACAAGGGCGACGTTGTCTTCCCGCCCGCCGACACGGGTCGCCATGTGCTCGACCGTGCTCGTCTTCAACAGCACTTCAACATGAGTGACCGGGTCGTCTCCCTGCTCGAGAGGCTACCGTATCCCACGTCAGGCCCGGACGGAAATCCGATGCAAGGGGAGTGGGATTTCTTCCCGGAATGCACACCTTTCGACTACCTCAACTTTTCAGTCAACGAAAAGGACATCAGGGATCCGCATCCCGCTCTCACGTATAGAAGAAACGGACCGTTGCCGGATTACCTACTGCCTGACGATGTTGCACTTGTTGCACCTATTCAATCTGATGGCCTGACGTGGATCCTCGATACCAGGACGAGTACGGCCCCTTTAAGCCCCCTTTTCGACGAGTAGACCATGTATTGATGAACTGACAGATGGCATCCGGACGATATCGGACATTGCGGAGATTCCTCAGCGTCCTGAATGGTACGAGCCTGAGCGGCCGGACTCGGAGCACTACAGGAACTGGCCATCGTTTCCCGCAACTTTCGTCCTGAAGCACTATCTGCAGGATCTATACGAGCTTGAGCTCTTACCCATGGGCCGTGGCTGGGGTATCACCAAAGTCACTGGAGTCAGCCTTCGTGAAACTCGACACGATGCTTGGGTGCTAATTCAATCTAATATTTGTAGGACTTGACCGCCGTGGTTGTAGCCCACACGATGCAGACGACGTACGGCTGGCCGGACAGTTTCAGGCAACAGGACTGGCTCAGAGACAGGGAACGCATCTACAAGGCCGCCGATGGTGTCAAGGACAGTGTTGCAGAGGGTAGGGGCCCTGGAGAGACTCGCGAGACGGAGTTGCGATACATTCAGCTTTGGAGGGAGGATCCGACACTGATGCCATTGCTAGAGCTAGACTGATGAGCCACGTTCCAGTTTTGTACCCTCATGCCTGTCCCATACATCATCACTGACTTTTAATAGATAAACATTAAGATTTTAAGGCATAGAAGTTAAGAAAATTAAGCTTCCTACGACAAACTAAGTTACCTTATCTCATTTACATATTTACTATTCTTAAATACTTAAATAATACAAGGCTAATTAAACTTTTTTTAAAATCTATCGCGTCTATATAACTCTATACAAATGACAACTAAGGTCTATGATAGTTTTTAATTGTCACTCGACGAAGGAGGACCCAAGGGCTTCTCAATATCAGGCTTACGTACAGTTTCTAAAACAACTTCTCTCCCCAACGACACAAGCAAAAAACATATTTTGCAAACTCTACTAGGCGCGGGGCAGCTTTCAACGCCAGGATCCGACTCGCCAGCCGTGGGCGACTATCCATGTTCAGTGCCCCCTGAGCCCAACCTGAACCAACTCGCCAAGCAATTGACGCTCAGCATCCTGAACAGAAGTTGCACGTAATCCGATCACGCGATGATGTGACGAAGTGGGCTCTCCTTCATGCTCTACGGTGGTGCCGAAGTGGATCGGGTCGCGCTTCCGAGTCCGACTTCAGCCCCGATGCGGGGTTTCGGCCTCATTTATAGATCAAGACATGAACCCCGAAGTCAAAGTCTGTCACCTTATCCTTGTCCTGGTATATATCGTTGAAAACTCACTCGGCCACCCCGCGGCCGTACCTTGACCCCCAGCTCGACATGTCACAGGCCCTCTCGGATAAGGAGCGCCTCGAGAGGAGGGCGCCCATCCCTCCTCCGGTCCCGGCGTATCTGCCCAAGGCGGGCTCGCCGCTGACCGTGGACAAGAAAGCCTACGATGCCATCCAAGCCGCCCCTAGAGTTCTTGCCCAAGAATTCACCCTGCCCATCCGCTCCGGCCAGGCGTGGAAGGCCGAGGCCGGCTCCATCGTGCGCATCAGCACCCCCGAGGGCCCCCAAGTCGGTCAGTGAACCATGACTCTCTGCCTCTCAACCACTTCGTCATGCCCGGCGCTGACACAACCCGCAGGCGACCTGAACATCTGGCAGGCCAACAACCCTCGCGAGCGCTTCTGGGCCTCGCGCACCCGCCAGCTTCACCAGACGCACCTCTCCACTCACGACCGCCTCTGGTCGACGCTCCCCTACATGCGGCCCCTGGTCACCATCATCGCCGACTCGCTGTCCTGGTACGGCCAGGACGAGACGTCGGGCCGCTGCCACGACCTCCTCGGCACCAGGTGCGACCCCTACATCAACAGCGTGCTGTCCGGCGGCGCCTCGTACGACTTCCACTGCCAGTCCAACCTGACGCGCGCCGTGGCCGAGTTCGGCCTCGAGGAGCGCGACGTCCACGACGTCATCAACATCTTCCAGGTCACCGGCCTCGACGACAAGGGCAGGTACTTCATGAACCCCAGCCCGGCCCACAAGGGCGACTATCTTGAGTTCCTCGCCGAGACGGACGTCCTCATGGCCCTCAGCACCTGTCCCGGCGGGGACCTGTCGCTCTGGGGTTTCGGCGAGGACAGCGAGAAGGAGATGATCAAGTGCTGCCGGCCGCTCAAGGTCGAGGTCTTCAGGCTCGAGGACCCGAGCGTGCTCGAGAAGCAAGGGTGGAAGCCGTCCGAGGTCGCGCCCTACAAGGGCCGTCATGGCTTGGGGATTCCTCGAGGCGAGGGCCAGCCCAGTATCTGAGCCCGGCAACCTGGCCACTGTACCTACTAGTATCCCGTAGATATCTCTCATCAACACTCACCAACATGAAACCGCCTTCTCAGAAAGGCGTGTGTATAGTGCCCTACTTGACAGGCTGCGCATCTCATCCATGAACCTCAACCATGTCACTCACCCGGAAGCCACGTCCTTCACCATCCAGATCGTCCCCGTCGTCTCTCCCCCAGGCACGACCCGAAACCCGCACTTCTCATAAAAAGCCACGACCTTCCCATTGTCCCCCGCGATCCCGATGTGAATCCCCTCTCCATACCCGCCCGCCTCCCTCACGCTCTCCACGAACCTCTCGATCAGCTTCCTCCCCCACCCCTTCCCCTGCCACTCCTCCAACAGATCAATATGCATCGTCGCCCGATGCGTGCCCCACAGAACCTCCTTCCCCTCCACGACCGCCATCCTCACATCATACGCCTGCTGCAGCAGCGCCTGCTCATTCAGCTCCCCATCCACCATCCACGGCTCCGCGACCCCCTTGCTCCGCGGCGCCTCCACCTCGTCCGACGGCTCCAGCACCTCCGCCACGTACCGCCCGTACGAGGACGCGAACGACAAGACGTCCGGACACCCGATGCAGTACCCCACCGCCCGCCCCGTCCCGTCGTCGAGGACGTGGCACGTCGCCGCCGACAGCGTCGTGTACGGGTGCGTCCAGATGTAGGGCGCGATCCGGTATGCGTGCGGGTACGGCGAGAGTGAGCCCGGGAGCGTCGCGCGGCACTGCCGAGGACTAGGTTAGCCGTCCGCTCTGCGGTGTCTTCCACGACACGGGGAGGGGAGGAAGGCTGACGATATGCGCTGCCGCATCAAAGTCGCCGGGCTTGTAGGGCCGGATGGATGCCATGTTTCGTGGTACGCTCGCCTGTCGTCTTTCAGCGGTGAGAGGAGATGCGCCGTGATCCTGATGGTGCTTCGCAGGTTAAAGCAGAGGATGCGGGGTCCGCGGTGGTCGGAATCAACCAAGACCGACCGTGTCACGCGGCCCAGGTTTGAACACCTCGCTTGAACACGCGCATTGCTGACTGCCTTGATCGCTGACTGCCTTGATCGCTGACTGCCTTGATCGCTGACTTCCTTCGATTGCTCACTAGCTGTTTTCTACTACATGAACCCCTAAACCAGCCCGTTCGCATCGTGAGGAAATACTCGATCCGCATCCACATCCACTGCAGTACAGGACCGTGGTAAATAGAATAACATACTGCATGCCCATCCGAAAGGGTCGATTCTGGGCCGACCCAGCAGTTGGACGCCAGGTCTCCTCCTGCTATAACGTCCTGACGCCAGCTCACTCAATGCAGTGACCCACTAAAGAAGAGAGAAATTGAAAAGGTATCGTTCATAAGGAAAACTGTCGCCCACATGGAAATGACCGGCATTGGCGTACACTCCCCCAAAAATGCCGTTCCGTCAAAGTGCCCTGGGAAAGAAAAGGCCTGCTATGTGGTCATTGCTTCGTGGAAGACTAGCCGCGCACCGTCCTTGCGGCATCGGCCAAGCAGAAGTATGGTGCAAATGGTAACAGTGAAAAATAACTGGTTGGTTGTGGGCCAGGCGGCGGTGCGCTTGCCCCCTTAGATCATACCGCCAGGCGTGCGAGAGGTGTTCATCGGCACAGGAGGGGCGGCGTGAGCGCCTCCGAACTGGGCCTGGCGTGCGCGGACGTTGATACCGTGCGCCTCGCTGGCGGCCTTGCGTAGACGCCGCCTGTCCCGGCTGCCTTCCTCTTCATCGCTGAAAGAGAAGGCGCTGTGGCCATCGTTTTGGGGCATTCCTCGGGGTGGTGCCAGAGGCTGATGAGAGGCATGGTCTGTCATCTCATCTTGCCACCCGCCACGGTTGCTGTTCATGTTGCGGCGCTTTGGGTTCAGCGGTGGCAGAGGCGGGGCATAAGCGGCAGCTTGTGCGTGAAGGTTGGGTGTGGAAGCGGCGCTGTTAAGAATGCTTCCAGACCGAGCGCGGGAGCCGCTGCGGGAGCGTGACTCGTTCTCGGGAAGATTGACCGTAGGTACACGCGACGTGCTCGAGACAAACGTCGGCTCTGAAATGTCCTTCTTCCTGACCGACTTTCTCATGGAATCGTCAACCCTCGAGGTAGTGTTTGTATCAAAACTGGGCATCGGAGGTTGTGACGGCCGGCGAGGCGACGGCGCAAGGTTGGGCGTCGATGCTCCCGAGTTCAACCCGGATCTCATCGAGGGCGAGGGCATCGGCGGGAGGGGAGACACAGGCGAAATTTGGTTGAGGTCATGGCCACGCCCTTGAGAAACCTGAAGCCTCAAGCCCCCAGACGGAGAACGATCAAAGTGACCACCAGGGATTCCCGGTGGAGGTCCAGGGGGAGGGCCAGACGGAGGAGCCGGTATGCCCTGTCCCTGTGGTCCCATGACAGGCGACCTCCACTGCTCACCCATGGGGTGTCCCGGGGATCGCCGAGGCGATGCGCCACTCGACGGCATCGGCGGACCAAGGCCATCGTGGTGAGGCCCGGTCATTGTACGCAGCCTGGCAGGGCGGCTACGCGATCGACTGCCATTGCTCGTCTCCGAGCCACTCCTGTCGCGATCAGTCCTGGACGGGGGACGCGAAGAGTGCATGGGTCGTCTGGGCTCTTCGCCAGGAGGGCGCGACTGGTGATATGTAGGGGGAGATGAGTGTTCGTACGATGGCGATCTTTCCTTTTGGAGGCGTCCGCGATCAGGCGTGGCATTTGTATCCGGGATGTTGGCAGCATCACGCTGCTCTGCAGGGGGCATGTGCCGCTGCTGAGTTTCCGTTTCTTTGAGCTTTTGGAGATCTCTGCGTGCCTGGCGGAACGCCCTGAGTCCCGCATGCACGCCCTCCTCCTTTTCCTCATCCTTCTCGCCTTGGTCCTGGCTGGCAGCTGTTTGAGAATCAGCTGGCGGCGAGGCCCTGGTTTGCCGGGACTCGGGCTCCTCGTTTGTGGGCGGCACTTGGTCCCTTTCAAAGTCGAAGCTTCGCTTGCTGGGACTAGGCGAGCTGCTCATCGTGGAAGAACCAATTCCTAGCAATCTGTTGGTCTTGGGGAGCGGTGGCTCCGGCTCCGGCTGTCGGCTACGGTCCACCATAGATCCCCTGCTGGATTTGGATCTCAGTAAGTTCAATGGATTCGGCCTCGATGGTGGCGCCTCCCGTGACTCCGTCGGGTTGGGCGACACGGAGCGACTATCAGACTCGACATAGGACGTCAGTCTTTCCCTCACTCGCCGGGCCCCTTCCGCAAGATTCCGCGCAAAATCATCATTCTCGTCGTCGTGGACCTGGCTCGCACGAGACGGTGGCTCCGTCGAATCAGGTTGTGAGCTTTGTTGCTCTATCGAAACTGACACGTTCTGGATACTGCTTTCGTTCTTTGCCTCCACGAAGCCAGCTGAAGATGGCGTGGTCTGACCGGGGACCTCCCACGGATTGGCTGTGACGACAAAATCGGACGGGGCTTTGCTGGGTCCATTGTAATGCGTGTTGGAACGATTGTTGTATGTGCTGGTATCCGCGCCGCCGTAAACGGAGGAGGCATCGCTGTCTGAGCGCATATGTTGACGAACCATTCCACTCAGGCCGGATGCTGGTCCGAGAGTGGGAGAATCAATTGGCGATGTTAACCCAGAAGCCGGGACTGACAAAGTAGTCTGCTCGGAGACGGGCGAGGGTCCATCGGAGACTCTCGATGACATCGAGAGTGGCGTGGAAAGAGTAGTAGCCCGAAGAGCGGGGTGGTCTTGGTCCAGGGGCCGCACCGCTGCAGGCTGGGTCGACTGAGGCGCTTCGTTTGAGGCGGAAGTCTCTTCGTCCGTGATCAGGAACGTCCCTGAATAAGCCGTAGGCTCCTCCTCGACTGTGGAAATAGCAGGCTCGGTCCGGGCGCTGGAATCCTGCCTTTCGAAGGGGAATCTGTTGGCAGAAGATGACGAGCGGGACCGAGATCTTGCTGTGCCCGATGCCGAAGCATTGGAATCAGCACGGAATCTGTCCATACGAGTCTCGCGGTCCCCATGCGACTGAAGCTGTCTTTGAGCAAATCTCGCCTCGTCAAATGGCTGAGGTGACTTTGACATGGCACCACTCTTATTGCGGTCAACAGGGTGGAATCCAGATACCTGAGCCTCGCCAGCTTCGCTGATGGGTGGGCTGAGAGGAGGAGCGCCCCCGAGAGCATGATGGCTTCTGGTTTCAGGGTTGCTGGGTGTCCGGATGCCTAGATCCATCGGCGCGGTGGAAAGCCCATTCAGCGCCGGGTTCATTGACCGGAGGTTGGGCGCGCTGGCTTTGGCAAGGACCCTGCGATCGCCGAATCTATCGGGAAAGTGGTTGCCTGTAGGAGATGGCCCATTCGACAGGTCAGGGGTACGGACACCGAGGTTCCGTCGCGCCAGAGTGTCCATGCGAGACAGCGCAGACGATTGAGTTTCTTGAAGATCGGTCATCAGCCCTGTCTCGTATAGCCGCCGTGTCCGTGTTACACTCCTCTCTACCGAAGGCGCCCCGTTATGCGCAGATGTTGTAGGCTGCGAGTCCTTGGCTGAGTTTGTCGGTTGGGACATGACAGATGTGGCCGCAGTAGAGTTGCGACCAAGGGACGGCGTTGACGATGTCGTCGAGTTGGTGCCTCGCTTGTGGTCGTAACCGGCAGATGGTGATTCGGCACGGGTTGTCTCGTGGCTCAACGGCGTGTTCTCGAGCTGGTCTTCCTCGAGGGACTGTCTTTCCTTCTCGGCCTGCCTCCACCGTTGGAACGAAGACATGCTCACGTCACTCTCGTACAGAGCCTTACCCCCCAAGCCCCCTTCGAAAGCTTTCGTGCTCGAATTCGGAATCTTGTAGATCTTCTGTCTGCCGCCAAAAAGGTTGTTTCCGTCAGTAGGTTTGGCACGATCCATCATGCTCCCTGAGGTTGATCCTTCCGACGAATGAAAGGAATCGATGCGGGCGAAGGGAGGCGCCTTGATGGACTCATTCTCGGCAATGTCGCCTAGACCCATTCCAAAATCTAACCTGGAGGCACGCTTTGAGAAAAGAACGCTGTCGTCGCTGGCCTTGCCAATCTTAGTGTTGGGGTCATCTTGCTCCTTCAGCATGGAGAAGCGCGCCGACAAACCGGTCATCAACAGACTAGTCCGGAAATCATCGTTTGAAGGCAGCGCCGTGGCGATGTCGATCTCTTTCTTTGGCTCTTCCTCTTGAACTTTCTTGCCCTTGCCAAAGAGGCGGAAGGGGGTAGGCGAGTCTGACTCCTGGGATGGGCGAGGTGTCGACTCCTCCTTGGCCTTCTTCTTGGTGCGGAAACGGTTCATTGTGGCGATCGAGCAGGTGGCTCAAACGTTGCTTTAGGCTTGGACTCGGCGAGAGGAAACGAAGTTCGATTTCGCGTCGGAAGGAATTGAGGGCCGGCTAATTACGTCCCATGAAGTGCAATTATATGCCAAGGGATTGGCAGATATCGAGTCGGTATCTGTAGAATCGTACTGTGGATCAGGCCATGTTAGTATTGCCCGTGACAATTGGGAGAGCGAATCGCGAAATGGGTGATGGGGCGCGAGGAAAATGAGAACCATGCTGGGTGGCGTGCTTATGAGGGCAGCTAGACGCCCTGGCTGATAACGTACCTGGGGAACCGTTGAGAATTTGTGACGACGTTGTTTCAGCGAGGGAGGGATCCCTTGGGCTGTCAATGTGCCGTGTAGATTGAGGTGCAAGTCAAAGCTCTTGTGCAGGACCACCGGACGAAACTGATGGCAAGGAGGAGAGACGCGTGAGCAAGACCGGATGGAATTATCAACGGGCGAAATCCTGTCCCTGGTGCGTAGATATGTGGTGAATGGCCGAAAAGGGGGCTGTCGCACTCGAAGGGTGGTACGAGAAGTCCAATGGTTCCCTGCAGAATAGGCCAACGACAGGCTGCCGTGCTCTGGGGACTGCGTAGCTGCAGGAACGGTTTCTGAGCTCTGGGTCGGGCGAACAGAAAAAGCTGAAGTCGAGTCAATCGATCGTTTTTCTCAAGCCAGACGTGGTGCTGCAAGACGTTCTTTTGCGTGGTCGTCGGCGTCTTGGGTGATGCAGGTACTCGAGAGCATGCGGTGGTGAAAAGAGGCACACGAGAGGGCCGAGTCTGTTTTCGATGGATGGGACAGAGCGCGAGCACGTCACTGCCCATATAGCGGTCCGGGACGCGATTCGAAAAGAAATGAATGACTCGGAAGAGGTCTCAGAGTGTGAGATCGAGCTGTCGTCTTCAGGGGTTGAGTTGAGGGCTCCGATGTCCAGAAACTGGAGAAGAGGAGACGATGGACAACCAGGACGCGAGAAGAAACGAGTGGAAAGACAAGTTGGACAGGAGTCGGGACTGGCGAGCGAATGAGTGACTGACGACAGGCAGACCAGGATAGGGCCAGAAGGAACCTAGATGGAAGCCGAGAAATTGAGAAGCCGAGCGACGAAGCAGAAGAAAGCAACGCCCGGATGGACGAACAGGGCAGGGCAGGGGCACCTTCCGGGGAGGCGACCGCTGGCAGGGGAAGGCACGACGGGACAAAACAGGGGTGAGTGATGGGAATGCCGGGATGGCCCCTGAATCGTAGTCAGGGGGAGGTGTGCGCCGTGGCTCATGGTGAGGCATCGCTGGCACCCCAGGCCTGCCAGGCTGATATTAGCGTGGGCTCCGCAGGGACTGAGCGTTTGGGGCCTGGGGCCTTTGGGGCCCAAGGGGACAGAAAGCCCGTGCTACCGCTAGGCACTGGCGTTGCGGCGCTGGAGGTTCTTGGGCTTGGGTCCCGCACGCTGGGTGCGGGGTGTCTTTAAAAGCTGTCAGGCGTACATGTACGGGCACGTAAGAACGGCGATGCCTAGCGGAGCCATGTTGACTAAGCGATCGTTCCTCCTCTGGTGCGTTTTGAAATCCCAGAATGCAGGATCCCGCTGGCGGCATCCATCAATCAATCCACCTTCAGCCACCTCATCCTGGTCCGCAGCTGTTCCAAACAAGCGGGCGGATCTCACAATCCCACTCGAACATCAAACAGCGCAAAAAAGCAACGCCGCTTCTGATCTGGACCATCGGCCAGTCGTTGCTCTGCTTGGCATCTCTGCCGTTGCTCGTGTGAGGAGAGCAGACAGGAGACGGACTTGACGCTCCCAGGTTGACACGGTAGATGAAGTTCGGCCTCTGAGTCCCGGTCGCACAGGACCATCATTCGGTACGAACGAACAGCCGCCGCCACAGGGTCGCCGCAACCGAGAGCATATCGGTGGCAGCGCCTGAGAAAAATGATACTGTGCGCACAAGGGCGTCATCCCGACCAGGGGCCTCGTCGGAACCCGTTCAGAGCGAACCTGCAGGAAGACAGGCCCTGCTGCAGGAGCTGCAGTGTGCAAGTGTCAGGACGACGAACACCGGCTCCGAGAGCTGTACCTGCAGGCTGCAGCGTACAAGCACCGAAGCGTTCAGAGCACACCCCCTCCCTCTCTGCTCTGTGAGCGGCAGTCATTGAATCGCTGCTCTGTCGTTCCAGCAAACAGTTAATTTCCTTGCGAACACCATATCTACTACTGACCAAGGCAGTATTGAATTGCTTATATGCGGATATCACCCGTCCAATGGCGCCATCTGACACCGAGTCCCGTAGCCCGGGGGCGGAGATCGATCTCTGAGGACGGGCAACTGATTCAGCCCATCCATCCACATGTCACTGGCAAGATTGCCTCATGCCGTGTTGGTGCACAGGCAACATTTGATTGAACACGCTGCACCTGTACATTGCACGCACGGTCAGGCTTGGCTGGGAGGCCCGGCTGCCTGGAAAGTGGCATGCCCGGCGTCACAAGATCAGACTTGCTATTTCATCTCGAGTCGGCTCTAGCCACTCAGTCGAACCCGCAGCGTTGCCGTTCATTTTTGCCACCCTACCACCGAAGGATAAACCCAGGGCTTTCATTCAATTGGCAAGCTCGAGTGGCAAACCAGTCCTCGTACGAAACTCGGATATCTCAGCTAACCCCTATGAACGACGTGACCCCTAATTTCGCCATCTCGACATCCCGAGCAGCAAACCAGTCAGAGCCAATAAGTCTTACGGTGATTTCCCCTGGTGGTACCAGTTGCTTCTGGCAGTGAGTACCTTATTAACGGCTTGCGGGGTTGTGTCTGGCCCGGTCTGCATGGCAGCAAGACAGCCGTGAGACAGCGTTGTCTTGTTACCAACCCGCCTCTTGCTGTGTCGCTTTGGCCAGACACTTGCGATGGCGAAACGATCAAGAAGGGGCGGGGACGGGAGCGAGCATGAGCCCGTTCGCATTGCGACTGCTGGAGGCGGACCTGGCACCAACGCTCGACCGCCATCCGTCAACGTCAGGCGTTTTACGGCCCGTTGCCGCCATGACCATGTTCAAACAACGCGGGGGAACAGTAGGGTTTTCCTGCTCATGATCGAAGGGTCACGAGCATACGAATCCTGTGAGCATCCGCATTCCCCGGATAGTGCTCGACCTCTTCAAATCATGACATCGCAGAGACACAATCAGGTCAGGATTCTCATTCCAGTCCATCAAACTCTCCAGCAGAGCCCACGCCTGTGGTACGAGAAGTACCCTGAAATTGGGCGCTGCGTCGAACGGTCTGACTCTGGTGGCTGGCTACCGGCGCTGGACCGTTTGGCGCACGCCTCTCGACTTGAGAAGAGCCACCCCCCGGTGAAAGGCCCGCCCATATCCTCGACCGGGAGTCGCCTGCGGCTCGAACATGCAGTTCCGCGACCAATAAGACTTCTGTGCCTGGCGCTTTCCCCCTTTCTGCTCATGGGTCTCTTGGCGCGTGCCACCCCTGAAAATATGGGTGTCAACCGAAATGGAGGGAGGGAGAGAGATTTCTCTTGGTCCTTCTCCCTTGGAGACTCAAATGCTGCCTGCTAGCAGCAACAGAGAGAAGAGAAGAAGGCTTGACTGTAGTTGCCCGATACAAATACAGCAGATAACCTCAGGAGTATCCAGCACATACTCTCTTCAAAGCAGCCCAAGAAACACCGCGGTCGACGAACTGCATGAGTCAATACGCATTCTGCTCATCTGTCATACGGGCTTCACATTTTCCAGGCCTCGATTCACTCGATCTCTGGAACCCCCACTTTGCCGGCCCATCCTTTCCACCTCCTCGGAGCCAACTCTGTCGGTCCGGGTCCATCAACCGCCCTAGATGGGAAGTCGGCGGGGACGGGAAGCAAGGTGTTTGCGTTGGCATCCCGCCCTGGCTAAACATGACGACAGGCAATATCGAGGGGACCCATCAGTGGACAAACACCGTTGAACCGCTCAGAGTTTTCATTCTCCATCCTGTCAGCTGCGGGACCGACGTCGTGGTGGGCGCCGTCACCAGCTAACGGCTGACAACAACGCCAGGTTACTAGGATGCAAGACCAATGTTGATTTACTCCGGGATCCGAGTGCAATACTCTACTCCGCATCCCAACAGTCATGGCGTTCCTCGTCTGGAATGCCGGTTGAATACCGTGAGACAATTCTACGAAAGACCCGATGATTGTTTGGCCGACAAATCACATGGCCCTGACCCGACTTGCCGACCAACCTGTCGAGCGCAAATAGTAAGCGGCAGGGATGAGTTTGTTCCAAGTTGATCAGAAACTCCTGGGGTTGTGTGGGGTTCCTCATCTGAAGTCGGGTGCTGATCCATCCGCAGATGCCGTCTGACGGCAGATGAGATCTCGTTTGGCATGAAAAAAAAAAACTACCGAGGCTGACCCGTTTACGCATTTGATCTTGGTACACTACTAGAGATGAAGCGCACATGAATGAGAGCCGATGCGCTGGCTTCTCCATCATGATGACTCTGGCGAGATCCCGCAGAGTCCCGAGTGCAGCCCAGCAGCTGCAGCATCTCGCAGCAATGGCGAGGACTTCGGGCGCATCCCGCGCGGGACGACAAGACGCAAAACATAGCATTGGGGTTATCAGCCGGGATCGCAGATCCCCGAGCGCATCTGCTGTAGCAGCAGCGTTGTACATGCAAGCCGTGAAGAAGCAATCTCGTCGTTGCAAATTCGACTCGAGACGTTTGCATACTCGAGGCAGGGAACCGTGACGCAACTTGGCAACCTTGGACTTGTTGTCCACGAAGAGACCACTTCCCTGCGCGGATTCCCCATCCAAGGCTCCATCGCAAAGTCCGAATGGTGATTCTAGACCTTCTCAATAAAGCGGGATAATGCCACGTCCGTCCAACTGGCGCGCAGCGCTAAACGGTGCAGAACAACAAACGCATGCTCATTTCGCTACCAGCGGACACGCCCCTCCATCGGCGCGAGTGTGACGGTAAACTCCAGCAGATGGAGAGTCGGGCTCTGCAGCATTTGACGAGGCGCTCGCCGATGGCAAGCTCTGAGCGATCCTTCCGCCTCGCCACGCGCGACGCAGGACGATCGGTCGGGCCTTGCCAATCTCTCCAGCAATCCCGGGCGGGCTGTACCCACGGCGCCAATGGCCCGAGGCTGCGCGATGCGACGCGGGTCTCTTGTCAGGTCAGGATCGCACGTGTGAGCCCAGCATTCCTCACATGGCTCGTCGCTGCGAGCTCTACCGCGCCGGCCACTGCCAATGCCATCACTTTCGTGGGCCTGACAGGCGGGGTGCGCCCAAGGACCGCCAACGTCAGTGCAGATCTGGGTCGTCCCATCGTTCACATCACCTCATCATCTCCATACCACTTGGGCCGCCCTGCTTCGGCACCATCGCGAGACAGCGGGTCAGCGAGTGACGCTTGTGCGATGGAATGCCGGGGGGCGTTCGTCAACGGGATGCATGTTGCAGATGGGCCGCAGGCCGCGGTCACGGCACGCGCGCTCGCAGAAGGAGGACGCGTTCTTGTTTGCTCATTTCCCCTTTCCCCCCTCCTTGTAGGATTCGCGTCTGTGGCTGCTGCGGGGTTGGTTCGTCCCGCGTGGGAAGGCGTCCTGCTTGTGTGACCTCCATTCCATCCTCCCACTCACTTTCTTGCGACGCCGGCGTGCCGCCGGACCTGCAGACGGGGGAACTTCTGGCCCATGACCCCGGTAGAGGTGACTGCTGCTGCAGAGCTGCAGCGGACGGCTGCAGCTTGGGTTGATGACGGCTGCCGGACGCGGTCTGGCCAAGAGTCCGACAGGTGTTAGCTGAAGTATGAGTTATTGAAGGGGTGACCAGGCGATCTGGCTCACCCGCTAATACACTCCGCGCACTGCCATCCCATCTCTGGGACGTTATGTAGCCTTAGGGATCCCAGTCTAGACGGTGATGGTCTGTAATACAGCGAATATGCCTCACACTTAATCGAAGGTAGGTACACTAATCACTCAGGTTCAATCTCGTGGCGTTCGGTCTTGCCAAAGACACCATAGCACCCAAGAAGATTGTCATGGATGTGATGTGATGAGATAGCAAAACCGATGTGCCCGAATCTTATCGTCGATCTGAGTCGTCTTGGGGGCATACATATCCAAGATGAGTTTCCAGGAGACAGCTTGCGAGGAGCTTGCCGGTAAACCCATGGCAAACCCGTGGTATCTCTCATGGAGTGGGCTCGAGAACTAGATCTTGTAGAAAACCCGGAGCATACTGAGTATTTAGGATGACAGTGATGTGATATTAGGATTGTGGCTCATGGTGGCGTTCTTCATCGGATTGGTCCTCGACATTGCGCAGGACCCCGAACCTAAGGTATCACTTGTCGTGGCATGAATGTCCAAGTACACCGGTGAGAGCAAGGTAAGCCAACACATCATTCACGATCTTCAATGCATGTCCCCAATAAAAATCCGTGGCCTTTAGGTCGGACCCGGTCAGTGTTGGACGGTGTCCTCTCGCGGACTTGGCAACAGGCTACCTAAAATGAGAGGCCTGTGATGTGTTGGGCCGGGTTTCATTGGCCAATGCAAGTGAGGGGAAAGGATGACTAAACCCCGGATTTCTAGGCAAGGACCAATCCCAGACCCTGCATACGAATTCAACTACGACAGCCACCTCCGACTTCAGGACACCACAATTGATATCCGACATTGCCTGCTCATCCTGCTCCCTTCATCCATCACTCACTCGAGCTCACGACGACCCGATGATGCTCTCATCTGGGCGAATCAAGAAACCGTGGTGATGTCAGCGCCAGCTCTGACAGTTCACGTCTCTGCCAACACTCGGAGCAAACCTTAGAACACCCATCCAACTCACCTCACAATGGACGAATCACAGCGACCAAAACAGGCCGCTTGCCTCGTCTGCCGCAAGAGTAAAATCAAATGCGACTTTTCTTCCGACAGTCTCAAGTGTAAGCGATGCACTCAACTTGACGTCGAGTGTGTCCGACCGACGTTCCACGCAGGTCGCCAGAAGGGCATCAAAAAGTGAGTGTCTTACCCCTCTCCATCCCGGAAATCCCCGAGTCAATGTCTCGCTCGCGGCTGACACGATTCGGCAGCAAGCGCAAAGGGTTGGACAAGGCCATCTTCCAGATTGAACAGGCAATCAAAAGAGCAAAGTCTGGGGAGCAAACGTCTGACGACCACAAGGCGCTGTACGACCTACAGCATCTCTTGGACGATGCAGGGGAGCTGTCCAGCGTCGTCTCAACCACTTCGAGCTCGAACAAGCTCAAGAGACGAAGCACCATCGAGGAGGATGAGTCTTCTGATGAAGAGGATGAAATCGAGGACACCCCGGAGAGCAACACGTACATCACGCATCATCGAGAGGGAAGCTTGACGGTGGACGACGCCGAAAACCCGCTGCAGCTGCTGGCCCGGGCCTCCAATTTACAGCTGTCACCCACGCCCGGAGGCCCGTCTCCTGGTCAGATCTCCAGGGCGAGTCGAAAGAAGCAGGCCGAACGCCAGGACGAAGACTTGGAAACGCAGTCATTCTTCACATCAATCCGTGTGAACCTCGACGTGAGCGAAGACATTGACCCCATATACATGGGTCTTACCACTGAAAGCGAAGCCGATGAGCTGTTTGATTTGTGAGTCGCCCACTTGAACGACACCGTACAGAGCCGAAACTGACTGTACAGCTTCCACAAGCATCTGGCGCACACGAGATGGGGACTCGACCCAGACATCTACACCGTCGCGTTTGCCCGTTCTCGCTCTGCCTTCCTGTTCACCTCCATCTTGGCCGCCTCGGCTCTGTTCAGACCGCAAGATGCAGCTCTTTCGCGGCGGTTGTCCGCTCATGCGAAGACTCTGGCCCACCGTGTCATCACGCATCGCCACAAGTCGGTAGAAATCGTTCTCGCCTTCATGATCAACGTCCCATGGATGTTTCCCGGGAAGCACAGCACAGATGACGAGACGTGCTGGTACGTCTCCATGGCCACCACCATCGCCATCGACCTCTCGGTGCACAAACTCCTCATCCCTGTGGATACGCGGGGCTCGGCTGCAGCAGTCGCTCGTGGAGACTGCGTTGATCCACGCACGGCCATGGCCATCGACGGCCTTGGCAACGTCGACCCCGCCTCCCTTCTCGGTAGAAGACTGCTACGGCGAAGAGAGCGCTGCTGGATCGCCCTGTTCGTGCTCGAGCGGGGAATGTCTCTGGCCCGAGGCCGCAGCTTCACTGTGCCGATCACACGCTCGCTCAGGGACTGCGACAACTGGCATCGCTCGGACATTGCCCATCCCATGGATGGCCAGATGGTCTCGATTGCCGTGCTACGGCGAGACCTCGATGGCATCTTCGCGACGGTTCGCGCCATGTGTGACGGGTCTCAGAACAACTTCTCGAACGGTTCTCTGATCGCCCAGTCGGTGCAGAGCACCATCGAAAGATTTTTCGACCAATGGAATACTGACTGGGGCTTCTCTATCGGGTCCGGGCCGGAACGGAAGCTGCCACCCTACGTCGAGATCCTCGTGACCCATACTCGACTATCCATCTACAGCGGCGTCATCAACCACCCCACGGCCCCCGTGGAGGTGCGTCAATTCTTCCGGACGGTGAGCAATAATTCTCCCAGCTTTGGGGCATGATTCCGTCAGACACTAACACGTAGATAGGCTGGAATGTCCTCGGCTTTGTCCGTCATGCGTGTGGCTATTCAAGGCGAGGCCCGTCTGAAGTCCATGCCCAACAACACCGCCATCATGATCACGTTCGCGGCATGCTTCGCTCTGACGCTGAGTGCTTACGCTAGTGGCAGCTCCAACCTGGCCTCCAGCGTGCAGACCCTGATCCAGGAGACGGCAGACGTTCTTGAGCGAGTCGGTAACATCACAAAGCACCGGAATGGTCTCTCCTCACTTTACGGGAGGTATCTCCGAGTCATTGCCAAGAATGCAGCGTCCGCGGATGTCCGCCAAGCGTCTAGAACTCAGACTTCAGTTGCTTCGGATGGGAGCAGAGGCCGTAGCCTAGACTTCCAGACGCTTTCTCCGTCCAACCCCGCGGCCATGTCGGCAATGGACACGCCGGCCGGGCCAACGGATTACGTGAACCCGGAGTTGTGGCCTGGCGCGCTGCACTTTTCGTCAATGTCGGACGAGCAGATCGTCGACTTCCTCAACCAGCCGTACAATGCCTTCAACCAAGGCGCAGGGAATCTGACATGGGAAGATTTGAACAACTTTGAGGGTCTCAGCTGGCCCAATATGCCTGGCTATAACTTTGGGTAGCAAGCTCAAGGCAGCAGATGTATGGGCTTTTCCGTAATAAGGAACGGCCCTCGAAAATGTCTGCCCCCTCGCGGGCGGACAATCTCCGAGGCTTACCAGCTTTAGTCTCTTGCCCACCCACCCGCTCTGAGGAAACCAACATTGGGCTCCTCTTTGACTTGTTATGACCTGAAGAAGCAAGACACTGCCATCTGCGTATTTGGAGTTATATTCAACAAGTTCAATTGGTATCTCGATGCCTTCTGCAGCCTCCTCTACATCTTCATCGTGGCCTTCTCTTCCGGCACGGAGAGGCTCAGCTGGGTCAGCTTTCTCAACTGCTCCATGAACACAAATGTCAAGACGGTATGCGGGCTAGAGGAAGTCAGTCAGGAGCTGGTCCATACGAGTTTGAGGTCTTCACGTACGTCAATCGCAGCCACGCGGGTGTCCAGCCCTTCATGAGGAACTGCGGGCCTTCTTCGCGGAGGCCAGCACGGATGATCTGTGCGAGCGACTTGAAGCTGTCAGCACGATGGCCCTGGATTCTTCGGTTTATATCACTTACCGCGCCGCCGGCAGCACTCTGGATCCTGCTCTTCAACACATCCGCCGGGGCGCAGATGGTCGTCGCCACTGTTCCGGCAACGAAGGATGACATGGTGTGTGTCTTGATGTCGTCCTTGAGTCCCATGTCGTTGAGGAAGAACTGCTTGGCCGTGGCATATCTGGTTCTCTGATTAGGGCGTCGCTCAGAGCACTAATGTCGCGGAGATGGACTACTTACGGTGCGATCTGGCCCACATCTGTGTTGCTTGTTAGCTCGTTCGCGTTACGTGCGGACTCGTCAACTTACTCATGAGCACACTTCTGGTGACGTTGGCCGTCAGACCCCTGCCGAATGCGCCGATGCCCTCTTCACGCGCGACACGATACAGACCGGTGAGGGCGTTGGAGTATCCGAAGCGCTCTGCTGCAGGCTTGGCGCCATCCGCACACATCCTCACCAACACAACCTGGACTGCGGTCAGCCAGCGGATTGACGTGACGGAGTACTTTGCGTGCTCACCTCAGTCGGGTTGCCGACCAGTCCAGCCAGGCCTCCTGCTGCGCCAGCGCAGCCGATGGTCCATGCTGTCGAGAGCTTATCGGTACCGTTGTAATCCTTTGCCTTTTGTGCAAGGGCTGTGAAAAGACCAAATCGGGCTGTCGAGTATGTCGATTGCCGCAAGACGGAGGCAGACAGGCCTGACCAAAGGGATGGGATACCTGGGGACAGTCAGTGTCGGTCGCTGGTACATTCATCATCGTAGGGTCAGACGCACCGTCTCGGCTTGCGAAGCGGGACATTGCGCGGAACATGGACTCTTTTGATCGAAGGACCTGCATGCGACTGCGTGGGTGAGCGGCGCGTCCATTGGTGAGAGGGACAGTAGGGAGGGTCATACTATTTGACTTGGTCGAGAGGATGTGCTGAACCCAGTTAGAAAAGCCATGTATAGTTCATCAAAAAGGTCGACGTACTGAAGCAGACGGCCATGGACGCGGCGGCACCTCTGTAGTGTTGTGTTAGTTGGTGACTCGTACCGCTGTCGTGTCGATACTTACCCAAGCCAGAACGGCTCTCGTTGTTTCGTCTTGGAAGCCATTTCGAGTCTTGTCCAGCGGCAGTGTATGAATGGATCAAGCGAGTGAGAGTTGTGGTAGTAACAAGTCTGTCAAGAGAGTTCAACTGGAGAGTGGTAGGCACATGTAAGATGTCAAGGTGGCGGGCGGCATAGAGTCGGGGTTCAGATGAACGACCTTGATTCCCCTCCACAGGCCCGGACGGAACAAGAGACGACCTCCCCTTCCCCGAATCCTTCTCCAAACTTTCAGCAGCCCCTTGTGATCGAGCCCGGAGCCATGAAGCGTGGCCGAAGATACAGCTGCCATACCTCTCTCCATGCCTCGGCGGCCGGGAACAGATCTGGAGGCCGACTGGGCGCGGGAGGAAGTGGATCCCGTGACCACGCTGCCCCGCTTTCCCCGAATCCCCAACGGCGAACAGAAGAAGACGCCGGCGGCTCGGGCTGACATCTGCCATCCGAACCAGAGGCAAACAGCCGAGGTGACGTTTGCTCTCGCTCAATCAAAACTCCGGCACGTCCTCCTCGATGGATGACCAAGCTCCCGCGTCGCAGTCCCGATCCCACTCGCAGCAGAAAGACCACGCAGTCATGTCCAAGCTATCACCGAGCCTCAAGGCGCTCATCAACGCGCCCTTTGCACGACCGGATGCCACGGCGGCGCCGGCCCGCATCCGCGAGGTCTACAAGGCCATCGCCAACGATGCCGCCAAGCACAACGTCGGCGTCAAGCCCTGGCTCGCCCTGACGGTAAGCACATCCTGACTGCTGCCCGCTCCAAGAAAGCAGAATAACAACGCTGACCGCACCAGACCGCGACGACATTCACCCTCAACTCCCCCGACTCCCTCCCGATCCTGCACGGCATCGCCGCCTCCTCGCCGGGCTCCAACCCCGTGCACGCCGCCGAGTTCATCCGCGAAGTCGGCCTCAAGTGCATCTCCTTCAACGGCATCCCGCGCTCCATCAACAACCTCAACGCCTTCCACGCCTCCCTCCCCTCGAACGTAAAGTCGCAGCTCGCGACGCAGCCCACGCGCGCCCCGACCGAGGAGTCCCTCAAGGCCATGACGCGCCGCGGCCGCGGCCTCTGGGACAGCGTCTACGCGCCCTTCGAGGACAAGCTGCTCGAGAAGCTGGCCGCGAGCCACCCGGACCTGCCCGTGCACATCCTCAACAGCCACTATGCGCCGCTGCTGTCGGACCCCGAGGCTCGAGGCGGGCTCGCGAAGGTCGGGCGCGTCCTGACGAGTGTTGTCGCGATTAGTTGTCTGAGGGCGCAGACGGGCGTCGGGCCGCAGGTGCTGAGCCACGTGTTCGGGTTGAGGAAGGCTCTGGATGATGGGAGCTACAAGGCCGAGGCCGCGACGGAGGAGGGGCTCGAGGGGGTTGAGTGGCTGGCGGGCGATGAGGGTGGTGAGTGGATGCTCAAGGCGGTGGACTCAATCTCGGAGGCTCTGGGAGGGGGAAACTTTGGTGCTGGCAAGGCGAAGCTGTAGGTGAGATGGTGGGATTTAGACGACTGTATGTTTAGAGAAGGGATTTATGATTCAAGCAATTGGACATTTCAAGATGAACATCTTTGTTTGGAGTAGTGAAGGGAGGGTCGGCGTGCAAAGCACTGGCGATGGCGAGAGGCAACCCAAAAATTACAAGAACTACTGATTATACGCACAGAACTAACCCTTGCGTCCAGCTAGGAAATTTGTAGTTGAACGGGGTGACAGTCTCATGGCTATGTTCCAATCAGGCTTCATCGATTTCAAGAAAGGTCGGTCGGTCGCAACAATAGAAGACTAAAGACAAGATCAAGTGTGTAAATCGTCGTGAAATGGGCTCGATAAATGGTATGATACATCCACATGCTATCCATCCCGGGGAATCATAAACTCTATGTACAAAATCCAACCTCATGGCTTTACTCCATCGTCTTGAGCTGCTTGGCGACGGCAAACGTGGCATCCGTCTTCTCCCTGATCTCGTCGACGCTGACGCCCGGCGCGGTCTCGGTGAGCGTCAGAGTTCCGTTGGCCCTGTTGACCTGGAAGACGCACTAGCAAGAACATGTTAGCATGACCAAATTATCAAAGGCGTCGTCATGAAAAAGGGCAACTCACAAGATCCGTGATGATGGTGCTCACGACCCTGGCGCCCGTCAGCGGCAGGCTGCAATCCTGGACGATCTTGGCGCTGCCGTCCTTGGCGACGTGCTCGGTGGCGACGACGATCTTGGTCTCCTCCGGGTTGGACACGAGGTCCATGGCGCCGCCCATGCCCTTCATCACCTTGCCGGGGATCATGTAGTTGGCCAGGTCGCCCGAGGCGCTGACCTGCAGCGCGCCGAGGATGGACACGTCGACGTGCCCGCCGCGGATCATGCCGAAGGACTCGGCGCTGTCGAACGTCGCCGCGCCCGGCACCAGCGTCACCGTCTCCTTGCCCGCGTTGACGATGTCCGGGTCCACGTCCGACTCGGTCGCCGGGTACGGGCCCATGCCCAGGATGCCGTTCTCCGACTGCAGCCAGACCTTGCGGTCGGCCGGGAGGAAGGAGGGCGCGAGGGTGGGGAGGCCCACGCCCAGGTTGACGTAGAAGCCCTCCTGGAGCTCCTTGGCGGCGCGGCGGGCGATGCGGTTGCGGCGGGTGGTGGCGTCGTTGGCCTTGGGCGCCGAGCTGGCAGACGAGTCGGAGGCAGGGGACGCGGGCTCCTCGGGCGTCGCCAGCTTGAGGACCTCGACCTTCTTCTCCTCGGTCGCGGGCACGATGCGGTCGACATAGATGCCGGGGAGGTCGACGTCGTTGGCGTCGATCTCGCCGAGGGGCACGATGTTCTCGGCCTCGACGATGGTGAGCTTGGCCGCCTTGGCCATGATGGGGCCGAAGGCCTTGGTCGTGTAGCGGAAGACGCAGTTGCCGGCCTCGTCGACCTTGTGCGCCCGGAGGATGGCGACGTCGCCGGGCAGGGCCGTCTCCATGAGGTACGTCTTGCCGTTGAACTCCCTCGACTCGCGGGGCGTGCCCTTCTGGAGGACCTTGCCCGAGGCGTCGAGGCGCACGGGGATGTCGCCGGTCTGGAGGAGGGAGTGCGCGCCCGTCGGCGTGAAGAAGGCCGGGATGCCGGCGCCCGCGGACCTGATCCTCTCGGCCAGCGTTCCCTGGGGGCAGAGCTCGATGGCGATGTCGCCCGTCAGGTAGCCCTTCTCCAGCGCCTTGTTGCTCCCGAGGAAGGACAGGACCAGGCGATCGACCTGGCCGGACTGCGTGAGGACCGACAGTCCTCCCTTGCCCTCCTTGCCTGCGTTGTTGGAGATGGCCCTCAGCGAGTGGAGGTTCTCGGGTCCTCGCCGGTGAAGGGCGGTGATGAGGGTTTCTGTTTGTCCAATTGGTCAGTTCTGTTGATCTATTCACACCTAGGCCATAGAATTGAGAGACTCACCCGCGACACCGCAAAGACCAAAGCCAGAGCTCAGAATGGTCGAGCCGCTCTGGATGTCTGCGACGGCCTCATCGGCCGAGTCATACAGCTTGGAGCCACCTCTTTGCACGGCAGGCGCCTTGCTGCCCGGTGCCGAGCACAGCACGCTCGTCGTCGCGATGCTTCTCCTCGAGGTGAGGGGAGCGCGTCGGGCGCAGGGGAATCTGGTGGGCTGGCATGCGACAGGTCTCGCCTGGGCCGATGCCCTGGCAAGAGCGCGAGGCGCGAGAGTGCGATTGAATCCGCGCATGATGATCTCGATGTGCGTGTCGCTGGTGACGCAAAGGAAGGACTTTAGAGTATTGTTCAACTTGTGAAGCTCTGATCAATGTCTCTTCCAAGTTCTGCATCAAGCAGGGACAGTCTTGGAGTTTTTGACGCTCTGGTGACGGCAAGCCGGCACTTGATCTGGCCCCCGATCTCTTTCGACAGCCGAGGGGTCTTTTCTTGGAGCTTTCCTCGTCCCCCTCTGCCGGGATACCCGGTCGGTGACGCAATAAGACTCCGGCGCCGCGTTCGGGTGGTCGGAGGTGTGCTCCGGGGATCAGATGTAGACTCCGGGCACACCCGCTGTGGCCTCCGCCCGGCCTTCACTAAAACACCCCGAAGAGACAGCGCCCAGAGGCGCCAATGAGCGAGGTGCCCCCCTGAAGCACTGCACTCCATGTCAGCATGGCGGGAGGCGCGAGGCCCCGGAAGGTCGGCATCTGCCTCCCCCGCGAGCGGCCAGTCTGGGGTAGAAACTGGGGAAGACGGGAGACGGGAGATGGCCTGGGGAATTGTTTAAAGGCCAAGACGAATAAACCTTGGCGGTCCTGCTTCCTCTCGCTCTTAATGTTGTATTTCATGTTATTCGAGTTCAACTCTCAGAGCGCATCTTCACCGTAGTACGGCCCATAACTCCCAATGACACCCACCAAAGACAACGACATGGACCCCAAGACGGAACATGGGGAGATGGAGAACGCCACAGATCTAGAACATCGCGCCCGTCTCTCTCGCAGCCTCCTGCTCAAGCTCGACACCCGGTGCGTCGGAGGCGTTCCTTGGCATCCCCTCCATCGAGACCACCCCCCTGCTAACTCAGATCCAGGGTCCTCCCCTTGCTCGCCCTCCTCTTCCTCTGCTCCTTTTTGGACAGGACCAATGTCGGTAACGCTAGAATCATCGGCCTCGAGGCCGACCTTGGCATCACCGACCTGCAGTACAACCAAGGCTTGGCCGTCTTCTACGCCACTTACATCGCCAGGTGAGCTACACTGACATCCTGAGAGCCAACCGCAAGCAACCCCCACTGCGAGCATCTCGCTAACCCGATGCCCTGTCCAGCGAACTGCCAAGCAACCTCGTCCTCAAGAAGATATCGCCCAAGATATGGCTTCCCGTCCTCACAATATCATGGGGCATCGTCACCATGTGTCTGGGCTTCGTCCGCAGCTACGCCAGCTTCGTCGCCGTGCGGGCCGTCCTGGGCATGTGCGAGGGCGGCCTGCTGCCCGGCATGGTGCTCTACCTCTCCGGCATCTACACGCGCGGCGAGCTCGCCCTGCGCATCGGCATCTTCTACACGGCCGCCTCCCTGTCCGGCGCCTTCGGCGGTCTCCTGGCCCGCGGCCTCTCGGCGATTGGCCCGAGGGGCGGCCTTGAAGGATGGAGGTGGATCTTCATCATCGAAGGCCTGATGGTAAGGTTGAGTGTACGCGACAGTTTCGTTTTGTGCTGACAGGACATACAGACCGTCATCTGCGGTGTCATTGCCTTTCTCGGGTTGCCGAACGATCCCTCCTCTGCTCGGTTCCTGACTGCCGAGGAGCGAGAGTGGGCAAGCCTAAGACTCCAAGGCCATGCCGGTGACAGATTCAAGTAATGCGGCCCCTACTCCCGGCTTGAGAATTGCCATCTGACGAAAGTAGTTCCGCTCGCGAGAGCGAAGAGAAGTTCAAGTGGTCGGAAGTGCGCCGGGGCCTGTTCAACGTGCAGGTCTGGCTGAGCTCAACCGCCTACTTCGCCATCCTCTCCGGGCTCTACTCCTTCGGCCTCTTCGTGAGTTTTGACGACGAAGACCCTTCATATGCGGCACTGCTAACACGGTCCTCCCAGCTGCCCACCATCATCAAAGACATGGGCATTGCGTCCAACCCGGACCAAGTCCAGCTCTGGTCTGTCATCCCATATGCCGTCGCCACCCCCGTAACAGGTCAGTCCCCACCATGTGCCAGCCATTTCTCCCACGCCTGACGGCCTTTGCAGTGTTGATCGCCTTCCTTTCGGACCGTCTCAAGCTCCGAGGCGTCCTCATGCTCGGCATGCTCCCCATCTCCATCATCGGATACGGCATCATAGCCAACGTCGCGGCCGCCAAAGCCCGCTTCGCCATGACGTGCCTCATGGCCATCGGCATGTACGCCGCCGTTCCACCCGTCCTGGTCTGGAACAGCAACAACTCCGCCGGCCACTACAAGCGCGCAACCACCTCGGCTTTGCAGCTGGCGGTGGCCAATTGCGGAGGCTTCGTCGCCAGTATGTCCGAACCTCCCGCCTGTTTGGCGATCAAAGAGCTGACTGGAGAAAGCCTTCATCTACCCATCGAGTGAGGGGCCCTACTATCACAAGGGACACACGATCGTGCTCGGTCTGCTGTGCTATGCCTGGGTTGCGTAAGTACACCTCTCGTTCACTGCCCCGAGAACATGCGCTGACGTTTGGAAATAGGGTCCTGCTGAATGTCCTCTGGTGCGCCAAGATGAACCGAGACAAGCAGAACGGAAAGTACGACCAGTACAAGAACAGTGGCGACGATAGAGATCCGAGCTTCAGAATGGTGTTGTAAAGCGAATCCAACGCTGGTGGCCGTTGGCGGGTGTTTTTGCTGTAGACTCCTGGGAATTGTCTGAACCTCACATGGAGGTCATCGGGCTCGAGTTCACGAATTGTTCCACTGTCTCTAGGGCGCAGCTGAATAATGATATAGAGTTGCTTCGGAATAGAAGGTCTGATTCGCACGATTTCTCTCCTGCTCGCATGAACAGCCTCAGTCTGAGTCCGAGCTGGAGTCTGAGCCGGAGCTTCCACTGCCCTTCTTGTGCTTCTTGTCCTTCTTGTGTTTCTTGTCCTTCTTGTCCTTTTTATCCTTCTTGTCTTTCTTGTCTTTCTTTCCATGCCTGGGGTATGGTTAGATGGTCTTGATCAGCAGTCACATGCACATTGAGGGGTCACATACTTCTCGAACTTATTTCCCAGCATGTTCGCGCCGATGGCGCCGGCGGCAGCTCCCGCCAGCGTGCCAAACGCGCCACCGCCGGCAGCATGTGCCGCCCAGCCAGCCGCGCCGCCGCCGAGGAGCGTCGAGCCCATGCCGCGGTCATCCTGCGGCCCGCCAGGCGGTCCGTTGTACTGGCCCTGCCCCTGGCCCGGGTAGCCCTGCTGGCCACCGTGCTGCTGCGGGGGATACGGCGACGTGCGACCATCTTGACCATATCCCGTCGGGGGAGGGCCCTGACCGTAGTTCTGAGGAGGGGGGCCGCCGTAGCCTTGAGACTGCTGAGGGTAGGAAGAACCGCCGCCCTGGGGGCCCTGGCCGTAGGAGGAGTGTTGTCCGCCGTAGGGTTGGGACTGGTAGTCTTGCTGGGGAGGGCCGCCGTATTGTGAAGGATATCCTTGCTGCGGTGGGTTGTACGATTGCTGGCCGTGGCCTTGGCTGTAGCCGTAGCCACCGCCTTGAGGCTGCTGGTAGTTTCCCCCTCCCCCGCCCCCGCCGTAGTAATCTTGGTTCGACATTTCGGCCTGAACTCGGTATGATACAAGGACCTAGAAGGCGCTGCGCTGGCTATGAGGGGTAATTTCAAGGGTTTCGAGGTATGGTTCGTTGTCGGTGGGTGTGTAGGAATCTGGCAGAAAGCTGTAGCGAGAATAAAGTTGAGCAGGAGAAGATAGGCAGCTCCTTCCGGCTTTGCGGGACCCTGAGCTCGGAGGCCGCCAAGATCCGGGGAAGGAGGGATTCCTGTTGGAGGGCGTCGTTGAGGCGCAGCAGCGCTGAGCCCGCTCAAGACCCAAACAAACCCAGCATCCAGCTCCTGCCTGTCTTCTGATGGGCCGATCACAAGCCACAAATGTTCAATCTGAAACGGAGCTTGGCCCGATCTCAGTCATGAAGGATGACTGAGATCCTTCCAGGCGCAAGGTTGGACATGTCACCAGTGCAGTGCGATGCATCTCAACACCGTAATGCCAAGAACCCAAGATCGCCCATCATCACCCCTCATCACATCTTGCATTTACACGACTCGTTCAATTGAAGTGCCATTCAAACCCCTTGCTATCTCGCTAACATTACTCGTATCTACAGTATCCTCTTTCATTCGGTTACTCACCCCTTTTTCTGGACTCCTCAGGGTGAGCAAGAGCCTCCGCATTCCACCGCGGGTCGTCCGAGTCCCGCACCGGCGCCCAGCCCAGCTGTATCTGCATCGTCTTCTGGTCCCAGTCCTTGGTGAAGCTCTTGATCCTGCTCCCCTCGACCTCGAACATGGCCGCGGCGCCCCAGCACGCGTGGCGCCCCGTGGCCTCGATGCCCCTGTACGGCTCGCCGCAGTGGCTGCCCTCGGCCGTGTACCGCAGCAGGACGTGCGCGCCCTTGGCCCATGCCTGGTCGAAGCGGACGATGCGCAGGTCCGCGACGCTCGCCATGACGGCCGCGTGCGCCTCGGCGTAGTCCATGGGCGTGACGCAGCCGGGGAACGTCGCCGGCGAGGAGAAGGTGCTGTTCTGGTGGCACAGGTGCGCCACGGATGACGCGCCCTTGTTCTCCGTCGGGGAGTAGGCGATGGCCATGTACTCCTTGCAGAGGCTCAGGTTTTTCTGTGTATAGTATCAGTAATATGTTTCCAGATGAGTCGATCGAGGACAAGGGCGGCCTACGTCTTCGAGGACGGACTGCTCGGTCGTGATGACCGAGGGAGGGTGCTCTCTGGGGGCCATGATTTCGATGCTTCACAGGGTGAGCTGTCTGCGGTCTCGTCTTGACGGAAAGCAAAGGCCTTTCGGTGAGAATTCATCAAATTGGCCCAGCGCTTGTGAGGGTCCTGGGTATGATGGTCTTGCCCCAATTATTGACTCCAGCACGATCCATACATGTGGAATTCCAGGCTGGCGCTGCGCCAATGTCATTGTCACCATGACATCAGCCATGCGCCTGTGGATAGACTGGTTTTCAACACCGTATCTCTTCACGTCCTTCTGCTGAGCTCTCAAAGTGGTGCTTGCATATTGAGACGCCGATGTTGTAAATGCTTCACCTCGACCGGCAAAAGTTGCACTCCGGATCGCCCTATTGATCCTTCTGTATCACCGTTGCCAAGATGCAGCAAGTCTCTTGCCAATTTAGTCGTCGTCGGCCAATAGATTCGAGTGGCGTGCCGTGCACAGCTGCTTGGCATGCAGCTCGGCTGCGTGGGGGCTTGATCACTACTTGACATTTTGAAAGGAGGTAATTTGGACTGCATCGCACCATTCATTAATGACAACACTGATCAGATCCCAGGCCTGCCTGGCAAGTCAACACGGCGGGAATGGTGAAAGAATGCACATCAATACCAAGAAGGCTAGTCGTCTCTGCAGCCAAAATGGCATCACTGGCATCATCCGCAAGTCAAGCTTGCGTGCTATGTACAATGGACCACGGTCCATGAGATCTCGCTCACCCGGAGTGCAAAATCTCGTGCCCCTAGGTGTCATACACTCCATAGAGCCGCGTGTCCGCCTGGTTCCTCACAGGAACCACCGGAAGTCGGGGCTCGAGGGCCCATCCTGCAGCTTCGACGTCGGGATGTCGCGGGCCGTGAGCGTCTTGCCCTGGCGCTTGTTGCGGCGCTTGTTGTCCCACACCATCCAGAAACCGAGGCAGAGGGCGACCGTGGCGCCGACGGCCCCGAAGGACGCCGTCGTGATCAGGGCGGGCTCGTACTTGGGGGCGTCGCGCTTGCGGAAGATGTTGCTGCTCACGAGGCCCATGAGGTTGGCCAGGGGGACGCCGATGCCTGGAGGGGGTCTGGTTAGCTTTGACAATCACCGCGGGAAAGGGGGACACGTACTGGTGAGGAGGACACGCTGGTTCTCGTTGGCGATGTTGTTGTTGTACCAGGTCGCTAGATGCTGTCAGTGGCGGGCGGGAGAGGAAAGTTGGAAGGGGGGCTCCGGCTCCTTACCGAGCAGGACGCTGGGCGCCGACGTGCCCCAGGTCATCATGAAGGTCGCATAGTAGGCCAGGGCGATGCGGCCCTGGACGTCGTCGAGAGCGGCGTAGATGACGAAGCCCGTCAGGCTGAGGATGAAGCCCAAGGCGATGAAGGGGAATCGCAGACGGCGCCAGTCGGAGAGGAAGGCGAGGATGAGGAGGGACACGGCGCCGCTGGCGTGCGGGGCGACGGTGTACAGGTTTGTCTTGATGGTGTCGAAGCCGAGGCGCTCGATGATCTGGGGCATGAAGAGGGCGACGGACTGGATGGGAACGCCGAGGCAGATCTCAATGATGAGGAAACCAAACTGTGCAGCGGGTGTCAGTGAATCTTTGAGCAGTGGGCAATGAGTTGGGCATACCGTTGCCGGGTGCTTGAACACCTTGAGACTCTGGCGGATGTTGAGCTTCTCGCCGACGACGGAGGAACTGTCGACCTGGATGCGGTGGAAAGCCAGGGCCTTTTCCTCCTCGCTGAGGAATTTGGCCTCCTGAGCGTTCTTTGGGAGATACCACAAAGCAAAGCCGGCGAAGAGAACAGTCTGCCCATTATCAGTCGTCGATCGTGGCTCGGTGAAGGGGGCAAACATACCGCGATACCCTCAATGATGAAAAGCCAGCGCCAGGGGTACAATGAGGTGTTGGTGATCTGGAACGTGGCAAAGGCAAGCAGTCCAGAGAAAGCGTTTGCCTGGTGTCTGCGTTAGCAAATCTGCACCAGCCGCCTGGGACTCTTTCACGTAAACCCACAATGTTGGACGCGGCATAGAAGATGGCGAGGCGGCGAGCCAGCTCGCCACGACGGTAAAAGGTCGTCAGGTAGTAGATGACCAAGGGGAAGAAGGCTGACTCGGCCATACCCAGGAACCAACGGAGGGCGAAGATACCGCCAAAGTCATGGGCCGCAGCGGTGAGCAGGGTCATGGAGCCGAAGGTCATCATCAGGATGGGCAGCATCAGCGCGGGGCCGTACTTCTTGCCCACCATGGCCACGAAGGGGGCGGCCAGGACGAAGGGGACGAAGAAGATGCCGACGATGAGGTTGTACTGGCCCTCTTTGAAGTTGAGGTCGTCGCTGAGGCCGGCCGTCTCGGCATTTCCGAGGTTACCCTTGTCGAGAGCGTTGAAGAGGTCTGTAAGGATGTGCTGTTAGCGGCGAAGGAGGCCATGTTCAGTCTGGTGTGCTTACACATGATGGCCAGCACTGGCATGAGTCGCACATCGAAACGGCGAGTGAGGCGGCGCTCGGCAACCTTGTCAACAACATGAGGGTTGTTGTCGTCGTACAGCTGGCCTTTCTCGAACGTGCCATTCTCTGACGGTTCCCGTGCGATGGTGGGCATGTCGGGGTCGCTGGCATGCTCAGCCCCGACGTTCTTGTTCTCGGAAGCCATGATGGGACGTCTCTGGACCTGTTGGGTGGGAGAAGGGGGGATAGGAGATGAGAGTGGGATGAGATGACGAGGAAGCCTGCCAGAAAGGAGAGAGACGAGTTGATCAGAGAGAGGACGGCGACCCTAGATATTCACCATGAGTTCTCGGCACTGATTCCAAGGACATTGGCCCAGAGTCGTCACCTCGACGATTCCGGGGTAGGCTATCGGCGGTGCGACATGGCCTTTGGTAGCGGTCTGGGTATAATTCTGGGGCAGATAACCAGCGAGCCTCTGAGACGCGAGGTAGGCCGAGTCGGAGTCCCTCTTCCCGGCCACGGGCAACATCCTGATAACGAGGAACTAGTCCTCGAGTGACCCCCACCGACCAGAAACGAGGGTGATTGAGACGGGAATTTGCTGCCATGGCTGACGGCACATCGCGGGTAGACGGATGAGGCGCCCGGGGAAGCCAGCAAGCTTCCTGCACACCTTGCTCTCCCATTGCCACGACAAGAGACACATCTCTCCCCACATACGAAGCATCTGGCGCAGGCCGCCGGCCCATGGTCTCGGGCGTAAGCAAGCTAATTCAACTCTCGCGCGGGGTCCCCAGGTTCTGCCCAGCGCCATTACGTACGAGCAAACAGGACATCTCCGGGTACACGGGGCCCAGCACTTGCAGGGGAAAAACAGGGAGGTGAATGATGTGAGAACAATGGAGCAAGCACTGCAATTTTGTTGGCCCCTCCTGGCCATCCTTGACCCCCATGGCCGATGGATTGTTACGATGGGGGTCACGGTGAATGAGGGGGCATCTGGAGAGGCGAAAGGAGCAAAGGACTTCGGTCAACTTCAGTTCAAGTTGATTTGTGGTCTCTCTCCGCCCTTGATGTAGAAGGTCCACTGAACCGGTGAATCGAAGGGCGTGGGGGACTCTACTGAGTAATCCACTGTTCAATCCCCTCTTTCGACCGACCACCGGAAGAGGGGAACTTTCTCCTGAAGGACCAAGTACTAGAACCCCGCACAGCTTCACCACCTTCGACTCTGCGTGTAACCATCTCCATCTCAAAGTCAACACAGCTGCATCTTACACCAAAAACTCACAGCCTCGTCAACTTATCCCTGTTCCTCACACATCTCTCAATCAAAATGTCTGCCAAGACCCCCGTCCTCACCGAGAAGGCCCCCAAGCCCCTCCCCGGTATCTACAGCCAGGCCATCGTCGCCAACGGCATGGTCTTCGTGTCCGGCGCTGTCCCGTGAGTTCAACTCCTACTCAATTACATGATATCGCTGACAGATGTGAAAGCATGGATCCCGTCACCATGAAGCTCATCGACGGCGACGTCGCCGCTCACACCGTGAGTCCCTCCCTGCAACACCAACATCGAACCCTACTGACGCGGAACAGCACCAATGCATCAAGAACCTGACCGCCATCCTCGAGGAGGCCGGCACCACCATCGAGCACGTCGTCAAGGTCAACGTCTTCCTGTCCAACATGGACGACTTCGCCGCCATGAACGAGGTGTACAAGACCTACTGGGGCGACGTCAAGCCCTGCAGGACGTACGTGTAACGAAGCAGACCCCTGTGAATGAAGCTAACCTTGTCTCAGCTGCGTTGCCGTCAAGACCCTCCCTCTCAACACCGATGTCGAGATTGAGTGCACCGCCGTCCTGCCCCAGTCCAAGCTGTGAGGGGCCTGCTTGGAGAGGCGGCGAGTAATGAAGCCCGGTGAGAAGGAGAAAAGCTGCAGATCCGTAGCGCACAATCGATGCAATAAACATGTTAAAATATCAATGCACTCGCCGTGAAATTACATCTCTCACATGTAACCCAGCTGTATCTCATACATGTAACCATGATGCGCCGTGAATTTTTATTCCCTTCTTAACTAGTTTATCGGAGGATTGCAGTGCCACAAGACCATGTGCATGATCGCAGCTTAGGGGTAAAGTCATGTGCCCCAATCAGTGAGTTCCCATCTTGAACACTGCAGACCGACCTGGAGAGTACAGAAGTTTCCCATAACCTCGATCACAGGCAAGGTATAGCTTTAATGGCTGACGGCAACTGAACTGGGCGACAGAATTGTGAAAATCGTTCGTGTCTCTATGGTATCCTCTGCTCTTTTTGATATCACTGTCTACAGATACTGGTTCATCCCCTCGACGAAGTACGTAATTGCTCTCCTCCCGTCCTCGAGAGCCTCATCCATGGCAATGAAGGGGTGCGGCTGGCCGACCATGATGTGCGTGTCGGCCTTGACACCAGCGTCCTTCAGCTTCCTGCCCATCGCCTCTCCCTCGCTCCTCAAGACGTCCAGCTCACCCACCACGATGACGGCCGGAGGCAGCTGTGACCAATCTCCCTTCCACAGCAGCGGGCTCGCCTCGGGGTCCGACCACGTCGACTTGTCGGGCAGGTAGTGGTGCCGGTACCACATCATCTTCTCCGCGGGCAGCGCGGGCGTGAACTCGCACTCCTTCCAGGACGCGTGGTCCGGGTCCGCCGAGTCCTCGGTCGCCGTGTTGTCGGCCACGGGAACGGAGAGTAGCTGGAGGGCGATGCGGGGGATCTCGGGGCGGCTGACGGCGCGCTGGCACATGACGGCCGTCAGGTTGGCGCCGGCCGAGGAGCCGCCGATGGCGATGCGTGAGGTGTCGAGGCTCAGCTTGTCCTTGCCCGTCTCCAGGGCCCAGAGCACGGCCTCCCAGCAGTCATGGACGGCTGCGGGGAAGGGATC
Organism: Furcasterigmium sp. R96-07A1; assembly: GCA_037042015.1. NCBI lineage: Eukaryota > Fungi > Ascomycota > Sordariomycetes > Glomerellales > Plectosphaerellaceae > Furcasterigmium > Furcasterigmium sp. R96-07A1. Next base: position 123,171 of record JAXQJP010000346.1, read on the forward strand.
CTCGGGGGCGAGGCTAGACTTGTCAGCATGTGAGTCCTCTCATGTTATTTCAGGGGGACTCACCGGTAGTCGACGCAGATCACCACTGCCTTGCCGCGGTTGCACATGTTGGTAGCGATGACGTTCTCGGTGTCGATGTTTCCCAGGACCCAGCCTCCGCCGTGGAACCAGAAGGCCAACGGCCATCCCTTCTGCGGCCGCTCTCCTAGCGGTGTGAAGGCGCGGATGAGGACATCGGGGCCTTTACTTTCCTTGCGCGGGATGGTGAAGTCTTGCGAGCTGGCCGTGGGCAGCATCGGGCCGGCACCCGGAATGAGGGTGCCGCTGGACCGCGAGGCAGAGACGGGTTGGTGGTGGACGACCTGCTTGTCGATGACATGCTTGTTGTAGAAGTCCTTGTACTCCTTGTTGAGGCGACCGACGATGCTCTCGTGGAGAGGGTACGGCGGCTGGGGTGTTTGGGTAGCCATGTTGGTGGATGGGGGGATGATGACTGGTTATGATGGGGATGACGAGGCGTGCAAGATAGGTGGCTCGAGTAGTTGATGCGAATGAGGCGGTTTATTTCCTGAGCTTTAAGTAAGCTGCGATTGCTTCATTTACAGATATCAGGAGGGGCGTCAATGTGAATATCAACTTCACTACTAGTACAGTGAATGGAATGGGACAGCATCGGCCGGCAGGAGACGGGAGTGACGTCTCCGAGCACCGGTTCCTGTGACGTGACCCCCACGCGGCACCACAACGGCCAACTTTCAGGGGTGCTCCCGGCGTTGTTGGCCGCCGGCGGGGATCCCCCTTCCCGCAAATGCTGCCTCTGGAAGGCGGGCACTCACTGACGATCGGTCACTATCTGCCCCTCACCGGACACCTTCAGGGCATCAGTACCCCCAACCTGGGCCAGATACCACGTTGGATCGCCCGAAAAAGGGGAGAGCGACTCCAAAACCCCGCCCTCGTCCCACCGTGATGACGGCGCTCGTTCCTTCTCCGGCCCGTTGGAGTCTGCGATGCGAACTGGGCAATCACAACACACGAGGCACATGGGAACGCAAGAAAGTACCTTTAGGCAGTAAGACTTGGAGAGCGAAATCGGACTGGACGCATCCACCATGCTGATACGAAAGCGAGCCCAAATTCGTCAATCGAGTGTGATACTGGTGATCGTGACACGTCTCTGAGTTGCGGGACTTTCACTATCTCTCAAGAGTGTTGGATTCCACTTCACTTGATAGGACCAGCTAGTACCATCTCGCCAATCTCCTTCAGCCTCGATAACGCAAGTCAATTGCAGGAACGGCGTCTTCTATCACCAATAAAATTGTCAGCCAGAACGATTGCCAAGCAGAAGCTAATACATCCCGCCAATATCACATCTGACGATGGCATCAACCCCCCTTTTCCCGCCCTCGCCCAAGGACGAGCTCGCCCGCTTGTTCGTGGGCAAATCCATCCGCGATGTGCCCACGCCAGCCGCCGTCATGGACGTCGCAGTAGCCCGTCAGAACTGCAACCGAATGCTCGCGGCATGCAAGTCACTGCAACTGAGCTGGAGGGCGCACGTCAAGACGCACAAGGTAAGACGACTCTCCTCGTGAGCAACGGCATCAATCCCACTGACCCCTCCAATAGACCGCCGAGCTGACCAAGCTCCAAGTCGGCGACTCGCCCTCTGACCCGGCCAACATCGTCATCTCGACCCTGACCGAGGCCGAGTTCCTCCTGCCCACCCTCCAGGAGTTCGCGTCTCAGGGCCGCCCCGTCAACGTGCTGTACGGCCTGCCCATCGCGCCCGGCTCCATCCCTCGCCTGGCGGCCGTCGGCCGAGCCCTGGGCAAGGACAGCATCAGCGTCCTCCTCGACTGCGCAGAGCAGGTCCAGAACCTGCCCCTCTTCGGCGACTTCGTGCCCCATGCGCACATCAAGGTCAACATGGGCGGCCAGCGCGCCGGCGTCGTGCCCGAGAGCGACGACATGAAGGCCCTGATCAAGGCCGCACTCGAAGCCCAGAAGAACGGCAACGCAGTCCTCAAGGGTCTCTACTCCCACGCCGGCCACTCCTACGGCGGCGACAGCCGTGTGGCCGCGATCCACATGCTGCGCGACGAGGTGGCAGCCCTGGCGCAAGGCGCGGCAGAGGTCGCCGCCGCCTGCGAGGCGGAGCAGATGCCCGTGCCCTCGCTGACCCTCTCCGTCGGCGCATCACCCACCGCGCTCGCCGTGCAGAACCTCCTATCCGGCGCGGCGGCAGAGGGCGACGACCGCGTCAGCGCATCCGAGCTCAAGGCCGCGGCAACCGAGCTCGCCGCCCTCTTCGACAAGGTCCGGCAGTCCGGCCACGTCGTCGAGATCCACGCCGGCGTGTACCCGACACTCGACCTGCAGCAGCTGGCCGCGCACAGCCTGTCATCTTCCCTGCTGTCTTGGCGCGACATCGCCTTCACGGTCGTCGCCGAGGTATGCAGCCGGTACCCAGGCCGCGGGCAGGACGGCAGGGACGAGTACCTGATCGGCGCCGGCGGGCTGGCGCTGGGCCGGGAGTTCTGCAAGGCGTACCCGGGTATGGCCATGCTGACGCCGTGGGGCCGCGAGGGGAGCGGTGTCCGGCTGCCCGACTGCGACGTGGAGGAGTTCGAGGGGTGGATGGTAGGCAGGTTCGCGCAGGAGCACGGCATCGTCACGTGGAGGGAGACCAAGGGCGTGGCGAGGCCGGACGACATGAGCGTCGGGCAGAAGGTCCGGCTCTGGCCGAATCACTCGTGCATCACGGGCAGCCATTTCGGATGGTACTTTGTCGTGGACTCGAGCAGGGAGGGCAAGGAGGACGAGGTTGTGGATGTCTATCTGAGGACCAGGGGCTGGTGAGCTCAGACTCGATTCCAGCAAAGCTCATTAGCTAGATAGTAGAAGATGGAGACTCATCCCATAAAATGACAGCTACCCAGAGCCAGTACTCCGAACCACGTCGACCACCCATGCAACATGACCTCGACTTCATGCAAGCTTGAGCCCCTGCCGAGATGCCCAGTCCATCCTTTGAATGAGCCGCTCGCCCGAAGAAGCTTCCAAGAGAGTTCAGAACAAGGCGATGCTTTCCTGCATCTCGCTGTTGTTCGCTGCCCCTCTTCCTCCCTGACGAGGGCCTCGGTGGTGGGGGTTCTGGTCGAGCAACAAGCCAGCGTGATGGGGGTCACGCGGGGGAAAGGCACACTAGATCACCTGCCCTCCATCCTCCTTGGTACGCCATATTGCCATAGATTGAGCCTGCCCTGATCCATCTGGTCAAATGGAACCAGCAAAGCCCCTCGATCAAGCCGATGCGACGGGGCAATGGAGCGTGACCCCCAAGGAACTGGAGCCCACGAGCGAGGGGGCAACTGAAGCCTCGTCTCAAAGGGCCCTCTTCCCCAGTATATTTCTGATTGCGATCCATAGCTTGGAAGTCAAAAGCCCATTCTTCATGACATGAACGGGACCGAGAACACGAGGAGAACTGGAGAAGCTCCCACGAACTCCAGAGGCCGGGTCTCGCGGCCCTTTGGAGGTCAGACTTGCCACGAGAGATCCGTCAAATGTTCTCTTGTTCGTCCCCGCGCCCAGCATGCCAGTCCCCCGTTTGCCCGGCCTCTCTGGAGTCATCGACCTTCCAATGGCAAGCGTTGTCAAGGAGCAAGGGGGCATGACCCCCATGCGCTGATGCTGGCTGGTTTGGGGGTCAGCGGGGTGTAAGTGGCCCCTCTCTCTGAGCTCTGGTAACCCGGCGCCACGCAATACACCACGAGGCGCTTTTCGCTGCCAAAGAAGTCATGGGAATGCGTGATTCGGGGGAGAAAGTAAAAGAAGAGGAATAGCTTCATTACTCAATTGCTTTCACAGGTGCGGGGTTAACAGGCGGCCTCGGCGAACGAGGTCACAGCCGATGCTTCGGAACTTTTTCCGTCTCGTTTGCCGGCGCGTCGGAAAATGGAGGGAGCACAAATGCAGCGCACTCCCCAACCTCACCTTGCCTACATGTCCCGTTTCGAGGTCCTGAAATACCGAGATCCATTCATTTCAAGAATCACTGACCTTCCCCTCCAAGTTTTGTTGTATTTTGTCGGTTGAATCTTACGATCCTAGCGTTGGCATCAAAGCACCTGCTCTACCCCTGAGCCCCTGATCAGTGGCTTCTCCCTGACCACGCAGTCTTCGCTACCTCGCACATCATGTCTTGTGAGTCGTTTTCACAACGGGAATAATCATTCATAATGGAAGACTGACCATCCTCAGCGAAGCATTTCTCCAATGATCCCCCGGCCCTGGTCGGAGCCGCCCTGCGCTCCCTGACCCTGGCCAACCCCTCTGTCGCCTTCGACGAGGCCCAGAAGACAGTCTTCCTCAAGAGCGCCGTGACCTCTTCCAACGTCGCCATCATCTCCGGCGGTGGCTCCGGCCACGAGCCTTCTTTTGCCGGCTTCGTCGGCAAGGCCCTGCTCTCTGGCGCCGTGGCCGGCTCCATCTTCGCCTCGCCCTCCGCCGATCAGGTCTACCAGTGCCTCCTGCGCCTCGGCACACAGCGTCGCGATGCAGGCATCCTGGTCGTCATCATGAACTACACCGGCGACAAGCTGCATTTCGGCATGGCCGTGGAGAAGGCTCGTGCCGCCGGCATCAAGTGCGAGCTTCTCGTCGTCGGTGACGATGTCGGTGTCGGCCGCGCTCGCTCTGGCAGAATCGGACGCCGTGGTCTTGCCGGCACCGTTCTCGTGCAGAAGATTGCCGGCGCATTAGCCAGTCAAGGGTCAGTTAACCAATGCTCTGATTCGGACCATCTCGCTGACATGTGCCCCAGACGTGATCTCTCCGAGGTCTTCAAGACCGCATCCGCCGTGTCGGAGAACATCGCCACCGTCGGCGCCTCTCTCGCCCACGTCCACGTTCCCGGACGTGCTGTGGCGGCAGACGAGCTCGACACCAACGAGGAGATCGAGATCGGCATGGGCATTCACAACGAGGAGGGCTTCGGCCGCGTCAAGACTGACCTGCCCGGCCTCGTCGGTACCATGCTCAAGCAGCTTCTTGACCAGTCGGACAAGGATAGGGCCTTCATCGACATCAAGAAGGGCGACGACTTTGCCCTCTTAATTAACAACCTCGGCGGTCTTAGCGTGCTGGAGCTCGGTGCTGCCGCGAACGAGGCGGCAACCCAGCTGGGCCAGACGTATGGCCTGGCCCCCAAGCGCGTCATGGCCGGCACTTACATGTCGAGCCTGAACGGTCTCGGCTTCAGCATCACCCTCCTGAAGCTCGTTGACTCGAGCTGGCTGAGCCTCCTCGATGCTCCTACCGAGGCGAGCGGCTGGCTGCCCGCCGTCAACCCGACCGCGTCGGTGGAGGGCCCCTCTGTCGTCCAGGGCGGCACCGCCGAGGAGGAGAAGCCCCAGCCCAGCAACCTGACAGGTGAGCTCAACCTCGATTCCCCTCAAGTCGATCTCACTTACTGACAGTCTGCAGTCAACGGCGCGAGTGCCCAGGCCGCCCTCGTCAGCGCCCTCAAGAGCGTCATCGCCGCCGAGCCCGAGGTGACAAAGTACGACACCCTCGTGGGCGACGGCGACTGCGGCCTCTGCCTCAAGACGGCCGCCGAGGCCGTCCTCTCCCACCTCTCGAGCCAGTCCAGCCCCGAGACGGACGCCGCGCGCCTCGTCGACGAGATCGCGCTCGTCGTGGAGCGCAACATGGACGGCACCTCGGGCGCCCTGTACGCCATCTACCTGAACGCCCTGGCCCACGGCCTGCGGCAGCAGTCGACGGGCGCGCAGCAGGAAGCGACGCCCGCCGTCTGGGCGGCCGCCCTGCAGTCGGCCACGGCGGCCCTGGGCCGCTACACGCCCGCGCAGCCCGGCGACAGGACCGTTGTGGACGCGCTGGCCCCCTTCGTCGCGACGTTTGCCGAGAGCAAGGACCTCGCTGCCGCCGTGGCCGCGGCGAGCAAGGGCTCCGAGTCGACAAAGGGCATGGAGGCCTCGCTGGGCAGGTCGGTGTATGTTGGTGGCGAGGAGTTCAAAAACTGCCCCGACCCTGGCGCGTACGGCTTCGTCAAGCTGGTGGAGGGTCTGGCTTCGCCGTAAGGTAGTTGTTGATTGTGATGAATGAATGATGACAATTTGAGTTACTTTGCACTGAACAAGTGGCGATTTCGTCTCACCTGCATGACGAGTCAATTTGAAGTACCTTCCGCGTGACGATGAGGCTTAGTGGACTGGGGAAGGCACGATACAGCAGGGCCTTCCCGCTTTGTAAAAAACAGTTCTGTACTGGCGCCATGATTGCTTACATTTTCTCTTCGACACCATCAACAGCACTGCTGGCAGTTCGGATCACAGGCTGCTGTTTCCATTCGCCACACTCGTCTGTTTTCCCGCGAGTCCACTAGCTATTGGCTATGGTAGTTCTTATGCACCACCTTGAAGTTATTCCCGAGTTGAAAAGTGGTTAGGGAGCACCTGTTTCCACATCACCTGCAAACAAGCCACTGTCTCACATCAAACGTCGCCTCGCACTCAGACGTGGCAAGCAACAAACCCCAAGGTAGAGGATTCACTTATTGTAACATGGCATTTTCGCCGCTGTAATTGAACACTACCGAACGCCCCATCAAGAATGCGAAGCTCAGCTACCACCGCCCACGCAATGCATCACTTCTCCAGCGTCCTCTCGACATCCACCAACGCCTTGAAACCGGCCGCCTGCTCCTTGGCCCCCTTCGCGAGGACGCACGGTTTCCTCGGCTCGCCGCCGTAGCCGTAATACTCGTTCAGGCCGACCTTGACCGACGGGAACCCGCCCTTGATGGCCACCCAGTCGGCATCCGCAACGACGGCCTGGAGCTGCCTCGCCTCGGCCAGCTTGCCCTCTTCCCAAAGCGTCACGAGCCTGACACAGGCCCGCGGCGCGATGTTCCCTGTGCCGCCGATAATGCCGTGCCCGCCGACGACGAGCGCCTGTAGCGTAAAGTCGACGCTCCCGCCAAATGTCAAGAACGGGTGCCGCGCGCCCTGGCCCTTGCGCGGCGCCGTCGCCGCCGCCACCCTCGCGAGCTTGCCCGTGTTGCCGCACGTCAGCTTGACGCCGACAATGTTGGGGTGCTCGGCCAGCGCGATGATGGTGTCCGACGACAGGTCCAGGCCGCTGCAGGCGCCGGGAAAGTTGTAGATGAGCACGGGGATGGGGCTCGCGTCCGCCACGGCGCGGAAGTGCTCGATGATGAGCTCCGTCGAGATGAGGCCGCCGTAGTACGCCGGCGGCAGGACGAGCGTGTAGCTGCCGCCCGAGGCCGCCGCCTCCTCGCACAGCTGGATCGTCTCGCGGGTGGACTGGGCGCCGCAACCGACGATGACGGGCAAATTTCTCTTGCCTGCGGCGTCCAGGGCGTCTCGTGTCGCCCGTGTGATGAGCTGCCTCTCGGCGTGGTCGAGGTGGACTGCCTCGCCGTTGGATCCGTGAGTGACGATGCCCGCGATGCCCGAGGCCGCCAGGCGCGTCACGTGGGACTTTGTGGTGGCGACATCGACAGAGTCGTCGGAGTGGAAGAAAGCCACGGTGGGAACGTAGATGCCGGGGACGAGGGAGGGCGTCTGTGGCGACGAGCCGTTGGTGTGGGCGTCGCTGACCATGGCGGACGGGGACATGGTATCTTCACTGGTGGAAAGAAGGGGCTGGAGATGACCTTTTCGAGACCAAGAATGCGTAAAGAAATGAAGCCCGGTTCTCGAAAGCAAACAACAGACAAGAAGACAGCGAAGTGGGCAGTATGAATGGGGGGGCAGAGCACAGTTGAATTGCCAGCCATATATGAAGGCGCGCCCAAGACCGAGTCAAGAGACCCCCAAGACACACCCTTTTCTTGCCTTCCCCCCACAAACCCGATCGCATACTGGGTGCAGACGGCGTCCGGAGAAGGTTACCAGAGTCGGAATCCCCAAAGGCCTCCAACCAGGTCCGACTGTCTCTCGTCAGCTGTCTTGTCCCCCCACGCCTCGTGTTCCCCATGGGTGGGTTCTCACGCCTCCGTGGACCCCCACGTAGATCGGCGCAAGAGAGCGACCCAAGGGTCAAAGGGTTTCCGGCGAGTTTGCCGGCGGCCGGGATCATCCCGACGTCGGACGAAAGCACAGCCCTGGCTTCCCGTGGGAAGAAGGACGTGGGGAGGCAAAGGGGTCGGGACGAGGAGGAGCACTGTCATGCCACTTTCTCGGAACTCCACCAAGAGTCCCATTCACTCGCGTATGACAAGGACAAGACGGGGTGGCCTCTCTCGGTGTTCCTCGGTGCTGCTCTCTGCTCCAGTCCGATGCCCTCATCATTTAGTTCCGGTTCGCGTCTTGGCCCTGGGTTCACCCCTCTTAGAGAGGCTCCCGGTGAGAGGCCAGTGAATCCCGTCGCCCCGTCGCCGGGTGGGAACCGGACTGTTCTGGCCCTGCACACGTCTCCTTTCGGTTCGAGCGTCCTGGTTTCCTCGTCGTAAGAGCCCCATTTCCCCGTGGGGGTTGGCTGACCAGGAGTCTCTTCCGTCATGCCATCCTCGGCCAAAGTCCCTCTTTCGCCGTCGAGTTCCGAACCGCCGTCAACCCCCGCGTCCCAGTGGCCCGGCACATCTCGATGCGAATGTGTCAGGGTTCCCGGGATGCAGCAGGGAAAGGTGACGACGATGCTTCCTCTGCTGCGCATGTCGGCAGACAGTGAGACACGCGCCCTCCCTCTCCGCAGAGGTCAGGGATGCGACCTTCGCTGCTCTGCTCTGAGTTGTGGCTAGGAGGTACGGATGGGATAATGGAAACGTAACAAGACGACCTCGCCAGCGAACCCCTCCGACGGAGCCCTCTAGTGCAGCTGGCGTCTCCAAGCCCAGCCCACGACCCCTCATGGCTTCCGGTGTTTCCCCTCATCGCCCTGAGGTTGCATCAGTCTGCAAGATCTTCTTCCCCAGATCCGGGGTAAAGTACTTGAGCAGGGACACACGCCACCCTGACCCTCGGCATGCCTCCTTGGGCGCCACCCACATCACTCTTTCCCCCTCTCTCGCGCGTGCGCCGGTGCTGAAGCGACGTTACACGGTACTATCACACCATGGAGCGCCAGATCGAGGACATGACCCTTCGCATCCTCAAAGACCGCAGCGCTGAAGCACGACAAGAACCGGCAGCGGTAGCGGCGGCGGCGGCGGCGAGCAGACAACCGCGACGCATGCCCTACGATCCCGTCACGGACCGAGACGACACGCCCGAGGACCTGAGAACATCCGTGCTCAAGAGCCGAGCGGACAGCGAGGGACGCAGGCTGCTCGACACGCTACCGGTCCGACGAGCGTGGAAGGGCCACCCGCTCGAGCAGCACGACGACGCGTCCCGCGCGACGGCGTTCGAGGCCATCATGGTGTACGAGAGGGGCCAGGTGCAGGGGCCGCAGCAGCAGTGCTCGCGCTGCCGGAGAGGCCAGGGGCTGTCGCCCGAGTGTATAAAGGTCCAGGGCGTCAGGGACGGCGCCTGCAGCAACTGTCTGCTCTCCCGGATCGCGGCCGGCCACGGCAGAACGAGCCCGTCCCGCGACTACTCCCCGGCACGCCGCTTCATCTCGGCATCAAATCCGTCGACGGCCAAGGAGGACATGGTGGCCGTCTGGAACGTCATCGCTGGCGTCCTGGCGACGCAGCCCCGCGACTGCTGCGCCGAGGTCGAGGAGGCCACCACGCCGGCACGGCGCATCGAGGACGCGGCGCTGCTCGTCGCGCGGTCGGCAGACGCATGGGGCCACGCCGTGGAGGACGGCGAAGAGTCAGGAAAGAAGCGGTCAAGAACAGAAGAGGAGAAGGCGAAGCTCGTCACGCAGGCCTCTCGAATCCGTGACACGGCGGTGCGGATCGCCGAGTCTGCCAGGGCCTGGGGAGAGAAGCAGGCGGCGGCGAGGTCACAGACGCCTCCCGCGGCCCGTTCCTGAGGATACTGAGTACTACTAATAGCCATGTATGTCACGAATTGAACGACACTGCCACTGTTTCCGAGGGCCTCCGCATGGCTGTGTCGCGTGCTGGCTTCCGTCGGTGGTGATGGCCTCGATGGTCGAGGCGGAAGAGGAACGACTGTGGCAGCTTCTCCCGGCTTCCTCAGGTGAGATGGGAATACCTCGTTCGTCATATGGTAGGGAGGATATGCTCGACCGTGATTGGGAATGAAAGATGACTCCTCGCCGGCCGAGATCGACATGACCGAAGCGCGCTTTGCATCCTAGAAGATGCATGCGAATCAGTCATCCTTCCAGAACCTAGTACTAAGGTAGGTAGGGACCGGGCAATTCTGAGGAAACCTTCAGGGCTCCTGTCGGCATTGTAGGCCCTTGACTGGCTCCCGCCCCCGGCCATTTCCAGGGGCCTTCGCTGTCTTACTCGCTGAATCCTCGGAGTTTCCAGGAAAGGAGCGCCCGAAGGAGACTCCTGCGCGGGCACCCTCCGACTCGGGCTGCTCCCCCGCGGGGATCTTCGACTTAATCGTACAGCGGCATCGCCCCTTGTGGCTCTTTTATCGTCTCCCCACTCCACCATCACCACCTTGGCATCTGACACCAAGCCTCGATGTAGAAAATCATCATTCGCGCCTCCAGGTTTTTTCCCTCGACATCATCCTCGAGTCGAAGGCCTTTGGATGCGCCATCATTCTCCGCCATCATGTCCCAGACAGCGACCATCACGCGCCCAGAGTCGGCTCTCACATTGAGCGGCAAGGCTGACCCGACCACCGCCACCGATGGCCACGGCATTGAGCTGGAACGCCTGGGCTCCAAGGGCCAGAGGGTCGGCTCTGCGGGTGACGCCCAGAACGAGGCGAGGAGGAACTCTTCAGAAGAAGACGGTGCTGTCGACAGCGACCGGCCGCTTCCTGGCCAGGCCACCCACGGCGAGCTTCAGCTATGGAACTACCCTCGAGGCAACATCCCCAGACTGGCCTTTGCTTTCTTGTCTTTTGTCATCGCCGGTATGAACGATGCTGCCATTGGTGTAGGTCTCCCTGCTTCACTCGCTATGCCTAAACTCCAAGCTGACCATCGGGACAGGCCCTTCTGCCATACGTGAGTCTTCGTGAAGGTCGCCACACGCCCCGGCCGTGCTAATACAACCCCCTCCAGCTCGAACGCTACTATGACCTCTCCTACACCACGGTGTCTCTCATCTTCCTGACCCCCTTCGCCGGCTACTCGGTCGCCGCCTTCACCAACGCCCGCATCCACATGCTCTGGGGCCAGCGCGGCGTCGCCATCATGGCGCCCGCCTGCCACATCATCGCCTTCGCCGTCGTCGCCGCCCACCCGCCCTTCCCCGCCCTCGTCGCCCTCTACGCCCTCAGCGGCTTCGGCAACGGCCTGACAGATGCCGCCTACTGCGCCTGGGTCGGCGCCATGGACAAGTCCAACCAGATCCAGGGCTTCATGCACTCGTCCTACTCCCTCGGCGCCCTCTGCGCTCCGCTCATCGCCACCGCCATGGTCGTCGAGGGCGGCCTGCCCTGGTACGCGTACTACTACATCATGGTCGGCGTGTCCGCGCTCGAGTGGGTCGGCCTCTGCGTCTTCTTCTGGCCCAAGACCGGCGCCGTCTACAGGGCCGAGCACCCTCGCGAGGAAGGCGCCAAGGGCGCAGGCACCAAGGAGGCGCTCAAGTCGAAGGTCACCTGGCTCTGCGCCGCCTTCTTCTTCACGTACATGGGCGTGGAGGGTGAGTTACTGCCTTCGGACCCTGTGACTCTGTATGCCGAGCTAACACCCTACAGTCGGCCTCGGCGGCTGGGTCGTCACCTTCATGCTGCGAGTGCGGAACGCCGGCGAGTTCGCTGCCGGTGCTTCCGGCTCCGGTTTCTGGGCCGGCATGGTAGCCGGCCGCGCCGGCCTCGGCTTCGTCACGGAGCGCTACGGCGAGCGCCTGTGCATATCCATCTACCTGGCCGTCGCCATCGGCTTGCAGCTGCTGTTCTGGCTGGTGCCGCAGTTCGTCGTCTCCGCCGTCGCCGTCTCCTTCCTCGGCTTCTTCCTCGGGCCCATGTTCCCGGGCGCCATCACCGTCGTCGCCAAGCTGCTGCCCAAGCACATCCATGTGAGCTCAATGGGCTTCGCCATGGCCATGGGCGGGACGGGCGGCACGATCTTCCCCTTCGTCATCGGTGCCATCGCCAACAGTCGGGGCGTGTGGGTGCTGCAGCCCATTATCCTGGCCCTGCTCGTCGTCATTGGCGCCGTTTGGCTGCTGTTCCCCCGTATAGAGAAGAAGGATTAGACGCCGGTGGTATTTCCAGTGGCATGAGTAGTATCACCTGTAGCTGGCGTGGATGCGCCAGATATCTAGCATAGTGACAACAAGCAAAACACAGCGGGGCAGTGAGTATGGAGAGAATGTCCACTCATTGGAACATTGGATATAAGATACACTCCAAGATCCCGCTTTATTTTGGAACACCGTAAAAAGACATGGCTGGATAGTAAATACACGTCCCGCAGGACTCATTCCCTCACAAACACGCCGGCCATGCCCATGCCGGTGCCGACACACATGCTCACGACGCCGACCTCGCCTCCCGTGCGGCCGAGGCCGTGCATCAGGGTGCTCGTCATGCGGGCACCGGTGGCACCCAGCGGGTGGCCGAGCGCGATGGCGCCGCCGTCGGGGTTCACCTTGCCCTCCTCCAGCGCCTTCTCCAGGCCCAGGGCCCTCACGCAGTGGATGGCCTGGCTAGCGAAGGCCTCGTTGATCTCCCAGCGGTCGACATCTTCGTTCTTGAGGCCGAAGCGCTCCAGCAGCTTGGGGATGGCCAGCGCGGGGCCGATGCCCATCTCGTCAGGCGCGCAGCCGACGGTGGTGGCGCCGACGAACTTGCCGATGATGCTCCCCGACAGGCCGAGCTCGGTGGCGGTGCTCCTCCGCATGAGCAGCGTCGCGGCGGCGCCGTCGGAAACCTGCGACGAGTTGCCGGCCGTGCTGGCGCCGTCGGGCTTGAAGGCGGGCTTGAGCTTGGCGAGGCCCTCGATGGAGGCGCCGGCGCGGATGCCGTCGTCGCTCGTCACCGTGACGGTCTGCTCGTCGCCGACCTTGTTGCCCTGCTTGTCGACCTCCTGGTAGCGCGTCGTCACGGGCACGATCTCCTGGGCGAAGGAACCGTCCTCGCGCGCGCGGGCGGCGCGCCGGTGGCTCTCGACGGCGAAGGCGTCCTGGTCGGCGCGCGACACGCCGTAGCGCTCGGCGACGTTCTCGGAGGTCAGACCCATGGGCATGACGCAGTCGCGGGCGTCCTTGACGGGCGACTCCTTGAGGGCGGGCCAGGCGTCGGTGGGGATGGCCTTAGAGGCGTAGTTGCGGGTCATGCTCTCCATGCCGGCGCCGATGCCGACGGAGATTGTTTCCGACTTGATCTGGCCGGCGACGGCGGCGATGGACTGCAGCGAGGAGGAGCAGGCGCGATTGAGGGTGTAGAGGGAGGTGGTGTTCGGGTAGCCGACGTGGTTCATGGCCATGCGGGCGGCCTTGGAGCCGCCCAGCTCGGAGAGGACGACGCCGACGGCGACATCTTCGATGTGGGCGGGATCGAGGTTCGGGTTGGCGTCGAGGGTGGCGCGGAGGACGACAGAGAGGAGCTCCTCGGGGTAGGCGTCCTTGAGCTGGCCACGGTAGGAGCGGCAGATGGGCGTTCTCAGGGACGAGAGGATGACCACATCCGAGGGGCTCTTCTTGAGGACGGCCGAGAGGCCTCGTGACGACGACATGGCGGAGGATCTGAGGGGAGGTTTCGAGCACTGGTCAATTCCCGAATGGCCGTCAGCTTCTCGGTGAAGGAATGACGAAGTAGCAATCTGGTGATCTGGTAAGGTAGGCAGTTTAAGGTCGACCCTGGGGCAGGGTAAACATTTAACCAGCGCCCATGGCCCGTTCTTCGGCTCGGGTGGAGGACCGGGAACGGGACGAACTGAAAGGTGCCCCGAAAGCAAGAGCCGAAGGTTGGAGTTGGGGCGGGGAATCCTTGCGGGTCGGGGGCTCAGTGGGAAGGAAGTGCATTATCCGCACCTTCCATTGCCGCAGGCCACTGCCACTTTTGCCGGGCCTGTGGCAGGGACACGTGACCTGTCCCGGTTTTCGGGAGGAGACGGAAGCCAGCCGGGAAGTGACCACCTGTGTCTTCGTTTATCCAGGTACAACCCTCGTCTCTCACACCTTGCCTGGCTTCAACAACTTCAGAAGAGGTTAAGGCTGCCGATGCTTCATTCGCTGAATCAATCAAATGTCCTGATATTTCGACTCTAGCCTGCAAGCTACCTGCGCCACTTCTGCAATGCTATCCGGCTCTCGGCGACACCACAATGTCTCCTACCAGCATGCATCATCCTCCGGGAACCCCATTCCAGACCGCAACAGGTCTTTCTAGGGCTTTTTCCTGCCGGAGCGTTGCTCCTTAGTATCCATACAAGTTGCCATGGTTGGCATTGTTGGCCACAATGCGCTTGTTCTCCCGGATGAGCATGACCCTGATTACCCACGCGCAGCAAGCCGACGCGAAGGCGAAGCCCGCAGAAGCTCCGAAACCGACGGCATAACGCGGCGAGTCCGTCTTGGGCCAAAGGTACGCGCCGTAGATGTAGCCGATCTGGCCGCCGACGTTTGTCATGGCGAGAACCACCTGTTCGACTGGTCAGCAACGCCGCCCCGTGTCCTGGTCTGTCGGGGCCAACTTGAACTTACAGCCTTCTTTTCCTTGGTCTGTCCCAGAGTGCTGCTCGCGAAGGAGATGATCACGCTGTTCACAGAGTACGAGCCCATCGCGAAGATGAAGCAGGCCACGTAGCGTGCGGGCACGTTCAGGGTGGACGCGGCGAGCACGAAACCGGCCACCGCGATGCCGAGGCCGACGGTGATGTGCCACGTGCGCTCGTGCAGCCTGCCGGAGCTCCAGCCGAAGAAGATGCCCGTGGCACCGGCGAAGATGAACGGTGGGCAGGTCATGAGCAGGGTGACGGTCGTGTTGAAGCCGAGAGTCTTGATGACGCTGATGTGATGTGTCAGTTCCAGGTCGCTCGTCTGAATGGGAAAAAAAGGCCTTACGTAGGGAAGAACGAGTTGAAAGAGCAAGCGCTATTGAACAGACGTTAGCCTTGGTCTCTTCCTTGGCCATCTGGATCTCACCTGAGATGGAAGTTCTGCATGAGGACGAAGAGCCAGGTGCGCTTGTCGCGGCAGGCCTGCTTGAGGCCCTCCATGGCAGAGGCCTGGCCGTTGTCGTCCGAGAGCTTGTCCCTCTCCATGCGGCCATGGGCAATCTCTCTCTCGCGCTCGCTGAGCCAGCGGGTCGTCAGCGGCGTGTCGGGAAGCAGCCAGAATCCGAGCAGGGCGACCACGGCCGTGGCGATGCCTTCGAGCAGGAAGAGCCAGCGCCAGCCGGCGAGGCCGGCGGTTCCGTCCATTCCCGCGAAGACACCTGCGGCAATGAGGCCGGAGAATCCCGTGGCGAGGATCTGAGCACAGTACAGGATGGCGATGCGGGATGCAACCTCTGCTCACGACGTCAGCGAGAGTTGAGATAATCAAGGACTGCTTGAGAGAAGACGCACCCTTTCGTGTGTAGAAGATCGAGAGCATGTATGTCGCACCAGGGTAGAAGGGGGCCTCGGTGATGCCCAAGAAGAAGCGGCAAGCAACCAGGCCGCCAAAGTTGTTCACCGCCGCAGTCGCGGCACTGACGCCGGCCCAGACAACCATCCAGGAGCTCATGTACAGGCCAGGCTTGATGCGCGTGATGAGCATGTTGCTGGGAATCTGCATGAGCACGTAGCCCACGAACAGGATGGAGACAGCGGTATTGAAGTCGCTGCCAGTCATGCCCAGGTCCTCCTCGAGGTTGTTCAGGCGAGCTTGCGCAATCGCATTACGGTCGACCTACGTACCAGTTAGTCGATCGGTGTCTGATGCGTGCCATTTCACGAGTGACCTACGTAGTTGAGGAAGTACATGATGCACAGGGTCGGCTGTGGTGGTTGTCAGCACGCGGGTCCCCTGTTTCCAAGCCCTCTTGGCGCAGATCTTCGACTTGGCACTCACCATGACCCGCCAGTCAAGCTTTCTGACAAGCGCGATCTCCTCGGGATCCGTCTTCTTGGCCGTCCCCGTGTAGTCCCTTTCCTCATCGGAGACTGCCTTCTTCTCATCGGGCTCCTCGAGCACGCTGTTCACGTGGTCGATCTGCTCCTCGCGGGAGACGCGCTTCTCGGCGGGGGTCGCCATGGTCTCAGTCTGTCGTGCAGGCTGGGAATTGATGTCGTTGACGTTCGACATACTCCTCCAGAGGAGCAATGGCAATGATCAGCAAAATTGGGAGTAATAAATGATGTTAGAGAGCACCCAGGTCGTGGTATTTGACTCTGCGATTAAGCTTAATAGAGAGTTCGGTAGCAGCGACGGCAGAGTCAGCACTTTATAGATTCGCTCGCCCGTAGAAACCCAGCCAGGTCGATAGCGGTCATCGTCCAGCGTATGGTCTGGCCTTGTGCGCAGATCCCTTGACCCCGGAGTCCAGTCTGGGGTAGTTCGCGCCGGGGCAACATCTGAGGTCCGCAACGCTTGAGCCATCAGACGCTGCCTCGTTCCCCGCGAACGCGGGGAAACGGAGGACTGCTATCGCGGGGTACCGGTGTCATTTCTGGGCGCCGGCTTCAACGAAGGGCTGGGACGAAGGGGCCGGAACTAACCTAAGTTGTGGGGTCCTGGCGTGAAAGCTACCCCGGAGCCTCGCTCCTCGGGGTGGATGACTGGTCCCTCGTTTTACAGTTTATCAGCATGTAAGTAATGGAGCAGGCGGGAGTGGTGGCAGTCGGTGCACATAATCAACGCTAATCATTACGTCTTTTGAGTGCTGCTGGCTGCACTGGTCGGCAAGCTGATGCCGAGCTGTGATCTTGGCATAAGATAGACGGGAAGGGACTGAAGCACTCGACATATTGACGAATCTCCTGCACTACCTCCGAGCAACGCGACATAGAAAGCACGGATGATTTTACGTCCCGGCGTGGTCCAGGCTCGGCCTGAGGGATGTAGTTTGAGAATCATGAATCAAACATGAAGCGGCTTCTTTGACAAATGCATGCTCTCTCCACGGCGCTACGATGGTCTCATTCCAGACAGGCTATGGCGATAACCCGTAGCGCAATCCGTGACGGAGCCAAATCTGAGATCCGGACCATCTGGATCTTGTTACTACCCCTGCCTGCGTACACCTCGACCTCACTGGCGTCCCCTTCCTAGCAACCCACGGGGTCACCCATGGGGAGGGCCTGGGGTCTTCAGCTCGCCGGTCGGGACTCAAATTTTGCATGCGAGCTGGAACAGTGCCTGTTCTGTGCGCTTTGCATCTCCTGGAGACACGCCATACAGTGTAGTATCTCTTCAGATGCTCCAGTGCCACTAGCTATCCAGACTCAGGCTCTCTCTGATTCCTCCTCTCTCGGCTTGCTCTTTTGCCATGCCAGGTTACTTTTTGCTCGGCTCCCTCCTTTGCCAGGTCACCACCCTCCGCAGAGGACACATGTCTCTGCCCCTGCCTCTACAATTGTCCGACAAACAACACAATGTGGAGGTCGCCTTGAAAAGAGATCCAGCAAGCTGGTTGGCAACCCAAACTCAGATACCTACGCGATCTTTTCGAAACCATGTTGCGTAACTCCAACGAACACATACCCCGAGCTATACGCGATAGCCTTCGAGAAGAACCATCAGATTTGCTTGACGACGGATGATGATAACGTTCAACTCCCTAATCATAAAGCTGGTGAAGAAGCACGTCCAACAACATTCGAACATTATCAATCGATTCATACTTCGCAAAGCTTGTGCAAAAGACACAATACCCAGGACCATCCTGAGAATGGTGGAGGATCTGAGCAGACACTACAGCATCTGGGGAGACATTCTCTCTCTCGGTTTGCTCCAATCTGCATGTCAGAATACTTCTTGCTCGACTTTCTACTTTATCGGATTACTCCCTGCCAGAATGCTCAATTGCTCCTCCATTGATCTCCCTACTCCTCAACAAGGTCCCTCGTCTGTGGCCTCCTCCTCCATTCCTCGGTTTTCTAGCCTGGCGCGTCATATCTGTCGGCTGCGGGGCAAACCCAGCGAGTTCCCAGCGCTTACGCATATCAAGAGATAGCATGATCCCATTACTGCAACCTTAGAAAATATCTCCCTTCAGTTCTTTTACTCGTTTGTCTCCCCAAATTTTTGCAAGCGCACCTCTTAGTGATTCGGTATTCGTACCCGACACTGGGTAGATGTGGCATGCTTGTGGATGGGGATATCCGGTAAAACGCAAGCATCGCCGTCTCGATTCAAACACTGTGATTACATCAGTGGAGGACTTCGCGGAATGATGACAATTGTTACTTCTTTACAAAATGTTGGATTTCGCTTAATGTTCTGCTTGGCATCTGGTCCAGTCTGTTGCCTGCTCTCCCTGAACTTCGTGGAAACTACAAGTACTGTTAGGAATGATACCGTGATGTGACGTGTTAAACCCGAAGAAATTACAAACTTGAGATTGCTTCTAGCACTCCTCGATAGTCTCCTCAGAGTTTTCGAAAAGTTTTGCCAACCTAAGTGAAGTCGTTAATCTTGTCTTCCCATTCCCTTATACGATGCTCAGGTGCAATATTGAAGAGTGCCCAATTATGCAGAACGCAGCTTGTCCTGTTGTCCATGAGTGTTATGACAATTGAAGAATTCTCTGTTGACTCTTGCCTCGAACATGCGCAAAACTAGAGTTGGACTGGCACAGTCATCGAGATGCTCCAGCTCAAATAGCTCATCATGGAAGGTGACTCGACGGGGCGAAACAAGCATGCTTCAGCCTACATGACTGAGGCCGTCCGTCCGGAGGGGGTTCTCTGACCTCTCGACTTTCATAGCTCGAAAAAGGGCGATGATATTGGGAACCCCTCAAGAGTAACGACCGCCAAGTCTTAGATTGCTGTCCTCACCACAGGCAGCAGCGAACGGCTGTTGAGGGTGTCGAGGCCACGTCAGACAGCTAGAAGGCCAGAAAATCAACTTTTACCCAACCTCTACCATTACTACTATTATCTGAATATAAACTCTTTATTAGACAAGGACCTCGTCACTCTACTAAGTGCTCTGTTCGTCACATACGGATCGGCGGTCGAGCGTAAGATATGAAAGCTTACATGATGATGATGATGATGATGAGGGGAGACGAGGGTTTTTAGACTTATACTTCCATTGAATCAATCTGGAAGTGAAAGTTGAGGATGAAACCAAGCGTGTTACTAGAATGACTAGTAGGCTATAAAGGGGGGGATCAATGATGGCGGTCACTATCCCATCTAGATGTTAATCATCAACACTCTCGATCATGTCAAGGCTTGTGTCTGTGTGTTTCTTACCACCACTAACGTGCATACCGCAGGCACGTTCTTACCTCATGGTAGGTAAGTAGGTATTCACTGGGTAGGGATAATAGGGTAGAGGCAGTTGCGATTTGTCTTTAGTCTCCACGGGACCTCTTGCCTCAATCGAGGCAGGTAGGTAGCATACGGTATAAAAGTCCACCCACAATCTGGATTGACTCCTTTCTAAGCTTTCTCCCAACACCTTCTCAACTTCCAGTCACCAAATATAACCTCGATTTTGGAAGGGTTATTATCCTTTCCCTTAACTCACACTTTCAAATCGTCCTATTCTGAGCCTCTACTCAACTTTGAAATTGTATTCACACTCAAGGGAAGACAGGTGCGAACTTTCAACCTCTACTTGGGGTGCAACATCGAATCACTCAGTCACCACCCATTCATATTAACTTGGTCACGATGGCGAACGCCATTTCTTATGGGATATGGGATGATTGTGCCGACCACTCCCTATCTCACAGGGTCGCAATCAAGGAAAATGCTGCTGACGTTGCTCATCGCAACGTTGAAGCCATGAAATCCAAGCTTCAATCAGCTGTCAACAGCGCAAAAGCAAACAACGTCGATCTCTCCGAGCATGTGAAGGAACTCCAAGAAATTGTTGCTTCGGAAGGTACGCCTGTCTCTGGTTACAAACATGTCATGTTATCAATTAACACATTCACACAGAAACTATTCGACAAGAATACATGAAGCATCAAATGCTTGTGGGGGTCGCAGGTGTCAGCGGCGCTGGTAAAACATCAGCCATCAATGCGTGGCTGGGTGTCAGGGATCTTCTTCCTTCGAGCTGCGAACAAGCCGCCACGGCGGTTGTCTGCCTCGTTTCTTGGAACTATGACAAGCGACCGGGATATGAGATCAAGGCTGAAATTGACTTTCATTCCGCAGAAGTCATTCGCCGGGAAGTCGACGAGTTCTTCGCGGCATCAAAAGAGTGTCGAGAAAATGAAGACACAGATGATATTTCAGACGCTTCGGCCGCTGAAAGCAAGCGAGAATTGGAGGCCTACTTCAAAAGTCTGCTACTGAGAATCAGAGCTGTTTGGGGACATAACCAAGACGAGTTGGAGGCCATGACCGCTGAAAGTCTCTGGAATTCGCGACCTGACGTGGTTCGGCTTCTGGGTACGACGAAGCACCTCCATAGCTCCGATTCTTCGATCCTGTCAAAGACTGTGAGCCCCTTCCTGGATTCAAAAAGAGTCAAACATGGTGACGGCGAGGCCTTTGCCGCATGGCCACTCGTCAAATCCGTCCGAATCTTCATTCGTTCGGAAATTCTCAAGCATGGCCTCACATTAGTTGACCTTCCAGGACTGGGCGACGCAAATGGTTCTCGAGCCCGAATCGCTAGGGATTTTTTCCCTAAGCTTTCCATCACAGCCATCGTCAGTCAAATCGAGCGAGCCGCCGACGAGAAGACAGCAAATGACCTGCTGGATGAGCGCCATGAGATTAGGCTGCAGCTTGACGGAAAGTATAATGCGCAGGGATTTGGATTCATACTGTCGAAGAGTGACAGCATCGATCCGGTATCGTTTCTCAGACATGCAACCCAACGAACGGGCTTGCGTCCCGCGCAAAATGAATACACCGTGTACCAGAAACTGACCGACAAGCTGGATGTCATAGCCAGCGACTTGAAAATCAGCCGCAAAAGTCAAGCCACAATGAAAGGACAAGCCAAGAAATTGGACAACCAAGTGAAAAAGGCCCGTACCGCCCTGCGGAATCCTGACACCAGTAAGTTATGGTACACAATGACCGGATCGAAAACTGGGAACTAATGACAATAGCGACCGAGGACAAGGAGAACCTCGACCGACAAATTGAAAAATGGCAGTCAGAACGGCAGAGACTTGACTTGCCTCGGAAAGATCAAGCGCAACGTGTCCAGCAGGATGAGGAGCGCGAAGGGAAAGCGCTCCTCCTCTGGAAAGAAAGCTACTCTCGGTTGAAAATTCATTGCGTCAAGGCTCGGAATGAGTTTGTCGTTGGGCTCATCCAGCAAGATATCAGTCAACGTATGGCCCAGACTCAGAAAATGTCCGGGGCGGCAGGACAGGCCCCTCAAGAACACGCGGAACAAGTCCGCGTAATTCCAACCAGCTCTCTTGCCTATTGGTCACTTTCAGGTGCCTCGGGCAGGAAGAAATTTACAGACAAGGAGATGACCGGCATACCTGAAGTTCAACGGTGGCTGAGTTCTTCAGCCTTGATCGAAGTGGAGGAGCCCCTCGACATGATGCTCAATCAATACTCGGGTCTTCTTCGTCGACTACACGAATGTTCCAGAGACGATGGGGACGACAGACAGATGACCGTATTCACCGCCGAAGACGTGAATAATACCACCATGGAAATACATGAAGAATTCACACAGGTCAGTATCTCCCCTCTCGTCTGTGCCAACCGCTTCTCAGGTGCAATGCGTCATCTGAATCTCGATACTAAGGTTCGCAGGCTTGGACCTCACACGTTGTCGAATTGGCGGGGGAAATCAATGCCATAAATCCTCTCATCGGTCAGAGGGGAATTATCAAAAAAGGTCTCAAGATACTCCCGCGAATCGTAAGCGACTGGTCTTTGAAATTCCCCGACGTCGAGACCTCTACACATAGGATGGTTTGGGCCACTTACAATGCAATCCTTACACGTCAAGGTGATGATTTTAAGAACAGAACTGGGACTGTTTACAGTTGGTTGGACAAGCTGTGAGTCTCCCTTCCTTCAAGAATATCGGCCTCTCGCTCCATTGTTGTTGCTAAGTCTAACGATTCTGACCAGGACCACTCCCCTACTTCGAGCTCTCATAGTGAACTGGAAAAGCGACATGCACCGAAAGGTACCTGACATGACGAAGCGGCTTATCGAGTGTTTTGGCACTTGCTGGGAGTCATACATTGCATCCATCAAATGTCGTCTCAGAGACCTCTCCCCTGTCCTGGCCACGCAGTTTGAGCAGCAGAATCACGCATTGGACAAGATCAGGAACAGTCTTCAAGGTCACATTCGCTCAGCTTTGAACGAGGTCAGGACCCATGCTGCTATGGCTCACCCTAAGCTGAGGACAAGTCTTCAAGAGTCTCTTGCGCCCATTTTCGAAGAGGCATACAGAATCAAGGGTCAGCAGATTCGCACTGACGAAAACTTGTGTCATCGTATTAACATTGGTGCAGGCAAGGGTTCACATGAGGCACGACAAGATCTCGTTTTTCGGGAGGTCATAAGGAAAGGCGAAGTCATGCTCGATCGTGCATTCGAGGAGGTCAAGAAACGACTCGACGAGAACAAAGCTAAAGCGCAGAAACGTCTTGAATGCACTGCAGAAATGGTCACCGTCAAAGTCAAGGACTTATTGAGACTAACGACTTCGAACAAGCACCAACCTGCGGAATCCGAAATTAATCCCAACTTGCAGCGCCATCTCTCGGCATGCCTCGCAGACATACAGCATTTGTCAAAGCAGTGGCAGACTGAATGGGCAAAACCCTTGCCTGATTCAACGTCTGATGCAGATGACTCTGAGCCTCTCGAGATGGACGAAGACGCAGAGTCGGACGATGATGCGGAGATGACGGAGGAACACGACGACTCAGGAAGTCAATATGAACCGGACTCATTCTCAAGCATGGCAAATGACCAGAGTACGGTCAACACGAGAAAGAGGCGTTACAGCGAGGCCCAGATCAAGATGGAGGTAGATTAAAATCGTCGTCACACGGCGAACCATGGGTTGGCTCGCCTGGGAATGGTCGTTGAGCTGCCGGGCTGGCAAATTTGCAGACCTTTTGCTAGATGTATTCATAATTTCTCAATATGCGTCCGTTTGTTGCTCAGACACTCTCGAGACCTTCTCCGCAGTCATTGAGGCATTCAGGTCTGCCGTTGTGACACATCGGCATCGATGAGATGCCAGATATATCACCCAATCGACAAGTAACCTCTAATCCGAACCAATTTCATGGCCAGGCAGCTAGTCGGCATTCGTGCAATACCTGCATTTCTCAATCGAAACCTTTCCAGGCGGGCCTTGGATGGCGAAGATCCCATGAGCAGGGTGACGAGGCAAGGCTTGCGGACTTTAATATCACAATTAGTGCCAGTACATCAAAACACTTTCTCGAGACCATGTCAGCTCACCGCTTTTCCAGGCAAAACAATGTTTGGCTACTTACCTGTTATCATGCCCATTGATTTGGTGCGCGGGAAAGACATCATCTTTTCGACTTCTTAGTGGGCGGAACTGCAGGGACGGGTGGAAGTACAGTCAATGTCTTGAGAATCCCTTCACAGGTTGCCAATGACTTGGGAGGATCGTACTTATTGTGGTTGGACATTTATACATCCGCTGGTTCTTAAGGACATGGATTATTCTAGATCTGCCCTCGAGAGGTAAGAGGGTAGGTTCTACAGGGTTTCGTCCTCAAAACTTGAAGCCGTTCGCAGCATATCAGGCTCTTAGGCAGACACACGTACAGACAGCGGACTGAAATGTCGAAGTGGTTGAAGTATGTCCTGACACTCCGCACTGCGGCTCGGTCTGTGGGACATTGACATAGGTGGACGGAAGAAGAGAACTTTAGCAGTTGAGCAACTTGAGCATGTCCCTCACCTTGCCACCGCTAAAGACAAGACTTGACTCGGCATGCGCTTCCTTCAACACGGCCCTTGGTCGTATCAGATCAAAGATTGGGGGGCCGATTCTTTGTTAGTACGAACCAAAATTCTGTTGGGCCATGATCTGTCTCGTCTCCGTCGCCGTCACGTGGCTGGTTTTCAGACACAGGATATGCGTGGCGTGTACTGCAATGAATTGGTGGTGCGGTGGTACAATGCCCAGATTTAGGATTAACCGACCCGAGAGGACGAAGGCAATGAAGTCAACGATCGAGATGTGACCCTTATCATGGGTAAGATGATGTATCCGTATAAGATGATGTAAACCATACCTCGGGCCAATACCTCACAACGTTCATGGGTCTATAAACATCACAAGGGAGAAACAGAACGCGGCCATCGTATTAGAGCCACTCGGATGGCCCCTTGGATAGAGTCGTTGATTCCATCATCTCCTCGCGCTTTCCCCTCGAACGAACAGGTAAAATCCACGGCATAGCTGATTCACGATATGATGGTAATGCAAAGCCCGTCGTAACATAAAACTGCCTGTCCCTAATGCATTTGCCGTACACATGGCGCCCTCTGTCCAAATGAGCATGCCTCCAGAATAAGACGTATTTCCATCGCATATATATCATGGTATACATTCAATCACCACGTGGGTGGCTTGTCGCGTGCAGTAACGAACTCTCCAGAACCCCTTACTCCGGAATGGACTCCTTCTGCCCCGGATGCGACAGTGTCGTCGGTGTGGAGGGTGGCTGCTCGCTAGTAGCATCCTTCTTGCCCCAACCGCTGGCCCAGCCCATCCAGCTAGCACGCTTATTCGTCGTGTCGGCCTTGGGCTCGTTGTCTTGGAGGAGACGCAGGGGCCGCGGCTTGTTACCTGCGAAGGTGGTCTGCTTATCCGAGTGGCTGCGGGGCGGGCTGGCCTGCGAGGGCGGTGTCGAGACATCGCCGCCCGAATCGCCGCTGGTGCTGCTGGTCTCGCTCCGCATACCGGGGAAGTTGCCGGCAGATGACTGATGATGAGCATGACCGGAGGCGGTGGTGCTGCCGCTGGGGTGGCGAGCCGCCGTGCTCGGGTTCTGTTGCTGGTTGATGAAGAACGTCTGCGAGTGACGCGGGTTGCCGATGCCCGGGGACGTGGGTCCGTCAGGGCCGCGGTACATCTGGCTGACGAGGTTGACAGCCCCGGTATACTGCTCGCTCATCGGCCGGCTAGCACGCCTGGTGCTGCTGCTGCGGGTCATGTTGCCGATGGGGATGCTCGGTGCCCTGTCCGGGTCCTCGTTGACCGAAGCGCCGGGCATGAAGGAGACAGGACGGGGACGCGGCTTGCCCGTGCCGATGGCCATGGACTTGGCGCGTTGCAGGAAAGAGGGCACGGCGCCGCCCGGAGCGGGGGGCAGCTCCTTGTTCGTGTTGACCGCGCCGCCCGGCTTGATCTCGCCTGACGTGTCGAGAATGTGTTCAAAGTCCTGGTGCTGTAGCAGCCTCTCAATGATCTTGTTGATGTAGAGGGTAAGAGCTTTGTTCTGGTCCTTAGCCGCCTTGAGCTCTCCCTCGAGTTTGCGATAACCATCGCTTTCATCGTCTGCCGCCTCGGAAAGCTCGTCGGCGAGGCTGGCGCCGCCGCCGCTCCTGCCTTCGAGCGCGTTCAGAGCATCCTGGTTAGATGGCGCGGGTCCGCCCATGTAGCTGAAGTCGCTCTTATTGAAATCGCCGTTCAGGGTCTTCTCCTGCAGGAGCAGCTGGTAGCTCTCGTTGTCTTCCATGAGACGAGCGTTGGCCATGCGTGCCTCCATAAGCAGCTTCTCAACCTCGTGGAGCCGGCCACCTCCCGAGTTCTCAGACTCGACAAGCTTGATCTGCGCCTCGGCGAGCTCTAGCCGCAGTGACTCGATCAGCTTGTCCTTCTGCAGCAGCAGCTTCGAATTGTTGCGAGAGTCGCTACGGTTGAGCGAAGAGGGTGGAGCAAAGCCACCGTCGACCGAGGGGGATTGTGCTGCATGATCACAACGTTAGCGCGGCGTGTGCGAAGAGAGGGAAGGAAGGACTTGCGTTGTCTGGATGGCCTGCCCTCATCATCATTGTTGTTGCGTTGGGCAAGACTGTCCTTTAACCGCTGGATGACCATCTTCATCTCCTCTTCCCTGTTGGCCATGTCCTCTTTCTCCTTGGTCATCGAGCTGCGCTCAGCCTCATAGATGGTTTCCATCTCGCGAAGTTGCCTTGCCACATCCCGCTTCTCGTTCTTCAGCGTTTCGATCTGCTCATCATACTCGGCATTCTTCTCCTCCAGCTTTGTGGATTCTTCGAGCGCCTCATCGAGCCGTGTCTGGAGCACCTCTGTCTGCTTCCTGAACTGCTCTGAAGAGGCCTCTGCCTTGGAAAGCCTGTCCTTGAGGTCATCCAACAGCGCCACCGTCTCAGCGCGGGCTGCGTCGTCGGCGTCCGAGTTGCTACTGAGGGGCGACTCCTTGCGGGCAGCGCGAGCCGACACGGGCGTACCGGTCCTAGTCGAGCGGTTTCTCGCAACGCTGCCGGGCGCCGGGCTCGTCGTGGAAGGCGTGGAACGGGCGTTTCTGGCCGGCGAGGTTCCAGGAGAGGAGGGGCCCGAGTCGGTCGAGGAGACGCGACCAACGCCCGAGGCAGGTGGTTTCTTTGCTGCGGCTGCCGACATACTGGCGTGTGGGCAACTGGCGGTCTGCCGATGCGGTGCAGCTAGTGCTGTGGGATCTTCGCGATGAGTTGGAAAGCTTCGAGTATCGGGCGTTTCAGCGCACGTGGGATTCGGTTCTTGGTGGGAGTGGTGCTTTCGAGCGGTGATGACGCTATGTCATTCCAGGATGAACAACAGAGGGCGGATGGTGAGTATGATCAGGAAGAGAAACCAGTCTCGTGGATCGGTGGAACGCGGAAAGGGAGATTGGAATCAAATGCGACCTGAGCTGGGGAGGGAACCTGGGGCGTCGCAAATGCCGATGGGGATGTTAGGCGGGAAAGGAGAGACTGGCGCCAGACATTGGATGCCAAAATGCGGTGGAGCATTGGTCCCCGTGTTCATGCCAGTGGAGCGGAGCGCCGAAGCTAATCTTATCGGGGGTCCATCCGCTGAAAGCAAATCTGCCCGCCACATCCAGGCCCTGAACCGCCCTGTTGCTTTGGGTAACAAGCTCGGGCTAACGAGGGGCCTTGTATCGGGTTGAAAGTGTACTTGAGTGTGCTTCTGGGTCAGATTTGCTGCGCTGGTCTGTTCTGACAGACCTCATGGCTACTAGGTAGGCAGGTAGGCATTAGAAATTCGCCACAGAGGACGGGCAGCATTGTTGTGATTCACATGGCAACAACAGTACATCAACAAGGCCCGTGGTCTGGGAGCGCAACACCATCGCCCGAGGTAGCGGCCCGAAGAGCTGCAGATGTCAGGGGAGAACAGACGCACCGGTTGGCCGGTCCGCGGGCGTTCCGTCCAGTTGAATCAGTGGATGTGTTTGTTTCGAGTCATGTTAGGACGGCATCAGTGTGAGTACCTGGGACGGTCCTCTCATCAACCACTGAAACATCAACAAAGCATGTACTCTGAGTTGTCATCACTCCTGGGTACTGCTAGGCCACCGCACCAAGTGGCACTAAAAGTAGGAGATCTTGGGTTGGCGCTACCCCTATTGGCGGGACCCGGGGATACTGATCATCCGGTGACTGACCTGACCCACGTGACTTGTGCTCTCCGTCAACTGTGCTCTCCTGCACCCAACCAATGAAGTGGAGTGGAACATGGTTGCATGTTGCATGGGTAGCACATCCCTCCACTGCACCATCCCCAAGACGAACACCGACGAACTGGCACCCACCCACCTGAGAACCAGACAAGCCAGGCACATCTGCTTACTGGTGTCTTGGCCCGTCGTTCGTTGCTTCCCGCAGCCCTACAAGCGCCTCCCGTAGACTCGCCTTGGCCGTAGTGGCGTGTACCTTACTCTCCGATGGCGCTCCTTCGTCAGCATCGTCGCCTCGGGCCTCGACCAACTTTTGATGCACTGCCTCCTTTCCTCAGCTCCAGCCGCCTTTCGTCACTGAGCCCATTATAGACAACAGGCTAAGGCTGCCGTCAGCTTCCTGGCTCCTCCGAACCTGATTCCCTGGCTGTGGCTGCCAACCATACCTAGTACCCAGCGCCGATATCCTGCAGGACCCCCTGTTGACCTGCATCTTCTTGTCTCATCGGTGTCTAGGCTTTTATTCTGACGTCGTCTTCAGCTTCACCCGCGTGCAAAGTCGACAAAGGCTTCGTCAGTCCATCGTGCTTCTCGTGGAACCCACGCGACACGTCTATCTTCGAACACAATCACCTGTACCTAAGCTCATCCATCTATCGATCTTGTCGCGCCAACTCACCGCACTGCGTCAGTACGTGCCGACCAGCCTCTTCTCTTATACGACAGCCATGTCATCAACCTCATGAGCCATGTACTACGACGACGGCGGGCAAGACAGACGTTCGCCGCCTCATCCCGGGCCAGGTAGCTGTTCTTCGAGTGCGGCCGACATTGCGCTGGTTGACAACCCGCAGCACTCCGTTCGCTCAGGAGCTGCAGCCTTGGCGGGACAGACCTCACAACAAGTTGGCCTGTCGCATCCCCAAGATCCGCGTGTATCAGCGCCCCAGCTATCGCCCTCCATATCAGAATGGACCCGACCGTCCAGCCTCGCACAAACGCTAGCATTGCCGTTGGATTATCCTGCAGGCGAAACCTCAGCCTCGGAATCGAAGTTTGGCGAGCTCAGCCAGAGCCCTCACCATGTATCCTACGACCCGGTCTCCGATGAGGAATCTCTACTGCAAGCGCCAGCGCCTATGGGACGCGCCGCGCGGTACGAGAGTATCCCGGAGAGCGAGTCATTTGGGGGCGAGCCGATTGTGGACTTATCATCTATGGTTGGCCCTAATGCTCTGAGAGATGATCCAATCCTGAGCAAGCAGCATCGAAGCGACCAGGAGACAACTGATCTCGATGGAGGCCTCGGGGTTGGTTTCAAGCCGCAGGCTGTCATCAGCAGCCAGGAACTCTTCGCTACGAGCCCACGGAGTCCCACGGTGCGCAGGAACTTTTCACTGTCCCGGAGGAAAAGCAACCCGCTCGATCGCAGGGCCACCCTCCGAAGTCTCGGCCAAGGCGAGGCGAACAGGCAAGGCAAAGTCATCGAAGTCATCATCGAAGACGATGCAGAGGCAGAAACCGAGCCGCTTCGTCATGCTGCTTCACAGGTCGACCTGAGCAGCATCGGCGGATCCGACACCTTCCAGAACGACAGGACCTTCCTCAACCAGTCAACGACCTTCTCGAGGAAGAAGTCCGAGCTGTACTTCCCACAAGCGAACTGGAAGCCCTTCACCATGCGGTGGCCCTACATCGTCATTCTGATCGGGCTATCCATCGGTCTGGCAGTCATGCAGGAGATACTCTTCCGCATGTCACTGAAGGAGCCATTGCTGCGCTTCCAATCACCCTTTGAGCTCCCCTCGCCTCACTACTTTGCTCTCAAATTCGCACCCACCATCTTGGCCGTCTTGTATGGTGTTCTGTGGCAGCTCGTTGATACTGAGGTTAAACGCCTTGAGGCCTTCTACCAGCTGTCCAAGGAAGGCGGCGCGCTTGCTGCCGAGTCGATCAACGTCGACTACATTACGAGCCTGAACTGGCTGAGGCCCTTCCGAGCCATCAAGCTGCGGCACTGGGCGGTCGCGGTCTCGTCCATAGCAACGGCGCTGGCCGTCTCCGTGGTGCCGACCTGCTGCGCAGCGTCCATCTACCTGTCGCCGAACTTGGAGGAGAGGTTGGCCGACCCTCGGGCTGAGAAACAGGTCCTGTTCCATCCCGTCTGGTCTAGACTTGTCACGGCCACGCTGTGCGTCTGTGCCGCCCTGGGCGTTCTTCTATTGTACATCTTGTCAACACGACGATCCGGCCTGCTGGCCGATGTCAGGGGTATAGCAGGCCTAGCATCCATGGCTGTCGTTAGTCATATTCTCGTCGATTTTGCCGACCTCGACCATGCCAGCCATCGCGAAATCCACGCCAAGCTGAAGTACCACCGATACGTCCTGCGCGACGCGTCCCTTGCGCCCGATGGGGACAACCCCATTTCCTCGCAACACCAAGGAAGGTATCTCGATGATCACCTCCCCCAAAACCCTCACCCATTCATGTTTCGTGCCAAAGGCTATATCCCCTTTGCCGTGTCCACCGTGCTCTTTGCCGGATTCATCCCCGTCTTCCTCTTCACGCCGGTTAGTGTCGTGACCGACAAAGTTCCTTGGCTCGTCACCGCCCTGGCCGTCTGTATCAAGCTCGGCTGGCTCTGCATGGATGTAGACGTCCGCATGATGGAACCATACTACATTCTCTCACGCCGGCACGCGCCCCCCTCGACTCTCATGCTGGATTACACCGCTATTGCCTTCGGCTACCTGCCCATCCGTGCCTTTCTCGATGGGCGCTACCTAATATGCTTCGTAGGGTTTGGTTCCATCCTGGCCGAGCTGTTCACCATTCTCGTCACCGGCCTCGCCACCACCCAGGGCTCCGACTTTCTCTACCTCACACAGGCCCACGACGACCACAGTCCCCTCCAGGGTGCCTCTGGCCACGACGCCACCATCACGTTCCTCGTGTCCCTCGCCGCCGCAGGCTTCATCCTCGTCTACATGTTCGTCGTCTCCACCGTCGTCTTCGCCCGCCGCCGCCACCCCTTCCTCCCCCGGCAGCCGAACACCATCGCCAGCATCCTCGCCTACATCCACCAGAGCAAGATGATCTTCGGCTTCGTCAACACCACAAAGCTCGACAGCAAGGGCATGGCGAAGCACCTGGGCGCTCTCAACTGCACATACGGCCTGGGCTGGTTCAGGGGCCGCGACGGCCAGACCCACTGCGGCGTCGACCAGGAGGAGCTGCTGGACGGGTACACGCACGGCGTGGATTACTCGCTGAGAAACCAGCCGTGGGATCGGAGGTGGGATTCGTATGATTAGGGAGTCGCGAGGCAACAGTGGAGAGGGTCTTGTTTTGTGTCGTGTCACGATACCTTGTACGAAATACACTTTGTTTGTTTCAGGCTAAGAGTAGTCCACGGGTTAGTTGTGAAATCATGCAGTTCGATATCGAACGACCGCGGATATTCACGCTCGTGCTATGTCGGCATTGCGTGGACCCTGTCACCGGCTTCATCACCGGTCGCTACTCCAAGCCTCACATCCTCTATCACAGGGCAGAACCACAAGCGTCCGGTTTCAAATCTTATTGAAGGAAGGTGATATATTCCTGGGATATAACGAGCCCACCTCCCTGTGCCCTCCGAGATTTCACCACCCCGCCCGGCCGCGACTTCGGCAGCCACCCCTTCGAATGTCGTTAAGTCATTACTAGTACAGTTGTTGCCGGTTTTGTCCTTTCTATGTGATAACATCCGTGAGGGAACAAGCCTTGAGAGCGCTCGAAAGGAGAAGCAAGCCTGAGGAGGGCTGAGATGAAAACCAAATCAAAATCAACCACTGCCCTCCGAGGGCCTTGACCAGGTACTTCCAACAGTGAACCTTGGCCTGTGCCTAGTGACATGGTTGGTGATCTAGAGAACCAAGAACCCTATACCGCAGGCACAGTCCGGATACTCACTCGGAGCCAGGCGGACAGCTGCCGGCGAATATGTACATTTCAGACTCTGTCCCGCTCTTGGCGTGCTCCAGCTATCGCTTTTCGTTCTGTGGCCGTAACATGGTCCGAGAAAACGCCCCTGCCTGCATTGGGTATGCCATTTCATGCAACGCTCGGTATACAATAAGAAAAAGAGACAAAGAAAACTTGACGCCTGGGTGTGAGAGGGCTGCGCGATTAGGCGTCGTCTTGCAGCTCTCGTGTGGTCTCGTTGCTGTCTAGGGGCAGCGTCGAGTTGAGTGAGGGGTCGTTGGCCGAGTTTGGCTTGACTGTCGTGCGGCCGGAGATGGGCGCGCTCCGGACTCGCTGGCTAAGCGGTAGGCTGTATCGAACAACTCCCTTGAGGACAAGATCAAACTCGTCCTGGATAATACGACCCCAACGTTCGGAACCGCCTGCTGAGTGATTGCCTGGCAGGCCGAGGCGCATCTCCCCAGTAGACGTGGACACGCCCTTGTTAAAGAACGAACCCTCGAATGAAAGGGGGCTGTCGAACTCGGTGATCGCTCCGAGGCGCATGTTGGGCGCGGTATCATCATCCGGGGGAGGGTAAGGAGGATCGTCTTCAATGTGGACGTCCGAGTTGTGGTCATCAGGACCATTTGGCATCTTCCACCAGTCCGAATCGGTGCCGGCGTGAATCGACTTGGCAAAGACCTCAATATTGGCCTGATCGATGGTGACGACAACAATGTTCGGGTTGTGGGCACGGACTGTCAGATCGAACATGAGCTCAGGGTCGCTAGCGAGGACATTTCGAACCGATACGAGCTCAATATCGGTGAGGGGCTGAGAGGTCGCGAACATGAAACCGATGGCGCCCGTAATGACCAGCAGGAGCATCATGGTGACCACAAGACAGGCTGCAAATCGGTTCAGATACGATGGTTTCTGGCGATAGGACTGTGACTCGAGATGCCGCAGATTGGCTGGGTTTCGTCGGTTGCGGCCCCGAGCGGACCGCAGCGAAGAGGCGATGAGGGGAGTGCGTTCATCATCAGCACCAGTAGTGTCGTCCAAGTCATAGCACTGGCCCTGCATAGAGGCTTTCTTGGTAGACTGGGATACACCACGCATGTTGGCGTTCCTCGGGCTTGGGGGCTGTGATGATTGCCGAGACGTGGGTCCAGACATTTTCGGGCGGGCGGCGTTCGGGAAAGGTGACTCGTTGTCGAAGAGCGATGGATGAGAATTGGCACCGTTGCGACCCCAGCGACCAATATGCGTGAGATGGTTGTGATGGTGGTGGCGGGTGGTCCCCCTACCTGAACCGAGGCCCGCACTGCGTCCGCTGCCCTTACCATCATCGTCGCCGGTCGTAAGACTATCGTTCCCGCTGCCGACGAAGGAGTTGACAAATTTCATCCCCTTCTTCATGGTCACAGGCGGTCCGTTGTTCTCCATGACGGCGTGAATCGAGCGCATGGCGCTTCTGTCAGCCTGGCTGACCATCGAAGTGGCGCTGGGAGTTCGCGAATGGTGGAATCGGCGAGGCCTATCTCCGCCATCAGGAGGGTTAGAGTCGTATACGAAGGTCTCTTCGGAATCGGAGGTATCGGCTTCGTCCACGGCACTAGCAACTTTGGCTTCGAAAATGTCTGCTTTGGATGATGCTGGGCGTGATCTTGTCAGTAAATTGCTCACTTGGAAACTCATGCTGGAAGCTCGACCGCCGGGTGTCTGAGGGCGCATAGGGCTAGTCATCTCGTCCTGTCCGAGTTCTTGACCACGGATCTTAGTGGGAGTGACGCCCGCCGCAGCTACGGTCGAAAGAGATTGTATCGACTGATGACGGCGAAGCTTGTAGGGAACACATGTAGTAAATAGTGTTGTCTCACCAGTGCCTTGAGGAACAGAGGGCTTGCTCCTGCTGTTCTTCTTCTTGTCCCTCTTGGGTTTGATGGTCTCCGTGCTGGGTTTGGCCTTGAGTGTTCCTCCTCCGTTCTCGGCCTTGCTCCCAGGTGCCAATGCCACTTGTGGCACAGACGACACCGTTTCGGTCTCGACGATCATAGCCTGAGTAGAGCCCTCGCCAGCTGCCTTGGTCTTGCCATGCTTCGCAGACATCGCGCTAGACTGTCTGGTGATAGAGGGGGCGGCGGCTACGCTCTGAGATCTTCGAGGGTCTGGTCTGTTACTGTTGCCGTCGCCTCCACCTTCGATCAGGGAGCCAGTGGATCTGGTGAGGACTGGAGTTCTGTTTTCGGCAAGGACAGGGTACAGGGGATTGGTGCTATTGTCACCGGAAAGCTTCTCGTTGACCTGATTAAGTACCGTATCCATTTGCCCAGGCGAATTCGGTTGGCTGACTTCTTGAACGGTTTCCAGGGTTGAGCCCGACACGACGGCCGGGGTTCTGAGCCCGGAAGGTCCCTGAGAGTCATCCGTTTCGCTTTCCGACATGCTAGGAGCGCCATCGTGACCAGGAGAAGGCGAAGCTCGCTGCAGGTTGATTCGTGGCGGTTCTGTGTCGATACGTCGTCCCGCCGCCAACACAGGCCGGTTGAGCTGGGGAGGAGGTGATCTCAAGCGGGGAGAGATGGGCCAGCGGGGGCTGTCTTTGAGTTGAGATGTTTCAATATTGGCTGCTGAATTCTTCTGCGGGCCAGTAAGTTTGCCATCTAAGTCGGACAATGCAGGACGTAGTGTCGGCGTAGTTGCGGCGGAGAGGATCTTCGATGGCGTCTGCACAGGCAGATTTGATCGGGGGGTTCGGGCGGGGCTCGTGTCTTGTTGACTGCTCCTTCTCGACCGAGACCTGGTGGCGACAGATTTTGACGAAGAAGCGGCTCGGGCTGTCGGTCTTGTGGGGGATGGTTCTCTCGATGCAAGCGGCGACGGGCTGTGCGAATAGCTAGACGAATGCTGTTTGGCATCGAACGTGACTGATGACGGTAACCGTGGTATCTCGGGTGAGCCAGCTCGTGACGACTGGCCAGCGTTTAAGCTGCCAGTTGACGAGTTTGCGGACCTATCCATGGCCGCGGTGTGTGGATGGAACGACTGGAAGGAAGGACCTTCTGGCCGAACTCATGCCAGTTGAGAGATAGTCGATGTCTATTTCGGAATGGTACGGGTTTGGTTGGATAAATCTATCATTCCTAGAAAGATACGGCCAAGGTCAGAGGGCTGCAACTCGAGAAGCCTTCGTCGCAGCCGTTGTCTTGCGAGGTAATGGACGAGTAAAGGTTCCCAACGTGTTGTATGGGCGACTGTTGCAGGTGGAGACTGTCGAAATGATTCAAGGTCGAAACAGACAAGTCGCAGTCAATTACAAGTTGCTTCGAGGGGGTATCGATGGATGAATTCCGTGTTGTGATCGCGGTTGTGGTTTGCGTCTGGGGAAGTCGGTGGCCTGGCTGGAAGCGTATGCAAGCTCCCAATGACACAAGGCGGGACACCAGAGAGTAATCGTTGATGGTTCCACCGTGACGCGCACGTCTAGCAGAGGTGGTAGCACGTTGACCGGTGTTGCTTGCGTTGTAAATGGCTTCAAAGGAATCGAGCCGAGGAAGCCAAGGTTGGGTCTGAAGGGGTGCGAAGACGGGTGGTTGTTGGGAAAGGATGGGGGCGGCCAGTCGTCTGTTCACGGAAACGGAGGATGATGTCGTTGAACGGGAAAAAGCTGGCAGTCTGCGCCGGGGGTGCTAAGACGCTCTGGGCAAGGTACAATAAATGGATGGGATGGCGGTCATCAATCACGGTCAATGAAGGGGGAGGGAAGAAGGGGGATAGGAAGATCCAGGTCCGGACCCCCGGTCGTCATTTTACCCTCGCGTTAATCCTGTTTGGGAAGTGTGGATCGCTCCGTCTCAGAAAGGGCGGAAGCAGAAAGAAGACATGCGAAGTCTTTTCTCAGCCACTCGTTGCCGTCAAGGTACCTCGGGATACATCGGTCCCATGCCGAACCCAGTCGTGCGAAATCGGTAAGGTCGGACGACCCCCTCTCTCTGGCTCTCTGTCACCCCTTGACCCCCCAAGCCCTGACCGGGAAGACGCTGGGAGGGCCCCCCGTCGCCAAAATCCACCACGAAATGCCAGCTCCACGAAGGGAGGTCACCTGGAACTTGAGCACCTTAACCCCGGAACCCGGTGGGTGCCACTGGAAGCGTGGGCGGCACAGCGCTGACGCCCGGTAATGGCACCGCCCGGGAGAGGGTTGCACCCGAGGATCCCACAACTCGCTCCGTCAGCACAATGCTTCGCTCTTCATCAAGTTGCTTCTTCCTTCTGTTGATGACAGCCAATGTCTAAGAATTATTCAACCATGACAGGGCCGTCTCCGCCTTCCACAATTAGCAAACATGTGTGCTTCTATACCGGGCCTTGCAGAGTTTTCCCACAAGGGCGGCTTGGGCCAAGCAAACACTCTTGGAGGAATGGGACGGATGCTTCCCCCCTTCGGCTCAACTGGACAAGGGACAATGCCGGACTCAAGATTACGAATGTAATGACAGCACCACAGAATCATCGCCGGCGGCGATACGCCCGTGGTTCGTGCGAACAAAGACAAGGTTGCTGCTTGCTCCCAGCAGCTGCGGTTGCCCCGGCACCTCTGTTGATCCCGTGTCATGAACCCATCATCACGACCGGAGAGGCTCCGTCGTGTTCTTGCCAGCTAACGAAACCGTTCTGCCCTAGACTGCCTCGTACCCGAGTCTGTCTCTGGATACGGACGGACTTTCTGCACGACAGGAACGGGACCGGACTGATCAGGCCGCATGGCAGCCAGACAACAGACTGCCCGACCGACCCGAAATCACAAGCAAGGGGTTGGACCCGAGGGACGGGAGAAGCCTGGAGAACCCGGCCCCGTGCACGACGCTGGGTGGCGGGCTGGCTTGGCTGGCCTGCTAGCCAGGGGTTAGACATGCGGTACGTGTCCAATGTACCGTTCCAGCACCAGCACACGTACCTCGCCCAGCACCGGCAGAGACTGCGAGTTACCCGGAGCCCATGTCTGTTTTAGCTTGCTGTTTCGGTCCTGGCCAGGTACCTCCATGCCTGACCGCAAGTCTTCCGGAATCTTTCCTCCACTCGTTTCCTGACCGCCTGCAGCCCTGAAATTGATGGCCCCGTGTGCCTGTGGCGCGCGCTGGCACAGAGGGCTGCCGCCCGTCACCCAGAGCCATGTGCTGGGAAATGTCTTAGATGGCAATCAGGGAAGTTGACTTCTCAAGCCGTACCAAGATCGCATCCAGGAGTATTACCGGAATTTTAGCCTACAGGGCAGCCGCCCGCTATCATGTATCGGCGCGGTGTGGCTAGGTTACGTGGTTACCTTGTCTGTAGCAACATCGACAAAGGCAATCCAAAGTATGCTCGCCCAAGACTCGGGTTCCTGCGGCGGGTGCTGATCACCTAGGAGCGCACTCCCCAGATACATGTGCGGCAAGACGGGGCGAAATGGAGCGTCAAAAGCAGGCTCGAGAGATTGGGGTGCAGGAAGCTCATAGATCAGTTACGTCGTCGTCGGCAGGCGCAACAGGATCAAGAGTCACACGACACGGGCGGTGCTTATGGTTCCTTCTGGCGGAAAAACGATCCAATCCTGTCCACAGATGGGCACCGCGTGGTCGCGAGAGACATCTTGGACCGTGGGATGGGACAGGCCGTCCCATGCGCAGCCAGATCCCGATCAGGACGTGCTGAAAGACGGGGGGTCGACGTGGCCGGCTGGCGTTCGCCTGTGAGCGTGGGATGGTGCTCAGGTCGTGATGGCTAAATCGCTATCGGACGGGCTCGCACCCAGTCAGGACTCGGCGGGCAGAGTCTTGGAGGTCAGCCGTTGCTGCCTGACACGTCGTACAATGCCAGGGGCATCTTTCGCGAGCCCTTGGCTGTTAGAGAGGGTTGGGCTGTTCATGATTTGAGACTTTCCTGGAGGGTTGTCAGCAGATGGCCTGCGATGGACGGGTCTGCACGTCAAGCCACGGCCCGGAGCGAATTGAGGGCTGTCCCATCCTTCAGCGAGATGGTCGCACGGCAGATCGATGAAGACATTGCTGACATGACAGATTCTCGCTTCAGTATCATTTCAGACAGATCAAGATTTGCTCGAATCAAGGCGAGTCACAAGCCACCGCCGGCCACTCCCGTTGCGTGGGATGACAGTGCCGTGGACGATCCGCGGGCACTCACTGGGCAGATGCCTGGGGATCGCCTTTGACCAGAGGGACCTAGTAGAGTCAAGAGTTACGGGCAACGTGCTTCTACCGGTCGCGTGCTGGTCACGACGCCCCTGTGCCCGGCCTGAGCATTCAACTCACGAAGTCTACGGTGCACCCGCGCTTCAGTTATAGGCCTGGAAAGACTGCTTTTGCGAGACGCAGGCATGGACTTGTGACCGCGAGTATGACGTCTGAACATTCAATGCAGCAACAGACAAACCTCGCCTGTTGTTTGCACGCTCCCAACAACGGTGGTCTTGTGACTGCTCTGGGGGGAAGGCTTCTCGAAAGACCCGCTGGACGACATGGCGACGCCAAGGAACCCTCCTCTGGGTCTAGACTCCTCGGTACGGCAGGCCAAGTTACCTAATTTCTAGTCGGGTTTCGTCATGGGTTGGTTGGGGCTGAGACGATCGATCACGATGATGGGGCACAGCCGGGCGGAGGACAGACCTCGGCCTGCCTTCACCTGACCTGCTGTGCTTGATTCGAATTCTCTCGTGCACTGGACAGTGACATTAAGAATCTGCATCCATATGGATATCGACATATTCCAAGGGCCTCGGTTGCTGCTGTTTCCTGCCCTCGTGTCGTCCCGAAACTAGCGGTGATGGCAGGTGACGGCTTATTCGCCCGAGACTCACCAGTCTCACCCCGCCCTGTGGGTTCTCGGCGCTGGATTGCACGTCCCCCGACTAGACAATCTGTGGCAGTAGGGCTTCGACTACTGAGTGAGAAACATCGGTGAACGCGGGAGACGGTCGGAAGACCCGTCATGGCCATGGCTCCAGCTGTCTCCTCCAGCGCTTCCCTTCATAAGTGCTAGCAAGCCCGGAACATCAACTCGATCGTCCCAGGAAACCGTCGTGGCGTAGATTTATAGGTCGCCATGAGCCCAAAAGGCATCCAGTGATTGATCAACGTCGCGATCCTGCCATGGACTGCCGAAGAGGGTCAGTGAAGTGATGAGGGGCCGGAACCTGTACTATACTTGAATACTCCAGCTTATCTCAACAACCTCATGGAGCATCTGGCACTTCCAGATGCATCTTGGGAGGCCACTGAACTACAAGCGAACAAAGTACATGCCTTCTACTCCATAAAAGAAAGGAAGACCGGCCCCCTAGAGTGCGTTGAATGCCAGATAGTTTCTGGGCCGGGTTCGGTCCTGCACACTGTTTTCCGTGGTAGATCCCAGGCAGACAGTAGCAAGCTTGTAAACCTTCAGATTGACCGGGAACCCCAAGTCGAGGGCTAAAGCTAACGGAGTCAACTGGCGGTCCTTGACAATCGCAGAGACGCTGTCTTCAAGCATTCGAAAGGGCCTGGGTCTCCATTACAGAGGAATTTTTGGAGCCTTTGTTTGTCTGGGCTTTGTGCTGTGGTGGCTTCCCTAGGTACTTGATGTCCAGGGCAGTTGGTTGTCATATAGACGTGAGCCACGCTTCTGCCAGCTTAGCGGTATTCAATCTAGGATATCAAGCGCTTTGCTCTTGCTCCTCGCAGAGATATAGATGGCTCTCCCCATTGCCGTCAAGACGGCTTGTCAACACGGATGCCGATGGTGGTAAAGGGCAAAAGGACTGGATTTGGCCGCGGCGGATATATCTCGGAGCTGGGAGCCCACTGACATAGGCATGGAAGAACGCAGTTTACTCCGCCAGCTAGAGTGAAGTTCCCATAACGATAAGAGCGTTGCCCATCGCCGAGTCACCAGGCAGTTGTTCGCAGAAGGGGAATTGCCCGAACCCAAGGGTCTTTCAGGGACTTGGACCCATCAGATTGGATGCTCCATTGCAAGTAAGGGTCGGGCGAACTTTAGTGCGGGCAAACACGGGGTTAGCCACGTGGTGATCGTCATTGTGATGCTGCAAGCTGAGGGTAGAAGCAAGCAAGTGACGTAAGGCAAGCACGCACCTCCTACAACTACTAGTAAGGCAATATTATGAAAAATGCCGAATTGGGTTCAGCGACGAAGGCCAGGCCGCCCTAAAGCGTGCGTCAGGGTCTATCGGCAGTCCAGACCTCAACCATCACAAGACTTGGGATTCGACGCTACGCCGCCACTGGATTGGAGAACACTTTCGGCCTCCAACCGTCTCCGTCCCAGATGCCCGGATCTCTCCCCTATCGCGCCATCCCTCTGTAGATAGTCATCCGACTGCGTCCTGTTCTTCCGCAGCAACGGAGGCATGAATGCTGAGTGCGGCGACATCACAACCGGTGCTACCACGACAATGGCTCCGAGGTCGGGTCGATCCGCTCCCCGCCCCGTCAAGGAAGTGACCGAGTCGACTCGTGAGCGTGAGACCTTCAAGTCAGTCAATCAGCCTCCCAGAAGATTGAGAATATGTCCGCAATGTAGCCCTCTACTCACATTTGACACAGATACGATCCTTCTCTCTATGCGAGGGTACGCTTCAACGACACCGGCACGCCCATTCCCAGTGCCGAGCTCTTCAGTTCTGGCGACAGCGTCTTGACTGGACTGGCCCAGCTTGGTGCCTACCAAACTGGCGCGGAGCGTGCCTTCATCTCACTCTTTGACACGAGCCACCAATATGTCATCGCTGAAGCGGTTCCTACCATGTCGCTCTCTCCCTTCCTCCCGAGTAACGAGTGCACAGCACCACTCGCTCTGTGCGGAGTTGCCATCCCTCGCAGCCATGGCACCTGCGAGCATGTGCTGTATCTTTCCTCTCCGGGCGACATTGGAATTGACGCGGAACATCCGCTGTCCCTTGTGCCCAACCTCGCGGCCGATTCGCGCTTCAACACGAGGCCCTACTGTCAGTTTGGCGAGGCAGGCCAGTTCTACGCCGCCGTACCCATTCGCACTCACAGGGGGATCAACATTGGCTCATATTGTGTCATGAGTACTAAGATGCCCAAGGACTGGAATGACGATTCGTCGAATCGTCTCAGAGATGTGTCCCGAGCCATCATGGGCCACCTTGAAGCGACCCGGTCCGAGTTCGTTGTTTCCCGAAACGAGCGTTTGAGCAGAGGAGTGCGGTCCTTTCTTGAAGGCGAAGCCTCTCTTGTGCATGGCTTAGGCGATACGATCTCAACAACCACCGGGACTGCTTCCACAAGCAAGCCCGAGCCTCAGGCAGGCGCACAAGACCACTCCCTTGTCCTCGAAAAACCGCCTCTGCTCTCACCCGAGATCCTGCCCTCACCGCAGGCCACACCTGAGCGCACGACGGAGGCAGCATCGAAGTTGGCACCAACCGCTGATGGCAATGCTCGGCGCCTCCCCAAGCCACGACACCCAGCCGTCAAAACCTCTCGAACTTCTTGCGAGAAGGAAAGCGGCCCCGAAAACGGCCGCCGTCCTGCAGACAGCGTGTTCTCCAGAGTTTCTAGCATCATGCGTGAGTCTTTTGAGGTGGAAGGATGCCTCTTCCTGGACGTCAGCGTAGGTTCTGGCGCCAGTAGACGGCAATCGCTGCAGAGCCCGGTGGACGAGCACCTGACAGCGGACTATCCATCGTCTACGAGCAGCAGCGATGGCAACTCTGCCAAGGTCAACGAAGACTCGAATGCCATGTGCAAAATCCTTGGCTTTTCTACGACACAAGCTTCTAGCACCGACCCAACGGCGGAGCTCGATGATAACGTGGGCATGCTGCCCAAACGAACCCTCGCAAGATTTCTCCGCAAGTATCCCAATGGAAGGCTCTTCAATTTCGATGCTGTCGGAGATCTGCAGTCCAGTGATTCTTCTGACAGCGAGGATGCTTACGAGAAACCCAAGGCACCCGGCTCTATCGGATTCGCGTCAAATACACAGGGCCGTGTACAACGTCAAACGCAGAAAGAAGGTGCATTGATACAGAAAGCTTTCCCAGGAGCACGAAGCGTTGCCTTCATACCTGTCTGGGATGCGAAACGAGAACGATGGTTTGCCGGGGGCTTCGTCTATACCCTCGTCCCGACGCGAGTACTCACGCTTGAGGGAGACATGAGCTTCTTCAAGGCTTTTGTAAACCTGGCCGCCACAGAAGCACTCAACCACGAGGTCAGGCGGGCTGATCAGGCCAAGTCGGATGCTCTAGGCTCCTTGTCACACGAACTTCGAACTCCTTTGCACGGAATCCTGCTTGGCACAGAGCTACTGAGCGATACCGACCTCGACGTGCTGCAGGGAAATTTGACGCATACGATCGAGACGTGTTGTCACACCCTCATGGACACCATCGACCATCTGCTCGACTATTCCAAGGTCAACGATTTGGCCAGCAAGCGGAAACGAGTAGCGGATAAGGCTGGACCGAAACAAAACAATTGGTCCGACCAGGACGGCAAGTCAGAACTGTTCTCAGACGTCCAGCTCGACGCTCTCGTCGAAGATGTCGCCGATAGCATGTATGCAGGCCACACCTTCAAGCAGTTTTCAGGCATCCCGAGCAACCCCGGCAATGGTAAAACTGCGCACCGTACGAGGCAGAAAGACTCGATGATGACCGACAAGTGGCAACATAACCCGGGAGCCAGCAACGTCTCGGTCCATCTCTCGATCGACACGGCCTCTTCCTGGATGTTCCGCTTGGAAGCGGGGGCTGTTCGCCGCATCGTCATGAACTTGTTTGGAAACGCCCTCAAATACACCGCCAGTGGGAACATCTGGGTGTCACTAACTCAGGAGAAACCCCCGGCCTCGCGCCGGACAACAGAGCGCCTGGTCAAAGTAGTTGTCAAAGACACCGGAAAGGGCATCAGCGATGACTTCCTCCAGCATGAGCTATTTAAGCCCTTTTCCCAGGAGAATGAACTCGCTCCTGGGACGGGTCTTGGGCTCAGCCTTGTCAAGACGATTGTCACTGGACTGAACGGCCGAATATCTGTCGAGAGTCAGGTCGGCATTGGCAGTACTTTTACCGTCATTCTCCCGTTGGAGCCATCGAGTCAGCCCCTTGACTCGCTGGCAGCAACGCCAGAAGACAGTGAGGCCTTCCAGGAGCACGCCCGTGAGCTCAAGGGACTACGCGTTCGCTTGTGCGGCTTCGAGACCACCGGCGCCAGCGTTCAGCCTAGCGGCACCAACGGGCGTGCTGTCCTCGAATCGACATGTCGCGACTGGCTGCATCTTGACGTGTCCTCGGCAGAGGATACTCAGGATCTGGCTCCTGATCTCATGCTGTGGCCGCACGATGGACTACCAGGCGATCCAGAGGCTCTCGCACAGCTGTGCCACAGCCCTCACATTATCATCTGCAACGACTCTCTTACGGCATATCGTAGATCATCGGAGTACGACTCCGCCGGCTACCACGGCGTATTCGAGTTCATCTCTCAGCCGTATGTCCACGCAAATTCATCCATTCTTCACATCATTGCTAACACTTGTCCCCTAGTATTGGACCCAGGAAGCTAGCCAGGTCTATGCAGCTTGCCTATAAGCGATGGACGGGCCTGACACAAGCTGCTTCACCACCTCGCCCCCTGACCCTTAGTCGGGCTGGCAGTTCTTATGCTGCTGCGCCACCGACAATCGGAACCACCCAGTGCCCAGGATCTCCGTTGCGCACATTCAACGGTCTTTCCATTCAGCCCATGTCGTCCCCCCAAGGGGATGCCACCGTACAGGCTGCGACCTCGTATTTTCCTCCAGCCGAACAAAGTCAGCATGATAGTACATCAGAGAACGAACACGTCCACCAAGGAGACGTCCACTTGCTCGTCGACGATAATCACATCAACCTGAAAGTTCTCTCCGCGTATATGACAAAGCTGCAGCTGCCTCACGTCGCCGTGGTGAACGGACAGGAGGCCGTGGACACCTACACAGAAGATCCGACCCGGTTCGCGGCAGTGCTGATGGATCTTTCCATGCCAGTGATGGACGGCCTTGAGGCAACGAGGCACATCCGAGCGCACGAGCTCAAACACAAACTCCGTCCCGTCAAGGTCCTGGCACTCACAGGTCTGGCGTCGGAACGGACACACCGGGAGGCGTTCGAGAGCGGCGTGGATGTATTCTTGACCAAGCCAGTGAGACTACAGCATCTGCGTGAACATTTGGGTCTCATACCGGCACAGGAGAACGGAGGTTAAGGCGTTCTGGTTAAAATATAGATTCGAGTGCATGGCGGATATGTAGTGCGATGCCTATCTAAAAGTTCAAGTGCTCCCAGCCAGCCTGGTCAAGGCTCGGCTGGTTTGGCCCTTTCCCGGATTGCTCATCACTCGATCTGCTTAGTCCTTGACAAGAGTCCTCATCGGTGACCTCCTTGCCGGCATAGCCTCTTTACATGTCACTAGAGCTCCCTTACTAATTACTCAACCATTGGGTCACAGGCTAGCATTTACTCAGGGGTCCGCTGTAGAACTCCGTGCCACTATTGTGCGGTCCATGTATGGGAAGCAGAGACACCATTGTGTATGATATTCAAGCCATCGTAGTGGCCAAGCCTGACACCTGTCTACTTTTTGGAAATTCGACTCCCAACGCCGTGCCCATCATGAAATCAGCCTCCTGCCGAGGTACGATGCTAAGCAAAGTGAATGCCCTCCGAGTTGAGAGCATGCAGCAGCTTCAAGAAGTCCGTCTCGTCGCACTGCCTGGCGCGCTTCTCCGTGAGCCCGGTGCTCTCGAGCGCGCCCTCAATCTTCTGCCGGACCAGGGCAGCCGTCTTGGTCTTCTTGTGCTTGCCCTTTGTCTTCTCGGGCTCGGCGGGCGTCAAATCCGCGAAGAAGTCTGTCGCGCCCTCGTCCTCTTCCTCGGCACCTCCTTCGTTGTCGTCGATGTCCATGACCTCGTCCTCCACGTCGTCCTCGACGAACGACTCGTCCAGGGGAACGTTGTTCATGGCCGCCCACACACGGTAGTTCTGAGGTTCCAGTCAGTATTCAAGTCTCGAAGCATTCAAAATGCGGCACTGACCTTTTCGAGCATCGTGAGCACCTCCTTCGTGCCAAGCCAGCTATATCGGTGTTAGATCTCGTCTTGTACCTTCGGTTTTGGCATCTTACCTGGCCCGCAAGGTCTTGTTC
This sequence comes from Furcasterigmium sp. R96-07A1, assembly GCA_037042015.1. Classification (NCBI taxonomy): domain Eukaryota; kingdom Fungi; phylum Ascomycota; class Sordariomycetes; order Glomerellales; family Plectosphaerellaceae; genus Furcasterigmium; species Furcasterigmium sp. R96-07A1. The sequence continues at coordinate 168,163 of JAXQJP010000346.1, forward strand.
TTTCGGTTGAAGCACTATCCCCATGTTAGTATGCAGAGCTCGAAGAGCAGTAGATGAATACCTACAATGCGCAGCAGACCATCGAATTCCTCAAAGCTAATGGTAGGCCGCTCGCTTCCCTGCTTCGGTACAATACGCACCACGCAAGAGTCAACTTGGGGCGGTGGCCTGAAGTTGGCCTTGGACACTTTCATCTGCGTCTCGTGTTAAGAGAATATTTTTCCAGCGGGCGACTCTTCTATAGCGGGTACTCACAATATTCGAGCAAGTCGCCCAGAAGTTTGCGTTGACACTCAGTCTTTCCCTTTCGTCAGCAAATAGCAACACATCCCGAGACGGGGCGAACTGACCGTCCGTAAAGCTTCTCGCCGGGCTTTGCCACCAATCTTTGACCGAATTCCAACTGGAACATGAGAATGGCTTGCCGCGGCGGCTTCGGCATCGACAGCATCTTGAAGACCAGGGGCGATGAGATCTGGTAGGGTGTGTTGGAGATGAGGACGTCGAAGGGGACCCATTCGACCTTGATCGCGTCGCCGAGCATGACCTCGAGCTTTCGCTGTTCGGGCTTCCCTTGCACACGCTATGCGCACATCAGTTTCTGTGTCTTTGTATCCCCAGCATTGTAACCACGGACCTTGGTGACCTCGGCCGCCATTCTCGGATCGTATTCGATGGCGATGACTTTCCTTGCGGATTCGAGGATTCGGACTGTCAGGTTACCGGTACCTGGACCAATTTCGAGGACAGTATCGGTAGGTTTCAACTCGGCTTTCTGCAAGAGATCGTCTCAGCTTGGATTCGTTTTGGTAGGAGCCAGGCACGTACCGAGACGATGGCATCGGACACACCGGGGTTCTTCAGAATATGCTGACCAACATTCGTCTGATTGCAAGTTAGTCTACTGTATCGGCCGTTCGAGAGGTTCTTGGTCGTACGTTGAACTTGAAAACATTGTTCGTCTTCTGAGATTTGGCGTAGGGGGATGCGCCGGCAGCGCTGTTGCGCTTGCCGCTCTTTGCCTTTCCCATGGTGTCAAATTGGTCGCACGACTTCCAATCGTGTATTGGAATGAGTCCTGGAGCTGCCAGCCGATTTGTAGCGCAGGGCTGAGGGTAATTGTCGCGATAATCCGAGATGCAGAAGAGTCGGTGATCGCGGGGCACTTTTGGACAAAAGCGAGCCGTTCTCTTGAAAATTTTAGTGGACCCTGCCCCGCCACATGCCGAAAGCTACAGGGGTCCCTCACCGAGCCCGAAAACTTTAGCCACTCGCTGCCCCGAGAGCTCAGCCTTGCGAAAGAAGATCCAAGCCTAGCAGAAGGCAACAGCCGTGGTCTGCTCAACATACAACTTCGCAACTTCCCAACATCCGCGAGCTGGGAGAACTGGGCACTCAGACACCCTTTGGAGGCGACGCATCAGAGGCATCATGGCCAGCCGACGCGACTTTCTGAGCCAACCGGCGCCCGACAACTACATCGCTGGTATCGGCCGTGGCGCGACTGGCTTCACAACACGATCGGATCTCGGTCCTGCACGGGACGGTCCGAGCGAGGACCAGATCAAAGAAGCCGTCGCGAAACGCGCGGCGCAACTGGGCCTCGGCGGCGACAACAAGAAGGATGACGGCAAGGACGACAAGGACGACGATGATCGCTTCAGGGATCCCGACAACGAGGCAGGCCTGTTCGCGGGCGGGCTCTACGACAAGGACGACGAGGAGGCCGACAAGATCTGGCAGGAAATCGACGAGAAGATGGGAAGGCGGCGCCAGAAGCAACGAGAAGCCCGCGAGCAAGCCGAGCGAGATGAACACGAGCGCAACAACCCCAAAATATCCCAGCAGTTCGCTGACCTGAAGCGCGCCCTTGGGACCGTGACGGACGAGGAATGGGCGGAGCTGCCGGAGGTCGGAGACCTCACGGGCAAGAACAAGCGCGCAAGACAGAATCTGAGGCAGCGTCACTACGCCGTGCCCGACAGCGTCCTCGCCGCCGCCAGAGACGCAGGGGAGATGTCAACAACGATATCGGACGAGGGAATGGCATCAAATGCCGAGGGTGCGGATGGCACGATGACCAACTTCGCCAAGATTGGTGCTGCTCGTGACAAGGTTCTGAAGTCCAGACTGGAACAGGCTTCGCACGGCGGCGGTGATTCGGTCGCCGGAAGCGCGACAAGCATCGATCCCAAGGGCTACATGACAAGTCTGGACAAGAGCATGATGAACGGAACGCAAGCACAGGTCGCCGACATCAACCGCGTAAGAGAGCTTCTGACATCAGTCATCAAGACAAATCCGACAAGCTCTGGAGGATGGATCGCCGCGGCTCGTCTGGAAGAGCTGGCGGGCAAAACAGTGGCAGCACGGAATGTCATTGCGCGCGGGTGCCAGCAATGTCCCAAGAGCGTCGACGTGTGGCTCGAGAATATTCGTCTGAACGACATCCGGAACGCAAAGATCATTGCGGCGGAAGCCATCAAGAAGAACGACCGGTCAGTCGAGCTTTGGGTGGAGGCCATGAGGCTAGAGAATGAGCCGAGGGCGAAGAAGAGGGTCATTCGACTGGCCCTGGATCACATACCGGAGTCCGAGGCCTTGTGGAAGGAGGCTGTGAACTTGGAGGAAGATGTCTCCGATGCGCGGCTTCTTCTGGCAAAGGCCACAGAGATCATTCCTCTATCCGTGGATCTCTGGTTAGCTTTGGCCAGACTGGAGACGCCCGAGAACGCGCAGAAGGTCCTGAACAAGGCACGAAAAGCAGTGCCGACGTCTCACGAAATCTGGATTGCCGCTGCCCGGCTGCAGGAGCAGATCGCGGTGTCCAAGGGCGAGAAGGAGAGCAAGGTTAATGTAATGAAGCGTGCCGTCAACGTTCTGGCGAAGGAGTCTGCCATGCCCAAGAGGGAGGAGTGGATCGCGGAGGCAGAGAAGTGCGAGGACGAGGGCGGTGTCGGCACCTGCGGCGACATCATCAAAGAGACCCTGGGCTGGGGCTTGGACGAAGACGACGATCGAAAGGATACCTGGATGGAGGACGCAAGAGGCAGTATCAACCGTGGCAGGTACGAGACGGCACGGGCGATATATGCATACGCTCTCAGGGTTTTCGTCAACAGCAGGACGCTCTGGCTGGCTGCAGCCGATCTGGAGCGGAACCACGGCACCAAGGAGTCCCTTGCACAGGTTCTCGAGAAGGCCGTCGAGGCTTGCCCGAAGAGCGAGGTTCTATGGATGATGCTGGCCAAGGAGAAGTGGCTGTCCGGCCAAGTCGACGATGCGCGTCGCGTGCTGGGCAGGGCGTTCAAGCAAAACCCCGACAACGAAGACATCTGGCTCGCCGCCGTCAAGCTCGAAGCGGAGAATGGCCAGCAAGAAGGTGCTCGTAAGCTGCTGGAGAGTGCTCGCGAGAAGGCCCCGACAGACCGCGTCTGGATGAAGAGTGTCGTCTTCGAACGTGTCCTCGGGAACAACGAGGCCGCGCTCGACCTCGTCCAACAAGCGCTGCAGTATTTCCCATCGGCACCTAAGTTGTGGATGCTCAAGGGTCAGATTTACGAAGATCTGCAACGCATCGGTCAGGCCCGCGAGGCGTTCAGCACCGGTGTCAAGGCGGTGCCCAAGTCCGTGGAGCTCTGGCTCCTTTACTCTCGCCTTGAGGAGCGCGGCGGCAATGTCGTCAAGGCCCGCAGTATTCTCGATCGCGCGCGGCTTGCCGTACCCAAGTCGCCTGAGCTTTGGTGCGAGTCCGTCCGTGTCGAGCGCCGTGCTGGCAACACTAACCAGGCCAAGTCGCTCATGGCCAAGGCTCTGCAAGAGGTGCCCAAGAGCGGACTGCTCTGGAGCGAGCAGATCTGGCACTTGGAGGCACGGACGCAGCGCAAGCCGCGCAGTCTCGAGGCGATCAAGAAGGTGGACAACGACCCCCTGCTGTTCGTGGCCGTGGCCCGGCTGTTCTGGGGCGAGCGCAAGCTGGAGAAGGCGCAGAACTGGTTCGAGAAGGCGCTGGTGCTGGACAGCGACAATGGCGACACATGGGCTTGGTACTACAAGTTCCTCCTCCAGCACGGCACGGAGGTGAGTTTGCGACGAAACAGGGAGGGTTCGGGACATACGATGCTAACGTATCGACAGGAGAAGAGGAACGATGTCATCACCAAGTGCGTACTCAACGAGCCGCGACACGGCGAGCACTGGCAGGCTATCGCGAAGAAGCCCGAGAACGCACGGGTCGAGACGGAGCAGATTCTGAAGCTGGTGGCAGAAACGCTGGGACTTTAGAGATCAGCTTTTGGCCTTGTTTTGCTTTTGTTTCTTTCAAGCTATACACGGAAGTTTGTGTATTTGTAGGCATGGGATCTGGGGCGAATTTCAAAGGCGCAAGCTGGTCCCGGCTTCACTGGGATATGGCTCAGAAGATAAACGGGCAGCGAAAGGATGGAGAGAAGTATTATGTCATTTATTGATCGTCATACCCGGCAGAACCGTCGGCGAGAGAATGCGAAGAGCCCAACGCTCCCTTTTCTCGTCAAGTAGAAATTACAACTAAAGGTGTCTCATGTGGCATCACGATGCGCGCAATCTCGGGGCTGTTTGAGCAAGCACCGCGGACGACCCATCATTCATTCCATCAACAAACCCCGCCCTTGGAGTGTCGCAAACTCATGGCTTACTTGTTGCCGCTGCTGAACCAGCTCGAGAGGCCGCTCTTGGCCTTGGAGGCGCCGTCTTCGACCTTGCGGTCGAATTCGTTGACGGTCTTCATGGCCTCGGCCTTGGCCTCCTTCGCATATGCCTCGGCATTGCTCTTTGCTACGGCGACCTGCTTGTCGGTCTCGGACGCCTGGAGCGATCATGTTAGCCCTGGGAGCCGATATTGGCCGAGTGCCACGGCCCGGATAGAGAGCGTTTCGAGAGGGTGACAGTAACTCACCCAGCTGTCGATCTTGGCGCCCAATTGGGCGCCGGCATTGCCCATACCCTTCTCAGCGTTGGGGTCGCGGCCGGGGAGGTGCTGCTTCACCTCAGCGGAAGCCTTGTGAACGTCGCCTAATGCTGAGTTAGTGAGGGGGCGCGGCTGGCGATTGCACTGCGCACCAGTGCCAAAGGGGGGTAAACGCACTCTCGAACTTCTTCTCGGCGACCTTTGGGTTGCCGCCGGCATTGTAGAGGTAGTAGCCGATACCACCGGCGGCGGCAGTGGCGAGGTAGACGGGGGCCTTGGACTTGGACATTATGATGATGAGGTTGGATGAGGCTCCGGGGCGAGAGTTTGGCGAGTTTGAGAAGTTGACAAATTGGTCGTCAATTGTGAAGGTGGTGATTAGGAAGAGAGTCAAGAAGAGAGATGAGAAGTGTCGCGACGTCAGCTGAGATGGGGGGTGCTCGATTGGAGAGCAAGTACTTATTTATTTGGGGAAGAGCTTCGAGCTGGGGTCACCCAACGGTATTTAGACCGAGGCGAGGACTGAAGAGGAAAGCAGGTACTGCTGCATCAAGGAGCAAACAAGACAGGTGCCCTAGTCCCAGCGTGCCATTCGTCCTCCGTCATCCAAGCCGGAGGTGTTGCTCCCACCTAGAACGGTCATTCAATGTTGCGCATGGGAAGCTGATTTGACAGCGAATTTCTACCCTTGGCTGGAGGTATCACTGGCAGAAACATTCATTCAACATGAAGAGTCGATACTATTATTTTCAATCAACAGATGCCTTTATTTCCCATGCCACATCTGATTCCCATCTCTGCAAAGTCGTGATAGAGCTTCGGGAGGTTGCCATATGACGTCAGGCAGGGATTGACCTGCTACAGTAGACCGGGCAGCCTGGGTTGCTAGGTCCATTGGGACAAGGCGCGCCGGATGCGCTGGGACAAGAGCAATAGTGGTGAAAATGCGGGGACGCGGGACGGGAGGCCCCACGACTTGATGAACTCCGAATGCAGGCGGGCACGGCCCCATTTCCTCCTGCGCATCTTCCGAGGTGCACATCACAGACACTATCGACCCATCTTGAGTCCAGATCAACGGTGCATCTGTTTTATTCGATTGATTATGGGTATTCTAGTCTAGCCCATATGCTGTGATCTACGATGCAAGTCTCGGTCGGAGAGGCCGCTGGGGCAACGGACCGGTTGCGCCAAGAATGAGCTGCGACAGGGGTGCGCCCCAGCAGCTGGAAAATTATTACATCATGGACACGCGAAGCGGATGGCCGAATGCCTGGGCTACTGAAGGCAGCTGAAACTGTGAAGCGCTGGCACGCGCCCAGGCCCGGTTTCCTCGTCCCGTCGACAGGCACCTCACCGCGAACAGGGCAGGATCGAGCCTGCCTTCTACCTGCCCGGCTTGTGATAGCCACGGCTGCTAGCCTGCCCGCTGTCAATACACAGGCGCAGGGGGAAGCCACACGACGTTCTGGTTCTAGTTTCACTGCTCGATGGCACCTACCCCAATCCTTGTCTTATGCCTCCAACCTGGCTTGATCCAGCCTGGTCCAGAACCTGCACACTCTCCTCTCGTCCACGCAACAGTCCTGAGGCCATCACGACTCCCCAGCCGCTCACTTGCTGTTTCTTGAGCTCTCGGTGAACGACTCTCGCGCACGACGTCCCTGGGATCAACATCTACCCCTTATTGAGACCCGGTCCGACGATCCAAGCCCACCGCTGCCCTCTAGCGCCTTGACCAGTGTGCCTAGTCCATCCGGCTCTCCTTCGTCCCTCCTCGCTTGCACCTCAGAGTCTTGGCTCCCCCAGTTCAGTACGCGGCCTCCGTGCCTTTCGTAATTTTACTCCTTCTTTGCCATCCTGCCGTCGACGGTTCTTAATCACGACCACGCATCGTTTCCAGTCGGTGGCTGCAGCACTCCCGACCGTCGCCGCTCTTGCCAGTTCCAACCGCGCGAAGCCCACGATCCTGGCGCCTTAACCTCGCAATGCCAAGCCACGACGAGCTGTAGCAATGCGGCAACTCTCGAAACGCACCTCCCGACGGGTGAACACTCTGAAGGACAGCGATTATGACCACGAGATTGGCTTGGTGGACGCGGAGCGCCGGCGAGGGCGACACCCTGTAGCCAGTCAGCCAGGCGCATCCGTCAGCATCGATGAACAGGGCGAGCCGGCGACAACAGCCCAGAACGATGCGACACATGCCCCTCAAGGGGGAGTCGATCGCGAGGACCAGTTCCAGGATGCTCGGGAGCAAATAACACCTCGGCCGTCCCAGGACACCCAGCCGGATACTAGGCTCGACGATGATACCGATTCCCTAAAACAAGGCACAAGTGGTCGGCAGGACCAGGGTAGCCAGAATGGTCAGACCCCGGAAGACCAGGACGGGCCGTCAATCGAAGTAGAGGGTATGACGAACTTTTCATACGACACATCGGAAACACAGCGACTGATCACAACAGGCCCGACACCTTTTGAGCGCGAGGGGGATGCGGCGGGGACCAACGGTACAGCTCGGCGGCCCAAGTCCAAACATGACGATCGTGAGACAGAAATCGATATACTGTGGGAGAACGAGAGGGGCGCCTTCCTCTGCGGCACTGCCCTCTTCTCCGGCGCCGCACTCGGCAATCTTGATCCTTCGCCCTGGACGAATCAGTTCCACAAGACGAGCCCGACCAACATAAAGACGGCACAGGTGCCCGATCCGACTTGGGAATGGGCATGGCCAGACTGGCGTATCAACCGCGAAGAGGGTGTCGTCACGGATGAATTCGGCTGGGAATACTCATTCATGTTTGCTAAGAAATTTTCATGGCATGGGCCCAAGTGGTGGAACTCTTTTGTGCGCAGACGTGCTTGGATTCGCAAGAGAGTCAAGAAGAGGGAAGAAGACCTGCCGTCCGACCCTCACATGCTCAACACGGATTACTTCAACATTACGCCGGCACGCACCCAATCCCGCTCGTCTAGCGTCTTGAGCGCGCGTGGTGGTAGCAACGCCAGCGTCAAGGACGGCGGCAGCATCAACAGCAAGCCCAGCATGGCCCAATTCTCCAAGAGCGAAAGCATCATTGAAGAGAAGCCGGATATCGAGAATGTATGGATGCTGCTTATGGTGCTCCGCGGAGCAAGAATCGACCGGGAGAAGATCGAAGCGGTGGAAAATTATCTCGAGAACGCGCAGGACGGGCTGGAGGATCTTCAGACCCAGATGCACGACATCATGAGTCTCTTTGTCTTCCAAGCTTCGAGGCAATTGCTTCTGAGCCGCCTGACTCAAGTGTACGATGAGATGGAGAGTCTCGAAAAGGACGATGCCGAAGGCATAATCAAGGAGAAGAGGAAATATCTAGGCGCTGCTATCAAGCATGCGGATGAGGAAGTCAAGCGGCTATCGTATTGGAGCGATGTCAAGAAGGTTACGGAGGAGGGCACTTCGAAGGGCGCTGTCGCTGAAAGCGCTGGCTGGAACGAAGACTGGCAGGGCGTTGACCAGAGCGGCCCGGCACCAGCGAACGCCGGTAAACTTCCTTGAACAGGATGGAAAATCCTTCAACCCCATTTCATCATGTATACCCATTACATATTGTCTCAGCATGATACATTTCGATACATTGCTATTCAATCTGCAGCCGGACACGGGAGTCAACTTAGCTTATTATTACTACCCACGGCCATGTCCTCACATACCAATCCACACTGCCACGGATCCCCCAATCACACTGTACCATGTGATCACGGCCCCACATCGAAATGTCGGCCCCTGTAGAAAATCTAAGGAAAAACGGTCGCGACTTCCCGTCGAGTCGGACTCGGACTCGAACATCATCACCGCTCACGCCCCGCGCCTCACCCTTCGTCCTACCCGTCGAGCGCCATGAACTGCTCATAACAAATGTCCCTGGGAATCAAGCTGTTAGGGCGGGCCCAGTCTCGATCCCTCATCGGCTTCGGCATCTCGCTGGTTCCCAGGGGTCCTCCGACATGCTCTTGCGGCTCCATCTTGATCATTCCCCGACACCACCGACGGAACCTTCACACGTATTCGACCGCAGAGGAGGCCTCGAGAACAACCAGCGGTGACCTTGGCGAAAGTTCGCAACATGCAGCCGCCGAATCGACAACGCCAGCCGCGGCCGCTGCTCCAATTGTCCGAACTAACGCGCCATCAATGGCTGTTAAGGATTGTCCCAAGGCGGACTTGATTATACAGCGAGCCTCGGGGTCTCTAACGGACAAGAAAGACTTCGTGCCATTTGGCACCAGGAGGCCACATCCAGGACTCACCCGGGTGGCAGTCAACTCGCAATCTGCCTTGGACCACGTCGTCATGCGCTATGAGAACAAGAAGGCAACGTCGTCGAGTCTGACACGGCATTTCGAGAGAAAGCACCAGCAACTGCGTATGGAGGAGCTTCAGGCCCGGCACGATGTGAATTTACCCGACTGGCGGTTCATACTCCTCATCTTGCGCAAACGGACACCCCTGCATACCTGGGACACGCCATCGAATTCTCGGACCCTTCTAGTCTCTGGAGAAGTCGCAGATGTGCTGCTTCACGAGGTGGACAAGACATTATGGGACATTGCAAGGAGGACTGACTGCGAGCTCGTCCTGCACAGGGCGCCGGCGATTTCAAAGACCTCGGGCGAGTATGAGCGCAGTGCGACTGTCGTTCTCCACGGAAGCGATGGCGCCATTGAGGCTGCCAAAAAGGAGATCACGCAGCTGACAGCGGCAATTACGCCCTCGGCGGCGCAAGGTTCCTCGCTCGAGGACATGCCGGGGCAGCCGGGGACCGAACTTGTGGCCGGAACGAATCCGGGCAGAGTCTGGTCGAGCATGCGACCTGCAGACCGTCCGGGACTTCGCGGCGCCTTCCGCTGGTGGCGCAAGTATGAGGAAATAACCAGACCTAGCGTTTGGACGAAGCGTGCATTGGAAGAGTACCTTACCGTTATCGCCAGAGCGCGAATTCCGCCAAGAAAGAAGACCGAGCTATATGGCTCCGGGACGCAAGCCGCCGCCGCCGCTGTATCCCTCATGCGCGACACCTTGTGCTCTGAGGAGACGTCAGACGCTCTCTCGACGAGAGCTTTCATCGTCGCGCTTGAGTTCATGGCTCACCACGGGCCATCTTTCCGACCACAGACACGGCAGCTGCTGCAGTACATGACGGACACCGGCGTTCCTTTGGACACTCGCGTATTCAACATCCTCCTGTCGTCCAACGCGAAGAACGGGGACCTCAAAAACTTCCAGATCCTGCTGCACAAGATGACCACTCGAGGCTTCCTCCCCAACCTGAACACTTGGCGATGCTTTCTCGACCTGATCGGCGACAGGGAGGTAAAACAACATATTTTCCGCTCTATGAACGGCCGTGGACTTCTGAATGGTCTGAAGGGTCGGCAGGCTGTTGCGCTACAACTCGTGGTGTTCGACTTGGAGCACGCCCGCGGCCGCTGGCAGGGCATACGGCATTTCCTGGAGAGCCAGGGACGACGGTACGGACCGGGATGGATGAGTGGGCCGGCCATGAACGCCATCATGAATGAACTAGGGCGCTTGGGCAAGCTGGCGTCGTGCATCGACTTTCTGGACTACCTCCAGCAGCAACCTGACGGCCCCTCCGCAACGACCGTCACCCTCAATATATTACTCAACCACGCCAAATCCCACAAGACCACGGATCTGGCGCTGGTGGCCCTGGCGCGCTTCCACAAGACCGGGACGGCCTTTGACGAGACAACCTACAACGAGCTCTTCGACCTCTTCTTCACAAAACGCGGGGCCAACGCCCTCGGCGCGATCTGGCGTCTTGCGTGCCTAGAGGGCAAGACAAGCTACCACATGCGGGCTCGCGTATCTGACATGTACCAAATGTGCCCCTTCCTGGTCTCTCCTGACATACCTATGCCTGAGCTCGAACTGCCCAGGGTTGCATCCCGACTGGACACTACCGACCGGGCGAAGGCCAGATACTGGGCATATGCCCACCTGCCAACCCTCCATCACCCAGACATGTCCGACCAACTAATCGACAAGGGACGTGGGCCAGCCCGACGTGTCGAGAGCGCAGAAGCCAACCTCCCCGCGCATGGGGCGCTCAGCCTGAGGCCATCCGCCGGCTCCATCATCGCCGACCTCTTCCGCCGCCGCTGGCGGTTCCATAAGTGGCGCCCGACGCGGCCTCTCCACGCCATCCTCGCCGAGGCGCTCGAGGCCGACAAGGTCCTCGCGCGGGACTCCACGGAGAGGAAGCGGCTCGCGGAGCAGGCCAGCGCCGACGCGAACTTCTTCGAGATGAACCCCGAGATGCCTACGAACGTGGAACGCCAGGCCAGGCCCGGCGTCCAGATCCTCCTCGTCCGCCGAGAAGAGACGGAAAGGCCGCGGGGAGACAAGGCCCCTGCGCTCGACCCTGTCGCTCCCGAAGCGGACGGCACCGACCACCACTCCCCGTCGTTTGGCGGGGAGTCGGATGCTCCCAAGGCGTCGCGAGCCGTGATGGAGCAACCCCCGGCGGTGGAGATGGTGGCGGATATCAGCGCCACCATATATAGTCGGACATACGGCGTTGCGGCCCCGGAGCCGAGCTTCGAGGAGGGAGAGGTCATCTCGCCGCCAGAGGGTCGAGATGCTTAAGTTGTCATTCCAGGCCGCTTTCGCCTAAATGATAGCATGTACCGCGAATGTAAAAATAGAGAGCGCGTCGCGAGGCGACCGGGCGAGCAGCCCACCTACCGCATATTATTGATGTCTGTCAGCACATCAGTGTAAATTTTGTACCATCATAGCTGGTTAGATCTAGAGGGAGCGAGGCAAGGGGCACGGGCCCCGGATGCCGGGACGCATGAATATATCCTGACTCTTCATCACTACGCTCAGAAGCAACTTGCAGTGCGCGCAACGCTATCGATCAATGTCGGCAAGCTGCTCATATCCGTTCATCGCTCATCAAGTGTACACGGGGAAGGCAGGTCTTGATGCAAATGAATTCGTAATATCGACTGTAGCCGCCCGCCTACTCGCGTTATACAGAGCAAGTTGCGGCAGCCGCGCGTTGGGGGATCATGTTCCAGTACTACTCTCGCCTTCTTCCCGCCAGCGAGCACCAGAGCTTCCGCCGCCATTCCGTCCACAAACGACCGAGAGCCTTGTTGTATCTGTAGGTTGGGAGTCTTCCATTCGCCTATGTGCTGCCCATCTCATGCTCTCCCTTCAGTCCAACAAACAAGGGAGAGCATCAAGACGGCGGCAGCAACAAGAGTATCTTCGCGTGCTTCCGCCTCCACCCCTGGAAATCCCCATTATGAAAAGAACAGACATAAGCGCATCTCGTCAGACCATGTTCCTGCCTCGTGTAAAGTCCGCAGCCCGCCGTGGTGACGCGGGCTATTAATGTCACGTCGTCCATTTAGTCAACCATCTGGAGACTGCGGCAGCCATTGCCCAATCAATCAGTCATCATCATCCAGAGGCTTGCTATGCAAACCATGTGACCCTTCGCCCGTATGCCCCGAGAACGCCAAAAGTTATCAAGTCGACTTCGTCTCTCCCTGGGTTGCTTCGGTCTTGGACTCGGTTTCGGAGCTGGTAGTGACGGCATCGCTCTTCTTTTCCTCGGACGACGGTGCGGACTCTGTCGACTTGGTGTCGGACTCTTCAGTCTTGGATGATTCCTTGGATACCTGGCTTGCCAGGTCCTTGTCCTCCTCGGCATTGTCGAACATCTCGGCGTCGTCAGAGTCCGTCAGGACCTCGGTACCGTCGCCAAGGAAGATGATACGTCCCTTATAGCCGCCGATGCCGAAGTTGCGGCCGTCCTTCTGTTGCACCTCGTTGTCGTAATCGCCTTCGCTGTCATCGAAGTTGTGGTGGACACCAGGGCCTCGGAATTCCGCTGTTCAAGAGAAAAAGGGCGCATCAGCACGTTGCTTCATCCATGGTATTTGAGGTTGTAAACAGCAATGATACAGGATGGTTCAGGAGGGTCAGGAAGGGGGGTACGGGTATCCGGAGACGAAGAGTGTGCAAGCGTCAATGAACAGTCCGTAGTGATCTCCTCTAGGACGTGCTGGATGGTGATGGTGATGAAGTCGTACCGTATTCAGGGGGAGCACAGGGTCCGTCTCCATTGGCAACCCGCCGAGCGACCTCCTCGTACCACTCCTCCTTACTCCTGCCGCGCAGGAACGCAATAATGACCATGGTCATGTTATCGCAACCAACACCGCCGGTCTCCGAGTTGGACGCGAGACAGTTGTCCATCATGTTCTCGCAGATCTTGTCCAGATCCTGCTTGGCGGCAATGCCACGTCGGACAAACTCCACGACAGCTTGCGAGCTTTGGCAATCCCAAATGCCTGTACCCGTGTTAGCTGACAACGAACAGGGATCCCGAATATGGGGAACAGGTCATACCGTCGCAGGCAACAACCAGGAACTCGTCGTCGTCGGTGAGGTCGTGGACCTCGACGTCAGGGAAGGCGGTGACGATCTGAGCCTCGGGGGCGAGCTCGGCACTCTTCTTGAACTCGAAGTCTCCAATGGCGCGGGAGAGTGCGAGGTTTCCGTTGACTCGACCGAAGTCGACAAAGCCACCGGCGGCGGTGATACGGGACTTCTCAGCTGCAAGCACATTTCGTGTCAGTTCACCTGTAACTCGAGGGCGATAGTAGATCGAAACGTGCCTTCGAGCTGGGGCTTGTGATCCTGAGAGAGGGGCTTCGCACGACCCTTGATGCCCAGAACACTCCTCGAGTCACCGGCATTCGCCTATCGGGCCGCAGTTAGCCAGACGACCTGAAGGGCCACACGTCCTTTCGTGAAGAGATCCGGACGTGGAGAGGAGGGCAACAAACAATGTAAATCTTGTCGTCGTTGATGAGGCCAACACAAGCGGTGCAACCGGAGACTTCTTCCTCATAGCGGGGATCTATTTCGGGGGCCCCATGTCAGTCTCTGTCCAACTCGAACGTAGCTACGCTCAAATATCGTCAAAATTCGGGAATGTTTACCGCTGAGGATAGCACGGTCGGTGGCCAGGAAGCCATCCTTGAGCGCCTGCTCGTAGTCGCCCTTCTTGAAGGTCTCTTGCTTCTTGACAATCTCGTGGAGGTTATCGCCTGCAAATAAGGCTACTTTGTCGCCGCCGTGACCGTCATAAACACCGAAGAAGGAGAGCTGAGAGGCGTGAGACTTGGCTTCAGCGCTGCCCGCAAGGAGGTCGAGGACGGTGCTGTGAGCGTCTTCCATGCTTATCCGCCAGCCCTGCATGGCCGAGACACCGTAGAGAAGCCTGGCATCGCCGCCAGTGGCCGAAGTCTAGAGCGAGTGTTTGTTAGGCGCGCCATGCTAGGAGACAAAGGATAATGAGGGTTGTCGAGCGAGAGCGCACGCGCGCATGGGCAGCAGCGGTCGGGAGTGCGCAGGAGGAGCAACGCGGGCGGGGTATTTTTTTGAGGTGCGTACCTTTTCGACAACGGGCTCGGAAAGAGTTTGACCCATTGTTCGTAGGGACAGCGAGAACCCGACGGAATGACTACAGAAATGAAGTCGTCGAGGGTCGAGATTGGTTAGGTATGGCAGAGGTGAGTCGGCCTAGAGTTGAGCGCGCGCGTGTGTCAGAAGCGGAGACGGGGATGTGGTCGGTTCCAGCGAGCGGGTGATGCGTCGGCGATGAGTTGAAAGAGATGACCAGGGGGAAGGTTGAATGAAGAGCGGAGTACAGGTCGACAGGGGGAAAGGCGTGAAGGAGGTGGAAAATTCCGCAGTAGCAGAAGCAAGAGAGGAAGAAAAGATCGTCGACTCGAGCTACTACTGGGGGGTGGAGGAGGGATGGTGGTGTGCGAGGCGAGGAGTTGGCAGGCGGGAAAAGGCAAGGTACAGAGGCAAAGGTGAGGTGGGATGGGGTGCGGTGCAGTGCGGTGCGGTGCCAGCGTGCTTGCTTACCTACGGGGCGCGGGCAAAGCAGTGCACCGAGAAGTGAATGGTAGCGCAGAGCCAGAGACCAGAAGTTCTAGATCGCGCGCGCAGAATCGGCAGGAGCGGGGTATCCGATTCACCAAGCCCAGCAGACAGATGGGATTTTTTGGGCGGGAGGCCTGCCGATCACGGGATGAGGATGTGCGGGTGCGTCGGTTGTTTTGATCGCATGGGCGAGGCCAAAGTGATAATGATTTGTTTGTGATGCACCTTGTGTTCTTTAGAGGTGGATGGGGAGAGAAAATTTCGAGTGCTGAGGTAGGTAAAGAGAACAACGTGAATAGTAGGGTTGGGTCGCGTGTCTATCCCCCTTCACTTTGTGGTGCGCCAGAGTAACGGCTCCCGGTGAAGTCCAGGCAGGCACGGCTCACCGTATGGAGGGGCGGACACCTGGGCAGGCACGAATGGCCCCTGCCCTGGGCACTTACTCAAGCAGGTACACCGCACCAGCACCTGCCTGGCGTCCTAGAATTATCAGCCATCACAGCATGGTATTTATCGCCTTATTTAAGTCACCCCCGCACATATGCCTCCCGTCAGGGACATAAGTCTATACTTAGGTATGTGAATAGTTACGTGAACACCTATGTGTGCTAGCTGCGAGCTTGATATCTCTGTAGAGCCTGAATAAGTCACCTCCCTTGCCTCCTCACCACTGCGTAGATTCCATCACTGTAAATCTCGCTAATCTCAATGATGACGCACCTACGACTGTCTTGCTCCGATCTCATGACTCCATGTTGACAGTCCCCAGGTGCTTGTTGAACTCGATTAATTTCGCTCATACCTTGGGATGCAAAAGACACAGTACTCAACTGATCCTCAATGACCTTGGCTGGGCAAGCCACTCTTACCTTCCTGGATGGTCGACTCTGGTCCTTCTCCTGATTCACATATGCAGCGCATCACACGATTGTTTTCATGCCATGAAACTTGAGTACAAACAGATACAGAGGTAGCTTCGAAAACGTTGCTTCACTTACTAATATGATAATCGCTGGGGATACAAGGGCAGCTATGGAAATCCTCACTACCTAAAATCGACACACGACCCCTCCTCAACAGCATCTACTACCCCGCCATCCCACCCTCGGCACCACATCGGACCCCTCGCCATGACATACATATCAGGTGGTCTGTGGGCGAGTCAAGCCTCCACAAACCACAGACCCTGCCTTGCCTGCCTGTCCGACCGCCGCGTGAACCGAGCGTCCAGCCCTCATGTCCGTGCCGTCCCTGCCAGGGGGTCACCTACAACTCTACAAGGCTGGACATCAGACCGTCCCCGACGCTGACTCGACTGTCATGGGGGGATTTCCAGCTCGCGCTGTGCTGATTATTGAGACGCTCTCTAACTAAGGAAATGGGTATTCGGAACCTCGACATGCGCAACACACCAACAATGACTCAGATAAACACGGCGAACTCCTCGCTCCCTGCCTTGCCATGCCCAGCCTTTGCCCCCACGTCTTTCCTGCTCTCGTCCCTGACCAGGCCAAACGTGCTCTCCCTCACCCTTCGCACGTCTCCATCCTCGTTCCTCTCGATAGATCCCCCGTCCGTGACCCAGCCTCCACTCTCGTCACTATCCATATACATCCCTCTCGAATTTCTCATTGACGCGCGGTCCGTGGTCGCGCCGAGCTCCCGTCCAGACCTCGCCGAGCTTCGAACATGCCGTATCGACGAGACGGGACGCTCGCCAGTCTTGGCTCCTGGCTTGGGCCACTTGGTGGGTGACATCAAGCTCGCATTCGAATCACTTTGCTGCAGTGGTCTCGGCCGCAGCGAGACGCCCTTGCCCATCCACGACTTGTCCCGCTTGATATCCTGTTTGATGACTATCCCGCTCAGGTTCTCCTGCGAGTCTCCCAGACTCCTCTTGGCCGATTTGACAGGTCGGGGCGGCGCTACAGCGGCGGGGCTCGGGTGAAAGGGGCTCTGCCGGATGAGGTCCTCGTATGCCATGTCAAGGGAGCTCCTGGCCCTTGGGATGGTCTGCCAGTCTGACGTGCTGTTGATGCCCGAATCCCGGGATATCGTCCGCCAATTGGGCTCCTGGTCGATCGACGAAGATCCTCCCCCGGAGGTGGTCGAAGGAGACAGCGCAGCGGATGGCAGGGTGGGCATCGGCGGTTCCATGTCTGACGATGGATCAAACTGATACTTTCGAGCGAATGGCGAACGGGCTGGCATGACCGGACGGCTGCTAAACCAGGGGCTTGCGTCTGAGCGTCGACTGACAGGTCGGATGTGTGAGAGTTCGCTTCCTCTGGACTCTTGACGGGACAGTCCCATGGTCCCGAACACGGATGCCGTTGCCACAGTGAGTTGAGAGTCACGAGCTTCCGGGTTGTCGTTGTAGATCATGAAAGCCCCCGCTTCAGGAGTGAATCTCTTGCCATGGGTGGGATGTGACCCCAGCGGCGTCCGCTGCTGGGGCGCTGGTGCCTTCGTTTCCACGTCGGCTTGAGACTGCACCAAGAAAAGAGAGTCATCTCGCTTGGCGCCCTGCTGTTCCGAGGTGCCTCTGTCGTTTTTGGCCTTGTCAAACAGGTAAACAGCGTCGGGGGTGGGCTGGAGGCTGTTGCGGTCGTCTTCCATGGAAGGAATGGTCACATCCAGAGTACTCCTCCACGAGCTTTCCGTCTGTGCCCGCATGTACCTCCGGCGGGACGGGAAGTCCCGAATGCTGTCGTAGATGCTGAGAATCGAGTTGCGGCTATTCCGATGTGACGCTCCTCCCCTGCTTGAAAAGCCAAGATGGCCATCGTCGGTGAGCCATGAGTTCCTTGATTCGGAGACGGCGTTGTCGCTGGCAGATCGTAACCGAGGTAGCCTCGGCGGCGCCAACGTGAAGCTATGTTGCGAGTCACTGTCGAAGCTGGAGGTCGTTCGCGTCGACCTCATCCGCTGCAGCGCAGCACGGAGATAGCCCTTTTGGCCAGGTCGATATGTCGGTGCTGGAGGAGGCATGGCGTTGAAAGTCTTGACAGCTTCTGCAATGGAGGGATCTTGGCTATCCAGGCTGGCATTCTGCACGAAGGTTCCCGGCAAGGGACCCGATATGTCCTTGGTTTCGATCTTCTTGAACTTCTTCTCCCTGCGACGTCGTAGCAAGATGAAGATGGCCACCAGTGTCGCGATGATGAGGATAGGCAAGATGACCGCCAGGGCGATCTGACCACCGTTGAGACCTTCTCCGAATTCGCTGCGAAGCTTGTCATCGGACGACTCTTGGGAGGTCTCTGAGGGCTCCTCGCCAGAGTTGGTTGCGGTGGTGGGCAGCGGTGTTGGTGTTCGTGTAGCGGACGTGGCTGCCATGGCTGAGAGCATTCTCATGTCCACAGTCTCGGTCTCACTTTCTCCTGAATCCTCGATGGTGGCTTTGATAGACAAGAGGATCTGCTCGTCCTCGCTCGCCGACTCCGGGGGTGTTCCCGATAATACGAGTCCGTCGATTGAAAGCCAATCCTGCTCTGGGTCGGTCTTCACCTCGACACGAACATCTTCTGGTTGCCAGAAGTAGGATTCGAGATCTAGCTCGAACTCCTCGTCCACAGTGACATCGACGTCTCCCAGAGTCTTCCTGAAGAGTGTCGTTGCAATGATGAGCTGCAGCTGCACACTGAGACTGTCTGATAGTGCGGTGCGAAAGACCAAAGTAGCGTTAGAAGACTGTGCATCTGCAGGCACGGTACCCTGAATATCCAGTGAGTCTTCGTCGACAGTAAGCCAGCTTGGAAGCCCGTCGGCGGTGATCTGAAGCTCGGAAGGCTGCACCCGTTTTCCATCAAGTTTCACGTCGTCTGCCAAACGACTGTAGGAGATTGTCGAGTTTCTGCTAGAGTTCAGAGCAATGACCGGGTTGGCGATAGTCAGCTTGCGGCTTCCGACGACGACAGAGAATGGTATTGAGCTGGCCGAGAATCCCTCCACGTCGGAGGCGACAAGTCGAAAGTCGAACTTCTGGGGTGGTTGGATGAGGTTTTCGAAAGGTGGTGTTTGGCCCGAGAAGGTAAGATTTTGGGCATCGAATGCCATCCACGACGGAAGAGGACTGCTGTCGGCAGAGGTCGCGTAGTAGTTGAGCGGGGAATCGGCAGAAAATGTATCTCGGTCGAAAGAAAACGTGAAGGGCGAGGCCGGATAGGAGACGATGGCACCGGGAGCAGACTGATCGCCAAAGTCCCCGATCTGCTCGTTGAGAGGTATACTGACTTTCGGCGAGGGGTTGCGGGAGACAACAAGCGTGGCCGTCATGGCGGTCGAGCCAGATCCATCATCGGCCACGATGTCTACAGGAATACCAACGACGTCTCCAGGGGAAACATCGTCGTCCTCTGGCCTCCCAGCCAGACGTCCCGTGTTCTCATCGATAGACAGCCACTCAGGGGCGCCGTTCAAGCTGTACTTGATGGTTGATGGAGAAGAGAACGTTTGCGGTGATAGGGTGTAAGAGAAAACCTCAGATATCCGAGCTACTGGAGGTAGTTGTGAGTTGAAGGGGAAGTATATGGATGGTGCTGCAGCTACGAGGCTGAACAGGTTGAGAACCACCAGTAGGCAGGTGATTGAAGCCATCTCGAGTGCAGGTAGCTGATGAGCGAACGACAGCACCGCGGATGAGGGAAGTGCACGAAGCGAAGGGCAAAGTCAGAAAGTTAGAAGACCAGAGGCATCACGAAAAGAAACCGACTCGCGGTATGAGGGGGCTGCGCAACCGAAAAGACAGAGAGATCTGAGCAGAGGGACGAAACATCGTCATAGGGAACATAGCAAGGGCGGGTGAAAGGCTGGGAGGGACGCCGATTGAGGATACCACTTTACGCGCCATCGCGGACTATGCACGGCCGTGACCAACGCGACATCCTCAGGTGGCCAAGGGCACAAGCATGATTTCTGGTCTAGCCGTCGCGAGGCATGCAAAAGCCACTGAAATACAGGGACCTTGGGGCCGGCGACCATTGTGATGGCGGGATAGTGAGAGTCTATGAGTCGGACGCATTCCAGGGAGTCAGGCGTCCCGCCAATAGAGCCGCACATCGGAGGGAGGCAGGGTCAGACATTGACCACTAGAAGTTCAGTCGCCGGCAGATACGGAAGCCGGAGGCCTTGAGGGGGGCTCCGAGGCATTCTAGGAGTTTCAGGGCCTCAAATATCGAGCCGCGCATTCGTGGGAAGCGGAGGGATGTCGACCATGGACGATATGGATGGTGGGAAGCCTCGACGAAGATGCCAACAGGCGCTGACAAACAATGCCGTTGTGATGTGCTTATCTTATCTCAACCCCACCCAGGCTGCTGGCAAAGCGCGCGCTGACTCCCAAGAGAACCCTGGGGGTCACCGGGGCCTAGATCGTCATCGGCTTCGGTGTTTGTGGAAGGTGCCCCCCAGGAGGCGATTGCGCTTTATCCGAAAGTCGCTGCAGCGGTGAATGAGGGCATTAACGATCCCCCTTTTCTGTGCTTCTCTCGGACTGTTCTTCAATAACTTTCAGCGCCATCATTTCGTGCATTACACAGTTCGCATCCCTACTGACAACTCACGAGTTTGATCTGACCCAGACGATTGTCTGAAACCCACCAACAGCAACGGGAAGTTCGACCACAACAACATAACATGAAGATCCTCGAAAGTCCTCTCATCTCGGCGGCCGATATGGCCTCCAATGTCCTCCGCGGCTCGGCCTCCCCCGAATTCTCGCCCCTGGCCCTGGCCCAAGAACTCAGTGTACCGCTTCCTGTGTACAAGGCCGCCCAGACCTCTAACTTTGATATTTCGGGCCTGCTCTCTACGCCGCTCCGACTTCACGAAGACTTGACATCAGGATGCGGCGGTCAGACGTGGCCGGCTGGTATGGTTCTGGCAAAACATATGCTACGTTACCATCGGGAAGAAATGAAGCACGCGAGAATGTGAGTACTCTCCCTATCATTGGGGATATCCCTATCGTTCCCTTGGAAGAAGGAGAAGGGAAGGCGATGCTCGCGGTGAGGGGCACGGTGGGACTGTGGAGGGGCACACGCAGGAATTCAGGGTCCGATGGCTGACTTGATGGTGTGGACAGATTGGAGCTCGGTGCTGGTGGCGGTCTTGTCGGCTTGGCCGTTGCCAGTGGATGCCAGGTGCAAGCCGAAGCACCCATGATTATTACTGACCAGGAAGAGATGTTCATGTTGATGGGACACAACATTGCGCTGAATAATCTCGAAGATCGCGTGAAGCCCTTGATCCTCAATTGGTAGGTTCATCTGTCTTCCGGTCCTTCTGGGGTTGCACCCTGGGTCTCACTACCGCGGATTGGAGCCCATTGACGCTGTCCCAACGGACTCCGGCCTTCAGATAGATGCCCGCATGGTTCGACGACAGGTGAAGCAGGAGCTGACCGCGAGAATAGGGGCGAACCGCTCTCGCAGAGTGTCATCGATCTGAAGCCAAATGTCATCTTGGCGGCAGACTGCGTGTACTTCGAGCCAGCCTTTCCATTACTGCTCCAAACCCTTGGGGACTTGCTGGCGCTGAACGAGGATGCCACCATCTTCTTCTGCTTCAAGAAGAGGAGACGGGCCGACCCCAAGTTTATGAAGAAGGCCCAGAAGCTATTCCTCGTCGAGCAGGCCATCGACGAAGATCGTGCCGTTTTCAGCCGCGAAAGCCTGTTCCTCTACACATTCAGGCACAGGAAATGGCAAAAGACCGCCGTGAAGGACGCTTCGCAGAAACGGCTGGAAGGTTGATTTTCGAGTTGGCAGACATTGGGCGTACGGCAGACAGAGCGTTAAACAGACATCATGAGCGACGAATCGAATTGTTTTAATAATATGCGAAACCACGATGCGCGGCCACCCGAACCTACCATGTGGACTTCAATGTGGCTTGCCGTCGAGCATTTCATTCCGATGAGGGGTGCAGGAGCTCAAGCTGATGACAGACAGGGTTCGGACCCAAACGACGGGCTAAGAATAACCCATTCAGGCATGCCAGGTACCAGGTCAGCCAGGTGCCTCGTCCTCGGGTTGTCCAGCCACCCACGCCAGTGTCGCAACGGCGGATGGAGCTGGTCGCCCTGACACGAGGCGAGAACGCCAACAGTGTGCAAATCCGCTCATGGTCTGGACAAGAGTCGTGGTGGAGGGTTGCAAGAAAAGTCAAATCCACGTCGCACCTCTTCCTGTTGGCCGCTTTTACTCTGGACGTGTCCACCGACTACTGCAGCACGAGAAGGTCTGGAACAAGAGAGCGGCAGGTTGGCGATCGAATCGCACGTTTGGCCTCCCTCTGACCGGCTGTCTAACCACACCGTTTGGGGCGCCGTCGGGGTCATGGTGTGGGCACGCTGAGAGAATTTTCAAGCCCTGACGCCCATGAGCGGAGCTTTTTCAGGCTTTCTTCTGATCGTCCCGGGTCAGAGCCGTTAACACGCGGACGAGGCCGCTAAGACATGCTAGCCAGGCAACGTCGACATGCAATTGGAGCGTACCTTGCAGCTGCAGGGAACTCCCGGCTCACATTGGGTGACTGGCCGGGTCCCCCTGAACAGAAACGACCGCTCTCCCCATCAGCCCGTGTCCGTTACCACCGGCTCGGCGGCTCCTGTCGCTACATCCACCTCCCGCCTCCCCTTCCCGCCATGCGTCCGCAGCGACACGAATCAGCTGCGCCCTGTCGTGTTGGGTACCGAGCCGGTGCCCCCGTCAGCAGTCAGGCCTGGCTGCTGGGCTTGGACGCCGAGGTAGCTTTGCCCTTGTTTCAAGGCACGAACAGGCCCTCACGGCCAGTTCGTCCAGTGCCCGTGAGCACAAACGAGACATTGACGCAGAGACGCAGAAGCAGCCCCTCCATGGGCTTGAGGTCCGGACTAGAGACCGGACATGGCCTCGCATCTTCGGGGAACTGGCCACCAACAAGACGCGCTCAGGTGGACAGCCGGGGGACAAAGGAGCAGGCCAGCTGGTTCGTTCTCTAGTCCGTCCCGGTGGTGTCTTCATCACAAGCTTTGCCTATACTAGCAAAGCCTGCCAGCAGGTATTATCCCTCAGTGACACTCCCTCTCCATCCATCCACCTCTGCATCCACCAACCTTGGCAGCAAACAGCTCCACACCTCCATCCCAGCGGGCTGGACTTTTTCACCCTCCCAGATGATGCCCGAAACAGGCCACCCCCCGGCTCTCGTTTAAAGGTCCCCGGGTTCCCTCCCTCTCGTATGGCCTTGGCCTTCGTTTCGACTCTCCAAAGCTCACTTTTTGTTTACAAGCAAATAACACCGTTCCTTCGACAAACCACTCGAGCAGTGCTCACCAACTTGCCTCCTCAAGGCTCTCCGATTCATTCTTTGAAGACACTGTCCGAGTAGAGTTCCGCGAGCTCCTACATCTTGCCACACAACACATTCCTTGAGTGTCACCAGCCTCAACCAGCATCTTCATTCCTGCTTCGAGCCCAGTCTCAGCTAGGACAATCACACAAAACCTACAGCCAGAAAGCCAACCCAAGCGCCAGGTCGCGTACTCAACTTGATCAACATCACCAACCCCTGCAATTACCATCATGAAGACCTCTGCCGTTCTTTGCGCCGTGCTGGCCTCTGCGGCCATCGCCCAGCCTCACGCACACAAGAAGCGCCATGCCCATCAGAAGCACGCAAAGCGCGCCATTGTCACCGAGTGGGTGACCGAAATCGCCTACGTCACTGAGGTCATCGACGAAACCACGACCGTGTGGGTTACGCCGGGTGTCGAAGCTACTCCTGAGACGACGTCCACCAACACCCAGGATGCTCAGTTCTTCGAGCCGGAGAAGTCTTCTCCCGCCCCCGAGAAGCCTGCCGCTACTCCTGAGCCTCAGCCAGAGCCCGAAGCCCAGCCTGAATCCCAGCCTGAGGTCCAGCCCGAGGCTCAGCCCGAGTCTCAGCCCCAGTCCCAGCCCGAAGTCCAGCCGGAGCCTCAGCCGGAACCGGAGCCGGAAACCACCACCCAGCAGGCCGCTCCCTCTCCCACTCCTGAGTCTCAGGCCTCCCCCAAGGAACAGCCCACGGCCCCCAAGCAGGAAGAGCAGTCCTCCAGCAAGCCCAGTGACAGCCACACTGGCGAGCTGACCTACTACGACGTTGGCATGGGCGCCTGTGGCTTCGACGACAGCGGCAAGGACGAATCCGAGAACATTGTCGCCCTCTCTCACCTCGTCATGGGCACTCAGTCCAACGGCAACCCCATGTGCGACCAGACCATCACCATCAGCGCCAAGGGCAAGACTACCACCGCCACCGTCCGCGACAAGTGCATGGGCTGCGCCAAGGAGGACATCGACGTTTCCAAGGCTGCCTTCAAGGAGCTTTTCGGCGACCTCGGCCTCGGACGCACCGAGGTCGAATGGTGGTTCAACTAAGCCTCCTTTGTCTCACCCTCGACTCTTGTGAGCACAAAGCTCGAGGCGAGATGATTCCAAAAATTGCGGCGTTGCAAATTTCCTGCTTTTCTTTTCAAAGTTGACCCCCTCAGAAACACAAGGGGGCAAGGGGCGCCTGGGAAACGGTTCAAGGTTGGATATAGACGGAACAAAAACCGCACAGCGGCAACAACACGGGCGTCCCACACACGGGGCCCGACGACATCATGACCTGGGGCGTATACCTTTCTTCCACTCGCTACAACAGCAAGGATCCGGAATGGATGCCTATTGGGTTATCAGGAACGGGGTCTTTTGCAGATTATACTACGGCACCAGATTCATCAGGGAGTCCGGTTGACACTGGCTGCAAGAACCTGGGTTGATTTGCGTCTACTTGGGACTTCTTTGTACATATTTATTCATCCACCTTTCATGGGGCTCGATGGCGCTTGTCATTCGGGCTTCAACAGTGGAATGGAAAAAGATGTGAACATCACGCTTTTGTGCATTTGGTATCGCTGAGGCTCTTTGTGCCATGAAACGTCAATCGGGTATCTTGATGCGTCCAAACTCCTAGGGATGTTATCGCGTTGCTACCAGCACCCGCATCGCCTCCCTTATAACAGTACTACAACCGTCTCTTACTGGGGACTTGGCCTTTTACATGGCATTGGCCATGACCTGGTCGTCTAGATCGTCCTCATCGTCGTCCTCATCTTCGTCATCTTCATCTTCATCATCGTCCTCATCGTCGTCGTCTTCATCGTCGTCGTCGGAGTATTCATGATTCGACACCTCGCCATTTTGAGCACTCCGCCCCAGATCAGACCATTTATTTGGCGTAGGTTGGGAGAGTACCATGCCAGCTTCGTCTGACGAAGAGGTTTCGTCAAGTGAGCCACGCGAACCCGCTCGGGCACTCCTCGCCGCGAGGCCAGCGCGTGCCCTGGAGATCATCGCGCGCGGACCCGTCCCGTAAGGACGCCGCATCTTGGCCGGCCGATCCTCGGCCTGCAACTGCCGCCGCTTCCTTTCATCTGGGATACCCTGCTCGGCGCCCATGAGACCGAGGAGTTCCCTAGCACCTCCCCTGCCTCGCCGCCTTCGCGGAGCCGGGCTGCCCGGTCCGGTGCGCCCGGAGCGACCTCTTGACCGGGGCATCGCGGGGATCCTGTCCGCGCCCTCGGGGGCTTGCGCGTAGACTGTGACGGCGTCGGACTCGCCCTTTTTGAGTTTGAGTGCCATGAGGTCCTCGAGAAACCGTGTCTGGTCACTGCGCTCGCCGGTCTTGTCGCTCCATATGGGAATCTGGATGCGGTGCTCGCGTTTGAGGTCGAGGTATGGGTCTTCGCGAAGCGGGGAGTCCTGCTTCTGGCGGGGCTGAAGCTCGACCTCGTTTGTGGTGATGTGCGACCAGCAGGCAGCGAGCAGATCGACGTCTCCCGGTAGTGAACGCAATGATGGCAACGGTCGCGTGCGTGGATCCGGGTTGTCTTGAGGCGATCGTTCTGTGAACAGCAGCTCCGTGCCGAGGATGCGGGACCAAGATCCCTCAAAGATGCGCTTTCGATACCGGAAAAGTGGCTTGTCGGAATGGAGGTCGAGAATTTGAATTTCGTCGAGGTCGGAACTCTCGTTATCGTCGCCGTTGTCGTGGTCGTTGCCTTGGTCGCCGGGACCTTTGCCTGCGGCTCCGGATACCGCGTCGTCGCCTTCCTCGTCATCCTCCGATTCGGGTAGAGGGAGGTCCTCGTTGTCGTCGTTGTCATCGTCTTCGGAATGTAAACGGTGGTGTTTCATTTCGGGGCGTTTCTGATGCTCCATGCCGGTCCAATTCCTGTAATGGCCGCCTCCTCTGGTCATGCTGGGTACGTGGCGGTATCGACGGGAGAATTGAGGTATCGAGAAATCTATTGGCAAATAGTACGTCTTATCATCGCAAGTTAGATCTCCTAATGTGACAATCTAAATGGCGCGACGAACCTCGAATTCCGTGTTGGAGTACTCGTACTCCCATTCCTCTTCATCTTCCACTTCGCCGGGTACGTTCAATGGCAAGGCATTTGATGCCGGTACTGCAGCCGCCGATGCTGCGGATTCTTCCGCTGTTGATACGTCCATGGCCGAATCTTTGTTTTCAGGTAATTCCAAGGTGACCAGTCGGCTGACTCTGGTCGGAAATGACAAGAACGTCGCGATAAGATGGGTCACGAAGGTGAGGAAGTGGGAAGCCGATCCTGCCCGTCTTTTGGATCCAAGAATGATGGGAAATGTACCTGCAGCTGATAAGATAAGCGATTGGACCCCGCTGCCGGATCCCTGCCCCTCTCTCGCGCCTTTGAACATCGACAGCGACCTGCCCCGCCATCGCGCCCAAAAATCGCAACCAGAACAGCCGGAAGTTTGAGTCACCATCCACGATAAGCGGCATATTTAAACGTGCTTTTCTTCGTATACTCAATTCTCTCTTTCTTATATGTTTCTGAATACCATCACGTCATCACGAGTATTCCACACAGCCTAGCTACCATGCCGACCGTCCACCTTCTGGACTACGTTGCTGGCAATGTGCGCAGCCTGGTGAATGCCATTGAGAAGGTCGGCTATGAGGTCGAATGGGTCAAGACACCTGAAGATGTCCCCAAGGCTGATGTACGTCATCTCATATTGAAGCACTGTCACTAAAATTTCTCTGACCGTCGTTGTACAGAAACTGATTCTTCCCGGTGTCGGCCACTTCGGCCACTGTCTGAGCCAACTCGCGCAGGCCGGCTTCCTTGGCCCGATCAAGGAACACATCAAGTCCGGCAAGCCCTTCATGGGCATCTGTGTCGGCATGCAAGCCCTCTTTGAAGGCTCTGTCGAGGACCCCGAGGTTCCTGGCTTGGGTGTGATCAGTGGCAGGCTGAATCGCTTCCAGGACACGGACAAGGCCGTCCCTCACATCGGCTGGAACAGCGCCGACACCAGAGGAGCACCGCTTCACGATCTGCGACCGGAATCGAAATATTACTACGTCCACTCATACAAATTCCCCTACACCAAAGACGAGCTGGAAAGGCAGGGCTGGACGGTCGCGACGGGAACATACGGAGACGAGACCTTCGTTGGCGCGGTGGCCAAAGACAACATACTTGGAACCCAGTTCCACCCGGAAAAGAGCGGCGTAGCAGGACTGAGAACTCTCAAGGCTTTCCTCGACGGCCGGGGACTTGCCAAGGCCGAGGACACTCCTGCACCCTCAGGCGTCACCTTCAAAGAGGGCTTGACGAGGCGCGTCATCGCATGCCTCGACGTGCGAACCAATGATACCGGTGACCTCGTCGTCACCAAGGGAGACCAATACGACGTGCGAGAGAAGTCGGAGGGCGGCAATGTGCGCAACCTGGGCAAGCCGGTGGAGATGGCGAGGAAATACTACGAGCAGGGTGCTGATGAGGTCACTTTCCTCAACATCACTTCGTTCCGGGACCTCCCACTCGCCGATCTGCCTATGCTCGAGATCTTGCGCCGCACCTCCGAGACTGTTTTCGTGCCTCTCACAGTCGGCGGCGGAATCCGCGACACGGTCGACACCGACGGCACCAAGGTTTCCGCCCTGGAGATCGCGACCATGTACTTCAAGTCCGGCGCGGACAAGGTCTCCATAGGCTCCGACGCCGTCCTTGCGGCCGAGGAGTACTACAACGCCGGGAGCAAGCTTTTCGGCAACACGGCCATTGAGCAGATCGCCCGTGCCTACGGTAACCAGGCCGTCGTCGTCTCCGTCGACCCCAAGCGCGTCTACGTCCCCAAGCCCGACGCCACGCGCCATGCCACAGTCAAGACCTCGGTTCCCGGCCCCAAGGGAGAGGAGTATTGCTGGTACGCTTGTACCATCAAGGGCGGTCGCGAAACGCGGGACGTCGACGTCGTCGAGCTCACCCGCGCCGTTGAGGCCATGGGCGCGGGCGAGATCCTCCTCAACTGCATCGACCGCGACGGCACCAACTCGGGCTTCGACCTCGAGCTCATCACCCAGGTCAAGGACGCCATCCGCATCCCCGTCATCGCCTCGAGTGGCGCCGGCAACCCGAGTCACTTCCAGGAGGTCTTCGAGAAGACGAGGACGGACGCGGCCCTGGGAGCGGGCATGTTCCACCGCGGCGAGTACACGGTCAAACAGGTCAAGGACTTCCTCGATGAGAAGGGGCTCAAGGTTCGTCAGTTCGAGTCGTCACTGTAAAGAGCAGGGGAAACATCCGGGGCAAAAGGTGGGCTAGATCGATAGAGGCAAGGGGCTGGATTTCATCATCTCGGATAGGAAAGCCTGGAGTTTATTTACGTGATATTCGAGGCATCTCTGCCTCATGCATTGTTGCTATTCGATGAAAGACGACTACGAACTGTGAATCTGCCCTCAGAAGAATGATGCGAGACTCCTTGCGTCCAACATGATTGATTGCCTTTGGTAACCCCTCGTACACCAGAAACAGAGTGCTGAAACCCCTGACTGCCCAATCCGCCCCGTTTTGCGATGCTTTTGACCGAGACTTTTGGTGACAATCCTGCTGTGTGATACGCTCAGGCGCGCATTGAAAGCGTCTGGGGTCGCTTCGAGGTGACGAGTAAAGGGGAGAAGAGGAAGAAGAGAAATAAAAGAAAGCCGCGACCATGCAATGGACTGGAAAGCATAGCGAAATGACCCAGGAACGCCCAAAATCAAGTCGAAACTACAGCTCCATACCCATGAACAACCAGTCTCTGCTGGTCACGTCCAAACCTTGGGCCCAGCGGTCCAGCGTTGTAAGGTCAAACCCGACCCATTGCAGGCTTTTCATGAGGCTCTTTACGTCACCCTCGTGAATGCGACGATCGATGCAGACGACGAGATGCTGGCAGTCCAATGGGGTGTCGGTCAGTTCGATGAGCGCCATGAGACTGTAGCTAATTAGCCGATATTCAACTACGACCAAATAAAGGGGAGGATGGTGCGTACGCTTTCTTCAAATCAGTGCCCACGACATTGCGGTCGAAGAAGACGAACAGGGATTTCTCGTGTCCGTCGTCGGCCACAAAGGCGCAGAAGCTGGCGCCGCCAGCGAAGTCCCAGATCTCCAGCCAGGCGCAGACGGAGGAGCCAGCAGGCACAATCCCGCCAGCGTCGGCCGTACCGTCGGCGCCGAAGCGCTGCTGGAGAGCGGAGCCGTAGTCGGACGGCGGCGTCGGCAACATGTGTTGAACACCCATCAGGCGGGAGGCGTCGGAAGCCGTGGACTGCTCACCACAGAACACGGTCGACAAGCGCTCACAAAAGAATCTCTCACATTCTTCCCTGATAACGAGTGCTGCCCCCCCTCGCCGTGCGATCCTCTTGCCGGGGAACTCGCTGCGCTTCTTTGTCTTGGGAAGCAGAGCGAGTTCGTTCGAGGATGTGATTGCGGCGAGGGGGGGGCTTGACGGAGGGGATGGTAGGCCTGAGGAAGGGACCTCAGGAATACCACTCGGCCCCTGGGAATGTATGTTAGCATGGATGCTGCGAGACGGGAGGAATGTGCCATTGTCGAGGTCAAGGAGTAAGACGTACCGGTAGCCCCGGTAGTGCAGTAGTGCAGGCCCTTGAGGGTGCCCGCGGTGTCGACAAGGTAGCAGCTGGCAAGAACGGTGGCCTGGCAGGCGGCGTCCTCGCCGTAATTACTACTGTAATTATTAAAGGAATTTTTCATGGCCGACATTTTGATGGTTGGGCTGCGGGTGGAATTTCGGGTGGGAATTGTCTGAGTTGAGGGCCGGCGGCGGCGAAGCGGGGGAGGCGATCGAATAGAGTTGGATAGAGCGAGCTCTGGTGTGACCGGACTTTGTCGTGTGTTTGACGAAGCAGCGTTGCACGAGGATGCGCGAGCTTGGACGGCGGATTGGATATCGTTGGTGAGAATCTGAACAGTAACGGACGGGGAGGAGAGGAGAGGAGAAGCCGGTAGAGGCTAGGAAAACGAGCGGTGGGTTTAAAGGCAAACGTGGGAGAAGGCTTTTGTGGGGCCTCACGCATGGAAAAGACGAGCAGCGAGTGGATGGTGCCACGGTGAATGGGCCTCGACGTGATCCGGGCTGAATTGCGTGCGGGGTCGTTACAGCGCTGGCCTGTGGCACAGGGGCTTGTCAGGGGCCCTCATTGGGCGGTCGACTGCTGAAGGGTGCAGCGTGACACCCCGACGGGATGGGGGCCCTGTCCAGTTCACTGTGCCTGCCCGGAAGCCCAGCCCGTCTGGCAAGATTTCTTTCCTAGTCCGGCTTCCGTTTCGCCACGGGCAATTCAAGTTGCGATGTACAACATAATTCCAATGGTGCCAGTGACCGGTACAGCACCCAGTTAGCTGTTGACAACGCATCTCAGGGCAACGCCAGATCTCAATGGGCCGAATCAATTGGATTCTACGGGCTGTCAACATGGAAGAACACTACCACATTCTAGTCAAGCCTGCATAACTGCCACGATGGCATAGTGTGTTTCTCGGGACTCCACCGTGTGTGTGTGTCTTCTCCCCCGGGCGGAGCTTCCATGTCGCGATGACCCAGTGGGACCGAATGCGGATGCTCGGCGTTGTCTTCTTATCAGTCATAAGGCTGGGCGCTCCGAGAAGCCCGTAATACTTACCAAATCCCAGAGAGTGCCGACCACTCTGCGATCAAATCGCTTGTGAGTAGTAAGTGGCTTGGAGGTTTGACCTCTTCGATTAGTCAAAATAAAAGAATCTTGCCATCGTAACTGAAGAGAATCTGGCCACCCAGTTGTTTCTATTAGTGTACTTACCCTTAACGTAGTATTCGGTGTACCCGGGCAGCTGGCAAGCTTGCATACATACTCAGACCATCCTGACCGATATCACCTCGGCACTCGCAATACGCCAGACAGAGTACCAATCAACTCTCCAACCCGTGGCTGTGGGGTGTTCTCCTCGAGTCAAGGTCAGGAGGTACCTTATTAGTGTGGTGACGAAATACCTTGTTCGTCTCAAAGAACCCCAATGGTATTGGCCGAAGATGATGTTCCCTCGTACCACCGGCCGCCGGCCGGCACTTCCCCTACTGCTTCTTGTTCTTCGATGACTCTGGCCAAGCCACGCGATAGCAACATGCTTATTACCTCCCTCTCCTGATCATTACAAGTCCAGCGAGGGCCTTGCCCATATCAATATATTTTGCCAAAAGCTCCCGGATATCCATTTCATCGAAGACTCGACCGACTGACGTGAACCATGGCACCCGTAACACCGGCCTCGTTTCCCTCGAGGCCTGTCTTCCCATCGTATCTCCTACCATCGTTCAAGTTGCCCTTCCGACGGCGTCGCCTGACGACTACCTCGATCATATCGGATGTTCCCTCGTTGAGCAGCTCACCCGAATCTTCGGCCTCGAGCTCCCTCTCCGGCTCACCCACTTCCTCGCTACCCACCTATTTTGACGCCGTCACCCACGGCAAACCATCAACTCACGGCTTCAACACCCCGCCCGCCATCGTCGACCGATCGCCCCGCCGCCTCTCCCGTACGACCCCTGACACCCTCCGCTGCTCCACCTGCTCGTCCGACATCGCTTTCTCATCTCAGATCGTCAGCAAGGGCTTCACCGGCCGTTATGGCCGCGCCTATCTCGTCTCCCCATCATCCCCGTCGTCGACGCCATCACCCCCAGGAGTAGACGCATCCAGCAGCACAGGCCAAGACCTGATGAACATCCGCCTCGGAAAGTCCGAGAACCGCCAGCTCGTCACCGGCTGGCACGTCGTGGCCGACATCAACTGCGCCGTCTGCAGCGCCAGGCTCGGCTGGAAGTACGTCAACGCCCGCGAGCCCGCTCAGCGCTACAAGGTCGGCAAGTTCATCCTCGAGACAGAACGCGTCGTCGGCTTCCGCAGTTGGGAAGACGTCGATGCCGAGTTTGACTTTAACGAGGGAATCATCTCCAACAGCAGCGCCGATGGGAAGAAGAAGCAAACCTCCGCCGCAGACGAGGTCGTCTTCGACTCAGATGATGAGGACGAGTGCGACGACATATTTGCCGGCACCTGGGATCCTGTTGTCGTTGCCCAGAGACGCACGCGCAAGATGTCCCGGAAGCAAGTGGACGACGACTGAGTCACGTTGGACTTGTTCATGATTTTTTCCCCCCTTCATCTTTCAGTGATTTTAATGGCGTTGCAAACGGACCTGGCGAAACTTGGGAGACACGGACGATACCACATGGCTCGACGCCAAACTCTAATGTACGGGCAAGTGAATACCCATGGAAGGACCTTGAATTTGGGGTTTAGGCTGCGATGGGGGAATGACCGCGATAACCGTAACGACTTCCTTGTCATGATTTTGCAATGATAGCTTGTCTGGGATTTATTACCTCACGCCTGTGAAGACTCCTAAGATCCGTGCCCCGCGCACGATGATGCCTGTTCCCCATGTCCTGATGTTGGCTTCTGCCACTATTGTACAATGTCACCTCGAAGACATCGTCGCGAATATGTGCCTTATTCCTTGGGCTCCTCCGCGACATAGTGCAGGTAGGCGCCGAGGAGCTTGATGCCCTCGATGTAGTTGCGCTTGTCCAGCTTCTCGTTGATTGAGTGAGCGCCGTCGGTCGAGCTGCCCATAGGCAACAGCAGCACATTCTTGCCGGTGGCCTGCTCAAAGGTCAGGGTTACGGGAATGCTGCCACCCTCGCGAGTGAAGTCGGGCTGGGTGCCCCAGACGCGCTCGACGGCCTTGGCGGCAGCCGAGAAGTTCCAGTGCTTGGGCGAGGCAACCCACCACTTGCCCGAGTGCTGCTCATACACATTCAAGGTGTTCTTGCTGTTCAGCTTGGCGAACTGCTCCTTGACGTACTTGATGACCGCCTCGTTGGTGGGGTCAATCTCCATGTTCGGGACGGTGCGGATTGAGAACTTGCCAACGACCTTGGCAGGAATGACGGTCTTCGCGCCAGGCGCCGAGAAGGCGCCCTCAATACCGTGAAGAGACAGGGAGGGGTACCTCCAGCGGCCCATCAGCGTCGACTTCTTGTCGTTGTAGATGGTGGTCTGGCTGCCGAGGGATTCATAGATGTTGTCCATGGTGAAGGCAATGTTGTCGTAAAGAGACTCTTCCTCCTTGGTGACAGGGGCCACCTGCTCGGCAATGCCGGGAATCAGGATCTTGCCATTCGTGTCGACGAGGGTGCTCATCAGGCGAACAAGATCAGTCATGGGTTCCTGTGCAGTGCCACCGAAGACGCCGCTGTGCAGATCGGCACCAGGGCCAGAGACCTCGATCGAGTAGTAGTTGCAGCCGCGAAGACCATAGGTCAGGCAGGGCTTTTCGGTGCCCAGCCAGTAGTTGTCGGAGATGCAGACGGCCTCTGCGTCCGCGAAGTACTTCTTGGCCTCTGCGATGATGAGGTCGTCAAGACCCTCAGAACCATATTCCTCCATGCCCTCGAAGCACATGAGAAGGTTGACAGGGAAGTCGATGCCAGCCTTCTGGTGAGCCTCGATGGCGTTGAGCCAGCCAAGAACAGGACCCTTGTCATCGGTAGAGCCACGTCCGAACATCCTGCCCTTGTCGTCGACAGTCAGATCAAAGGGCTCGGTGGCCCAGCCATCGCTCTTCTCAGCGGGCTGCACATCGTAGTGTCCGTACACCAGGATCGTCCTCTTGTTCTTGTCGCTTCCGTATCTCGCCAAGACGACGGGGGGCAGGTCCAGACCCGGCTTGCCGGGTTGCTCGCCCAGCTGTCGGAGCTCGACAGAGGCGCCAAGGGTCTTCAGCTCGTCGGCGAGGAACTCGCCCATGCGAACGACATCGGGGCGGCGAGCGGGCTCGGCGGAGATGGAGGGAATGGCAACAGCTTTTCTCAGACGCTCGATGAAGTGGTCGGTGTCATTGTCGACCTGCTTGAAGAAGCCATCGAGTGAAGGGGCCATTTTGCGAGCTTGATGGTCTCTGATGGCGGGTGTGAGGTAAGTTCGAGTGGATTGAAAGTTGCCAGAAGGTTTTTGAAGCTGTCTAGAAAGTGAAAAGCAAGGACGAGAGCTCGTGAATACACGAGGACAACACAGAGGACGAAGCAGTGAGATGCGGGGCATCGCACCTACGTCTAAAAGGTACCTGCTCATTGGGCGGGAACGGCTGCTTCTTGATAGGAAAAGACCCAGAACGAAAGGCGCAATGGGATCTCATGGCGGGGTAGCGGCCAGCACCGGCACAATGCTTGGCAGCCGAGCCCGGCCGAGAAGGTCCGTATCACGTGATAAAGATATCCCTCATCTTCCAGTGACTTACCAATCCGAAAGAAAGATGCACACGTGACCCAATCCCGACAGTTCGACCCGCTTTCAGTTCCTCCACTTCCATCCAGTCAACGTTCCCGCCCTTTCTCTCCTGTCTGCCTACTTCTTCCCAGCCGTTCCCCCGTTTTCCGTAACACGAACCTGCCGACCTTCACCAACGGACAACGCTTCTCGTCAAGTTGACGACAGTCTCGCCCGTTTCCGCTCGTATCCTCGTTCTCAGTTTGCCAATATCGCCATTACTTTCGACATCTTTGTTTGCTACGCTGCTTTTGTTACTTGCTGCGCAGGTGTCAATCGACTCGCGATCGACTCGAGCGTACCAGCAGCGACGCAAGGGGTCTTCTCTGACGCGGAAGGCGGCTAACAGTACTCGGAGTCCCAGGGCTAGCTCGGGGCTTTACTGATGGTGTCGTGGTGAAGAAACAATTAGGTTGCGAGGAGGACTACAGAGGGTTGCCTATTGCTCACCTCCGTGCCGGCCTCTGGCATTGTACCTTTCTCTTTTTCTTCATTCCATACACCACCTCCCAAAGTCTGCTTGTCTTTCTCTCAAGTAAAATCAGAATTGATTCTCCGTCCTCTGAAAGGTGCAGCGCGAGAGATCAAAGAAAACAAGAACAATAACTGGAAACACTCTGGACCGCAAGTACTCACCTGCTCGCGTGCGATCAAAGGAAGTTGGTTTGGATTCACACAACACGAGACGATCACCATAAGCGTTTTGATCGCCGAAGAAAACAACCGGTCGCAGGCTACACCTCCCGACATCTCACCTTGCTGTCAGCTGCAAAAGCTGAATCATCGCAATCATGTCTTCTTCAGTCTTTTTCAAGTTCAAGTCCCAGAAGGAACCGACTCGAGTCGAGTTTGATGGGACTGGCATATCTGTGTTTGAACTGAAACGCGATATCATATTGAAGAGTGGCCTCGGTGACGGCTCTGACTTCGACCTCGCGATTTACACTGAAGATGGCAGTGACGGTAAGACAACCGTTTGTCCAAGAATCGCAGCCGTGACTAACACCTTAGTAGAATATGACGATGACACAACCATTATTCCACGGTCCACCACGGTTATGGCTCGTCGCCTGCCAGCAGCCAAGCCCGGCGCAGGACGCGGCGCTCGATACGTCTCTGGGAAGATGCCACAGTCGGCGAAGAACTCGGCCCGCAGGGAACAGGCGATAAAGCCCAATACTGTCAAGACCACGTCCAACGCCCTTAACCAAATGAACAGTGCCATGACAGAAGAAGAGAAGATGGCTGCCATGTTTGCTGCCCAGAGCGAGCAGTGGTCGGCCCAACAAGAGGAGATGTCTCAGTATGTTCCCCCTTCCACTGCTCACATTTACACTTACTAACAGCATGTAGTCAAACGCCGGTGTTTGCGAAAGGAGGCGCGAAGAGGCCTGCCAACGTACCTGACCACGATCCGCCCAATGGGTATATTTGCTACCGTTGCGGCGAGAAGGGCCATTGGATTCAGCTCTGCCCGACGAACGACGACCCAGAGTTTGACAACAGGCCGAGAGTAAAGCGGACGACGGGCATTCCTCGATCATTTTTGAGGACTGTCGACAAGTCGGCCGTCCTTGCACAGGCTGGCGATGATGATACCAAGAGACCATCAGGTATCATGGTCAACGCCGATGGTGAATTTGTTGTGGCTGAACCTGACAAGGCCTCGTGGGAGCAATTCCAAGCTAAGGCGAAGTCTTCAGCGTCTGCTGCCAAGGCGATTGCGATGGGTGACAAAGAGGTGGAGGAGAAAGGGCTGGCGTGTCCCATCGACAAGAAGATGTTCATAGAGCCAATGAAGACGCCCTGCTGCCAGAAGACGTACTGCAATGATTGCATCACCAATGCTCTCATCGAGTCGGATTTTGTCTGCCCGAACTGCAAGACAGACGGCGTCTTAATTGACGACCTGAAGGCGGACGACGAGGCTACCCAGAAGATGGATGAGTATCTCAAGGAGAAGACAGAGGCAAAAGCATCAGCCGCACCCGCGTCTCCAGTTGCTACATCTTCGCCCAAGGAGAAGGCAGCGCCTACCGAGACAGAGACCACGGAGACTGCAAAGGTCGAGACGGATGGTCCCCAGACAGGCTCGCCTAAGACGCAGAAGTCGCCCAGCGAGACTCAGGCTGCCGCATCCGCAGACAAGTCTACACCAAAGTCGGCTACCGCCACGCCCACAGCTGCTGCCGCGGAACCCACTGCCTCCACAGAAGCCGATGCCAACACCAAGAAACGACCTGCCGACGATATCCTGGAGAACCCCAAGATCCCCAAGGCGCCCAAGGCCATGCAAAGGCAGATGGAACAGCAGCAACAACAGCAGCAACAACAGCAGCAACAACAAGCCATGATGAACGGCATGTTCGGCATGCCCATGAATCCGATGATGGGCTTCAACGGCATGCCCATGGGTAACTTTCCCATGGGAATGCCGAACATGAACATGGGTATGGGCATGAACATGGGCATGATGAACGGCATGAACCCGATGATGGGAGGGCCTGGATTCAACCAAATGGGCGGATTCCCAGATATGAGTGGGAACGGCATGTTCAACGGCGGCTTCAACAACAATAATATGAACGGTGGCATGCCCAACGTGCCCAGCGGACCCAGCGCAATGAATGGCATGGGGGGCATGGGCATGAACAACTTCAACAATCAGCAACAGCGGCACAATTTCACGCAGCCGAGCAACGATGAAGACGCCTACTTCCGCCGGCCAGTAAATCCCCACCGCCACCAACAACGGCAGCGGCGTGTTCGCCCGAGTGACTATCGGGAACTGTGAGCTGCATTTGGTCACTGCAGCAACGGATTACTGCAACAGACAGTATCCTATGTATATTTAAACGAGCTGTTCAGCTGCCTGAGCGTTCATGAGCCTAGATATGGCACAGACTCGTAGCATCGAGTATCGGCGTTTAGGGACCCTGGCGTTCAAGGCGGACTGCATCTTCACAGGAGTAGGGAAGCTGATTCTTCCGCTTTTGGAGAACACATCAGGGAGGGATGGGTGTGGCGCCCAATCGCGTCGTAGTGGTCGACGAGACGGTTGCAGCCATTCTAGTACAGACATGTCAGGAATAGACAGTTGTCTTGCAAACCTTTTATGGGTATCAAACATTCGTGACTGTGTTCTATGTACCCCTGGAACCACTACGCCTGTCCGACCTACCACCCGTTTGAAATTCGTGACTCTCGCTCATGTGCTCGTCTTTTTCTGTGCGCAGGACGTCTGCTCAAAATAATCGTGAAGCATCCCCTTCCCAATATCGATCGACCTAATCCATCACCGGGGGTTGGTAAGGATGCACCAGCATGTTGCTAAACTGCTCGAGCTTCTCCTTCCCGCGCACCTCCTCGACAAGCAGGGGCATCTTGACAACGTTGAACTCGTCGTAGAGCTCGCCAATCTGCTCGAGGTACTTCTTCTGCATCTTGCGGCGGGCGTTGCACTGGTCGCAGTCGGAGCCCTTCTTAGGGAAGAGCAGCTGGTTGACCACGATGCAGTGGGTATCGATGCTGTAGCTGGCGAGCTCCTGGATCATGCGCTCCGTCTCGTAGAGCGAGAGGAACTCGGCAATACACACGCATACGAAGGTGGTGAGGTTCTCGTCCTTGAACTGGGTGTTGACCTCGGAGATCGTCTCGCGCAGTGCCTCGAGCTTGGCCATCATGTCATTGAGGTTCTGACCGTTGGGCAGCTGGCCGCCCTGCCCAAGGAAGCCGTTGAGGAGGGGTCCGTATTGCGAGGAGAGCTGGGAGACCTTGGCGAGAGCCTTTTCGAGGACGGTGGGGAACTGGAGGAAGCGGAGGGTGTGGCCGGTGGGTGCCGTGTCGAAGATGATGGTCTCGTAGGACATGGACTTGACCTGTTTCAGGATTTCGGCGAACGACATGGCTTCGTCAATACCGGGGATCTGGACAGTAGAGTTGTTAGTGGTGGGCCATGCGGCGCGGGGTCGGGGGACAGCCATACTGCGAAAGCGAGGTCCTGCATCATGCTTCCAATACCGCCACCCATGGCGTCCATGTCCTCTGCGCCCTGCCCTGCGAGGAGATCCTGCATGCTGCCGTTGGGATCGATCTCCATAGCGGAGAGGTTGTCGAAGCCATCAATGAGACGGGCGTCCTTGCCGAACTTCTGGTTGAAGGCGTCGGACAGGTTGTGCGCCGGGTCGGTAGAGATGAGGAGGACCGACTTGCGGACCTTGGCGAGCTGGATGGCGAGCGAGCAGGAAGTTGTAGTCTTGCCCACACCACCCTTTCCACCCACGAACACCCAGCGAAGTGAGCGCTGGTCGAGAAGCGACTGGAGCGAGGGCTCCATGGCGTCGGCATCGATGAGGGCAGCCATGATGTCGGGACAGGTATGAAGTTGACGTGGTACGACACTGGGTGACTCGGGAGGTAAATTTTTAGCTCAGTTGGTAGACGTTTTTGAACAACTGAGACAAAGATGAAGCTGTGAACGCTTTGGAGCTGTACTAGTGGTAAAGAGCAGGAATCCAGTGTGACATTCCAAGTAATTCTAGAAGCACTGGTTCGCGTCACAGGCGCTGTAACGTTGGCTAGGCCAGCCTGAAATGGCGGGGCAGCTGGGGTACTGTGCTGAGTACGCAATTGAAGGATACTCACACGGTCAAATCATCGCAATTCGCGTCTGGATGATCAGACGGATCCTAACACCGAACTGCACCCGCCTTGCCGTCCTTCGACAGCAGACGATCTCAGCACAATGTCAAAAGGTGCTAATGTGATCCGAAGCTTGTCGAAAGGGATTTCTTCGCGGACACTCCAGGTGACCGTGGTTCCCACGCCTGTCAAATTCCAGGAGCGCCGCGCTGTCTTGCACGCGCTGCAAAAGTTCGCAAAGGTCGAGGTCTTTCGAAAGCTCGAGGTTTGTGGCTCACTGACCCTTTCACTTCGCTCCTTGTCTGTCATCCGCTGACTTACTTCTCCTCCGGCAGGATCATGTGTCGTCCTTTGTCCTGGTGACCTCCGAGGACCAGCTCGCAAAAGCACTCACCCGACAAAGTCCACTCGAGTACCAGCTTGTTGTCGAACAACCTAGCGACGGCGTAAGGGGTTTCCTGACGAGGACACCGTCTACAGATCCCATCATACAGAATAAGGAGCTCGGCGCAACGCAGGTGGCCCCGCAACCAGAAGCACATGATGGAAACACCAAACACTTCACAGTACACATCTTCCCGATGCCCGAGTACCTTCACGCTTCGGCCATCCGCGCATCTCCCTTGCACGGACAGTGGCCAGGACCCCGCCTCAAAACTGCGATGAGCATCGTTCTTAAGGAGTCTTTCGGAGCAAACGACCTTTCAGCGGAGGGCCTATCAGACTGGGAGAATGCCGGGCAAAGCGCCAATGCGACAAAGAGTAAGGAGGTCGAAGATCTCCTATTCGGCAACAAGGCGATGGACCCAAGGAAACGCGCGCTCAAGGAGCGCCTTCTCCGTGGCGAGAGAAAACGAAACATGCCAGCGGTCATCAACGGGCTACTACATCTGCAAGCCGACAAGAGCGCCCATCAGGGTCAGGGCGGCAGTTCACAGCCAGGAACATGAGCCGCAGAGGTGACGTGGCTGAACAAGAAACCTCACACAATCTCTCGTCCGCTTGCAAGAATGGGGTGCCCGTTGCTCGGCAAGATGCCACACACCCACCCCCTCGATATCGACGATAGAGACATCATGTCGACTGGATCGTCAGATCTACCGGTGGGAAGGGAGACCATGGCCCCATCAGGTACGCACATGTCTCTGGATTCGATCAGGCATGGTATGAACCGCGAAGACGGCATTTTTGCGTTCAATACTGCGCATGCCGACCATGCCTCGCAAACATCACACCGAAATGGGGCCAGAATCGGCCTGCCGTGGCGCACGAGTCAAATGCCAAGTGCACACAGAAATCTATTTAAATACAGCATCGCCATCCACGTGGGACTATTACGCCCTGGGTGATGGCGGTGCGGCGCTATATAAGCCCAAACCGCAGTGCAGGTGTTCGGCTATTACGCGGCAACCTCGACATTACGTGGACGCGGATGCAGCACAGGCAATAGACTCCGTTGCACGGATACAGGGCAGATCGAACAACATCGCGATCAGCGCTTTTCAGATTTTGCCTGGCTTCTCTTTTCCTGAATTCGGTGACATAGCAGGCAAACCCACCCGCCCCTGCGTCCAAGACAAACTTGGCCAGACGATTGCAGGACCAAGAGCCCGGCTGCGCGGTTGCTTTAGGCTCCATGTTCTTTACCTTACATAGTGGCTAGCGATGGCACGGGCCCGAAATGAGATGACCTACGATCAAATTCAGGGTAGCACCCAGGGTCAGGATCTAAACAGAGCCGAGGCGCAGCGACGTCATCGGGTGGACCCACCACCCAAAACCTCAACCGTATCGCTTGGTGTTCTTGGTCACCACCCTGGACATATGCCTCCTGGCAGCCCCGACAACCTGGCACTCCTGGCATTTGCTGTGCTCGTAGCGTGAGGTGGTATCACACACACGGCCTCGTTGCGCTACCCACATCGTCAGGGCAGTGACGTACAGCCTAGACCGTGAGCGGCCTCGCCATTGGTGGTCTCGCCCGGTTTGATTCACACTCGTGAGCTTTGGTCGATCCACGATGCTTGTCCTGATCCCGCATTCCTTGTTTCGGCCCCAGTCTGCGTGCCCTCCCCTCCGTTGACCTCTCGGGGGACCCTGTGGTCGTCATTCTGCACTGCCGGCAGCTACGTATGATGATGATGCAGGGCCTCCCTTTGCCGAGCCTGTACCTGGTTTAGGGGTCTCGTGGGGTGCAAGCCCCGGTGCTCACTTATATATGTCCATGCCGTGTCCCAGCACCTGAGCTACATTCTCTCTCATCAACCACACATAAGTAAACCGCATTCACAGCATTCTGCATTAATACCTTGTGCTCTTCTCTTGAGCCCCTTGCATCACCCCCACAAGATCACAAGCCCACCACTTCCTTCGGCGCCTTAGTCGGTCAGTCAATATGGGCCTCCTTAGCTTCGTCAACCACTTCGGCACGTTCCTGCTGTTCGTGGCAACGATCCTGCTTATTGTCACCTCCATCTCTGCCCCCACGGTGGACAGGATCTCGTTCTTGACGGTGGATCTCGGATCTGAATCGGGAGAGATCACGTTTGGCACATTCGGCTGGTGTGTTCGCGGCAGTGCAAAGTAAGTGACTCCTCCGCCGCTCCGATAATGTGTAAGCCATCGAATACTGACTTGGTTCGTAGTGATCAGTGCTCCAGCGCTCAGATCGGCTACAACCCTGCCGATGTGATCTCCCGCTTCGAGGGTTCGGACTACTCCAATGCCCGCGAGAACACCGCCGAGGCCCTGACCAACGTCATGATCCTGCACCCCATCGCCGCAGGCATCTCCTTCATCGCCTTCATCCTGTCCATCGGCACCAGCTTCTTCGGCTCCTTCATGGCCTCGCTGGTCGCCCTCAGCGCCTTCGTCGTCACTCTCGTCGCCCTCGTCTGCGACTGGGTGTGGATGGCCATTGTCCGCAACAACGTCAACAGCAGCGATGACGGCGGCAACCCCGCTGCCAGTGCCGACTATGCCGCTGCCCTGTGGCTCGCTCTCGTCGCCGCCATCTGCACGCTCATCGCCTCCATCATCCTGTTCTTCACCTGCTGTGCCGGCCGCCGCAACCGCAGCCGCGCCGAGCGCAACAAGGCCGAGTACCACTCGCCCCCTGCCACCACCCGCCGCCGCTGGTGGTCTCGCAACCGCTACTAAGCCATCCGTTTAAGCCTTAACGAGCAGCCTGGAGCTGCGGGCGAGCAGTACGAGGACCATGCGCTGTAAAGCGGAACCTGCTTTACGAGTGAGAGCACTTACACGAAGCCTGTGGGTGGGGAGTGAACAGGGTGAAGGGTCTTGTTTACCAGCCTTATGATACCATGCAATTTCCTCTTCACGAATTCTTACCTCTAATACAACCTAATGAAAAATGAATACAAGAATTAAATCAAGATCGTACCGACGTGATACTCTCGTCCCATGATACTCCCCTCCATCGGCCCCATCCCCCAGAAAGGAAAGGCGAACACCCTTTGGGTCTACCGTGAGACCCGCTTCGTCCACAGAAGGTCTTGTAAAGCCTCAGATTCGCGCTGAGACGCATCGAGCGCCTTAAAAGGCGCAACAGTCTACATCTCCGATCGTATAGTGGCTAGTATGCCAGCTTGTCACGCTGGAGACCGGGGTTCAATTCCCCGTCGGAGAGTTGCTTTTTGTCGATTATCGTGACGACTTCATTTTTGTTCATTTTATTTCATTTCAGGGCCTCTGCCCAGCCCTTATGAACCCACCCGCAATCTGGAATTTTCAACCAGCCGTGGAACAACATGTCCCAGCGGCCGAGGTCCAATTCTCCGATCGTATAGTGGCTAGTATGCCAGCTTGTCACGCTGGAGACCGGGGTTCAATTCCCCGTCGGAGAGTACTTTTTGTCAGTCTGGGTGACGGGTGAAGGTCTTTGGTGTTCCCCGTCTTGTAGGTGATCACTCGGCCGTAACGCGTGAGCTCCTTATGCCCCCTAACGATGATTTCAACGTCTCAAGCGGCCCTGGTGACCTCGTGTGTAAGCCGCTGCTCTTCCTCATGCTCGACGGGTCGCGGGAACTACACATCTCTCAGGGTCGCATCAGAATCAAACTTGAGCTAGTGTTCGGTACACACGGCGATGGAACTGCATCAGCGGTGGATAACACGGCTGGGAAGTCGGTCACCGGGAACCCGGCAATTCTGCTTGGAGACTTCAGGCGTGTCGCCAGGAACGCAACCGAGCCAGGGCAGGCAGGCGATCATGTCAGGCCACCAACGGTGTGACCGCTGGGCTGCCGACAAGCTGTGCTCCGGGGCTTGGCTTGCATCAGCGATTGCGAACCAGTGGACAGCCTCAAGACACGCGGCGTCCAATGGTGACGAACACGCAGATCCAGCGATCACCAAGTTTCGAATGGGAGGGTGTTCTGGGTGGGTGCGAACTAGAACACCTGCTGTGATTGACGTTCGCACTCGACGGCTAGTAAAAGCAAGCATGCTCTGCATGTCGAGCTTGAAACTCCGCTGCTGGCGACAACACCGGCGGGCGCGATGCGATGCCTGGACGGCTTGGAGAAAGGTTGTCAAGGAGCCGTGTTTGTCGGTGTGTTATTCCATGTCCGCTGACTATCTGTGTCTCGGGCAATGCTCCAGGCTGTCCATTCATAGGGGTTGTATGGCGAGACACACAGCTGGTGATATGAATGTCGAAACGGATAGGCCGAGATGTTGGGGCCACGCAAGCAGTTTAAGAATCATGAGCTGGAACTCTGCTGTTCGGAGTCAGCTGCCCAACATATGCATTGATGGCCTTGATAGTCGATGCAGGTCTGAGAGTACGGCAGGAGATTCGTCAGTGATGGTCAGACTGCCAAACGGTGTCGATTCGGCCCGCCTGTACTCCAGTCGCCCACATGGCATGGCATCATGATGGGATGGAAGACGATCTTGACGATGTCCCTGCGTGCCTGCCGTTGAATAGCGATCATGGCGCCCGTTGTGGGGAAAGAGCCCTGGAGCCGCCGGTAGTGACCCGTCGCCTCGGTCTTTCCAGTCCGTTCTTTTGCCACGGCGACGTCTGCACCGTGCCACCTGCCCGCGCTCTTCCAGGTTGCTGCCCAGGGCGATCACCAGAGCCTGGGGCCTTGTCTGTATAACTTGGAAGGTCAGACGACACGAATGAATTTCTCTCCCAAGTCCTCCTCGTTCAGTTCGACTTCAGCAATTTGCTCACCTCTTTGCAACGTCCGAATAACCAGCTGGCTCTCAGCTCACTTCCTGTTCGTGCCCCAGTGCCTTACGACCGTCTACAGCGTACTCGTTGGCTCGACCGACCGGCAACCCCGAGTCCCGAATATTCCACCGTCAACAGGCGCCGAGTGGAGTCCAACATTGCTCCCCAAGCCACGGCCCAGCTGGGCCTGAACACAGCTTCGCCTGTCCTGCTGAAGCTCGAGGCTCAGCCACGTTAAGACCGAGTTTGACGATCTCCAGTCGCCTACATCCTGTCAGCGGTCAGCGGCTAGTACTGGACTATCATAGTGCTTGTAGAAGTAGCCGCGTCAACAGCCCTGCCCCGCGTCCGGCGCTGCTCG
Source organism: Furcasterigmium sp. R96-07A1 (assembly GCA_037042015.1). NCBI lineage: Eukaryota > Fungi > Ascomycota > Sordariomycetes > Glomerellales > Plectosphaerellaceae > Furcasterigmium > Furcasterigmium sp. R96-07A1. The sequence goes on from JAXQJP010000346.1 coordinate 213,026, forward strand.
CCCCAGCAAGTCATCTAAGGTAGGTCAAGCCCGTTCTTCTTTAGCCGCTTCCCTCCCCGCTGCGCAAGGCCTCGGATGCACTCGTTCCAGAAGGCGGACCAGGAAGACCAAGGTGTCTGTCACCCGAGCCACGCCCCGCCACTGGCCGCCCCGAGGCTCGCGATGCTGTGCAGGGTCTGGTGGAACCTCCCAGGAGCCTCGGCCGCCAATCGCATCCCCTGTTTCTTCACTCTCCCGCCCAGCAGGCCTCACCCTCCCAACAATGCGAGTCGTCACGATCCCTGTCCATAACCCGCCGGCCTTGGCCGACAGGAGAAGAGGAGTTCCCTTGTAGGACAAGACGGCCGCAGAGCGAATCGCCCTTCTGCGTCTTCCGCTGCCTCCTCACGTCTGCACGCCACTGTACTTGCTGCGCGACTTGATACCGTCGAGGTTTTCCCCCGCGCTTGAAATTGATCGAGTCTTACAATACATGGCCGGGAACGTTCACCGCCAGAAACTCTCACGGGTCTTAGACAGGAGAGACAGGCAGATTCAGCCCTAGTCGCGGCCCTACCGAGTCATCTCCGGGGCTTGTTTAGGCCCCCAGGCTGTCGCTCTTCCCGCTTTGGCCGAGCCTCATCTCAAGTCATAGCTACCTACAGTGGCTACATCACCATTTGGAGGGGGGATTCGTCACCGTCCAAGACGCTAAAAGGAATCTCGGCATCCCGTCCGAACAAACACGGGGCCACGCCTCAAAGGCCATTTGCGCGTTCTCTGTTTCCCTTCTGTTCACTTCCTTTTCCACTCTCACCTTTTGTCTCAACGTAACCTTCCCTCCATTCCCTTTCTGTCACCTTCCAGCAAAGACTAGACACCCTTGTCTCTACCTACTGGGCTGCCCCCATATCTGCATTCACATCCCGGCCACAAGCTGCTCACCACACCTTGACATATATCCCCCCTTCCTCTCCACCCAGGTTGACCACATCATACTAAACCGTTGTTCTTCTCCACATACAGTCCAGAACACTATTTTGCCTGATCAACTCTTCTTCGCCATGGCTTCCGAGCCCTTGAGCCCGAGGCTGTCGACCTCAAGTCGCCCGCATCTCCCGAAGCATGACACTGGGTTCCCTGAGCCCTTCAACGGAGGTAAGCTCACCGCTCTTCAGGGTGCCGAGAATCGCCAGCCACTTTCCTTTTGCTGACAGTGCGCATCAGTCTCCAACACCACGCTCCCCCACCCCGAGGCCAATCTTTCCCCGGATGCCGTCATATCTCAGGAAGACATCAACTTCACCGGCTTCATGCGCCGCAGCCGTCGCCCTTTCGGGCGCCACAAGTCCAAGCGCACCATCAGCCATGGACGCATCACCGCAACCATGGAGTCCCTCTACGGCCGTGACGCCCCGATTGAGGAGGAGGAGGAAGACGGTGTCGACTCGGCCCTAGAAGGCCATGGCGCCCCAAGATCGAGGTCTGGCTCCAGCGTGAACCCTGCGCGACCTGGCGTGATGAGTGTTTCGACCGGCCGCCCGTCTACCAGCAGGGATGCCGACAGCATATTCTCTCAGTCCAACGGGGATGTTTCTCCCACCACCTCGACCTCATCCATCAAGAAGAAGGGAGGTGTCTTCCGCAAGCTTCGATTCCTCAAGTAGGAAACTGAGGGCGATTGTGGACCACGACCAATATTGCCGGCACACAACCGGCCACGGCCTCGCAACGAGGGCCCCCGCGCCTTCGATGATGACCACACGAATAATGACCAAGCGTTGATATCTGTTTCTAGCGTGGAGTTTGGGACCTATGATTACGGATTTAGGGGCCAGGGGATGGCACCGGAAAAATAGGTGTCAGGCGGCCGCCTACACGAATGACTTTTGGCTTGCTCTCCTCGAGCGCGCCATATCCGCCAATTCGATACGTGCGGCAAGCTCAGCACACCAGTTTCCCTCGTTAGGCATACGTAGTCACTAATTTAGGCAAAATGAAGTAAAACACTATCATTTTTAAGTGGAAAGTACGGCGGGATGTTTTGGGAAGTGACTTGCTAAGGTGGCCACCAACGCTATGCTACGACTTTGAGACACCACGTCGGCACACGGGTGTGTCTGCTTAGCTGCCCCGATACGTGGTGTAGCTGTAGGGTCCCAGCAGCAGGGGAACGTGGTAGCCCTGGCCCTCCTCGACGTTGAATACGACGACAACCTCTGGGAAGAAGCAGTCCTTGCCCTGGGCGGCGTAGTGGGCCTCGACGTCGAAGCGGAGGGTCCAGCGGGAGGGGCCGCTGATGTCGCCGAGGACATCCTCGAGCGTGTAGACGGGGACCTCGCCGGCGGCCTGGTCGGAGCTGTAGGGGAGCCAGACCTTGATGCGGCCGTCGTCGTCGGTGAGGGACTCGAAGGTCTTGGGGGCGCTGGAGAGGGTGGACTGTTGCTCGCCGGCGCGGGCGGCGGGGACCGCGGGGGAGGAGAGCTGGACGCGGACGCCGCGGGCGGGGCGCCCGGTGGTGGTATCGAGGATGTGGCAGGTGATGCGGTCTTTGACGGGGGTGGCCATGGCGGGCGGTCTGGCGGGGGGTTTTAAGGGACCCGGCGGGAAAGGGGGTTGGATAGTACGGGGAAGGGAGATGCGAGGATCAGCAGTGTCCGGGTGAGGTAGAGGCTGGAGGGGGTTTGTTGATCGTTGGGCGGCGGGACGTGAGGTGGACGATGGCGGGGTAATGTAAGGCAGAGCTGGAGATATGGGGCCGTTGAGGGCGCGGTGTTCCCCGGTGCTGGTGCCTGCCAGCCTGATTCGGCGCCGCACTCACGTATCACGGCCTGGAGAATCGCTCAACTCTTGAATCAAGAGCGTCTAAAATCTTTATAGCCATGTGCGAGTAATAGGTCTTTTGTGGTCCAAATCGTCGGCTCTCACGGCCAAGGCCACACAGCCTCTCTTGCTGCTGGCGCAGCTACTTGTCATTGGGCTCGTGGCCTCGAAGCTGCGGATACCGTAGCGAAGGCTTGCAGCTTTGGGCTGAGGCGGTCCAAAAATAGAACTGTCAGCGACGGAGTTCACGATTCACAGAAAGAGAATATGTGATACAGAATGCCCGCCAGTGCGAATGAGGATATCGTGTACCCTCAAAGCGTCAGCTTCGGCGACCGGCAGGCTCCGATGTGCTGTTCCGCCCGGCGGGGCCGGCAGTCATGGCCCGTGCGGGCCGGTCAGCGCCCCGGAGCCGGGCGTTACGTAAGTCAGATGCTGTGCCATGTGGCGGGAAAGGCCATGTTTGCTTTCCTGTAACTCGGGACTCTGTGTCGAGCGGCAGGCATACATCTTATGATATTAGGCATATGGATGGCTGCAGCCGGGCACTAGCATCCCGGGGGCTTGCCGAGGCTCAAAGTGCCTCTGGTTCCCATTCAGGACATGAGAGAAATTGAGAGGTGATGAGAGAGGGCCTAAATTCCCTCAGTCACGCATGGCGAACAACTCGATGGTGGACTTAGGACTGTACTCAAGCTGCCATGGCCAAGCTTTCGGCAGTTGCATACAGCAGGGGAACCACGATGAACAACAGGTGAGCAAGAGCCGAAGAGCAATGTCCAGCATCGCCAGCAGCGACGGTGCATGTGCGATGACAAGGCCAAGGATCAGATGGTGGCGCGTCCCATATGAAAAGCAGGGACCGGTGCTCTCATCCGGGGCCTTGGCGACGGGTCGAGACCGAGTCAGTTTTGGGGCGATGCGAAAAGGGGGACACGACGACGATGCGCTGGCCAAGTGGCTGCTTCTGTGGTCAATCTTGTTGTTGCTGGGCATGTATGTGCCTGTGCAACAGGACGGTGAGGCGTTGCGTCATGATGGGCTGTTGTGGTCGCAGAGATCACATTGGCCGAGCCATGCCCAGCAGGTGCCGAGCGTCTGGGTCAGGTTCGGCAGGACGAATTAGCTTTGCGATAAGGAGGGTCGCCGATCCGGGCAGGGAGGCAGAAACACGGCAAGAGGCAAGGGGAGATATGGGAAAGGAACGAAAGATGAGGGCCCAGACCGGGCGTCTCTGGGCGGTGTTCCATTAAGGTTTTGATGTGCCAGTAGTGCTAAGTAAAGAGCTCTGGGGACCGCATCGTGGAAACGACGTCACCATGCCGTTGCAGTTTGTATCTGTACTTTCCTCGTAGAGGGACCGCCAAAGAACCTTTGAGTGACGGTAGAACGATGCCTAATTGCACTACCAAGATTGGGTAGTTACAGGGAAAACAGGAGAGCTAGAGCTCATCCGGATGGGCTTTTAGGTGCTTCAGGGGCAGGTAGTGGGGCACATTGATGCTAAAGCCCCAGGACAGCGGGGCTACCATCCCATCAGAGGTACGTACCCCGCCAATGCACCAGAACAGAGCTGGTGGGAGATGATTGTTTTCTTGACCAGAACCGTCCCTCTTGGTATCGTCTCGTCAACATCTTGGCATCCGCCAGTGCTGACGTTGTACCCGCTCGCTGGGCGTGTCATGTCCCTCTTTACCATCTGCTGGCGCGAAAAATTGCCAGAATAAAAATACACAGTCCTCTGCCCTCCGTCGCCATGCTACCCTCCTCTTCTTGATCCTGCTTTTGATTCTCTTGACGCTCGTTGTAGAGTGAATACTCTCCCCAGGCTTTGATCCCAGGATCTCAATTCCCATCTGGGCGCTTTCAACCATTGATTTGATTTGTTTGTCTTGATACCCTCAACGCGTCTGCTTCTCCCTCTACCCTTCGTCATGGCCGACGCCGAGCAGCAGCAGAAGCCCACATCAGAACCAGAGCGGAAATCTTCAACCGAGCAGCCCGAGCAGCCCATCGTGCAAGAGCCATCTCACTCGGAGCAAAGCAACACGGATGTCGCTGATGGTGAAGATCACCAGCGGAGACCCCGAGCATCTTTCCAGGCCGAACACCCCATTCGCTCGGCTCAAAATATCCAATACCTCAACGACGAAGAGGTCAAGCAGTTTGTCGACGACCTCGATCACAACGATGACGGATACATCGACATAAGCGAGGTGGAGCTAAAGCTCGACCATGCTCACGACGAGCTCGCACCCGAGGCCGACACTCACCATGTCATCAAGTCTGATCACGACACCCATGACGCAGAGGCCCGTCATGCCTTCCTCCGCTCTATGATGGGCTCTGATGCTCAGCGCATCCCCCGCGCCGACTTCGAGAAGCTGGTTCACGAATGGAAGATTCCCTCCCTGAAACAGGCCCAGAAGCAGGAGGAGGAGGAAAAGGGATACTTCAAGCGGCTCCCGGGCTGGCGCAAGATCCGTGCATACTGGGCTGTCCACGGCCCTGAGATTGCCTTCATTGGCCTCGTGGCTGCTACGATCATCGCGTTCGCCGTATGGCAGCTCGTCAAGTACCAGACGACATACCCGTATCGTGCCGCCTTCGGCTGGGGCGTGGTCATGGCCAAGACCAATGCCGGCGCTCTGTACCCGACCTTCTTCTTCCTGATCCTCAGCATGTCCCGCTACTTTTCCACCTGGCTGCGAAGGTCTTACTACATCTCCCGATTTTTCAACTGGGACCTGTCGCAGAGCTTCCATATCCGGATCTCCTGCCTCGCGCTTCTGTTCGCGACCCTTCACGCCATCGGCCACTTGACTGGCTCATTCCGCGCCGGAAGCGATCCTGCCAGAGAGGATGCCGTCGCTGATGCGCTCGGTGCCGACATGGTACCTCGTCCTTACATCGACTATGTCCGCTCGCTGCCCGGATTCACTGGCATTACGGCGCTTGGTTTGTTCTACATTCTCGCCGCCCTTAGCATGCCTCAAGTGCGCAAGTGGAACTACGAAGTTTTCCAGCTCGGCCATCTGCTCATGTTCCCCATCATCGGCTTGATGATGGCTCACGGCACGGCTGCCCTCCTTCAGTGGCCCATGTTCGGCTACTTCCTTGCGTTCCCTACCCTCCTCGTTCTTGTCGAGCGACTGGTTCGCATTTTCCTCGGCTTCTTCACCCTCGACGCGACCCTCAAGGTCCTTGATGGCGAGACCGTCGAGATCACGACGACCATTCCCAGTGAGCGCCTCTGGACTTACAAGGCTGGCCAGTACATCTTCCTGCAGGTACCCAGCATCAGCTTCTTCCAGTGGCACCCCTTCACCGTCTCCTTCTGCCAGGGCAACAAGATGATGGTTCACATCAAGACGGACGGCGACTGGACGAACAGACTCCGCAAACTCGGCGGCGAGTCGGGCGAGTCCACGATCAAGGTCAGCGTGAACGGCCCCTTCGGCGCCCCGGCGCAGCGCTTCTACGACTTCAACCATTCCGTCATCATCGGTGCCGGCATTGGTGTCACGCCATTCTCCGGTATCCTGGCGGACATGCAGTACAAGGACGATCAGGACCACGGTGGCCCCGATCAGCCCTCGCACAACGGCGAACGCCACGACTCGGACGCGACCGCCGCCGCCCAAGATCAAAGCTCAGCCGAGAAGACAGCAGCCAAGGCAGAGAGAGGCCATGACCTTCTGCAAGCCCCCAACCCGCACTCTGATCTCAAGGCTCATGTGGTCAACAATCAGCGCAACCCTCATCCTCGCTCCGCCCACACTTTCGCTGATGATTATCGCCGCGTCGACTTCCACTGGATGGTCCGTGAGCGTAACTACCTGCTCTGGATCTCGGACCTGCTCAACGACGTATCTCGCAGCCAGGAGTGGCACCGGGATCACGAGGCCGAGCCTCATCTCGACATTCGCATCAACACGCACGTCACTGCGAAGCGCAAGGAGATCAACACCCACGTCTACCGTTGGCTCCTTGAGATGCACCGCACCGACAAGCACCCCGCCTCGCCCATCACTGGCCTCCTCAACCCCACTCACTTTGGCCGTCCCGACTTCGACACCATTCTGGACGAGCACTACGAGGATATGCGCCAGTACCGTGCTGCCATCCGAAGACAGGCACGCGGCGACAAGCCCGAGGCCGCTCCCACCAACGGTGCCGCCACGCCGCCGGTCCCGGATGGGGAGTACTACAAGGAGGACGAGGAGCTCAAGGTCGGCGTGTTCTACTGCGGTGCGCCTGTTGTTGGAGAGATCTTGGCGGACAAGTGCCGGGAACTGACCATCAGGGGCCGTCATGATGGGAGCAAGATTGAGTATCACTTCATGATTGAGGTGTTTGGCTAGATGGGGTAATAGAGGACATACGTAATAAATCAGCTATGACTTTTCACTTGCCTGCTGTCCTGCCTTATGAGATTATGGAGGTCTTTCTGCACAGTTCATCATGCAATTGGAATCAGAAACAGAGTCTGCATAAGCACCGTGCAGGACAAACGTGAGTCTGATAGCCCTGGCGACCTCTTCGGTTGTGTACAGGACTTGAAGTGGTAGAGGGCTGGAATGACGAAGAGCTCCTCTGGAGCTGACCTGAAAGGCGCAGGGCGAAGCAACTGGCTTGATATACATAAATTTATCCTCAAGACCTTGCAATGCGCGTCGCAGGGACGAGAGAAGTATGGCGATAAACATCTAGCCACTGCTCGGGTATCATTGCAACCACGCACAAAAAAAACAGCAAGTCACCTACGGCGCCGGCTTTGCGAAAGATTTCAAAGCCCGCCCCGCCGTTTTGCTCTTCTCGCCCTCAATCTTCAGCTTCGCCACCTTGAGATAGCCCCCTCCCACGGCCGGGATGGAAGCCGCGTCACTCCCGTCACTCGCGGGCGCGAACGATAGGTCAACCACTCGGCCTTCCGAGGCCCCGTGCCCTGGACGGTCAACCCAAGACACGATGTCGCCGGTCATCTCATCGGAGCAGCTGTCCAGTGTCTCTACATCCTCGAAAATGACCCTCTTGCTCTTTCCATCCTTGGCCATGGCGTGCGTCCAAAGGGGGCCCAGGACTCGCTGGTGCCGCACAAAGTCATCCGCGGTCCATCCGTTCCATTGGATCTGGCGGTCTGACTTGACCAGCTTCGGCGCGTGGCTGAGATCGGCGCCGTCGTCGATCTTGTTATCCCGCGCCGGTTGGTGCGGCGGGACGTGGACGCCGTCGCGGAGCCCCTGGACCAGCATCTCTGCCGCCACGGGCGTGACGAGGTCATGGAGATCTTGAAGAGTGGCGTTGGAAGGCACGGGGAGACCCGGGCTAGGTGTCTGGGCCAGGATCGTTCCGTGATCGAACTTGGACTCGTGCAAGGTCTGGAGGGTGACGCCGGTGTACGGGCGATTCTTGAGCAGAGTGTGATGCAAGGGCGCAGGGCCTCGAAGGCTGAACATCGTCAGAAGGGGGCTGATCGGGTGGCTCGCGACTGTACTCACTCGGGAAGAAGGGACGGGTGGAGATTCAGTCCTCCGTACTTGGCATGTCTAAGCAACCTCGGTGGCACGAGAAGGCCGAAGGAGACGGCGATGATGAGGTTTACGTCAAAGTCGGGCTATATCATGGTGAGCATAAGACTCTATCTCCTTTTAGAAGTATAACATACTGCCCAGCCCGTGAAGGTGTTGAGTTCGTGGATCGGTAACCCGAGCTCCTGAGCCGCCGACTTGATGGGTACTAACAAGTCGTGAGTACTAAAAGCCAGCACCAGGTCTTACCATGCTTACCTTCACGTATGGTTTTCATACCACGACCTGTCGGTTTTCCTGGCCTCAATACCACATCCACTGATTTGATGAGCCTGTCATTTCCAGAATGCTCCTTGTGTAGTGCGCGAAGTGCCGCGATGCTGAATTCGTCTGACCCGCAGAAGAGGATTCGCAGGGGATCTGACTGTTTTTGCGGACGGCAGCATGTCGTCGCAAAACCTGCACGCAGAGAAGGCCTTTTGATACATGACCGAGGCCTCAAGATCATGATTCGGGGTGGCATGTTTGCATTTTGTAGACTGCTGTTTCTGTAAAGAAAAGGCCCAGACGGCAATAGCGCGCTGTGACGCGAGGTTGAACTGGGCTGGGTAATGGGATATGCACGATAAATTATGCACTAACCGAATATACCCCTGGCACGCTCCTTGCAGGTACCATGCTTGCGGACTGGACGTACTACGAAACAGGCCGCGGAGCGTGAGGGATGAGGTCAAGAGAGGGTGTCAGTCATGATGAAGGATTTTTATTCTCGACGGCCCATTCGCAGGCGACGATCCATCGGCTCCCTTCGAGCGAAACCTCCCACACAGGCTGTGAGATCTCCACCACACTCCCTATCTCAACGGCTGCTTTCCTAGCTAACCCGGTCAATTTCCCTTCCCCGGCAAGGATTATTTTCAGAGATGGCTCCGAACTCTCCTCGGTGGGGTGGACTTCATCCCGCGATTGTGCTATCCGTCGCGCCTGAGCGAGATACATCCTGTTCCCAGGACGGACCTCGTCAACGACGATGCGCATCACCGCGTCCGGCGGTCTGTCATGCCCCGTCCAGCCCCTGACTTCGGCAAGCCAGGACTGCATTTCTGCTGCGAGGCCGCCGGGGACATACTTCGCCCCCCGTCGCTGCGGCGAGAACGCCTCAGGTAAACCGTCCGGGGCGGTCTCTTCCTTCTCGACGGGCTGGAATCGCGGAGCGCGGTGGAAAGTAGGCTGCTGCTGAGCATCGGGGACCCGACCTTCCCCGTGGTCTGAGAGCTCCATCTCCTCACGATCCTGTGCCGGGGGGGATTGCGATGCATCCAAGAGCATCTGGTCATCTTCGGGGCCTGTAGCGGTAGAAGGCCCGCTGGATGGCGATCTCGCCCCTTCCTCGTCCAGGGCGCAATCGCTGACTGAGAGAATGTCATGATGCTCGCCTTCCTCCCATTCCTCACCTTCCACGTATATCGGCTCCGTCCGTCTCCTTTTCGGAGTCGGTCCATCTTCGCCAGATTCCTCGCCCGCACTATCGGTAACGATGGATTGGCTCTGAATCTCGGATGCGCGCTCGCTTTCGATGTCCTCAAGTTCGCGCACGTCTCCGTTCATCACGGAGACAGGGCTTGACGCCCCCGCCGGACTGCTTTCGAGCACATCGTCCTGTATTGTCTCCTGCCATTTCCGCTGCGTCGATCGTACCGACCCTGGTAAGATGAAGGGCTGCGTTGAAGAGGGTGGCGGTCTCGGGGTGTGTGCGGAAGAAGGCGGCGCGAACCGTGGAGTTGCCGGGAACCGCTGACTACTTGCGCTTCCAGCGCTGGCGGCAAGCTGGAACTGGCGCGGAGCAGGCGTCTCCTGCTGCGACGCGGAGGGTGGTCTTTTCGCGAGGAGAAAGCGGCGGGGATCTGGCGTCTTTTCAGTTGCACCGTTAGCAAGGTGTCAGCCGACGTAAGGATGGGGGATCTGGTACCGAAGGTGGTGCGCCCGGCGTCATGGCAGCTGCCTGGTAAACATGGCAGCACTGTCGGTTCCCGTGAAAATCTCTACTGGATATCCATGCCTACGTAGGGTAGGTTGTGTGTCGTGAGAATGTCGATGGATGGCGTGGAAGGCATACGAGGATTAACACTTGACGGCGCGTCTAGGCTCGAGACGCGTTAAGTGGCCCACCGCCAATGAAGTCATCATGCCCCGTAAGTTGACAGACAGCCCGTTTACAGTCATGGTCTTGTAAGTGCATGACCCAAAGAATGTACCATACTGTCATCGACCATGTCTCTGTGCAATGGTCGCGTGTAGAAGATGGTATAGTAATATCAATGTGAATTGGCAGGAGAACAGATGCCGTAAACTTCTCATGTTCAATATCCTCGTGTCAATGCCTGATAGAAACCCTTTTCAAACCGGCTCACTATGATCCATGTGCCAACCCATCCAAATCAGCCCTGGGGCAACGCCGTGTTCCTGAGACGCCTCATATGCCATGTCCTTCCCTATACCCTCAAACGCCCATTAAAAGTATTTACTCGAACTTGCCAGCTCCGAACAGGCCACCGACGGCCCGTCCTCTCTTCTCGGCACCCTTCCACTTCTTCGCCTCCCTCCTCTTCTCGTTCTCTTGCAGCGCGGCCCTGCGCTCCGTCTCCCTGGCCAACGCACTGACGCCAGACCTCTTGCCAGCCGTCTTCTTGATCTTGCCGTCGTCGCCGAAGCGGCTGCTAGCCGTCGAGACTCCGGTGCTGCTCGTCGCGCTGGCGAGCGAGTTGGTCGTTGCGCGGCGGAGGAGGGCGGGGACCTTGAAGCCGGTCGCGCCAGTGCCTGCGGGCATGGCAAAGGCCAGCTTGGACGATGCCGACAGGTTCGAAGACGATTGCCGCTTGAGAGACATGCGGTCAATGACGGCCGGCTCGGCAGCTGTGCGTCTGGGGTTCCTGTTCTCCTTGTTGCTGTGTGATGTCGATGGCTCGGCCTCCTCGTCCTCGTCTTCAGAATCGACCGCGGTTGCAGGAATAATGGCCAAGTGAGGTTCCTCCAGCAGACTCGAGACAGATTCTCGAATCTCGCTAATGTTGGAGGGCTTCTTGCCGTTCTTAGTACGGCGCTCATTGGCAGGCGGCCTGCCAGCTGCAGTCGAGGAGCCGAGCTGTCTCGCCACGGCGGCGCTGGGTTGACTGTCGGGAATCATCTGATCCTGAGACGCGGACTGAGTATCGTCGGTATCCATGGATTCAGGGCCGAGATTGAGGAAATCCATCTCGTCGTCGCTCTCGCGGTCCTCGAGGGTGCGCATGAAGGCTTGGTTCCCTGGCTTCTCAGCAATCTTCTTGACGCGCTCGTCCGTGAAGAGGGCCTTCTGCATCTTGGCAAATTGGCGGCGCTTCATACGGCGGCGAGCTTCACCTCCATCATCCGAATCGGAAAGGTCGTAGTCCGCGCCTCTCTTCCTGCGCAGAGCTCCGCTGGTGATGTCGTGGAACAGCTTGTCGACCATCTGCTCGTCACGAGCTCGTTCGCGGTCACTGCCGGAGGTCAGTTGGTGATTCGCGTCGGGGATGGTTAAATGTCGGTACTCACGCGTAAAGGGCGGCAATCTTGTGCTCGTCATCCGGGTGGCCTCCTTCATCGTCGATCATCTCCTTGACCGAGGCGACGTCGTCGTCGTCGCTGTCATCCTCGCCATCGGCGCCACCCAAGCCGGCATACTCGTCCTCGGACTCGTCGGCCTGCTCCTCGAACATGTCCTTCGCCTTGCTCTTCTTTTTGTTGAAATCAGCCTTCGCCTTCCGCTTCTTCTCTTTGACAGCGGCCTCTGCCATCATAGCAAAGGCGGTGTTAGTGGCGGGGAGATCCTCTTGGTCGAGGCTGGCGCGGACCTCAGCAGTGGCCTCGGGGTCTTCGGCAACACTCTCAATCTTCCTGCGAAGCCTGCCTCGGCGGACGAGGGGAGAATCATGGACAATGTCCTCGTTCGTTTCGTCAAGCACAACAGTCTGAGCCGTTGACAAAGGGGGTTCCACGAATCGCTGCCGGAGAGGAGTGTATTCTCCGAGTCCTCCATCCTGGGACGGCTCGATTGACATCTGTGTCGCTTGAGCATTGTCGGCATCTCGCAATAAGCTGTCGAATCCATGCATCTGTGATTGAGTGTAATGAAGCTGGACACCCTGGGTTTCTTCCGCCTGAGTCGGGGCTTTCTGCGTGTCGCCACCTTGGCTATCGAGAATCATGTCATCGTCGACCTGTGTATCGTCCTGGGACATGGCGTCGAAGTTAGGAAACACGCCGTGCGAGGGCATCGGTGATTGCATGAAGCTACCACTGGCCAAAGGCGCCTGGCTGTCGTCCATTGTGCCTGCGAAGATCTGAGTCAATCCAAGCCCAGCAGGACCAGCGACTGGCAATCCGGGGATGAATGTCTTCTTGGCCGAGCGAAGGACAGACGTCGGGACTGCGGGAGACTTGGTGTTAGGTGCCGCAGGCGAGACGAAAGCAGCCGGCTTTGACTTGGGCGTCGCTTCGATGACAACGTCTTCGGCTTCGTCCTCGTCATCCGATATGATATGAGCCTGCTTCTTGGCTCGGCGCATGTTCCTTGAGGGGAGTTCAGCTTCGTCTTCAGAGTCGTTCTCTTCGTTCGAGCCAGCCTCATCCTCAACGGCTGCCTGGTCGACGAGTATGTCTGCGTCCTCTCCAGCGTCAGAAGCATCTTCCTCATCAGCCTCCTCCTCTTCAGATCCGGAAAGCTCAATATCCACATTCTCGTCTTCAGCCTGTCCTTCGTCAGAACCTTGATAGTCGTCATCGTCCTCGCTATCATCCCAGGCTAGCGGGTCGAGTTCGCCGTTCTTGATCTTCTTGCGCCTCTCTTCCCGAGCGGCCTCTCTCTCTCGGTCCATGATCTCCTCGGCTTCCTTGCGAGCCTTGGAGACGATGTCCTCGACGTCCTGCATCTCCCGCTCGCGCTCTTCCTCCGTCTGCACAACAATGCCCTTGGCCTTGAGCATCTCCATGCGGCGCTCGCGCTCCTCCTTGGCCTGCTGTCTAGCGCGTTGGTGAAGCGAGAACTGGAGTTCTGCAGGCGTCATGGTAGATCGATCACCCTTGACCCTGGACTTCTTGCCAGGAGACTTGACCTGGGCGAGCATCCTCAGGGCATGGAGAGAATTCGTCTCCTGACTCTTCTTTTCGGGGATTCTCGCGAAGACGGCGTCAAGCTTGTTCTTCCGGGTGGTGGTGATTTCGAGCTCGTCATCAGAACCGAGACGGGCCAGGTTGGCGGAGATCTGAGGCAGCTTGACGCGGATCTGGCGCTTGGGCTTGGCCTGTATCTCGACCACCTGTTTAGGAGGCGAGTCGATTGCCTTTCCTTTGCCTTTGTCGATCTTGGGCTGTGTCGCTGCAAGCAAAACTTGGTCCAGATCCGGCAACTCGTCGTCCATGCCTTCTAGTGGTGCGTTAAGCGATGCTGTTGCCTCCTTGGTGGTGTCGTTTGTGGGAGGCGAGCTCGGTGGCGTTGCGGCCTCTCCCTTCTCAACCGCATCGGAGTGAAGTGCCGATACGGGGCTGGAAGGACGACTGGAGCTGGCCAGCTTGGGCTCGGGAGCCGCACCGGCGCCAGGCCCTGTTCTGAAGTTGAAACGCTCAAACAAGCTTGCCTTGGAGATCTTCTTCCTCGTCTTGGCTTCATGGGCGAGCTGCATGTTTCGAGCCATCCTCTGTGTCTCCCTGTTCATCTCCTCGACAGCCTTCTTTCCGGCCTTTCTCGTGGGACGAGCACTTTGCGTGAGCTTCCTGCCGCCTTCGTCGTCGGTAATGCTTGAGACATTATCGTCGTCCTCGTCGACCATCTGGGTATCGAGCTCCGCCTGGCGAGCCAGCCTCTCTTGTCTCTTTTCCTCCTCTTCTGCTTCTCTCGCAAGTCTCTCTGCGCGTTTTCTCTCGACAAGCGCTTTGAATCGGTCGTTCTTGATGGACGGGAGGTCTTCTTCCATGTCAGACTCGTCTGTGGCGTGAGCTCGTATCGGCGCCGGAGGACTCGACACAAAGAGGCCCGGCGACGATTTTGCAGAAGGCGAACGGGGTGCTGGTGTGACGGAGTTGCGGCCTCGCCTTTGCTTGAATCGGCGGGGAACGACCGGCAGGTCGTCGGCGTCGTCTGTTTCGTCCATCTGAACATCCTCCGTATCATTGAACGTATTTGACCTGGAGGGAGACACGCTGACTTTAGGGCTGGCTCTCTTGTTGTCTGTGGGAGCTGCGTGCATGCGTGCAGCGATCCGACCGCGTGGTCGGACATCCTCTTCGGAATCGTTGTCTGACGCGATCTCGGGAAATAAGGCGGTGGGGGGTGGTGTGCTCTTTCTTCGGAGAGTCGGCAATGGCTCTTGGTCCTCATCTTCGGAGCTGGTGTCGATGGCGGCGAGACGAGCCTCCATTCGTGACTTGGGCGACAGGAGCAGGTTCGGCTCCATGGTGCTGGCCGGCGATGGTGATCGCGTCGCAGCCATTGTGTATGATTATGTAGAAGATAATGACTCTCGGTAAAATAAGCCTTGCAGTTGAGTCCGAGAGTCGACAAAATAAGTACTGAATAAGTTGCTAGAAGTGTTGACTAGCTTGAGCTTTGCTTCGAGGGAGGTGTGGTGGAAGTAGGTGATCTTCTTGTAAGTGGATGGGGTTGGTGTTAAACCCCGGACGCGTCTCTTTGGTGACGCGACTCAACCCGACGTGTCTGGCGGGGCGTTCGCGTTAAGCTCCCTGCCCGCCCGTAAAAGCGCCACCCTCAAACGCGCTCAGCGTGGTAGGCCCCACTGAAGCTCCAACCCTTCCAGGGAATGACGACTTGAACCGTGGACATCTTTTCGACATGAGGTTCAACTGAGCTTTGTTCGTTTTCTATACAACTTCATGCGCTCTGGGTGTCAACTTGTAGCATTGAAGCCGCGGCTTCATCGACCAAAGCTACCAGTGGAAGTGTCCATGCTTTTCTCGCTTATTGAAATGAATTCAAACTTCATACACCTCTAATAGCTACTACCCATTTGCCTGAAGCGTCCTTGTGCCCATGGCACATCACACAGCCTCGGTCTCTCATCGCACACGATCCCGAGGCCATGTGTACCACAACATCTGAGCCTCCCATCCAATTCATCTAAGATCAAATCTCTCCACCTCGGCTCACAGCCCATTGATGTGGTTTTGTGTATCGATAGCATCGCCGACGTCGATCCAGTCCAACTACTAGCGATTAGCAACGCCACATGACCTTCTCGGATCCTACTTATGAACTCACTAGAATGACGCTCGCCGTCTTGTCCCACTGCGACCTACAGAGCTCGACCTGTGCGTTGATCGAATCGAACGAGTTTGTCCTGGGTGCCCTGATTTGATCAGGAATCTTGATACCCACCAGCGGAATCTCAATATTGAGGAAATGGTTGATGATCATCATGAGCCTGTCCGCGTCACCGTTGGCCGGGCGGTCCATGTTGCACCGGGGGAAGTTGGCGTCCGTCTCTCCGAAAGGGGTCTCCCAGTAGTAGTCCCATTGGGGCAGAATGTAGTCGGCGGCGTTCGTGTCGGCGCCTTGATCTATGTGCAATGCCCGTCAGTCTCGTGTCACAACACTGATATCCAGGATCCGCGCCACATACCCAGGAAAACGACCAACCGGGTGCCACCACTGATCAGCTGTTGCAGAGTCGGCCACTGGTCTTTTGACAGTCTAGATCCGGGGCGGAACGCATGTTGGTCCAGCCCGGTGCTTTCAAAGGCCTCCTTGAACTTGGCAATGGGCAGGCCGTCGTTGTTGGTGAGAAGCAGCGCCAGCACTTCGTCGGGGTTGTTGTCCAACCAATCGCCAATCTCGTTTAAGAAGTCTTCAACGGGCCCGACATCCAGGAGGAAGCAGGAGCTGTGGCACATCTGGGGATGACCCCCCTTGTTCTGTGTCCTGGCCTGGAGGAAACGCACGCCCATGTCGAGCTGCTCCGTCGGCGAAACATACTGGTTGTGAGAGGGACCGGTGCCGACAAAGGCAGAGTTGTGGGAGCCCACCAGGGTGACCTCCGAGAACTTCCTGTCACAGAGGTCGTTGTGGCCGTTACAGGCGGCTGCCGCAAAGCCCGCCAAAGTCAAGGACAGAAGCCCTGATAGATACATGTTCTCGTTTGAGTTTGTTCGTGACGGGGGAGAGAATGGACTCAGCATCTCAGCCAGAGTCTGCTGGGACGCCTCTTCTGATATGTACATCCATGGCCTGCCTATTAAAGCTCAAACTCTGCCGTGCTGGAACATGGGAGAGAACATTGGAGCCAGTAGGCTTGAACAGAGCTTCCATGGCTGGCCAAGAGACCGAAGGATCACGACGCACTTCCGCATGGCGATTCTTGGTTGGTCGCGCGCCACCCGCGGCATGTGAACGGCAAGCGAGCCAAGACAGGTTCCTGGACGGAGGAGGCGCCACGGTCGACTGCCGTGGTCCCATGATTGGGTCGTATGCGATCTTGGGGAAATCGGTAGGGTGACATGGCTCGCAGGATGGAGTCGACTGCTCCGTCGCTTTCATGTGCCCGGAACGCATGAAACCTCAATCAAAGAGGGGTTACTACTTATGCGGTGTAGATTCCAATCCAGAGTATGACAGTGCCTGAACATATGACATGATACCTGGAAATCAGCTGAGATTCAAGCCACGCCATCCTAAAAGCCCCTGACCTCGCCAACAGTGAGTCCTTGGAGGAGGGAAACAGCGGAGGCCTGGTGGGAGAAATGGAAATCTCCAGGCTCCCGGGCCACCAGTCGATCTGAAGCGCCGCTACCATTGGTGCCCTGTATGCGTTAGATGCGCTAGAACAACGGCCGCTAGCTAGGAAGGAAGGCCCTGGACCGTCCTGTCAGGGGTTCCTGCCGCCTGTCATTCAGGCGTTCAGCCTCGGACGGGCACCATACTCACTCACTTCAGTCTGTCACACAACTTGGGAGTCTTCTTCATCGCTACCTCCGGCACTGAAGCTGACATCAACGCCGGCCCCGACCAGAACACGTGCTTTATCAGATACTCATCTATTAGTGACCATGGTCGTCTTACGCGTGACCATTTGAAGCATTCTGCATCCTGGGCTACTACTACCTTCCCCTTTCGATGTTCCCTAGAAGGATCGACGGATCTGCCAAGCGACGCATATCAACCCACCCTAATGACAGCCAGGATCAGCGGCCATGAGAACAAGCTACAGAAGATCAATGTCGGGGCCCGATAAGTTCAGCAGGCGAAGGCTAGAGATGTGGCCGATTGACTTGAACGGTTGCTGGAGACCATCCATGTACCGTCTTGGAGGCTTTTCGCCAGATTCAGGCACGTCATTCAAGGCCCCGAAGAGGTCACCGGGATTACAACGGCTTTTGAACGGCAAAACGGCCTCGTGGTGGGGGTCAATGAGTGAGGATCTCATCGGCGCCGGCGCCTACGGTGGCGACCCCAGCCCGTTGTTCGCCTGGTATAGCGGTGGGAGAGCTCATTGACTTGGCGGGAAGAACTGTTGTCAAAAACATCGCTGGTGAGAGTTATTTGCATTCTGACCTCACAACAAGCATCGTCTCTACGCCAATACAGTGACTAAACCCGAGCTGCCCATTCAGTGAGCCCGTTCCTACGGAGATACTCTATAGACGAATGAGCCGGCCGAGCCGTCCAGAATATGGTCGCCTGCCGACCAACGACCACGAAGATGACGACTCAGTGAAGAATGACGGCATTGAAGCAGATCGACGTGACATTCCGTCCAGCGAGAATGTCAGAGATCTGGGTTTACCGGTCGACACAAGCGCCGCCGCCTTCACCCCAGATGGCCAACCTCAGCCGAAGAAGAAGCCCGCCCAGGCCACGGCAGCATGGCGAGATCTTCCACGCAAAGATCAGCTGTTGGTCATCACCCTTGCCCGCCTCAGTGAGCCATTAGTTCAGACCTCGCTTCAGTCTTACATGTTCTACCAACTCAAATGGTTCGACCCTTCGCTCCCGGACGCTACCATCTCGTCGCAGGCTGGCGTACTGCACGCCTCCTTTACGGCTGCTCAGTTCGTCACCGCCCTTGTCTGGGGCAGACTGGCAGACTCACCGCGGGTAGGCCGCAAGACTGTCCTGCTGATAGGCCTTGGCGGAACCTGCATCTCCAGCGTCGGCTTCGCCTTCTCGACCACTTTTGCCCAGGCCCTCTGTTTCAGACTACTAGGCGGCGTCACAAATGGCAATGTTGGGGTGATGAGGACGATGATCAGTGAGATCATTCGTGAAAAGAAATACCAGTCTCGAGCTTTCCTCATGCTGCCCATGACCTTCAATGTTGGTATCATTGTTGGACCTATACTGGGCGGTCTGCTCAGTGACCCGGCCGGAAGCTATCCCGACTTGTTTGGAGACGTCGAGTTCTTCAAAAAGTATCCATACGCAACACCCAACTTGATCAGCGCCGGCTTCTTGTTCACTGCTGCGTTGTCAATATGGTTATGCTTGGAAGAGGTAAGCAGATCTCGTTCCCCTATTTCCTGTAGACATGCTCACGAATAAAGACACTCGACAGCCTTCGAGAAGGCGGACCGGACCTAGGTGCCCGTATTGGCCACTTCCTCGCTGTCTGGATTCGCGGGGCGTACAATCGACTCAGAAGTATCCGAAGCAGCGACGGCTATGAGCCACTTCATGAACATCCTCGCCACCATCATACCCGCAACCAGAGTTCCCTGACGGACTTCGAATCGGAAACTGACAACGCTCACCTGACAGGCGATAACGGGTCTGGAAAAGGGCACCGGCATGGCCCGAGATACACTCAGCGCCTCGCGTTCCGGCGCCTCTTCACCCCCAACGTCATCTTCACCTTCATCTCTCACTTCCTCCTCGGCTTCCACCTCGGTACTTTCAACTCCCTCTGGTTCGTCTTCCTCTCGACCCCAGTGTATGACCCTGCCACGGCTCCGCCATCTCACGCACCCTCTCTTCCGTTCCGCTTCACAGGCGGCCTCGGCCTTCCGCCTCGTCTGGTTGGTACCGCCATGGCCATCCTCGGCGTCATCGGCATCACAATGCAGCTCTTCTTGTACCCACGCCTCTCCGCCCGCCTCGGGACTGTTCGTTCCTTGCGTCTCTTCCTCCTGTGTTTCCCGCTCGCATACACACTCGTGCCCTTCTTGTCCGTCGTCCCCTCGTCAGCATCGTCCCCACCGCCCGCAGCGAAGTCAGGATTTGCCGTATGGGCCGCCATCGCCGCGGTGCTCTTCATCCAGGTGTCTGGTCGGACTTTTGCCCTGCCTGCACAGACGATACTGGTGAACAACTGCACGCCGCACCCGAGCGTGCTGGGAACGATTCATGGTCTAGGACAGAGTGTCAGCTCGGCGGCCAGGACGATCGGGCCGATGATGGGAGGCTGGTTGTATGGACTCGGACTTTCGAATGGGGTGGTGGGCGGAATCTGGTGGGGCATGGCTGGTGTAGCTGTGCTCGGTCTTTTTGCCAGTTGGTTCGTGAGAGAGGGGGACGGGCATGAGATTTGGCTAGAGGGCGATGAAGTGGATGATCAGGCGGATACGGAAGCTGTAGCGGATGACGAAGAGGATCGGCGACGGCAAAGGAATGGGACAATCTAGACGGCCTGGATATGGTGAATCAGACAATGATCTAACAAGACATACGGGAACTACGGCCAGCATGGCACTCAGGGCTTCTTGGATAGACACATACAATGGGTATGATAATATCGTATAGATCGCGTCGATGATTTTGTATCTAAAGATTTGCCTGCCACCAACTCCTTGAAAGCATGGACCTGTATACACACATGCATTATCCGTTGACCCTTCCAACGCCGGAATAGGAACCAGCTACACTGTAGGCTTATCTAAGACGATGCTGATCTATCTACACCATATCCCTCGGCGCCTGCGCTGGCCCTACCTCTCGCGTCGAGGTCCCAGCCTGGTATTTATGCGGCGCCATGCGCGCCATGGGTATCTGGCCCCCGCCTTGATAAGCGGGAGGGTTCCCGTACGACGGCAGGCCGTAGCCCGGCTGCGGCGCGGCGTTGCCGCCGGGCTGATGGCGCCACGGCTCCGCGTGATGGGCGGCCATGGGGTAGCCGCCCTCGAAGGGCCCGCTGCTGTCACCGCCCTTGCCCGTCTTCTTCTTGAGCCAGCGCTTGCCGAAGAGCAGGACGACGGCAAGGCCGCACATTCCGACGATGAGGGCGGCGAGGACGTAGTTGTAGAACGTGTTGAGGGCGAAGCGGAAGCCGCTGAGGGTGTGTCAGTACTGTTATGGGGAAGGGGGGGAGATTACGATACGTACAGGAAGGCGTTGATGAGGCCGAGGAACATGATGGTGCGGCCGAGCCAGCGATGGGGACGGGCGAGCTTGGTGGGCTGCTGGGTCTGCTTGTACTGCTTGTGGTGGAAAAAGCCGAGGGCGAACTGGGCAAAAAGGAACAGAAGGATGATGATGCCTAGGACCTGGTGAGGGCTGCGGAACTGGCGAGACTACAGGAGAAAGGTCAGTACAGATCTTTCGGGGGGTCAATGGGATCTTGTTGGCAGCACTGACACGCTGGTAGTTCATGCTCGTGGCAAAGCCAAGACCCGCGCCAATGATCATAAAGATGAACGCCAACGTCATGTTCATGGCGTGGAGCCTTGCCCAGTTGCCGAGTTGAATCATCAGGGCCCCAATGGGCATGAGGCCGATGACAGCGGTGATCATGAAGACGGCGTGGAAGGTCGACTTCCACTCGCGGCGGTAGTTGTCCGACCCAACCAGCCTGGCTCCTTCCATTTTCGACTTGTTGGTGAGCACGGGTGCGCCGGTGGAGTTGTTCGTCCTCTGGAGGTCAATTTCGAAGCTGCCATACTCGCGGTGCATCGGCAGCCACGCGTCGAGTTGGTTTGACCTCAGTCCCTCGCGAGGCCCGAGGGCGTAGATGCCCTTCTGTCTCGAACTCGAAGCGTCCAAGGCGCCGTCCGTCCAATTTCTACAACCTGCCGTGCACCTGGCTGAGAGAGTCATGTAACTCGGTTCCAGCCTTGTGCCGTTGAGCACCTCCCACCTCATGTCCTCGTACACCTCAGGCTCATACGTTCCCTTGGCGATCCGGGGAGAGAATGTGACGTTGTCCCGAGACTCGCTTTCGTAGACCATCAGAATAAGAGATCCTTCCATGGTATCGTGACCGAGGCCGACGGCGCCCCAGGCGCGACGGCCGTGGACGCGGAGTGTGAAGTAGACATCTGTGCTGTTCTCGGGTGCGATGATGCCGAAGGCGAGCTGGCCGTCCTCAGCTACGAACGTGGACTGTGTCTGGTTGACTTGAGCAAGCGACGGGGTAACGAAAGCTACGATTTGTTCGTTAGACTTGTGTTCCACGAGGAAACGTCTTCAGTGCAAATACCTGTAGCGGCAGCTATCGCCGCGGTGCCAAATCTGGAGAATAACATGTCGTCGGAAGCTGCGAATACGTTGAAATGGCAGTATCGATGGCGAAGTATGAGCGCTGACTTTTATATCGAACCTCAAAGGCAGCAAATCTTACAAAAGACAAAGAAACGAAGTAATAAGAAAATGTGACAACAAAGTGCGAATCAACCGCACGTTCTTTCTCACACAGAGCCTTCGAGAATACCGACAAAAGCGGCAGAGCGGTTTACTTATCCTATCTCCCAAGACCCTGCTCATGCCGGTACCCAGGTGTCTCTTTCGGTGGCCATTTTTAGCAGACGAGAGCCCGGCACCAGCGATCCCCGACAGCACCAATCGGCAGTCCTCAAAAGCTGCCCATCATGCGTTCGAGCTCCCGAGACGCCAGACGGTAGGACCACAGTCAAGAGGCTGTAGTCTTGGTCGGCGGCTCTGCCCCAGGAGCACCCCCTTGAACGCGCAAGCTGCTGTACGCCAGGTCGGGGCGGTGGTGCCGGGCGCGTAGAGCAGGTGGTGTTTTCGGTCTTGGGCTTGGTGTTCACCTCGATCTGGCTGCTGATTGGTTCAGGTTCGGGATACCCCTGAGCCGCGGCGCTTCACGAGGTGATCCTCCGGCTTTGCAAAAGCCACTTGTTGATTCGTTGGATCGACATGATTCACGATGCCATGCGTGTCTACGACGTTGTCCTTGGGATGCCGCATAGCTGAGAGGCCGGGAGGGTCCGTCAAATGAATGGTGCGGCGTGGAACCGCCCAGTCCAGTGCTGTGCTTTTTGGCCTGGAATAGACTCACGTATTGGTAACGTGTCTCTTGCTTGATTCTCGGCTGCTGTGTTCACAGTTGACATTGCCTGGTGATTAAATTGAATGTCGATTACATACTCGCGCAGCTTTCTGCGCATCACACTTCACTCGGGGGTCCAGGCACAGGTTGTGGTCAACGGCGACGAGCGCGACGCTCCTCGCCTCATTTTATTGATTTTCTGGTGCTTCGTCTGTAAGGACTGGACGGGTCTCGAGAGACTCCAACTTCAACGCACTATCCTGGGACTATGACAATTTGGGATGTCCTAATGTTCTGATACCGACATTCACGACGGAGCTTTCGCTTAGAAAAGCTTGTGCTCGAGGGTCATGTCGTTCTCGGGCTCGAGACCGACGCAGGCGCGGAAGATGTTGGTGAGGGCGGCGCGCTGCTTGGCGAGGGAGTTGATGACGGGGGTGCCGGGGGGCGTCAGGGGAGCCTTGAGCATGTAGCTGAGGACCGACAGGACGCTGTGGAAGCCCTTGAAGTCCTTGGTGGAGACGGCCGAGTCGGTCGAGGTGGCCTTCCACTGGATACGGGTCATCATCTCGGCGACGAGGACGAGATCGATGATCAGGGGAGAGGCCAGGAGAGAGTCCTCGCAGACGTTGAAGAGGCTGCGCATGTTAGCTGTGGTTTCCATCCTTGGCGAACAACAGAGTCGACTTACGAGATGGTCTGGTGACCGCCCATGAAAATCTCGGCGTAGTACTCGTCGAGGGCGCGCTTGTTGTCGCCGACGGCGGGCATGTACTTGATAACGACGCAGTGGTCGGGGTGCTCGCCCTCCTTGTAGAGGACGGTGTTGGCCTCGACCATATCGTCGACAACGTTGGACTTGGAAATCTCCTTGGAGCGGAACTGCTTCTGAGAGCTGAGGTTCTTGCCGTCGTTGTTGCCAAGATGGTTGTAGCTGGCAATCGAGGTGAGCTTGATGCCGGCGTTGATGAGGAAGTCGACGAGGGCCGACTTCATCTTGGTTTGACCCGACTTGAAGTCGTCACCACCGATGAAGGCACCGTGACGCTCGGCCAGCTCAATGGCACCAGGGACAAAGGTGTTCTGGGGAGAGCCGTTGATGAAGGGAGCGCCCTCGAGCGTGCAAGCGACGGAGAAGATGGTCGAGGGAGAGACCTCCTCGTGACCCTCCTCGATCGCCTTGAGCAGGTTATCGGCGGTGTCGTTGACGCCGGGGATGATCTCGGCGTAGCGCTCCGTGTTGGCGGTCCACTGAACAATGACCTTGTCGAGGTTGTTCTGCTCCTTGAAGTTGCGGATGTCCTTGCGGATCTGCTCGACGTGGGCATTGCAGGCCTTGGTGCCGGGCAGGACGTTGTCGGCACGGTCCTCCTGGTTGGCGGCGATGAAGTCGGGGTAGTAGACGCTGGGGAGAGGGACCATCTGGGCCATCTCCTTGCCGACGAGCTGCTTGAGAGTGGGCTCGAGGACCTGGGCGCGGTCCATGGCCTCGGCGAGGTTCAGCTTGCTGATGTCCCAGCCGCCGATGACGAGGTCGTTGGGGTGGACCATCGGCAGGATGTCGTGGAAGGGGATGTTGACGTCCTTGCGGGACTGGGCGTCAGTGCCGAGCTTCATGGTCGAGCCCATGATGAGGGAGCCGTAGTAGTTGGCGTCCTGGGTACCCTCGCGAGTCTTCCAGGAGAGGCCACGGCGGTTGGCGATGATACCGGCGGTGACGGTGGTTCCGTTGTTGCCGCCGAGACCGACGAGCATCATGCCGACCTTGGGAACCTTGCGGTCGGTCTTGAACTCGTAGATGGTCTCGGTGGGCTTGGCGACGTACTTGCCAACATCGTTCTTGGTCACCTCAGTGGTGCGATAGGTGTACTTGGACACGATCTCGCCATCGGTGTAGTTGACGTTGGGGGAGTCGACGGTGAAGAGCTCGGAGTGAGCAGCAGCACCGTGACCGTTGTTGGGTCCATCTCCGTGCAGGGAGCCCGTCTCAGCGTGGGGAGCCATGATGACTTGGTGGTTGGACTGAGAGAGAGAGTAGGGTACGGGAGAGTGCAGTGATGTAGGTAGCTAGTTTGCTAGATCTTTAGAGATCCTGAATTGAGTCCGCTGAGCTCCCGGGAGAGGCAGAGCAGCGGGCTCCTGCAAACGGGTGATGGACCCTGTGCGGCGGTATTAGCATCGTGAACCTGACTAGACGAGCTGCTGAGAGACGTACGAGTTGAGGAGGTTGGAAAACGTCTTGACGACGGGGTGATCGCTACTCGAAAGCGCGATCGAACGGTTGGAGGGTGTTTGATAGGGGTGGTGGTGTTGTTGACTTGAGGTTCTGCGAGCAGTGCTCTGTTGACGATAAGGTCGATGGTGGTGATGATGGGTGGTGGAAGAGGAAACGTCAAGCGGAAGGAGGTGCGGGAAGAGCGGGCTCAAATAGTTAGGCAGTGTCCCTCGTCGGACGAAACATTGGCGCTAACCTAAATGCCAACGGTTTTTTACGAAAACCATCCATCCAAGCCATCACCATCGCGTCCATTCATGGCCTTGCATTGCAGACGAGCGAGTTCCACATCATCTCGTGCAAGCTCATCACTAGCAATCGTCGAGCCGAGCTGACCGCGTCAGGCCGGGATGGAGGGGCGGTGAGAGAGGGTCTGTGGAGCCTGCGGCGTCAACAGGGGTTCTCGTTTTCCTCTTAGACTGCGTGAGGGATAATATCGTGATGCAGGAGGGAAAGGACATGGGCTTCTTGGCTGGCCTCCGGTGCGAGGAGCGAGCTGCTCGGGCAACGGTGCATGCATGTGTTGATCCCAGTGTCGCGTGAGGGTCGCAATATTTGCTGCCCATGACCGGATGACCGGGTTCTTCTCTGATCAGTGGATTCAATTGAATACCTTGGTCCCTCAGAGTAAACACGCACCGAGGTACCTTACCTTAGACGGCAGAGCGACTTCGAAGTAAAATGCCCCTCCAACCCTTTTCTGTGAGTGTGCCCCTCCCCCTCATCATCCCGCCTGGACCCCCAGACCTGGGCGAACTGGGCTCGTGGCCTCAGCGCCTCTCAGTGGAGTCTCGGCCTGGGACTCTTCGTTATCGCGTCTCCTATCACCCCCGCCGCGCTCCGTCGCTGATGAGAGAACCAGTCTGGAGGGCAGGATGGGCCCCGAGGCGCGTCTTTGGCGGTCTCCACCGCCCGACCTTGGCCGCATCAGCGTCCTGACAGGGGCAGCCCGTGCAGTCCAGTTTGCGCTAAGGCGCCCTGTCGGTTCGCGTCTGATTCTGTGATTGGCAGCCGCCTTCATGGTCTCGTGCCAGGCAGGCAGGCGGATCTCTCGGGATGGGGACATCTGTTGAGTTCAATCTTCCTCATGCCATCCGCACTCACCACGTCCCCATTGTGGCAGACGCCGCGAACCCGCATCTAAAGGGGCCTCGGGTCCCAGGCAACCAGGAATCCTATCAAACCACGACTTCATGTGCATATTGCACGGTCCGCGTTGCGCATCAGAAGACCCACATGCGGCCATTTCAACCTCTCCGACCACCGGCTCCGAGGAGGGGCACGCCGCACCCGTCGTCGAGCCGATCATCGCCGCTGTACCCGAGTCACAGTTTTGCTCTCGTAAATAGGCAGAATAGAGACCCGAGGGCACATGCGTGCCCGCCAAGTCTTGTTGCCGACTAGTACCGTCCACGAGCAGACGGCCTGGCAGTTCCGTCTTGCCCGTTCATGGGCGATTGGGCGACCATCTGGCTGTGGAGTTTGCACACACTTGGCCGACATGAACTGTCAGTAGGGCGCTGGAAGTGCAAGTCCAGCACCTCACCTCACCGCCGCATTCCGCTGCATCCTGCGCTGGCTTGGCCTTCAAGGGAACGCTGCATCTTGCGGTGGTTCGCCGCTGGCATGTCGACGGCACAATGCCCCTTGGCCCTTGTGATTATGCATGCAGCGCACGCCTACCTGCACTTCGCCTGTGCCTTGACACCTCAGAGCGCCCATGAAACCGTCGGGCATAAATACGTCGTAGATCATTTCTATGTCTTGAGATCCCGGAGCTCCTTGGCTTCCCTAGTTGCTGCTTAGAGGTTCCGAGAGTTCCATCATCGAGGAGCACGCCCTCGCGATTTGTGCTTCTGACATCTCGCCATTATCCGGGGCCACTCAGCAACGCGAGTTTCACGTACCCGCGGCAGCCCAACAAGAAATGCCGTGGCTGCGGTCCCGGAGGCTTTGATCCTAGTGTTTTTCAACGACCCGGCCACAAAGTTGGTCAGGGTGCCTGTCCTGTCCTACAATTGTGTGGTACCAGGCACAAGCCGCGGCCGTTTCCTAACCATTTCGTAGTCTGAACCCAGTTGGTTTGACTCGGCCGTTCTTAACTGCTCGCCCATTCCCTAGCCCTCATCCTGAATCCAGATGACCCAGGGACCTCAACGATGCCACCGGCCTCCTGGCCCCATTGATACCGGATACCAGACTCGGTTCTCCTTCTTTGCGGACAACCGCCTCGTGGTGGTTCCGACACGATGCCGTATCAGGCATATCGGACCCGTTCCATGGGTTGCACAGGCGAGATGGTATCTATACCGGCGGCCCTCGACTGCCCCTGTAGATCCTCTCCCGGCATGGACTTTGTAGGCTCAAAAGCCCCACGGGCTTCCTCAAGTTCTCGAGATTCGCTGGTTTGCTGTGCGCCAGCGCCGCCGTCGTCTTTCTTCGTACGACGTCTTAGGCAAGGGGACCACCAAGCGAACGCGATAATAATGATTATCATGCCACCGCACCCCACGAGAATAAACAATAGGGAGTTTGAGCGCTCACTTGACCCGCTGTCAACAGACAATTCGAAGTCGGAGCCGTTGTCTGCACTCGGGGGACTGCTGCCCGTGGGAGCTGGCTCTTCTGACGGCAAAGCCGATGAGCCGGTGGATAAGGCACCGGAGGCCGTCCGAAGAATGCCCAAGCCGTGTTGGACAAGCGAGTCACTATCCGTATGGAACGTGGTCGTGAATGTCTCGGTGACCGTCCTCGCACCGCCATTCATCGTCTCGAATGCGACGTCGAGAACCGGGATGGTCCATGGCGGTCCCGTGGCTGCGCCGTTGAGGTGCGATCTGGGACGGTCGGCCGTGCATAGCAGAGGTCCTGCAGAAGGCAGCCCGTCTCTCCCGTCGCCGATGAAGTAAAAGCCGCTGGAGTTTGGTCAGCCTCTGCCGTGCAAATGGCCGACAGGTAACGCCTTGGTACTCACTCGGGGCAGCAGACGAGAAACTGCTCGACGTAGTCGTAGGTATCGTACTGACCGACGACACTCTGGACAGGAAGCCCGGCGGGACAGGCGGTAGCTGTTGCAGATTTGTCTTGTTCGTCTCGAGGAGTTGGTGGGCCGACATGAAAAAGTCCGCCCTCCGTGGACTCGGATCCTTGTGTGGTCGATGGTCGCAGTAGCCAGATGTCAGAGTCTGCCCATTCGTCGGCATGTGTAAGCGACAAGGTCGCCATGAACGACTATATCTGTTTCCGGCTGTCCACGTCGTGATGCTCGACATCTGCGGCGCATCACGAATGCCGCCACGAAATTAATAAACAACATCAAGATGCAAGAAAGCCCTCATCACCAGATCAGGCTGCCGTGACTCAAATCTTGCGGCATAGCCAGCATTACGGGAGCCCGCCAATTAGGCCGCGACATGCAAGAGAACCAACTGTCACTTTGAGTCACTCAAGTATTGCAGCCTACTCGAGCTCGGTTGCTCCTATCGAGTTATCGCTTACATGTAAAGCAACCCGTCAGGTAGGCCAAGACTCGTCTACGACAGGGTTGTACAAGGCATACCGCAACCGTGATGCCGCCGGACCATGCCACGTCGAACGGTCACGAGTGTCTGTCTGGGCGAGCAGTATTCGTCTCGTTGGGTTGGTAAAAGCATCATTTGCATGATCCGGACATGACGATGACTCAACGCATCAAGAGGGCACGATGGTCGTGTGTCATGCGGACACGTGGTTATCTGGTAATCTCTGCGTTGATGAGCCTCGACCTGCTGGATTCTCTGGGTGATGCTGTAGCGGCGAACGTCGGCCGGCCGGATCTCAGCGGCCCGTGTCCCACGGTGATGTGGAGTGAGTGGTCTGTACGGTGTCTCCCGCTATAGACGGGGATGAGCGTCCTCTAACGCAGCTGGTCTATCGCCTGCATATATCATGTCAATCAACGTCACGGAAACGACTCTACCCGGAAGCGGTGTCAATGACAAGACTGAGGTGAGTGGACGCTGGCTTGGCTGGCAAGGACGTCGCGAGCGTGAGATCTTCCGGTATGCAAGTCAACGGCCGATCCACCTCCGGTGAGTCGTCAAATGGGGATCATCGACGCGATGTCTGTTCTAGACACCCGGGTTATGATGGTCGCAGTCGACCAAGACGCGACGTGGAAAGTCCCAACTTGCCAACATAGCCCATAGGCCGCACTCTCGGCGCTACGGAGATGAGCGTCCCAGACATGACGTTAGGGGGCCATGGCGACTGCTACCACGGGGAGGCGAATGGTGTTGTTCAATACATACTGACGGATCCTTCGGTAGTTCAACAGGTTGAGGCAACGTGACGGAGGAAAGCCGCACCGCCCCTGTCATCATTCGTCGGCAAGTCCTCATTCGAAGCCTCCCACGCGGGTGAGCATGATAGCGTCGTGCTGGCGGCCACCGCAATCCCACGTCGGCGGCAGATGAGGCGTCTGGTCAGCCGCCTTGATGATAAGTATGATAAGTAGCATGCTGATCTGCACGGCTGTGCCTGATCAGGCGGGACGCTAATCTACCAGGCTTCCCAACTTCCCAAAGGGTGAAAGGGTTGCATTGCAGCGAGAAATGTCCGGCCAGTAAAGGGGACGACGAGGGCGGTTTCCATGGAAACAGTATCGATGCCAGGGCCGATTCGCCTTTTTGGACGAGCGTGAGAACTTGGGTGCTGAGTGAGGCCGTCCCAAAGGGGTGATTGGCAGTCGTAGCTCTCGGGTGACCCGGGAAATGACACGAGCCGTTCTAGTACAGGGCTGGTAGCAGCCCTGTACACTTATTGATGGTGCTTCGTATTGGCTGGCGAGGGCCTCTGTGTGACGGCGAGTCAAGGAACCAGTTCACGTCAACTGTGGCGGCTGATTGGATTCCCTCAGACTGCTCGGGGCGGCACCGCAAATGAGTGACTACTCTGCGCGAACGATTGATCGCCAGTCAAGATCGAGGGATGGACAATCCCCATAAGATGTGCAAAGCCGAAGAGGAATGGAATAAAGCGAATCGGCAACCTTATCTCGAGCTTCTGGATCACATCGAGTGAAGGGGCGCCCGGTGGTCTGTGAAGACAAGGGTGAGGGAGGGTACATGTACCTAGACAAGGACAGGGAAAGGGGAGGGTGGTAAGAGACCTGTGGACCCTGTCATCCTTGGAGTTTGAGTACTAAGTTGTGCATTTGAAATGGACTGCTGTCGGGGCTCGACGGGCGTTGTTTTGCTTGTGGTAGAAACAGGAATGGCAGGCATGTGATGGATGAGTGAGTCTCTCGTTTTGACTTCATGGCTGCTAAAATCGAAGGGACTTCGTCCTGCCCGAACTGTGGACAAAGCAATACGAGCAATGGAAAGCACGCACCAGGATCATCAGGTCAAAGACGGACTGGACTGGGCAAGCACGAACGACCATGCTAGTCCTACCTATCTAGTGCCAGTTATCTTGTGGTATAAATCCTCGTAGCGTGTAATTATCGCCAACTGCTGGCCCGTGGGCTCCTTGAAATGACGCCGGGGCCCGAGTAGGCTGTGGCGAGTCCAGGAAACGGCAGGTAACTACCTATGTCATTTCCAGTAGCCACAACAATAGAAGGTTCAGTCGATCGCCCAGTCCTGTGATCATTGCTGCCCGCGGGATGGTCTCGAGCGGTAACCCTCCGGCAGGAATGAAGGTCTGCAGGTACCCGAGGACCCGACCGTCGCTAGCCCTGGCGCCAATCGAGGAACTCGTGGGTAGCGTCGGCGCCGTTGGTTGATGGTGATGAAGGTAATATCCCCTGGTTCTCTTTTGGGACAGGCGCGCTTCTGGGCGATTCGGAACGAAGACAAAACCGGCCGGCTCAGGGTCCGGCGCCGCCAGCGGCATCATCTTCTGCTTCTCTTGAAGTCCAGGGATCGTGCTTGAACGAAATGATCTGGAAGCCAGAAACCTTTGCAGCGCCATGTAGCAACCCTGGCCTGGGAACCTGGCCTCCCATGAAACTATCTTCCAGTGGCGATTAGGCTTGGGAAAGTTCTGTCATATGAGCCGCCGGAATGCGCGAATCGAAATGACCATGTGCCGCATGTCTCGTACGGGTACTCGCTTGACGGAAAGAACGCAGCCCTCGACGCGGGTAGGCAAGGAATTAGTACATTCAACCTCACATGAGCCCCACCGCCAGGAAGGGTGTCGTACTGGAGTCTCCGAAGCTTGGAAAACACCGGAGCGGTCTGTCCAAAGAAGAAGCAGTGTTCTAGTCGTAGGACATCAAAATAGTCACCATGGCATCGCGAAGCCCCGAAATACCTGAGGTACACATGCTCGGCCCTGCGCGTCCAAGGGGAAGTTGCAGGCGGCCCGAAAGGGATGGGAAGCAGCGCCTGCCTCAGCTCGCGCCTCGTGCACTCACACCTCCCCCTCCCCTTCTGGTCTGCTGCATTACTTACAACCATTTGTGCAGCATGCCACCACCCCAATCCCACTTGGCAGGCGGGGGAGATCAGGGGCCCGAAAGGGAGCCAAGGGCCTTTGCTTTCCGCCCTCTCTCATTAATCCCTGGCCTTGGTGTTGGTTTGCAAGGGGGCATGGCAAGGCAAGCTAGGGGTAAGAGGGAGCATGACCAGGGGGGCGACATCCACAAGCACAACTTTGAGAAGGTGCGGTCTGCAATACAGACAGGCCCGACTCTTGAATGAGAAACAGTAGCCAGGACTGCGTAAACATCCCATCCCATCTTTCGCTGCCCCCCTAGTCCCTGACGCCCTCTCCGCAACCCGAGACACCACCTGCGACAGCGTCTCTGCAAGTCATTCTTCCTCTGACGTCCTGGCCTGTTTCCAAATCCACATCCTTCTGTCCCGACCGTTGGACCAAGAAAGCAACCTTCTTCTCGTCAATCGAAACGCCTGTGCTTGTTTGACAGCTTCCACGAGGCCCTCGAGTCTTCCACCCGACGCACAGATTCGGAGTCAATCGGGAGCCGACCTTCGACCCACGACCATTCTATTCACCGCACTGGCCTTCTCCCAGCGGGACCAGACCCAAAGGGAAGAGAACACATCTGAGCGTCGTCTGCCACGCCACGCCGTCGAAACCTGCCAGATCTTTGCGTTCTCGCGGCACCTGCCTTTCGTTCCCGCCTTCCTTCCACTGCCGAGCCTGAGAAGCCAACGAGGAACCATCGCGAAGCTGTCCACCGTGGTCGGCTACACCAGCAGAATAGGTACTGGGAATTTGACGATACTCGAGGCGCACCCACGACTGGCCCTCGCCCGACACTACGCGTTCCCTTCCCGGACAAGGGAACCGCTTCGGATCCCTCGAGAGACGGCACAGACTTCCCTCTCGCCTTGCTTTTGAGAGGCGGCGCGGTTGCTTCATACTATCACAACGCCAACATGGCGATACCTAGAGAGTCGGCGTTCATGCCGACAATCAAATGTTCCTCATGTGGAAACCAAGTCGAGATATCCATGATGGGCGACCACCTATGCAATGGAGCAGCAGAGCCGGAACGTAAGCTGTCCTCCTTAAGCTGCCCAAAGCAGGGCAAACTAGACTATCGGCTTCGTACATGACTGACTAATTCACTAGCCATGCCGCCTATGCCTCGCATGACCGCGTTCAATGACCAACCGCAGCGACAAGACGACAAGCTTGGCGCTCGCGCGTCACCTCCTACAGTAGACACAGGAGCAGCAAGTGAGTACCGTCAACTCACTGGACCGCCGCTCTCACTGACTGGCCCTGACGCAGATCGCCCATTCTTCGGCCCCGGCCAAATGACGCCAATCAGTACCTCGACGGGGTCCCAGAGCGTGTCCCCCAAGACCCCTGGGGCCGGCAGGGGAGACGAGTACTTCCAGCCCCAAATTGCGAGCGACTACAGCGGGACACCCCAGAATTCCAGACGACCCGGCGGGTATGGTGGCTTTGATGAGCCAGACACCTTTGGATCGGACGCGAACTACGGACAACCAATGGACCCAAGAAAACAACAAGCCAACCCGCTGTCTCAGCGCTTGAATGCTATTACCCCCGGGCCCTTTGACGTCGGCCGCAAACCGAGCGTGGCGTCCTCCAAGAACCAGTTCGCACCTCCCAGAAAGCAGTCTAACGCACGAACAGAGGACTCCTACGCACAATCAGAACTTAGCACGTCTCCAGAAAACACTGACGGCCAGATGTTGAGCCTATCCCCAAGGACGTATCAGCCGCCGAACATGTCGTACGGGCCGGCCATGCCGGCGACGCCTTCGACGCCTTCGACGGCCGACGGTTTCGCATTTCTCTCACACAACCACGTAGGCATAGCACCACCACAGGTCCCCAGAAACTACGGCTACGGAGGTCTCGAAGGCGGCCCGAACGGCGCCGGCAACTTGGACATAAAGCCTTCCGCACCGAACAGGTCAGGCACTTTCCCTAGGCCCAGCGAACGTGTTGAGTCTCCCATGAGAACACCTTCGGCGCCGGGCGCTCGCCCCGATCGCCTGCAACAACTCGCACAAGAAGGCAAGGGTCATGGTCGACAGCCATCCGCAGGCCCCGACAGATCGAGGGCGCCTCCCCCTCGCACGAGCTTGCTGCGCCCGACGACGTCGGGCAGAGACACGCCCAGGATCAATTTGGCGGAGGAGTTTGGCGTGGGAAACCCGTATCACTCTCCTTCTGATTCCGCCTCGTCAGGATATTCGACGTTCAGCCGGCAAGGCGATGCCAGCTCCCAGAGCAGCTCTTCGACGAGCCCCAGCAAATCCCAACCGAGGAATAGGAGGCAGCCGTCAGACACCTCCAACTTCGATAACCTGATGCAGGACCTGGAGACGTCCATGACGGTTGGCCTAGACCTAGGATCACAGGACAGCTCGCGGCCACCGCCTGACATGAGGCAGAACCCCTTCATGAACCGACCGCCCCCCGCTGAGCCGCGCTACGACCCGGCGGTGCAAAGCGCAGACCGCACGATGCCGCCTCTGGCCACCTCGAATCCTCAGCTGGGCCCTTACGGACAGAACATGATGCAACCTCCACCACGCAGCAAGTCGGCGCCGCCATCCAAGGGGCCCTGCAAGTCATGCGGCGACCTCATTCAGGGCAAGAGCATCTCCTCAGCTGACGGTCGCCTGACTGGTCGCTACCACAAGGCTTGCTTTGTCTGCACGACGTGCCGTGAGCCCTTTTCGTCAGCAGAGTTCTACGTGCTCGACGACAAGCCTTTCTGCGAGCTCCATTATCACAAGCTTAACGGCAGCCTATGCGGCAGCTGCGGGCGTGGCATCGAGGGCCAGTATCTTGAAGACGAAGAAATGGTCAAATACCATGTCGGATGCTTCCGTTGCGGCGATTGTGGCATGTCTCTCTCCAATGGTTACTTCGAGGTCAATGGCAAATCCTACTGCGAGCGGGATGCCTGGCGACGAGTGCAATCAGGACCTATGATGAGCGGCGGGCTTGGGGGTCCGGCCGGTCCCTCTCCGGAGGGCCCGCCGCGTGGCATGGCACGATCGCCTGCTCCTCCTGGCAGCACTCCTGGCCGTCATGGCCCGGGAGGCATGGGTATGCGACCCGGCATGGGCCCGGCCCCGAGCATGGGCGGTCCACGACCCGCCGTGGGGCTGCCTCGCGGCCAGAGACTCCCGCCAGGCGCCAGCCTCGGTCCGATGCCAACCATGAACAAGCGCATGACGAGACTAGGCATGATGGGAGGTGCTTGAGAGTCCACTCCTACCAGCAACCACGATCTTCGTGTCATACACAATCTATCAACTAAAAACCGCCGTCATGTGAGGACAGCGACAGATATGACGACACCTGCTTTACACATCAGCGACACCACCCACTCTCCTACCCCCTCACGAGCATGACAGCACGTCGGTCGAGTGGGACCGGGTGCCCGGCGTTTTTTGCTTCTATTCTTCTGCTTCTATACCCCGGCCTGAGCAGGCTCCTTATGCTTTTCGTGTATACCCATTCTTTTATTGACTGTCGGATTGGAGACTTTTTGCAGGGTCGTCTGAGGTGCGATGCATTTGCTGTGTCGCCAGGAATGGCGGTATGCTGTGGCGGTGTTTTGTACATGGAGCGCACCATATTACCTGGGTCCCATGTAGTAGCTTATTGATCTAGGGGGTGACATACTTATCCTTGTGCCTAAATGCAACACATTTGGACATGCCACATCCCTTAAGTGCACTCACGTTCACCCGAAGCTCGTCGACGGTGCCCATTGTGACACATCAACTTTTTTATTCTTCACGGCATCGCGGAGCAAGTCATTACAAGCCCGTCCCCGGAGCAGCCCAAAAGAGACGTTCAGGCCCCAGGGGAGATTCGCTCATTAAACGGCGAACGACCCATGACATCTTGGCAGGTCTGGCAGGCGGGGTAGCATGCGGTCTGGATCGCAATAGAAGCGTCGACGGCTGCCAATGATACCATGAACCCAGTTCGCGAGGGCACGACAGGGTCTGCATGGAACGCCAGGTCAACCTGAGGAGTGGTACGCGGACAGGACTCAGGTGTGTGGGCATGAACTGAAATGGCAGCAAGCTACCCTTCTACCCTACAAGTGTACAATTGGATTAGTCCCCTTGCTGGGGACAAGTGGATTAGGTTGCGAATCCGTGGATCCAAGGGTCTTTTTAGTTACCGCGGCCCGTCTACTAATAAAAGGCGCCCGAGAGTCAGAGCTTGTTCGATGATGGAGGCGGCCAGTGGAAGGTCGAGGTCCTGGAGAGGGGGTTTTCCGTGTTGGAAAGGGGCTGCTTGGAAAACGACGCTGATTGGTCGAAGGCTAGATTTTCTGGAAGGTTTCCGGGGGCGAGGGGGGTCAATGTTCTGGTTTGATAAGCTGATAAGGCAACTCTCTCGGGGCCGACGTGGGGTGAGGGCCGTAGACGAATGTCACCGGATGGTTCGACCGAGAGATCTACCAGATAGTAAGTGTACTATGCCTGCGTGAGGCAGTTGACGAGGCAGATCCTCCTGTCCCTGGTTCGCAAAATATGCTGCGTGCAAGCAGAGAAGACAGGAATTCATTGCTTGGCGAAGACCCGCTGGATCGAATCAAGGTTTACCTCGAAAACCCGGCCGTTGCTGGGAAATCCAGGAACAGCGATGTCGTTTGCGGTTTGGTTACTGGTGACACCCTCTCGCGGGAACAATCCCTGGTAGTCGGTCAGGTCTCACTTGGGGTTCACATTGAGAGCTCAAAATAGCCATGGCGCACTCATGTCCTCTCTGAACCTGTATCCGTGCCACCGCATATGGAATGGCGCGACGGTCATTATGACAGCAACGACAGTTCGGATCGGTGTTACGATGCGACGGTCTGCGACGTGCATTCTCTACTCGGCTGATTGGAGGGAAACCGTGAATCGCAAAATGAAGAACTACCAGGAAGTTCTGCTGGGCTTCTCATAAGTCCCCCATTGGGAGACCTTCCAAGCACTGCGCTCCTCAGTTGAAGCTACTTACTTACGGGGCAGAAGTGCCAGAACAAGTTTTCGATCACCTCGAACTTGGAATGCGCCGCCGCAAGAGGGAAGCCGTTAGCAGTTTAGCACTGCGTCCCTGCTGACGACGTGCCGGGTCAGTGGCCTGGTGGGTCAACCGAGCCCGCTGCGCCCCAACCTCATAGCCAGTAAAGGGCGGCAAAGTGTGGCGGACGTGACCCACACCGGTTCTGGATGGACCCCCTCCAACCCCTGGCGTCCTCCGTCACGCCCCGACAGACACGCAAAAGCCATCCTCCCCTTTCCTTTGCCTACCACCTCATTGAGCCATCTCTGATTCCGTCCTCTCGCCTCCTACGACTCTTTGCACCCGTCCTCCTCGACCACCTCACACCGGCGTGTTCCTTGTGACAGATCCGGCTCAGGAAACCTTGGATCTGTTCTTCGCGACCGACCCTTGACCTTGACAGCCACCCGGGCTTTCCGACTCGTCCGCCCCAAGACTTGAAGCGAGCCGTCCACTTTGCGATCTTTCCTCAATACAGACTTCTTACCGGGAGTCGCGCCATTCGTTACTCTATCCCTGTCGCTTCCTGACGGACCAAAGATCTCGAAGCTCCCTCAAGCGATCGCCTCGCGTCAAAGACTGCTCTCAACAAGTCGATATTCCGTCGATTCCTAGCCTTGACTTGTCCATCGAAGCATGTTGAGCCAATAAATTGACCGGTTCTTGATCCTCAGAACGTAGCCCGACGAGCTACGCATCCTTGTCAAACTGCGCGATACATTTGCTCGCGATGCACACAATGTTCGACAAACTCCGGCCGCAAGCCATCCCTCGGGGGCTGTCTGTGCCCCGGCCGCGGCCCAAGATGCTTCTCCTCCTCACCATTGCCTTGATCACAGTCTTCATGCTCGCCTCAAGTTCCTCTCGTGGTGGCTATCACGTTGTCCCATGGACTGAAAAGCTGACTGATCACGTCAAGTCGGAGGCAGAGAGGGAGAAAGACAGGCAACACGAGGAATACGAAAAGCACGAACAGGAGATGAGGGATGAATTCGCCGCCGAGTATGAGGCCGCGAAGAGGTAAGAACGATGTCTGCACTGAGGGGTCGTCAATTGTACTGACTTGCGTCCGTCTCGCACAGCCTCCCCGGCAACGACGCCATCTATGGCAACACCCTGTCCACCCTGGTCAGCAAGGACATCAGGTCCGCTGAGCACGCATCCGCTCTCAAGGACGCGCCCGGCAAGCCGCCTGCGTTTACCAAGGACCAGCCCCAGATTTACAACCCCTACCCAGCGTACCATAGCAGCGAGTGGAGGCAAACTCACCGTGGAAGCTACGTTGCCTGCCAGGGCGCCACCGGCGATGTTGTGGGAGACATCAAGGTCTTCAAAGGACACCCACACGACTTCCCCGCCGAGAGCTTTGGCAGCTACGATGTGCTCAACATGGACGGTAACCTGTGCTTTGAGCGCGAGACCAGACTGGGGCCCTATGGCTTCAACACGGTCAAGAAGAATGGCCGTCCTATTGACTGGGACAAGGTTGATTGGGGCAACCTGCAAGACAAGTGCCTGGAGCTGAACAAGGAGCGTTTCGACCTGGAGGGCAACGGCAACCCTTATCTCAGCACCATCTATCCTGAGCTGTTCCCCCCGGCCGGTCCCGATACGCCCCTCAAGGCGAGCAGACAAGAACCTGGAAAGGTGGTGCCTCGCGCAGCCGGTGCCACCGAGCGACGGGGCGATCTTGCGCCGCATAGCGAGGTCGGCAACAGAGGTAACAGGACCTCCCTTCCGCACACCGTCGGCGCTTACGAGCAACGGACCGCCATCCTTCTCCGATCCTACACCCCCAAGACGTATTCGGAAAACGATAAGCAAGTCATGCGTGCTCTTGTGAGCGAATTGGCCCTCCGCACTGGAGGCCAGTATCAGGTCTTCCTCCTGCTACACGTCCGAGAACCTGGCCTGAATATTTGCGGAGATACCTCGGTTCACCAGAAGGTGTTGGATGACCATGTTCCCAAGGAGTTTCATGGCTTGACCATTCTCTGGAATGACAAGTGCGTCTGGGACATTTACACTGCCTTGACCGACGATCAAGAGCGCAGTGTCCATTCTGCTCAGTGGCTCTCCGTCCAGAAGTTTAGCATGGAACATCCTGAGTTTGACTTCATCTGGAACTGGGAGATGGACGCCCGCTTCACTGGTCAGCACTATGACTTCCTCGAGAAGCTGGGCGACTTTGCCAAGAAGCAGCCTCGCCGCGGCCTTTGGGAGCGCAACGAGCGCTACTATATCCCGTCTTACCACGGTGATTACGACACCGATTTCCGCGAGGATGTCGAGAAGCGCACCAAGGGCGACCAGGTCTGGGGCCCGCCCAGCCTGCCCTTTATCACCCCCGTCGGGCCCAAGCCTCCCGTCAGCAACCCGGAGGATGATAATTACGAATGGGGCGTTGGCGAAGAGGCGGATATGATCACTGTCGGTCCCATTTTCGACCCCAGAGACAGCGCCTGGATCATTGCCAACCATGTCTGGGGCTACAGCGACAAGGAGCACCCCAAGATTACGCTCCCTCGCCGCACAACGATTGTCACTCAGTCTCGCGTTTCAAAACGCCTGCTCGACATTATGCACGTGGAGAACCTCCGTGGCAATCACATCGCGTCCGAGATGACCCCCCAGACTGTTGCCCTCCTCCACGGGTTCAAGACCGTCTTCGCTCCTCACCCCATCTGGTTCGACCGACCATGGAACGGCACTTTCCTCAACAAGTGGTTCAACCCCGGCCCGAGAGGCTCGTCAGGCGGACCTGGAAGCCCTATGGGATGGGGAAGAGAGCGAAGATATCAGGGCATTAGCTGGTACTACCGCACCGAGCCGGCACCGCGACTGTACAACAACTGGATCGGCTATGAGGATACTGGCTACGGCGGTACCGCGTGGGAGGAAAAGAATGGCAGGCCTTGCCTCCCGCCCATGATCATCCATCCCATCAAGGATGTGAAACCAACTGAACCTGGCTTCAAGAGCGTGTTCCACCTCCACTACGGTTGAGCGTAGCATCAAACCAGTGCGACTCAATAGCATCTCGGGCCCAGGCATAGGCTCTCTTGCCTCTTTTGTGCTTCGGCATCAGAGATGAGCGTGATTTCCTCACTCGGCGTCTCCTTGGGCATATGGTGGGCACAAAGCCCGACCGACACAACGAAAACCAGTATCGGCTGTCTGGATATCGATGCTTTTTGCCGATGATCCCAGCATTGCATGGAGTGCAGCCGGGGGAGTAATGATGCGGCCTTTCCCTCGCAGCCCAGTCCATGGCGTTATTGTTCCTGGCCTCGTTATTCGCGAAAGGCCTATGATATGGGGTTACCCCCCCTCCCCGCCGCGGTGTTTGACGGCGATCACGCATGTGCTTGCTGTTTTATCTATAGGTCTGGTTTGGGCAGGCTGTGACGTACATAGAGACGGGGAGGGATCGGTCGCCTTGCCATGATGAACAGGGGCGGGACCCGGTGGATAGCGGTTTGGCCCTACTTCCATGTATGGATACTTTACAATAATAATGCTCAATCAAGCGCTCGATTTCAGTTGTGTTACAAGTTTGGTGCTACATGATGGCACGTTGTCATGATGGCACGTTGTGAACCTCTGACCCTAGCGACGCAGATGCGGACCCGCGAGTTTCGCGTGGCATCCGCAGACTAGTACAGTTCCATGTTCTCTACGTTTTCGAGATGAATCAGACCGTTTGGCGGCTGGTGATGGGAAGTTAGCGTGCCGGGCGAAGAATGGGACGGGACCAAGCAGATACTCACGGGGATGAACTGGCGCAGCTTGACACCGGCCTCGCGGAAGACGGCGGCGGTTTGGACGTCCATGCTATAGCCCTGGGCGTAGACGACCTCCTGGATGCCTACCTGGCAGATCTTGATGCTGCAGGTGAGGCAGGGACAGGTGTCGCAGTAGAGGACGGCGCCTTCGCGGATGCGCTCGCGGCCGGCCTCGAGGAGGGCGTTCTCCTCGGCATGAATGCAGAGGCAGGTGGCGAGGGCGGCGCCCGAGCCCGAGTCGCCCTCGTTGCAGCGAGGGCAGCCGCCGGAGGAGCAGTTGCGCATGCCGCGCGGGGTGCCGTTGTAGCCGGTGCTGAGGACGCGCTTCTGGGCGCCGGAGACGAGGACGGCGCCGACGCGGCGCTTCATGCAGTTGGAGCGGAGAGAGGCGAGGGTGGCGAGGTGCATGAAGTAGGCGTCCCAGGACGGGCGGAGGCGGACGGGGTTGGGGAGGTCGAGCTTGGCGAGGGTCGCGTAGAGGTGAGGGAGGGATGGGGAGGTGTTGAGGAGGCGGACGGTGGCGCGGGAGATGAGGGGCTGGAGACCGCAGTGAGGGTGGTAGAGGCGGGCGTCCGAGTCCGTGACGAAGGCTTCCAGGTCCGGGAGGTCCGGCAGAGCGAGGCCCGGGGCTGAGGAGGAGGCGTGTGATGAGCGCGGCCGGTGCTCGTCGCGGAGGGACTGGAAGCGGCGCCAGCGGAGGGTGAGAGGCGCGTCAACACTGATGAGGAGGAAGAAGGGGCGGCGGGAGAGAAGGTCGAGGGCAGAC
Source organism: Furcasterigmium sp. R96-07A1 (assembly GCA_037042015.1). Taxonomy (NCBI): domain Eukaryota; kingdom Fungi; phylum Ascomycota; class Sordariomycetes; order Glomerellales; family Plectosphaerellaceae; genus Furcasterigmium; species Furcasterigmium sp. R96-07A1. The sequence goes on from JAXQJP010000346.1 coordinate 253,948, forward strand.
TCGTCAGGAACCTCGGTGAGAACCCAACGATCCTGCCATCGGGGGGTGACATAGTCGAGGAGCTCCTGGGCGGAGGAAAATGTGCGTTCTGAGGGCCCTCTGGGCGATAGTGAATTCGAGCCGTTATGCGTGTTGTCGGAGCTTGCTTTGATCCCATTCTCATCAAGGGATTTCGAGGGCTCTAGGTAGAGGTCCTTGAAGCCATGGTGGTCCACCAGGTACTGAGCCACCGTCTTCTTCCCCGCGCAGAGGCCTGTGAGAGTCAGTCGGGGATTTCTACGTTCCTGGAAGTGAGATGCTGAACTGACCTCCGCAGATACCGATGAGCATTTTGGACTGATATTACAGGAGTGTGAGTGGTCCAGTCTTGGAAGAACTGCGGAGGCGTTTTTCAGAATTCACCATGAAGCTATCGCGGTCCACCTCAAGGGGCTGGAGCGCGTCAGGAGACGCGTTAAGTGATGGGGCCGGTTTGTCCGGGGTTTGCCCGGGCTGCACTCAGCCGTGGGGAGCTGCCAGGTGGGCCCGGGCTGACAGCCCTGGTTGGTACGCGCTGTGAGGTAGTGCTCGGTCCCTGCAGTCTGATGACACAATCCCGTGCAGCCCAAAAGCACCTCCCCCACCATCATCCGGGATGGCTACCTAGTGACCGGCACAGCTGTCTGTCATTCCTTCTTCTTCCTGCGACACGCCCTCGTCTCTACGCAATCGACACTGCCCCGACCAACCCTCTACGGCGATCTGTCTCTTTACTTATGCTCCGTACTCCAAAGTGCGGGAAATAGGTCTTCTCCGTCTCGTCGGACGCTCGACAACACATACGTGAGCCAAGAATCAAACTACTCGATCCCCCGCACTCCGATCCGACTGCGCAAACCAGGACCACCACATCGTCGACAACCGTCGACGACCGACGGCAAACATGGCGCTCCAATACGCTCCGTTCACGTCGGACATCGAGCTGCCATTCTATGCAGCACTGTTCTCCTCCAAAGTTGACCATGACAAGCTCGACGACTCTGTTCGCAAGGTTACAGGGCAGTACACGCCTCTGGCCGTCGACCCGGGCCAGAGCTGCAAGATGCAAATCCTAGGCGATGCCCTTACCAGAGACGAGTAAGCAGTAGCCGCTTTGGCGTCGCAGTCTGGCGTGCACGCATCGGGTTCAGGTCTTGGCAGAACTGATACTGGTTTAGAGCCGAGAAGGACCACATTCGCGCCGAGGGCTCTATCAAGAACGTCAACACGATAGAGGACTTCAAAAATGCCAATAAGCCAGCAATGCTTAATCTGGCTGCCAGACAGGTGCTTTCCCCATCTTTGTATCTTGAGCCCTCCCTAACTGTCACAGATCTGGGATGCCATCAACGACGGCTCCATCTACGAGGTCCCGTCCCTCCTGTCCTCCTTCACCATTCTCTCATACGCCGACCTCAAAAAGTACCGATTCACCTACTGGTTCGCCTTTCCAGCACTTCACTCCGACCCCCAGTGGAAGCGGGCGGGCCCAGTCACCCGGCTACAAGCCAAGGAGAGCGTGGTGCTCGTGGAGCAAGTTAATACCTGGACTGCCCAAAGGGTCAATACACGTCAGAATGGCTTCTTTCTTGCAAAGAAGGTGAGGAATCCGGATCTCAGCAACTACAGCAGGGATGAGAACGATGACTTACACGATCTCAACGACGCATTTGGATATACGTGGGAAATCGGCAAACTGTCCGACTTTGAGAGCGGCTTTTTCAACGGCGTGGCGGACGAGGACCGCTTTGTATCCTTCGTTGATCCCTCAACATATGGAGAAGGACCATCCTGGCCGCTGCGGAATCTTTTGTGGCTCATCCGCCAGCGCTTCCACTTCTCCAGGGTGAACATTCTCTGCTACAGAGAGTTACGATCGAACAGGCACGGTGCTCGAAGCGTCATCATGCCTTTGGAGACTGACGCGACCGATCCACTGCCTCCTAACGAGATGCCCAAAGTCACAGGGTGGGAGAGAGACGGAGAGAGCAAGCTACGCGCCAGGGTTGTCAACCTCGCGGAGTATATGGACCCAACAAGGCTTGCTGATCAATCAGTTGACCTCAACCTCAAGTTGATGAAATGGCGAATCTCACCAAATCTTGACCTGGACACAATTAGTAACACCAGGTGCCTGCTGCTGGGAGCGGGCACATTAGGCAGCTACGTCTCCAGGAATCTGCTCGGATGGGGTGTGCGCAAGGTCACATTTGTCGATTACGGCCGAGTCTCCTTTTCCAATCCCGTGCGGCAACCGCTCTTTACGTACAACGATTGCTTGGAAGGTGGCAAGCACAAGGCCTTGCGAGCTGCCGAGGCGCTGAAGGAAATCTATCCTGGCGTCGACAGCGAGGGCCACGCTCTGGCCGTGCCGATGCTTGGCCACCCATTCACTGACGAGTCAAAGACGAGAGATGAGTTCCTGAAGTTGAAGGACCTCGTCGACCAGCACGATGCCATTTTCTTGCTCATGGACAGCCGTGAGTCTCGGTGGCTGCCGAGCGTTATGGGCAAAGCCGCTGGCAAGATTGTGATGAACGCGGCTCTTGGATTCGACAGTTATGTGGTCATGCGGCACGGGGCAGAGCCGGAGGACGTGAAGGCTGAGGACAACGAGCGTCAAACCTTGGGCTGTTACTTCTGCAACGACGTGGTTGCACCAATAGATGCGAGTCAAGCCTGATAACACCGTCACGAAGTCTACTGACCGTTCTGCAGTCACAGAAAAATCTCACCTTGGACCAACAGTGTACGGTCACACGCCCTGGCGTCGCGGCAATAGCATCCGCGCAGCTTGTCGAATTGTTTGCCAGTCTCCTGCAGCACCCACGCAAACACCATGCCCCAGCACCACAGCCATCACCAGGCCAGACACCTCAACGAGACCCGCCAGATCACGCTCTTGGGCTTGTGCCGCACCAGATTCGCGGCTACGTCAGCACCTTTGAGAACAATATTATCCGTGGGCAGTCATACACTTCTTGCAGCGCCTGTAGCCCAACCATTCTCGAAGCGTACAGGAGGGACGGGTGGGACTTTGTCAAGAAGGCCCTCATGGAGAAGGACTATGTTGCAGAGCTCTCCGGCCTGGCCGAGGTCCAGCGCCAGGCTGAGAAGATGTCCGCAGAGCTGGACTGGGAAGAAGAGGAAGAGGGTGCGGATGAAGGTGATGGTGAGCTAATCTGAGCCACAGACAGGTCGGCGAGCTCAGTAACGACCTTGGGGGATTGAATCGGCGCTATTCTTACGGACGAAGGGGTACGGAGTTTCGGTGATTGGGTTGACTTGGCATGAGTCGATATTTGGACCTCACAACTGAGTGACAAACAGGAATGCAAAAGGGACCGTCTCTGGATTTGCTGAGATACATATGGTTACGTACTTTGGGGAGTTTTGAGACTCGCTTCGAGGCTATGCCGGGGATCAGGTTGGCCTATCCTTAGGTAATACATGCAATCTGGCATGAATAACGTCACGAGATGAAGTAGCATCATCTGGGGTCAAGGGGCTTTTAGCATGGTCTGGACCATCGACAGATGACCTTGGCTTGCTCGCTCATCAGACCCGTGGACGGGCCCGCGTGAGAATTGTTTGACACTGGATTGTCACTCTGTCACTGCGATCCCCGGGCCGCCCGGCGTGGGGGACGGTGCTTATGTGGCGTCGGTGACACTGTATCCGCGCAGCCATGGCGGAAGGCGTTAGCGCCTACTACGCCGCCACGCGCAACGCTCACGGAGGCGGGTGCCCTGTAGGCGGCCAGGGGAATCCGCTACAGCCCTTTCTCGTCGCAGTCCTCCAACATGCCTTTAACCTGGAACTTTCATCCTCATCAGCTGCCCTTCGCATTCGGAGTTGAGATACGTGCAACTTTGCGCGTCGCCCCTTGACCTCATTTTGGATCTTCAATTCCGTCCTTCTGCACATCGTGTCGTTTCCTTTCCCCTTCCGCACACCCTTTAATACGCCGCCTACATTAACCATTACATCGATCTTCAGGGACGTCTGCTTTTAGTCAAGGGGAACCCACCCAGTGACGACTCCCTGGCCGGATACGAGATTGGACTGGCCCGAGGGAGATCCACCAGCGAAACCTGAGCCAAGAAGCAGAACGTGTTGTCTCGCCTCAAAGTCACGTGCACCATCCTCAACAAGCACTGTATCTCATCGCAGGACGGGAGCATCGGCGCTGGTGCCTCTTTTTTCCATATATCCCAGACTTGGTCCCTGTTTTCACCGGCATCGGTTCGGCATTCATTCCTTCAGTACAGATTGCTTTTTGCCCGCGGGGAGTTCTCAGCAGCGTCGGTCTCGGCTCGTTTGTCGCCACTGCACACCGACCAGGAGGTTCATCGCGCCGTGAGCATTTCGAAGCATCATGCTCGGGTTCTTCTATAGGCGCCTCATCTCGGGGCCGCCAGAGTCGGTGGAAAACTACCTCGGCGTCGTGGTGCCGCTCGAGGAAGCGCATCTTCACAGCCATTCTCGTCGCACAGGGAAAACTGAGTTCGAAGAGAGGCCGACGCCAGATGAGGACGACGAGGACCGGGGGAAGGATGGCGAGGAGAGCCAAGGCATGCTGGAGATGAGCGCGGCCGAGTATTCCATCGAGGGTCTGAGGAAGGAGGTGCGCAAGGGCAAAGGTGATGCCACCGAGTATGAAAGTGAGTCTAACACTTCTTCCTAACATGGACCTGGTTGAGACGTGAACTGTGCTGACATTTCTCAGTGAAATCCAAATTGATCAACAAGGCCATTCAAGACATCGGAATGGGCATGTACAACTGGCAACTATTTGCGTTATGTGGCTTTGGCTGGTTTGCAGACAAGTGAGTGAGACCCCCGTTGTTGGCCTACTGAGCTTGAGCTGACGATATCCTCATAGCCTCTGGATGCAAGTATGTATTGCTACTTGGCGTACTCTATAGGCGTCTTATATCTGTTGGAAAGTAATCTAATGGTCTCACAGGGCGTTTCCTTGACATTACCCTCATTATCAGCGGAGTTTGACGTTCCTGAAAAGACCGTCAGATACACGACCAGCGCTCTGTTCTTCGGTCTCTGCTTTGGCAGCTTCATCTGGGGCATCGGCTCCGACATCCTCGGTCGCCGCATGGCCTTCAACTTCACATTGATGATCACCAGCATTTTCGGCCTCCTGGCCTCATACGCCCCGTCCTGGGGCTGGACATGTTTCTTCTTCGCTGCACTGGGTTTCGGCGTTGGTGGGAACCTGCCCGTAGACGGAGCATTGTTTCTGGAGTTTCTGCCCGACGCATCCAGCGCCCTTCTGACACTGCTGTCCGTATGGTGGCCGGTCGGACAGTTCGTCTCGTCCATGATCGCGTGGTACACCATCTCGAACTGGCCCGTCAACGAAGGATGGCGCCTCTTTGTTCTCATCATCGGCCTCATCACCCTGCTCATGTTCATCATTCGTTGCTTCGTCTTCAACCTCTTCGAATCACCCAAATTCCTCCTTTCCAAGGGCCGCCAGTCGGAGGCCATCGCCGTCGTTCACGCCATCGCCTACAAGAACGGCGCCAAAACGTGGCTGACGGAAGACATCATGGACGCTGTTGTTGGTGATATCGGTTCCCCGTCGTTGAGCCGGCCGCGCCTCACAGGCACCAGCGTCGTGAGGGACAAGTTCAAGAAATTCTCGGGCGACCGCCTCCGCCCACTTTTCGAAAACAAGACCCTCGGCTTCGCGACAGGCCTTATCTGGTTCATCTGGGCTACCATCGGCATGGGATACCCGCTCTTTAACGCCTTCCTTCCGCAGTATTTCGCCCGCGTCAATAACCCCAACGGCGACAGTGGCGCCGAGGGTGACGAGGGCGGCGCCATCAGCCAGGAGACGTACCGCAACTACGCCATCACCTCGGTTATGGGCATCCCCGGAGCTCTCCTCGCGGCCTACCTCGTCGATCACAAGTCCCCGTGGCTCGGCCGCCGTGGCACCCTCGCCATCTCGACATTTGTGTCTGCCATCTTCCTCTTCCTCTTCGTCACCCTCGGCACGACGGCATCCTGGCAGCTCTTCTTCTCCTGCGTTGAAGCCTTCACGCAGAACATCATGTACGGCGTCCTCTACGCCTTTACGCCCGAGATCTTCCCCGCCCCCGTCCGCGGCGCCGGCACGGGCGTGGCGAGCTTCCTCAACCGCATCACGGGACTCATGGCACCTGTCATTGCCGCCAACATCCCAGGCGACGGCACCACCACACCCGTCTTCTTGTCGGCGGTACTCATTCTCATGGCGTTTGTAGGCATGTGCATGATCCCCATCGAGACGAGGGGCAGGCAGAGGCTCTAGCATTTCCGGGACGGAACTGGATCTACTTTCACATCTTGCATTCGCATCATGTATTCTGCGTATTTGTAATTAGTACACGATGGCGTAATATGACGGGGGGTCATGACTTCGAAGCACCATCGTGTCTTTGTCCACAGAGACCATACCGCGGGCGATCAGGGGGCGCAGGCAGCATCAGCTTTGCTTACTTATGACTGCTCAAACACAGCTAGGGACCACGCCCTTGTTGAGATTTCACGAATGTGTCCTGAAATTGTGGCTTGAATACGAAGAAGATATGTTCTCTAAGATGAAAAGATTTACAAAGAAGGGAGACCGGCTCCAGAGTTTCCGGGTCCAAGCCTCATGTTACGCCCACCCACGAGAACGGGGCGTACCGGGTGTTCAGCGGCGAGCATGCGCGGAGCGGCGAGCGGACCGCTTGGCATCTCGGGCCTTGAGCTTGAGCTGCTGGCGGCGGCGGCGGCGGGCCCGGCACGAGTCGGTGGGAACAGCGGTGGGGGCAGCCGCCGTGGTGGTCGGGGCAGCGACGGTGGTTGTGGCTGGGACCGGGCTCTCGGCCACGGGGGCCTCCACGCTGGTGGGGGAGACGGGGCTCGCAACAGGGGGGACGACGACGCTGGAAGGGGCAACGGGGCTCGCGACGGGGGGCACGACGACGGTGGCAGAAGTGACGGGGCTGACGACCGGTGCGGCAACGCTGGTGGAGGGCGAGGCCGGGGCAGTCGTGGCGGCGGCGGCGCTGGTGGTGGCCGCGCGGGTGGTTGCCGGAGCGCTCACGACAGGAGCGGGGTTGGCATCTAACGAGCAGTGTGTCAGCCTCAGATCACTCTCGTTCCATCCGAATCACATTTGAACTCACTCGCAGAGCCCGGGCCCGAGACGGAGGTCGTGATGGAGCCGTCCTCGATGTAGACGCCGGAGAAGTAGAAGTCTTCGTCCTCATCGGGGTAGCCGTCGCGGGGCAGCTCGAGAACGCCGAGGTGCCAGTCGGCGCCGTTGCTCGAGGTGGAGGCGGCGATGGGGTCGACGACCCTCTCGAGGGGGCTCGCGCCGGTCGAGTGCCAGAAGCCGACGGTGTTGGCGGCGAAGTCGATCTCGTAGGCGGCGTTGTGCCAGACGTCGGCTTCCCAATCGACGCTCCACTCGGTCTGGCCGTCGACGAGCCAGCGCAGCGAGGGGTCCGAGGTGCCCGGGGCGCCGCTGAGCCAGCCGGACTTGAGCTCGGTGAAGTGGCTCTCGAAGAAGGCGATCTGGTGCTCGCGGGTCTCGGCCGGGGCGTTCACGTCGCTGCGGCGGATGCTGAAGTGGTAGAAGACCTTGCCCTTGTTGATGGCGGCGGTGGTCTGGGGGATGAGCTCGGTACGGCGCATGTTCTGGCCGTTCCAGAAGGCGGTGTCGGTCAGGGAGATCTTGACACCCTGCTCAGAGCCGGCGTCGGCCGGGTTCTTGTGCGAGGCAGCCAGGTCAACATACTCGGTGACAGGGCCGGGGCCGTGGATGTAGTACTGATAGGGGCCGACGGGGTTCGAGAAGCTCCACTTGTCGAGGTCCTCGGCGGAGGTAAGGTCGTTGAAGCGGCCGTCCCAGAGGAGGTCGGCGTTGGCCTGTGAGAAGAGGGACAGGCCGGCTGTCAGGGAAAGCAAGGAGGACCTCATGGTGATGATAGGCCGTAGGTGGTGGAAATGAAGGTGAACAAAAGAGTGACTGGAACCAAAAAAGAGAGTGTGACAGAGGGACGTAAAGAGAGGGCAACCTCCGGTTGTCGTCGTTCCGTCTCGATATAAAAGGTATTTACACAGACGGACCGTAGTTGCCGCATTCGGGCATCGGGGTATACGGGCCAAGATTAAGGGGCCAAGAAGCGGGAGCCCCCACTGTGAGATCGAACGGGGACCGGCGTGTTCGGATGTGCGGCACCGGCAGGGACCGGGGGTGATCCTTGAGGGGGCCTTAGGGGACTCGAATCAATTGGGTGCCCCGGGGGACAGGGCAATCAATGGCGCAATGCCCACTATGGAAGCCCCTAACTCTGATACACGACCCTGTCATGTCACGGAAGCAGCCGGCCACCAATCGCCTCGCATATGATGGCTTCCCTCAGGCTCCGGTTCTAGCGCAGAAACTCCTTCTCAACATCACGCATCTGCCCGTCTCCCTGCAGTTCAAAGATGTCCTTGACAGCAGGAATGTCCCCCTCCACGGCAGCCAGTCCCCTCGTCTGCAAGATGCTCGCGAAGACCCTCCGCATCGACCCAACCGCTGCCCGAATGGCATGATTGCCGCAGATGACGAGGCCGACCTTGCCCAACGCTGCCACCTCGTCGAAGCTGAGCGAAGGATAATTCGTCGGCACGATGACCAAGGGCACCGATCCGTTCCACGCCGCGCAGAACGCCAGTATCTCATCGGGCGTCTTCTGCTTGCTGTGTACGAGGATCGCGTCCGCCCCAGCCTCTGCGTACGCCCCGGCCCGAGCGAGGGCTTCATCCTGTCCTAGTCCGGCGATGAGAGCTTCCGTCCTAGCGATGACCATGAGGGAGCTCGACGCCTTGGCGGCGCGGATCTTCCCTTTGAACTCGGGGATTGTGACCAAGCTGTGCCGCCCGCCGGCCCTGAGGCTACTGTCCTTGGGAAAGAACTTGTCTTCGAGCACCACGGCCGTGGCGCCCGCCGCCTCGAATTGGGGGACGGAGTAGGCGACGTTGACGGCATTGCCAAAGCCCGTGTCCATGTCGACCACGAGGGGCAGGTCTGTGACCGCGCTCATGGACCGCGTTACGTCGAGGTTGACGCTCATGGGCAGGATGCTCGCGTCCGGGACGGCGTGTGATGCGGAGATCTCGAATCCGCTGACCCATACGGCGTCGAACCCTGCCTCTTCCACGAGCTTCGCCGAGAGGGCGTTGTGAGAAGACATGGCAATGGCGGGCTTGGCCGGCTGGAGGGCCTTGCGCAGCCTCTCGAGCTTTTGTTGGGGTGAGGGCCGGGACATGACTGTGGTGATGGTGAGGGATCGTCCAATCCTGATGATGTTGTTTGATTATGAAATCGATGTCTTAATATGGAAAGTTTCCTGATGCGAATTGGAAAGCGGGTAAACGCCATGATATCTTAATCGCCCTCGGGAAGCCAAAGCCGAGTGCCATACACATCCACCACCTCCATCACACGTCGGAACCGCAAAGCCGAAACGGAACGCCTCGGGAGTTGTTGGGCAGCATATCTTCTATTTGACGTGCGCTTTACCTTCTTTGCTCACGATCCGGGCCTGCGAAGGCATACGACGTTGCGCAACCTCGAGATCCCACCCGCTCATCATGTCGAACGAGAGCTTCTTCAGTGAAAGCAGGGTTCCTAAAGCCCCCGCTGACCTACATTATGGCTCACGGGCGGCATTCCAAGCAGATACTCATCCCGAAAAGGTTAACCTGGTCATCGGCGCATACAAAGACAACGAGGGCCAGCCATGGACTCTCCCTGTCGTAAAGAAGGTCAGTGAAGCATGCAGGTCCTCATGGGACGGTCCCGCAGCAGAGACTTACCGAACACCATCCAGGCTGCCGAGCTCTACCATAACAACCCGCAGCAGACGCACGAGTACCTCCCAATATCTGGAGACCCGGCTTTCTGCAGGGCGGCAGCACGAGTTCTCCTAGGGGCGGAATCGTCATATCAAAACAGAGTGAGTAGCCCGATGGTTCCTGGTATACAAGATTCCACTGTCGCTGACAGCATCAGATATGCTCCTTTCAGACCATCTCAGGAACCGGCGCCCTTCATCTCGGGGCGGCTTTCCTGTCAAAATTCAGCGCTGAGCCGAAGCCCAGCGTCTACCTCTCCACCCCTAGCTATGACAATCACGTCCCCATCCTCACGCAGGCAGGGCTCCCGATCGAGAGCTACCCCTATTACGTGAAGGAGTCGAGATCTCTCGACATAGGCGGCATGCTCGAGTCACTTGCCTCTGCACCACGGGGCAGCATCGTCCTCTTCCAGGCGTGCGCGCACAATCCGACAGGGCTAGACCCCACGCCCGAACAGTGGGAGGATATCGCTACGACCGTGCAAGAGGCCGGTCTCCTCCCTTTCTTTGACTGTGCCTACCAGGGTTTCGCGACGGGCGACCTCGAGCGCGACAGCTTCCCGATCCGTCACTTCCTCGCACGCGGGATGGACATGTTCGTCGCGCAGTCCTTCTCGAAGAACCTGGGCCTCTACGGTCAGCGGACGGGGTGTCTACACTTCCTCGCAGCTTCTTCTTCTGCCGACGGCACCGTAGCGAGAGTCTCGTCGCAGCTGGCCGTCCTGCAGCGTTCTGAGATATCCACGCCCCCTCTGTACGGTGCAAAGCTCGCCTCCCTCGTGCTCAACGACGAGCGACTATCGGCGGAATGGCTCGATGATCTGGCGACCATGTCAGGACGCATCAGAGAGATGAGGGAGAGACTGAGGGGTTTGCTTGAGGAGATGGGAACGCCGGGGGACTGGAGCCATATCACGGCGCAGATTGGCATGTTTGCGTACACGGGGCTTTCTGCACAGCAAGTCGAGAGGCTGCAGAGCCGGTGGCATGTTTACATGCTTCCCAGCGGGAGGATGAGCATTTCGGGACTGAACCAGAGTAATGTTGGGTACGTTGCCTTGTCGATTTACGATGTCATTCAGAACGCCGTATGAGGGAGAGCAGAGGCCCGATGAATTAGCATTCCCTGGTTCGGTGAGCGTCGGTGTGCGTTTATGGTGAGTCTTTGTTAGTTCGGCAGAGCGATCCCGAGCGTGTCGGCTTCTCCACCTGGACTTTTCCCACTGAACCTACATCACACTTCCGCACAGCTCTGTTGTCGTCACTGAATTCGGCACGCGCTATCCGGCAAGCATCCTCGTGAGAGTCGTTGCTGCCGCGCATGTGGACGACACCGGAATGATGCAGGGTAATGCATCACCTGATACCCGTGCCAGGAAACGAACGTCAAATGCGTGCGTCCCTTGCCCCCTACCACTCATGACCGTGTGCCTACCAATACCTACAGTGCTGATGGACCTGATATCATAGATGCCGTGCTTGTAGACAGCGCAAGGTGAAGTGCTCTGGGACCAATCCGTGTCCCAATTGTACCGCCAGGTCGCAGACATGCATCTTCGACGAGGCACAAAAGAAAGTTGTCGTTCTGGAGAGGTGAGATCGGCTTCGACTTATGACAATCTCTACCAGAGCTGATGATTCCAGACATTTTCGCGCTCTTCAGGGGCGAGCATCCTTCAATGCTTCCACCGTCGAACGCTCAGCCAGCCCTGGGCTAGAGATGGCCGGAGAGATGAACTCAGACGCATTGTCTGAGGTCGATGCTGGTGGAGACCCCTCGGTTCTCGAGACCCGACGCACCGCAGGGCATCGTAGAGCCTACAGCCCTTGGAAGTATCTCGACGCTGCTGCCGAGGTCACCAGCTCTGGTTGTCGTTCCGATGCGGTCAATATGTTGGAAAGCACGCCGACATACGACCTTGACACTCAATCACTGGATCTCTCTCCCCGCCACATCTCGAAATACCTTCCCTCGGTGGATGTCATCAGGCATCTCATTGAGATTGCTGATTTTCATCTCAACTACCTGTTTTGTTTCTTTGATCTCCCTAAGGTCATTGGCAGGTTGAACTCCAGTTCTCTCCAATTCCCTGAGAATGACTTGATCACCTGGCAGGTGCAGTTACTGGTCATCATCGCCCTCGGAAGGCTCTTTAGGGAGAAGGGATCGTCAGAGTCTCGACCCCCTGGTCACCGCGAGTTCCTCCTCGCTGATAGGGCTCTCCCTTCCCATCTCATTCTCCTGCAGGACCCTGTCACCGCTGTTGAGACGCTGTGTCTTTTGTCGTACTACGCCCAAGCTGTTCATATGCTTGATGTGGCTGCTACCTATGTAAGTCCCTTGTTTACGAAGAGAGGGCAAGTATGAGCCCACGCTTATAGTTCAATGTTCTAGAATGGCCAGGCGCTCAGGATAGCTCGTTCGCAGCGTTTTGTTGGGATCCTTGAGGATGGCCTGGTCAGCGACGGTATCTCTCAGTACCATGCTGCACGCGTCAGGCAGACACTGTACGTCCTCGACTCGCGACTAGGAGGAGTGACGGGGTACACCGGCGACTACGCACCACTGCATCAGTCAGCCCTAGGCGTGTGGAGAGACAAAGCATGTCAAATGCTGGACATCGGTATCGAGATATCTGTCATAGGGGACAAAGCTGCTCAGTGTACGTTGTGGAAAAACATGTGGCAGTATCCAGCTGACGATAGCTACGCAGGGCATGGCATAGATCTACTCGACAACGGCCAAGGCCACACACTCCTCAAGGAGCTTGAGCGGTGCGGCAGGAGAATCACTGCTCTCCAAGAGAGAGATTCGGGACACAGTCGTCCAGAGAGATGTACCAGGCTTTTACAAATGTGGTATTGCCATGTGAGTCTGCTGTATTGTGCCCAAATGTGACACGGCTGAACTCGGTCCAATCTTCCAGTGCGCCATTACTATAACCATACCAGCCTTGTTGCATGTCTGCCGAGCATCGACATCCAATATTCATGCTTCTGGCGGTTTCTTGCTGAAATCAGCGGAGATCTGTGTCAAGTACGCTTTCCTCGGCATGAAGTTGCTTGTCGCCATCCATGAGCAGGGCTTCCTAGGTATGTGATTACGAGCCAGCCATACTCCCTGTTCACAACGCACTGACGCCGAGCTATAGAGACCTTCTCGTTGTTCAATCTTGAACTGACATCGATATCTATGATTTCACTTATCCTGGCAAGTCGACTGCGCGGAACCACGTCAAAGCCGCCCCTCTGGGACGAGGGGCGGCGCATCCTTGGTGACATGGGTCGTCGAGGAAATGCACTTGCGGTCTCAGTTGTGACGAAGCTGACAGAAATGATGCAAGAGGCTGCGGAAAGCCCGCTGTCCACGACCGTGGGAACTTCTCTTGATTTGTATAAACACCTAAGCGCATGGGCCTCTTTCGACGGCGGCTTGCTCAACGAGGATATGCTCAAACTCATGGATCTCTCGCCAGGTCAAACACCGATGCCAGCAGCTACGGCATCGGGGCCAGCGATGGCACCCCAAACTCTGACTGTCGATGCCCAGGCGGAAACGGCGACGATTGCCGGGCCGTGTCTCGACGGGCTTTTCACGAATGAGGAGGATTTCGCCTTTGATGTGGAGGACCTACAGTGGCTGGACGGAGTATAGTGGAAGTAAAATTAAACAATGTTGAGCCAACTCCCTCCTTGAACTTCCCTACTCTAAATGTGTACCTCGGCCAGACTGATGCGTCTTCCATGGCTGATGTTCACTTAACAAATCGGATGCGCGGAGGATGGTTCGGCTGTGGGGTTCCGAAGACGATGCGGGGCGACCCCTTTTTCGCGACGATGGATGCACCATGTCGTCCCTCCAACTGCCCACCTGTATTCGCACACGAGACATGGTCAGATGGAACACATCGCCCCTCGCTGGCGTTATCTTTCATGACCGTGATCCAATATGATCCAGAATAACCTCATACAGAATGTAGCAGAGGACAAGATTTGTACGGTACGTCAAGTCTCCGTCGTCTAAAGGGGCAGGGCAGCGACTGACTATTGATCTCTACCCCATCAACAGGCGGTGGCTATCAAGGCTGTCCCCAGCACGGAGGTCATCCTCTTAGCAAAGTCAGCAGGCTACGATAGTGTATTCATTGACTTGGAGCACTCTTCCCTCTCCATCAGCGATGCCAGCACTCTCTGCACGACGGGCCTGCTGGCCGGCATCACGCCTTTCGTCCGGGTGCCCCCAGACTGCGGGAGCGGCTTCGTCCAGCGCGTTCTCGACGGCGGCGCTCTGGGCATCGTCTACCCCAACGTGAACACCGCAGGTACGTCACATTCCTTCTCCCCGCCTCAACGCATGCTGAGGCCGAGGCCGCGACAGACGAGGCCAAGGCCGCCGTCGCGGCGGCAAAGTTCCCTCCGCAGGGCACCCGGTCCCTGACCGCTGCCCTGCCGCAGTTCCTCTACCAGCGCGTCGAGGCCAGCGAGGTCGTGCGCCAGCTCAACGACTCGGGCTCCACCGTCATCGTCATGATCGAGACGGCCGAGGCCGTCCGCAACGCGGTCGCCATCGCCGCCGTGCCAGGGGTCGACGTCCTCCTCCTGGGCGCCAACGACCTGTCCCTGGAGATGGGCATTCTGGGCGAGCTGGAGCGGCCGGCGTTCCAGGACGCCCTTCGCGCCGTCGCGGATGCGTGCCGTCTGGGCGGCAAGATCTTCGGCGTCTCGGGAATCTACAACAGGCCGCAGCTTGTTCATGCTGCCATCCGGGAGCTGGGAGCGCGCTACGTGCTGGGCCACTCGGACATGGGGCTCCTCGCTGTGGCGATGAATAAGAACGCGGCCATGCTGCAGGCGTTATAGCACGTGCTCTCCGGTCCCCTTGTAGAGACACTGCCTCCATAGATCGTACCCGTCGCGCCGGGTTGTAACATGGAAAACCTATCAGTATATATTTCATCAGCTCTTGTAGGCGAACGTGCTCAACAGGATACACAGTGCAGTCAAGTGTACGGTAGAACACAGCGCACATCATCTAGGGTGAGGTTCTGGTGTCTTGGTTCTATTCGTATTCATGCTGGAGCGTCTTCTTCTCTCGCGGATGCTCTATGCCGTGGGTATATCGAAGCTCTCATAATGCGTCATCGTGTTTCTCTAAACCCCAAAACACGTTCATAACAAGCTACTTCGTCCCTCGTGCACCGGCTGGCGCGTCGGTCCTGCGCCGCTTGAAGGAGTTGCCGACGGCATCCATCACCATGGGGTCCGACCGAATGGTGTTCTGTACCAGCCACTCCTTGACCTTGCCCTTCATGTTCGACATGGCCTCCGGGTCATTCGCAAAGGGGACAAGCTCCAAGTTGAGCAACTTGCTTGCGTCCCTATCGAGCAGGGTGGCGAGCTCTTCGAGGTGGCCGATGTGCTTGTTCACGGCGTCCTCGTCTTCCTCGACCATGCCGCCGCCGGCAGCCCCGCGGCGGCTCTCCTGCATGTACGAGTCGAATATGGGGCCGAGCTGGTTGAAGGCAATATAGAGGGTGATGCTGGCCTTGCGAAGGAGCGAGACCATCTGGAAGGGTAGATAGGGGGCGCGGCCGAGGGTCGTCATGAGAGCGTTGATGAGAGCGAGGACCGTGGGGACGCGGGGCCGGGTGACGATGTGGCACTCGACGACGCAGAGGGCGAGGAGGATGACCCAGCGCCAGTAACGGCCCCAGTTGAGGTAGCCGAGCCAGCTCAGGCCGTAGAGAGCGACGGCGGCGACACCGTAGTGGGGGAGGACGTGCTGGAAGACGCCGCGGGAGAGGAAGTCGCGGACGGTGCTGACGCGTTGCCAGCGGGTGATCTCGGGGCCGAAGCGGTCGTATGCGAAGCGGCGGGCCGGGTCGAGGAGGGTCTCAGAGGCCAGCTTCAGGGCGATGAAGCGGTCGGTGGCGCTCTGGGCGTCCGAGTTGGACTTGTCGGGGTGGTGGAGGGCGCCGAGGCGTCGGAAGCGGGACTTGATCTCCTTGTCCTCGGCCAGGAGGGAGGAGAGACCCAAGTCGGAGTAGAATGTGCCTTGTCGGATGAGGTCGTGGTGGGCCTCGAAGAGGGTGTAGGCAAGATATGCCGTGATGACAAGGAGATGGATCTTGCGCCGGTGGGAGACGAAGCGCTGTGAGCCTGGCTGGGGGCGAGGTTCGCCGGCGCGAACGGTAATGCCATAGTAGATGGACTGTATCCAGCCGGTGGCGAGCTGTTGGGGGCAATGGTCAGTCTGAGCATCGTCAAGGATGATTCAGTGAGTGGGTTAATCGAGCGCGTACACCGGGGAGGAATGACCACCCAAGGAGGGAGAGGAAGCTGGACATTATCGCGAGTGTGATCCGAACATGTGTCTTGTCATTTCCAGAGCTTGTTCGAGAACAGCGCAGTGTTTCCTGCCAAACAAGGGAGGAAGAGATGTCGACGCAGCGGCCAGGTGGCTCGAAAGTCGCAAAGGGAGGGAATGGGCGGCAGGTTGGATGTGAAGTTGGCTTGAAAGGCACCTGGAGCGTGAACCTTTCAAGTTCCCAAGCAACCAAGCTCGCGAGGTGGCCCACTATCGCTGCGTCACTGCTGCGCTGCGCTGCGCTGTACAGCTGTCCTCAGGGAGCTTGGGCGCTTATCGGGCGATTGTGTGATGACTAAGCATTGGACGACAAGTGGATGGCAGGACTGCTTCAGTCAGTGTCGATTGAGTCTCTCGTCTCTGTTCATGTACACGCTCAATGCTGACAGTCGACTTCTGCCTTGTCCTGTCTTCGAATTGACAGCATCGCTGCCTCACGTTTTCATCATGAAATGCTGGATCATGAAGCATCAGACGATCTGTCCGTCCTCCAGTGCCCTGTGCTTCGAGTACCTTCGATGTGCCGTCTCGGTGAATTCATCTCAACGCGAGCAGCCGCAAGACGAATTCGTTGTTCCTCCACGGTCCCGCCGTATGGATTTCAAGATGGATGCGCAGAGTTTCTTAAATACGGCACCATGCACTGCTCGATTCGTGCTTTTCTCGTCTGAGCCTCACACTCGTCTCATCACTCACTGACAACAGCAACCACAGCCATCACTATCCCCAACACCTACACCATGATGAGCATGGTAACGATCTTGAAGACCTTCCTGTCACAGGCCATCCACGGTTTGTATAGCGGCCTCGTGTCCCTGCCCCTTGCGGCTCTGTTCTATGGCATGCACTGGGCCCTGATCTTATATCCGCTGGGGTTCCTCGTTCGGCGCGTGGCGGAGATCCCTGCCAACCGTGCTGTGCAGGACTTCATTCTGGATCACTCGACTACTTGGAGGTTATTCGCCAAATACGCTCTCATCGACTCCACAATTGGGACCCGACTCGAGTCCTTGACTGTTCCGCTCAGGACCGAGCCTGACGCCACCGAAGTTGCTGTATTCTTCCAGGTCGTCGTGCTGCTCTGGGTCGTCGAGGAATGGGAGCCTCTTTCCCGCTGCATCGAATGGGTCTTTTCAAAGGAACTTTTGGTTCTAGGCTACCTCCGCATGTGGGGATGGTTGGAGACTCCTCCCTGCATAGTTTCGCTAGATGGCAGTCCTGAGTCTTACACCCTGAACGCAACCGGGCATGTTGCTATGGAGGACAGAACCATCCGCGCCCTCGTAATGTCTACGAACATCCTGGAACATATTGTTGCAGAGGCGAGGGAAGTGCTCATGGCAAGCCTGTCCTGGACCGTCTACGTCTGCTGGCCCGAGCAGCTCTGGACCTGGGCTGTGCGTATGCTGGGCCTGAACGTTGCGCGTCCCAGAGACACATCCTTCCTAGGCCGAGCCTCCATGCCGCTTCTGAGCCTCGTGTTTGCCATTTTCCGCACGCATGTCGTCGGCGACCAACACGATTTCATGTGGTATCTCTTCAGCGGGTTCGTGATGCTTTTCGAGTCGCACTTCAACCCCTTTTTCGCCCCTTATGTGGGCATGGCCTTTGGCCCTTTCGGCCATTGATGTCTTCCTCTGGCCCGGACGCCATGAGACGAGACGGTCGAGCTTACAGGCCTGGGTCGCCCACATGGACCCAGCGTTGCTTGAGCGTTAATGTAGTGAGTGACACAGTGGGTAGGTCGAGATCGGTAAGAAAGATTCATGCAAAGTAAGTTGTTAGTAGAGTTCTAGCGCTAATCGACATCTTCCCTCCCCTAAATGAGTCTTTTGACAACCATATGATGTGATATCATGCTCGAGTCCTGACATCCACTCAAAGGGTACTAAATGACTACCACACCGGTGCCGTATCCACGTGGCTTGTTTGGCAGCGCACCTAGTGTATCATATATACTGTTTCTACTCTTGAACAAACAGATTTGGCTCATTGCGAGTGTGTTTTCAGCTCATCAATAAATTCATTGCAGGCAGTGTTCTGCGTGAGACGTGGAAGCAACATCGTAAATGGTAGTACCAGGGGCTAAGTTGCTAGTCAACACTAACACAGCCCCGGCCACCTCGGTACCTCAAGCACTTAAGCCCCCCTCACCGGCCCCTCTCCGGAACGGGGCCGATCACCGACTTCATCCCTCCTTCAGTCTCACCCACGTTACTTCAACCACTCCGCCGCTGGCACAACATCACAATTTTATCTACCCGTACATCATCGTCACACGCTCAAAATGGCTCCCGTGAAACTCGCCCTAGATGGCGAGACGCAGCACGTTCCCGCACTGCCGCTAACGCCCATGTCCTTCGCCCCCTTTGGCGATGTCATCCAGAACCCACACCCGACCATCTCACCATCGTCCTCTCTGCCCCGTAACCTCTCCCTCGACGCCATCCCCGCAAACCAGGGCACCGCCATCAAGTACCAGCACCCCTCCAAGCCCGCAGACCTCTACGCCGAGGCCCCAAGCCACACCCCGGCAAAGCCTGTCCTCAACATCTTCGTCTGCGCCGCCCGGCAGCTCGAGCACGCGCCGCCGCCCACGCCGCCGCCCATCTCAACCCTTCTCCCCTACAACACCACTTCGCGCCCGGGCACCGGCCTCTTCGACGTCAAGATTCTCGAGCGCCACCCCTTCACCACCCAGACCTTTATCCCCATGGCCCCGCCCCACGGTTCCGCTTACCTCGTCATCGTCGCGCCCACCCTCGCCCCTGGCCCAGACGACGAGGCCCTCCCGGCTCCGTCGGACAAGGTCGACACCAAGCTGCCCGGCAGGGGCATGCCGGACCTCAAGCGCCTGCAGGCATTCGTGGCCTCGGGCAACCAGGCCGTGACGTACGGCGCGGGGACGTGGCATGCACCCATGGTGGCGCTAGGGCCGCCTGGGACGGCCGTTGACTTTGTCGTGTCGCAGTTTGCCAACGGCGTGGGTATTGAGGATTGTCAGGAAGTTGTATTTGGTGGCTCGCAGGGTGAAGGGAAGATCGTGGTCGAGGTGGCAGATCGACTGGGCCTGGCGAAGCTCTGAGGGAGGGATTAGAGTCATCAAGGCAAGTGTCTTCAGGTCACCCGAATGCGGTTGTCATGATAGGAGAGCATAGCTCACTGGAATCTGGCATTCAGGAACAGGCAGTCTGTACATGAGAAGCCAGCAGTAAATATTAACGATATCATACTCACGATGAACAGCAACATTGGGAATGTCAGAAATTGTACAAATCGAGTACCATTAGCGGGCTCTCTCCCCTTCTTGATTATTCCTGGCTATTGAGAAAAGCCAACCTTTTCATACAAACCATCAACTCAAACAATGGCGGCCGCAGCAAGGCAACGCCAGTCCGGCAATCTCTCTTCTCGCCCTCAGCAGCCCAACTTCGTCAAGACCATTGGGATGAGGCCATTCTCTAACCCAGCAGCTCATACCAAAAAGCCCTTCGCGGCAGTATACAAACACAGCTAGCCACCCTAGCCTTCACTTTCTTCCGAGGCCATGCCTCTCTCTTAGCCATGAAACGTCTACTCCTTGGCGCTGCTCTCCACAACCAATTCGTCCTGCCACTCATCGAAGTCCTCGGAGCAAAGAAGCTTGCGAATCTGTTCAGGGGACAGAAAAGAGCCAATGTCATCTGTGCTCCTCTCCTTATTATCCTTGCCACCATCGGAAGCGCTGAGGCTCATGCCATCATTCCTTGTTCGACTCGACTCGCTCTTCATCTCACCTTCTACGCGAGCAAGCCACTTTTGAAGCTTGGTCAGAGTATCGTCGCCAGTCGTGTTCCGGTTCAGCCCATTTCGCATGCTAGCAGACGTGTCCATTGCCGAAGACGTGGGCTGCCCGATGTCAAAGGGAGTGACCATCACCGGGTCACCGCTGCGCCTCTGCTCCCGGACCGTCACGGTGCCGCCAAAAAGGAGCTGCTTGGTCCAAGCATCGCGGCGCTCGGTGTCTATGGTGATAGGGCCCTTGAGGCACTCGCTGTTCTTCAATTTCTGCCTGAAACGATGCTGGAAAATGTCCACCTCGATGGTGTAGGCGGTGACGAAATGGTAGACGAACACCTCCCGCGTCTGGCCAAAGCGGATGGCTCGTCCCCTCGCCTGCCGCTCAAACATGTAGTAGTTTCGTGTGTCCGTGTGTAGAGGTGCGGCATACATGACATGATTCGCTTCGGTGAGGTTCGTACCGGCCGACTCGGAGGACATAAGCGTCTGGAGCAGGGTCGCTCGTCCCTTGTGCTGCTTGAAATCCCGGATAGCCTTGACGTCGCTGTCGTCACCTTTGGTCTCGAACACGAAGAGATTGCTATCATGCAGTGCTTGTTGCAGTTGCGTCTTCAGGGTTTGGTTGCTCACGAAGAGCAGCACTTTCTCGTCCTTGGGAACCCTGCGGCTGATAGTGTCAATAATGGCCCGTACCTTGGGGCTTGCAGCTTGCATATGGGATGTTTTCTCCGGCCATGGCGTAGCGTCGCTGAGGAGAGATCTGCAGGCAAAGAGTGACGATTGACTGATGCAGTTGCACCCCTGGATCGGACATTTGGACTGCTTTTTACCGACTGTCTTCTCGCAGTGCCCGCACAGCACGTGTCCGCAAGTGATAAAGAGGTGAAGATGCGTGGCGTCTCTGGTCTCCGTCATACACTCTGAACAAGTGATCAGGCCACCTTCCAAGACGTCACTCATCACCTTGAGGACTCTGATGCGCCGTGAGAGATTCACAAACTCGTAGGTGCCAGCATCGATGTTCTGGAACAGCATCATCATCTGTGAAGTTGCTGCATCAGTTGACGCACCACGCTCGTTCCTTTTCTGGTTGCGGGCCGGGCGGTCAGGATAAAGCTTGCTGCCGAACTCGAAGTCTGCCTTGGTTGACTTGCCTGCCCAAAACCCCTTCAGGGAAGAGGTAGTCTTCAGACCACAGCGCAGTTGATACTCCTCATTCTCGATTTCACGATGAGCATCCAGAATTGTTTTGATACCCTTTGCAGAATCCAAGGTAAAGTCCGGGTTGTTTGCCAGCTTCTGCAACGCTTGCTGGGCCACATCCTTCAGAGCTGCGTACTCGGTCGGCTCACTGGTTCTCATGGCCTCGATCTCTTCAGCGGTAAGACTGAACCAACTGTCGGTATGATACTCGATGGGGCCAGTCGTAATCCATGTGCTCATGTCGAGCCAAGAGTCTTCATCCTCAAGCAGCTGCGGGTTGGCCTTCTAAGCCTGGGCCAGTGCCAGTCGGAGTCGATCCCTGATCTCAGCACCGCCCATGCGTTCGGGGGCGGTGGAGTGCAGCTCTTGGATGTAATCTTGGAAGTGTCCCCAGTAGTCCTCAATTTTGCTTATTGCACTCCCCTGTGGCGCCAGGCTGGAATTCCCTTTGCGCCTGATTTTGCCTGTCAGTGCCGTGGGCGGCATTGCGTTATAAGCGAATGCCAGAAAAGCTGTGTACATGAAGCAGTCAAAGAGGCTCTTCAGTCGCTTGCTGACAATTTGCAGTTGATGGTCGTATGCTCTTCGGATTGCCTCGAGGAGGTCCTCGGGCTTAGTGACCGGGCGAGAATCTTTCATGACCTTGTCAAAAACCTGGCAATAGTCGGATAGGTTTGACGACGCCTGCAGAAGCAATGTCTGAACGGCATTCCTCCAGACAACGACGAGAGGCTCTCTGGCACGGACAGGCTTGCGGCTGTTCGCAGCATCCGTCTTGCTCATAAGAGCGCTCACAATCGGCTGCATCCCCTGATCAACGTCGTTCACATCCCACTTTGCATCACTCAAAAGCTGCTGCAGCTGGGCATAGACGATGGTGGTCACCGGATCCATGTGAACCACAATGACCTCCTCCGAGACAGTGATGGATTTGGTGTCTGTCTCTCGGCGCCGCAGCTTGCTGCGAAGAAAGCTTTCTGCCTGCTCGTGTCTCTCGAGGGCAAAACGAGCGGACTTGGGCTCGCCGTAGCTGCGAAGCTTCTCTGACTGAGTGTACTCATCAATGACGGGCCCCATGGTGACGCTGGGGAAATGCTCCGGAACGCTGGGCTCGGCCCTTGCAACATGAATGTTGATGAGGTTTCCGATGTTGCAGACTTGCTCCAGATTGGCCAGAGGAGGAGTTCCAGAGAGAATCCACTTCGAGTCGGCAATTATGTTGTTGAAGAAGGCTGTGATGACCTTGTTCTCGTACGAGAACTCATCCAGAACGACCCTCTCAAACGTGAAGAGCTCGAGAAGACCACCTTTAGACATCTCGGTCCCTATCTGGAGAGACGTGAGACCATCAAGAGTGTTGGCTGTTCTCTTATGGGGCAAAGAGACGCCGGACGGGGCCCTCGGCTTGGGAGCTTCCTTGTTGTTCGTCGCGACTTTGCGATGCGAATCCGTAACTCTGGCCTCACCCGCCAGTCTCGCCTCGTTCTCCATCCTGTCACGCCGCCCCTGAATTTCTTGAACCATGTTCACCATTGGGGCACTGATATGAGTCTTTCTTAGGGATCCGAGTTCATCCAAGGACGTCCGGTACCAGTCCTCGAATGCCCTGTTGCTCAGCTTGTCAGGAACAATGGCTGGGCTCGCAGACAGCTTGGCAAGTTTCGTCAGGCGCGTTTGTTTCTGAACGAGTTTGGCATTGAGAATCACAATGTCAGCCTTGGTAGTCTTGAGTTTCGCCATTTGGGCTTCAGTATTGATGGTCAAAATTGACCATTGCCCTGTGCAGAGGAACTTCGTGGCCTCATCTCTCCATTGATCAACGATTTGCGGCGGGCAGATGATGAGGGTCGCTTTGGAGTGGATGTGAGACTCGCCCGTCCACTCGGCCCGCTGCTCAATGGAACCCATGGGCCTCTTCTGACGCTGAAGATCGATGAGCGCGAGCGTGACGATGGTCTTCCCATAGCCCACATCATGGGCAAGGACTCCTCCTCTGGAGCGATTGGTCGTCCGAGCAGATGCTCGAAGGCGAACATTTGTGGAAGGCAGTCGGTACTCCTCAATCTCTTGCTCAATGAAGGCCTCGCTGATGCTTTCCTTCTCGATCATCCATTGCACCGTGAGCATCTGGTCGGGTCGAAGCCTCTTTTGTCCAAAGGAAGGCGGTAGAAGAGGGCGCTCCAAAACAGCCTCTGTGGAGGAAGCGAGCAGCGAGCCAAAAGGCTTCAGGGTCTTGAGCGTAGGCTCGGTATCAAGAGGATTCACGTGGAACATCAGACTTGTTTCTCTGAGGACATCGCGGCACACTCCTCTTGTCATACCCTGCTGGGGCAGGTGCATCCACGCCTGGTGAACAAGGGCCGTGGGATTAACACACAGGCGGAAATGAAGTGTGTTGTACGGTATGTGGGAGATCCCAATGGCTCCCTCGCCCTCTGACATCGGGTCACCCGCTGTAAGGAGTCGGACATCCATCTCGACTGGCAACGGTCTCTTCTTGTATGCCTCGGCAAACTTGCGGAGCTGAGCTGGATCATTGAAAATATTAGGCAAGCCCCTCGCCGCTGAGGATTCCGCCTGGTAGGTGTGGTAAACGGGTGGGAGCTCGAGACTCTTGTCCAACGCCTTCAAAGCACGAACGTCATGCGAGCAAATGCTCCATGAGCCCATGTCCTTGGCTGCGGAGAAGAGAGCGAAAGAGACGAGGGCCAGTGCATCCTTTTGATGGTGCGCATTTACCCTGAGCCACTTCTGGAGCCTCGAGTCTGTTTGGGCGCACTCGTCGAACATGTCGCTCTTTGTGTTCCATAGCTTGGCCAGCAGTGGCATGGAGAAGCGAAGGTGAGGAACGGGCAGCTTCAGCTGGAACAACTCAAACGGCTGTTGGTTGGCATCAGGAAACATGATATCAGGGTCCAAAGAAACGAGCATCTGCTCGAAACCTCGGCTGGTGTCGATGGGCTGTGGGGGGAACTTCTTCACTCGTAGTATGTCCGTGTCGCTCGAGGTCAGTCTGTTCGGTATCAGATCAAGCCAGAATCCTGGAACATCGCAGCGGACGCTCTTGCTTTCTGTTGACCAGCGCAGTTCTTTCTCGGTCTCGGCCCAGCTCTTCGGGAATACGCAGTACACCTCCCTGTACTCGTCTGGAGACTCGTCGTGGGGGGTAGCAGCGAAGATCCAGCGGTCTTCCTTGTTTGAATCAAGCTGCAACCGTGAATCGATGAAGTGATAAGGCTCGTTGCCCCTCGAGACAGGGACATACAACACGTTGAAGGGCGTGGCACAGCTGTCCCCAAAACTGTAGGCGCCTTCGAGGTGCTTGAAGTCATGTAGGTAGGGATAGGCCGAAGATTTGACCTTGCAATCGAAGCCGACGGCGTTGAAATTGATATGTAGGTCCAGTGGCCTCGACTGGCGGAAGAAGACTTGCCAGTCACCTAGCCGAGGCAGTATCGACCGTTCCTTTCTTGTGATTACCGCGCGGGCAAGAGGTTGACTCGGAGACGTTGCCTCTCCGGACAGAACAAGCCATGTAATTTTCTCCTTGCATACGACGATGCGGATGTGGCTGGCTTGAGAGGCATAGAAGAAAGTGATGTTATCTCCAGGGACAACTTGTTGAAGGTAGTAGACCTTATCGAGGCATTTGATCAAAGTCGCCAGGTCTTCCTTGAGAGCCTGCAGGTCGTTATCGTCGACGGCATCGATGTGGCTTTGCAGCATCCTTTCCATCATTACCTTGGGTTCGGAGAAGGGGCTTTTCTCTGGCTGCTCGCCCGCCAGGCGGAACCTTGCAGGCATGATAGATCGCAATATGGCCAAGGTCCAATCCATTGGCAGCACTCGCTCGACATTGTACGGACGCAGCTTGTGGCTGGGATTTTCAGCACAGCTTTTGCAACGGATTTCGCCACAGGTAGAGCACTGCTGCAATCCCGTCGCGGGGTTGTGCTTGCGATACCCTCCACAGAGACAGTAGCGCCGACCATACTTGTAGACGGCGAGAAGAGTTGCGACTATGTTGGGATCAAAGTTCGTGGTAGAGAACAGACCACTGACATATGAACCAGAGATCAGGGTATTGCCTCTGCTTCTTTCACTTGGCCGGAGAGCGAAGAGTCGGTCGGAGAGGGCCAGACTCTTGTTGATGGGCTGCAGGAACTGAGTGCGGCAATGGACTGGAAAGTGCTCTGCAACCTTGGTTCTCTCTGCTGTGATGGCGGCCAAGAGCGCGGTCCCAACCACAGTGGCCGTCATCGCGTTCCCTGCTAGATCATGCAGCTGGCTTTGAGTCTCGACAGAGCTGCAGATACGGTCGATGGGCAGACCTTGGAGGGCAAGCGCTTCGATTCCAAGGATGTAACGGCCCTGGTTTGTTAGGAAGAGCATCCCATCAGGAAGAATGCACTGAACACTGCCGGCCTTGGGATGAGTGCGCATTACGCCCTGGCTGACGTCGACAACCATCGTCTTGTGCATGAGGTCGTAGCCGCTCTTCGAGGCGCGGAGGCACAGGATGTCGATCAAGTCCTGGACCCGGAATCCCACAGTATGAAGAAGTTCTTTCCAAGCAAATTCTGCGAAGCATGCGTTTCCCGCGGCGTCCCTCTGGCTAAAGGGGTTTTCAAACCCAAGACCGTCTACCCGCCTGGCCTTCCAGTGATCCCACGTGCACATTCGAGCCTCGGCATCTCGCGTCCGATTCTCAGCGAGTTGCCTCTCCTTGGAGAATCTCTCTTCAAGAACCGCAGAATCCTGCGGGGCAAGGAGAAAGCGTCGTAACTCGGGGGCTTTGTTCTTGTAATTGAAGGTCTCCATGAGAGACATCCACTGCGCAACGATATCCTTGGCAGCGTCGCCGTATCTCCAATGGTCGACAGCGATGAGGTAGACCCGTTGACGAGTCTGGGGCACGAGATAATCCTTGCTATCGAGCTTCGCATATCGAGCCTCGTATCCGACCAAGGGCAGCCACCAGCCCTCGAATTGGGCCCAAGGGGCATGAACCACATTCTCGAGAATGACAATGCCGGGCCGATGGGTGTAGATGTACGTCAATACGGAAACAAAGGTCTTCTCCGACTCGCCGCTATTGACAAATTCTTTCCGGATGTTGTCGAGAATGTCTAGAACGGCTGGTTGTTTCGAAATGCCCAGAGGCTTCATGCGGTGTTTGTGTTCGGCATGTTGGTCGTAGCCATTCTTCAGGCTAGAGTTCTTCAAAAGTTTACTCCTGGCTGTGTTCTGCATGGAAAAGTCCACACAAGATGACCCGGCCACCAATATATCAGGGGCGGAAGGAATCGGGGCGAGAGAACCATGGGCGGTCAACCTGAGAGATGTCAGTTTCCTCCTTCCTGCCAGCTCAAGAAACCAAGGGGCACCTACGCGTATTGTCCGGTTCTCATGGAAACATCCACCACATCGCGGAAGACCTCACCGTTGGGCTTGGCGTTTCGCTCGATGAAGGCTTGCTTGAAGGCTTCAATCTCAACGCTGAAGGTATGATCGAATTCAAAGAGATTGCTGTGACCAAGAGTCAGGGCGGCCTCCTGAAATTCACGAAGGGCGAGGATTGGCGAGTCGGTGCCGGAGCACATGGTGCCAATGGTGAAGCGGACACCATCGTTGGCTGCCGCAGCCTCTAGACCATTATCGAGAGCTTTCTGTAGAAGAAGGAGGTATGCATCTCTGGGACGCTCGACTTTCTCTTTTGGGCTGAACGTCGAACCGGGGTCGGAACCAATGTGCGCGGGAGGCTCGAAGTTGATTTCAGGCGCGTCTTCGTCGTAGTCTTCAGTTACGATTACCGAGCGTAGACCGGCCATGACTGGCGGCACGGGAGTACGGAAGGAAGGGGATCGCAATATTCCGGAAGAGCGTAGGAAGAGCTACGAGCTCAAAAGACAACTCTTTTGTTTTGGTTAGCTGTAGGTTGCGCAAAGTCCGTCCTAGAGCCACCGAAGAAGATCTTACCAGACCCCAGCGTGAGAAGGAAGAACGCTGTTGTAAAGCTGTATCGGACTGTAATAGCCAAGAACCCACCTTCTGGCGCTGGCTGATGGGAGGTTATGTTGTTTGTTGCTCTCGATGGGGAGGGAAGATGCAAAAGCAAGAGCCTGACGCGATCAATCAAGGTCTGGGTAGGACAACAGAAAAGTAAGTACTCTAGATGCGTGTTTATTTCTCAGAAGATAAGGATTTCAGCGGACTCCCAGATCATGTGCCTGCACCCGCAGCAAAGTGACCCGCGTGTTGCTGCGACTCGCGAGGATGACTGGACCTCGCGAGGTACACGGCGCAGCGCCGTGGCTGACAGCAGCAAGGACCCTGTGTGGTGAGCGACTTAAAGCCGCATGAGAAGTTCCAGCAGTATCATGTGAATATGTTGGTAGGAGTCAAGGCACATATTGACTGAACAAGGTAGGAAAAGCAGCAATCTAGGAGACTGAAGCTCTTGAGTCATGTGTGATTCCTGCACAGAGATGGGAGATGGTTCATGTCAAAGGGCGAGATGCCAGCTCAAAGTGTTGTTGCTGCCCAGAAGACAATATGTCATTGTTTTTGCTTCAGGCATGACGCATCAGGTTCGCAGGTTCGCAGGCCACAATGCAGCCCATGCCTTCGTAGGTACTGGGAGACAGTGAGGGGTGAAGGCGATGAATCTCGACGTGCACGTGTCAAGGGTAACCATAACCAAATAGACGTGTCGTTTGTCATGGCTGACTGACTTCTTTATTGTCTTGTGTTCAAATATGAGATGTTAAAATATAACTCCAATGTCAACGCAACACCAAAGGGAGCAGTCATTAAAAAGAAAGGAGGCTGAGCAAAGCATGGGTGCATATTGATTGGATGGATTCAACCCACAAACCCCACGGGCGGCATCGGAAATGATACAGAGCCTCAACTTCACCTGCAGTTGACTCGCGGGACTGAATACGAGCCAGAAGAGGAAGGTGGTCGGCAAAGGGCGTCGACGACATTGACAATCTCAGAGAGAATAGTCTGGCCACTCGCCGACTTGCTACGAAGTTCTTGGTCTTCTCTTAAATTCTCCCTTGAAATCACTTCCGGTTAGACAGACACGCAAGATGGTATCGCAGCTGGTCTCAACTGATGCTAAGAACAAGCTGGAGGACTTGTCAGGAATCGTCATCAAGCCGGGCCAGAATCCTTATGACGCCCTCATTGAGGCCTGTGGCAACGATTCGGTATGACCCCCGCCCTCAAATCCCATCAGGTTGCTGACTGCCAGACAAGGCCGAAATCCAGACGCTATACTCGGTTCACAGAACCAAGCGCAATGGCCAGCAAAAAGAAAAGTTCCTCGCGACAGACTTTCAGGAGCTCATCATCGATCCGTTCCTCCTGAGGCTCGAGAGGCCTGAGATTGAGCCAGGATTCAAAGACCCCAGGAACTGCCTCGTCTTCTGGGCTCGACCACCCGATCACATCGTGAAGCTTTCGGCGCATTTGCAGGCCCTCCTCAAGAAAGCTGCGCCAAGTGCGTAGACGCCCAAGCTGTTGGATTCCCACCCAGCCCGATGACTGACGCTCGCAGGTATCTGGCTCATGCCCCAGCACCGAATGCACCTGACCGCACTCGAGGTCACCCACTCCAAGACCCCGGAAGAGATCGACGAGCTGGTGGCCATGATGCGCTCTGCAATTCCTTACATCTCCAGCTTCACGTACTCGCACCGTTCTCGTCTTGTGAAGCCGATGATTTCGTACGACCTGTCGGCCTTTGCTGTATCGTTTTTGCCCGCCTCGGGCGAGCCGAAGACCTCTCCCCCGCCGACTCTGCCGCTCAAGGAAGCCGGTGTCACCCAGGGCGATGCGTATACGTATCATCATCTGAGACGGGACGTCTTCGACCTGGCAAAGTCGACAGGTGTTGAGATCGCGTCGAGGTATCAGGTTCCTAGTGCTCACATTACACTCGGCCGTTATCTTGGCGAGGAGGACCATCAAACACCCGAACAGAGGAAGAAATGGGTCGAGGCAATCGACGAGATCAACCAGTGGCTAGAGAAGGAGGTCTGGGACATCGAAGGCGGCGAATTCTGCGGCGAGTGGGTGGTGGGCCAGGAAAGAGGCATTGATGCCCGGGCCGGTACTCTGTGGTACGGCGGAGGGAGGACCATCAACCTCGGCGAAGGGTTCTAAATGAGGATGTTTAAATCATTGTGCATGCAGAGATCCTGATCTACATGCTATAGAGCAACTATCCCTCTGACAGACCCTGGTCCAAGATGAACGTTTTGAGACAATCATGGCCAGGCAGCTCAATATGTCTGCAATGGCAGCAAACTTCTGGGAGTGGCAAGTCAGGGTTTCTGTCTGAGCCTTGACACCATATGAACGGCTGAAGCTCCGCACATAGCTTGTACGCATGCTGACGACCAGAAACTGAGGTCGAACGCATGCCCCGAGCTGGTCAACATTGATGACACATATCTGGCCGGAGGCAATTTCCATGTTCTTCGCTCTTGCGCGCCGGGATATTCAGGACCAAACATGGTCCTGCCCATCAGCTACGGACTTTGACTTCCTGTCCTGTCGCATCTCCTACAGCTAGCCAGCAGACTGCATCCCTCCTTGTGTCATTCAGTCACTCGTGACGTGGCCTCCCCGAGCTGTCATGGCCTTGAACCATGGTGTAGTTTGTCGTCGTGGAATACCGTGGGCTTTTTATTTAGTCCCTATCAGGTGATGCGTGAACCCCTCCAGTGTGTTGACAGGAGAATGGGTAACCCTCTTCGCCAAAAGTTCCAACCCCGAATGATCCGATGCCCGTGCCGTAAAGTCGAAAGCAGCCATGAAATTGGTCCATCGTAACCACAACGCATTTAGAACACCAGAGCAGCACCCTTGGTCTTCTTGTCACCGCCGAGCTCGAAGTGCTTGCAGCGCTTCAGCGCAAGCTGGAGCTTAGTCTTGCACTTGACGCATTCCAGTCGCAGAACAACCTTCTTGGTGGTCTTGGCCTTCTTGTGGAAGACGGGCTTGCTGTAGTCATTGTCAGCATGTGATTTCTCGCCGCGCATCACTCGTCCGTCTCGTCTCGTAGTCGGCTTTTTGGGCTCGCGAGCGTGGATTCGGGTTCGAGCTTCGGAATCGTAGTACGTACGTCTGACCACCGTAACCGGACTGCTTGCGGTCGTAACGGCGCTTACCCTGCGCGAACAGAGAGGCCTGGAATACGATCAGTACTATCCACGCCAGTTGTGACCGCAGTCTACCGAAGGGGGAAGCTTCGCTCGAGCCGCGGTCGGGTTCTTCGTGTTGGACGCACCTTGCCGGCCTTGTACTGGGTAACCTTGTGCTGGGTGTGCTTCTTGCAATCCTTACCCTTGCAGTAGGTCATGCGCGTCTTGGGAATGTTCACTATTGGTATGCCGTGGTCAGCATTGGACTCTTGCCTCGTCGCATTGGTGTTCTTGGACATCATCGCCAATCCGCCCTCTTCGCGTCCATCCCCCGGCCCGCCTGCATTGTCCTGATCGCTCTTCGTGTGGTGCTTGGAAATACGCAGGTATGGTTCTTCGGGGTCTTGTTGTACATACCCATCTTGACGGCTGTTGGGTGGTTCGCTGGCCGGAGTTGTCGTTGATGATGAAGGTTACGCGGGGAGTGCGAAAATTCGCTTTTGGCGGAAAATGAGTCGCTTGTGGGCTTTGCTCTAGGGTTGCCGTTCGAGGGGTGGCTCATTGGGCGATGAGCCTCATTCAAGTGGGCCGGAGAGGCCTATCAGCACGTGATCACCAGCTATCGGCGAATGGTCCGAGCTCAGCATGAAGATGCTGGCCTCCACAAGACTGTGTCACTGTTCGCCGTTCAGTAGATAGTAACCCTGCGAGTTGCACTTGAAAGACCCCTCATCAGTTCGTGATTCCGCAATTGGCAACTCATGGCGATCTGCTGAGTTGTTTGACGAGGCGGGACGAGGTCGTAACCGAGGAACACGTGTGCTAAGATTCATCGGGTACCCTTTCCTCTCGACATCTCGCGGTGTTGGACTGTGTCACCACAACAGCAATGCAGGAGGGCACCTTCAGCGTTCTGGGGTCCGTGATCTTGATGGTTAAGCGCGTTACTGATATTGCATGGGAGAGGCACAATGTGTGCGACTTTGGAAGGTCTCTTTGGATTACTTACGGGGCCTGCTGTGCGTTGCTTCTTCCCTCGCCCAACAACGACGCGCGACTACTACCTGAGTGCATGTATACCTGGCCAAGACTGCATCAAGACGGCAGCCAAATGTTCGTCCTTGCCGAAACATGTGTCCAGCTACCTACTTGATATTCTGCGACAGTGGCTACCGCGTTGTTGTCGGCGCCTCCCTTCGTCACTACACATTCCTCGAGTCAATGTCAGCCAATGCCGAAAATAGACTTGCTCAATCAAGCCACTCAGAAACACTACCAAGCGGAGACAAGCTGGTCGGTCTGAGACCTCGACCTATGCTAAGAGCTTGGAGAATTCCGTCCCTTCTCAATATCGAGCACGGGTGGTCGATGTTGAGATGAAACGACACTCTGGTCTTGTCTAGAACTTCTTCAGAAGAGCCTGGCCAGACATGTCGTCGCAGGGACAGCCGGACGGACCGACGCGTGCCAGAAGTGTCCATGTCATGAAGCTTGCCCGATAGGACTCCCAAGACTTCCAAACCGCAGCCTATGATGACACTTGTCGTGCGCGACCCTGGGCTGACTGAACTTCGTGGAGGCTATTCGACGACGACAACTTCTTTCGTCGAGGCCCGCACACAATGAGCGTAGCACCCAGCGATTATACTGGGCGCCAGGGCCTCGCTGAGGAAGGTCGTAGTCAGAATGAGGCGATCATGACCATCTCGGTGACTGCTGAGATCCACCGGCCCAAGATTGTCCTTTTCAATGTACTTGGCACAGCCCGGTCTTTGGTATGATTTGCATGAATCGAAACACTTCCCGCGAAGGGACCCTTCCAATCTTCCTTCTCGCCCTTCTCGCCCACGGGCTGCCGACAGCGTCTGGACCACTTCGTTAACATCAGACCAGAAGCACGGCACGCTCGTTGCTGCAAGCCCAGCTGGTCTGCTGATCAGGGGAACGATGCGCCTGATTCGCCTGTTGATTAAAGCTCTACAGCCAACAGCGCACTGGTTGCTTCGCAAGCAAATGCCACGGGACGACGATCAAAAGCCGAACATCGGTACTTGGATTGAAACAATGGGGAAGCGCAACGAGAAGGGTTTCACCCTGAGTCGGACCCCAGCGGACAGCCACAGCAATCATCAGCTGGCCGCGCAACGCCGACCCGCCGACCGCAGCCCTCGCAACTCGGTACTCAGCTGATTGATTGACAGGAGGCCCCATGTGGACCGTCTCCGACAACAGCGCTCCTCGAATAGATTCAACCAGGACGATCAGCGATTATTATCTTGATTGACGGACAGCAGAGCACGGGCTGGATAGATGGTGGCTGGCTGGCATGAGGCAAGGTTGGGTCGTGCAGCAGGCTACCCAGATGTGTTGTTTTCCAGGGACAGCCACCAGCCTGAGCGGCCGCTCGCCTAGTAGGGCGCAATGACATTCAGATGGACTGCGTCCGCGATTTCTGTGACACGTCTGGAAGGACTCGAGACGAGACGACACTACGAACCCGGGGAAGCGGGATGGCTGGAGTCTGGAGAACACGGACACATCAAAGCTGGCTTCCGCCCGCTTGCTACGTGGGATGGCCGCACAATCCACGCACGAAAGACGTGCAAGACCTGAGTAGGGATGTGCCGAGTGCGTGGTGCCGGACCGACTCGAGGTTTGCGTAATCGCGATAACCGGCTGGCGGTCCTCTGGACGATAGTCATGTCCGATCGCCAAAGGAGACCGTTGATCGTACTCCCTCTGGCGGCGGGACCGGCGGAGGTCCTCCTGGCATGTCCAATACGAGCGGCACGTTGTCCGGGCCGGATACGGCGCAATGCAGTTCGCAGATGTCATTGTCATTCAGCGGCCGGGTCCCTGCCACATGTTGTCTCAGTGGCCTAGCACTGGGAATGGCACGCACTAACCCTCTCCGGCGGCACATATCACTATCGTTAGCACTAGAAGCCTGTCGGCTGACGGCGCTGAAGAACCCTGCCCGCTTTTCAGCCGACGGAGGGCCCGACACGACCAAGGCTGTACGCTTGGCAGCTTGGAAGAGCCGACGGTGGAACGAGCTGCTACCAAAAGCCGGGCCGCCTTGGCCATTCCGGGAGTATCGTGACTGGCATCAAAGGCTCAACTGAGGACATCTTGCAAGCTAGGCACTCACAGAAGTGCCGTGAAATACACGCTTGGCATCGTGATGGTGTCGCTGCGTTCATTTCCGCAGTCGCGACTAGCTGTACGCGCCATTGGCTGCAGGGAACAGGAAAGAGGGAAATAGCAATAAGGGGGCGCCAGGGTGCCAATCGCGCAATCCATGGATGCAGTGGATGGGCGACCCCCCACCCTCCTGTGCCCTCTCACCTCTCAGCGGGGGCTCCTCTCGGCCTTGGTCCCCTTCTCCCTCCCACATCGGGGACGGCGCGGACGAGCCACCTTCGAGGGAATGGCACTCCAGTAAGGAGTCTTGGATACGAGGGGCAGCGGTGTTCTACTACACCCAGTAAGGTACTCGGACATGATGATGCAAGACTCAGCCGTGGGGTGGTCTTTCGGTGCCGACCATAGGTATTGACTTGGGCTACCAGCATCTACCTGTCAAGCCTGTGCAAGTCTCTTGCTTAGCAAAATCAGATATGGAGGCGTTGAACATCAGCAGTATTAATGTCTTGCTGATAATAATAACTGCTTCCGACGCCGTTTGTCACGCGAGTGGCTCGTTCCTTAGCAAACTGAGCCCGATGTTAGTCAGCGCCCAGGGCCACATTGCCACAGTCAAAGCTTCAAGGGCCATCTATCGTGAATACGCAGTTCGACAGTGACTTTGAGTTAGGTTAACCGCGAAGGGCCACGAGCGCCTCTTGCGCCCCTATCCAGATGGGCCCCACGGCCAACCAAACTTGAAGTTACTTACCCATCCGTTCGCATCGGTCTGCCATCCACCCGTTAGCCGGCCCCTTGCCCACCCCCCTTGTCCCCCTCGCCCCCCCCTGTTTGTGCCTGGAAGCCCGTGGTCCGCCATCCAAGCTGTTGTGATTTTTTCCCATCTCCACCAGACTATCCCTGCTCGTGGCCACCACTCCCAAAGGCTGCAGATCTCCCAGGGGTCCAAGCCGCCCTTTGCATTGATATCTACTGGTCCCGCCTCAGCCTTTTCTTGCCTGTGCCCCCCTTGGCCCTCCCATCTCCCCCTATTTCCTGGTTAGGACAGCACAGGCTCTCTCATCAGTGCCACTAACAAGTACCTGGAACCGCTACCGCCGCTTCTGTGCCGCCCCGTCGCCTGGCCTCCTTTTTTGGCCCCGACACCCTCGGTCGCAACTTCCCCAACTCTCAACCCTCCTTCCTCTCTCATCAACTTCGCCTGACATTTTCCCTCGCGTGCTCTCTCGCTCTCGCATGCAGGCAAATCTTACCCTCTGACGCTCTTTACCCAGACCTGCCTCTGCTTCTTCGCCTGCCAGGAACCTGCTTCCTCGGTATCATCGTCGACTCGACCTTTTTGCTTCTCTCTTCTACTTCCATCTTCTCCCGATCGTTTCATCTCTTGCGTCCAACCCCGACCAGTCGGCAGGACTGAGACATTCAGACAACTCAACACCCCCTCGTCTGGGTCAGTGTCCTGGGTCGATTCAATCTGGGTCTCGACACCAATTAATGCGCTCGCCTCGCTTGACGGCTTGCTTTCTATTGGCTTCATGATGGAGCGAGTCTCTTCTTTCCTCAGCGCCCGATCCTCCCGCTCGAATTCCGGCTCCAACACTCTGCTCCACGAAAAGGCCGACAGCCTCATTCTCCCCATGCCCACCTCCTACCAGAACTCCAAGCTCAAGATGCGGACCCTACTGGGAAACTCTCTCTACCGCAGGCTAGCACTATGGGCCGTCGCTCTGGTCACAATCACCACGCTCTTTCTCCTGCAATCTGGTGTCCCCAGCATGGACCGCGGCGTCTCGGATGTTTCGCACGGCACGCCGCAACAGGGCCAGCCTGGTAACGATCAGCACCATGAGATGACCGAGCAAGAGAAAGAGGACCAGAACAGAATGCCTGCCTGGATCAACTACCAACAGTAAGTCTACCCCTCCGCGTGAACGCCCCCCAAGACGATGTCGCGAATACACGCTCACCTGCAAAAGCTTGAACGGCTACTTCAATGGTCTCAAGTCCATCGTCCCAGCTCGGAATCATACCCCCGAATGGCCCAACCCGAACTACAAGGCTCCCATCTCCTCCGTCGCCATCACTCAGGACGAAATCCCAGCACCGAAGGTCTACCGTCCCCAGCCCGACTACGAGTCCGAGGAGTATCTCGCTCAGCATCACAACGTTCTTGATTGCTTCCTCGATGAGCAAAACACCATTCCTGTTCCCGATCTCTTCGCCTACGACGGTATCCCTCAGTCCCAGCCCGACCCCGCCATTGGCGACTATGACCTCCTCGGAATCCGCAAGGACGTCTGCTTCGACCGGTTCGGTCGCTACGGACCTTACGGCCTGGGTTACGGTCGCGAGGCTGGCGGTACCGGCGAAGGGCTCGACACCGACATGTCTAGCTCCAGCCATGTCTGGGCCAAGTCTGGCAAAATTGATTACAGCAACATGGACTGGGGCGACGCTCAGGAACGCTGCAACGCCCGCAACGCCCATCGTTTCGTACAGGACACCGACGAGGAGGGTAATCCGATCCATGAGGATGACCCCAAGGGCCTGACCAAGATCGAGCGCAAGGCGGTTCTTGTTCGCACTTATGTGGGCTTCCGCTGGACGCAGCACGTTATTCTTAACTTCCGCGCCATGATTTCCGAGCTCAACCTCAAGTCAGGCGGCGAGTACACTGTGCACTTCCTCGTCCACGTCAAGGACCTCGATGCCCCCATCTGGGCCGACCCTCGCGTCGTCCAGGACATCCTCGACGCGAGCGTTCCCGCTGAGTTCCACTCCATCTGTACCCTGTGGTCCGAGGCTCAGATGCGTCTCTACTACCCCGGGACCTTCTCCGCACCCTTCGAGAACCCCTCGAGGCAGGACATCCACGGTGTCTACCGCTCTGCACACATGCCCATGCAAGTCTTCGCTCTGCAGCACCCCGAATACTCTCACTTCTGGAACTGGGAGCTTGACATGCGGTGGAGCGGATCCTACTACGAACTCTTCGAGCGAACTGGCGAGTGGGCCAAGCAGCAGAGCCGGAACCTACTCTGGGAGCGCTCGGCCAAGTATTACATTCCCGCTCTCCACGGCTCTTACGAAAACTTCTCCCGCATTGTCGAGGAAGAAGTTGCTGCCTCTGGTCGTCGCCCCATCATGGGTCCCGTCCTGTTCGCCGGGCGCCAGGGCGTCTTTTCTGAGAAGACCCCTACCGGCCGTGACGTCCTTCCGGAATCATGCGGCAAGGACAAGGATCCTGCTCTCTGCGGCGTGGGCGAGGAGGCTGATATCATCACCCTCAATCCTCTTTTCGACACCGAGGAGTCCGGCTGGGTTTTCTCCCAAGACGTCACCGGCTACAACACGCAGCTCAAGATTCCCCCTCGTCGCTGCGCCATTGTCACCGCCTCCCGTCTCTCTCGCCGCCTCATCATGACTATGCACGAGGAGACTTGGCGCCATCACCACAGCATGTTCTCCGAGATGTTCCCTCCGACCATGGCTCTTCACCATGGCCTCAAGGGAGTCTATGCTCCCCACCCCGTCTTCCTTGACCGCGGTTGGGAATACGAGCAGATCGAGGCCGCTTTCAATGGTGGTCGCGACGGAACCTCGGGTGGCCCTGGAAGCCCATTCGATCTCAAGAACGAGCACAACCACAAGGGCACCAGCTGGTATTACAACTCGGAGTTCGCTGGTCTTCTGTGGCGCCGCTGGCTCGGCTATGGCCAAATGGACGGCCGCGGTGACAACGGCGGGCGTGCTGGCCAGGGTACCATGCGTGGTGGCAAGGCGGAGGAATCGTCAGATCTCAGCTCTGGTCGATTGTGCTTGAGAAGCATGCTCGTGCACCCAATCAAATTCGAGAACCCTGCTGAGAAGGCTTGAGCGACTGGCACTCTCGGAGCGACACGATACACTTTTCTTCACACCACACTATTCGATCCCGCGACTCAGCAGCGCGATGACGCTAATGAACATGACCATCATCCGGCCTCATCACCGGGGTTGCACATATCCTGGCGCCCCCTTCCGAGCCACCATACGCAAGAGACTAGTGCACGGCATTGAACGCCAAGCACAACTGAGACGATATGGATCTGGACCCAGAACATGATTTACTTTGCTTCAGCATTTACACCGGAGAGAGAGACGTTTCAATCGCCATTTTTATTACCAGAGACTATGATTGCGCGTAATCATTCAGAGTTACTGCCGCCAGGGAACGCCGGGGTTTCAATCACTCCAAAGGGGCAGCGGTCGATCCCTCCCCTTTCCACCACCACCGAACCTGAGGACAGTCTCCTTTAGAGACCACGCTCTTACAGCATCTGCACCGCATTGCATTGCGTTTGCAGATTGAGCGCCACCAAATCATGCCTTGTTTCGACAGCTCGGCACTTTCAAATCACGAGCCCCTCGCGGGCCTTTTCTGTCATAACTATTTCTACCATTACAGCAGGATACTCCCGTCTTGTCTGCTTCAAAAGTCGCCAAAGGGCGACTAGGGAGATCAGGGGGCGTTTTTCTGGGCGGGACACGCGGGCTTTTGTGTGACTGGGATTCTTGGCGCTGCATCCTCTTTCGGGAGGTCTGGTCACCCATTTTATATTTGTTCTTTTTTGGCATACTTCTTGCGCGCGTCGAGAGGCGGTCAAACAAGGGAATGACGGAGCAACATCCCACGTTTGGGAAAGAAGAATCTACTCTTTGACAGTCAACTATTCCTTCGTTTAGGCACGTTGATGTATTGTGAACGAAGTGACGAACAATGCCACTGGTGTCGAGGTACACGGATTTCTGTTGCTTGACACTTACATCGGGACCAGTCAATTCATGACCTGCCGAGAGCGTTGGAAGAGACGGTATCATTTCAGAACTTGTAACGCGGCTATTTGCTGTGTAAATCCAATGGCATTGAACGCTATCTCCTTGAACAAGCGCCTGTTTGAGAAATCAAGAGCAAGCAGGAAGGGAGGTGACAGTAGCTGTATACACAGAGCCCGTCTCCGATGACCGGTTCCCATCATGTAATCGTGGCCTTGTATGTGGTCCTTTCTTGTACCGAGCATCTCCCTTCTCCCTTGGCACGGTCTATGCGAACTCTACTCGATCAGTTGCCCCTCCGCCCGCCGGTGCTCATCAGTGTAATCTTCTGCTTCTTCTTCTTGCCCTTTCCACCGCCTCCTCCGCCGCCGCTCTTAGTGCCGCCGACATCGTTCGCGTCCGGTGTACTGCTGGAACCAGCATCGGCGATACCAAAGGCCTCCATCTGGAAGGAGAGCTCAGCGGCGCCGAGGTAATCTTCCTCTTTAAGCCAGCCGTCGTCGGCCTGGGCGTTGCGCGAGGGTGCAAGTTCAGGCGACCCGGCGATAGCATACGTGCCCCAGACGGTCCTCTGCGCCGAGGGACTCGTGGATATCGACGCCAGTTGCGAGAAACCGGGCCTGGGATCAGGTGGCGTCATGCCCGCCTGGGCCTGGCTGGATAGCGGCTGGAAGTCCTCCGAGTTGAGGTTTGGGACGTGCTCCTCCTCAATGGGTTCATATTGGCGGACGCGGCCGGTAGAGCTGCGCAGCGCAGCCGCTTCGATGCGCTCCGCCTGGAGCCTCTCGCGGTCTTCTTGAGCCGCCTTGTCGCGATTGCGCTTCCTCCTCTTCTCAATCTCGTCGGCGAATTTGTCCAGCGTCTCTGCCGGGACAATGTCTGTCCAATCGCATTCTAAGAAGCTGATGACGCACCCATACGGCAGATGGCCAAGGTATTTCGCCCTCTTCCGCTGCACGTCGTCGAGAACGTGTCCTGTGGAGATGTGCTCAACACGAGGCAGGAGTGTCGAAGGAAACGATGAGAAGTCGCCGTACTTCGTCTTGAGGATGCGGATGTCCAGGGCTGACAAGTACAGGTGCGGTTGTGAGGAGTAGAAATAAAAGTCAGGCTTGACGGCCTTGCCCTGGCTCATGCCAGTGGGGTTCGCGGCGACATCCTGGCCCAGCCCCTGCGCCTTCTCCTTTGCCGCATTGATAGCCTTGATGGCCTTCTGTGTCCACTCATCGTCTTCATGGTAGAGCAGCTGGTCTTCGGTTTCTTGCCTTTGCAGCGCTTCGATTTCTTCGTCGAACTGCTCGGCCATGTAGTCGCCTGTGCCCTTCATAATCCTCGCATAGTCCAAGACGTTTGCAGCGTAGTGCCAAGGAATGTCGTTACCAACGTCCATGGTGTCGGCGCCCCCTTCCCAAGGTAGGGCGAGTGTTGACTTTGCAGTCCTCGCCATCAAACGAAGGACGACATCGTCTCCAACTCTGGGCAGAGGGCTCTCCTGCCCTGCGTAAAAGCGCACCGGGCGGGTTTCGTGAAGATATACACAATCCTCACAGATAGGACACTTCTTCCACCTGGCACCGCGATTTGACTTGTTCTTGTCATCGTCGTTCGTGTTCATGAATCGAATCAAGCAGGGAAGGCAGAAGATGTGCCCGCACTTGGCCATTCTTGGGGCAACTGGTTCGGAAAGGCAGATGGGACAACTGGAGGCCTGGGACTCGGTAGAGGCCAGGACCTGCATAACGTCGTTCCACTGAAGGTGATCGTCGGCATCGGTCGCTTGTGCCGTGTAGGTTCCCTCTGGAGAAACTACGAACCGGTAGTTTGCGTGTACATATCGAGCCTTGTCGACGGCATGGTGGCCTGAGCCTGGGCCCCAAGTCGGGTTCCTTCTGTAGCTTCTAGCATAGGACTGGTGATGGTCTTGGTACTGTCGGGAGGGGACGCTGTAGTTCAGGAGATGGGTGATGGACGTCTGGCCACGTCGGCTCGAGGCATTTCGGAGGGCTCTGATCTCGGCCATGGCGTCATCGTCGTCCGGAGCCGAGTTCTGGCGAGACAGGGAGGCGCCAGGCCGCCGCTGGTTCTTGTGCTGCTTCCTGGCAGCTTGTCCTTTGCGGGGCGAGGGAAAAGAATGAGATGGCGAAAGTTGGCTGGGTCGGCGAGCTGAGTCGAAGCTCGTGGTGGCAGGGCCGGGTTGAGCGGCAGGCGAGTGTGACGACGACTGAGGAAGGGACTTGCCCAAATTCGACCCTGCCGAGCTCATGATCGTGGTACAAGAAAGGCGTGAAGGTGCTCCGTCATGAAGGTCCTTGCAAGAACACTATCAGGAGGCGTCGTCAGTGTTGTACCGATGGACGTGATGGATTGGCAAGGGTTGAGAGTCTAGACGAAGGAGACTAGGGGCGGTGGTTCGGACGGGGTGGCGGGATCGGTCAGGATAGTAGATACGGCGGCGTCAACGAAGCACGAGCAACCATGCGATTCGACAGAGCGTTAGCACTCCGACTCGACGATGAAGTTGATGGAATGAGAAGCAGTAGATGGAGCGGGCGGGGCCCATGAACGGACCCCATCAGAGGGAACGATGAGGTGGGGGGTGATTAAGAGGTGATCAGAGATGGCGAGGAGACCGAGTCACCGGCGGGGCAAAGCTGTGACGAACTTGAGAGACCACTGCCGACTCCATGAATCCTCCACTAGAGAACTCGCGCCGAAGCACGGGAACGGTCACGTGCGTTATCACGAGCTTCCAGTACCCCATGTTCACAGCGTATCATAACTCTTCCAGGCGTCCGGGGTTTACTAGGATTTAGTAGACAGGTGTACTCAGCATTGCACGGCTGCACTTCAACAAGCAACTAATCAAAAGTCATGGATTCAATAAGCAGGTTACCCGGTGTGCTGGGTTAGTACTCTATGCCTGCCTCGTGTCAGAAAATGAAAGCTATAAGTGGCCAGCTCAAGCCATGGACAAGCCCTCGAATGTAAGATACGTCACGTTTTAGCAATCCATGCTTTTTCACCATTTACCGAACTTTAATACTCTTCCATCTTCCATCCTCCCTTCCTCGCTCATGTAGATTTTGTCAAGGATTATTTGAGCTGGCCACTGCTATCACCACCAGTGTCCTTACTCACCACGCCATCCATTTCCTTATCTCAACATAGCCATGCCCCAGAGTTTCACATCCACCGGCTGGTTGGGAGCTCAGCCAGTCTCAAAGGACGGTTTCGCCTTTGGGAATGGCATCTTTTTCGCAGATGTCTCCGGCCAGAACAGGCATCCGCGCGCCAGTCAAGCTGAGGTTAAGACACACTTCAAGTCGGGCGACGCCAGGGATCATCCAGCCCACTGGTTCGAGGCCCAGCTCATTCACTACGGCCTCGCGCCTTCCAAGACCAAGTCCGTCGCGCGTATGCGTTTGCTGGACGCCGCCAATGCCAATAACCTGAATGTGCCCACTCACCTGGCCAAGCTGGAGAGCGAGCTGAAGAAGCAGTGGACCAAGCTGGATAGAGAAGCCAAGAAAGCAGCCCAGACCGTCACAAGTATTGAGAGCGCAACACCAGCCGCTCCGGCTTCGAAGGGCAAGCGGAAGGCCGAGGGAACTGTTGTCGCTGATCGATCAAATATCGAGAAGAAAGCGAGGAAAAGCTCCAGTGCAGCGCACCTCTCTAGAGCCACCAACAGCGAAGATATCGGCGGTTCGTCAGGCCGACTGACTTCTCCTGCTCGCAGGGGCGGCATCCATCAACGTTCCAGTCGCCCATTCGCCGCTACTCCGGCTCCTCCCTCTATGCCTGCGCGCAGTTCCCTCCCGACTCGGTCTGCCCGTCGGAGCAAACCATTTCTGCCGCCGGCTGGCCGTACACAAAACCCCGGACGCTTACCGGCTGCTTCACCGCCTCTTCCCCTCGAGCCATCGCGCCCTGCTCGAACAAAGCAGACTGCCCGTCGAAGCAAGCCCTTCAACCCGCGTGGCCGTTTACCCAGCCCATCCCGTGGTCACTACGGCGAGCATGCAGAGGACGAACATGAGCGTTTTTCTGAGCATTTTTCAGAGTATGACTACCCTCAACCACATGACGGTCTCGACGACGAGTTGAGGGGCGACCTAGACCGACCAGGCTACTCCGACCCCGACGTCAAGCTAGAGGCACTCGGTCTGCTCAACGGAGACTATTTGATTGACAGCCCGGACGTGAGAGATGAATGGCCTCATCTCGGCTCTGATCTCAATCTTGTACTCACCCTCTCAAGGTCTGAGATCTGGGGACGTTTCGACCTCGGCATCATAGAGGGCATTCTCCACTTCCGGGAGCGTCCATGGACTTCAGGTCACGAAGAGATACCTTTTACATGGCGCGGCCGCGAGCATGAGGGGCAAATCAGTTACGGCAACAATAATCATGGCTGGATCAGATTCTTGGGCGGCGGCCGTATCGAGGGCGAGTTCGACTTGATGGGGATCCGGTTCTCAGGCGCGCGGTGCCCCGGTCAGGGGACCACCAGCTCGGCCCGAGTCCAGGACCTCGCGTCGGAGTGGGATGAATATTCCGAGGCGAGATATGATCATGAGAACAGGAATCGTTGGAATTGATCTGCCAACAAATGATGTCCGGCAGCTTGCAGAAGCGAATGTTCGCGATGCTGATCTGTAGACTCTGTTCTTGTATGACCCCCGTTTCCATGACGCTCCACGCTGCCACATCGGTACTTGAGCTTTCGTCAGCCATGATTCGTTGTGGGATCAAGCAAGATTGACGGCACAAACTACCAGCTCTCAATGACATACATAGGCCCAACGGCTTACGAGCATTTGTTGTTGGAAGCCCTCTGTGCACCCGGCGTTGAGAGTGGATTTCCATCGTTCCGCAAAATACACAGGGTTAGGGCGAAGATAAACACCATCCCCTGTTTGTATCTTCCTGGCCTTATCATGAGAGCCTCATCTCAAGCTGACAACGACCCCGCCAACCCAGTCGCTACCCGCAACACCGGCAAACGACAGAGCGTTCTGTCCATATCAAAGCCTCCCCCGTAACAAGTGGCGTATCATGGAAGGCTCCGCGCCCCCCGAGCTCACAATCACTCCTCCCCTCCTCAACTCGGCAAACCCATGGGCGACAACACTTAAGGACCTCCAAGAGCTCTATCATTGTCCACATACGGGCGCCGTCACAACGAGGACGTCTCTTATTGATGGTTTCCCTCATGACGATGCGAAGCACCAGTACACCTTCTTCTCGCCCTCTACTTCCCTTCCGGTGTCTCGTGGCGAAACCGCCAAAGGCCAGAGCG
Organism: Furcasterigmium sp. R96-07A1; assembly: GCA_037042015.1. Lineage (NCBI taxonomy): Eukaryota > Fungi > Ascomycota > Sordariomycetes > Glomerellales > Plectosphaerellaceae > Furcasterigmium > Furcasterigmium sp. R96-07A1. Next base: position 297,643 of record JAXQJP010000346.1, read on the forward strand.
TCGCCTCCCTGAATAACCTTGGCTATTCCCCTTTGCCATTATCCAAGTATATCTCCTTCATCAAGACCATCCACGATGAAATCCCGGAGGACTCTCCCGAGTCACTTAAGCCCATCATAGTCTCCGTCACCGGCTTACCCGACGACATCCTCCGCTGCTATGAAGCGCTCGCCCGCGCCCAGCTCCAGGTGCCTAACATACCCCTCGCCATGGAGATCAACCTCTCTTGCCCGAACATTCCCTCCGCTCCCCCGCCAGCTTATTCCTCCGTCGGCCTGGCCTCTTATCTCTCCATCCTCCCCGCCTCCCCCGCCATCCCCATCGGACTCAAGACGCCGCCATACACCATCTCAACCCAGTTCGACGCCCTGCTCGACGCCCTGCGTACCAGCTCAGCCCACACCACTCGCACCGCCCTCACCCGCACCTTCTGCCGTATCAGCTTCCTCACCGCCACCAACACCCTCGGGAACTGCCTTGTCCTGGACCCTGAGAGCGACGGCTCCTCAGCCTCGCTCCCCGGCGACACGGGCCTCGGCGGCATGGCCGGCGCGCCCCTCCACCCGCTCGCCCTCGGCAACGTCAAGTCCCTGGCCGCCATGTTGGCCCGCTACCCGGAGCTGCACCACATCCGCGTCATCGGCGTCGGCGGCGTCGGCGACGCCGCGGGGTACAAGCGCATGCGGGCCGTGGGCGCCTATGCCGTGGGCGTCGGCACAGCGCTGGGCAACCAGGGCGTGGCTGTCTTTGGAGCAATCGCCGAGGGCTTCGGCGAGGAATCCTGAACAGGAGCGGTCGCTTCATGAGGGACAAGAACGTATCCAAGTATGCCACTCCCAAATAGGCATCGGTGTCAATGCAATGGGGCTTGCTGTGCGACTCGCGGTCTGACCGGCCTCGACACCACAACCCTGCAACTGAGGATATACACATGATTCTTTGCTGAGAGGTATTTACACGCGTTGTCACCACAAATAGCCAACCCACATGTCATGCGAAGAACAAAAAAGCATACCTGACCAAGATCAAAGACGGATGAAATTAGACACGGATGTACTCTCCCAAGCGACAAGAAAAGGACCTCCAGATTAAGTATAGGGATTCCAACCATTCTACCCGGGTTTCGCCTGACTACCCTCGCTCTCCTCTCCTCACAGTACTATCCCCTACCACCCCTCGTCGCGCTCTCTCAAAATCTTGTTAGAAATCAAGAAACCATGGGGAATCATAAAATGACACGATAAGACCATAGCCGTAGCAACATGATCAGACATTGTACCAAAGAAAACCAAAGAGCAATGTGATGTTTTCCTTCCCTGATCGAAGCAAGCAAGGCATGCCGCAGATGGGGATTAGGCAGGCATGCGCCTGCGACGGCTCGACAGTTCGATTTTTCGTTTAGTCCTTGTGGGCAACCTTCTGCTTGATCTTGCCGAAGAAGGCGCTGAGACGGTTCTTCTTCTTCTTCTCAGAGCTGGCGGCGTTGCCGGTACTGGGGGTGGTGGAGGCGGGCTTCGTCGAGGACTCGGCCTTGGAGGGAGTGCTGGGAGCGGCCTTGGGCTCGCTGGCAGCGGTGCCGTTGGTCTCCTTCTTAGCCTCCTCCGGCTTGGTCTCCGTCTTGGTCTCTTCCTTGGCGGCAGCCTCGGAAACAGGCTTCGTAGTGACACCGGTAGCCTCGGAGGTAGCTGCAGCTTCATCGGCGGCAGGTTTCGTAGTAACAGCAGTCGTGGAAGGTCCGTCGACAATCTTGACGTCCGAAGCGCCGGCTGAAGCCTGAGACTCGTCGACGGTAGCCTTCACGGCACCCTCAACACCCAGAGAGTGGGTCTTGACACCCTCATCGACTTCAGGCTTGGTGGTGACAGCAGTTGTGGAAGGTCCACCAACGATCTTCACGTCCGAGGCGCCGGCGCTAGCCTGGGACTCGTCAACAGCAGCCTTGAGGCCACCCTTGACGTCCAGGGTCTTGGTGTCGTCGACGGCGGGAACAGTCTTGACCTCCTTGAGAAGCTCGTTCTCGACTTCCTTCTTGTCCTCAACGGCAGCAGCGTTGGCAGCGGCCTCGGGGGACTTGGCGGCCTCGATGACAGACTCCTTCACCTCCGAAGGAACGTTGGAGGCAACCTCTTGGCTGACATTCTCCTGGGCCTGCTCCTTGATGGCGGCCTGGGCGGACTCGGGGAGTTGCTCCTTCACACCTTCGGGCAGATCGTTGGCAGCAGTGGCAGCGGCAGTGGCGGCCTGCTTGGCAGCATCGCTAGTCGCCTCGGAAGCCTGGGTGACGGCGGGCTCCGACTTCGCGAACACGGCATCCTTGGCGGCAGTGGCAGCAGCCAGTGCAATGCCGCCGGCAGTGATGGCAGTAGCGGCAATGCCTGCCTTCTCGGACTTCTCGGTGCCGAAACCAGCAGTGCCCTCGGCGGTGGAGGGGGCCTCGGGAACCTTCTCCTTGAGCTCCTCCTCGACGGCGGTCTTCTCTGCAACCTCGACAGGCTGGGCGCTGGCCTCAGGGGAAGCACCAGCCTTGTCCTGGCTCTCCTTGACAACGTCGGGGATAGGGATGTGCTTGGATTCCTTAGGCACATCAGCTGCCAGAGCGGCAGTAGTAGACTCGGGGGTGACGGTGTTGATAGTAGCCGCGGCAATGGCAGCAGCGGGCATGGGCAGGCCGGACTCGGGGATGGTGGTGCCACTAATGTCAGGCAGCGCCGTGTTCTCATCGGTCAGGCCGGGCAGGCGGTCGCTCTTCTCGTAAGACTCCTTGTCCAGGGTGACGCCGGCGTTGATATCGCCAGCCTTGGCCGAGGCGGGAAGGGGCTCGCCGGGGGCAAGGCTGACGGGAGGCAGAGTGACATCGGTGGCTGGGAGGGGGTTGATGCTCACGGTCTTATCGAGCTCATCAGCGGGCGTGGTAGGGAAACCGCCAGGGCCGCCGACGGGGGTGGCATTGGTATCGTCGGTGGGCTTCTCATCCTTCTTCTCCAGAGGCACGTCCTTGGCCAGGGCGGCGGTAGTGGCGTCAGGCGAGATGTTGCTCATGACTGCGGTGGCGGCGGTAGGCTCCTCCTTCACGATCTGTTCGGGGGTAAGGAAGTTGTTTACGTTTCCCTCGTGATCGGGCTCTGACGGCGCGGTGTGGTCGGTGATCCAGTTGTTGTCAACGACGAACTATGGTGGCGGGGTAATTGTCAGCGGAAATGCTTGCTACTGTGAAAATTGGAAGTTTGACAGAAGATGGGCCAAAGGCAGTAGCAGTAGCTAGTCGAGTTAAAAGAGAATGGGAAGAAAGGCCAGAGTTGTGTCGGCTGGGTATGACGCGGGTGACGCGGCGGGCCTTGTTTTCCGCTTAATCCAACAGGGGCCAGGGCCAGAGAGCCCAGCAGCCAGGCCTTGTGATGGTCTCGTGTTGCAGCGAAGCCTTGCTGTTACAGGGGGGCCAACCGTTTGCACCCCACAAAATGGCGCTGGCGTCAGGAACCTGGATAACCACACCTTGGCTTGGCTGATTTGCTCGACTCGGGCGTCTGTTCGTGCCCTTTGTGGAGCTTCTGGGAGCTTCGATGCTAGCTGGCCCCGGGCGAAATGTTCCAATATTTGGGGCCGCATTTTGCCTTGCGTCATACGGGGTCCGGAATGCCCGGTGAGACGAAAGCAGCTGCACACCGATCCCACTCGGGACGATTGTCAATCGGCGGGCAATACAGCGGCCCAAAATGAAGCAAGGAATGTTGGCTCGGATTCGTCGAACGCCGCATTGCCCTCAGGGACGACGTTCAGCAGCGCTTTGGGTGCTTGTGATGCCGGAGCCTTGTTGGATCGGTTTCGGGGGGGGGGCGTGAGCCTCCTCGGGTGAAAGAAAGGCTATCCGCTTGCGTCCAAGTGCGAGCCGAGTCGCCGCCGGTCGAAGCGGTCGGTCCCCTTTCGCATTCGCGACCGCCAGGCGCATGGTATCCGAATTGGCAGCCCCGTGACCAGCCAAAATCATCCCATGGATGGCAATGCCAGGACAGGACAAAAAGAGAAGCGACAATGCGCACCCACCTTGTAGTAGATCTTCTGCGTAGCGTCGGGCAGGGTAACGTTCTTCTCGAACTTGTCGCCGACCTTCTCGAGCTTCTCCGACTTCGTCCAGTTGTCGAAAGTGCCGGTAACGTAGACCTCTTCGGCGGGATGGGCCCTGCACAGAGAAGAAGATGGTCAACCAAGTGCCTCATGACCGAGCCGAGGGTGGCATGTGCGCAAAATGAGATGCCTGTCAGAAGGCGGAAGGGCAGGTACGTAAAGTGCCACCCCGTCGCGCATTCCTGGCGAGACTCTCAATGCGCAGGGACTGCATGCGCCGCCGCCTCATGGTGCTCGTTGAAAGGTGAGGGGGGTTCTATGGGCGGAGTGGAAGCGGCGGGTTGGGAGGAATGGGCGAATACGTACCACGAGAAGTTGAAAGTACCAGGCATCGTGAGCAGCTATGAATGCGAATTGATGTCGAGGCTGGGTCGCTCTGGAGTTTTCGCGGGTTCGATAAGGGAGACGGCGTTGTCGGGCTGTCGCGGTCGCAAGTGTGTGCAAGGTGAGAAGGAAGCTTGTGGTTGAGGAAGAGTGGAAGAGAGCTTGGTTAGTGGCGGGATGGAGGTTTTTTGGTGTGACTGGCGCAGCTCAGGTGGTGGTGGGAGGAGGGCAGTGACGAAGGTCTGGCTGGACACCTGAAAAGAAGGTGCCTGGCCCGGCCGCCTTGGGCTTGGGCTTGGGGTTATCAAGAGGCTCGATGATGACGACAGCGCTCCAGAGGTACATGCAATCTGGCGGTAATCAGTGCACGACTGAGAGTGCCTATGGTCTACATTCTAACCCGACCTTTCCATGACTTGAATTCGAATCGGGGTGCCTACGTACAGTGGAATCCGAGAAGCCTAGTAGACAGCATAGTGAGCGTGAGAGCGAGGCTACGCGTGGACAATGGCACAAAAAGCACAACCTGTACAAGGTGGAAGCTCATCAAACTTGAGAATAGGCGGCATCGCGCCCAGCGCCACCCACACACAGGGCCACCACAGCCAGCGGCCGAAAGAGGAGTGGAGACCTGCTGCCCCTGCACCTGCATCGAGACAAGCCCGGCGCTAAAGCAACGGGGAACATCATAGAAGCGGATCCATCTCTAATTTCCAATCAGCCAGTGCCTTTCAGCTCGGCTCACCTCCCGCTCACCACATCTCGGGCCCTCGTCAGCGTGCGAGTCGGACTCGCTCGCTCGAATCAAGTAAGTACAGCGTTGACTACATTGAGCGTCCTCGTCACTCTTTGACCGCCTCGACCGATATTCCTGTATCTACCGTGAAGGTCAGCGTCAGGCAAGCTACCGTGCTAAAGAACTACTCGTCACTTGCATCGCTCGGCACCCGCCACACCTCCCAGGAAACAAGCTGAGGAGCGCCTGAGAAGCCGGTAGGTGGCCTGCCCACCTGCTTACATCTTGGATCAAGTTCCACGAAGTGCATCGGTCTTACTTACGCTCACAGTCTGAGTGTGTCAGGTATGAGCATGCAGGAGAGGACGCAGTCGATTAGTATGCCTGGTCAACCAGGTTTTGGTGAAGTCGGCGAAGCTGGCAAGCCCAAAGCAACGGCTTTCCATGGAGCACTGTCAGTCTCTGCAATGCATTTGCCCGTAAGATCAAAAAAGTAGGTATTATTCTCGCCATGCCGCATTAAAGATGTAAAAGAAAATGTGTGCTCTATCGTCCCCCTTCCTACCAGTCATTACTCGTAATCATACATGGCCGTCATGGCAATGAATTTGTGTGCTCCCACCACCATGCATCATGAGCTGCGCGCCGTCTATTATGCCCCCTTGAAGGAGAGACTCTCAGAACCACCTGGAACTGGCGCGCTCCTCCAATCCATTCAGGACACGGACCGCATCTTTGTATAGGAGGCTGGGATGGCAAACGTCCGCCCCGAGCCACCTCCTCGCCAGGCGGATCACGGCCATGCTATCGCCGTGGGAACGACATATCATCGCGTCCGCTGGTGCCAGACACGCCATTTTCTGCACCCACGCCAATGCGGAAGCATCGCTGGCGGTGTCTGACGTGAACAAACAGTTCACGTCCCCTGACTGTTGCATGTGGCCAAAGGCCCAGCACACTAGGGCGCAGACGTACATGGCCCAATAGTCGGAGATGTCGTCGCGCCACATGCGACTCGACCTCATCGTCCAGTCAGCCCCGTCTTGGTCATCGTTCTCGGCAATCCCGGGTTGTAGCCCGATCCCATCACCGCTGGCTGTGAAAGCCTGCAGAGCGCGGCAAGCGTATACGGCGGCGGCGGCGGCCTTGGGCGAGGCGCTCCATTGGTGAAGCCGCTTCTTCTGCTCTGAGAATGATTTCTCTTCCAGAAGCTTCTGGCTGAAAAGCCAGCTGTCCCCGGACACCGCAAGGAGGTCATGAAGGGGGGTGTGGTGAAGGGCTAAGTATGTATTCGCCACGGGGCATTCCGGGAAGAGCTCTGCGATTCGAAGAACATTTTGCTGTGAAGCTTCGTACTCGTGCTCGATTAAAACCTGCGTCGGCGTCGTCTGTGTCTGGGTGCGAAGGAGCTCGTGTGCTAGGATGATAGATTTGTCGAAGGGGGTATAAGCCTGAAGGGACGACTTGCTCAAGGAATCCAGGCCCTCGATGTTCATGAACAATGGCATGACATTGGCGGTATTAGCGACCATTGTCGCCCAGGAGTTGGCACTAGGCGCTTGCCACAGGCCCTGTGATGAGCTAGTCAGGGGAATCGTGTGTATGTCGTCAGCCGTGAGGCCAAGATTTCGGACGCGGGGCTGCTCATGATAGACCGAGGCGTGGACGTCAAGCATGAAGCATCCCGCCAGTATACGGCGATGGGTCTCTTGATCCAACCATGTGGTCCAACGCACGTCGTTGGAGCCTTCCATGGGTACAGGATCGTAAATTTTGCTGGCATTCAGAACCTACAGCAGAATGTTTAGCAACAGTTTCCGAGAAAGACACAACAGCGTTCAGCTACTGAAGGGGGAAATCCCGACAACCACCAATCGGCGGTACATATTCAAGAAATGCACGTACCCTTGCATAGAGATTTTTGAATTGACCCGAGGCATGGATCACAGCTTTGCGGCCGCGGAACCGGTTGAACAGCTCACAGAGCAAAATAGCCTGCATGACAGAGACATCCCAAAGATTGCACTGTAAAAGGGCTGTCAGCAAACAGGACGAATCGAATGTCGTTGGAGAATATACCTTGAAAAGTCTTTGCCGGGCACAGTCATGCAGCTGGCTGCCCCTTTTGTGATGCTCCCTGCCACTGAGATGCTGAGTGGCTACAGCGGCCATGGCGTACCTGAGAGCCTCGAGCTGCTCTGCAGCACCCTCAAAAGACCGTCGGTGTATAATGGGAAAGCGAGGTTGCACCTTCTTCCAGTACACGTTGAGGTACTCGGGTATGGGCCTGTAAATGTCTCCAGAGACCGACGGCAGGGCGCTTGGCACCAGAGCTGGAGACGCCAGGAGGCCAACCGCCACCTCCTTCTGACGTCCCAGGCAAGCCAGTGAGCTCATCAGCCGATCCGACGGAAGGGCCGTCGACGAGGAGACTAAAACTTCTGAGCCTTGAGCCAAGGTCGGTGCAAGAGGTGGGGTTGTGCTACGAACAGTGTTGACGAAGCCATGCTGGTGGAGGTCGACGATTCTCGGGTCTTCCGAATAGGGCAAAACGTCATAAGATGGGTATATTTGCGTTGTTCCGAGCGGGGGCGAAGTCGTAAACGGGTAGTAGATCGGCCCATTGCCCTGGTAGGGATTCTGCCACTCGACGCTCGATGCACGTTGCGAGCTGCTCCATCCAGCGGCACGCGAATGCTCTGAAGGGGCAGAGTAAGGGCTGTCCGTGGCAGAGGAGGGCCATGCGTCTTGATGATAAGACAGCTCAGGGGTCATGTCCATGGTGGGTGGCTGCAGGTCAGGAAGGCCTTCGGTCCGGACAAACAGAGGGGAAAAGCCTGGCGTGGTGCGCGGCTGACTATATTCAGCGCCAGAGAAGGACGACACTGTCATGGTAGGTGGCGTATCAAAGCCGCTGGAAACTGGCTCTTGGATGCCGAACGCCGTACGGGGAAGCTCATCCGACAATTGATAACCGCCGCTGTAGCCCTGGCTGCCGCTCGATGAGGGTTGGTAGGAGTCACCGCCTAGCTGTGGTGACATGGACTGCGATAGAGCCGGGCTGCCCATGGACTGATACGCGGGAGTGTTCGCCATGCCGGGGGCCATGGACATATTAGGAGCTGAAGAGGAGGGCTGATAGCCCTGCGCCGCCATGTGGGCATGAGAGACGCCCTCTGTTGATCCTGTAGACGGCCTGCTGCTGTCGGGGTAGTTGCCTGGCTTATTCGCCGAGTCTCCTTCTACCTCGCTGAAAAAAAAGTCAGCTTCAAGTGGGGACGTCACAAAGTCCGGCATGGAACTCACTGCCTCTGCTGGTGTCGTTCCAACAGGTCTTTCCGATGAAAAGCCTTGTCACAGTTAGGCGCTTGACAGGCATACTTGGGCGTCTCGTGGCTAAGCTGATGACGCCTCAGGTGCTCTGCTCGTGTGAAGATCTGTCGGGTCAGACGTCAGGCCACATGCTCAAAAGGTCCCTCAATAAATGGAAGACATACCTTGGGCGGACGACACTGGTCACACGTGTGGACAGGAACACCTTTCTTGGCCCTACTGACACGACCGGTGACAGGAGTGAGCCTGCGCGTCGTATCGTTGGTTGGGGAGTTGACAAAGGGCCTCATGGGAGTATTGCCGTAATGCCCTGATGAGCCAGAGCGCGTATGGCCGTACGGGGGATCCATCACGTCGCTACCGGTGCAATCGATTTCCAGGTTTGAAGCTGCTGTAGTCTGAGACGAGTCGTGGCCAGGACCGGCAAGCGAAGGTGATATTGTTTGGGCTGGCAAAGTGGTTCCCTCCTTAAGTGTCGTGTCTTCTAAGCGAGTGACATGTATTCCTTCCGAGCTATAGCGAGCGTGCGTCGAAGAAGCTGCTGTCGAGGCTTGATGTGGCCGGCGTCGACTATCAGAAGGTGTTGGGTTGTCGTGCCTTTTATTGAGCTCTGGGTCCTCGTCCACATTCATGATATCCTGGAGGGAAGACATGGTATATATCTGTGGGGGGGCGGGAAGGATGTAAAGATCTGATGTGGATGGTTCCCGAGGCCCATGAACGGCAGATGGAGTGTACAATCCTAAGTTGGGATACACAGCCCCGGCTGAAGGCCTTGTAGAGTGATGGAAGGGTTCAACCGAAGAAGGGCACCCAAGAAATGGACCCCGGTGATGGGAATATCTGTGATGCTGGTTGAAGGCAGGGTGGAGGGTTGGGGCTGTTCTCGAGGGGTGTCGATATAGAGGTAGAGTGGAAAGGGGGGGTTCCAGGGTTCAGTCTTGGGTCCAAGTGGGTGGGCGAAGGGTTGGGGCCGGTGTGTGTGCAGGGAGCGTGGTCCGGTCGGTGCCCATCTGGGATGGAAGACAGTGTGCACGCTTTGCGTCACAAGGACCGGTGACGATGGAGACGAGATAATCGGGATTGGGAGACAGGAAAAGAAGGACGGAAAAAGCAGAGGCTTAGGGGTTGCGCGCTTGTTGTAAGGCGAAGCCCCTGTCAGCTGCGACATTGGTACAGGGGCCCCCTGAAAAGCCGCCATGCGCCCACGACTCCTTCGAGGGGCTAAGAAGGCGCACCAGCTAGGTTCAGTGTTCGGAGTGGAAGTGATTGGCATCCATTGCAGATACGTCTTTCGGTTTTGGCCAAACAGTTCCATCGCTGGCCGAGAGCACCCCGAGATCACCATCCCGTCAATGCAGACAACCCACTGCGCTGGACAACTTCGGGCGATCGAGGACTTTCGGCTGCGCGCAACCTCTCGAGCAGTAGAGAACCAAGAGCATACGCTGTAGAGCGCGCCTGTCTGTGTATTCTTCGCGAACACATAGTACAGCGATAGAAAGTGCTAGGCAGGCTGCAGGTCCTGGCAGACTGACAAGCGTGGCATGCCAAGATTGTCGCCATAATTAGAACGCCGGTTCGTGGGGAGCCGCGCTAGTAGCGGAAGCGGACAATGCACGGCGAACATTAAGCTGCAGCCCTGCGCGGATATGCCACGCAGGTAATGACAACGGTTCCTGGGCTGGCACGGAGATGGGGGTGCTTGGGAGGGAGGGCGTCGGGAACACGGGTGTGGCCGTCTCCTGGTCCTGCCGCCAGCGGTACGCTGTCAGCCATCCGTCATGTGGGCAGTGTGAGCGTGAGGGGACACTTTTGGAGACAAAACGCTCCTAAAAGAGTAATCCTGGTCAGACGGAGAGGGCGCAGCAGGATCTCGTTCGCCGGTTAGGATACTCCGTGCATGCGACCGGCGCTGCAAGAGGTAGCCCAAGGGTTCGGCTGACCGTTCTGAAAGACGCGCTCAGCGTGAGCCAGCCCGGCTGTTGTGGAAAGCCATAGATGCGAAAGCATCCGCTTGACGACGTCTCGCAGAGTAGTAATGGGGCCATGGGATATTTCGAGGCGTGTCGAGAGACGCGCAACATCCTGACAGCAAAGGTCCCTTCTGGATGACCGGCTGTATTCTCACTGCTCTGGCCTCTTTTCACGGAACCCCGCGGGCTTTGTTCACGCCTGTCGATCTATAGGCAATCATCGAACTCGTCGTCGGTAAACTGCCTCGGAAGGTGGACGAGGCTGTGGGCCCAGACGACGCTCTTAGACCCAGGTACCTCGTCAGGTTTTCGTCTGAAACAGAATATCACAGCCTTTTCAAATCATAGAGGTGACGCCACGGACAGCGTATACCAAGGTCTTCTACAGTCTGGGGCCAAAAACCTGGAGGTTTGATGAAGGCACGGGTTCAAGGGAAGCCTGGTCCCAGCCCGACGGGTAGGGAGCTGAGCAGAAACGGCCCGTAGAGGGGCCGCACGAGCACGGACCAGGATGCCCCCGCGTGGCATCGAACCATGGGTGGGGCTTATTGAGATTGACCGCCTCCAATTGGCAGGAGCTCAGGGGCCCCCTGTCGGTGTTGCTATTTTTATCCTTTATTAGTAGTTTCCTTGCAGCTTCTCCACCTTGCTCACTTGTTGAATGATGATAGGCATTGGTAGGGTTCATCTCGATCGAATACATGGTCCATCTGTGAAATAATCTCGCGCCTGTATTTTCGACTAGATGAGTTCCAAGCGTGGGATGTGCTCTTGGAACTGGAGGGATATTCGGATGCTTGTCTTACTTGTTCTAGATACCTAGAAATCGTCATCGCAGGCTGGGTGTCGAGATCGTGAAGCGACCAGAAGTTTTCGACACATCTACAGCCTGGACTGCATTTTGGGCAGCAGTGGAATCACGGACTGGACCGCATAGAGATTCAATTCTCCCGTGAATTATCGAGCATGTTCCTGAAAAATCATAGAACAAGAACAGCAAAGCAGGCCATGACATCGGCTTCACCCAGTCTTTTGATGCCACAGATTGATTGCCCTCATAATTCTACCGTCTACAAATACAGTTCTCCCCATTTCTCCTGGGGTGATATCGCGTCGTGCTCTGATATGAAAGCGTCATATCTAATATTTGTCAGCTCAGTCATAGTTGTAGATTCATTCCACGAGCTGCCAGCGTGGAGTCCTGCAAGGGCACAGCCACTGTGACGGGGGACCCGCAGCGATCAAACCGTAGGGCTTGACGGGCTATTTTTACCACCGACACTAACCTATCGGCGACCACAGTACTAGTACCTAGAAGTCATCGCATCACTAGGTACCCAAACCAATGGAATTACTGCATGTGGTCACCAGGCGACGACTCTGGTTTGGAGAAAATGAAATGACCGAGTGTCATGGAGATGGTTGTATGATTGATGCTTTCACGGGTCACATCACCTTGCCTTATCATGAGGAGAGTTGCATCGGAACGAAGGACGGCAGTGGTTCATCATATCAAAGTGCGAAAGAGACCAAGGCCACGAATTCTCTCTAGCCACGACCATGCCGGCCATCTCACTGGTCCCCAGATCACCATCACATCCCTATTGCCCGAAAGCGCCGGCATCTTTGCACCCAGGTCCTGATCTACTTACATGCCCTCCACGTCCAATCAGTCTAGCCGGTACTCGCTGGCGATCGTGGGGTTCCTGCTTGGTCTCTCAAGTTCTCCCTCGCTTCCATGCAGCGTCCCTCTTTCAGCCTGTGAGTTGCTTAGTCCGTCATCCCCCCCGTACCTGACATGTCCCCGGCGAATGGTCACCGCTCCGAACGCCAGTCATCCCTTTGCAGATGGTCGCATGGTTGATGTCTTCACGCGCACGACTGATCTGAGTTGCAAAGGTGAGGATGTGTGTGTGCAGCACTCGTGCCAGGCACTTGCGTTCGGGGACACCATCTTGTTTGAAAATAGTTCCCGGTGCCTATTCTAGGGATAATGTAGACGCGTGTCTTTCGTACCTGCATCAGATCAGCCTGGGTGAGGTGCCAGCTCGAGGCGCTGCTTCGATCATCGTGCGACAAGAGCGCGACCGGTGGTAGGACGGCAAGAACAGCCCTTACGCAGCAAAGCTTCTGGAAATAGGATCGAAGCGACACCGACCACATCCCCTCCAAGCAATTGCTACGAAGCGCTGGAGCCCGGCTATGTGGTCCGTTTGTCAGAGGGCCAGATTCTCGTGCTGTCAATGATGCCATGCCTGGCTCGAGCGGCATCGTTGGCATGTTTCCACTCTGACCGCGCCGGAAACAATTCGCTTCAACCCGGCCGACGCATCCGACCCCTGGCAGCATGGTCGGGGGCAACCGAGGGAGATCAAGAGATGCCCGGCATTGCGTGCCCGGCCGAGTCTTGGGACGGATGGGATGGGAAGGTGTGTTCAACGGTGTCGATGCAGGCCCAGCAAGAGCAGGCTGGCAGCCTGCAGTGCTTTGCAGCGTGCCTTACTCCGTGGAAATGAACCCCCTCCGAGACCTCCCACCTATGACGGAGGCTCTGCCCACTATCACCACACCCCCTTGAAAGTAGCCCTGTCGCATGCCCGCTTCGCAGCTCACAGCCTCGATTGCGATCCCATCCCAGAAAGCATCTCATGTCTCGGCTCCCCAGACTCAGCCCCCATCAGAGAGGAGTCCAGCGGCTAGATAACAAGTAACCCGGCAGGACGTCGCCCGCCACGCGCATCGAGCCCACTGGTCGCGGTAAATCACACGCAGCGCGGAAGACGCTGGTTCCGTGACAGGCGCTGACGCGCGGTAGGCGGAAGTTTGACTCGCGGCCAAAATTAGCGCCCTTGACGACTGCTCCTCGCTCTGGCTGCTGCGCAGGAGGTCGCCCGCCCGTGTAGAGGTTTATTTCTGAACATGAATCGAGATGTCTTGCAGCTCTTGGTTGAGTCTGCAGATGCTTCTGCGCAGTTCTGTGGTCTTGTGGTAACGAGCGGCCCTGCCGGCGCAGAAGTAATTGATTCTGAAAGTCCTGTGCCGAAAGATGACCCTGCCTGCATCACCGGTTGCCCCCAAGTCAGCAAGCGAGAACATGAAACAGACGACGAGCGCAGGAACAAAGCTGAACTGCATGCCAGGGGCCTTTGTGCTGATCCATGTGAGAGACGCGGTCCGCCCGATCCAAGACCTGCGAGCGCACAGTCTGGGTAAGGGAGAGGCCGCGGCCGGGCTGGGGGCGAGCCATGGGGCCGAAGTCCCAGCAGAGACCTGAAAATCTGACCTGGTCTTCAGGGGCTGTGGCGGACCGTTCCGGTTTTCACGGTGGAGGATGAGGGCAATGTCGGCCGATTTGGCCGCCAATGTTGCCGGGAACCAGTGCGAGGCCCAAGATGCGGCCAGACAGGCAAACAAGCACATGTGCCTACATCAGATCAGACGCGTTCTCGTAGGCTAGAATCACATTCAGACCGGAGACGGCACTGTAGTAGTCATGAGGATGTAGAACGAAGCAGCGGTCCTCACCGCGCAGTGCTGAGCGCGAGGCGGATCCCTGGGTGAAGTTCCACGGTCCTGCATCTTTACTTCAGCTTGACTCTTTATCCGGGAGGATTCTCCCTCCTACTTCCACGGCCCTGCAAGACCAGAAGTCCAGGCAGATCGTGAGGTCGGTTTCCCACGTGTTGATGTGCAAGGAAAACGGGCCGGTCAGCCTTGTCAATGCTGGTGGCCGTTTGGCTCGCCGGACTCGAGGTTCATCACGATACGATGGCGGGGTCACACAAGATCGGCAAATCTAGGCACACCTGCCGTCAGATGTAGTACGTGGCTAGGCACCCAAGTAAGTAAATAAATCGTACTGGACTGCGACAAGCCCGCAGATACGAAGAGCACGAATAAATTCCTGCATCTAGTGAGCTACCCCCAGTATCTTACCCTCGTGAAGAGTCACATGGTAACCCAGTTTAACTGAAGTAGTCACGCATCTTGGCATCTCACTCCGATTGCCATACCTGGTCCCTCTCGCCAGTTCCCATTCCCGGCCCCAGCATCCTGCAGGCCCGGCATCCTTCCGGGCCAGAAAGCCAAGCAGCACCAACAAACCAACTCCCAGCCCTGTGGCCGTTTCATCAGAAACATGAAACAGATGTCAACAGCATGCATATGGCCGCCACAGACAAAGGAACAGCACCACAGAAGCGACGTTGAACCCCCTCCACGCCGGCCTCGCCGGGTCGGGACAGTCGAACACCAACTTTAGCCTCAAAGAGAAGGCCGGCAAAGACTCCAAGAGAGCCCCACGTGGCCCTCGAATTTGGCCTGCCCCTGGCTTTCGGCAGAGCTACCTTAGTTACGGAAGGCTCGTGGTATTGGGGGCTGTCAGCTGGCCCCAGCCAAGACAGCAGGCATAAGCGACTACGTACCTACGAATATCGAATGTGGAGATATTCACAGGTCCGTAACTCACCTATGTTGGGTTCATACATGCGAGCGACAGGCCGAGACGCATCATATGCCCTCACATACCGCAAGCTTATCTTCGTTGGAATCAAAGTATCACCGCCAGGGCAGCCAGCACGTCAACTTCTGATCTGAATTGTATCACTGTTACAACTACTGCATAGGCAAACTTCGAGACATCCCACTCGTGCGTGTGCCCGCTTGCCCCCTTTTGATTCCTTTTGCCCGTTGCCGATTCATGTGCCTGGCGATCGCGGCTCGCCGGCTCCCCTGGTCTCCGATCTCCGCCCACCGATCAACAGTCCAAGGAGTATCCCGCCCATTGTACGCTTTCCCGCCATGGAATTACACAAAGTTTGTAGGCCGAAGGAAACGATTAATTACTGGGGGGTCTGAACCGTGATAGCTGCCGGGGGAGCGCGAGGGCTCTTGGCATCGCTCTCTTCAGAATCCTCGCCTTCGCTGTTTCGGCGGCTGGGACTGTCCTGGTCGCCTCTCCGGCTCTTGGTCATCTGCGCGGAGGCAAGTTAGCGAAGGGAGACCTTTGGCAAGAATGGCAGCGGGAGTAACATACCCAGGAGCGGACACCGCCCACGAGGCCCAATGCGTAGCCTGTGATGAACTCATTCGATTGCGGCTGCCCCGGTGTGCCGCCAGGAGTGGTAGGCATTTCAAGACTGAGGCGGCCCCTTGGAGGGAGGCCATCGCCATTCTGTTGCAGGTAGGCTGTCCTAGCCGAGGGGGCAGGACTCTGGGGCCGGGATGCGGGCCAGTACTGACGCAGCTCGCGGCTGAGTTCCTGGCCGGTCGTGGACCAGTTGTTGCGGATGTTATCGCGCAGGTCTTGCACGTGACGCTTGAGGTCCATCTCGTTCTTCTTGAGCCAGCTCACATTGAGCTCCTGGCGAGACGCGCCACGCTTGAACTGGCGCGCAATGTACTTTTCGTAGTCGCGAACGATCCTGTGAGATAACAAATTAGCTTGCGTAGGGATATCAGAGCAGTCTCGCCGGGGAATACACACTTGGTGATGATGCCAGTCGTGCTGACGCCCTCGGTACGCTGTGTGACCAAGAATTTCCCTTGTTCCTTGATGGGCGCGTAAATGTCGTCTCCCTCGGCAGCACCGTAGGGCAAGTCGTCGTGGGCGACGTAATCAATCTTGTGCTCCTCGAGGAATTCGGGCGTCACGATCCACGGGCAGTTGTCAATGACCTCGTCCACCCATTTGCAGTGTCGAATGGTCTCGGCACGCTCGGCGCCCGAGAGGACGGTGAGACCCTTGCGCTTGTGCGTCTCTTCGTTGCCTGTAACACCAACGAGGAGGTAGACGTTGGGGAAGGCCTTCTTGGCCTGTTCGAGCTGGCGCATGTGCCTGAGAGGAGGGGGTTGTTAGTGCCTTGCCTCAGCGCCTTTGTGAGCCTTGTCGTGTATAGCTTACCCCAGATGGAAGAGATCGAACACGCCGTCGGCATAAACCCTGACGGGACGACCGGTGGGAGGGTCGTTCGTCCGGTAGCCGACGGGGTGGACGAGCTTGCCGAATGGCGGAGGAGCCATGTTCTCCTCTTGCGGGGCAGTGTCATCTTCCTTGAGCGCGACCTTGCGGTTCTTGCGGCCGACGCGCTCCGCGATGTCGATGCTTGCCTCCGTGGTATCGCTGGGCTCACCAGGGTCGAGAGAGTGTTGGGCGGGTTCGACTGCGCGGTCTGAGTTGGCGCGCTGCCTCTTGGACGGATGGCCGGACGCGGCCGAATCGGACTTGCGGTGGCCAAGCTTGCCAGACTCGGGCGCAGTGCTGTCGCCCTCCTCGCCAGAGGCGTCGCGTGACGAGGCCTGAAGGCTGTTATCGATCATTTCGCCGGGTGTGGCCGCGTTGCGCTTGCGTTTGCCGGCAACAGAGGAACCTGAGGGCGAGGACATGATGTATTTTGTGTTGGAGGTGGTATGCTGTGTACCTAGGAAATGACGACTGCGGGCGCAGCAAGGTGTTGGCGATCAGGTAGGGATAATGGCGTAGCCCCAAGGGTGGGTGACGGAGGCAAGATTGAAGATGCAGCTACAATTGGGCTCGGGAGCTCGTGTGCGTGTATCGGGTCTCTGGTTGGCTCGATGTCGGGCTGTCGGTTCCTTGGTAATGGGAGCGTCTGTGTGGATGACGATGCAAGAACCAGCGAAAGCTTGTTTGCTGGCTGGACTTGAATGTATAGTAGGAGGAGAGAGTCGGAACGATCAGGGAAAAAAGGGCGAAACGAATGGGAGCATGTGAATCTGCCGTGTGCGATCGTAGCTAGGTAGAGTACAATGTAGGCCAGAATCAGGTAATAGGGGGCTACTTGAATGGGAGAATTGGGGTTTGGCGATACGAGATGATGCGGAGAAGATGATGGCACGGTCGGTTTCCGTCTCCGGGGCGGGAGCAGATCACACACGCGAAGCTTTGGGGCTAATAAGATGGAACGGGCCAGGCGGGCAGGAACTGAAAGGAGGCGCTGGGAACTTGGAAAGGAGAGCACAGGCGAAGGAGAGGACAGCGTGTACCTAGGTGTCTGTGCGATTGACCGTCGAGAATAGGGGTAGCACACCCTTGACAGCTAAACTTTTTTTTCTCCTTTGATCCTCATTGCCTGTCCAGCTCCCTGCAGTTTGCTGTCCCCGAAAAGGAGAGGACCTCACGCGACTTGGGGAATCCCCGATTTCCCAACATTCCCAAGACTCGCCTGTCTCCATCCCTTGTCGGTGGGTGCCCGCCTCGAGATTGCGCAGGACAGGGGCAAAGAACCCGGGAAGTGGCGTCATTTGCCAAGGAGTGGCTCGTCCGGCGGGAGGGGAACGGGACGGGATCATAAGGTACGGGTGGTCCAAGCGTCCCTGATGCTCTGTCGTCTGGGCTCAGCTGGCGGCTGGCAGCTGGTAGGACCTTGATCACTGCCCACGCAGACGACAATGCGACATGACTGGCACAGGACTTCAGCTGTAAAGATGGCCCCTGAGGTAATTGTGTCACCTCATGTGAGAGAAAACTCAATCTTGCGTAGTCAGTATCGTGCCCAACAGTGTCTGACACCGAACGTGGCTTTTGTCGATTTACTCAGCGGCGTGAAGGGCCAACACAAACAGACCTCCAACTCCACCATCTCGCTATAAGCCCACGTCGTTGAGGCGCCGAGACGTTGGGAACTTTTATCCCTATGCCTGGTTGAACTCCACCTGCTGTATGCTGTATAGTTTCAGCTGTCCTTCTACCAACCCTCCTCAGCCCGACCATGCGCTGACCGAAGCCGCCAGCACCCACAGACCAAAGGGGACGGCTACTACTTAAAGTACCCGTGCTCCCTTTTGTGGAAAAGCTGGCCCCTCACCAGATCATCGATCTGATGCTCATTGTCACTTGTCCGTGCCTATTGGTCTGGTCAAACCAGGATCTCCCGTGCTTCCCACAGTTGGCCATCAAGGTCGTCTTCCCTCAGATACCCTGATGTGCATCAAACTAAGGAGCGGCTACTCACTCACATCAACACAAATCCCCTCTTGCTCCAATGACAACGAACGATCTTTATGGCATCTTCTTCGCAGACCCTGGGCCATCAAGGTCATGTCTTCTGCAGCAGGCACGTCTTCTTGTGGTCCTGACCATACTGTAAACGGCGGGCTGAGTCTATGCTCGGCGGCCATGGCTTCTCAATACATATTTAAGTACTCTCCCATGAGGTCACTTCATCCTCACCTGTTATTCTACTCCATGATCCTACTGGCTTCCAATAAATATGACGGTCACCCAACTTCCTATCATCCACGACGTCATTGTCGTAGGTGCCGGCCCTTGCGGTCTGGGCATCGCCTCACGCCTCTGCGAGCCCGCCCCCTCTGCCCTTTTCACGGACGACGAGCATCAAAGGTATCACTGGATACAGAAACATGGCCGCAAGATGGCCCTCAAAAATAGGAGGAATGGGAAAATCATCAAGAACCTCTCAGGCTGCGAAGGCCACAGGTTCTCGACCTTGGTCTTGGATGCCTCTGGTGACCAGTGGATGAGTCGCTGGAAAACCCTCTTCAACACTTTCGACATTCATCACCTGAGAAGTCCTATGTTTTGGCACGTCGACCCCAGCGATCGTGATGCCATGTTGGCCATGGCTATCAACGAGGGGCGAGAGAAAGACCTGTTCGAACTCAAAAACTGTGTTGGCAAAGAGGTCAGCAAACACCTCAGAAGGTCACGCGCCAAGTGCCGCAACCCGATGTAAGCTGTCATCTCAAAATATTCCATCCAGAGATCGTCAACTAATAGCTCCATCACAGGCAACATGCCGTTGTCGACGTAGATGAGCGAGACCGCAAGGACTACTTCACACCTCCCACCGACCTCTTCCTCAAGCATTGTGCAACCATCGCGGAACGTTATGGCCTTTGCGGCGATATTGTCAGGAAGGAAACCCTTGAAGACGTCGAGTATGGTATGGTTGAAGCCTTGTCTTCGACTGAAAAGCTCTTCACCTTGCGAACAGACAACGGCGTGCACTACTCTCGGACCGTCGTTCTAGCCGTAGGACCCGGCAACAAGCCCCGGATCCCTCAGATTCCTGGCATTACCCGGGAACCAGGCGCTCTCCCTCCCCACGTCTGTCATAGCATGCAGATCAAAGAGTTCCCGGCCGCCGTGGTTCAGTCCCGCATCGACGCCCGCAAAACCACGAACATACTCATGGTAGGTGGCGGGCTTACGTCTGCGCAGCTTACTGATCTGGCCATCCGCAAGGGTGTGACCAAGGTCTGGCACTTCATGAGGGGACCATGTAAAGTCAAGCTCTTCGACGTCGACCTGACATGGATGGGCAAGTTTCGCAACGTCGAACAGGCCTACTTCCATGGCGCCGACACGGACGCCGACAGGCTGCAGCACATTCTCGATGCGAGGAACGGAGGTAGCCTCACCCCCACGTACCACAAGATCCTGAAACGACACATCTCGGCGGGGAAAGCCGAGTTGAAGCTGTGGACCTCCATCTCCAGTGCAGAATTTGACGAGGAGAAGGGACTCTGGACAGTTCAGGCTGAGCCCGCCATCGAGGGGCTTCCCAAATTCGACTACATCTACTTTGCTACGGGGATTCAGAGCGACTTCTATGCCCTGCCCTATCTGCAGAGGATGCTCAAGGAATACCCCATCGTCGGTCACGGTGGGCTGCCGTGCCTGACAGAGGACCTCAAGTGGCACCCCGATGTGCCGTTCTTCGTCGCGGGCCGATTTGCTGGACTTCGACTCGGTCCGGCCGCAGGAAACTTGGGAGGTGCTCGCATCGGGGCAGAACGTATTGCTTGGGCCATCGAAGACGCCTTGCCGAGGGAGGACGAAGCTGGTGACGACAAGACTGATGAGACTCTACACTATGTTACCGGAAGGGGCAACAGGTTTCGCAGTCTACCGATACCTAGCGCAAATGAGTGATGGATTTTGACGAAGCCAGACTGCAAATATCCGTAAGTCTCCATTAGGCAGTAACATGAGTTCGCGTTCGCGGGATCGCGCAGCGGTGCAATTGAGAACGTTCCGTGTCATGGACGGTGAAATATGATCTGCATGCACATCGCGTATCGTAGATCGATGGAGCGTTAAGTGATGCGTACAGCTGGCTGTGTGAGAACGACTACTCGAATATCAGGATTTTGTTGATTCTCGGACAATGGTGATGCTGAGTTTGATGAGACAGACATGAAGTCGTACTGGCTAGGAGCCTACTTACTAGTACCTGTGCCTTAGGTAAGTGGTAAAATGAGTACGGGCTGCCACGAGCTGAATTTCAATTGGGTAAAACCTGAGAAATGGAAGCAGTAGAATGGGTCACAAAGACCCCGGTCGCTGAACGTCATCAACCCAGGTTCGACATCAACTGTAATTAATCAGCATCGATCGCCGAGCTTCCGGGGCCTAACACCGATGTCCCTGGCCGACCCGGTATGGACTTTCAGCAATAGCCTCTCGTTTCTCAGACGAATACATACTTATCTAGCTCAAGTGCGACGGGGCATATTGGGCACAGAAACATTCAACTGAAAAGGGACGTTCAAAAGGTCTCAATGCCAAACAAAGTCCGGGAATCGCCGGAGAGGCGATCCCTTTATGACAACGGCTCCGAGTCAACGGCTGTAGACGAAACCACAGCCCTCCTGGGCTCGACTGGCAACAGCAACGGCACGTCTGGAGATGGCACTCCCAATGCCAGCCGTGGTCGAAAACCTTCCGATGCCGGATCTGATGCGCCCAGATACACTCTTGGCAAGCTTCGAGGCTCAGCCGTCATACTCAGCACATGGGCCTTGATATTCCTTCAAGGTGAGCATGACAACTGTCTGGGACAGGGGTAGACGGCCCTCGCGTCCAGCTCCTTCGTGTCTGATTCGGATTACAGCATCCAACATGTCCGGCGTGACAATGGCGCAGAGTGCAATCGCAGAGGATCTGAACGAGTATGAGCATGCGATGTGGTTCAGCACCACATATCTCATCGCCACCTCTGCTCTCTCTCCGCTTGTTGGGCGTCTCGCTACCATATTCTCTCCTAGAAGCCTATCTCTTCCCATTGCCCTCTTCTTTGCTGCCGGAGGCATCGTCACAGCCATGGCCAAATCTTTCGGCATCTTCATACTCGGCAGAGTCCTCACTGGCATGGCCGGGGCCGGCATTATGACCCTATCAGTCATTCTCGTCCTGGAACTAACCGGAAAGAAATCTCGCGGCCTGTTCGTCGGCCTCGTCAATTGTGGCTTCACCATTGGTCTGTCGACTGGCGCTGTTGTCTACGGCGCTTTGCTGTCCGCCGTTGGCTGGGTGAGAGTCAACCCTGCCTCACGTACAATGATGAGTGCTGAACAGCTTCTACAGAGGTTTCTTTTTGGCATCCAAGCACCTATCGCACTGGTGGCAGGCTTGGGTGTCTTCTTTAGTGTGCCAGCGTCCCTTGGTGCCGACCATGGCTCAGGAGAGCAGACCGTCCGCGAGAAGCTTGCGCGCATCGATTACGCCGGCGCCTTCATTCTTGTGAGTAATTAAGCAGCACGGGAAGCCATGGGCTGACATTGACAGGTTCTGACCATTGTACTCTTCCTGTACGGTCTATCCGGAGACGTAAAATGGGTACCCCTCGTACTCTCACTTGGGTCTCTGTTCGTCTTTGCCCTCATTGAGGTGTTCATCGCAGCCGATCCCGTCATTCCTCTGTCCATATTATCATCCAGGGGCGTTCTCATGTCGTGCGCTGCGCAACTCGGTTTCATGAGTGCTCGTTGGACACTGTTGTTCTATAGCCCGATCTTCGTGCTGGCCGTTTGGAACTACTCGCCGGCTGTCGCCGGCTCGATTCTGATCCCAACGAATATTGGTTTCGGTTCAGGGGGGCTGATCGTAGGCTGGCTTCATGTCCGTCGAAACGGCGCCTTCTGGCTGCCTTCTATCGTCGGCCTCGCCGTGTTTGGTCTGACAATGCTGGGTTTGTCTACCGTCGGCACGACCACAGCGCCGAAGTGGCTGTTCATCGTCGCCGTGTTCCTCAACGGTCTGGCAAGTAAGTCATACTAGAGTTCTTCCTTAGTTCTTAAGGTTGTCTCGAGGGTCTCCCGCTACATATACGCCTCTGCGGCACGATGAGTAGTTCCAAACAGTTCCTTGCTAACTCATACGCTCGATAGCGGGTGCATCCCTCAACTACACGCTCGCCCATCTACTCCACCTCAGCCATCCCACGGAACATTACATATCCACGAGTCTGCTGGGAACATTCCGCGGTTTCGGCGGCAGTTTCGGCACAGCGGTTGGAGGCGGCATATTCTACCGACTCCTGCGAAGCGGCTTGACAGACGGGTTCACGGGTCTGAAAGGGGGACTGACGCCAGAGAGGCAGGCGCTCATCTCCAAGCTTATGGGCAGCCCCGCCGCCATCGGCGGGCTTGGCGAGGCCGAGCGCAACGTTGCCGTCGAGGGTTATGCGGGGGCTTCTCGTGGGACTTGGCAGGCTGCCGCGGCCTTGACTGTGCTGATCGTCGTCCTGCAGGCTGCGACGGGGTGGACAGGCCCCCAGGACAAGGCCGAAGATGAGGAGGCGGACGTTCGGGCAAATTTGACGGAGCACGAAGGCATAGGCGAGGCCTGAAGTGGCGTACATCTACCTCTTCATCACTCGAATGTCTGATCGTGGTCTTGCAGTGTGTAAGATATGTCAGATATAGGTAGTGCAGCCTGTCATGGGGCCTGAATGTGGGATTGGATCGAATAAATGACCGTGGTCATTCTCAAACAAGTGCTCAAAGGTTTCAGGCTTACTTGTATCCTGTCGATTGCCGCGGAAGGTCTGTCATCCGCCAATTTCCCGAGCAGGTCGTTCTCGGCGATGGCACGAGATCGAAGCTAGCTGTACTGCCTCAGTCATCTCCCTGGGATTAGAGAGAGCTCGGGCCATTTCAACCACAAACATGCTCTATTGAGATGTCGTCTCGATAGTGCCATGTCCGCAATACATAACCTATGGCACGAAAGTCGTCTTGATCGGTCATGGAGTTGGCTGCGATAATTCTAGAAGGACCCTGTCAGAGCTTGATCGAGATCTGAAGACAGCTATGTATGTATTACTAATAGCGTGACTGCCCCATCGCAATGATCGTACCGTTTTGCTCTCCATCAGGCCGTGCCGTCCTCTCCTGCCCATAACACTTGTAAGCATGCCACAGACCATATCCAGCAGAACTGCCCAGGTGACCTCCGTTTCAGAATGAGGCCACTCTGGCTGCTTATCACTAGGGTTCCGGGCCTGATTCGAAGCGTATGAACTGGTACCAGACGCACGCCGGCCTCGCGGGGTGATTCTCCGCGAACGAAGGCCGCCGGCAGATACTGGTATGAGATCATACCCGCCCCCTTGCGCCATAAACCCGCAATGTTGCACCAATAGGGCCGTGATCCGGCCGCTGAGATGGTATATCTTGTCGTCCTCGGCAGGTAGAGATGTACCGTTTCGATATGCATGGGTTCTCCGTTCCACGTTGGGCACGGTTTCAGCTGCGAGATGCGAGTGGTCAAGTCTGACCAGAGCTCATCAGCCTGTCGTTGCCGAGACTTCTAAGATTCCAAACAGAAGGAGTCCACGAGAAGTCTGATTTGGGTTGGTTTGAACAAACCAACTCCGATAAACACATAACAAATTCAGACCAGACCTGTCGCTGATAGGAAGGGAATTCTGCCATAGCTCAGACTGAGGATCGTCGGCCTCTGAGTCTTGGATGTCGTTGAACAGAGCATTATTGAACCTTCCTCGGTTGTTCAGCAGCAATTGAAGAGAAGCTGGCAGCACATCGCCAATGCTTATGCCGTATAGAGGCTCGACAAGGCGCAGCCTTACTCCTCACGCCCGCCCGGCCGCCTGCGTCGCGTCGCAAACAGCGGCCCTCGAACACTATCGGCATATAATTTTCCTTAGTAAGTAGGAGCATGCCATGGTACATCCTTGAATCAGATGAGCCGAACAAGAGACGGTATGCCATTGCCAGACCATCGCATTGGCAATGGAACGTAGTTGCGCATTCATATGCATGCATTAGAAGGCCGGCGACGGAGAAAAGAGCACAAGGTTGAATCGGGATGTGGAGCCTGGGCGAGCATCGACGGAATGGCATAACACGGGCTGCTGCTGATCTGCACGCAAAGCGCATGGAAGACTTGGGGTGGTGGTCTGCGCCCCAGAGCCCTATCGGCTCGATCACGTACATCGCCATGACCCGTACGAACAGACGTCGAGCTGTCGCCAGACAGGTTAGATTAGGTTCATGTGACAGTCTTGGAGCGTTCGGTAGGCTAATGGGCTGAGCGTCCAGGGCTCGTGATGAATGAGATCCGACCTGCACGCAGTAGTCAGGTTCCACCGCGGCTGGGTGAGAGCGAGGTCAGTAGGCGGAGATTTTGATGGAATGAACAGGATAAAAGGCTGAATACGGAAAATACAGAATCGTCTTTCCGTGGACAAACGGCCACCGACAACTGTGGATGCCAAGAGTCCGTGGGGGTCGTCGAGGTGGAGTTTGGTGTCAAGAATCTACAACATCAAGTAATGTGTAGGTAAGTGATAGACAGGGTGCGACTCAGAACGGCATTTTTGTCGAGATGATTCGCAGCTAAGAGGTAATGTGCTTGCTAAGCAGTGTCAGATAAGTTATGCCCCATGAAGGAAGAGGTAAAGATATGGCGAAGTGGATGATCGAGACTGAAAGTGTTCACGATGTACCCTGCTACACGCGGCGGTGGTTTCGCTGGTCGTGTGGCAAGGCCGAGATGAATCGCGGAATTCGGCCAATGCCAGCCGAGGGGGCTTGATGTCCCCTCACAAATACACATCGTTGTTTCCGAAACGACCGAAGGTGAAAGAGGAAAAGGCGAGGACAGACCGAAAGAAAGGGTGGCCACCCGAATTCATGGGCCATTCACGGGCGAATCTGGGCGACGCGGGCAGGTCGGTGTGCACCAGACAAGAAGGGGGCTGTGTCGCGAATCTCGATTGGTGGAGAAAGTATGTCCGCCTAGCCTCCAATCGACGGTAAAACTTTGCGGCGGGAGCTTCCCCCAGACTGGGCCCGTTTAGGCCCAGTGGCCATGTGGAGATGGAGGGGCTCTTTCCCACCTCACTCGTGCCATTCGTAGCAGGGGCAAGGGGCAGCTTGGTAGCTCCTTCCCCGCTGCAGCTGCCGCTGCACCCCACTACACAGACCCGCCATGTCGGGCGCTCAACCCCCCAAAGGTGCCAAATTGCATTTCTCGCGCCACGGGGCTGCATCATTCCAGATACCTCCCACGCAAACTAGCTAGGTCACGTTTGATCACAAACAGACAGGCAGGCAGTGCAGCTAAAGGGACAAGTCAATTACCGTTGGACGAGCTCCTCCATTCATGGTACCCTCACGGCTTTGCGGATTTGTGCGTTGAAAAGCTTGTCGACAAGTGCTGTCCATAGTACGCCCCCGGGGGGTTCACTCACAGTTGGAGGAGACGGGCGGATTTCTCAAAGTTCCCGTTAGGCGGCGCGTTTACGACCACTAGCACAGCTGGAATATCATCCGTTCTCGGAATCGCGGCATTGACGCCAGACAAGCGGATCCCAAATACTCGAAAACCCATCACGGCAAGGGCCAACAGAGGCCCTGATCTGGAACCTCTCCCCGCGGCCGAGGGGCTGACAAGGAAGGAACTAGTAAGGTACTGTGCGCTGTGTCTGGAGGCGGCAAGACCCTGCCGACAGCCTGCCGCTCCCCCAAGTGCCAAGCTCTGAACTAAGGCAGACCCTCCCGAACCTCTTGTCATTCATCCGTTGCAACCCCATCCCGTCTCCTGTGGTGGAACAATTCCCACCTTCGAGCCACCCGTAACCTCTCTCCCGTCCCTCCACCAACGACACGCAACGCATTTCGCTTGCCAGACTACTCCTACCACGATTCCACGGGACTCCGACATAGCAGCCCAGCATCCTGGCTGTTTGAGATAGCGTCTGCTCTGGCCCCAGATTCGCCATCGATCCCCCCTACCCGACCGCTGCCGCCGAACCCGACTGTTGAAGTACCTACCTACAAACACCCGTCGCATCTTGGCTTTCGCCAGCTCTCTCCGAAGTCCCCGTCTATAGCCACAGCGTTTTCCCCTGGCCGCGCGCTTGGCATTCCGAATACAACTGCCATAGCTCCCGCTCTCGTTGGACAGCCACCATCTGCCCTTCGGTGCTGGAAGATTCCCTCTTCGAGCTCCGTTGCGCTCCGTCTTATCGAGCCCTTTCGGACACCCCACGAGGCCGCCAGCCGTCTCCCCCTTAAGCGCCTCCCCCGGATTCCAACGAGACACCTTACCTTCTTCCATTCGGCACCTATCTCTGCTCTTGCCTTCTCGGAGTCAAGAATTCTGTTTTCCTTCTTGTTGCGACACATGTACGCTTGAGCCATCCAATGAGACCTGAGTTTCGGCCAGAACCTCGCATCTCGATCCCGAAATCTGGATGATCACAGTTACCCTGGGTGTCGACCAACATACCTCCCTCGCACATATATCCTTCCCGGTCGTCAGCCATCCCTGGTGCATAGCGCTACGGAGCGGTACCTTGAATTGGTGGAAATAAGGCTTGGCTCCCAACGAGCGAACACCGTCATTCAACTATCCCAGACCGTTACGTTGTGCCGTTTGGTCTCTAACGCTGCCCCTCTTATCATACTCGCCCTGGATCACTTCTGTGATCCTTGCCGACGGCACGCCCAACCTCACAAGATTCCCCGCTACCCACTCTAGAGTTCTTCCTGGCCACGTACTCGGTTTCCGCCATCCTCGGATACTCGTTCTCGATTTTCGGCTGCACACAGTCACCTCACACCTCATCCTCAGCGTCGACCTAGATATTAGGAGACTCGCTCATCCAGGCATGGGACGCCTGCCTGAGATCTCCAGAGCTCAGTATCGTCGCCATCGTCATTGCCGCAACCAGTTGTCGTCATCCTGAAGCAGGAGAAGGATCGGGCGAGGTTGCGAAGACCACTCCTCCAAAGCAACACTGCCGCCCAGATAGTCGAAGCAGTTGTCACGCACCGAGCAGAAGACGACACGCCGCATATCATGGCCACGGTTCATCAGCTCTCAGCCGGGCCGACTCCGGCACGGCCCAGAAGCACCAACGGCTCCCATGATATAGACATGGATGCCGCCCCTAGTCCCTCACCAGCACCTCACGGCAAGGGGAAAAAGTTCGGCAGTGGGCCACAGAAAGGAGACACCCGTATCGTCGTTATCATCTTCAACCATGGCCAAGAGAAGATAGTCTCGATCTTTGCCGATGTTCTGGGCAAGCCGTTCGAGATACGATCAGGTTTCCAGGACGTACAGGACGCAGATCAAGGTCTCGTGGTGGGCATCGAGGCAGACATGGCCAAAAACGACATTGCTTCTCGGAACGCGGACCTTGTGGTTGCTATCAATGCTCACTGTGTGAATCTAGGTATGCCTCCAGATGCTTATCTGTCGGCCCAGTGCGACTACGAATTCTTGTATACCGAGACGCCCTTCTTTCGCCGAGACCTCTCCCGGTTCATTTCTTTCACGCTCGGCCAGATAAATCACCACGAGACACTCATGACCAAGACGAGGACCTACTTCATCTCAACAACCTTCCCTGATGTCAGCACGGCCTTGCCGAATCTCGACATATTGACTGTCGGGGCCGATGCGGTAGAGATCCGTGTGGATCTACTGAAAGAGCCTCTTGGAGACGGGACATACTCCGCCATCCCAAGTCTCAGCTATATCGGCCAGCAAGTCATGCTCCTTCGTCAGCGAACGGAACTGCCCATCATCTTCACGACTAGGTGCACAAGGGAGAACGGTCGCTTCCCAATGGAGAACCCCGACCTATACTTTGAGTATCTGTACAGAGCAATCCAATGGGGCGTCGAATATATCGACGTCGAGCTGTGGCTCCCTGAGGAGATTCGGCAAAAGCTGTATCAGCAGCGGGGCAACAGTAGGATCATGTCGGCGTTCCACGATTTTTCAGGCACATTCCGGTGGCCGTCGTCCCACGCGCAGCAAGTTTATGTTGAGTCTGCGAAGTACGCGGATATCATCAAAATGATTACCATCATCAATGATCACAACGAGAACTTCGAGCTGGAGTACTTCCGCTCCAAGATGCGAGCTGAATATCCAGACTCACCGCCCTTTTCAGGTGTGAACATGGGTGAGACCGGGCAGTTCTCAAGAACTCTCAACAGGGTCTTCACACCCATTACACATCCTCTTCTCCCCATTGTTGCTGCACCAGGGCAGATGAGCGCATCAGAAATCAACGCCGCTCTTGCGCTGCTAGGGCAGCTTCCAAAGAAGAACATATACGGCATCACCAGCCCCTCCTTTCGGAATTATATCCCACAAGCTCCATTTTACGAGAAGTGTTTCAATGAACTCGGCCTCCCTCACAACTTCATTGTCGTCGAGCGACAGCCGAATCACGTCGGTAGCATGGAGGCGTGGTGCAACCAGAGGAATTTCGGCGGTGCCTACCTCAGTCCCGCAATATCGTGGAGCAGCTTGATCAAGCATAGCCCCTTCTTCGCGTCTCTGAACAATGGACGAGGACCAGAGCTCACAGAGGCAGCGCGTGTCATCGGGACAGTCGACACAATTGTCGTCAAGTCAACCTCATCGTCCTCAGCGTCGTCGGCGCCGCCGTCCATCCCATCGAGCCCTCGGCACCACGATTCCCTCGGCACAAGCGGACCAGCAATTTCAGCCCTCGCGCCTAACACCTCCCTTATTCTCGACAATGCAAGCTGGCGCGGCATTCTCAGCGCATTGACTCGTGACCTTGCACCCTCGGCCTATTTCGGCAGGGCGGCGGTCGTTTTGGCCTCTTCCGGGGATGATGCTGCTTCGGTATTGTTCGCGTTGAGGGCATTACGCATCGCCAAGGTCTACACCGTGGGATTCCGGACACCTTCCGCACTCGCCAAGGATGGGCCGGCCATAGAGCCCTTCAATAGTCTTGAAAGCTTGCAGCGAGCCCGCATGGTCGGCGACGATGCGGCGCCGTTTGTCGTTGTTTCGGCACTGGGCCCCGACAAGAGCAACCTCGTCGGCATGCTAGTCCGCGTCTTCGGCGCGACGGGTCGCACCGGCTCCAACCACACCAGGAAAGTTTTCCTGGATCTTGCCGACGCTGCGGGTGCAAGGAAAGGTGGCGACCCCAGCATTGTTGCTGAACAGAGCGGGTTCTCGGCGTACGGCTCAGCAGACACCGCTGCCTTCACGACTGTTGAGACACTGAGACTCCTTGTCGGTCAGAACGTGCCGTATAGCTTTGTCAGGCTGGCTAGCGGACGAAGCTTGTTCTGAAGGACAAACTGATGGGGCAAAGGTGAAAGCTATGTTATCGAATGTCAGGTCGTCGGGAAAGCAGAAGCAACCCCGCAAAGCACAGCCCTGTTTACCCGACATGAAAACCTGTTCATCGGCATCACCCCTCACGCAGAGTCAGACTTCTTGACACTTTTCCGTATCGGCGTCGGGAGTCTCTGCAGCATCCCTTGGTCAATCGTCATTGAGGGCGACGCCGAAAGAAGATGCCTGCATGCCCAGACTTGCAGGCAATTTAGCAGGCCAGGTCATTAGCGCCTCGTGACGCTTCGCGAACTTGGGCAGGAGAGTCCATCGAGCAGTCTCATCGCGGACAAGGCGGGCGAACAGGTGCCGATCGGTACTCTGAACCTCCGGATTCTCCACACACCACCACTGCGTGTTTCCATCAAGCACCGACATAGCATCCACGCATCCACGAGCGTCCACTTTCATCACATTTTCCTCGAGGGCCAGTACATTGTTTTATGCTTTCAGATAAGGCGCAGGGCTTGCGTCGCCTGGGCCTTTGGTCGATCTGGTCGAGACAGTCATTTCTTTGACGATTTACTTGTGCAGCTGTTTTACACAAAGCATGTCTCCTTTCTGTTGTCCGCGTGATTGCCTAAGCTGTTGTGCCGCGGAGTTTGGATCACACGGGTTTCTAGATCATGTATATACCGCGTGAAACAGCCGATGGTTTGGTCACGGTTGACAGACATACAATGAATGTCAACAACAGCTGATTCTGATATCGCCTTGACGATCGAGATGCATTATAGGTCAAGGGGTTTGTGGTATAGGTCGTTCCCGGATGTGGCCGCACGCAAAGCGACCCTCCGCCCCTAGTTTTGGGAATTCACGGCGCAGCCTCAGCCAAATGAGCAGCTAAGGCTGCCGCGCCGAGATAGGGTCTAGGCCTCGGCATCTACTAGTGTGACTTATAGTATGATGACGGCAATGACGGTCAGCCGCCCAGTAAATTTGCAGTTTATACGGGATGCTGGGTACCAGCCTCGAGTAGATGAGAATTGTGTGCAAGCGCCCGGTGACTACTTAGTGAGAAGGACTATCCCTGTCCTTCAAAGCGAGACTCATGACGTCCAAATCTAAAGTAAATCTCTCAGGAAACCACATCACCATCTGGGCGCCCACGGAGTCTGGGGAATTTCGTCAAGGTTTGCTTCTCCGAGTCCTAGATATGGGGAAGGCGGAGGCGGAGGCAGAGGCCGGGGTAAAGCGCAGGGTG
Organism: Furcasterigmium sp. R96-07A1; assembly: GCA_037042015.1. Classification (NCBI taxonomy): domain Eukaryota; kingdom Fungi; phylum Ascomycota; class Sordariomycetes; order Glomerellales; family Plectosphaerellaceae; genus Furcasterigmium; species Furcasterigmium sp. R96-07A1. The sequence goes on from JAXQJP010000346.1 coordinate 328,746, forward strand.
CAGCGGCTCTCGCTGACCCCTGGTTTATGAAGACTAGTCTGCTGCAGCTCGGTGTTCGTGACCCGAGGCATGCGAGGCATGAACCCCCCTCTTCTGCTCCGAATTGTTGTTGTTCGCACTTTCTACTCGTGACAGGCGCACATTACGTCGCATCGAGCGTGTGTTCGCCTGCATGATGTCTATAGAATGATGGGTAGATACGAGGATGTTCTTTCCATGGTTCTGGATGGACCATTGGCATATGACCACGCGAATAGCGCAACGTCAAACCCGCAACACACGTTGTAGGAAATTGGACCCGGTGGGCGAGGTTCGTCTGCTTGGAGGGTATGGTGCGCTGTGACTCGACCGCTTGTCGTCATCGAGGCTATGGGCCAGGCTTCGGGACTCGACCGGCGACGGTTCACTTTGAACATTTGCCACCCGGCAGCTAACGAAGATGATCATCTTGAACCGGTTTGCGCTCATCAAGAAGCCATCCAGGTCGGAACGGTCGCGCCAAGGCTGGTGTGTTGTGCATTGCGCAGCCTGCGGTGACGGGTGGCTTGCGGCCAAGACCAAAGGCACCTAGTCCCGACGGAGGCTTGTGAGAATACCGTCGAGACGTGTTGATTTGAGATGCTAATCTCCCATTGCCGAGCTGCTATCAAACTCCAAATGCACTTTGCCGATGGTCGCGATTGAGCTGCTCGCTCGCAGTTCGCGGGCAGAGCAAGCAGAGACTCGTCACCGGCTACCTTTTCTCTTGGGCGGTGCCCTGCTGACACCGTGACAAGCAAACAGGTTGGTTAGGTAGCTTCTCCGCAGTGATCGGCGAGCCGTCCCCCGCTCCGATGAAAGACCCCCGCATGCCCATCGATTCGAGGAGGGCATTTGGAGGCGCCAGGGTCCTGTGCAGGATCGGCAAAGGAAGTTGAGCCAGGCGCCGGGGTCAATACACCGCACTCCCGTATAGCGCCTTTTGAGGACGCGCCAGGCAGGTGTTGGTGGAGTCGGATATTGCGCCGGAAAAGGAGGTGCGAGTAAGACGCAGTAGCCATTCAGCCATTGCGCTCCTTGACCTGGGCCTCGAAATGTCACGATGCAAGTCTCGAAAAGGTGTCCGAGATGAGAACGCGTGGACGGACGCCTTTAAGGGTCACCTCGGGGCGGGGATGAGGGTCCAGAACCATGAGAGGGCAGGGGCCCAGGGGTGCTGGAAAGAGCCTCCCGTTCTGATTGCCCCTTCCCCGCGAAACGGGCGATGGAAAATGAAAGATGCAGCAGGCCTCGAGCGGAGAGGAGAGGCTGCGTCTTGCCTAACCGCCCACCCACGCGCCAGGTCTCGCCCGGTCCATTGCACAATCATGGACATATTCTCTCTCAAGACAGGGCGCTCACGCTCGCCCAGGGACCCTCGGCTTCTGGAATTGAGGAGCATTGGATAAGGACCATATTTTCGTTAGACACAGATCCGATTGACACGCTACCCACGAACACGCCATCATCATCAGCCGGGGAGGCAAATCACCTACAGCGTGCAGCGCACCACCTTTTTACGATGGAATGATCACATAGTGCTTGCCAAGGGCATCTGGCCTGGAGTTTTCGTCCTCTGATCATTTATTACCAGCACTCGCCCAGTCGCGCCACACATGCAAGACAAGGCGGCGCGAACGGCCCAGTTCGGCTCACTGGTCCGTTGCGAGGCCCACGACGGACTTTGATCAGCTCCACTGCCACTGTAGACAGTTCGAATCCAAAGAAAACAAAACAGGTAGGCTTACTCTCAAGTTCGCCAGAGGGCGTTCACTTCACCCGGCAAGACTGGTTCTGCTCCAGGTCGCGGTATTCAGGCGTGGTAGGACGACCTCATTGACACCAGGTGGTTCGGCAAGATGTGCAAGCGGATACACTGCGCCTATATCGCTCTACATTCGAGCATTCACTATCGGCGAGTGGGGAGACATTGCACGAGCACCATAATCCGCACCGCGCTCTCGCTATGGCGGCAAGGCGGATTGCCCGCGACTCTTCTAGGGTAACCCTAGGATGGCGAGTCACGAAGCCTTGTGGATTCTGCCAAGCTCACGGACAGCCACTTTGTCTGACAAAAAGTAGCCTCTCGTCCGAATCTCGGAGGAGAGGTTCGGCCATCAGTGACTGCAGGGCTACTGGTCGTCACGACACGTACCACCCTGCCGACCTGCCTCTCGATATGGCTAGCATCTGTCGCCGGGCCTCTCTCCAGCGCACCTTCGCTCGCAACAGGGGGTTCAACCGCCGAGGACTGGACTCGACATCCTGGCAACCGGTCAAGCATCAAACAAGCCCTCGTACCAAAATCGTCAAGCATTTGACAATCACTTGGGGCCCTCCACCCCTTACACTGCTGACTGCTAAGGCAGAGCCAGAAAGAGAGAGAGAGAGAGAGAGAGAGAGAGAAAGTCTACCAGCGGCAGTACACGTCCCCCGGGGCCTCCGCTTCCCGATATTAACGAGGAGGAACTTGACAAATCGTAACACGGAGACTGTACTGGACTCAGAAGGCGACAGCAAGCGCCCTTACCTACCAGACTTTTTACCTTGCCTTCCCGCCAGCCTGGAAGCCAAACGTACTGTACCTACCAGCACGGGCAACCCCTCGCTATGCCTACTCACAGGGAACGTCTCCCAATCTTGCCTCGGGGCCGGCCGAGGGTTTCTTGTCCGACGCACCTTGCCTTACTTAGTGTAGTCACTACTTAGACGCCGTCAACAAGCCAACAAATGACTCCTGGAGCCCCATGGCTGCTCCGCGTTCCCCAACTTCCATCCTCGGCCATCCCCAACCCCGAGGGCCAAAGCTCATCTCTGCCGCCCATCCCCTTCCCCTCCTTTCCCTCCTCCACCTTCCCACATGAGCATTTCTGCACTGCAGCGCGAGAAGACCCCCCTCTTTTCTCAAGCACCCCCGTTCCCCCCGCCCCCCCTGGCTTAATCCCCGTTCGGCAGCCAGGCTCGTCTGGTGTGCAACCCCGGCCATGGCTGTGACCGGCTCATCGTCGCTTTTCCTTTCCACGCCAACGAGTCTCTTTCCCTCACCTCCTTACCCCGGATTCCGCCCACCAAGCTCTTCGCAACACCTGGGCATCTGGTCTCCAGACTCTCTTCGCATGACAGCCACTTGACGCGCCAGAGCAGGACTTCAACGACTGCTTTCATCGGTCCTGGGAAACTACATCGCTCTTCTTTCACCTTGCTGGTTGATCTACCTGGCCCAAGGCCACTCTCCTCGAGGTGACCGTGACTGCGTGGCTTCAGCTCCGGCACTCATCGTTCTGTGGCCTTGACCTCGAGCCGATACGTCTACCACCGCGACATTGGTATAGGACGGACACGCGAAGCGCAAAACGAGTCAACAGCTGGCCCGCGCTACCCGCCCTGCAGCTCGCGGCGCAGCGACCATTTCGTACCGAACCACGTCCCATGTTCCTCCAGAACAGCGCTGAGACGGCCACTCACTTGCTCGGGGCGGGCTTCGTTCCTCTACATGCAGTATTCGCAAACAAACCCACCTGATTGACCTTCGCTGCGTCTGAGTCTGGGTGTCCCAGTGTTAGCGCCCCGGCCTGCGAGATGAACGGCATACAACCCGCAACCTCCCAGTCCGGAGGCATGGCCCGCCCACAAGTTGGTATCGAGCGATTGCCCACGCGGCGGATGAGTAACGAACCCCGAGAATCCATGAACTGCAAATCGTGTAGGAAGAGAAAGGTAAGGAAGCGAGTGTGGGAAATATTGCCGGCGGTCGCATTAGGCGGGCGCTGTTTAGTCTGATGATACTGACGCTCCGTGTTTGCACAGATCAAGTGCAATCGCTTGAGACCAGCATGTGAAGCCTGTCAAGTCTTCCAATGCCCTTGCATTTACGGTTAGTCGAATGCTAGCCGGCTGTCGCTCTCTACATTGTTACTGACTCCTTATGTGGGCAGATGCTGTCCCAAAAAAGCGTGGGCCGAAGACCGACGTTCTAGAGGCGTTACTTAAGCGAGTGGATGGGTTGGAGGCAAAGCTCAAGGAAAAGAATGCCGGAGAGAAGTCGTCTGCAGACCAGGCTGCATTGATATCCGCGGAAGATGCTTCGTCGTCCTCCGCTGCAGATCCAACGGAGGATCAAGAACCAAACCCGAAGCGCCCGGCCATCGACATACCACAACAGCAAGACAGAGAGGAGTCCGCCGTATTCTCGCCGCTCCCTGCCAGGTTTGTGCTGCTGTGTTCGCTGCTGCTGTTGTGCAAGCTCCTGACGTTCCTAGTGAACCCTCTCCGCCGCCTGTGCAACCCGAAACTCTCATCGATACATATTTTTCTAGGTTCCACGCCAAACCATTTCACATTCTCGACGAGTCTTCCGTGCGTCAGCGTCTGCAACTGAACCAGTTGCCGGGCTACCTTGTTCATGCAATCTGCGCTGTGTCTGCCAGGTAAGGATATTGGTTTTCTGCGAGGTCTTCAGGAGCTGACTTGATCTCTAGACATGTCCCTCACCCTCATGGCTATCAAGCCGCCGTGCGATTGAGCGACGACTATTCAACACGCGCAAGAACGGAGCTCGATACCGATGAGCCATCAGTTGATGCGTTGCAAGCCTCGCTTTTGCTCGTGGCCGCCTTCACAGCCGCGGGCAAGGGCAAAAAGGCATACATGCTCATGAGTACGGTGCCTGGCTGTACAATTTCATTGTATACGTGCTGACTTGAGCCAATAGCCAACGCGATAGGGATGGCAATTGCGCTTGAGACGCACCGGGAGATGGATGGCCACGCTCGTGTGACGCCTATCGAGCGGGAAATGCGCCGGCGACTGTTCTGGACGTGCTATCTTCTCGACAGGTTTATGGCATGCGGCTCGAAACGCCCCTCACTGATCGGCGACAAGATGATCATCCTGAGGTTACCGTGCTGGGCTCCGAACCCGACCGGTTTGCCCGTAGAGGGCGATTTTTTCCAAGCTGCGTCTAATCTTCACTATATGCAGGGAAACGGAAAGAAATCACAAGGCAGCACAGGCATGCTGATCGACATCAGCCGCATCCTCGGTATCACCAACCGTTATCTTGCTGCGGGAGGCGTCAAAGGCGACTCTCACTTCCCATGGCACTCGCTTTCCAACCTGTCCAAAATCAGACAGGATCTGGATACGTGGGCGTCTGGCACTGAAGATGTCTTCTCGAGCCTCGATACTCTATTTGGACAAGGTGACTCGACGATACTTGTCCTCAGCAAACTCATCTATCACACCATACATTGCCTCATTTATCGGCCCTTCCTCCCCATCGATTTGTCTGAATTGGCCGGTACCGGGCAGCATCAGTCATGGCAGATCGAGGCCACGAACATGTGTTTCCTGCACGCTAATGCGATCGCCGAGCTTGTAGAGCTTGGCAAGCAGGCCGGTACAATCGAGTGGCCTGCGTTTGTATCTTACTGCATTTGCACCGCCGGCACGGTTCATGTGCACGGAGCACACTATAACAAGAACAACGGCGGCGAGATGAATGTGTTCAGCTCTTCGTCTGACTTCCTATCGCGGGAAATGCAGCAGCTTAGTGAGCTTCGGTACGCCTGGGCCAGCATCCAGCACCAGAGGGAGACACTCCAGAACATCTACAACGCCCACACCGAGCTCGTCAAGACGATTGCCTCCAACCCCATGAGATACTCGCCGGCATTCCATCTCGAGGACTTCTACGACAGATACGCCAACGTCTCCAGTCCAAACGGACAGCCGTTCTGCTTCGATGCGGCAAACGTGTGCTTAGCAGATGTCGTGGTTGACTTTACAGCGGATGCCCATGTGGGACACGATCTATACGGGCCTCGCACGAGCAGCAGCAACGAGGGAGAGAGGCCCAGCCTCAAGCGGAAGAGCACGGGATCTACAGGGCGGAAGCGACCAGACATCAAGACTGCCGCTTCGAATGCCGGGAGCATGGCTGCGCCGCCGACGCCAAATCGCCCACACCAAGCTTTTCCCCACTCAGGGTCAGGACTGACGCCGCAGTCATCAGGGGCTCTCTTGACGGGGGCCAGCTCTCTTGCGACGAGCGCCGACCTCGCGGAAGCTAACCTTCATCTAAACACGCTTGGTGGGCCTTACACCGATGGCTCTGCAGGAACTGCGGGCGGCTTTGGCCTACAGCAGCAACACCATCAGCAGAATCAGCAGCAACAGCAGCCGCCTCACGCCATGCCATCGCTCTCGGGTACCCCGTTTTCTCCTCAGTTCAGCTTTAACACGCCCGGTGCGAGCAACGGCGAGACAGGAGGCGCCTTCGACCCAATGTTCGGCTCGCTCCCTACCAACGCATTTAGCAGTCCGGCAGCATGGCATGGCGGAGAGGACATCAACGCCAACAGCAGCAAGCTCTCGGTCATACCGCACCCGCCGCCTCAGGCTGGAAACACGACGGCACCGAGCCCGGGAGCGAAGAGTACCAACGGCAGCACGGGCACTGGCCCGGGCGATGAGAAAGACCCCTTCCTCAGCCTCCTAGAACAGCTGGCGGAGAATGAGCATCAGTTTGCCCGTGGCCCCGGAAGCGAATTCGATTTCTTCTTTGGAGGCGGAGGCATGCCTCCTGCACAGTAAGAGTTGGGGCGTAGGAGCAAGATGGTTTCACGCAGAACATGGCTGGCGGTTTTGATTTGCATCATGACATGTTGAAGGATATACCACGAGTGAACAGGGCGGGGCGGTTTTGGATATCCCTGCCAGGTAACAAATATGGCGGCTATACAGTTCCAACACTACCTGAACAAAGATAAATCATGAGACCAAGGGAGATATTCAAGGAAGTAATGCACCAGCAGGCACCAAGGAAGGCGGTGTTACTCTTTCGCTACGATGCCCTGGGTACTTGCTATTGACATATCAGGGGATGGTGATCCTCGTTACCTAGATTGTGAGATGCCGGTATGTCTCAAGTCTCTTGGATGAACCCGAGGCAATTCATTGCTTTCGTAAAATTTTCTTATCTCTGCACCTCGCGTATTCATACGTCGGCTCGTAAAAGAACAGATCAAATGCGAAGGGTGCCCAGAGACGGCATTTGGCCCCGGCCAGCCAAGGCGGGTCGGTTTTGGCATCGAACATCAGAAACCCCTAGAGCTTCTTCTGCCCTATGCTAGTAACCTCCAGTCACGGGGAACTGGCCAGGATGCATTACGGGATACTAGAGCTGTGCGCATCTGGTCTAGAATGTCGAGCTAAACCGCACTCATTACCGAGCGCATGTCCTGCTATGTTTTTGTCTCAGACAGGTGTCGGGCAAGATGCCGCAAACGTGGATCGCCTACAGAAGAAAGCTTATGATCTGGTTGAGAAATTTCTCCATGTTTCCTGTGGACGGACGATGAGCTCTGTGGTTTCCCGTTCAGATATCGTGGCCCCCTCGTCGTAATGTGCATGGCATGTGTTACCAACCTTAGATGAAGGTCACGTGCCATGACAAGTTGCCCGACTGAAAGTGTTGGAATGATGTCATTTCCCTAAGCTGCACGAGCAACGGGAGTCCCTTCCATGAGGACCTGCTCCTTCACGATTCACGACAAGGCCTCGAATACCCAGGTGGAACCGAGTCAAGGACACGCCCAACAGACCCCACGACCTTTTGGCAACCAGGAGGAGAATCCCGAGAGGTGGTGATCATGATAGCGTACTCCGCCCCCATAGTCTCTTACCCACATCCGCGTCTACACCGCTGCACATTCCGCAGCCGGAACAGCTACGGTCCAGGAGAGCTGACTCGTACCCGGAGGCTTCCGTCAATATCTCGGACTTCCATTCTGACTTTCGCTGAGGCATCAGTGGAAGGCGTTCCTGGCCCGCCGCAGGCCGCAGCGCCAAGTGGCAGGTCGCGCGGTGCTGCTTGGCGATGAACGCCGGTCGCAACGTTACGACCAGGCTCCTGGGACGGGCACATGGCGACAGTGTACCACGGACCACGGTTGAAAATCCGGCTTACTGGCGTCACGGTTGGAGCTCGCTAAGAGCATAATGATTCCCGCCCAAGAACGCCCAGCGCCGTGGGGAGCGCTTGGGGTAGCACTCTGACCGAGATGGTGCCAACAGTCGTGCGAGGCGCGTGGGGGACCTCGGAGAACGTTGGCCAATGTCCCAGCATATTTCTTCAGTCTTCAAATGGGAATCGTCTGGGATCGACTGCTGGAAGATGGCGCACTGTTAGGCCGTCGGCCCATGGTCACACCGCCCCGACTAACTTCCGCCCGCCTGTTGCGTGGCACATCCTGGTCCTGGACTGGTCGCGATGGGCCTTGGCAGACGTCCTCGTTGACGAATTGTCGGGACGATCGGTCGGCCCTCGATCCTATCAAATTTTTCCTTGGCCATGGGCATGCTCGCGTGTCCAGATCCACCACCATCGGACGGTCCTCGAGTTGCTGTCCATTCGATAGACAGACAGACACAATCCACAGACGGCAGTTCACGTCGGATCTGGAACCTGACAAGTCAAGCTCAAAGTTGAGACTACGGAAAAGAAAGTCGGAAAGCCCTGGAGCCGCGCCCGCCAGAGTTCCAGTCCAGCTGAAGCAATCCGGGGTAGGATACTTACAGCTTGAAGTAGCGCTCAGCTGGGAAGGATCACCCCCTGGTCGCCTGATTCGCCTCGACCCTACAACGCCTATGTCATCACCATACACCCCGACCAAGCCCTTCCCACGTTAGCGTCAGCACCGTTGCCGACTGTTCTGCCTCTTCATTTGCCCGAGAACGCACCCATCTCTGTGTCCGGCGCCGGCGCTCCCCGCTAATAAGAGACGCCACAGTCACCGCTCAACTGGACGTGTTGCCGGCCGCAAGACTGGCTGACAAGACATTGCTCCCACCGAAAACCGATCAGCGCATCGGTTGTGGTTCTTGAAGAGTCGAGGGAATTTGCCGTGGATACAACACTTTACTTACGTACTATACGACAGTAGCGCGAGGCTACTCGAACGAAGTCCCCCGTCAACCCACTCTCAACCCAGTCTGACAGTGACAGGGCTTGGTCCGCCCCCGGGACTTGCTCGGAATCTGCCCAGGGCATCCTGAAGACACTGTCAGCACCACAAATCGGTCCCTCGATCCGCCTTTGCCGTCTGCCCAGCCCGCTTTACTCTCGACATTTTCTGCTGTGCTCGCGTTCTTGCTTCCCATTGCACATCATCGCCGAATCCTTCAGCTCCAAAGGCATTGGGTCGAGAGCCTGCCTTCCACCCTGCAGCCTCGAACGAAAGCTGGTCTGGCATGGCCTGAAGAAGCCCGCACGTTCGTCCCCCTCAGGAGGATTTGCTCAACCGACTCGACGACACCTCAGGCGCGCGCGCCACAACTGCGAATCGACCGGCACAGCCTACGCCGCCTTCATTGCCTCTGGAATCGAGCACCTGCCAGGATCTCGCACTTCACTGTGAGAACGTGTTTTCCAAGCCGAACAACTGGGCCGAGTGTCACATTTGCCGGCTCACGCACCCCGCAGCTGCGCGACTGTGGCCCTGCAACAGCCTTGATCTGGGGCGTCGACTTCAACAGGTGCGGCTCAGAGCACCTCGGCGAGCTTGCGCCGGCCTCAACCCGACCGCGGTCGATCTAGCATTGCGCTCATCAACAAACACATTTCATGCGTCATCTCAGAAGTCATGGCAAGGCTCCCGTCACCGTCTCATTAGCCGATCAACGACTCAGCCGACCTCCATGGTGACACCCAGCATCGGCTACTCAACCCATCGACCATGTCATCGACGGATGATCTAGATGGCCACGTACCCGATCGCGGGCCGGCTGTATTTGCCGTGACCCTTTCGACCCTTGTTTTAGCAACCGTTTTCGTGACCGCGAGACTTTTCTGCCGGTATTTCATTGTCAAAAATCTGACGTGGGATGACAAGATTATGCTCTTGGCCTGGTTTTTCACGTTTGGGCTTTGCTTTACAATCTGCTTTGGGACTACGCGAGGCCTCGGAAGATTTGACGAAGACATAAAGCCGGGCAACGAGGATGCGTTGCGAGCCTGCGAATACGTCTTTTCCATTCTATACGTTAGTACCTGTTTATCATACATCGCCACTTCGACATCGGCTGACCCAACCTAGAATCCGGCATTGATGGCAACCAAGACGAGCATCTTGGTGTTTTATTTACGGCTGTCAAAGAACACGCAAAAAGTACTTCGGTGGGCGTCATGGGTAACACTGATCATCGTCAACGTGGCCGGCACGATTCTCACGCTGATCAACATCTTTCAATGCCGCCCTGTTCAAGCAGCTTGGCAGCCGTGGACGTCGCCATCCGAGTGCATCCCTCTGCTAACCGAGTTCATCGTCTCCGCTCCCATCAACATCATCACGAATCTGGCCATTGTTGCGCTTCCCATTCCTGTGTTGACGGGCATGCGGCTGCCGCCACGGCAAAAGTATATTCTCGTCTTCACATTTTCGCTCGGCATTTTCGTTACTGTCGTTGATGTCGTGCGAATATACTACCTTCAGCAAGCCGTTTCGTCCATTCCGAGCGGCGTGCAGACGACGGCCAAATTCGGTGGCACTCCGAACTTTGCTTGGAACTCGTCACTGTCGTTCATGTGGAGCGCCGTTGAGGTAAACGTCGGCATGGCTTGCGCCTGCATCCCGACTCTCAAACCCTTGATCATCAAGATCCTCCCCGCCATGCTCGTGGACCCCGATGGAACGCGACATAGCTCCACTAGCCAGAAAGACAGCTCCCAAGACGCTTCTTCGCGAAACCGAAACGGCAGCGATGGCATCGTACCGCCCGTGAATCTCGAGACCCCCGAAGGAGATCTCCAGCAACCAGCGCCCACGTATGACAACGGCGCTGACAACGCCAACGGTGCCACGAACGCCACGGACGCCACCGGCGCCAACAGTACCCGAAGCAGCGAAGACGGCGGTCCCAACGGCATTACTGCCATGGAATTTCTGACAACTCCCGACATGGTCAACGTGAGAAACGGAGATGACGGTGCTCCTCTGCAGGGGGTCCGCACCGCGCACACGATTTCGACCATGGGGACGTCGGGGACATCGCCACGCGAAAACATGGTCTACTTTGGATTCGTCAATATGAAGAGGCCCAAGAGCATGCTGAAGTGCAACAGCCGCGACTCATTCCGGTACTGCCTCATGGTTACTGTTCTGTTCCTGCTCTGGGGTATCTCGTATGGCCTCCTGAACACTCTGAATAACGTCGTGGGCGCTGTGGCGGACATGTCGACTGTGGAAACATTGGGGCTGACCAGCGCGTACTTCGGAGTCGGGTATTTCTTCGGGCCTCTACTCGTCGGAGAATGGATCCTACGCCGCGACGAGCATCATCGGGTGCACCGTAAGAAGGACAGCGACGCGTTCAAGAGCGTCGGCGGCTTCAAGGCCACATTCATTGTCGGGCTTTGCTTCTATGGCGTCGGAACCATCATCTTTTGGCCCTCGGCGGTCATGAAGTCTTGGGGTGGCTTCCTTCTGAGCAACTTCGTCGTCGGCTTCGGGCTGTCGATTCTCGAGACCGGAGCCAATGCCTTCCTGATTCTCTGCGGGCCGGCGCAATACGGAGAGACGCGTCTATGCCTGGCACAGGCTATTCAAGCCGTCGGCAGTGTTCTCAGCGCCACTCTTGCCCAGAAGGTCTTCTTCACGGAGATTGCAGAAGATGGTTACACCAGCTCCCTGACGCTTCTCAACGTGCAGTGGACGTACCTTGCCATCACCTTGCTTTGCGTGGCATTGGCGCTGTTCTTCTACTACATGCCCTTGCCGGAGGTCGGCGACGCAGAGCTGCAAGAAGCCGCGGATCGCCTTCCAGTCGATCCCCAGAAGCGGACTGGATTCTTCGGGCTCCAGCTGCGTACCGTCTCCCTCATCTTGGCCTTTCTTGCTCAGTACACGTACCTGGCCTGCCAAGAGTCCAACTCTATCTTCTTCCGCCAATTGCTCATATCCGTCCTTCCGTTCCAAGAGGAATCCGGTTCTGGCGCTGCCGACGGCGAAACAAACCCTGGCGAAGACTCGGACCGACCCCCGGGCCTGGCTGTTCCTGTACCAGACTTCGGCCTCATCGCCCAGACCGCTTTTGCCGTGTCGAGGTTTCTAGTCGGGTACCTGACATACAAATCGGTTAAGAACCCCAGATTCCCCAAGCCGCGAACGCTTCTCGGTATCAGCATCGGCCTATCGTTCGTCTTCGCCCTTTTAATTGTGCTGCTACGACCGCGCAACCCGAACCTGCTAGTCATACCGGTCGTTCTCTTCTACTTCGCCGAAGGGCCATGCTGGCCTCTCATCTTTGCCATCGGTTTGAGAGGACAGGGGCGCCGGACCAAGCGAGCTGCCGCCTTCATCACCATGGCTGCCTCGGGTGCAGCATGGTTTCCGTTTGCCCTCTATGCCATTGTCAGAGACGGCGGGACGGTGCAGCTGGCGTTCGTGATCATCGTGGCGCTGCTCGCGGTCGCGTTCGCGTACCCGCTCTTCCTGCATGTCTCCCGAGATGCCCGCATCATGACGGATCCCAGGAACCGCGTGGTCCTCAGCGGAGGCAGCAGGGTAGCGTCCCGCGTTGGCCATCGCGGCCCGGGCCCTGGAGGCGAGCTCGGCATGCTGAGTCCCGATCCCGAGATGGAGGAGCCCAGTCGGCCCTCCCGTAAGTCGACTGCAGAGGTTGCGAAGCAAAAGGGCGTCCGGTTCGCCGACATGCTCGGAGTTCACCTCGGGATCAAACGCCAGGACGCGGCCACAGGGACACCCCCGCGGGTCGAGCACTCCGAAGGTGAGGACACCGAGAACGGAGACTCACCAGCGCGGCACCAGATGCTGCAGCAGCAGCGGAGAGCTGGGACAGCGCCGTTATAGACTTACGGCTCACGGCACCGCGTCACTGGGAGTTACGCGCGTTGGGCAAGCGTCGTCGATTTTGTTGATGTCCGGACAGCGTACATCTATCTGTATATATACCACCGCCCCGCAGCAAAAGCTGCTTGGACATAGCGAGAGGGCTCCTGTCATTTTCTTCCTACGATATACCCCCGGAAAGCCACCAATCTGGGTGAGCGAATACAATAGTAATGTTCTAAATATGACAAAGCACACATGCTGTGGCGTGAAGTAGAAGTGACCAAAATCCCCAGTGGGCAGATTGGCCCTCGCTTTTGGTGGTTGGGGTCCAGGGGTCGGAGATCGCCCAGCGTTGCAAAATGACTGCTTGGCCCTGCAAGATCCCGCAGCGCAGTACCTCTGGCACTTGTTCGCTGTAAGTGCCATGAGTAGGTACCGCACTTCCTGGTTAGTTCGAATTCAGCATCCCGGCGACATGGATTGTCGCTTGTCTTCACTATAAACCTCTACAACTACCGCTTCCAACCCTCTTCAGCCCAGGCCGCAGACTACTTCTACGACCGCATACGCCACGATCTGCGGTCGTCCCGGGCCATAAAGGCAGGGAGGCTGCGAAGCCACGTCAAACAGCGGGCCCATGTCATATGAATTCACGATACGGACGCTGGTGCATGCAAACGAAAACGAACCTGGGTGCGGGGCAGGAACGCCGTAGTGGTGAGGGCTCGTGGGTATTGCCGAGTGTCTGCCTGGAATGGACATCCCTATCAACATGATGAAAGAGCCTTGGGTCTTGGTGTCGTGGAAGGAGATCGACGATCTGGTGAAGGCGGAAGGGGGCACGAGAAGATGCCCAAACAGGCAGAGATGGTGTCCAGCTTCCTCAGACTCAGCCAAGACACTGCTGGCTATAGCCTCTCGAGGTTGAGTGGCTGGATCAAAACGGGCACCTGTCGACCTTTTCGGGTCCGATCCGAGCTGGGGGCCTTCACATGGCATCGAAGCTGCCCAGGTCGAGTTCAAGAGCCGTCTTGTGCCGTGACTACGCCACATACCCTCCAACAATGCCACGCGACCCGCACGCGGAACTCGACTGCTTGATTTACGGCGATGAGACTATAGGCGGGAGAGTGATAATGAGAGACGGCATGCGGCAGCTCTTGCTTGAATCGGGTAATATGCGTGATGACAACAGGAACAAAGTGGAATATGTTGATAATCTCAATGGCATGGACAGAGACAGGCGCTTCCGTCATGCACTTGAAGGGGCTTACTCTGCTTGGAGGTAATCATCTGGCTTCATTATAACGGTTGCATCACCAAGTGGTCATCGGAAGAAACACTCAGCCTGGATTTGGGCTCATGTGGGCGCTGGAATTGCTTGATAAGAAAACTACTGCCACAAAGTTGGCAATGGACTCTTCGTCATGGATTTCGGCATGTCCTAAGGCAGCCCGACACCGTCATCAATTTCTCGGTAAGCCTCGGTGAAGCCCACTCATATTGCCAGCAATGCTTACATAACAACGTCAATGACTTTCGGCATTCCACAGCCAATCAGGTTGCAACCATTGCAATTAGCGAAGAGGCGAAAACCACCGCAGGACATCAACGTCAACCATCTAGAGACCGCCTGCGTCGCCTCCTCAAACCCCCACGCCCCTTCCAAGCGCCCCGAGAGCGCCGCGACGACCGAAAATAAGCGTCTACGTCTCGAAATATCTCCGCTCTATCGACCTCCACGTCTCCCGCTCGGCTCGACCGACAATCTCTCACAACATGCTTCACAACCTGAGGCCAGCGGCCTCCATGGCGCTGCGAGGTATGTCCCGTCTGCACAGCAACGCCCTGGAATCGACTTGGAAACATACGGGATTGAAGAAGGAACGCATAAAGAGAACATGTGAGGCTAATTGATTGCCCCCGCCAACAGCAAAGCCCGCGTCGTCAATCGTCCGCTTCGCCCCGAGATCCATCGCCGCCGCTCCCCTGTCGACCTCGTCGCGCAAGGAGAGAGCCAGTGCCGTCACGCCGCACCACTCCGGCAGCATTCTGCCCAGGAAGGAGGTCCCTCTTCCCAGCCAGGAGGGCACCAAGGGTGTTCTGCAATATGCTCTGTAAGATTGGCCCCTCTGCACCTGCGGCCTCGCCAGGCGAGAACCTCGTCACTGACTTGCCTCTCCCCTTCTTCCAGCACCACCCTCGACATCATCACGAACTGGGCCCGCCAGTCCTCCCTCTGGCCCATGACCTTCGGTCTCGCCTGCTGTGCCGTTGAGATGATGCATCTCTCCGCCCCGCGGTACGATCAGGATCGCCTCGGTATCATTTTCCGTGCCTCCCCCCGCCAGTCGGACGTCATGATCGTTGCCGGCACCCTCACCAACAAGATGGCGCCCGCCCTCCGCCAGGTCTACGATCAGATGCCCGAGCCCCGCTGGGTCATCTCCATGGGCTCCTGCGCCAACGGCGGCGGCTACTACCACTACTCCTACTCCGTCGTCCGTGGCTGCGACCGCGTCGTCCCCGTCGACGTCTACGTCCCCGGCTGCCCCCCTACCTCCGAGGCCCTCATGTACGGCGTCTTCCAGCTGCAGCGCAAGATGAGGAATACCAAGATCACCAGGATGTGGTACCGCAAGTAGGCGTGTCGCCGCCCCGTGGGCAGCACGCGTTGCCAGCGTAGGAACGGAAAAAGGCAAAGGGCCCGATGGGTGGCGCGGGACGGGAAAGGTTAGGAGATCGCAGCAGTGGGCGCGCGCCACAGAGAACATCGGCCGGGGGCTTCCCCCGCGCAGCACGTCTGCGCAAAGCACGCTCGAGCACCAACCGCTGCGGATGGGCTGTCTCGTTCGTTCCCTATGTTTGTTTTTTATGCTCAGGTTCTGGTGCCGATGTACATATCGAGAGAGTCCGTCCAGAATGCCCTCAGGAGATTGAGATGTACAACAAGGAACCTCGTACTACCTGCCTGCTTCTTTCGAAGCAATTCAAGCCGCGCTGGCAATAAGCAGCCGCATCACCGTGAATTAACTGCACGTCCTCAGTCTCGCAGGAACTGTCTTTCTATGTCGCGACGTGACAGATGCAACTGAATTACTGGCCAAGATCTGGATTGTTGCCGACCTCCTCATTACTTCCGGCCACACACCTCCGCACACACTATATGTATATCGCAGTTATCCGAAGAAAGGCAAAACCGCAACGGTTAATCCGTCGTTTGACCGCTTGCTTGTTGAGATAAGGCTGCCAACTATAGACAACTAACAAAACGAGGCAGGAAGTGCTGTATTCCAGATGAACCCCAAAGCCCGCCTGAAGAGATCACGCGGGCCAAAAGTCAACGAGCCGACGGCCCCCGTCCCAAAACGATGCGTACATGGGAAAAGTCGAAAGGAGAGATGACCGAAGGACGGATGGCAAAAGTAGAACCGGGGACACCTCCCCTTTTGATGCGCAACAAGTACATACAGCCGGCCTGGTTCCTTACGGGTATAGACTGCCATGAACAGGCAACAACTTACTCCTGGCCGAAGCCCATCGTCTCTTCCACGGCAATCGTGAGCTTCTGCTGCAATTGCTCCAGGTTCTTGTACTGGGGCAGGTCGAGACGATTGAAACTGGGAGTTGGGTTAGTCTGGTCACACACCACACTGATCACCAGCCAGGAAAAGACGTACCAGGTATGAGCCTTTGGCAGGTTGTTAACCTCTCCGGCCTTTTCGATGGTGAATCGTCGGGGACCATCGCTGCCCTGGAGATCTTTGAATCCGTTGACGGGGATTCGCGAAGTACCAGTAGCGAACTGAAGCAAACGCGACTTCTGCTCTCCATCCCAGGAGCGGATGGTCTGCCAGAAGAACTGGATCACTTCGTCCGACTCAGTGTAGCCGCGGTAGTCCGTGTGCTTCTTCCAGTCATCCACATCAATCTCCGCAATACCTCCGATCAGCAGCTCGAGCTCACGCTCGTCGAAGACGTTGATAAGGTCATGAGGGATGAGCTCGTGGAACCCATCCTTGAAGGCCTGGAACTGTTCGGCGATGCGCTTCTCGATCCTCCACCTCACCATCAGGTCGACGTATTCCTTCTTGTTCTCGTTGGTCACGTCGATGTCACGACCACCGGGTTTGAGATCCTCAACCGTGATGACGCCAAAGCGCTCATCTTCGGTTGAGAAAGTCTGCTCCAAAATGCCTCCCGAGATATCATTGTCGAGCATCCACTGCAAGGAGCGATGGAAGTCCGCATCGACGCCCTCCATATCGGCAAGAACGACAGACTTGCCAAGAATCATCTTGTAAAGTGCACCGATGAAGAAAGCGTCCAAGAACCTACGATGGAAGATGGCCAGGCCAACCACTCTTCCAATGAACTTGAAATAGTTCAGATGCTCGGGGTTGATGCCCGAATGAGGGTTGATCTGAAGGGTGTAGTTGTCGTGTGCGGAGTACTCGAACAGACAGTAGAAGGGGTTGAACATTTCGTGGGAAAGCAGGAAGAAGAATTCTCTGGAGAGACCACCGTAGTCCAGGCCATCTTCACCATCGAACTTGATCATCAGGCGCTTCTTCAGATCCGTAGCAGACTGCCGCGAAATTTCGGCAAACGAATCTTCGAATATGTGCGATCGTCGAACCTTGATGTGGCATTGTCCGCTAAGAATGCGCATGGCGGGTTGAGAGCGGAAATAGATGAGCTTCCTCCTGAAGTCGCGCTTGTACTGCGGGACGTTCTGGTCCAGTGAAGAGGGCAGGCGAGGGTCATCCCAAGTGGTCGTCTTCGTATTGTGATCAACGAAGTACACTCTGGCTGTGTTGGTAAGGCGCATCTCCCACCCGCTAGGCAAAGGACCAAGCTGCGAGACGGGCTGTTGCTGGATCGTGCCGTTCGTGTTGTTCTGGCCACCGTACATGCGAATGTACTGTTGGCGTCGAGGGTCGACCCAGGTGGTAGTGCGCGTGTTATGGTCCACGAAGTAAGGCCTGCCTTCGGGGGTGAAACGCTGTTCCCATCCAGGAGGTAGCTCGCCAGTTCCTGGGCTTGTGGCGCCTGTATGCATCATGGTCGCATTGTTCGCCTGCGCGGTAGCCGCCTGTTGTGCGGCATCTCGAGACGGTGAACTGGCGCCGGTGCGATCCTCGGGCAAGGTGCGGTTTTGATGGCGAGTACGTTCCGCTTGAGTGGTTCCGTCACGTTGCTCCGGCACGCCGCTGGCCGTCGGCCTGTTCCAGCTGGTAGTTCTGGTGTTGTGGTCAACATAGTAGGTCCTGCCGAGGTTGTCTTCACGTCGCTCCCAGCCAGCTGGCAGTCGTCCTTGAGCGTCCTCGAAGGGGCTCAGTTGGCTTGTCGGGCGAGGCGCACCTGAGCCATTGGCGCCAGTCGGGGCAGTAGCACTGGGGGTGGTGCTGGACGGCCGATGCGCGAGGGATGTGACGGCGCCAGGGGCCAAGGATCCGTTAGATGCCCCCATTGCCGAGCCTGGTCTATTCTCTGTCGGAGGGGCGGACAGGGCGGACGCGCTTTGGGCGGCGCCAGTCGGAAGGTTTGGTCGGCTGGATGATGCTGCTTGTCCGCGAGCCGGTGCGGTGGTGTTGGTGGAAAGATTGATGATGAGCTTGCCATGGACGACGAGGTTGTCGGTAGACTTCTTCAGGTCCCTTGTGAGCATCTGGTCTGCGGGAGGGGTTGGTCAGCAAGTTTTCCAGACAAGAACTACACGCAGATAAATTTACCGTCTGCATCAGGCGCAAGCTCTATGACATCGCCAATGCGGATATTGATAACGCCCAGAAAACCCTGATCCTTCTTCTTGAACTTCTTCTGATCGAAGACCTGGACTGCAAGGATTGTGTCCTCATTCACCGATCTAGCATCGTCACAAGTTAGTACCCAGCCTCGATGTGACACAGATCGGCTGACTCCGGGATCGCATTTGCACGCACAGGTCGAAACTCTCGTTCCAATACGGGTTGAGTGTCCGTTTCTGGGCGGTGGTGGTCTTGGTCTGGTCACCATTGACGGTAATGACAGCAAAGGGGTCGGGGAAGCCTGATGTTGCCAATTAGCACGCGGTTCCGCAAGCGCCACATTGGGGAGGGTCGCAACATACGGAAGACGTCACGCTTGTAGAGACCGTCGGCAGCGATGACTGACATTGTGTTAGCTTGAGGTCAGCGATGTGGAGGGCCTCCGAGTTGCCGCGGGACGGAGGGGGTGGGCGTGGAACGAACTCGTCACTCTCAAGTTGGGTCTTCTAGACAGAGTCACAGGTCAGCTAGGTTCTGGTGCAGAACAGCAGTGAAGGGAACTGGGTAGCCGAGGGTACAGCCAGAAATATTGACCGGCTCGGGGATCATGGGGTAGCGAAGAACTCACTGCGAAGACCCGGCATCGCTTCGGGAGGCCATTGTCGCGATCGGGGATGACTTTTGATGCTGGAGTGGACTATGGGCGCGGCGACGAGGTAGTCGCTTTGGACAGTAATGTCGTAGCCCAGGCGAAGGCGCAGGTTGTCAGGAAAAGAAAGACGACCGAACCGACCGGGAGGGAGGTGTGAGGAGTGGTCACGCAGGCTCCCGCCTCAAGGTGTGGTCGATGTTTAGGGGTTTGTGGTGTAAGGTTGATGACAATGGCCGATGGCAGAGTTGAGGCTGTGTGCAGGCGACCAGAGACGAGACAGACCAGACCTCCCCGCTTCGCGAGCGCTGTACTGGCTGACTGGCACCGGCGCTGATACTGTACACCACTGTCCCAAGCCTGGGATCAGAAAGAAGTGGGTTGGGGGGCGTGGTCGGTCGTCTGGGGGTGGAGGAACCGGCTGATAGAGGTGACGCGGACACCCTCGGAGCCAAGCACGATTGAAGCTGTCGTTCGCGACGAGCAGTAGGCGGTGCAATGTTTGTCCTTTCGAAGGAGCAACTCTTGGAGTATTCACCCAGCCGAGTGTGATCAACAACGATGATGTTGTCTGAAGAAAAGTCAAAGGTCACTACCATCCAGCCCAAGCGCCTACAAACATAGCTGGTGAGCGAGCCCCTGGGCACCCACTGCTTGATCGGAGCACCCGTCATAATAGTGGGGTACATGTCGCCTAAAGTACCTCGCCCTTGGGTACCTTACCAGATTGTAAGGCCCCTGCCAGTGCCCTGGGGTGCGAGGTACCTACGAACAAGAGAGGGGCAAAGTCAGACTCCCGTCAGGTAAGGCAGCAGTCACCCCTCCGACCCTCCAGCCTCCCTCATCCAGCCCAAGCCCAAGCCGGCGGTTGGTGGCCTCCCGTGCCGCATTGCCCGTCCGGTCGCTTTCTCAGTTTGGGTCTTTTTGAGGCCCTGCGATACGGCCCAGTCATCGCCCGTCCTCGCCGATTCGCTCTCTACTGCCCGCCAAACACTACGTACGCCTCATCCGATCCGCCCACCATACCACCCTCGCCTCGGAGTACTCGTACGTCGGTTCATAGGTCGCTGCCAGCACTAGCAAGGTACTTCCAACTCGAGGTACCTCGCCCCGTCGTCCCCTTATAAATCCTCGCATTATGATATCGCCTCCGGAATCCGGTCGACATCTTACACATCAAGCGCCAACGACACTCAGCATTGCTGGCTTGCTGATGAATCTGCCCGGACTGTACTCGACAGTTCCCGGAACCTCCATCAAAACCTTCTCTCCAAAACATAACAAACACGGACTCGCACATGTATGATGTCGCGTCTGCATCACGCTTATCCCTGTAACAAGGGGGCCAATTCGCTGCAGCATTAAACGCCCATCCCAACCCGTCAGGGTGTTTCGACCGACGTTGACTTCTCTCGGTTCAGAAACATCCTCTCGCTTCATGTTCCCTGCCTCCATCTGTGTGTCCAGAGGCCGCCCTCCATCCAGGCCTTGAGTCTCGAGGTCAAAGCACCACGACCTCATCCAGCCCGATCCCTCGACTCTGCGCAACATGAGATGGATTATGCTTGACTAGCCTGACCGTGTTACAGAGGCTCACTCTCGTCATCGTGGAAGGCGCCGCGAACGTGTTCCTTATGACTCCCGCTTCTTCTTCTTCTTCCTGTTCATCTAGTGTGAGCGGTCCTGGGGTTTCCGCTGTGTTGCCGAATTCCGCGAGGCTCTTCTACAGGTGCCGTAGCCGCCCACTTGGCCGGCCTCGCCCGCCGGATGCCCGGTTTTCACCCATATTAATGCTTCCAAACACGCCCTATATGCTTCCGCGAATAGGACGCTTGGCATGCCGCGCACCCAGCATCCCTTCCAGTCATCGCTCTATGGAGTTCTCTTCGGCATCACTCGCCTTGGCGCTCACAACCTCGCCACCGAAGCAATTATGCAGCATATCTACTGCCAGGCCGCCTGGTCTCGACCAGTCCAATTTTCTCCCAGTATTTTAGCGTCGCTAACATGATCAATCATGGCAGGGGACAGTCGGGAGATCACGTCAGCGAGCACATGCAACATGCGTGCTGTTACCTGAAGTTCGCAAGGTCTTGGCTGATCCTTCGCAACATGTATAAGGGCGTAGTCATCGTCTTGTATTTGAGAGACCGCCGCTGTCCAACGCTGGACATATCTAGCGCCGTGGGCTTCGTGTGTCACCATGCCCGCGAGTTGCGATGGGCGCTCGCGCATCTGTCGCCGCTCTTAATAGCCCTTCCCTAGCCGGCCCACGTTGAAACCAGAAAATCTGCCCTACATCCGAGAAAAGCAACAAAGGAAGATCGCCCTCAACGCCATAACGCATAGCCGGGAGCTTGACTGAGCTCGCGGGTTCTGGAAGATTCCGAGTATGATACATTGGAGACTCGCGGGGACGAGGATGTGGCCTGTCGTGCGGTCTGGGCATTAGTTTGCCGTCAAGAATGGAAGTCGTGAGAGTAGCTGGGGTTGCCGGCATCGCACACCTAGTACGGAGTGAATCCCCTGCCACCACGACCACGGTAACCACCACGGTAACCACGCGGGGCGAAGCCACCGCGGCCAAAGCCACCACGGCCGCCCCGGAAGCCGCCCCGACCGCGGCCACCGCCGCGGGACATGCCTGGCAGGTTGGTCCGCTTTGGGGTGACCTTGATGTTGCGACCCTTGAACACGCTCTCGTTGAGGATGAGCGCCTGGGCAACAAGGCTGGGTTCTGTAAACTCGACATAGGCATATCTGTGGACGATGTGATCAGTCACCATGTCGCATGGCTCAAGATGGCAACACAACTCACCCCTTGGGCTGGCCTGTAAACTTGTCCAGAAGGATTGTGACGCGATTGATCGATCCGCAGCTCTGGAAGTGTGCCTGGATTTCTTCGGGGGACGCGGAGTAGTCGACGTTGCCGACGAAGATGCTGCGGTTGTCGACATCTTCTTTGCTCTCGCTCAGGTCCTGGCTGCGCTGGTCGAGGGTCGCTTGCATCTCTCGGAGCTTGGCAGCCTCTTCCTCCATCTCAGCAACTCGACGCTTCATGGCCGAGATCTCTTCCTGTATTCCCGTCGCAGGTCAGTCACGATGCCTCCTCTTTTACTTGCACGCGTTTTTGCAAGGATTGGCCCACCTCATCGTGACCTTCGTCATCGGCAGTGGTGCTTCCAGGGGCAGCAGAAGCAGTGTCGTCGACGGTAGGTTTGACTTCTTCATCTTCTGTCTTCATCTCCACCTTCTTTTCTTCTTCGTGCAGTACGTCGGCCATTTTGTCGCGGGGTAATATCGAGAAAGGATAGTATCCGGGAAAGCCAGAAAACGTTGTAAAACGCGAGTCGTTCTCTGCGGAGACGCTGTCAGTTTTCAGGTGCCATGCGACGAGACGAGGGAGGGGACCTGGCGGGCAACCAAGCAATGGCAGATCGCCAATGCAGGGCGTGGGAACTACTCCCGGGGTAAAGAGAAAAGCGGTTGCCCCTCAAAGGATTGAGGGTCATGGCACACTCACAGCTGTAAGGAGCTATTTGAGGAAGAATCACTTTGTCGTTCGAACAAAGCTAGGAGGAGCGGATTGGAGGGGGTCCGGGACAAGGGCTGGTAGAGTAACGAGAGCTTGGGCAGAGAAAGGCATTCTTTCGCGATGTCGCGAACATGCAGGGTACGAGGTGCAGGTGGTCCGTGCTTTCCTCTCCATTTTCCGAGGTATCGCCGACCCTTTACTTCACCCAATATGAGGAAGGAGCCTCTACACTGTCTTTTTTCACAAACCTTCATATACTGTGAGCCAGCTTGGTGCCATCGCCCTCAGTTCATTTGGAGTTGGCATGGCGGTTGTCGAGTTCTCGTTGAGAACAGACTAGAGGTCATGTGATCTCCAGTGTTCGTTGGTGAGATGGCAGAATAGGCCTTGAAGTACCTTATGTCCGAGGTTCAACTGAACCAACACTTGTATCGGTAGGAGAGATTCGAGCACGGCTCCTGTTACTGTGGGTAGATGAACGTCTGAGAGGTACCGAATTTCTATAGTCCTCAGCAAGAGGTAACTGCGACCGGGCTGTGGTCTCTGATCTGGTCGATACGGGGGGTCCATTCGGCATAGTCGTCTGTCCGCCGGTGGCCGCGGGAATGCTCCTTTTGCTGTTGGGCAGGTGTATTTACCCGAAGATTTATGCCCGTGGATACAGATTCCACCGCTCAGTAATCAACAAGATCAGATTCCAGCGCCGACGGAGATGTCTGTCAGAGTGCTTGGGTTTTGAGATGACGTGAATACCTATGAAGCAAGACTCTAAGTGTCATGAAACCTATATTGCCAGCAACTGAATCGTTTCTGCACCCTCCTGAACAATTCTACTCCGATTGAAGACATGCAGCAGAATTTCAAGCTTCCTCATTAAGTATATAGTAATGTCCAGAGCAACACCCACCTCGGGACGACCGTCAGACCACCCTGCTACAAGCGTGGTGACTGATCAGACAATACCAGCATGACGCGCGCTCTGAGAAGCTCGTGAGATCATAGCATCTTTTGAGTACTCTCATGGCAAGTCGCAATCGCTTTTCAATAAGAGAAACTCACACGACCATCGATTGGCCTGTTGAAAGATCATGACCCCTAGCGTTACTGTGGAAGGCACTCACAAGTAGCTGGTCGCCAGCATGCTCGTATCATCTTCCAGGCTGGGTCCGATTGATTCTGAAACTTATCTCTCGGACACACTCGAGTTGAGTTCAACTGCATGACGGTCAGTCGTAATATGTTCCACGGGAGGATGGGATGGATGTCAGTAGATAGGCCAGCTCACCATCAGTACAGTGACGCCAAATGACTCAATACAACCAGTCATCTTGGCTGCTGACATCTCAGATCGAGGTGACCAGAGAATGTCATTCAAGCAATCTTCGATGTTCATGACTGGTTTTGGCGTAAGTATCGTTGGCCAAATATTTGTAACATGTACTCTTAGCGCGTGTCGGTCATACTCAGAGTACCTACCTATGATATATAGGTGTACATGTATCTGAAAGCTATTATAGTAATGGCCTCGGAATATCATAATCATTGCATCGTCCGTCAGCAGCCAAGGCTGAATATCGTCTGTTCTTACCTGGGCTTACTAGGCAAGGCAAGTACGTAGAAACCTCAAGAACCCAGCATGGCCCTTGCCGTCACTAGGTTTTCATGGAAGTGAGGTGTGTGCTGATACATAGGCACACAAGAACCATTACAGCGTTCCAGCTTGTCAGATACGTACTTACCTTAATGGGTAGTACTACGTACTGCAAGGCAGGTACTTAGGCAGATACAGATCGGTATGATGCCTCGCTCCGTGTTGTGCTGCCCCGACGGAAGGTGGTCCCGGCTTGAGCTTGTTCAGCGGGCAAGGGCGACGTCATCCGCGCAAGCTTCTTGGCCATGGTGCCCAGAAAGAACTCCGTTGCAACACACACAGGTGCCAATCAGCCATTCACTCGCAAGCGCATAGAATTGCATCGGCACTGGAAATGCAATTCCTCAAAGGTCTGGCAGGGCGCCAAGAGGAGGCTACGACATGGCGTCGGGAATCCAGACAGCCGCTGCTCAATCACAGGAACAGCAACAACGATGACGACGATGCCGGTAACCAATGTCTTTCAGGCATCATTCGCTCGGAAAACCTACGCGCAAAACTCTCGTCGAGGAAAACGCATTTTATAATACTGGGCCTCGTTGCGTTGGACGTGACAGGGCTCCTGGTCAACATCTTCATCGAGCTGGTGGAATGCGACTTGAAGGGCGTACCGAAGCCCTGGGTTGCTCATCTTCGAGAAAGCCTGACGACAGCAGGACTGGTATTCAGCATCTTGTTTCTCCTGGAACTTGTCCTTTGCATCCTTGCCTTTGGCCTGAGGTGAGCATGACCCAAAGCATACCCTCGGTCCGGCAAGAGACACCCGGACATTGATAAAGACGTGGTACTGATAGTAGACAAGTTACTTCGCCGACTGGTTCCACTGCGTAGACGGACTGGTGATCATTGCGAGCTTGGTGATCGACATACTGTCGCACGGCATCTTGGAGGACATTGCTTCGCTGGTTATCATTTTCCGCCTCTTCCGTTTCGTGAAGCTGGTTGAGGAGATGAGCCTGGGCGCATCGGTGAGAATGGAAAGCATGAGTAAAGAGCTGGAAGATATGCAGGCGGAGAATCAAGCTCTGAGGGCGACGCTGCATGCTCACGGGGCACGCGTTTGATGGTGGCATGACAGAGTTAGCCTGGGTGAATCCTGTATAGTTACTTTCAAGACAATGACAATGGAGAACCCAGCACTGCTGATCGAAATGGATGATGTGTGGGACATACATGCAGTAGGTAGGTGCTGTGTCAGATTCCATTTGCCTGGATCACGAGGCGGGCGACCGAGGATTGTGTTGGTTTTGCTCCTCGGCTTGATGCCGGGGATCTGCGGCTTAACACCCACTCTTGCAGCCATTGGAATACTTATGGCGTCGGAGTGCTCAAGATGTCCGCACTCCGCATTTGCTGGAGGACTCCAACGCCCAAAGCCTCTAGTTACCACGCCTCTCGTGTCAGGGCTACAGCTGTACTCATCCGCCACGTCGCCTTGTGAGGGATCGCCGACTCGGGGAGAAAAGGGCGGGATGACGGCAAGACGACGGGTAGGGTGAGAAGGCTAATTGAGATGGCTTCGGGGTTGTCTGAGTCTAGGCCCTACTAGTACTATGGGCCAATAAAACCGCCAAGACCAAGCACCCCAGGCCGGGAGATTTGACGACCTGACAGTGAACCCCTGATAAACCCCTGAAGCCCAGAGTTTCTAGCTGGCCTGATTGGTTTTGGTCCAACGGGTTTCCGTTGCTTGTTCCATCCGTCACTTCGGCCGCTAGAGCTCCTCGGCCCAGACAAGATCTTCGGTGCAGCTCGACCTTCCTCGGTGTTGTTTCGAGGCTGGGCTGAATACGAGCAGGAGCATGAGGCGTAAGAGACACAATGGCTGCGGTACATGCTTGTGTTGGGTGGCACTCATACAAGCAGGCGTAAGGTGGCCTAGCAACCTGCCTGGCGAATGCTGCGCCCAGCGCGACGTCCAATTATGTTGTGCCCCCGGATATTCTCGACTTCCTCCGGGGAAACGCGTTCCTGTCCAGGACAACGTCCACGAACACCACATGGGCTCTTCCTCTCACATGTGCGCACCTTTTCCTCCATCCTGTGGGTACAGTGATGCCAAGATGGTCGCGAGAGCAAGCCAACACGGCGATAACACTGCACTCGCGACTGGACCTCGCTCCCTGGCGTAAACCATTCTGCCATGGAGTGACCTGGTCATGTCGTGCCTCATGACCCCCTGCTCCCCACCGATTAAGAAATAATAGAACAACGAGCTCCGCTACTAGTGCGCCACTGTCTTGAATCAAGCCCGTGCTTCCCAGTGAACCCCTTCTTCCGAGATGGTCAGTGACCAGTAGGCATCCGTCGAAAGACCCCATACTGTAAATAAGATTACTCGTCCGCTTCCCTCATACATATGAAAGACCTTGGGCCGCACGCATAATTCCTCGATTCACACTTCACCTTACACAACTGCCACTCGTTAAACGTACTTAATCAAAAACTACTCTCATTCCCATTCTTCTGCTTGAGCTATCTCTTCATCACTCAGCCACTACCTAATATCCATCAGCTGGAACCCTGTATCCGGACAGAGCTCAACCATCAGCACAAGTCAATCACCTCACAACCGACAACATGAAGTTCGCTGTTCCCCTTGCCCTCTTCGCCGCCGCCCTCGTCACCGCCCAAGACGAGGACTGTGAGGCCAACTACATCGTCGAGACCTGCTTCTCCAGTGAGAACAAGAAGGCATGACATCCCCGCCCCCTGGGATCCCGCTGGGCACGCCGGAACTAACATATGGGCCAGCTCGAGGACTGCTCCACCTCCGACTACGACTGCCTCTGCCGCGCCAGCGAGGCTCTCGCCACTTGCTTTAACAACTGCCCCAACGACCCCCGCGGCGAGACGTACCGCTCCCAGATCCTCATTCACTGCGCCAACGCCTCGATTCACGGCACCGCCGCCAAGGCGACACCCACCACTGCATCGGAGGCCACCTCCAACACCGCGCCCGCCGAAGCCGACGTGACCACCAGCGACTCGGCCTCGCCGACCGCTTCATCTGAAGAGGAGGAGGCCAGCGCCTCTGGCGCCGAAGCCAGCGCCAACGCCGACAGCGGTGTCGGGCATCTCGCCCGCAACACCGCTGGCGTCCTCCTCGCCGTTGCCGGCGCCGTCGCAGCTATGCTGTAAGATATCCGTGCAGGCATAGAAAGAAGGAGCTAGGCTGGAACTATCTACACGGAGTAGGAGCAGCCCCGAGCGTGTGGAAAGGGGATGCTACGACGCGCATCTCACGTCGGGGCATGGTAGATTATCGCTATAATTCGGAGACATCGCTGCGGCTTGCCCGCGCGTTTCACCACGACTTCTTTCACATAATTCTACACGATTCTTCCTTACGTCCGGCAAATTGACGGGTTGCGACACATCATTTGACATGGGGCCTTTGATAAGGTTAAGCCAAAACATCAGAGACACGGCTGCCAGTCGGTTGCCGTGGAGCTGAGACATGACACGAGCCAGAAAAAAAAACAAGACACGGCGAGATCGAATCATTGTCTTTGATGACAGACTCGGCCTTTCTCATGTAGCCCCGAGATGGACGTTCCAGATTTAAGTTTTCCTTGTGCCACGAAGTTGGGCTGACTACACCAGGCTATCAGCCAAGTAAGGCAGAGAGTTGTCTTAACACAGAGCGAGGGTCCAGGGATTGTGAATATCTTTGCAAGCTTAGTATGAGCCTGCTCTTCGTAATTGTTCGTCAAACCACTCGCTGCCACTATGTATGATACAACCATCTCAAGGAGGGCCATGCCTCTCTCTCCCGCCCACGTCCGGCCAGGATGGTCTGTGGCCGGCCTTTGTATACTGTGCCTCACAGCAAGGTCTACAGTCAAACACAATCAAAGCAAAAGGAACGATCGCTCCCAAGCCTGATCCACCCAGACGCCGTGATATGTCTCTAAAACCCAAATCCCCCCCAACCAAACGATCCCATCGGACCGACCATACACGCAAACCCCCACCGGATCCGTGGATCTTTTTGGGCCGAAAGAAGAACGAGAAAAGAAGAGCGTGAATGTTGAAAACAGTGGAATAAAAGAGTAGAGGGGTTGAAAAGGACACTTCATCGCCCAGAAGGGAGAGAATCCAAGATGGGGCGATGAGGAATAGGCCGTTTGATGGCCGAATGTGTGTGCAGCCAGGTCTGAGGCCTGCCCAGAGGGAAATGGAGGTCGCTTGAGACGAAGACGACTTTAGAGCTTGCGGGCTCTCTTCGCCTTGTTGTTGACCGGGTTGATGAAAGTGACATGCTTTGACTCGTCTTTCTTCAACCCCATGCCAGAATCAACACCGCTCGCCGTGCGGTGATGACGCATGGCACGAGGTTCGTGGTCTTCTTCGATGTTGATCTCAGCAACGTCGGAGACAGACTCAGCTTCCATGCCATCGCTGGCATCGCTAATTGTAGAGCCATCGTCCGAATCATCGTACTCGCCATCGTCGCTAACAAGTGACGGAGCATTGTTGCTGACTAGCGGGTTGGGACTGAGATCGGAGTCCATGTCCATGCTGTCGTCATGCAAAAGCCTGGCAGTCCTGTCCTCGTCCTTGTCCGAGAGGCTAATCGGAGGCGAGGCGAATCCCGTTGCGGGTGATCGGCCTTTGCTGCTGGTAGGCCTGTTTGGTGCCAGAGGGGTAGAGGACGTGGCAACTCTAGCTGGCATGCGCAAGACGACAGGGGCTCGCGTGGCGCCTCCAACGTCGCTAAATGCGGGTTCGATATCCTCGGAGTCGTCGCTCGGTGAGAAGAAGTCTTCCACACACACCTTCTGCTTAGCATCTTTGACGAGGTCGCCAAGGTCGCCGCTGAACTTTCTCTTCTGCAAAAGACTGGAAAGGAAAGGAGTTGATGATTCCGCGACAAACTTGGTAGCATCTGATGCCTTGTTGACTGGCGTGGAAGAGGGTATGCTGGTTACACCTGGGAGCTTCCCCTGGCGGTATAGCTTGAGGGAGGCAGCAATACGACTTTGCAGAGCAGAGTAAGCTTGTTGGTCCGTGGTCTGAGCGTTTGTGAAGGGATGCACCAAGCCAGACGGGCGCGGGGCGGGAATACTGGTCGTCTTCTCCTTGTCTTCTTGGGCGACAGGAGCAGATTCTCCGGCTTCGATGGGGTGGCCACAGTGAACAGCAGCTTCCTCGTGGCTTTTGAAATCACGCCTGTGGGCTATACGACAATGGTTGATGAATCCCTGAGTGCTCGAGAAGTTGTCTCTCTGGCAGTCGATGCAGACCAGCTTGACAGTCTGGCCATCGGATCGCTTAAGAATGCAGGGCCCAGCTTTGTCCTTGGCCTGGGGGTACGCATTGGAGAGCGAGTGCAGCCTTTGATTGACCCCGCGGTTCGAGCGCACCTTGCTTGAAGCACCGGGTACTTCGACGACGCTGTTCCTGGTAGTGCGGCCCTCGGTAGCCGCCCTGCCGCGGCCCGACTCCATCACGGGATGCCACTCGGGCTCGACGCCATCAAACTTGGGATCAGGAATCAGCCACTTGGCGTAGTGTCGAGCGTAGGGACCATCAACAACGCCGTAGGGAGCTGCCCACTGCGGAACCATCTCCCCATGTCTGCCGCGGACCGCAGGGCCCTTGCCGCTGCTCACCTCCAGCATTTGAGCCGGCGTGGGACAGTTGACAGGATAGGGAATGAGATGGCACCTTCGAAGCTGCTCCAGAGCAACCTGGCATTTCGCCAGTTCTTGGTTGATGAGCCTCAATTCGTCATGCTTGAGCAAAATCTCAAGGCCAAATTGATAGTGGATAGCATCGCGCGCTTGGTCAGAGTCGGACGCTACGGGTGCAGACTCCGGTAACAGCTCTGCCCTCATTTCTGAACACAGTTCTGATTCCGGCGAGGGGGCCATCAAAGGCGCCGCTTCGGTTTTTGCCCGCTTGGCGGAGGGTGACCTGTCCGTCGCTTCATAAGTAAGGGATGGCGAGTCGTCAAGAGTGCTGTCACGTCTTCGCTTCGGTGGCCGTGCAGGCGTGACAGCGGGGGTGATGAACGCGTTCTGCTGCAAAATCGGCTGTTGAAATGCGGTAGAGGCGTGCATGGGAATGCTGTTCAAGTTTGACTTGTCGCTTCCGCTCTCAGAGCCCCAGAAACGGAACGAAGTCAGCATGCTCCTCGGAAAAGGAGAAAGGTGTCGAGGGGATGCACGCAAGCCCCGCGAAGTTCGCACTCGTGAAAATACACGAGTGGCGATGAGATAGAAGAGAGGTGAGTGAGTTGAAAAGTGGACGACGGAAAGTCAGTATGACCCGTCACCAGCGTGGAAGGATGAGGTTGCGGTGCAGGGGTTGACGATGAGCGATGTGTTGAAGAGGCGTTTACGAGACGCGGCGCAGGCTGACGTAAACTGTGGATACCCTGCAGGACGGGGGTGGAGTTTCGGATTGTTTGATTTGGTCCAGGGGACGAAAAGGGGGCGAAGGGAGACCAGGACTGGCTGGCTGGCAGATGGGCAGAGCAGGCAGGAGGCAGGCAGGCGGTGATGTGGCCTGAGCGTCGAGGTGGTGCCTTGCGACTTTCTCAAACCCAACGGAAACTCGACTGGGACGCGCGAATGCGAGAGCGGCGACAAATCCAGAAGGAGGCAAATGCAAGGTCACAAGGGGAACTTGCTTGGGGTCTGCTTGGTCAGGCGGAAGGCGAGGGCGGCAGGTGGCGAGTCTCGCGCAGCGAAGGCGAGGAGGCCGAGGTGATGACACGAGAGGATCGAGTACTAGTGAAAGCCTCGATGGAGTCGACGGGGAAAGGAAGGTATGCGCGAAGTTATTCGGAAGGTGATGCAAAAATGAGTGAGTCGGTCGAGGGAGGGTAGAGAATTAGTGAGGAAAGGGGGAAGAGAAAGAGATTCAGCCCAGAGAGTTGATCTTTGTTTCGTGGACGAATGTTTTGGGTGGATGCGTGGGTGGACGATGGTTGAACGGGGCGAAGGGAGCGTGGGAGATTGAGTCGCGAAAGGAGATGTGACGGGGGTTTGGGGGGAACTGGATGGGAGGGGGGCACTGATTGCGCGAGTTTGGAAGGAATGGGAACTTGTCCGCGCGGACACAGCCATCATCTCTAGGAAGCCAACGAAGCTTCCAGTTGGAGGGCAGGACCCAGCCGAACGAGGGCCCGGGAGCCACTCACCCACCGCGTTCCCACGCCGTCGGAGGGCTTATGTGGGGCCCCTTTCGTGTAGAAGGATGGCGAATCCAGATGCAATCAGATGCACCAGGTGAGATGCAGGGGGTGGGGACTCGCTCGGTACCTACCTGGGCGCGCATCAGGCTACTGCACCTACCGGTACCTTACCCTGTTTGCCAGACGGGACATGTGGTGCCCAGATTGCCAGAGTCAGGGAGACATATCGGGAGGTGTGGCTGCCGGTCGCTCTGGTTGGCCGCCTGCTTTCTTCTGGCAGCACAGCAAGGAATGGGACAGAGAGTTCCAACCTTCGCTTATTATTCATTTTCCCTCGCAGCACGTACAGCTCATGGCAGACAGGTTTCCCGGGACCCGTGAGGAGACAAGTACATCATGCGACGACTACACATATCCCGAGCCTCCCGATGGTCGATTTCTTCGTTCCCAATCATGTGTTGGTACACGAACATGACAGGGATCACCGTTATCTGCTGGCCCTGATCGTCCTTCCCGCCAGCTTTGTCTTATTGGTACTATCGGGGAGCTTCCGGAGTTCCACATGGCTTGGTAGTCATAGCTCCCCAGGCTAACTCCATTCTAGTCTCCTAGACATCCATTTTACTTCTTCTCTCTGGCCATCTTGCTAGCGTGCTCATTGTGTACTGTAGCAGTCGTCGCGGTTATGATAATAGAGGTTGCAGCATGACTCGATCTGCCAGAGGCCGCAGTTGCAACTAGCGCCCCGTTTCATGGTCGCAATACAGCATCAACACAGCACGGCCTCGTCCAAAGCACTCTCTCCGCGACAGGCCCAGAGGCTGGACCACAGCGCCAAGACACAACCGTCAAATGCTAGTGAAGCACGTTCTCAAGTACATGCAGCTCTGAGCTCTCCACTTCTAACATCATGACGTTGACCGAGAGTATCTCCGCATAGTAAGCGCCATCCGGGTACTTTGCAAGGAGACATGTCTAAAGTCCAACGCCATGGACATCTACCATGCTGCCATGCAAAGCTGGTTTGCGGAGCAAGCCCAAGGTCGGACGCCATGGCGTTGTCGCTAAAGCACCGGTGCATGACAAAACGAGAGACTCACCACCATCGAATGGTCACGGCTCGACGACTAAGAAAGCAAAGCTATCGATCACCGACTGTCAACACCCTGTTCACTGATATTCAACTCACGGGCCGGCAAAGCCCATGTTAGGATTCGGGGATGGGAGACCTCATATTTGCAGCTTTGTCTTCAGGATAACCAGCACCTTCATACAATCCATCCGGAAGCAGCCTGAGGTCGTCGTTGTGACCTCACATCGCGATTCCCGTCGATGCCGGCCTGCACCTGTTACAGCACGCGCTGGGGCTAATAAGTGCCAGGTGGACTACACCTGCTTATTTTTATTTGCTCTCTCAGTGAGCCGCAACCATCCGATCCGCATCCAAAAAAGCTCAAGTTCCTGGTGCATCACAAAACAGCGTCCTTCTCAACTATCGATATGGGGCCAACACTCTACATATCAAGAGACAGTGCGAGGGCCTGCAGTCGTAATCGCTCAATGGCAGACGGTCAGTATATCACGATTTGATGATGCTGTCGCCTGCGAACGAGGGCAGAGGACATTTGCCTGACATATAGCCAGTTACCCGATGTTGGAAAACTGCGCTCTCTTGTTTGTTTTAACCTTAGGGTGCTATGAGACTTATTCGTCGACTCGTCGAGGGCCAAGAGGGTCTTACGTACCTTCAATATGCTGCTCGCGGCCAACGTATGCGTGCTCCACGCTACGCCAAGCTATCACCATCGGTCTTAGAGGCGCTTGTCTTGACGCAAACAGAGCACGAGTAAGTAGGTATCTTCGTGCTTCGAGCCAATGCAGAGATCAGCGCACAAGCTTCAGCACCGTCTCTCGTAAGTAGAGTTTCCAGGCCCTCCGTGCAAACCGCATTACAGCACCGCCAGCACCTCCCATTTAGTGAGCCCAGCCCTTCCCATATGATCTGACATGTCGATATGTCCCCGGTGCGAGAAGTTAAGAGGGGCACAATCAAATCTGTCGTTGCACAGCATGCACGTCGAAGTTGATCATTGTAATCTCGGTCAAAGACGGCTTGAACTGGCAGAGACTGGTCACTGTTACCCCACCATCGGCGCGGGTTATCTCACCTCGGATAGTTAAGCTATATGCACCGTAATAAGCCGCGCTACGTCCTTGTATCCTCTGAAAGTCCTGGAAGAGAATGCTGAGGGAGCTTTCGAAGACCATCATAGCCAGTCCACCATTCGGATGCTTCAACTTGCGAGTCGCGCAAACATCGTCCACCTAGGGAAGGTAGTAAGTATCGGTACGTTCGGGTCCTCTATCTTAGTGGCCCAAGCTCCTGCCCCGCCACAATTGAAATCTCCGGGCAGATTTGTCGGGTTGGACTTGTTACAGGTTAGGAAGTCCAAGTTCAACGACCACAGCTACCTGACGACACCACCTTCATGAGTATCACCACGAATCGCACCGCTTGAAAGACGCTCTTCAAGGAAAACGGGTACGTAACGTACATGCGCCATGCCTCGACCCAAGAAGGATCTCAGAACCGACTCGACAGTCAACGTCGCTCCCACGAAGGAGCATGCACAGGCAGCCGCACCAACCACAAATGCTCCATCTCCAGCACCATTATGCACGGCGCATCAGATGATACTTGCCGAACTCAGAGAAAAGTATGATATACTCCCGGCCTTTACGATATCCGCGACCCAAATCAGCAAGCGAGCCACCCGCGTTCTCGAGCATCTACAGAAAGAGAACGGCGATCCTCGATCCCGTGTCGCCTTTCTTCATGCAAGACCAGCCGATGTATGCAAGATGATTACTATCGCAGAGGTTGTCAAGCGCGAGCTAGACAGCCAGAAGGTGGACGGAAAGACTGGGCCGTGGTTCCAGTATAACATGATGTACGAGGTGCCCCCCAGGTCAAAAGAGGCGGATAGCATCGACGAGACAGTCCTGCCTGGCGGGGTTGGGGAAGACAGCGACAGCGACGAGTTTGAAGTTATGCAGAGTCGGAGTCGCTTCGAACGAGCTGTGGTGCCCGAACCCTCCTACAGAGCACCTGTGTCTTTGAGCATATTCCTCTCGAGGGTGTCGATGCCAGAATTGAAAGCGAGGAGTGATGTTACCTTGCAATCAAGCGAGATGACAGCTTCCTGACACACCAGGGACAGTGTTCGTGGAGCTGCCTTTCTGTGTCTATACATGCATACCTAATCGGAGTTCGGGTGGGCGGAAGATACCAGCATATGATACCCAGTAGGAAATTTCGCCCTTGTGGCTTTGACTTTGTTGATATTCGCTGAGACCAAATTCGGAGACATGAAGCCGCCCTTTGCCTACTCAAAAAAACACAATACCCGAATCCAATGTTACAACTCCCTTCCCCTCCCAACCTCAATCCCGGGCATGGAAGAAACACGTGCTTCTGATCTGCTCGAGAACCACGCTATCATATGTAGACAGCTCTTGCCAGTCACTGCCACAGCAACCCATTGACGATGTGTCTAACTCCTCCTATGATCTTAGAACTTCCCCATGACTATTAGTAGTTGCGGGCGTGCTTCTCGTGGCGAGAATATGTTATCCTGAGGACAAAGTTGACAACGACGGCCAACAGCAAGATGATGGCCAGGAAGGTCGGACCAAAGCGGTCGTCGAAGCCGGCTTGTCCACGCACTCGGATGGATTTCGCACGCCAGTGATAGGTGACCAAAGCGTATATCATCGTAAGCATCGCAACGCCCGTGAAAAGAAAGGCGCTGATGAACGCGGGGCGGTCACCGAAGTTGAGCATGCCGATGGCGAGGGCACCGAGGATGACGGTGAAGTTGAGCCATGATAAAAAGGTACGCTCGTTGGCGAAGAAGACTTTGGGCTCGACACGGGTGGGAAGGGCAATGCGCTTGCCTATGAAGGTGAGGGGTCAGCCCTGATGTCCCGTAGTAGATGTCGGGGACGTAAAGCCTATGGAGCTGGCATCGTGTTGTAACTATACGTACCCGGAGCTGTTTGGAGAAGCGGCTGGCTGGACATGGTGTCTGAATATGACAGCTTTGCGCAGTAGAGTGGTAGCTTCAAGTTGCGGCCGAGACTCGAGAATCGAGGCAAGATACAAGATATGACGTTGTGGTGTTGTAATGCCTTGCCGAATGGTCTAGGCTAATCGTGTGTATTTGGCCAGCCGTGGCTTGTCGAGGGAGCTCGTAGTTTCGGGGAGTGGCTCGCGATGGAGTTTGACGATGTAGTAAGGAAAATTGGTTCTTAGGAGGACTTCAATTCGTGTACGAGTCTGCTCCCAGCTGGATGAGAGAAAAAAAACAGGTCGCCGAACCTCGAGATCCAGAACGCCCTGGGCCTAAGGAGATGGATGTGGATGCAAGGCTTCGTTCGTAGCTGGTCCCTCCGCGCCTCATCGCATCCCTGTCATCGCACCCGCAGTCTGCAGCTCGGATTTCGAGCTGCCAGGCACGTGCCTGGGCACTACGCGCTGGTTGGCCCTCGTCAATCCGGTACAGCAACCGCTTACCTGATGGGCCGCTTATCTTCTTATCGTGATCATGTGACTTATCTGCTGATCGCACTGGTATTGCTCCGGTCGCGGTTGCCCCTCGCGCTGGGCCAGG
The DNA here is from genome assembly GCA_037042015.1 of Furcasterigmium sp. R96-07A1. Taxonomy (NCBI): domain Eukaryota; kingdom Fungi; phylum Ascomycota; class Sordariomycetes; order Glomerellales; family Plectosphaerellaceae; genus Furcasterigmium; species Furcasterigmium sp. R96-07A1. The sequence goes on from JAXQJP010000346.1 coordinate 365,020, forward strand.
AGCGACGCGGAGGGTTCCAAAACAGGCCGCTTGTTGGTTAATTTCCATGTGAGCTAGGAAACAACCTGGTCGGACAACACATCGCGAATCCTCTTTCACCTTTCATCTCCACGAAGCCGCTGGAGATTTCCGCCAGCAATATCATTATAAAGTCCTCTATCCAAAGCTACACTCGCCACGCTCTCAACGCAGTACTATCCTCCTGACATCCACTCCCACAATGGCCGACCAGACAGGACCAACTCCCGTAAGGCCCATGCGGTGTTTGTACTGCTACTGTCACTGACACTTTACTGGGCAGCCTATCCCCTTCACTCGCTTGAAGCAGATCGCCACAGATGTAAGTCTTCCAGCGTCCCGAAAATGCGACTCAATCAGTACGAGGCGGCGACTAACTATCACCACTAGGCCTGCCAGAGCGCAATTGGAAGTGCGGAATTCTACGATCATGCGAAGACGGCCGAGTGGAATTCGACGATCATCGTATGACCCAAGCATCGCCCCTCACTCTTCTTGGGAGAACAATACTTACAAAAGCTTTATAGTCGTCGGTTCTCAAGGCTGTGATATCCGAGTCTACCCCTCAGGGCGCTGCTGCCCCCGGCTACAAGTTTGCCTGCAACAGCACCATTGTGCAGCACCTTGTGCCGACTGCCAACCTGAACAAGTCCAAGGGCACCGAGGCCAACTCTGAGGACCCTCATATTTCCACCTCCGCAGAGCCTGCTACCGCTACTGACGGCAAGCCTCACGTCGGTCGCCGCGGTATGCACTCCTCTACCGGTGCCTACTGGGATGAGAAGAAGGATGGCATGTGGAGCTACAAGTACGACGGCGGCGAGGGCAAGGGCCTCGACGTTGTGATCATGCTCATCTGGATCGCCATTTGAGGCATTAAGTCCCGACTCCACGACTGCACACGACGACGCTGGCTGAAATGCCTAAAGAATTATTACGAAAGGGGCGAGCAAGCTATGAGGAGCGCACGTTCGATGCTCGACACATTCGGATTGCGATGGCTACACCTGCTACTGTTGGCTGCCTCGAATATACCCAGAGTTGGCGAGTGCAAGGGGGCAGGGAATGAGGGGCTCGTACGAGTGCCCCCTCGGCACGAGGTGAGACAGCCGTGTCTTGCGGCTGGCTGCCGGCTGCCTTTGGCTGTTTCTGATACCATGGACTTTTGAGGTAGCATGGGCAAGGGCGAAAGGGCATTATGAGGTCTACGACTGTTGTTGTACATCTACTGTGAGCCTGGCGTTGGCGACTGCGACTCTGTAATGAAACATCAAGCTTTGTCTTCCTGCTCGCATGTCGTTATGAAATTTGGGGCAAATCTGCTAGACGCGGACATGAAATAGAGACGTGATCGTGCATTAGCAGGCCGAATCGTAGCCGCCTGGGCAACAGGAGATCAACCCACTCAACGTCTTCAAGCTCACGTGTGCTGCTGGTTTGCGCCAACTATCTCGCTGGATTAATAAGAGTCATTGCATATTTTCTTCCGCCAGACAATCAACGGTACACTACTGCGTCGAGGCCGCCTCCAAGAACGAGGGCAGCGCAAGTCGCAGTGCCTACTCGCGGACGGGTCCTGTGGCGCCACCCACCACACGTGTAATTTGGGGTCGGAAATGCAGTCGTCGAAGCCCCGCTGCGATAGATTGGCAGCGTGGGGCAACATTATGTGACTCTGCCCCGGTGGTACTGTAGCGAGGGTCTGGCGAAGGGATGGGCCCCCGGGATACCCTTACGCGACGTCATTGTGGAGTGAGACCCTTCCATCATGAATTCATGATGGAGTCTCACCATTAGTGCCCGCAAACATGTCATTCTGGTGATCATCTCGACATCACTTGTTACTTAGACTCTCAAAACGGGTGGCGGACTTGGCATCGTCCAAGGCGCCAATCAAATTGATCAGCTGCGGTCGTCTTTCCAACGGCCAATAACAGGGGTCACTACGTACCTCGTAATTCCGAGGCTCCGTGGGGGTTTATCCGGCGGTCAAGACCTGCACAACCGACTCGTTGCTGAAGGATGTGACAGGCTTGTTACTGTCAAGCTCATTAGTAGACGATTGACTTGTTGCGCGCTGTCTGATTTCTCGAATCACTGCGGCCATGCTTAAGCGTATGAAGATCAGGGTCCCGCCCATCACCTGAAGCCATCAAGTCGGGGAAGCGAGCGGCCTGGGTTCTTCGCAATCCCAGCTGATCTTGGACATGTCATGGCGCACAGAACACTCTCAGCATCGGCAGGCCACACGTGCCACAGTCGGGGTGATATGGAGGGGCTATTAACGCATGATCATCGATATCCTGCGCCGTCGTCTGCACGCCTTGACGCGTTCCCCTCTCGCATCCCACTCTCGACTATGTCAGCCTGCTTCTACAGGGTACACTTGGGTACTTGGTGACTGCTACCTAACTCCGTGCCCGATTCGGCTGATAGCAGCTACATACATGCACGTTACTGGTTGTTGGGACATGCTGGAGATCTTCCTGATAACGCAAACCGTACACACAGCTTCCCCTATCACGTATGTCAATTGTGAACAACCGACCTCTCCAGATGTTATTTTGCTCCTTCACGACGCAATCAGGTCCTCAAGCGCCGCTCATGACGTTCTGATGGACCTCGAACCCAAGAGAGAGTCAAGTTGGTGCAGTGAAGAATGACAGTCGATGGGCCTTCCACGATCTTCAAGTGGGACCAGGCCGACGCGCCCCAGTTCCCCGGTCTTTTTGCCATCATGGCCTACAAAACAGGCATAGTTCGCCCGGCTGCGCATCATCGGCTTGTTTGGCTGACTTCAAAATGGAAGACTGGGTTGCCTGTCAGTGAACAATACTCTGTAGTGTACAACTGCCCTGAAGTCGTATTTTTCTTGTGACACGTGCAGCGTCGGGCATAACGAGATTTCGGCTTGCTCACGCCACTTCAGCAGCGCCGGCCGGTTTACCGAATCGGGAGAAGAGTTAAGGTTCTTGTACCTGCTGATCGGAGACAGCGAGGGAGAAGCTGAGTCGGATGCCGAGGGACTGACAACTGGGCGAATGACGGCCAGCGTAGAACAACGGGTTAACGGTTCTCCGGATCCCTTTGTGCCTAGACCAACGAGAGACCGGCGCCTTCGCCAATCCCGATTCGGTCTGGTATCGGCCTGCCACGGCCCACCCCTGATTCATGGTCCATCGTCGACCTCCTTCGTTCGCTGGTCGGCTGCAAGACGAGCGCCCATCTCTGCTCTGGGTGCAGTACAGGGACCCAGTTCCCGCCAAGGCGCCTCGGTGGCACATCGTGGAAAAACTGGCCCGGCCTGGGTCTGCCGACTGCGGGATGCGTTCACTGCGCTGCTCCCACGCGGCGGCGCCCACCGCTTCCGCCGAGCTCAAGACTCTGGCCTCGTTCGAGTCGCTGCCATTCACTACCATCACACCACACACCTCGTGCCCAATTTTTTCTCATTTAAATCCCTTCTTCCTTGTTCTTTGCCTCCCTGCCCGCCTTCTCCCGCTCCCCCTGCCCCATCTCTCCGCATTGCATCGTTGCTTGGCTTACCCTTGACTTTTGGCACGCCGCTTTATATATATCCCACGATCCTCCTCCACACTGACCGCTCGGTCTCTCCACTCCCTCACAACACAATATCCGCCCGACCATTTCATGAGCGTGCTAGTGAGGCCTCTTGGACTCTGTTGCTCCCTACCGAACCGCGTGTATCCTGGAGCACAAATACCGACGACCGATACTTGCAGCTAGTAGCGTGCTGCACACACTCTCGCCCATCAGACGAAACATACCCCAATTTCTCGACCTCGAGACTGCCAAGTCCTCGGTTCAGTGCAAAGCAGCCACTCACCCGGTGCCATACCTCATTCTCCGACGGTACTCGACTTGAACAAACCGCAGTCATGGTCGAAGTCTACCCCTCCTCCTACGCCTACAATGGCGTCGCAACGATTCCCGAGGACTCGCCGGTTGACGATGTGTCGCGTGTCGCTGCCGCCGCAGTCGCAGCCCGAGTACTCATGGGTGCCAACTACGCATCCCGACATGAGAATGGCCAGATGACTCGCGAAGAGCACGCAGCAATGATGCAGGAGCTCAGCAAGAAACGTGCTGGCTGGCGCACTCCACGCCGCGGCTGGTCCTCGACTGATACTCCCGTCGGGGACCACGCTCCTACGGGGGCGGTGAGCTCGCCCTTGGCCGACCAGGTTCACAACCAACAGCTCCCCGAGAAGTTGCCGCTTCGGACTTCACACACCCTCGCCGCTCGTCAACAGGCGGCCAGGCGGCCTGGCGAGATGTTGCCACCGAATGATCACCATGCCCCGCGACCTCGGCCGACCATTCCACCCCCGCGCCGTTCGTACTCGGTCACGGACCATGAGCCGCCAGCGGCGACCCATCGCCCCTCTGTCCGCATGGATATTACAGACTTGCCCGCCGAACTGCACTTTGCCGTGTTCGACTTCCTCGACCCCATCGACAGCACCTGTCTCGGCCTGACCAACAAGCACTTTTACAACATCCACCGTCGTATGCACGGCTCGGTGCCCCTATCCTCGCGACGGGACGGGCCCAACGATCTGGAATGGGCGTGGCGCGGCGCTGGCCCGCTCGTTCATCCCCAGCCGGCCACCCAGTCGAAACTGAGCATGGACGCGCAGCCGCAGCCCAGCGATGGAGACGCGGCGCCGCCTGCGCTGCAACGCGCCTCGACTTCGTCAGCCAACGCGCACACCCTCGACAAGATGCGCGTCAAGGGGCAGGTGTACTGCCGGAAGTGCGGAATCTCGCGATGCGAGCTGCACCGCCACCTTAAGGAGTGGATGGCCTCGGCCGGCAAGCACTACGAGTACTGCGCCGTCACCTGCAAGTACGGCGCGCCCGCCCCTGACGACGCGAAAGAGTTCTGCCACCTGAAGAGCCCCAAGAAGCCGCACCGTTGCGGGCGGCACGCCTCTAAAGCCGGTTCTGGAACCCAGACGCCCAGGACCGTTGAGCCACAGCCGAAAGCTTAAATACGCAGGTGTAGGATCAAAGACAATCGGGAATGTTTCACACATCGGTCTACGGTGGCCGTCGCAATGATTTGATTTTCAAGCGTGGAGTTTGGTCGATTCACAAGAGGGAGACGGGAAGAGATGCTGGCATGGCGATTCATGAATGGAACATTAGAGCAGGTGATTTGGCATAGACTGCCCCTCAGCATATAACGACATCGAGAGCCGCACATGCCACGGCATTCGGCTGGCATTCAGAATACACTTTTGCACTGTTGTTTCTTCTGCTTGACGTCGCCTGAGGCTCATTTGCTGCACTCATCCCGCGCGGGAGAGCCAATGGCCGGTGTGCAAGACCCTACCGGCGAGCACATCGATGTAGTTTTGATTGGCAGCTGGCTTGACCTTGTTGGGCGACTCAACATGTGACTGGATGTCTCTGCGTTGACGTCGCAGCAGACATAGTGTATTGATAGTCAAGGCGGATGTTGGGTGGTAACCAAAGAGCCAAAGGCGGACGATATCTCGACTGGTGATTGTCCCAGGCCGGACTGGCCTATGTCTTGTTCTTGGTCTGACAGAGAGGATCGATTCCACAACCTCGTCTTCCTGTCTCGCGGAATAAACTGCGAACACAAAGATCAACATCCGCAGCCACGTGACGGCGGTGATACTGAATTTCTCGCCCGCTGGTGTGCCGTATAAATTTGGATTGATACCCCAAGGGACAGGGTTCTCGTCATACACGGAGCCCTGCATTGCGAATTGTGACACTTATAAGGCCCTGCGTTGGTGTGGACGTATCAGCAGGCAAGGAGAACAGGAAATCTTGGTCATCGAGTCTAATCATCCAGCTCTTTACTATTTGCGAACCTTTCAGTCTGATAGATGTGCAGTCCAGCCAGTCTCACGGCCCATTTGTTCAGGTATGCTACACCGTGTTCGTCACCTTCTAATATACGCTGAATCCAAGCCGGATGAATGGTAAATAATAATGATACCTGCGTAACCATGGCTCGGCAAGTCAGAAAATGCAGTCCCTGCGCCCCGCCAAAGACGCCAACTCCGGTAAGATGCCCAAAGCCATGCCGGAAATCAATCATCTATACTTCCTACAACGCCATCCGTGTTTTGTGTGGCGGAGACCTCTCAAAGTCGATCGGGGACCTTCCATCTGGGTTCGTTACAGTCGCCCTTCGCCTTGACCCAATCGTTGATGTAGTCGAGGTGCCACCCCGAGTGCCATATGTTCTTCGGGTTGTCCTTCGCGTTGCCCTCAACATCACGCTTCGGCGCTCCGAGCCTAAAGCTCCGGCCGGTGCAGCATGTGCCGTTGTGATATCTCCACTGGAAGCACCGCCTGTCGAGCGGGTTCCTGGAGCCCTTTGTATACTTCAAGACCTGCTTGGTGGCCCTCTTCTTGGTATTCTCGCCTTGCTTGTTCACGGTGGTACCATCGGATGGCTCGTCGTCCTCGTCGACTTCTACTACTGCATCCTCGTAGCCTTCGTATTGACAAACACGGGCGCAGTGCAGGTATGACTTGTGCGCATCGCGCTCGACCACGTTCATGTCTTCCACCTTCTTGAAGCGCTTCCTTTCCCTCTCCGGGATAGTGCTACGGTATGCTGGATCGGGGTCGGCGTAGCAAACGTCGTCGGCCTGGTTATCCCAGTGGGTGCGCTGCTCGACCAGCTTGTTTGCAACGAAAGCTTCGTAGAGATCCTGGTACAGCATGTTCCTCTGTATTCATTGTCAGCTCAGACGTCAAGACCGGCAGCGACTGCAGCAAGGGGACTGGGCATACGTTGTTCGTGCGCGTCTGCTCAAACTGCCAGATCGCGCTGATTTCCTCTGGCTCGACGTGGTGCATAGTCATGGCAGGCTCACACCAGTGGCTGGGCCCATAGGGGAACGTGCTGGGCTTCTCCCCGTTGAACATCGGGTGGGCGTTCTGGACCTTGATCTGTTGACGCTCGAGAACAGCTTTGGCAATCATCTGATCGCCACAACAGTGCGTTCTCGCCTTGGCATCATAAATATCGCCAATATCCGTTTGCCCCTCGACTAGATTCCGCACCAAAGCGCCAGAGAGAATGTATCCACTGCCTCCATGAGCAAAGGGAATGCCGAGCAGCATAGCAGCGCTGCCCACGTAAAGAGGCTCCTCGAGAGGGTTCTGGACGGGAGACCGTGTCTTCAGCCATTCAACCAAGTTGGGCCAGACGATGTAGGTGTCGGCCTCGCCAAAGAAGTAATACGACTGATTCGGCCGCATCTCCCATGTGCGCTGGAGGATGTGCATGAACTTGTACTTGTCGAGGGCCCAAGCTGCAGTACTGGATTGACCGCGGTAGGTCTTGAGACAGGCCTTCTGGGCGACGGGGCACTGCTGCTGCGTACGGTAAAGGTCGAATTCGGGGTTTTCGGCCTTGATCTTCTCTGTAACGGTTTCTAGGGAGTCGTGGATGTGCCATTGGCCAATCTGCTGTTCGCGGTCGGAGAAAAGTAGGAAGTCGGGCAGACACTGCAGAGAGGTGAGTAGCTGGGTGGGGAGCTTGTCGAAGACCTCCGTAGCGCCGGTCTTAAGAACAAGCAGGACGCCGCCCGTGTCTTGCGGGAAGTGTGCACATGGCCTCCTGCCAAAGTCGAACTCCTTTACGACATGGTTTTCGGTTCCCGACTGGTAGAGTGTGTTGTTGTGTGTGCGATTCGTCTGATAGAAGGAAAGGATGCCCTCGGAGATGGTTTCCTGGAGCTGCAAGGTACGACTTCTGAGTTGCGCCTGGCTGTAAAGAGTATAAAAGGCCAGCAGCGAGACGCCGACGAGGAGTATTGGGCGCAATATCGACCGTCGGTAATATGGACTCGCGAGCATCATGGGTGCGCCGCGAACCGGAGAGGAAGACTTCGGCGGCAGAGCGAAGTTCATCTGGGGCGGGATGATCGAGTGCCCACGGGTCTAGGCTTCGGGGAGGAGTTGAGGGGTAGGAGATGCTCAATTGGCGTGAGCAAAGGGAATCCTCTTGTAGGAAGGAAGGTAGGTAGTAGACAAGACCGACACCATCGACTGTCTGGACATCGAGCCCGCACGTGGGGGGAAGCGGGTAGGTATAGGAAGGTGTTCGTCGAAAGGTTGACGGTTCCCGAGCCAGGAAAGGCCTAGTCGAAAGATGGTGATGACGGACAGCCTGTGCCGGTGGAGGCGGAGGAAACGACGCGCAGCTGTCGGAAGCGCTTGGTGCCTTGCTTGTCGCCTTGGTGGACCAAGCGACCTGCAAGGTGGGATGGATGGCGCGCCAATTGTTGGTCTTCAATGACCGGGGGTATCGTGAATGCCAGGCGACAGATGTGATATTGCCGGCTGTCCTGTTATCGACTGACAATGGAGACGAGACACGTCAAAATAAAATGGACAATGGAATAGATGAACTGGACGAGGTCACAGAAGAGAGCATGCCACTGCCGGGAGAATACACGAGAGGCCACTCGATACGAGGCCAGGAAAGTGGAAGGCGCGGGCTTACTTTTACCTTAATGAAAGTCTGACGCGTCCAGCGGTTTGCGAGTGACTGCTGGCCCTGCGTGGCGGGATGAAGAAGTGGGTGATCACCGACTTCAAAGCTACCCGGTCCTCCCGGCAATTCAAGGGCGGGATGCTCATCAAACACTGGTCGCCGCTCCAGCGCCTCTCTTCCAGCACCCTTTTGGCGATCTCTAGGTTCTGAACCGCTGAGGCTTCCCCTTTGCTGTCCGACTGGGGGGCCCCCTGTCATCTCGAATCCGCTCGTGGGAACCTGATGGTGCCGATCTGGACCATTCTGACGTAGACATGACAGGGATCATGCCATGTTAAGAGCATTCGCCCAGCCTGGTCGCAAGTGCTATCAAAGCCATCCCCTTTTCGTGTACAACAAGTAGTACTGTAGAGCCGCCTCGAGTCCCGCTTGTTTCAACATCTACACTAAAAAAGCCATTGCAACTCATTCCAAGGTGCTGCTGCTTCGGCAGTACTCGACGATTGAATTTACTAGGGAAGCAATCAGATGCCTTTAAAGGCTGAGACCTTTCAGTGCAAAGAAGCTGGCAGTCACACCAAGAATCACATCGCCGTTGTCGCAAAGGTTGCCAGCCAGGTTTCCGGGCTTCCCAGTCGGCCCATGGTCATACGCGTTACACGACCCGCATGCACGCTTCTCGCTTCTTCCCACAGGAGAACCTGATTACTTCTTTTTGTAGATCCGTATTTCTCACATTCCCATCGTTCTATCTCCTCCCACACCCCTCCTGCCTCGCACGACTCAGCCTTCCCGCCCGGGCGGCGCTGGCGCCGCGTGCCTCCGAAAGCTTGTTGTTGTCCACCTTCCAATTACTTACGACGCCGGCAGCTTCTCTGCCGTTGACCCCGACGTCCCGACACTCGCTGGCTCGTTCCAACGCGCATGACGAACATCCAGCTGCAGTACCAAGTGGGGAGCGCCGTGTTCGCTTCCTTGCGGGACGCGCGTGCAAGCACTAGGATGCTGCGCCGAGCCCCAGTCTAGGTCAAGTCCCACCTCCCCCGCCAGGAGACACCTGCCGACGCCCAGCTTCCCGCCGCGGCAGCGCGGGAATCATCAGATGCGACCTGGCGGGCTTGGCTTGGCAGGTGAGGTTTGTGTAGGACATACATACTTGTCTGTATCATGAATGCCCCGATGCGCTTGCGTTTCGGCATTCTGGTGTCTGCCTCCTCTGTACATCGCAGGAGGGTGGACGGGGCTGATCATGTCCGACATGACACGGCAACTCGTATTGCGAAATGCGCCCCAGGTCTGTTTCCGGACCCTTGAAGCGCGGCTTGCCTGATGGTCCTTCCGCCCCCTTTCGAGTGCCTTTCGAGTCAGGCGTGGCCTCGTCTTCTAGGGCCATCCGATCAGTCGGTCCACTTGCTCGGTGCGTCAAGTGTCCCTTTGACATGTGTCTCATGTGGAGAATTGACATGCCATGATTTATTCTACTCGCCTTGCTCCCTGCTGTGGTCAGACTGCGAAGGGGGTTAGTCTTGTGCTGTACAACGCGAGATCAGCCTCGAACTTGAAGCTTCGAGCTTAACGAGCATCGAAACAGGCAGTGCACGGAACCGAGCCGCAGCTGTCCAAGTACAACAGTAGAATGCATCTCTTGCGGCAAGCGAGCCTCGGAACGTAAAACGATATATTCCCCGTCAGTGCTGTAGCCGCCGTCCGTCCTCTCAGCAAACCCTATGAGAAAATACCCAAGACAAGCACAACCCTCCCACAATCCCCTGCCGAGTCCTCGGTCGGTATCTGCCGATTTCACTCAAGTCGAGGGTCACGCTCGAAAAGTACTGAAATGCGTAGCGCCCAGGCAGATTGTGTTGCACCTCGGCCGTCGACCGTGTGGACACGTCTTACCGGAGGGCATCCGCAGGACGATTGATTCATCGTCGAGACCAACACATCGACCTCCACTATCAAAGGAACCCGCAATTGAGGGGGCCTATCCCTGGGGACGAGGATAGGCTGGAATAAACCCTCCAAGAAAAACCTCGTAAACCTTTTGCAGCGTTGATCAATAAATGTCACGTATAATAATATCCAAAACTTTAGCAACTGGGCTCAGAACGGGCTGGCCCCTTCGCCGCGGCAAACAGCGCGCCCAAGCTTAGGAGAAGAACAGTCGAAAGTTGAAAAGGTGGTATCAACCGAGAAGCCACGTGGTGACGCCCTTAACGCCCAGAACGCCGCTTTCGTATGACATGAAGAGTCGAAGGATGTGAGCTGCTGGCTCTTAATGAAGGCAAAGCCTGCATTGGGAGGTACCACACGGCGCCCTTCGCAGGTCGGTGGCCAGCTGGGCCCTGCTTTGGTAGCCTCGCATAGTAAAGCGTGTAGGCGACAAAGCATCTACTTCCTGAGGACGGCGTCGTACAGGCTAGCCAAGCCTGTGATCGCCGCGCCCGTCAAGATGCCCTTCCACTCGCCATATATGGCCGAGTTGATGCGGTCGATTGACTCAACGTTGATAAGACCACCAAAGGTCACCTTCTGTCCGAAGACGAGGAAAGAGACCAGGGCCTTGGCGATGCTGAACGTCAAGGGGTCGACGTTGTAGTCAGGCTGGGCGGCCCTGCCGCGGCGCGGGGTGTGGCTGGCGGCGCTCAGGTTGTAGAAGTAGCCGACAAGGGAGGGAATCACCACCGAAGTCGCGAGCCACGTGAGGACCGGAGACCAGAAGAAGGACGAGAGGACCACGAAGACGTCAGGGACGTAGACAGGGTAAGGGTTGGTGTTCAGCAACGGCACAGAGGGCAAGGTGAAAGCGAAGCTGCCGGGAAGGACCTCGGGGCGCAAAGAGTAAAGCTCAAAGGCGGCGACGGTGAAGATGATGGACGTCACGGTAGACAGAGAGTCCCGAACAGCGTGCGTGCGCTCCGTGATTCCGGACTCCTGGTAGATCGAGTTCACGCGCTGGCGTACGGCGACGGTGTGGCGGTCAACGACCTCGGCCACCTCGGCAGGCGAGGCCGGGAGGGGGATGCGGTTGGCCAGAGAGAGATTGCGAGCCGGAGTGCGCGCGACCAGGGCAGACGATACTGGGCTCTCGTCCTGCTCGGAGCTGCTTCACCCGTTAGTCGACAAGCCACCACGAGGTCCAGAGAGCACCAGGCGCGTCCTGTCGCGTCCTGTCGCCCGGTGCGCTCTGCTTGATGGAAGATGACTTACTCAACACCCACGATTTCGGCAGCAGTCCTCGTAGCGCGGCGCTTCACGACCTTGAGACCTTCCTTGACGTCGAGCTTGGCAGTATCCTTCTTGGTCGGCGAGCCGGCGGCCCTGGCGCGACTGTTGAAGTATGGGGCAACCTTGGGCTCGTCGGCGAACTTGTCGGCGTTTTCGCTGAGGAACTCGTCAAGGGTGACCTCTAGATCGGCCTTCTTCTGACCTTCGTAGCTGTAGACCGCATTCAGATCAGCACAGTTTACTTGCGATCGCTGGTTTCCCGTCGCGTCGCGAACCCGTCGCATTCAACGCGACGCAAGGGCCAGCCGGTTGGTGCGCCGGTTGATATGACTCTCGAGCAGATCTCGGAGGGCGGGAGCGCATGATGTGAATTACTTACCCTTGCAGGCCAATGTGCTCAGCGATCTCGACAAGGTCGGACTTGCGCTGGCGCTGGAGCCACGCGTTGGAACCGGACATGGTGGACATTCGAAACTGTTAACGGGAGGGTTGACGCGTATCAATCGAGTCGCGTAGGTGACGCGATGAAGTTTGCGTAAGATGCAGTTTTATTGAGCTTGTGGATGTTGGATGAACAGGGTCTCGCTGCTGGGGCGTTCAAGGGAGCTTGGATGATGGTATCGCGATGTGTAAGTTGGAGCTGGGGTTCGAGGTTGGGGTTATTTGGCGGTGGCCGAAGCGCTGCCCCGATGTCCTATTGTTTACATGGGCGGGGTGGGCTTGTTTTGGTTGTTATGGCGAGCTCCGCATTAGGAAAGAGCTCCACCTCCGCCTTCCCGCTGACGGACGCTGAGTGTGCCCAGGGGCAGGGGGGCCTTGGCATCCACCAAGCATCCATCCACCTTACCTGCACGGGCACCTCGATCTGTCGTCTTCAGTTGCACTGGCGAGAGGGAACTCATACTACTAGTAGGGCCTTTGGCCAAGTGAATGCTCCTTCAAACGCGCATCTACAGCTCGTCGTCTACAAACCCCACGAACCTCTCCTGTCCCCGTGGAACTAGCCTCACCGGTATATGCTCCCCTGGTGGTAGCTTCAGCGTCAGCAAGGAGGAAACCTTCCCCATCTTCTCTCTGAAGCGACCCTGGGCCTTTTTGTAGAGCGCTCGCCTCTCGTCCTGGCTCATCTGTGAGACTTCGGCGTCGCTTGCCCACTCGTCGACTGCAAGCTCAATGCTATGCCGCTGAAAGACCACGGCCATGGCGGCCAAGATCTCGGCCTGGGCGATTCGCCGGCCAATACAGCTCCGTGGTCCATCACCGAAAGGCAGATAGGATCCAGGCTTTGGCTTGAACATGCTGTCGCTCGTGTCGGCAAACCGAGAGCTGTCGTTGTCCTCTTTAGTTACCTCTTGTCGTTCGCTCTTCCCAGCTAATCTATCGCTTTCTCGGTACCAACGCTCCGGGAGATAGTCGTCCAAATCATCAGCCTTGCCTGTTACGCGGCTCGGTTTGGTCGGCCAACCGTTGGGGTTCCGATGAGCTGAGACTAGGACAATGAGGAGATGAGCGCCCGGCGGCAGGGTCACAGCCTCGCCCTTGATGTTGACAATGCCGTCTCGCTCTGGGTTGACATAACGGGGCAGCTCGCCGAACGCTGGCACCACTCGCAATGTTTCATGCATAGAGGCACCGACCATGGAAGCACCTAGCGGCTGGATGATGTCGGCATACTCCCACGCACCAGGGTCGCTTTCACGGCCCAGTATTGCGTCAATGTCCCGTTGTACCAGCCGTTGAGCTGATGGTGTAGCTGCCAAATGGGCCAGGGAGAAGTGTACTGCATTAGCCGTCGTATCGTGGCCTGCCAGTATCAAGACGAAGGTGTTGCCTTCGATCTCCGAGTAGGTCAGCTGCGGCACCCTGTCGTTCTTCTCTGGGGCGGCAGCCGCGTATTTCGTCTTGACCAGGTGGCCGACAAAGTCCATTCCCAAATCCTTCGCGCCGTCCCGCGCATCCTCGGCTTTGATCTGGATGAGCTCTTCGACGTATCGATCATAGTTGTCGCGGGCCTCTGCCGAGTACCTCGTTCCTTCCAGGGGCAGAGCCCGGAGCAACCAGCGAGGCGCGATCATCTGCCAGAAGATCGTCCCGATATTCCCATCCAGTGCTTCAGCAAAGCTCATGCTGTACCCTTTCGGGATCTCGTGGCCGGAGAACTTTGCAAGTCGCGTGTCTACACCTCTTGGGAGACTCTGACCAGGCCAAAGCATTCTCAAGTCAAACCCCACATACCCAATGACATGCAGAGCAAAAGTCCACGTCTTTTGGTGAAGGGTCGTGATGGTATCGAAACTTGGCGCTCCGTCGTTCCTCGTGGTCAAGGCTTCCGTCATGCTTTGTGCTTGCCTCACGGCCTCGCTGAAGACTCGCCCGACGTTGCGCTCCGTGAACGCCGGCGCTGTCACCTTGCGGTGTCTTCTCCAGGTATCTCCATTGGCGCTGACAACGTTCTCGCCATACTGACGCAGTATTTCATATGCTTCGTGAATCTTGGGAAACTTCTCGCGCTGCTGGCTTACTTGATGGATGACCTCGGGACTGTCGGTGAGAACAAAGATCTCGAATGGTGACACGACCACGAACGTCTCTCCAATTCTGCCGAATGGCTCATGGAGGTTCTTCCACGACCAATCTTCCAGAAGGATGCTGCGGCCCGGTCAGCAACGTCTGATACATGTTCATCTCGCCCTTCTCGGCAACTGACTCTATCCATTGTTCCCACCAAGCTTTAGGCAGGGACCTCACGATAGGCTCCCACAACATGGATGTCACCTTCCACTTGACCGCGAGTGGGGAAAATGCTGTGGAAGATGACGGATCAGCAACAAAAACTCTGTGGCCAAACACGCGTTGCCTCGACTTACGGGCCAGTATGTACGGCAGGCCAGTCTTCTTTGTGGCCTGAACGTTTTTGTAGAAGCTCCATGCTGCAGAAATCACGAAAAACACACAATGAGCGGCTGCTCCGCCTCCGAATACGATTGCCAGTGAAGAGAGCATTGGGTTGGTGTTGAGAGTGCTCGGGATGAGAAGCGAGCCTGGAAATATGTTGATTCTTGAGAAATTGTGCCCGGCAGGCGGACCTTTTGATCTATTAGAGCTGCTTCTGTTAACGCTGGGCAAACGCCCGGACCGGGGACGCCGCCACGTAAGGGATGCATGCTTCTGCCGCTTCTATTGATGCGATCCCATGTGCGCTTTCCGCCAAGATCGATGCGCGCCTAACGTCATGTTGGAGGAGTGAGACATTGAATCAATTCACCAGCCTTGGCTGTGTCATTGTTCACTTCCTTCAATTTGTTTCAAGTGGCGGGCGGTTAGAACGTTACGTTGAGGCCCTGGTATGCCATCCGGGACCATGGCACTGCGTCACGGATGTGCATCAATTCATTTGACAGAAGTGACAGTGTCTGCACTGGGCACTGGGATATTACTCCTCGGAAGCGCTAAACATCTTCTCGAGCGTCTTTCTTTGTCGCCAAGCATCGCTTTTGGAGAACAATAGGTACAAGCTCATATTGTCCCCAAAGGTACCACTTCAGGCCTTCTGGATCACACGTGTAGGGCGCTGTGACTGCATATAATGCCATGTGCTGCTGCTTGATAAAATAATGAAATATCATATGTCACAGCCTGCTGCTGCATCTCTCTCTTCGACAGCGTGAACTGCGATTACCTGTCAACCTCTAAGCTGGCCTCCTTCAATCCTGAACCGATTGCGGACGCCTACAGCTTAGGTGGTAGCTCAGATAAGAGATTTGGGTATTCGTAGCAAGGCAATACACATATTCCAGTGGTCAGCCCGTCCGCTTCGGCCTTGCATGTGACTTTCACTCCACCATGGCCCAGAATCTTGTCTGTGTGCGTAGATTAGGCTCCAGTCAATGTCATTGCGATAACATCCTAATTCGTTCACCCTTCTCATTCGTCTCTCTCAGTCTCTCGACAGAGGCAGGCGTACCCTCACGGCGCAAGTTATTCCGAGCGTTTCCGCCGCTGAATATGGCGCAAATGATATCGCCGGGCAAATAGGCCATGTTGACGTCCTTCATGACGTCGCCAACCGGGCGAAAGGGAGGGGCACCTTCACAAACAACATGGGATGAAGTTAGCTGTTGCTGTTGTCAGGAGGGAACGATTCTGTAGGATGTGGGCTACCAGCTTTTTCGAATAGCAAAGGAACATGGTGAAGGGTACGGTTGATGTACGCTGCGAGCGTCCGTGGCCCGTACAATGGAAGTGGAGGCACCTTACTTTCCCTGAATGCATCCAGTAGTACAAAACTGGGAGTTGCGAACTTGCAACCCTCTTATGTCGTGATACAATGAGTATAGCTGTTCGTCGGGCCTTCGAGTACAACCACCAGCTCACTGGCGGACTCCTCCTGCCTGTACAGGTCTTGCGCAGTGCTTCGGTCAGCATCCTTGCAGCGACGGCCAGCCATAATAGGTCTGCCTTTCCCTTTGACCGAAGATCGAGTACGGAAGAGTGTGATACAGAAAATGGCCATGATGATGGTGATGGTAGGTAAGAAGATTTCTCGGATGGTAGGCACGCACTGTTAAATGCAGATGTTCACCAACAGCTTGGACGCAAGCAGATGGTGCGTCTCATGACGCATTTGTATCAAGTCACTTGACATGCACCGGCGCAACTGGATTAATGTCTCGTTGCAACGAGAACGCCATGGTATCATCTAAATAAAGGAGAATCGAACCTATAGTTGAACGTTAGGGGCATAGTAAATGGCTGTTCAGGAGGGGAAGAAGCACCGGCCGGGTCTGAGGTGGTCATGGAAGGAACTCCAAGGGGCTCTCCTTCCATCTGGACGTCCAGAAGATACCTAGGTAGGTACGTAGGTAGTCACGAATTCTGGATACTCCGATCTTGACCACCCAGATCTGGCGTCAGTGTCACATTTCATACTCTGCATCTTCATAATCCAAGCTACTCCTGGTGACCCCTTCTTACGATGAACTGGACAGAAGGCGCTCTGCAACGCCATTCTAGGCATAGCTCCTCGCGGGCCGACACCATCAAGATGAAGCAGTCACTCGCAAAAGCTCGATTGAAGCTTCGACAAGCCTCTCAAAACCAGCAAGCCTTTGTTGCTTCCTCGAATTCCGTTCCACGTAGTCAAATGCAGCCTCGTACATGTCAACCTCAGACCACGCCGATTCTGAAGCAACCATCTAGAAGCAGCTCATCTTCTGCGCATCCTTCGAACCAGTCGCGCAACACTAAGAGGAAATGGTATCCTGCGTCAAGATCAAGTTTTCAGACCGTCGACCTGAACGAGAAGCGGCGAAAACTCCTGCGGCGAGGTGACTGGGTCGGAACAAGCATCCAGAAACCACTCTCGATTGTATTTCCTGCGCACAATACACAGTCACGCCAGGGCAAATGGGGCTTCAGGGAAAACCTGGACCAAGGAAACAATCGTTGGCGAGAGAGAAAACATTCGACATCGAACCTTCGGCATAATGGCCCCTCCCCAAGAGACGGCTCCCAGCTCAAGGGTATCCAGATCAAGATCGGCAGCCAAACTACGCACTCGTATATAGCCTCAGCCACCGACGCATCTTCACCGACTGAATCTTGGCCTCATGCCGGCCTGGGCATTTCCACTGCTGTTTTGGGTGCTTCATCGTCAGACGACGATCCAGATCGATCCGTGGGCCATCGGCATCTCAGTCAAGCGCATCTAATCCACGTTGCAGCAGGGCTCTCGCCTGAATCGGCATCCCCATCATATCGAAAAAGGAGATCTAACCCGGTACTCGAACGTTATCCTCGCCCATCTCCACCAGGCATGCCGCATGTCGAATCCTCGCCCAGAACCATACACCATCCCGTACCTCGACGTATCGCCCGGTTCCATCGATCAAGGCAATCATTATTCGCTGACTCCACTCCTCTCTACCCACCCGCCGTGAATCCTTTGCTTCAGCATCTTGGCCACCACGAGTTGCGCCGTGATTCAAGTCGAACAAGCCATAGCCACGAATCACTGCCGGAAAGAGGCAACGAAGGGACACCTTTTCCATTATGCAGCCCTCGATACAATTCCCCTCCGCTGAGTGCTTCGTCTCCGTCTGAATCTCGGACCCTTCAGCCGCTACGACAGTTGCCGCACCGAGCGGGTTCAACTGACAGCAAGTCACTGGTGTATGATTCCCTCTCCTCCCATGAATCACAGAACTGCAACTCGGGTTCTCTCCAAGCTCTCTGTAGCCTGAGTCGGGAACCAACCGCCCAGACATCTCAAGTCCGAGAAACGGGCACATTTGGGCCAAAGTATGATGTCGCCGCCTTCACTTCCAGTACATCTGACCAAAGTACTGAAATTGTACACATTGCGCAAAATGTCAAAAATCCTTGGCAGTCAAACAGGCCAGAAGATTGCCAAGCGGAAATATGTCATCCACAGAAACCCTTAGCACGAGCTTTCAACCGCGAAGGTCAGAGTCAGTCGTCTCATGCATCATCTTTCTCCGCAAACGAAGGTACTCCGGCCCTTCCTAAAGAAGAGAAAGCGTGGCTTGACTTTCTCGAATTGGATGGCGACGATGCTACGAGCTCCTTTTGTTGTGAAAATAATCAACCCCCTCACTCGATGGTCGCTGAGTCGAATCACTCTAATGAACTTGGACCTAGGAATATCGGCCCCGAAGCTGATCCGCTAACTTCAGAGAGAGATGATGAGACGATTGCTACCCGGGGGTCTGTCAAATCTTCCACTTCCATGGATAATCTGCCCATGATGTCCTCTCATGCCCCTGGAACTATTTTCGGTATGGACAGGTATCAAGAATTTGAAGAGGATGAGACGGTTTATGGCCCAGAAGAAATTCCAACCATCTTTGACGGTACACCCTGCTGGGGGAGCCAGTCATCCCAGGCTCAGACTACCCCCGTAGGTCACGCCGAAGAGACATCAACAGGTGGTGGTAGCATGGACAACGCTTCATTACTGACTGAAGCAACCGAAGTCCGAAATATCAGCCCAGGCGCGACTGGCGGGTTCTCTTTCGCGCAGCCAAAGCCCTTTGTCGGCCGCTTTGCCAGAACGCCAGCCCCAGGGCCACGTTCCCTCGTACAGCTGAGCATTTTGGAAGCACCGAAGAGGGGTCGCCCGAAGCGGAAGGCAAGAGACGGGAGGATCAGCATTCGAGGCATTGGGGACTACTACGATGACCCGATTGAATGAGAGAGTTGGAGGTCCAACGACTCTCAAGCTCATCGAGGTGTGTTCAGACGTGTGATATCGTGGTCCTGCTAGATATGATAGTCTACACAGGAATAGAAAGGAATGGTCAACGCTTTGTCACGTCTGTAGTACTTGTGTATTTTATCCGCCTCATAATGCGCGGGGGACCATGCCCGTCGTATATCATTGTTGACTTCATACATATAGAAAAAACCGTGAATGTTTACCAAAGGAAAGTCCACCACCCATCTCCTGGTAGCCAGGTCCAGCCGCTACCACCGGAAGCTTGTCCCCTTTCTAATCTAACGATGCATGTTACAGACATAGGAAAATAGGATGGGGATAAGCAGATCCCCGGGTATCAGGCGCACGACGAGATCTTCTAGGAACGACGGTGAGCGCGCAGGGAGCGCTTCCGTCGGCTGTCGAAGTAGCTTTGGAAGCGGTGGTGCTTGCCCTCCTTCCCCTTGCCTGTGTGCGGGGGCTCCTCGGGCATTTCGGCGGGCGGGGGAGCCTCGACCACGGGCGTCTCCGAGGAGACGAGGGTCTCGGTGACAACGGCCGTCGCGGCCTGGGGCTCGCAGAAGGAGACGGTCTCGGTCAGGACGCGGGTCTCGGTCACGGTGACAGGGGGCTGGCAGACCTCGCACTCGGCAGCGCCAGTGGGGCCGGCTGCCGGGACCGTCATGGTGACGATACCGATCTGATCGCCCATGGTGATAGTGACGACGCTGGTGTGCGGCTGCACCTGAGCCTCGGTCTGCTGAGGGGGATTTTGCATGGTGATGGTGGCGGTGGAGATTTGAGGGACGCCGGGCTGAGCGGGGTTCTCCATGGTCACGGTGATGATAGAGGTGACGGGCTGCTCAACAGGAGGCGCCGGTGCCGGGGGGTTCTGAGCAGGAGGGTTCTCGACAGGGGGCTGCGAGGGCGCTGGGGCAGCGACCGGTGCAGGTGTGGCGGTAACCGTGACGATGCTCACGCCGCCAGAGCCAACTGTAGCGACGGCATCAGACGCCAGGACCGTGGTGGTGATTACCTGGCCGCCACCTTCAACAATGTGCGAAGTTACGGCGGGAGCATCGGTTTGAGCAGCCTCCGGGGGAAGAACGACCGTCTGAGTAATGGTCGTTGGCACTTCGACGGTTACAGTAGCGGTGGCCGCAGCGCCCTGGCAAGCGATGAACTGAGACTGGCACTGGGTGAGCTGGATGCCGTTGCCGATGATAGATTGACACTGGTTCAGCTGGATGTTGCAGGCGGCCATGCACGCCTGCTGGAACTGGGGGAAGGTCTGGCCGCCGACGATGAAACCGCCCTGGCCCGGCTGAGGTGCGGGCTGTCCAGGGACCGCGGGGACCGCAGGAGCCGGCTGGACGGCGGGGCAGATGGCTCCGAGAGCCGACTGGAAGACGAAGAAGGTGATCTGCTGCACGATAATGACCGAGGGCTGGGTGATAATTTGCGTGGAGACGAGGGTCTCGGTCTCGGTAGCAGCAGCCTCGGGAGGAGCTGTGATTGTCTGCTCGCTGGTGACGACATTGGTCACTGTGATGTTGTTGTCGAGGACCTGAGTGAAGGTCTCGACTTGGATGAGAGTGGCGTTGGGGAAGATGAGGTTTCTGTCTGCGGTGACACCGGGCGAGGTCTCAATGACAGAGGACGTTGCGTTGAGAGCGAGGGAGGATGTCTCGGCTTCAACAAAGGCCGACGACTCTGAAACGATAGCGGACGAAGTCTCGACGGCTTCGACGATAGAGGAAGTTTCGTTGAAAATGAGGGAAGAGGTTTCAGCTTCAGCCAAGACTGAAGATTCGGAAGCGATGGCGGACGAGGTCTCAACGGCCTCGATAATGGAGGAAGTCTCAGCTTCAGCCAAAATCGAGGACTCGGAAACAATGGCAGACGAGGTCTCTACAGCATCGATCACATCGAGTGCAGAACTGACTGCGTCGACGCTGGAGGTAGTCTCGACAATGATGGTGGGCACCTCCTGGGCGACGGTCGAAGAGACCAGATCGACGGCAGCGGTCGTGTCGAGGGTGATGTCTTCGGCATCGTCGACGATGGGCGCCGGCGGAGGATCAACGATCAGCTCAGGCGGCGGCTGAACCGCCTCGATGGGCGCAGTCGAATTGCTTGGGTCGAGCACGGGGACAGGGTTAACGACAATCTCTTGGCCTTGCCTTAGGGTCTGAGAAAGAGCCGAGCTGGCGAAGACCAACGTGACCGCGGTGGTCTTGGTGTTGAAGATCATGATGAGTGACGGAGGAAGCCGTGTGGCGAAAAATTGAGAGAAATCGACCTATCGAAGGAAAGAATGGAAGAAGGGCTCGCCGAAGGAGCGGGGTGACCTGGCACCAAAGAAGAGAATGAGAACCTGACGAAGAGAAAGGAAGGTAGAGGGAATATTCCCCGAGGGCACACTGCAAGATGAGGACGTCGAGAGAGCGATGAGGCTACTGGACAACTTCATCCGGTGATGGGTGGCAAGGAAACCTGTCGTCTAAATACCACGGAAGAAGGTAGCTAGAACGATCAAGATAGGGGAAGAGTCATCCCATGGGATTGGAACATCAGCCCACCAAGCGCACCTCCAGAGCTTGCCAGTGGTTCTCGGGATGGCCGCGTTGAGACGACATCGTGAGACGCCGCA
Organism: Furcasterigmium sp. R96-07A1; assembly: GCA_037042015.1. Classification (NCBI taxonomy): domain Eukaryota; kingdom Fungi; phylum Ascomycota; class Sordariomycetes; order Glomerellales; family Plectosphaerellaceae; genus Furcasterigmium; species Furcasterigmium sp. R96-07A1. The sequence goes on from JAXQJP010000346.1 coordinate 386,650, forward strand.
CCAGGCAGCTTGGCTACCAGGAACCAACGAGGCTGAGCTTTGCAGGTTCTCTGGGCAGCCTACGGAGCTCGGCCTGGATTTGATGTGTGACTAGGATGTGACTCGTATGCCCTGGGGATCTCTGTTTCGATTCATCAGACGAAGCCTGCGCCTCACCACCCCACAAGGAATGACAGTCTGCCAAGGGCCGCCGAAGTTTCTCGAGTAGTGGTTCCTGATTTCCAAATGATCGCTTCCGAAGGGCTTGGCAGATAGGACGAGGCTTGCCCTGGACTCGAGGTTCCGCCCAGTTGAGTTCGTCAGGAGGAATCATCGCAGCTCTGGCCACAGCCCGCACCAACAGACCTTGGTGTCAATATCCAGATTCATTCAGTATCCTTCAAAATTGATACCATACAGCCAGAAGAAAAGCTCACTAGTTCTGTGTTTCACTCTGGTCTTTGGGCGTCAACCTTGTCTGGCCAACCGTCGCTGGGAGGTCGAGTCGGCGACAGACCAATCGCATTTGTGTACTGGCACGCGACTTCTGAATGCGGACGTCAGTGCCGGGGTTTAGGGTGCGTTGTGCCGATTGCTAACGGTTCGCGGCAGTTGGGTACTCGCATCGTGCAAGAAGCACTTCGAAGGCGGTGGGTAGGTGGAAGGGTCCATCATCCATGCATGCGAACGTCGCTCCGAAGATGAAGCATGGCGGCATGATCGTCTCAGGGTTCTGGGGTCCAATTGTCGGGAGGGCAGGACCAATCAGCGTAGGTCGTTTGATGACATAATGCAATTAGAAACCCAGCCCCTGAACCTCTTCGGCCCCCTGGTTCTGTCTGAGCGTCCACGGCAGGATCCCATCTTTCCCACTGCCCAGGCCAGCATGAGAACAATCGAGAGCTCTGTTTGACGTAAATTGCTCTTGCGGTGCCGCACCAGCTTATCGCGGGGTGAGGCGATGCCCAAGTGTCTCGGAGGGTATGGAACCCGAGCCCCTGACAGCACAAAACAGACAAGCCCGCCCCTAATCGCGAGTCTTGCCTTTGCTGGAGGATCTCCTGTTGAGTACTGAGATTCGAACCAGCAGGATCAATGTGAACCTGGGCCTACCGCTGACATGCACGTGTGAGAACCAATCACGGCGCCTATGTAATATGTCACTAGCTATCATCTCAACCTGTCCCAACATCGAATCGTGATCGCCATGCCGCCCAGGAAAATCCGTCCCAAGCCGGGACGATCACATACGACCGGGGAGGTATGGTTGGATGGGGCCACTGAACACTTGACCTACGCTGTACATTGTTTCTTGGCGTTACGAAAACCCGCCGCAGGTGATATGTTCTTCGTTGTCCGTGAGCTTGCCCATGAACGAGGCGGAGCCGCTCACCTGACACGAGCTGCGTCGCATCACAGCCCGTCGCATCTTTACCCAGAGATTCTCTCCCGAGGGACGTCTGCCGACGTGACAAGATAGATATGGGATGAAAACCAACCACCCAGGCACGATAGCACCGATGTCAAGCCTAGGCACGATGACCCTTTCGACGATGGTTGACTCAGGATAGCGCCGCTTATGATCCTGAACCTCACCGGCCTGCACACTGCGTCTTAGATGGCCGTGTGCGATATGATAGTATATTGGCGTGATTCCACACGGTCAAGGGGGTATTCACATATTCCTCTCCCATCCCATATCCCTGGCAATGCCGCCCCCGGATGCCACCTAGGCACGCAACGCCGTTCGGACCATAGCCCGTCTGATTGGGCCTGTCCGGGCCATCACTTTTAGATCGTAAAAGAACCCATAGCCCTCCTGGGTTCCAAGTCCATTCCCTTCTTGAGAACACCGACCCGTGTATCCAGGTTCGGCCGACAACCAACCCTATTAATTCTCACGACAAGAGGGAAAGAAAGGCGTTGAGCATGAGGTCTAATGCTCCTGCTCGTAATTCTGTGTGTAAGATAGAAGCCAACGGCAGCCACAGAATTTTGTAAGGGCTTCCATCTGTCGTTGTCTTAGGCGCCCTGGTTCCAGGCTCGCTCCAGGCTTTTACCACTTCGTGCCAAAGGGGAAGAATTATCTGGTGAATCGCTGCGAGCGAATGGCTTCATGATGCCCGATAAGATATTCCGCGACCTTCCACCGTTGTGTCGTTTGATGGTACCTCCGCTGCCGGACGATGCTATGTCTGACTGTCCAGACACGTGTCTCATGGACTGCGAAACCTCTCTGCCTCTTCGATGTTCGCGACTACGTCGAGATGATGGTTGGGGCTCGGCGGTAAAGTCGCTTCCAGCTGACCCTGGAGGTTGCAGGGTATCAAAATGTGGCGAGGTATAGGTTTCAGGGGACGACACAGTCATGGAGGGCGTGCCGTACGATGCATTGGCGGCATCTAGCAAAGCACTGTGCTCAAGTACATCGGCCAGGTCCGATACCGAAGGCGAGGCAGATTCTGGAATGCGCGAGCTTTCAAATTTTGCATGACAGATGTCGGTTCTCCGTTGAAGACCGATACACATCTCGTTGAAGATGAGGACGTCATCTCCACCGTCACTGGTGCTAAGCATCTGCAATGACACTTTGTTCGCCGCCGGGTTGACTTGCGTCCAGAGCTTGACCAGTGTGGCGAAGTTGCGGGCGTGGTCGATGAGGTGAGGTAGTGCCGGAAAACCTTCACGAGCGTTGGGTGAGAGGCGTGCGTGAATGGCGATGGGGGTCGAATGGGAGGGCCCCAAGGCCGTCTTGGTGCGGTCGACTGGAATGGCGCAGATGGCATCAATGTAGTCCCTGATAGACTGGCGTTGTGCGTTGAGGAACTTGTTCATTGGTTCCATCCAGTCTTCTTTCTTACCAAACGTCGTTAGGTTACCCAGAGCTTGCAGAGCCTTGGCGATGAGGGTGAATGTGCGCTGGGCTCGAGGCCTGGGGTAATCGTTTAACAGACCGAATAGCTTCGGACTGAGAATCGCCGGACAGATGAACCGGAGGAATAGAAAACTCGATACACTGGTGTAGGTGACAGTCCTGAGCCAATCCCCGTATCGGTCTTCCGCAACAGCGCGGACGTATTTGAGAATCGACCGCAGCTCTGGCGGGCACTTCGTCGGCTCTTTGCTGATGCATTGCCAGATCTCGGTAGCCATCTGGAGCAGGCGATCCCAGTTCTGTTGAAGGTTTTCTCCGGGCTTCATTTTGCTCGGATCCACCTCGCAGTTGGGGTCCAGCTCGTTGATCTCATTCACCTTGGCGGCCAGCATTAGTTCGAGGTATTCCTTGCCAGCACGTCTCATGTGGAACTCCAGCGCTTGCGTCAGCAGAGTGTTGCCCCTGAACAATAGATTGGCCTCTCCGGCGAGTGATCGGCCAGTCTCTCTCACGAAGTGTTCGCGATCAGTTGAGGACTCGAGCGACTCGTTCGACTTCAGGCGGCTGCTGAAGCGATACTTCTTCATCTGAGACTGGCTGCCGACGCCGTCAATCTCGTCTTCAACGAGCGTCTGCAGCCACTCGTTGGCTTGGCCAGACACCTGGAAGATGTTTAGAAATATTTCGGAGAGCTTCCTTAATTGCCCGGGCAGCGCGCCGGCTATCTGTGTAGTGAGGCCCGAAGGAAAGCTGTGCAGTAGGGTGGAGAGCTCCGAGTATTCCTTCGAGTGAAGGATGACGAGCTCTTCGTGGTGCACTTTGATAAGCATCGTCCCCAAAACTTGCTGGTGCTCATCGTGTATCTCGAGCCACCGATCTGAATCCTTGCCTCGTTCGACCTGGTCTAAAGCAATGTCGACCGAGCCACAAGGGGTTTCGGAGAGGTTGCTGAATTTGGAAAGGTTCGTGGTAGCCTGAAGCTGTGGGTGAAATGTATCGAGGTTTCCGTCGACTCGCTTCAGGATGACGGAAAGAAAGGGCATGGTCGGAGGGAGATCATGAAACTGATACTCCTCTCTCCAGTATGGATTCTTGGTACCGCACTTCAGAGGGGTGCGGGCTCTCACTTCGCCGTCCAGTATGACTTCGGCATAGTAATTGCCCACTAGCGGATCGGAGTCGTTCTTGAACGGTCGTTCGTTCCTCTCGGCGAAGGATGTTCCGTCTGATGAGCCTAGCTTCGGCCGAAGTTTTGCTTCGGTCACTCGTACAGTCAGAGTCTTTTCGACCCTAAAGATTTCACCTGCCAGCTCGGCTTCGAGATCAAAGATCTCGGTGACTTGTCCCGTGCCTGGTGGATCTAGTTGGTAGATATCTGGCAAAGCAAAAGCTCTGAGGAGGACGAACCACACTTCAAAGAGCAGGCGATTTTCGAGTGCAATGTAGACAGGGCGAAAGATTGACAATTGCGTCGACAAGGTGGAGTAATGGGGGAATATGGCAATGCAGTGCTCGTCATCAAGCACCGACTTGTCCAAGTGTTGAATCGCACATCGTGACAGCTGTGACAGCTCAACAACCGCAATGACCGAGTCTCCGTCCGTTGTAGTCAACCGAATTTCTCCGTTCTCCTGTAGTAGACACGACACAAGTCTCCAAGAGGTCACTGGGGACCTGAGGTCTCTCGTAGACGGCCTTTTCACAATGGCACGCGGAGAGCTTGCGAGACCCTTGTCCCACAAGCGGACTTGGCCGACCTTGATCAGATTTGTCGATGACGCTTTGGGGCCTGCATTATCAGAGCTCCGTGTCCTCAAAGGCGGCCTGACCGTCGTGGTGGGAGTTGTCGACCTGGTGCCATTAGACAGTTTCACCTTTGGTGGGCGTAGTTGCTGCCAGCACAGCAAAGCTGCCAGCCACAAGTCCCTTTCCTCGGCTACGAGTGGATGCAACAAGAGCTCTGTTTGGGCCTGTTGTGGAAGGGCATAGGCGATTTCCAAGCAGCGCCGGGTTGAGTCGGCAAGATCCACAGGCGAGACCCTGCAGCCTCGCAGGTCTATGACCAGAGCCGAATGAAATGGCCCGTTGAGGCCGGAATCGAACATCAGTGAGCCTCTTTCTTCGTCAACATAGGCAATACCCTTTGTCCAAGGACCTGCGTGCTCAGCCTGGTACTCGACCTCACCTCGCATACGCCCACACAGTGTCTTCATTAGCAGAAGGACCTTGTTTGCATCCTCCGTTGGCACGGGGATCGGCAAGGAATCCACCGAAGGGGTCGATAATTGCGGAGAGGTTGGCCTGGATGACTGGCGCTTCACGAGACGCCTCGTGGATCCCTTCTTCTCCCTCACGCTCCCAGTCGATATGTCCGACGGCCGAGCAGGAAGTGGCGGTGGCGGTCTATTGTCGTCAAGGAGCGACTGTGAGCCGGCAGAAGAGAAGGAACCAACGCGATGGCGGCCCTCGACAGCAACGTGCTGGCGTAGGGCGCCGTCCATCGTGTGTGTCCGGGGACGGAAACTGGCACTCGTCTGCCTCGCAGGAGGGCTCGAGGAAGAACTGTCGTATGAATTACCAAACGACTCGTGAAAGACGACGCCTTGGCGACGAGCGACATCGCCAGGGCGCGGGATGGATCGAGGGGAGCTTTGCGGTGAGGTCGAACCAAAGCCGCGAGCCACGTGCGAAGAGTGCGGCCCGGGGTCCTGACCGACGGTGTCTCTCTCGGGCATATCAGGCGTCACAGCACGAATGGTGTTATGGCTGGATATCGTGGTGCGATAGGTCGTACGTAGGTTAGATGCCGATATGCGCTCCATCGGGCGGGACGAATGATCGAGGGACGAGCTCGGTGGCCATTCTAGCGGCGGCGTCGTGTTGTGAGTCCCCAGGCCGCCACCACTGTTGCTGCTGTGGTAGCGTTGTCCGTCCATGGCTGGTGGCGGCCTGTTCATTCCATGGTCTGACGGCATTCACAGAGTCCCACTCAATCGGGGATTGGTCGTGATCCTTGTCGCACTGAATGGTCGCACGGGCTGGTGTCTCGCGGAAACCCCTTCCGTGGAGCGTCGGCCCAAACGAAGGAATCCTGAAGGATCGTGTATCGTCAGTCGAAGGAGTCACTTGGAGTGACCAAAGCAGAGGCTGAGATCTAAGACAGGGCCGGGTTCCTGGGTATATCGAGCTCGATGCGCTTCAAATCGAGCATAGTCTTGTATCGGACAGCGGAGCGATATGGTTCTTGCGGCATATATAGCAGAAGCTCGTCGGGCAGGTATAGTTGTCGTTCGGGGGTTGGCTGTCGCAAACCGTCAGGATGTAGCGGGGCGCCTCTGAATCGACGAGAACAATCGGGGATCCCAAGCTCCCAGGTCTGGACGTAGGATAGGCCAAGGGATATACGCAATGAGATCGGACGTGTAGCCGTAGGGCGAAGAGTTGACGGTGTTGTTTTGCTTGTGGTATCGCTGAAGGGTAGGTTGCAGGTTGCTCGGACCTCCTGGGCTCGCTGAGGTAGTCAAAAGTTAAAGCGCAAAACGGCAATCCGTCGCGCGGCTTTCGAACAGAAGAGGCAGAGCTCTGAGCAATAAGGTTGGCGGTGCCTGTTTCCGAGTCGGCTGATGCTCGGAGATCACGAGAGAGCAGGTGCTATTCGTAGGTAGGTTGTTTGCGGAGAGGCCTCGGACGAGGCGAATGGTGCGGGGAGTCCGAGCAGAGAGGATGCTTTTGGGTACTCATTCGATGCCGTAAATCTCGAGGTACGGCGAGGTACGTAGGAAGTTCGAGGGGTAGGATTCAACTGACAGAATGCGAGGCCTGTCGTGAATCGGAGTCGAAAAGGTACTGAGGTCGCTCGGTTGTGAAGGCCACTTCCTCACGTCAGTGCATGAGGTGTCGGGTGGTCGCTCCCGTCCCCAAGCACAGGCAGGTGGAGTACATGGAACGGTGTGGGATTTTTGATCGCGACTGGGAACCCATGGACGCCGCACGGTATCTAGCGGGCGGGGCATATCCAGCTGGCACGCTACAAGGCCGGAAGGCTTACTAGAGGTAGAAGACACTTGGGCACCACCAACCTTGCGTGTGCTTAACACCGCCCTCGATTTGAGGAGGAGCAATTCTTCCCGACTTCTTTCCCTTCCGTCCACGATGAAAATACTCGTCCACGTCAAGAGTCCCTTTTACGAGGTAGTCAGGCAGTGGCAGCCTTCTCTTCTTGGTTGCGGTGACCATTTCAAAGCTGCGAGGATCAACGCTGCTCCTGTTATTGCACATTGGCATTACGGTTCCACTGCCATCTCGCTCTCCTCCACAGACACGGCCTCGCCGTCGCCTGGATCCCTTCCAGGTATTCCAAAAGACTTTTTCTTATTCATGGCGAGCGTGCTTGCTCTTCTTCTTGTAGGCCGCCTATCAAGCAGTGTCGAGCAGGCAAAAATACCTCCCCATCTGTCCAGGACTGCCGCTCATTTCCCAGGGGCCTGATCTTACATCGATTGTGGACGAGCCACTCCGCCCTGATTTCCGGAAGGATTGACGACGGTGATGCTTGCCACTGCGGACGGGCAATCTAATTTCAATACGATTTGCCTAGGCTCGTTGACTGATGCCCCTATCCTCGGCATCTGCTAGGCGCCCTTGTAATACAGTCGTCGGTCTATTATAGGGCCTCTCTGACTGCATTATCGCTGCTTCTAGGCTGATTAATCCTTTACGCTGCCTGGCTCCAGGGCGGCAGGAGAGAAAAAAGCAAGCGCAGCGCGTACTAGTAATGCGATTAGGACGATTGCCTACGGTCACGGCGGCTGATGAGACCTGTCATATTGTCATGATATCGGGCGAGGCACAATACGTGCCAACCCTGCGTTGGACGGACGGGGGCACCATGTGCATCACTCTCACTCTCACAAGCCGAGGAGGGCAGTCCAGGGCCGGGTCAATCCCCTCACTCAAGTGCTGTGCCTCAGTCTCGTGCAATACTAAACTAAAAAAGGGCACTATAAACCGTCTACGGGATACACCCAGCAACATGAAATCGACGCCTACGGCATAGTTCATATGGAGCAAGGAGGTATCAATTTGCCGGTACGCACAAGTAGTCATCTTTCCGACGCTCCTTGTAGCCTTGCATCGTCCAGATATAAGGGACGATGTAATTTCGAGACACCCTTCAGATTGGTATGGCTTGCTAGGCATGAAGGCCTTACAGGAGTAGGCCGCCGCCCTCCGAAGTTCATCAGCGTAGGTTCGCCCAAAATATACAGACGACAGGATACATCAATGCCAGCCTCTGTCAGTATTCGGATGAAGGCTGATTCCCGGAATTTCCCCACACAGACACCCGCGGTATCTTCGACCCCTTCGTCACCTCGCCCTAGTCGAAGGATATGTCCTTCGCTCTGGGAAGCCACGTCGCTGGGTCATACTATTGCCAAGGGGTATCGCATTCATCTACCGCTGTCCTGCCAGACAATGATATCGATCAATTAAGGCACATGGTCTCGTAGCTACATTTATGAAGTGCCACAGCCCTCAACACGTCTTCCTCCCGGAAGGATACTTGGACGCAATGGAGCTGCAGGAGAAACAAGTTCGGGTGGACCCGAGACAGCGTCGTGGTGTTCCACCATGTTCATACTGTTCCATGTGCCGAAGTGTATCGTATGGGCATGTCTTTCATGAGGAACGGGGGCGTTCGCGACCAGCATAGATACTCGGTTGCGGAAGGTAACTGCGGGCATGCTTCGCCCAAGGAGATCCAGCGGTGACTAAGAGTGAAAATAAAGAAAGACAGAAATCAGAGTATCAAGTAGAGAAAATAGCCATCGTCGCCTTGTCTGGTATCACTGTGGTTAAAATCATGTCCTTAGCCTATTCTCTGAAGTGCGGTTCACTTGGATCCGGCTTAGCCAGACTGTGATGTGACTCGATATGTCGTCAACGAGACGGGCCCTCGATGGGGCTAACCGGGAAGCTGCGCGAAGCCCCAAAGTCCGTACTGCCTGTTCGTCGCAACGCCTGTGACATTGTCTCAATGTTAATATCCCCCGTGCTGGTTGGATGATGGGACGAGATAGGACTACCGGCGCCTCCTATGGGCTTCCGTACTGGCGATAGCTCGACACCTTTGATTGAGCCTGGATTGCTGGTTGGGGGCGATGTCCCCGGCCCTTCTTGAGAGGATACAGGCGAACGGATGGGAGAAGGTGATCGGTTCGCGGAGAGCGAGGTCAAGCCTGCTAAATGCATCGAATCACGGGAGGCTGCCGCGGCAGATCCTCCCGTGTGCTCAGCTTGAACTACGTCGGCAAAGGAGATGAAGCTCAGCCTCCGGACGTCGGCGGCATCAAGAGAGCCGTAGTTGGAGGCATTGTCTGTCTCCCGGTCGGCGAGAGAGCTCAGGTCTTCGGCCCAAGAAGCGGCCAGTTGCTCGTAAGACTGCTGCGCGGAAGCCTGGTTGACACCGCCGGTCACTGCGACGGACGCGGGCTGATGTTGTGCGTGAGTGACGATCTCGACGCTGTCGGGGTTCAGTCGTTCGTCGGTGATGGCTTCGGAAGAGGCATCGAGGACCGGGGGAATGTGGTTCTCGGTTTGGATGTGGGATGGTATGGCGGGTGACTGGGACGTCAGAGCTGTAACAGTATCCACGTCACGCTCAAAGATCTGAGACCCTGCGGGCGAAGCTACACGAGGGGAGCCGGTAAGGTTGCGGCCAGGCGATGCGGGCATGAAGGGCTGGTGTTCACTGCGGGTGGGGGAGCTCGTTGAATGAGTTGTCGACGACAATTTCGAGGATTCGCTCTGTAGAGGCACAGGTCTGGCGGCAGAGGTTGAGCCCGCCATTGAGGACTGGTTCTTTGAAGCGGTCGCCTCTTCCCTCTTCTTGCCGAACCCAAACAGAGATCGTTTCTTCTTGGCGTCCTTGGAGTCGTCTTCGATGTGTTCTTCGGTTCGCTCTTCGGGCCGCGGTGTAGCTTCGCCGCTGTCCTCTGTTGATTTGTTGCCGAGTTCTAAGATCGCGGGGCTGTGTTCGAGCTGTTGCCCCGCCGTCACGGGCATACCAGTTGCAAGGCTCATGGTGCGCCTGGGTCCCAGGCACTATTGGTGCTCGAGTGCAGCGCCCAGATGCCGATAGTTGTCTGCTTCCAACTAAGTACCAGCTGGATGTTGCGTCGTCGAGTAGTCGTTTGTAGGCCGTGCTTTGAAGCGGTTAGAACGACAGTGGATATATCCAACGGCGGACGAGAACGATCAAGTCAGAGGCAGCTGCCCCCTCACAGCTGCAAGAAGAGGGGAGGGTTTGTCGCTGGGACAAGAGGACCAGAGCGGGCAGACTCGGATACGTACTCACCCGAAAACCAGGGTTGGATTGCCTAAAATATGCAAGTCGATCAAGGCCGCAGTGCTGTGTCGCCAAAGGTATCAGGGGATGAAGTTGAGTCCGACCCGGAGGGAGTTGCGATGCAACGGAATCAGGCACAACTAGCTGAAGGTGCCCTGAGTAGGTGGGCTCGCGTCGTAGGGGAAGACGTTCTCTTTAGGTCGACGGACTGGCTGATTGAAGGTGAGGGTGTCGGGGCGATGGACCTGTGACGCAAGAAAACAGGGCGGGCTGACCAGACAGAATTGGGCTTCCTCGTGAGTGGTCGGGTTGTGACGACTCGAAAGGGAGCCAGGAAGAGGAGGAATCAGGGCAGCGGCAGAAGTCCAGGTGGGGTTCACATCGGTGACGATGGGGGTAGGTCAGGTACTTTACTACTAGGTAAGGGCGCGAGTAGACAGGTGACAGAGCTGAGGGCAATACTGAGATGGATGAGAGCTGCAGGTCCAAACGGGTTGATTGCCCGAGGATGCAAGCAAGCATGGTCTGCTGGTCAGTACAAGCTTCGTATTGCCGCCGCAGGTTGCCGACCCGGTGTTTCTCTTGTGTTGCAGAACGACGAGACCGGCAAGCGCCCAACATAACATTTCGAAGGGTTTCAAGGGATCTTCAGGAGTGATCAGGCATAAGTAGAGACACGAGCTGTCAATTTGCCACCGTCCCCGTGGGTCACTGCAAGCCTGGATCTGACATAACAAGTGGTTGTAAACATGGGGATCGCGAGCTACCTTGCGACAGGAGCCACATGCGCCAGGCACAGTGGCGCGCATGAATCTGGTTTCCTCACGGAGATGACGGGAGGCGTGGCACGCGCGTGCATGCTCACAGCGTACCAGCTGTACCTGATAATGTACACGATAGAGCAGCTTGAGCAGTACTAGTATAAACATGGCGAAGGCCCTAAAAGAAGTGATCGACGACCCTTGGATCCTCTCGACTCGGATCAGGGTCCCCAATCATGCCTGCTGATGACGCAACATGCTCTATCGAGGCCAGGTGAATGTCGCCTAACCTCGGCTTTGTGGACGTTGCCCCGGATTCCAGGTGAAGTGTAAATGGAAGACAGGTCGAGTCGCCGCCTTACCGTATTAGTTAAAAGACCACAAGACCTTGCTATGCATCGGTGTCGTTGTGAGGTCGTTCGAGATTCGCCAGGAAGAGCTTGGAATCGACCTCTCGTATGCATTTGAAGCCAAGGAACTTGGCATGGTCCGAGCTTCTCCTGATCCAAGAGGTGGATATCGTGTCGAGTATCATCACGTGTATGCTTACCTAATGCTGCTAGCTCACCGGTCGAAAAACTTCTAGTCTCGAACGCCTGGTGCGATCCGACGTGAGCTGCATTGATGAGAGAGCAGCACGCGACAGGCCATTGAACGACAAGATAGCGGCCAAGCTCACGAGCTGCACATACTGCCGTTCTGAAGTTTTTGTCGGAGCGTTCAACCAGGATTTTGCCGGTCTTCCTTCGTTCTTTGCCCACTTCACGTCCTCCATCACCACCAGGCGCCATCCCCTGAGCCGCCTTCTCAGTATGGACGTCCGCGCCTTCGTCCGCCCGGCGGCTGGGAACCTTCTCTCTGGCTTCGCCTGCCATGGCACAACCGTCACCAGACGCTCTCATCAGACGTTCTCCCGTACGAAACGCGCATTGAACATCGCGCCCCATCCTGACTTTGCGCCCTCCACCACCGGATCAGACACGATCATCTTCAACCCGCCTGCCGCCGAGCCCTCTGTGTACCACACCCCATTCAAGTTCCTTCCCAAGTCCGATCCTCGCCGGAGGCACGCCGACCTATCCACTCTCTTTGCCTCCCCCGCCACCTCCTTGAGATCTACGCCCTCGCACCCGACTGCCTCTTCGGAACCCAGACTACCCCCGGCGCTCAACGTCAAGTCTCGCAACCCTAGCTACCATCTATCGGAGGAAGATGTGGCAGAAATTCGTCGACTTCGCGCCGAAGATCCTGTCGCGTGGAGCATCACGAAACTCGCTACGAAATTCCAGTGCTCCAAGGTCTTCATCACCATCTGCACGGCTGCGCCGCGGGAGCACAAGGAGAGGATCGAGAAGAGGGCCGACGCCATCAAGAGCCGGTGGGGAGCCGTCAGAACAAAGGCGAGGGCTGAGAGGACAAAGCGGAAGGACATGCTTTTCCGAGGCGAGTTGTAATGAACCTGGTCTCGCCGGGATTCGAAAACCTGGGGATGAAGTATGCCCCGTGTATTACCACTGTTGGATCGGGTTAGACATCACAAATGGAATGAGCGACGTGATGGCTCAGCGGCATCACAGTAGCATATCGAGAGACTGTATGTATGTATATGTACGACAAAAGGCCCTGGCTCAACAAATACTCTATCGCACATGTGGACCTGTCTTATGGACACTGTCAGGTAAACCCGATTTCTGCTAAGCATGTTTACTTGGGTCGGGCTCTGTATGTGACTCCCATCGAAATCCCCGCGATCGTCGATTCTCGTATCATCTCGTTTACTGTAAAACAACTGTCCAGGTACTGCCGAAACATGGCCGCGCTGTATTGGGTGGTCAGGGCCCGTCTTGCGGCACCCTAATCGTGCTGCCGGGCATAGCTATTATCTGCAGCTCCCGGAATGACCCTATAACACCAACCACATAAACTCCGGACCTTGTGATGCCGCTCTCTCTTCAGAATACTGCTCTTCGTCTTTTCATCTTCCCACTCGGGAACACAAGCGCCGACGCGTACCATGCGAACGAGCTTCTTTTTCACCACGCCCCCAATGCCTTCGATCTCATGCCGTTCATAGCCTGGGCCAAGCTGTAAGGGGGACGGTGTTCTGTTGTCGCCCAGGTACAGACTGCTGCTGCTTCTGCGGTTCGGGGATGGCCTTGGTGACTCTGAAGATGAAGCATAACCATCAGAATGTCCAGGGGTCAGCACAGGCTCACGTGCATCCTCGGCGTCGCAGTCTGTCTCTTGTTCACGCTCCTTTGCGGCCAGACATGCTTCCTCCCTGCCGCAGATGACGCCCCGATCGCCGTCGCCGATTCCCGTGCCGAGCCCTCCCAAAACCTCACCATACTGGTTCCTCCAGCGCCAAATGCTGCTTTCTGTTATTACGGAAGCAAGGGGCGAGCGAAGATTTGGGCTATGAAGTCTTACCGGAGATAATCCGAATCTGATGCTCTTATGCCGCGACCACAAGGTTGGCAGAGCCAGACACCCGTTTTCCGGTCACATTGGCACAACTCCCGCTGGACCTCATCAGATTCCAAAGATGTATCAGGCTCGAAGACCGCATCCTGCAGAGATACCAGCGGCGCCTCCTGGCACGGGATGCATAATCTACGGTGACGGTCATTCAGGGCGATGCTCCCTGGCTGCTTGATTGTGCAGTTCTGTCAAGTCGCAGTCAGTTTCTCGCTCATAAGACTGCAGCAGCACAGGGCGTGGACGAAGGCGTACCCGACAGACGGCGACCCCGCACCTACGACACTCGCTAACCAAGTCGCGGGCGCACTCTCCGCTCTTGCCATTGTAGGGAAGATAGCTATGCGAGTTCCGAAGGATCGAGGGATCAAAGTCGAAATAATGATTGCCTGCCCTGGCTCGGTATCGCAAGGTTGATTCGGGGTCTATCGGCTCGTCATCGTTCACGCAGTGCAGTGTGGCTTTCACCAGGCTGGAACGATAGCTGATAAGGCCCTCGTGGATGAGGTATGACGTGCGGGCAAGGCTATCGAGCGTGTTGAGGTCGATGTGGCGCACAAGAGACTCGATGATGCTGAACGGCCCATGAGGTCAGCTGCTGTCCAATTCTGATGCTGAGATTGCAGGCACTGCAGAACAGTGTGCCCCTTGGGAACTTACGGGTATTGCGCGAAAGCCTCCGTCACAACGTTCTGAAACAGCCGTCTCTCGGCGGGCTTGTTCAAAGGCTCGGTGATGTCGTGGCGGGCGTTCGCTTTTACATCCAATATATGGTGAGCTTCTTTGCCGTGGAAGCGATCAAGCTCCTCATCGTCAAAGTCGACGATGACAACCATGGCGACTGATGTCTGACTGCAGACCCGGGCGGGCTCGAGATCAGAAGCTTCGGTATCACCAGTGTAAGGGGGAAGCTGGGGCTAGATGTTTTCAATGACAAGTGATCAACGTTGCCGTAACCATTGCAAGATGATTAAGGGGATAATCTAGGCAACTCGCCGGCGGTATCGAGAGGATCAATGGTCGACGTAGTGGGAGTCGAGACAGCTTGGACTGAATACAGTGTACCTCGAATGCCGGAGATGAGACACCGCCCCTATTCACAAGCTTGACCGCAAACTGGCGTTTGCAAGATGAAGAGAGTCATCGAAGAACAACAAGCGCTGGTAACTTGGTTTTAGAAGAGGCGGCCGTTGACGCAGGTGGGAGCGCGTTTGGGAGGTGCACACCTCAGTCCCTGCCCGCTACTTGGGTCCCCATGACCCGCATTGCCGCAGCACAGTCCGCGCTACTTGGATGGTGACATAGTTGCTCCTCCAAGGAAGCTAGTACTCAACTCCATACCTTCACGGTACTAAACCTAGCCAGTGCCGGCCTGCAATCTTGAAGAGGAAGGGTTCCTTGACTTACTCATTAGGTACCTTAGTTGCAAGCTACAAGTTCAGGTACTTCTTGTTCTGCCCGGTCCCAGCCACGCAAGCCACCAGTTTGCCAGTGCTGCTGCGCGCCCCCGCATCGGTTTCCCACAAGCCCGGAGTTGGCAGGTGGGTCACTGGGCCGGACGTGCCGGTACTCGGCTCTGGCCGCGCCTCAAACGCGCACGCAGGTAGAAGACATACCGGCGGTTCAGTCTGGCTGAAAGCTGACACTATCATATAAGGAACAAGCCAGGGCGGGGACCGAGGGGACGTAGATAAGTATGCAGATATCTCGGATCGTTTTCAGAGCCTCTCGTCTGCTTCGGGATTGAGCCATTGAAGGTCAATTCGAGAGACTCGGTGGTCAATCGGCGAGCCTCGTGCCACCGCCCTGTTCTTGGTCTGCCGCGACACGAAGGCCGAGCCCCGGCGGTGGGCCGCCGATCGGAGACATCAGGGGTGGAGAATGTCACTGCGCAGCAGAGCCCGCTCGTTGCGAGCGACTTGTAGTGGTCTTGTTGGGTGCATTCTGCTATGCGGCAGAGGGGTTTATTGTCCAACAAGGCCTTACCCTGGCCACATCGTACATTAGATCGATCAGATAAGATTCACTTGTGGAGCATATGTGGCATCAGGGCGGGTTGGCGTGGGCTGTTGGACACCTGGTGTGTCACAAGGCGCACCATGAACGACTTATTACGGAATGGAAACACACGGCTACGGGGAGCATACAGTTTCGGCTGAGAACGTTTCCCCGAAATATACTATGGAATACATTTGCCTAAGACTAGTGGCGCTCCTGATGGGGAGCGCTTGTTTCCCAGCTTCACTGGCCCGCTGTGTCTCGCTCGGTGCCTATGTTTCTCATGCCGTCTTAAGCATGCCTCCCGAGATTGGCTCGGAGATACGTCAAGTTGAACAACTGGTCCCGTTCCATCCTCGGTTTTACGAGAAGAACTTCTTATAAGCAGCCTTTTCCTTGGCGGCACGAGCCGCGGCCTTCTGCTTGACAGCATTGAGCTCGTTAATGATGGCAGCATCCGTTGGGGCGAGCTTTTGTGCAGCTTCCAGGTCTTTGACGGCACTTTCCTCGTCCTTGAGTCGCACGCTGGCGAATCCACGACGATACAGAGCTTTCGCGCGGTCTGCATCTTTAATGTTGCTGCCCTCCTTGTTGGCGATAGCAAGTGCGCCCTCGGCAGAGTGGACGGCATCTTCCCACGCTTCGAGCTTGATATTCAGGAGCGCCGAGTTGTTGTTGAGGCTGAAGCGCAGAGCATCAAGCTCTCCCTGAAGTACTGCCTTCTCGGCATCCGGGGCTTTGTCGAGGTCCGGCTCCTCGTTGAGGTATCGGAGACCTTTCTGGTACTTGTCGATACCGGTAGAGGCATCACCAGCTTTGAAGGCACGGTTGCCGAAGTCCTTGCAAGCAGTGGCAATCTCGAGCACCTCCTTGATTCCAGGGGGCGATGCACAGTCCTCTGGGAAGTCTTCGTAGGCATCACCCATGGCGTCGGGAGCCTTGACATCGGCGGCGAGAGCTGCTTCGCCTTCTAGCACGCCGCAGTCGGCAATGATTGCGTCTTTGATGGGTTTGTCGCCAGCCTGTGTGGCCAGATTCTCGATTTGACGAACGACGGACTTGCCGTTGATGACTTCGCCGAACACGACGTGCTTGTTATCGAGGTGAGGCGTCGGCACAGTAGTGAGGAAGAATTGCGATCCATTCGTGTCTGTGAGCGTGATATTAGCAGAGAAGGTTGACACGTTCGCAGGCATCAGGCGAGAACATACTGGGACCCGCGTTAGCCATCGACAAGAGGAAGGGCTTGTCGTGCTGTTTGGGGAAGGCCTCGTCGTCAAATTTCGAGCCATAGATGGACTCGCCGCCTGTGCCATTGCCCTCAGTGAAGTCACCGCCCTGAATCATAAATTGCTTGATGACTCGGTGGAATATCGACCCCTTGTAGTGCAGAGGCTTGCCGGACTTGCCGATGCCTTTCTCGCCAGTGCAGAGGGCACGGAAGTTTTCTGCAGTCTTGGGGACGAGATCATTGTACAACTCCATGGAGATGCGTCCGACAGGCTTGTTTCCGATCGTGATATCGAAAAAGACCCGACTACGGGCGCTCTTGTCTTCGGCAGGCGCGTCGGCGGACATTGTTTCGAGAGGTGCCCGAGTGCGTATGATTTGTGATTGGTTTAGGTCGTAGTGACTGCTGGCTGGCTGGCTGGCGGACGACTATTTCGAGAGTCGATGGATAGCGTAGGAGGATAAGAGCCTCGTAAGATCTTCCTTTGCGTATCTGTTTGGTGTGCAACCAATTGTCTGAAGGTTGATGTGGTGAGAGAGGAATAGGTCGATTAAAGTGTTGTATTTTGAGGTGGGGTCTGTAGCTTCTCTTGCCTGGAAGCTTCTAGCTGGGTCGATCAACCCCGCGGCGGCAGGCGAATTCGAGCTCCACCCGACCGGGACATCCATTGTGAGAGATCTGGGCGGGCACCTTTGTTGTTGACCTCGTGCTACGTACTCGAGAAGGCATGTAGCCTGCTTTTTCAGGCAGATTACTTAGCAATGCGTTTATCCTTGTTTCTCTAAATGACGACGCTGCATGGCCTGCAGCAGACAAGCATTTTAAACAGCACATTACTGTTCAGGTCAGGTTGACAGGTGGAAGAGAAGACTATATGAGCTGTACTTGAGGGATTGCGTACTATAATTGCTCTATCTACTAAGGTACTTTCATGATATTCCCAGGGTAATTGCCTTCCACTGGCCCGCTATAATATTCTTGAAGGGAAGGTATGTCAAGACATGAAGTTCAATTTACTCCTCCGGTTGCGGCTGCTCTGAATACTTGTATTGTAGTAGGCTG
Organism: Furcasterigmium sp. R96-07A1; assembly: GCA_037042015.1. NCBI lineage: Eukaryota > Fungi > Ascomycota > Sordariomycetes > Glomerellales > Plectosphaerellaceae > Furcasterigmium > Furcasterigmium sp. R96-07A1. Next base: position 404,382 of record JAXQJP010000346.1, read on the forward strand.
TTATCTTGTTGGCTCTAATATGTAACCAGCCCGGGCCTTTCCACGATTGCTTGTCAAGACTGCAAGATACGAGGTCAGGGCAACCACACAATTGGGTGCGACTCTGGCTGCCCGATAGCACATGCGGCGGCTTTCCCACCACCTCGTTCAGTGGCATAACAGCTTTGTGGCCTGCCCAGCCAAATGTCAACGAGTTTCTATGCACCGCGAGGCCCATGTATGTATACCGTTGTGACATATCCATGTTGATGCCAGCCATTCCCAACCCCCTTTCGGCTGGTACTCTGTATACTGTCAAGACTCGTGCTTATGATCCTTGTTCAGCTCTCAATTTCAGGCTGTTGAACTAGTGCCACTACCTGAAGGAGCTGTCTTGGACCCAGTCACTATTTCTAACGTAACCTGTATGAACTGTCAGCAGCCGTAATTGACGAGCCTCGAGGGTGGGTTATTGAAGCATACCGGCCCATCATTGACTAATGCCACCTCCATCATGGCCTGGAATTTGCCATTCTTGACTCTGTCTGCGACGTATCCATCTTGGACTTTCTTTAAGAAGTAGTGGTAGAGTCGACTAGCCTCCTCTCCGCCCATGGCACCGTGGAAGTCCGGCTTGCTTCCTTTCGTAGTCTTGGCAAGAAGCGTGAATTGCGATACTGAAGCATGATTAGCACACAGCAAGTTCATGAAGCGTCTCAAGATATCATATACCACAAAGCACTGCGCCTTCGATGTCCTGCACATTCTTCTTCCACTGTAACAATCGTGTTAGCAAATGGACAGTCAACCAGCGGAGCAGAAGAGTAATAACAGACCCTGCCACCTGAATCATCGTCCCAGAGCTTCATCTTCAGAACCTTGGCCGCCATAGACTCTGCCTCCTTTTCGGTGTCTCCTGGTGCGACGGCCGCAAAAACCAAGACACCCTTACCAATTGAAGAGATCACCTCATTATCAACAGTTACTGAAGCAGACAACACTCTTTGAAGAATGGCTAGAGTAATGTAAGCAAGGGGTCGGATGAAGCCGCTTGGGGCGGTATACCTTTCATGATCGCTCTTGGCCCGCGCCGAGTAATAGACGACCTTGTCCAATAGCTATACACAACCCGTGCAGTTCGTTGTCTTCCAAGTTTAGCTACTAGTCGCTCGTACCTGGCGGGTGAAAGCTACGTGAGCCATTACCACCTCCTGCGTGCATCATCCACAGAAGCTGCAGGTCCCCATAATGTGGTCTGTGCGTTGGATAGTGGCTGTTACTCGCCAGCGTCCCGGTCCACGAACTCGGGATATCAAAACCTCCTCGTCGCAACCTCCCCTCAACTTTCACAAGATCAGATTACTTCTTATTTGGCTGGAACGAAATTTGAGGCCGCAAAGGTTTTGTCAGCCATTTTGGACTTCGATGAATAGGTCTGTACTTCGTCCGAACGAGCTTCCACCCTTTGGCGCTAACCTGATAGCACCACCAGTTACTTATCGCGTTATCAAATCAAGTGCCGATCGGCCTAGCTGGCAAACCGTCACCTGCATCCAGACAGCCCTGTGAGGTAGCAAACCTCAACCGCAATCGCGCCGATTTCGCGAATGCCCTACGAGCGCCTCGACACGACAACCCGCCGAAGTACCCTCTCACTCCCAAGCACCATATCGTACGAGAAAGACGATCGCAAGCCGCATCTAGACCACCAGCACCAGTGACCCGCTCCGTCGACAAAGACGGCACGATTGGCCTCGGAAAACGCAAAGTGAACCGGCTCGAGGAGCCTGATCAGCAGCCATGGCAGCCAGGAAACTGCAACAGGAGGTCGACAAGTGCTTCAAGAAGGTGGCCGAAGGTGTCACTGAATTCGAATCGATTTACGAAAAGATCGAACAGTCCAGCAATGCATCGCAGAAAGAGAAGCTCGAGGACAATCTGAAGCGCGAGATCAAGAAGCTGCAGAGGCTGCGCGACCAGATCAAGACATGGGCGGCAAGCAACGACATCAAGGACAAGGGTCCTTTACTCGAACATCGAAAGCTCATCGAGACCGTGTGTCACCCTGCCCACCAGCACTGCCCATTCTATCTGAGAGCGCTGGCTAACATTTCTCCGCATGCAGCAAATGGAGCGATTCAAGGCCGTGGAGAAGGCGATGAAGACCAAGGCATACTCGAAAGAAGGCCTGGCATCCTCAGCCAAGCTTGACCCGGCCGAACAAGCGAGAGCAGAGAGTGGCGAATTCTTGGGCAACCAAGTCGATGAGCTCGAGCAACAAATCGAAACGCTTGAGGCCGAGTCCGAGCAGATTCAAGCCACGATGAAGAAGGGCAAGTCTCAAGCAGCCAAAGCAGAACGGATCGCCGAGATCGACCGCGTCATTGAGCGACACAAGTGGCATCAAGGCAAGCTCGAGCTGATACGACGGTCTTTGGAAAATGGTGGCATCGATACCGAGTCGGTGACGGACTTGGAAGAAAGCATCAGGTACTACGTCACCGACAACGTCAACGCCGACTTCATCGAGGACGACACCATGTACGATGATCTCAATCTTGACGACGAGGAAGGCGTTTATGGCATGCCCCAGGAGGACAAGGGTTCGTCACAGGACAACGCATCCCTTGCCGAAGAGGTGGCGCCGGAGCCCGAGCCTAAACCGGCCCCCGTGACCAAAGCAAAGCAGATCGCGACGGAAGCTGCGGCAACCACAGCGAGGAAGACCAGCGCTCAGGTCAAATCCCCACTGCCTGCGCTGGCAACACTTCACACACCGGCAAACCTCAGCAGCAGTAGCACCAATGGTTCCTCCATGAAGCCCGCCATTATCCCTACCAGACCTGCCGAGGGCCTCAAATATGCATCGGCCGCCGCCGCCGCCGCGGCAAGCGACAAGATTGGCATTTCGCCGTTGCCGCCACCCCCCGGCGCCTCGCCGGTTCCTACGGCAGTCAGCCTAGCCCAAGCCAAGACCAGCGCGACGAGCTCCCCCGCGGCTACCTCGGCGCAACCTGTCACCACGAAGGAGGCCGATGTCAGGCCTCTTGCACATGAAGGTTCAGCATCCAGCGCTAGGGCCACGCCGACACCTGTCAAGTCAGAGAAACCCAGGGCTGCTGGCAAGACTTCATCAACTGCTGCACCGGAAGCTGCCGGTACCAAAGGTAATTTTCATGCATGGCCATCGAAGCACTTCGAGACTGACCGAGATGTAGCGCCCCAAGCCAACGGCACCAAGCCTGCGGAGGAGGATGAAGACTCTATTTACCATTTGCCGGAGTCCCTCCAAGATCTTCTCGAGGCGTACGAGATCATGCGCAAGAAGCCCACAGACCCCAGTTCACCTACTACTCAGCGCATGTTGCAACTCAGCCAGAGCACGGCCCCTGATCTGGCGGATATGGACGTCCCGCAAAGGTACCGTCCAGACGTCAAAATGCCGTCCAGCAGTTTGGGATTCCCTACGGAGCCTCTTCCCATCTTTGACAACCCTCAACTATACTCCAAGATTGACCCCGACACACTGTTCTATGTCTTCTACTACAAACAAGGTAGCCCTCAGCAGTATCTCGCGGCAAAGGCCCTCAAGGATCAGAGCTGGCGCTTCCACAAGCAATACCAGACCTGGTTCCAGCGCCATGAGGAGCCCAAGAACATCACGGAGGAGTTCGAGCAGGGTACATATCGATTCTTCGATTACGAGTCCACCTGGTGAGCGACACATTGACTTCTTTAATGCTTGATACGATAGCAGGCTAATCAATTGGCATCAGGATGAACCGTCGCAAAGCGGATTTCAAATTCGCCTACAAGTTCCTTGAGGACGATGTATGAGTATTGGGATGATCTGGTTCGCGGGTACCGCCACGGCACAGAGCGAGAGGATGTCTCCGGTTTCGGGAGCTTTTCCAGGCGTTTCGCTGCCTTGCTTAAAGGGATCAGGAGTTGCCCTCTCTGGAGAAAGAGGCTGGCACGGAGTTTGTATGCTTACACACGAGCGGGTAGGACACGCCGCCTAGGAAGAAGTACATTGGGCAACAGGCCGGATGAGCGAGGCGGGGAAGAGATCGCTGCGGCTTGCTCGCTTCCCGATACCTAGGAAGGCCTCATCCGATGGGGCCATGACACCCGATGGAATCTGTAAACTACGCGCGTCATGTCCGCATTGCTTTTCAATGGAGCGGGTGATCTTGGCAAGTTGGTCCTTTGATTTGCCGTGAGAGAAGACTCGCCAACCACTTCGTGCTATGATAAGGCGATGCATTCTATCGAAAGGTGTCACTAGGAGAGACGGGCAGATCATCAAGTCTCTGCCGCCTGCATGTCTGACTCGAAGGGACAATCACATCATATCGCCCAGAGCTTCCCTTGACGTTGCCTGTCCAGATGCCTCGGATTCTTAGACTTCGTTGTTTCCTAACCTGTGGCTGTGACGGCCGGTGTCCCTCGAGGGGGGGAGGAGTAACCGCTCAAGAAGCCACATCGCATGGAAATTGAGCGAGACGTGAGCCTGTGGGACGCCATGCGAATAAGATACCAGATGGGAAGATGGAAATCGGCCATTGAGACCTGCGGAAGTGTCCGTAACCGGGTGTTTCTCGGTGAAGCGGTTTTGGCAACCTGGACAGCCAACGTGAGGATAAGGTAGGTACAAGTTGTCCAACATCAAACGATGTGGCGGTGAAAGAGGCATTGGCAACCGGGTAGGTGTCCCGAAGAAGCGGTCCTTGGTAGCATTGTATTGTATCTCCAGGGCAGGTTAGTATCTTCCGAAGTGCAAGGTACGTAAGTACTACGGACTTCCATTACCTTACCTGGCACCTCAAGGGCCCTTACCTAATGGAATGAATGTCGTGCAGCAGGCGGAATATGCTTATAGCCTGGTGGTAAGCCTACTTCATAGAACAGGCAATGGGTCAGGTACGTTACTACATACCTATAATAGGCACCGATGAAGTGAGCGAGGCCTAGGACACTGCTACGTATTTGTCTCGATTGTTGCCTGAGATGGGGCCGAGCAACAAGGTCTTGTGTATCTCATCAAGCCAAATGCCAGTGTGATCCTACCCGAGTAAGGTACTTCCTGTAGTACTAGTAGCTGGTAGGATAGCAAGGCAGGCACGATCCAACGAGAATCCAGCGACATGCAACCTATTACCCTCCCAAGCTCCGACCTCCTTACTAGTAGCTAGGTGTGCTACAGACCAGGTGCTCATTGGCACGCACTCCCGGTAAGATCAGGTACGCGGTACCGAAGGTAGGTTCCCAGGGCACGCATTAGGCTTCCTGGGGCCCAGGGAGGCAAGGCTAGCATGTGTAATTGGCTGGATGTACTGGCGGGCGCGCGCTCGTCGTCATCCCACACCTCCTTGTCCTTTCCTCCGCTTCCAGGTACCTCAGCTTCAATATCCCAACACCATCCAATACAGTGCTTTATTGCCTTACTTCGGTACCTGTTGACAACATCCCAGCGCACTTGAACCTTGAACCGGCGAAGAAGCCTGGGGTCCTTGCTCGCGACACTCTCCCGACACATTCGTGCAGCCGCTGGCCGATTGCTTGTTTGGTCTGCCAGCTTGCTCGTCTTGTCTTCTTCCACACATGGACCCCTGCATGGCGGCATCGAGTTCCCCGGGTCGAATCACCGGAAGCCTCTGTGTTGGTGTCTGCAACCTTGCCGTATACGCCTAGGCACAGGCCCTCGCATCCATCACCGGGCATGGAAGCACTTCAGGCGTCATTATGCGCCAAATCGTGATACCGATGTGTCGCGATTGCACCGCCTTTAGCGACAGAGCCTGACTTGACTTGCGCTCCGCCTATTTGACCTGCCGTGAGGATGAAACTACATTCTTCCAGATCGGTGTCGTATGGTTCTCTTGCCACGATACGCGGACAGTGCTTCGCCATCGCGCTGCCGCATGGCTCTGGATCGACGTCAGTGCTTGGTGGCTCAACCTCGGCGGATAGACGAAAGGCGCTGTGTGGTCCACGGTCAAGTGGAAAGCCACAGTTCTGGGCTGCTTACCCGTTTCTGTTTTTGCACCAACACAAAGTGACCTGCCTTGCTATCCAGGCCAGGAAGGTCGGCTCGAGTTGGGTGCGGGCGCAACAAGCGAACCGGCCTCCACAATCTGGGGCAATCTTGGTCAGATGCCCTGAGAAGAGACCGGCCAATATATGCAACGCGTCCATCTGTCATCAGTCACCGGGGATATCTCTGCCTTCCGCGGGGTGAATGCTCCCGCCTACCTTCTACTGAGATCTTCACGTCTTCACTCGGCCACGGCAAATATGTCTAGTTCAAGTCCGCCTTCCTGGGTACCAACGGCTTTTTCTGTTTGATACTTGGGTCGCAATGTGCTCCCCTCTCTAAAGAGGCCCAGTGCGATTGCACCCGTATAGCCCTACATGCAGCCCTTGGTTGCAATCCGCAAGGCGGGCAGGGGTTCCGCCCGTACCAAGACCCTCGAGCTTGGCTGAGCAACGATGCGACACAGCGACACACAACACCCACAGCCACGATTCGTCCCGTCAATGGCTCCCCTCCCCGGTCCTATCCTGAAGGGGACCGCTTGTTTGGTCGTTTGAGGGAACTTGTTCCAATCAGCGAGCCGCGCTGATGCGGTGAACTGCCACAGTCCTTCTCGACGGCCTAGGAGCTATCCTCACACTCGTTCGTCACGCCACGGCCTATCGATCCCACCATCCCCGGCAGCCCTGTCTGGTAGACGGTAGAATGGCCCCCAGGTAGTATGTGGATCCAGGCTGAATTGCACCTCGTCTTTGGGTACGCCCACTCGGCTCCCAGGCACCGTCGCCGGCCTCAAGTTGGCTCCGAATCTGCCCCGCCTTTGCCCCAGGAACTAACGCACCTCTTGGCTCGCACGACTCACCGAGCCCAGTGAGAGTGTAGAGCGTATGGCGGGAGCCATGTCGAAGATGAAGTTCGGTGCGCGGGCTGTGCGGTACCTACTATGGCATACCTTTAGCCTGGCCCATGGGCCCTGGTCTTGCCCGCCGCCCGTTGATGGAAGGGGTCCCGTGAGTTGTTGATTCTGACCGTCTGCCTACCTTGAGGCTCTTGTCGTGCAGGCCAAGTCTCCGGTGCTGGTCGTTTCCGCATTTCTTCTGCGTCGAATGCGCCATTCGCCTGTAGCCCTTACCCAGCCCGTGACTGCCTCCGAGTCGGGCTTTGCGTCCAGTATCAGGCCGCTGCCGTGTCCCTTCCCCAGGAGAGGGGCCATGGCACGGGTATTTGAGTCCAGCATAACCCACCCACCTACTGGCCTCAAACACTCGTGGGAGGCAACAAGCAGTTGCGCCAAACATCGACCCATCCGGAAGTGCTTTTCTCAGATTCTCGGGAAGGCGCCTGCCTGTTGAGGAGCTATATTAGGTTTGTTCAACCTGCCCTTCGCGCCCAGCAAACAAAGTTGCCTTGCGTCGTCCAACCACCTCAAACCTGTCACATCGATGACCGCTTCTAACTCGTCGGCCTGTGTAGGTTTCTCGTGCCGATAACGTCTCAGAAATCAGAGACGGCAGCCTCACGGCCTTCAATGTTGGCGGTAGGGCGAACATATGAGCTCGTTCGCCCGGATCTTCTGATGCCGCTCGCTTCTTTTCTACTCAGCTCCCGGCATACAGAACGGCTATAAAAGACACACTTGTTCTTTGAATGCAATCTTACGACACAATGACGCTGCATGGTCACGATGTCGCCAGTCCACGAGCAGCCGACGAGACGTCGCCCGGAGATTGGTATGCGGGCTCTCCAGCACCATCAGAGCCTAGTTTCCTGTCTAGGCAGCTCTCCAATGCCAGCTCCTATGGGCCCCTGACGCCGGGTTCCGAGAAATCAGTCCCGTCGTATGTCATGTCCCCAACGCTGGGCGAGGATAGCATTGACTGGGAGAGCTTCAGCAGTCACTCCAGCTGGATTCAGGATAACCGCCTATCAGTCACATCCACAGGCCATGACGAAGCCGAGGCATCGGTCGACTGGACTAGATACGACTATGTTGCCGACGAAGACAGCGGTTACTGGCGTCTGCAGTCACAGTATATTCCGACTGCTAACATGCCCGAGACGATTCGGCACACAGGGCCCACTGCCTTGAGCCATCGTGGCGATAGCTCTGCTGGCAGCAGTCAGAGGCAAAGCCATGAAACGTCTTCTTCGGAAACGCGCAGATGGGTATGCCTGATGGCTGACTGCAACGCGGGAGCCTTCAAAAGACTGGCAGATCTCCAGCGGCACTATGCGCAGGTACACTCAGTGTCGTCGATCAAAGAATCGTATGTCTGCGACTACCCGAGATGCTCTCGGCGACGCGAGCCCTTTGGCCGTCGAGATCATTTCCGCGACCACCTACGAGACTTTCACTGCGAGGACATCTGCAAGCGCGGGTCGGCCATTGACAAGAATTGGCTCCAAAGCCGCATAATGTACGACCACTGGTGGCGGTGCTCAAAGTGCCTTGTCCGTGTCCGAATCGAAGAGTCTGACTACACATGCTCTCAGTGTAGGAGCGCATGCGAGGACAGCCGGCAAAAAGAACGACGCCATCGCTTCGACAAGCCGAAGCGCCCCTCACAGACTCAATCGTCGGGGCGAGGATCGCGGAGATGAGGCCAAGGGGCTGTGTTTATACGCACTGGTACCAACTTCACCGCAGACTTCAGGGCTCATGCACACAGCCTCACGCCAACGCATGCCTCGCCGCTTCGAAAAAGAGGACACATGGCATTCATCTTCCACGCGGAAAGAAACAATCTTGCACATCATATCCAGCTAAGGGGGACCTGGCTTCCATGATCAACTGCCCATGTTGAGTGACAGCTACCGCCAAGACATTTTCGGGCTGTATGGAAGGATTCTAGAAGGACAACGAGGAAACCGTGGTCGCCTCGGTCCCTCAGAAGGTACAGGTTTACGACCACCAGGCTCCAGGCTCGCATTGAGCCGATTTAACCGCCCCCAGCCTTCTCTTCCCTTGCTGGTAGAGTGCGGTGGACACGACTCCTGCTGCTCCGAACAAGACACTGCAGCGTCCGCCTGCGCCTGGCCGGCCCCCAAACATCTTCCCTAGTCAACCCACCCCTCACTCTGCAGAAACGACTTTCCGGGTTGATTCCCGACTTGCTCGGCCCCGGCATCAAGGCCTCAAATATTTCCTCTTCGGCCCGCATGGGCGAAACACCTTGCCCGTTCCCGCACTCTCGCCTAACGGGGGACCGTTGTCATTCTCCATTTTCCAGAAATCCCGCATTGGTGCGCTTGGCTCGTCACTCCTAATCCCTAATCCCTAATCCTAATGCCCCCGACTTTGTTTCCTCTGTCGTTCATTTTCCTCTTGCTGTCTCCTTGCTTGTCGTTTAATTCATCCCTCCCAGCCGGGCGCCTTCCTTGGATTAGTGGGCCGAGGACTTGGGGCATGCATGGGCTGAGAAAACACGAAGAAATACGATCTAATGATTACGGCCTACCCATAATGAGGGTGACACACCAATATCGAAAAAAGGAGCAGATCTCGATGATGGTCGAGAAAAACCAGTGCTACTGACATCTAAGGGGCAGGAATGGATTGACTTGACGCACACAAATACCGTAGATCAAGTGGCTAGCAGCCTAGATTCGAAAGAGGATGTTCGCCTGTCGTCTCCTTCCTTGTACATGATGCCGCACCGACTGAGGGAAGGCAGACATTAGACGCGCATTGTAGGGGATGGCCGTAGTCGTGAACAGGGCTTGTCCCCAACTTTTCGTCCGGCCGGGCGCAGCGCAGTCGGGCGTCCGTTGCCGCCGTACATGGCAAGCTTGGCAACGTACTTGATCTGGAAACAGCAGTTGCATGCCCCGATCAATCAAGAAGCAGCTGGCACGACGCCCCACGTCTGGTTGAGGTAGGGTGTCATGCCGAGCGTGTGGAGTTGTCAGCGTCGGTGTTCACAGAAGTCAGCCAAATGGAACGTCTGCTGGGCGCAACGGGGAAAGGATCGAAAGGCCAGGATTGGAGATACAAAAATAAAACTTGCCCGGTCTCCAGCATGCCGTCCTTCCTGCATATCCCCTCGGGGCGGTGGCAAATGGGGTTGTTCATGACATGGGGGCGGCATGGGGCGAGGCCGGCCCCCATTCCAGTTTCCTTTTCAGCACCCGGCGATACTGGGCCGTCGGCGGAAGTGGGAGCGTCGGGAGAAGAGAGAGGCAACGGGGTCGTTCGTCCGGCGGCGCGGGTGCAGCACATGGCCTGCACCTCCTTCGGCGCCTAGTCGGCACGACTCTGGCACGGTGGCTTCGGCCGACAGGGACCGCATCCAGGAATGGTACTGCCCCCCTCCTGAGGGACTTTGACGCATGTGGCACAATATGAGCGCGGCAGCGGCTCACCATGAGGGCTCGCCGACATGGCGGCTGCTCGTCCTGTACGCTTCGCCGACCGGGGGTCACCGCAGCCTGTTAGGGACAGTCCGTATGTTTGGGTAATGTTTGATTCAGTTTCCTCTCACATGACCCCCCTCCCACTCCCCACGTCTTCTCCTAGCCGGGATTTTTACACAGGGGCTAATATGTACGTCTCCATCTGCGCCTGTCCGGTTTACATGATGATGATGATGCTGGTGGCATGCGTGACTCCATTGGTGCAGAATTGGCCGTAGAGAAGATCCTTCCCCTTCTTCCGGCGGGAACAGCGGTGTTGTTCTTCCGCTCCATAATGCTGGACGAGGACGCCTCATCACAAAGTAAAAATGTTGCTGCTGGTGTCTCCGTGGTGCATTAGTCGAACTTGCTCCCACTGCCTTCTCTCTCTTTCTCTCCTCCATGTGTCCGCTCGAGCTGGTAAAGCACCTTCAGCAAAAAAAATGCCGCCATAAGTCACGACGATGTCATGCGCGTGATCAGGATGTCGTCGTCTCCGTCGCCTGGTCTCGCCGACTAGGCGACGAACGTATGCTCTTGGAGATATTTACAGCTTCTCCTTGAGGAGGCCCTTCATGCGCCTCTCAACGGCATCAAGGTACTCGTTGGTGGTGACGTAGGCGCTGCGCTCCGTCTTGCCACAGGCCAGGGCGAGATCCTTGGTCATGATGCCGTCAACGTCGACGGTGTCAATGCAGGCCTTCTCGAGAGACTCGGCGAAGGCAACGAGCTCGGGGGTGTCGTCGAGCTTGCCGCGCTGAATGAGGCCGCGAGTCCAGGCAAAAATGGAGGCGATGGGGTTGGTGGATGTCTCCTTGCCCTTCTGGTGCTCGCGGTAGTGACGAGTGACGGTGCCGTGGGCGGCCTCAGACTCGAACGTCTTGCCGTCTGGGGTGATGAGGACCGAGGTCATGAGGCCGAGGGAACCGAAGCCTTGGGCGACAATGTCGGACTGAACGTCACCGTCGTAGTCTGCGCAGTGTTAGTGAGACCATGCCCAAGTCCCGGTCAGGAGCAATCCGGCTTACTCTTCAGGGCCATGATGTATCCACCGGAGCTCTTGATCATCTGGGCAACCATGTCGTCGATGAGGCGGTGCTCGTACCAGATACCCTTGGCCTCGAACTCGCTCTTGTACTGGGCCTCGTAGATTTCTTGGAAAATGTCCTTGAAGCGGCCGTCGTACTTCTTGAGGATGGTGTTCTTGGTGCTCATGTAGAGCGGCAGACCCTTGGTGAGGGCGAGCTTGAAGGAGGCGTGAGCGAAGCCGGTGATGCTCTCGTCGGTGTTGTACTGGGTCTGAGCGACGCCGCCACCGTTCTTGAACTGGAAGACCTCAATCTCCTCGGGTTCGCCGCCCTTGGGGGTGAAGACCATCTTGAGGGTACCCTCGCCCTTGATGACGGAGTCCTTGGCACGGTACTGGTCACCGAACGCGTGGCGGCCAATGATGATGGGCTTCTTCCAGCCAGGGACGAGACGTGGGACGCGGGGGATGACGATGGGCTCGCGGAAGACGGTGCCGCCGAGGTGGTTGCGGATGGTGCCGTTGGGGGAGAGCCACATCTGCTTGAGCTTGAACTCCTCGACACGGGCTTCGTCGGGGGTGATCGTGGCACACTTGACGCCGACGCTGTACTTCTTGATGGCTTCGGCGGCATCGAGGGTGACCTTGTCGTTGGTCTGGTCGCGGTACTCGAGGCCGAGATCGTAGTACTTGAGGTCGATGTCGAGGTAGGGGTGAATGAACTTGTCCTTGATGGTCTGCCAGATGATGCGGGTCATCTCGTCGCCGTCGAGCTCGACGACGGGGTTCTTGACCTTGATCTTCTGGACGGAAGCCATTGTTCTGCTCTGGAAGAAGGCGGATCGGCGAGGTGCAGGCGTCGCGACAGATGGCGTGGAAGAGAGGACGGCAGTACGGCGAAGCAGCGACGAGGGACCGGCAGAGGCTGAGGCGGCAGAGCAGGGACGGAGGGCGATACGGAGGGTGTTCATCGTGAACGGACGGCAGCGCTATGCAGCTGGCTTTTCGGAAGGGGTATCTAGTAGCTAATGCACGGCGTGCGGGCAATTCAGCAGGACTGAGCCGAGGATATAGGCCGGAAAGCGTAATCCGCTTCGGCTGGTGGCGGGCAGGCGGAGGACGGGCGATCGGGGTCGCGTCGGAGATGGAGCGGGCTTGGAACTGATTGGACCCTTTTTTTTCGACCTGGATAAGCAAGCAATGTTAGCTCTGTCACCCTGCTTCCCGCAGGGACATAGACACGGGCTTAACGGGATCGCATGGAGACGTCCATATGTTCGTGATGAATGGGGCATGCGGCTTCGATGTTGTGCTTCCAGCAAGTCTCGGGCGATGACGTCGGCGCCGCAAGCCGAACGTTGTGCAGGGTGAGCGACCGGGCGAGCCGGGCTCTCGGGTCGTGGAAGACGTACCTGGGTGAGCTGATTGCACCTGTGTAGGCGAGAGTTCTCTCGAGAGGTTGGATGGATGACGGGGTCGAGGGAGATGTGTGAGGAAGGAGAGAAGGAGATGATCGTGAGAGAGGTGGAAGAGCTGGAAGAAGTACAACGTACAAGGGTGGCAGCTGCACGCGCAAATAAGTCAACGCGAAGAGGCCGAAGTAGGGCTCGGTCAGGTTCAGCCTAAGTATTCTGGTATGTCGATGAAATTGGAAATAATGTCACTCTCGATGGGGGTTCGCAGCATCTGTTCGAGCTCTTTCCTCCTGGACTGCTCCGACTGCGGTTTCCTTCGCTTCACGCCCCGGCCGCCCTTTCTTAGGCCTGCGACCTCGCTGCAAAAAGCTCGCTGCGGGGCATCCCTGCCCGAACTCGCTACAACCCCTGCCTTCGAGACGCCGGAAACAAGCTGCCCCAGCGCACCCTCTCATGTCATTGACCGAGGCCCCCACACCCGTTACGTCGCACGCTCCCGTTTGCTTCATGTCGCACCACACGACCGTCCTGGATGCAACCCTCAGCATGCGGAGAGGGCTTGTACCTTCCCTCTCGGTGTCACTTGACCTCGGAAATGTCGAAATTTTGGAAGGTAGTGAGAATGGATGGTATCTTAGTCCCCGGGCTTTCCAGGGCTACCCAGGGGCTCGGTGAGTGGCCAGCCATGTCCTTGTCGATGCAGTTGAGTGAAGCTGGCTCACGATTTGCAAATACCTCGAACCCGAGGCAATGGCCTCAGAGGTCTAGCGTACCCGCTCCGTGACGACCAAAGGCGTGTGGGTTGTGGGTCAGCCTCCCCTCCGGTCTCGCTTCTACCAGTCCGCAATAGAACTCCATACCGTCAGCTGGGTGACCAGCAGGCGTCGCTGCGTCGGATGGCCGAACGCTCGCTCGGCCGAATACCTGGGCGGTTGATCCATTACAGTCCCGACCGAAGGGGACGGCGATCCACGCTACTAGGAAATGGGTGTTGATACACATTATCTCATGATCAGACTCCGTCTAACTGCTCCAATTAGTCCTAACGCCTTACCTAGCTAGCTATCCCGAGCCCCTGGCCATTGAGCAAGTGGCAAAACAAACGCCATCATGCACCACAAAAGATGTGTATGGTGAGTGGTATTACAGCGGACATCATCCATGCTCCTGAAGTCCAGGCCAGACTTCACTGCCGGAGTCTCGAAACTCAAATCGTCCAGGCAGCTCCCTTCGGCGGTATAGTTCTCGTTTCAACCGGACGCCGCGGGACTCTCCTCGCTGTTCTCCTAATCATCGGCCTTGTCCGCCTTTGCTCGTGGCCCCTCAGACAGACGACCCCTGCCCCGACGGCCACCTCCCCTCGTGGCCGTCGGTGTTGTCACCTCACCATCACCGCCGATGCTCTTGCGCTTCTTCTTTGATGGGCGCGCGCTCGAGCCCCCCTTGGGTCGGTACCCAGCATCGTCATCCCGCTTGCGCTTGCCGCCTCTCGCCGAGGGCGCAGGCGTGCTGACGCTGTGATCGTGGTCGTCATCCATGCTGGCATCGACAGTATCGTGGGCGGCCTGGACACTGGCACGGTCCGCAGCTGCTCTCCTCTTGCCGCCACGGCTGCCGCGACCACCCCGCTCCTTGGTGGCTCCGGCACCGACGCCGGAGCGACGCTTGCGCTTGGCATCAGCTGGTGTGTCCTCGTTGTGTGCGTCGTCCTTATCGCCTGTAGTGGCCTGTTCCGCATCCTGCAGGAAAGTCTTCGGCGCATGCTTGCGCAGCCAGTTGTACACGCTCGTCGGATTGCGCAGGGCGATGCTGTGGCTGCTGGTGGCCAGGTTGCTATTTGTATTGGGCCGGGCCGAGGGGGCCAATGTGGGAAGCATGTGGTCCTCGTCAATCCGCTTGTCCATTTCATAGAGATAGTCGTCAATGTCATCCGCCGTGAGGAATGACGGCGGGTGAGCTTCGCCTTCGAACGGCTCCAGGTCCGCAACCAAGGCAGGCAGGTGCTCTTTCGCTTGGGTGTAATTCGTGTGGGGAACCTCCTTGATGAGCTCTTCCAAGGACCTCGTGGGCTTGTTCAAGCTTGATGCCTGGGGTTGATCAACATCAAGAAGAGGGTACTCATGCTGCTCGGCGGGTGGCGTCATGGCGAGTTCGACCCTCTTGTCGGTAGGAAACTGTTGGGACTGGTTCATCTCGAACAGCAGGTCAAGGACGCGACTAACAACGTGTTAGACAACAATGCGACGCAGAGAGGGCGGATGAAAAGCATTTGACCTACTCGTTCTCGATGGCGATGCGCTTTGCCATCGTCAGGGCCTTCTGCTCCTGCTTGTGCAACTCCTCACTCTCGTGCATCTTGTGATCGAAGACGATCCTCATCTTGCGATACTTTTTCTTCCATGACTTGTAGGTGGGCTTCGATTCGGCCATCTGGGTATCTTCTTGATCGTCGGTCTCCGGTTTGACATCGCGATCAGCGCGCGCAACTATGGTGGAGGTCGCGCCGTCCTCCATGACGAACAGCTCGATCGGTCACTGTAGTGCCTAGAATTGCGGCAAGCCGAATAATCGTGGGATTGATGGACGCGACTGTGTTGTCGATGGATCGTCGCAGCTGACTGTTGTGACGTTGATAGTTTGACGCGATGTAGGTGTCAGAGGTAAAGTAGGAGTGCACGCAGCAGTTGATGGAAACCAAAGACGGAAGATTGCGCGACGCAGGGCGGGCGAGGCTGTACACAGAAAAGACAGCGGTCCAAAGGGGAAGCTGTCGCTAACCTGGAGCCCCAAGGGAAGGAACGCTGCGACCAATGACGTGAAGGCTACCATTATGTGCCGTGAGCTTCACGCCCACCGTCGCTTTAGAGAGGACGCGAAGCGTGTGCAGAGGGGTGAACAGATCCTTTTTGGAGGGGTTACCCTACCACATCTCACAAGCGTCTTGAACACACACATCCAACTCGCCGCTCATTCACTGAGAATCAGAGCTCTTCAAGAAAAACTTCACCCGACATCCGACATCCAACCGTCTGCTGTATGCACCGATTCTCCCAGACTCTACGAATGGCCGAAAACGCAGCAAAGAGACTCAAGATGTCCCCTGTCACCATTGGCACCCACAATGGCCACTTCCACGCCGATGAGGCGCTCGCCGTCCACATGCTGCGCCAGCTGCCTCAGTACAAGGAGGCTGGCCTCGTCCGCACCCGCGATCCCAAGAAGCTAGAAACCTGCCACACTGTTGTTGATGTTGGTGGCGAGTACGACTCGGCCAAAAACCGCTACGACCATCACCAGCGGGGTTTCACCACCACCTTCCCCGGCAGGCCTACTAAGCTGTCCAGCGCTGGTCTTGTCTTCATGCACTTCGGCAAGGCCATCATCGCTCAGAAGCTCAACACTAGCGAGGACAGCCCTGAGGTGTCTCTTCTTCACAACAAGATCTACCAGTCCTTTATCGAGGCCCTCGATGCCCACGACAACGGCATCTCCGCCTACGACCCCAAGGCCATCGCCGCGGCTGGTCTCGAGAAACGTTTCACCGACGGCGGCTTCAGCCTGGGTGCCATGGTAGGCCGCCTGAACCCGAATTGGAACGACCCGGTGTCATCGGACCCTGAAGAGGCCCAGGCTCAGGAGGATGCCCGCTTCGAGAAGGCCAGCGCCCGCATCGGCGAGGAGTTTGACCGCGATCTCGACTACTACGTCCGGGCATGGCTCCCGGCCCGCGAGGTCGTCAAGCAGGCCTTTGACAAGCGCAGCGAGTACGACGCGCAGGGCCGCATTCTCGTCTTCGAGGGCACTAGCGCTCCTTGGAAGGACCACCTCTACTCGCTGGAGGAGGGCAACCCGAGCACTTTGTACGTCCTGTACCCTGAGAGCGCCAACCCCGGCGCCAAGTGGAGGGTGCAGACCGTGCCCGTGTCCAAGGATTCGTTCGAGAGTCGCAAGCCTCTCCCCGAAGCCTGGAGGGGCTTCAGGGATCAGGAGCTGGATGGCATCGCAGGTATCGAGGGCTGTGTCTTTGTGCATGCCGCCGGCTTCATTGGGGGCAACGCCACTTTTGAGGGAGCTAGGGCTATGGCTACCAAGGCACTGGATATGTGAAGCTTGTCACGAGTGTGTCAATTACCTACAAGGGGGCACATGAGGTGCCCAGCGAAGAAATACCTGCCGTTGAAAATAAAGATACGACCAGGGTACTATACAGACACGTCTCTCACCTGCATTCATTGCCGTCTGCACTTATTTCTACCCCAATCTGTATCCGATCTGACAATCTTTCGACTCTGGTTACGCCCTTGAACATATTAACCGTTGTACTCGGAAACAAATAGCCACGCACAAAGCAGATGGCAGCACATTGGGCTTTGGTTACATGGCCCCAGTCAAAATCCGGAAGATATCCAGCAAATACCACAACAGCAACATACCATGCCGCAAAGTCTCATATCTCAACTGTTCTGACTTTTCCTGATGGGGAAAAAAGAATCTGGGAATTCCACCTCGTCCATGTCCCGCAACGCCTGCAAGAGTGACACAAAGGAGAGATGAAAGAACTAAAAACGTGCCATCGCACTCGTAAAATCGTCAAAGCCATGATCTCCAGCCCACGGCCATCGCACCCTCGCCAGCAGGTCATCGTCGTCATCGTTCAATCTAGGCCACGCTGATGGCGTCATTCGCCGTCTGTCCACCGCATTGTACGAGATGTCTATCTCCGGATGGGGATGCTCTCGGACTTGGCAGCCGGGGTCGGGGTGCCCTGGTGCTGAGGGTTGGCGTTGTCGGAGCCGGACTGCTCAAATTCCTCGGCACTGGTCTCGCGGTTGAGGAAACTGGACTCCTTGACGGGGCTGCCGGCCTGAACGCCACCGGAGACGCTGCCGTGGTGCTTTGGAGCGCTGTTCCCGTTGGAGGAGCCGTTGACGGGGGACGAGAGGTGGGGGATCTTCTCGGGAACAGGGTGCTGGGAGCCGACGGCGCCGGCATCGACGCCGTCGCCCTTGCCGGCCTTGGACATGGCGTAGTCGCCAGAGTCGAAGTATTTGCGGTCCTTGAGGTGCTTGGCGAAGTGATCGGAGCGAGAGGGAAGCTTGCCGTAGAGGCGGAAAAGACGCTGCTCCTCGGGGGAGAGGGACTGTGGGCGACCGGTCAGCGAGATGCTTGTCACAAAATCTCCGGACTTGTAGGGTAATGACAAAGCTATCTGCAGGCGCCGGGAGCGAGGCTTACCGAGACGTCGACCTTGTTCTTCTGGTGGGGGTTCATAGTGGGCAGCTGAGGGGGAACGCGAGAAGAAGCTTGTATCGCGGTCCGATGGTTCAAGGTTGGCGGTGGAAACGTAGACGGACTCGACGTGCTGGATGATACAATTGCGAGGTGATCAAAGATAAGGTGTAGAAGTACGTAGGGAGGACCGTGTAAAGTTGGAAGTGAATGCGAGACGTTGTTCGGTGGATGGGATGGGTTGAAGTCAGGACGTCGGGTCACATTGGAGGTAGCGGGGTCCCCTTCGACTTTTTCCCAAAGATACCTAGTGAACTGGACTGCCGTGGGTATCCACAGTGCCGCCCTGTTTGAGCGAATCCGCCAATTCACGGCTCAATTCATACCCTGGACGGAACCGGCGAATGGAATGCACGTCATCGACTGACAGCCCATCCAGTTCTCTGGGTCGTGCTCCAAGCAGCATGGCAGTGCAGTTACAGTAAACCTGCCGTGATTGCGTCCTCCCTAAAAGCCCGGCGTGATTTGTCGTAGCCACAGAAATGATAAGGCAGGCAGGCCTATATCACGCGGTGTGTCAGTGCCGGCGCATGAATCTGAGTTGCTTGTTCCGGCATGGCTCAAAGGAATGGAGCCAATGAACATCGGGGTGGTGTGAGCTTGCAAGGCGCCAGCGCTACTTTACAAAGGTGCCCTACCAAGCCTAAGTACTTGGGGGTCCACGGGTGTAGTAGGGAATATTTCCAGGCTAATATTGACTCAAGAGTACCCGACGTACCTTAACTACCTTACCTTTAGGTACTTACCTACAACTTAAGTAAGTGCCTATCTCTGGCTGTACTAGTCTCGGCCATAGCCGGCTGCCCTGTACAACGGCATTTCTGTGTCGGTCAGATTGGACAAGAAGTGATAGGATGCTACGAGCGGTCTATACACCGTAAATCGAATTGGAGCTAGCACTGAAGGCACCTAGTCGTCACCAGACCCTTCCTTTTCACGAGCCGTGGGAAGGTCAAGCCAGAATACCTACTTCTATATAAATGTCTCAAGTTGATCAATATTCTCAGGGGTAAAGGGTGGGTTAATTTGCAAGTAAGAAATGATAATATAACAGGGTCGGCCAACCGTGCTTTTCACGTATATGACAATCTAATTGACCCCTCCCAAAGCACACACAGTACTAGTACTCTGTCCCAGGAACAGGTCATGTAACATGCACCTTCATGGACGTTGAACAGTTGGCTTAAATATGTATTTTGAAGACGAGCATGGGATCATATTGTCGGAAATGACATGGGCGCGTTCAGCCGTTTCCGTGGTTGTAGAGGCTGCCTGATGGCCAAGCCAGATCACGAAGCCACTGTCTTCGTGCACTGACGCAGTGCCCTTACGATCATGCTCAGCTAGGGATTGTCCGCCTCAGTCTATGCACTCAAAGAAAAAACATGTCGTTGGTGGGAGGAGGGACGTGGTGTAGTATCGTCAAGAGTCCAGATACGGGCCCTGTGCGTCCAACTCAACACGCGATGCAACCAGGGGGGTGCTCTGAGTTGGTAGGTAGCAACACAACTTCATCCATCATTGGCATCACTGGAGGAACACGGCTGGCATCCAGGGTAACCACCCTGACAGCGCCACGCGTCTCCCGGGCCGCATCATCAGCAGAAGCTCTCATCGAGAGGAGTATGGGCGCACTCTTGCATGATCAACATGAATACAGTGCTACGCGAAGAATGGCCATTCGCCAGTGATGACATGGCACAGCAGGCGTGACAGAGCCGGAGACATGAGTCGATGGTCCAACCAATGCGTTCAACCCATCTTACCCTTCCACTCGTGCTCCTCGCCGATCACAGGCTTCAGCAACTCAGGCAAAATGGCTGCTGCGTCTCCCACAAAGACCCAGTCCCGGCCTGGACGTGTGCCTAAGGCGTCGGCTGCGTCCAAGTTCACGGTGGCAACCCTTGCGCCTTTCTTCCGCGCCAAGTCGGCGTACCCAGCAGCTGGCCAGACCTTGCTCGAGGTGCCGATTGTGAGAAATAAGTCGATGGGCTCCGGATGCTCGAACATTGCCTCTATTTCGTTTACAATGTCGACCGGCAGGGCTTCGCCGAACCAAACAACCCCAGGTCGAAGGAGGTTGACTTTGCACTTGGGGCACTGCGGAAGGTCATCTTTCATGAGCCCTGAGGACAATCGAACATTGGGGGCGCGGGTTGTCGACGGGCGCTCGTTGTGTCCGGGGGTACCCATCGGTATTGCCCGCAGGGCGGACGTGTCTTGCCATACGGGGCTCTTGTCCTGGTACTTGTCTCCGAGAATCTGGGCATGCTTTCGGGCAATGCCCGCGAGTAGGACAGGGCTCGCCTTTGGCATGTTGTCAGGATCAATGCTGCCTATGGTTGCCGCCTCATCCTTCCCGACATCGAGAGCGGGCACCAACGGGTCCTGGAAGTTCCCGCGCTCTTCGTAGCCACAATTGTCCTGATCGAAGCATCGCAGGTTGAACAAGTCGCCATGAAGCAGTCTCAGCTGAGCAGCTGGGTGGCCAGCGCGAGGGCTCAAGTTGTCGACGTTCTGCGACAAGGTCATGAAGCCCGGAACCCGACGAGCAAGCTCAGCCAGAGCGTAGTGGCCGGCATTGGGACTGGCCCTGAGCGCCTCGTGCCGTCGATAGCTGTAAAACTGCCAGACAAGACCCGGGTCGTAACGGAAGCCTGCAGGTGAAGCAACTTGCACGACGTCCTGGTTCTTCCAGAGACCATTGTCACTTCTGAATGTTGCTAGCCCCGACGATGCGGAGATTCCGGCGCCGAGTACGGCAACGATGCGCTTGGCTTGTCTCAATGTATCCTGGAAGTCCGCGACCTCTGCAGGGTCCAGGCCGAAGCTGTTTTTTTTGTCCGACGAGTCTGACATGGTCGATGCTGGTTTCATTGGGGCATAGTCGTAAAGATATAGAACACCAGCGGCGAGGCGCAAGTCAGATAGCTACTTATATATGCAGGTCGGCTGCTGCCTGTTGGCTGCCTGGTCGGTCATGGAGGAAACTAAACGGAAGTTCCCAATACATAGCCCGCTGGTGCGTCTACGACTGGTAGGCCCTCTTCTACAGGATGCAAGCAGGTGTTGATCCTAAGCTCCGTTGTGCAAAATCCTAAGTATAGCGATAGCCGAGGTGGCTATGCAGTTTTGCCATACCGAGCTCTATCAGGGGTTCGAGGCTGTCGTTGGAGCCTGGCAAGAGAGGGGCTGGGAACGGAACCCCACACCAGCAGCCTCTTATCTTATCGTTTCATCGCAATCCGCTTATCGGCACTTCCTCTAACTCATCTTGGCTAGCGCATTGAAGAAATTCTGAAATATTTCCAGCAGCAGGTTGGACCTAAACGCCAACAGAGAGATACAGCACTTCTAATACACGACGATATTTGAATCTAACGACAATGGCAGCGCCCGTGGGACCTCTCGCGCAGGTCAAGCTGCCGGCCGGGCCCTCACCCGTGACCGCTGAGCAGCGTTACTGGAAGTCCTTCAAGAACCAGCTGCAGATTCCTTCCCCGACATCCTATCCCATCACCCACATCAGCGAAGCCTCGACCGATGGCCATTTTGCTGTCACGACCGGCACGCGCGTCCAGATATACTCTGTGCGGACACGAAAACTTGACAAGACGGTCACGCGGTTCGCCGATGTCGCGCGCTGCGGTGACATAAGGAGGGATGGCAAGGTCATCGTGGCCGGCGAGGATACCGGTCGCGTGCAGGTCTTCGACGTCAACTCAAGGGCCATCCTCAAGACCTGGATGACGCACAAGCAGCCCGTGTGGACCACAAAATTCTCGAGGACACAGCTCACCAATCTGCTCAGCGCCTCCGACGACAAGACCGTCCGCCTCTGGGATCTCACGAGCAACGACCCAACCCAGACGTTCGTCGGCCACCAGGACTATGTGCGAAGCGCCGACTTCATGCCCGGCTCGACCGCCAATCTGCTCGTCTCGGGCAGCTACGACTCCACGGTCCGTCTGTGGGACCCTAGGATAGGCACGAGCCAGCCTGTCATGACATTTAAGCACGCCGCGCCCGTCGAGGACGTCCTGCCCATGCCCTCGGGCACCACTGTTATCGCGGCTGCCGGCAACGCCATCTCGGTCCTGGACCTCGTCGCCGCCCGCCCTGTGCAGCAGATGACCAACCACCAAAAGACCGTCACCTCACTCTCCCTTGCGTCTGGCGGCGAGCGGCTCGTCTCCGGCGGCCTCGACGGCCACGTCAAGGTCTTCGAGACGACCGGCTGGAACGTCGTGTCCACTACGAAGTACCAGTCCCCGATCCTATCCGTCCGCGTCCTCGCCGCGTCTTCCGACCCCTCATCCGCTGCGGACAGGTCTGCCGCCGCCAACGACCGTCACCTCCTCGTCGGCATGCAGTCGGGCGTCCTCAGCATCCGTACCCGCCTCACCGGCGTCGAGGCCACCCGCCAGCGCGAGCGCGAGCGCGAGATGTCCGCTCTGCTCGCCGGCACCCTCGACGCCCACGATGCCCGCATCTCCAAACGGAAGCGCCGTGTCGCCGCCTCCAAGCGTCTCGACCTGGCCGGCGAGTCTGCCGACGTCGTCATCGCCCAGGAGCCTCGCGAGTCCCGCCGCGCCGAGACCCGCTGGCAGCGCGACGTCCGCCATGGCCTCTATGCCCGTGCCCTCGACCGCGTCCTCGACCCGGCCAGCTTCCAGGGCAAGGGCGGCCACAAGAAGGAGGCCCCCGTGACGCCCTCCAAGTCCTCCAAGTCTGGCCCCGAACCTGCCCCTCCCCTCGAGGTCCTCACTCTTCTTCTGGCCCTGCGCCACCGCAGCGCTGTCCGCGTAGCCCTTGAGGGCCGTGACGAGCGTTCCGTCCAGCCTGTCCTGCGCTGGGTCGCCGCCCACGTCGTCGACCCGCGCTACGTCTCCGTCTGCGTCGAGGTTGGCATCCACCTCATCGAGCTCTACGCCGAGTACGCCGGCGGCAGCGCCGAGCTCGCCCAGGGCTTCAAAACCCTCCGCAAGCGCGTGTTGGGCGAAGTCGAGAAGGCAAAGGCCGCTTGCGAGACGAGCGGCATGGTAGATGGCCTCATTCTCGGTGGCAACTGAGCGCATTCAGGGGCCGCGAGACGTGTTTGTGATTTGTTCTGCTGCATTGCGAGGCGTTGGGGTGAGGATATCAAAATGGACTTGTATCTTGTAGAGATATAGAAGAAGAGACATCATACCACAAAACGTGCCGTCCTCAAATGTAAACCCGGACTGATGTCGTTTTCGTCCTCCGATGTCGTCTTGTGACTTGCGCAGATCTTTATCCGCGCATGCATGGTACTGGCAGGGAGTGTGGCAATGACTTCACTTCCCAGCCCATCGCAAGCGACGTTGCAGTAGTTGATTATTCCGCTTTCTCAATGCAAGGCCAGTTTGCTATTCGAGTCTGGGTTCCCCTTCCCCCTCTATGGCACCATACCATTACATCCTAATCAGCCGAACCTTTCCTTCCCTTACCTACTTGGTACTCTTTACCTGTTCGAAAATGGTATCATGCCACGGCTCTCCCATGCAGGCGCACTAGGGCGAAAGAAAGAAACAGAGCCAAACGCCGTAACCCAATCGTATAAACATACATCGTGTACACACACATAGAAAACGCCAAACGTGCCAAAACGAGCATTGCCTCAGTAGCCGCCGTGCCGCCTCGAGCGACCCGCGCCAATGTCAATGCGGCTCATCTCTTGCATCAAAGCCCAGTCTTGTCCTCCAGTCTGGCCCCCATTGGGCCCCAACCCACCACTCATGATGGGCAGCGGGACCTTTGCAGGAACGGGGGGTGCCATACCCCGCGGCGCGGTGGGAGAGCCACCATACTGCGGTGCATGGTTCTCGTTGGGATAATCCCATGTACTCGCACGAGGTAGTCGAGGTGGAGTAAAACCGCTTCCGTTGTCCTGGTAGTTGTACGAGGTAGTGGGCGCCAGGGGGCTGGAACCGGCCGGCGCCGGAGCCGGAAGCGCAGACTGGCGATGCACCCTCTTCTGAAGCCTGTTTCTGCCGCCGCTTGGATGAACAGGCGGATCCTCCGGAAGACCGTAACTAGGCGGCGGGGCTGGTGCCGCTGACTGCGAGTGAGGACGGCCGGCGATGCGCAGGGGTCGTCGCCCGCCCGAAGGCATAGGCTGAGCGCCGGCAGGCCTCTGCCTGGTCGATTCAGGACTCGGGGCCTTGGAGTGCTTTTGCTCCGGCTCGGGTGCCCAGGTATCCATGGGCAGGTGATCCGAAGGATCGATTTCACGTCCATCGTGGGTGATAATCTTAGCGTCAGGGTCCGGCTTCGACTCCTTATCATTCACGAGTGAAGGGTTAAGCATGTCGTAGGAATCCGGTCCGAAAGGCACGCCCGACAATCGACGACCACCCTCAGCCCCGTCCTGTGGAGGAGGGGCTGGGCTGACAGACTTCCGCTTGATGGTGTGGTTGGGGTTGGGAGGCGGAACTGGCGAGACAGATCTTGCCTTCACCAGCTGTCCGCTATGCGAAGGGCTACTAGAATAAGCGACGACGGCTCTGTCGTAAGAGTGCGTGGGAGGAGTCTGGGTATGAGACGAGATGCTGTAGCCCTGATGCCCTTCATACGGTTGTCTTCCGCGGGGCGGTGTGGCCGTACTCTGAGCAGCATACTTCCGTTGGTGTTGCCGTCTTTCCTCCTGGATACGAGCAGCAACCTCTTGAGCCAAGACCGGGTCGACACCGGGAACAAGTGAGGGGGGCACGGCCGGCATACCGTACACCTGCATCTCGTTGCCCTGTAGCTCGCTTCTGAAGTCCGAATGATGGCTCTGTGTGCCGTGGGAAGGTTGAGAAGCCTCTGTAGGACTGTGACCATACTCTCGCAAAGAGAGGGGCGAAACTGTGGGTTGGCGCCCGTGGTCCTCCTGCACTTGATATCTGGACTGCGGCGACACATTGTGGTGATCAAGCTGTTGCGCGCTGCCCCTTCTGCTAAGGTTCAAAGGAGCCGGTGAAGGCACGTTTTCGTACCCCGTCAATTCGTGGCTAGCCTCCTCATACTGCGGCGCTCGCGCTACGGTCTGAGACTGGTGTGTCACAGGAGTAGGGGACTCCGGAGCGTCTTCTACCGTCGGCTGCATGGACCTTTGAGGGTCGAACGCCTCGTCATAGGAGTGATGACGAGGAGGAGATGGCTGGTGGAACTGATCATCGCCAGGGGCAGGCACTGCAGGGGCGGAATCGTAGGGCCGGTAAGCGGGACGACCAGGGTAAGAGGGCGCGCGGCGATGGGCCTCCTGCTTTAGAATGTCGTGGCGCATGGGGGACGCATTCTTGGGGGGCGTCTCAAAGGAGGCTCGCACCATCATGTCCTGCGCAGTCACACTGCTATTGTGCCTGCTGCGGTGGACTGGTGGAGGAGGAGGGCGGTCATCATCGACCGGCAGCTCTTGCCGGAAATGATCCGTAGGAGCACCCTCCATTTGATCGGATGGATGAAAGTCGTGGCCTCTGGATTCCCGCCTGTCGTAAGATGGCTGTGACTGGTGTCTGGGGCTGTACCCTACATCGTCATATCGACTAGGGTAACCATCGTATCGGTCAATCGACCGCGGCGTATGAGGGTTGGACGCGTCCATGCGAGCTGGCGGCGTGCTGTAAGCAGGTTGAGGCGGCATCGAGTGTGGAGAGTGCCCGAAGGAGTCTTGAGACTGGTGTCGATGAGGCGGAGGGGTGTTGTATTCGACCGACTGAAGAGGCGACTGGTTGGGAATGTAGCCGGCAGGGCCCCTGGGCAGAGCCCTGGGGGGCGTGGAAGCATGCTCGGGAGGAGACACTGGTGGAGCAGGTGCCTCTCCGGTGACAGGATCGGAGGGAAGCGGGCGCCGCTTCACGGGCGTCCGCGACTGTCGAGGGCCTTCCGGCGCATGCCGTGGACCGTCGGGCATCTCGGCAGAGACAGGCTTGGGCTTTGCCGCAGGCTTTTCGGGCTTGGGTCGAGAGTCGTAGTAGGTGATCTCCATGCGGATCTCGCCGGCATATTTGCCCTTGCAGGTCAAGGTGTGCCACTGGTCACTCATGCCGCCGCCTCCGATAATGATGTCCCTCAAGTCAATCCAGGTCTCACCGATAAGGTCCGTCTTCTTGTCATCGTTGAAGACTGAGACCTTGAGCTGGTAATAGTCGGAGGAGTCGTGCACTGTGAAGCGGAGTTCTTGGTCCCTGAAAGATGTCAGTCGCCAGGGTGGAGGTGTTCAAGAACACGAGTGAGCTTACCACTTGGGAGTCTGTCCACCACGAATATCTGTTGTAGTCTTCTTTGCTTCTTTGCCCAGACGAGCAGCGCAGTAAGGATCCTGCTTGCCGATGGTCTTGCGGTTGGGCAAGTTCTTGCCGCGGTCGACGATGGCGACGAGGGTGCCGATCTCAGGGCCGTCGACGGTCATGTCGGCAAAGATGCCCGCGGTGTGCGCCCCTTGCATAGGGTTCCGCTTTGCAGCCATGTTTGCGGACGATTGCTTGCTGCGGCGGAGGTGACGGTTGCTGTTGGATGCGTAGACGAGGCTGCAAGTCCTGACTGGATTTGGAGCCTGTTCGTGGTTGCTGCCAAAGAGACCGAGTCGTTGGCTTGTTCAGAATGACAGTGAGTCGGTTGCCGGGTAGGCGTAGAGGGGTATCATGGAGACGAGTGAAACAAAACAAGCCCAGTGCTAGGGAATGGTAAAGGGCACTAGTGGTGGGATGAAGGTGGCCACGACAATTCACGATGGAAGAAGGAGAGGACGTCCGGCGAGGGGTAGAGCCGTGATGTGCAGGACGGAGGAATTGGTGGAAGGTCGCGAGAAGGATGCGGCTGAGAGAAGAGCGAGAGAAGAAGAGGAGGAGGAGGAGGAGTGTCGTGGGCTGGAATGAGGAAGGATGATGTAGTAGAGCTACATGTTTTGCTACCTTATTGGAGCAGGCTGGGAAGGACCAGAGCAAAAGCAGCCTGTAAGTTCTCCACCGGCGGGCTCAGCACCAAGCCATCGGAATTCATGTGGCTGGTCCACTCCCAGAGCCTCCCCGGTGGGACGCGCTGCCGAAATGCGGGAGGCTGGCGCCCTGGTTGGGCGCCCGGCAGGGGCCGGGGTTGCACTGCCAGGGCCCAGTTCCAGAGGCTGCCGAGGGATTTGGGGATGCACAGGGGGTGATGCACAAGGGATGGGAGCCCCGTGCTGCCTGTGCTCAGGTCCTGGACGCCCAGGAGGGCCCTGACACTGCTGACAGCGAGACAGCGCCCCGCTAAGGCAAGGGGACGATGTCCGTCATCCTTGCGTCGCATCCCGGCCCCGTCTTTCGCCGACAGATGTGAATCGTAGATTGTTGCTAGGTTGCTAGGGTCCCGTCCCTCTTCCACACTTGTCGCCAGGGTTAGGTAGGTCCTGGTCGATGCTGAGGAACAACAACAACCAAGGTCGACTCGGAATCGCCAGATGTCAGCCCGATAGGTGGACCATCGACACTCAACCTCCCCTCCCCCTGGCAAACATGAGATTACCACCAACCTTCCAACATCTCATCGACTCTCCCTCGAATCCCCCATCAAGACTGACGGATGAGAACGGGCGGCCGCGTCGCTCTGCTCTTCCTTGCGCCTCCTTCTCCTCCACTCCTTCGACCTTTGGACACAAGAAATGGAGACGAGCCTCTCGAGAATGCGCGTCCTTTCGAGTCAATAGACATAGCTCATTGGCTCCCTTGCTCGTCCCAAGTTCACAGCCTCAATGAGTGACGCGACAGTGGCCTGGAGGGGCAACAGACGACTCGGGCCGCCAAGAGATCCCGATCTTCCTAGAAGGGCTATCATCCTGCATATCCCCTGATCCATTGGACCGCAGTCACTTGTCATGACAAACGACAGCGCTCTATTTCGAGGTCATCCCGGGTGTTCTCGACTACTGACCTTCACAACTCATGTGCGCTGCTGATTGTTTCGTTTCACGGCCGACTGGGCGTCACACCAACCGATTTCGACTGGGACCTTATGCATTTAAGCTTGGACGACCCATGCATGCCGTGTTCCCCGCGTCTTGTGCTACCGTTGACGATTTCGCGCCAGGTTCGGTCCGTCGTTGCATGTAGACAGGGGACGTTCTTTACACCGAGGCTTCTAATTGCCAGAGCCACGAAGAGACGCGCGTCTTGGACATGCATTCTCGAAACCTCGGTCTTGAGTCCCTGGGGCTGAATTACAGATCAGAGTATATGCCGTAAAGGCCGACCAGGGCAAAACTAGCCGTGGTGTATGTTTGGTACCATCTATCCAACTGGTGCATGCTCGCCATCAGAACGCCCTGAGACCTATACAGGATTCCGCAAATGCTCGAGTGACCATGCCGCAATGCAACCTGAACGCCACAGACCTAGCCAATGCTGGTGTTGGGTCCCGTATGTCCTGCCGTAAATCACGCCTCACTCCCGTTGTAACAGGTCTCCGACCTCCATGACGCCTACAATCTCGCCCTGCTCCAATACCGCCAGCACCGAGTCTGGTCCGCATATGCCCTCTTCCTCGTCGGCAGGCGTCACACCGCTGACACTCTTGACAAACTCAATCGCCCTCCTCACACTTGTCCCGGCACAGATGGACAGCATGTCGTGCCTCGCCACCAACAGCCCCTCGATCTCTGCACACCGTCGGCCCATCTCCACGGGTCCAGCCGCGCACAGCTTTCGTATCCGGCCGGGGGAGGCGACCTGGTCTCCAGCACGCACCCACCGGTCCGCAGAGTCGAAGCCCGCCCGTAGCGCATCTGCTGCCAGGCTCTCCGAGCCCAGTACGTCTGGGATCTTCTCCCACGGCACTGCCAGGTTCTTGATGGTCTCGGGGCCCTGCCGCCGAAACGAAGCGCCGATGGCGCCACCCGGGTGGTTTGATGCAAAAACCTGCGCGACGCTGGGGTGAAGCTCTTCCGCCGCGGCAATGGCCACTGCGTCCCCGACGGCGAGCGCGACTGTGGTCGATGTCGTCGGCGCAGAAACCCCAAAGGACGCTGTCTCGCTCTCATGCACCGGCGCGGGCAGCAGGATTGTGTCCGGGCGGGCCTTGATAAAGGCACAGTCGTCGACTCTCGTATGGCCTGTCAACAGAACCAATGTCGACACTCGCTCGATGTGCGGAACGAGGCCGAGGAGCTCCGTCGTCTTGCCCGAGAATGTGATGAGCATGAGTGTGTCGCTGGCCCCGACGATGCCGAGGTCGCCATGAAGGGCATCTAGGGGATTCAGGAATACCGTCGGCACGGACAGACTGTTAAATGTGGCTGTGAGCTTGTTGGCGATGTGTCCCGACTTTCCCACGCCGGTGATGACCAGCTTCCCCCTCTCTCCTTTGTGGCGGGTGATGGCTTCAATGGTACGGTTGAATCCGTCACGGGCGATGGGATCCGTCTCGTACAGGTGTGTGACGAAGCGTAATGCCTGCGCTTCGGTGTTGAGGACATGCACTGCCGTGTGTAGCCGCGTCGAGGTTTTAAGCGCCGCCTCCCGAGCGAGAGCGTCGCCGGCAATGCTCAGCGATTCGACCGATTCGCACAGTTCCTGCGGTGGCGATGGAGGTGACGGGGGCGGTGCCGCGTTGAGCTTTGGTTTACTGAGGATATAAACGGCGCTCGTCTGCACCGGACGGTGCTCCGGGTGGCGTCGGTCGCCCATTGTGCACAGAGGGCTTACTTCTGGTATACCGTTGAGCTTACAATTTAATGGCTTGAGAACAGCAAGCGTCAATTTGATGTTTTATGAATTCTCAGATCCGTGTCATGGATGTCGATGATGTCAAGCTCGGGTGTTGTAGATGAAGCACCGAAGATCCGGTTCGGCTCGGCAACTGGCGCTCCTTGCTGGCAGGTGAGATGCACACAACACTCCGAAAGAATCAGGCGGAAGCGAAGCTGTATCGGAGTTGTAGGGGCAGCATCATATGGGAGAGAAAGCACGTGTAAGGAAAGGGGGGGTTGTCGGGCAAGATATTGTCGCAAACAGAGCATGGGTTGGTGGAGGAGTCGAGGCCGAAAATGGACGACGTAAAAGATAATGAGCGGCAGGCACAGAACCCTGGACCCTTGCTTCGATCTTGATGAGACCTCCATTGAGGGACCCGGATCTCGGAGCTAAGACGAGTCTTCGGAGCAGGGTGGAGGGGCATTTGTCACTAGAGCAAGGCCGCCTTGATTGCAACGCATCTGTCTACTCTGGCGTGATCGCGGGGGTCGATGATCTGTCTTATCAGCCCGCTGCCCTGTCACACCAGAGATCCCACACATGTGCCGCTCACTCGAGGTAAAGTAGGTAGGTACCTGTGATTCTCGTCCAAGCGGTGCGGGGCTTCCATTCCCGCTTCAGCCGAACTTGCTCGCTTCTAGCGCCATTTCGAGGTGCTCGGGATGCATGTCGGGCCCCAGAAAGGGGGGGCTTTCTGACATCTATGACCCAAAGACTTCTGCCTCCTCTACCGCAGTCCCCGGATCCGATCTCACGACGACCCCATCAAGAGTTTGATGACCCATACAACTCAATTCCCCTTGTCTATCTCTGTCGAATGTCTTGACCAGTCTCCACGAGCTAGGCGCAGAACGTCTTCGCGGCTTCTTCCATGACTGCCGTCACCTCCTGGACGCTCGTGACACTGACCCATTCCTCAGCCGCATGGAGTCCTTGCCCCTTGGGTCCATACACGATACAGGGCACACCCGCCTCGTTGAGCAAGCCCGCATCGCACCAGAAGGCCTCGGCTGTCGGCGAGGGTGAGGTCTGCGTAACACTTTCGATCGCGGAGCCGAACAACTGAACGAAATCATGGTCATCCGCCAGCGCTGAACCAGGGCGAGAAAATGTGACGCGCGGTGCCCTGTACTCAAACCCAGGCGTCCTTGCTGCCACCTCCTCCAGGAGACTCTCCAACTCTTTCTGGATCGACTCGGGTGTCTGAGGAGGAACGGTCCGAAATTCAACGGTCAACGTGCACTTGGCCGGGTAGCTGGACGGCTCCTCTCCTCCCTCGATCTTGCCGCCGTGAAGATGCGCCTTGCCCAGGAGAGGATGTGTAGGTAACCTCTTCGCGTAGTCAAGCAATGCGACCTGCAGTGCCCCGGACAGCAGGATCGCATCGACGCCCAGGTCGGGTCGGGAACCATGCCCGGCCTTGCCCAGAACGTCGATCTCGACCCAGACAAATCCTCTATGGGCCGTTACCATTGCTTGAGAAGTCGGCTCGGGGATGACGGCCGCATCGGCTCTCCAGCCTTCTGCTAGGACATCTTCTGTTCCTCGGGAAAAGTTCTCCTCGTCCGCGACCGCAGCAAGAATGAGGTCTCCGCTCAGCGTCGGCGCAGCTGCCGCGCCAAATCGTGCGAGGACGGCCATGGCTGCGGCAACACCGGCCTTCATGTCGAGGCTGCCACGACCAAATATGCGACCATTGTGAAGCCTTCCGGCCAGCGGGTCGGTGCCTTCACCGTAGCTCGAGAGGCTTACAGTGTCAATGTGCCCGTTGAACATCAATGATTTCCCATCTCCTTTGCCCCGAAGGACCCCTACGACAGAGGGACGCCCTGGTGATCGCTCGATCCAATGTGCCTCGAGGTCCCGGTGTCTCAGCCAGGCGAAAATGTACTCGCAGATGGCTGTTTCGCCAGATCCGGCAGTGCTCGAAAGGTCCGGGTTCGCAGAGGCGATTGTCGTCAGGAGCTGAGTCAGGAGCACGGGGTCATCGATTGACACATCCAAGGGTGTCTGGTGCTTTCGGGGTCCCTCAGTATTGAGCACAACGACGACGGAGTCTCTAGTCAACCATCCCGGGCGCTGATTCTCATTTGCCAGCCTCTGGAGGCCAGCAAGAGTAGCCCCGCCACAAGGCCCGCCATGAATGCCCTCTGCCTCAAGGTACTGGGTGGCCCGATGTGCTTCGATGTCCGAGATGGTTGCGCAGACGTCAATGCCGGAACGAAGATCAGCGAACGCGGAAACGGACACTGTTCCGCAGTTGAGGCCCTCCATTATGGTCTTGGAGGTGACCACAGATGTCGGTTTGCCTTGCCTCAAGCTTTCGTACAAGCAAGCGGCAGTGTCTGGCTCGACGGCCAGGACACGACAAGCGCGGTCGTTGGACTTGCAATGCCGAACGACAGCGTGGGCAAGGGATCCTACGCCAACGGGCGTGACGACAAGGTCGGGCTTCAGGCCCTCTTTCGATAGCTGCTGGTCTGTCTCTGTGAGGAGACCGGCGTAGCCGTCGACGATCCAGTTAGGAATATCGCTGTAACCGTCGAATGAAGTGTCCTGTACAAATAACCCGCCAGCGTGTGCTTTGGCTGCCGTGTAGGCTTCCATCATGGCGCCATCATAATCGGAAGGACTGACGACAACATTTGCTCCTTCAGAAGCGATACGACGGGCAGCGTCCGCATCTACAGCCTTGAAAACATAGATGTTTGCGTCGATGCCCAGCATCCGGGCCATGGCTGCTAAGGCTCGACCATGGTTTCCGGCGCTGGCCGTATAGAGGACGACCCTGTTGGCTTGGGCGCAGCGGGCAACCTCTTCGAATGAGGAATCGGGCGACAGCTGGAATTTTGATATGATGGCTTGACAAGCTCCCCAAGAAGCGCCGAGTATCTTGAAGGCAGGGAGATCGAGTCGAAGACTTTCGTCTTTGACGTAAACGGCTTTGACACCCAAGTCTTGGGCGAGTTGCTTCAGGGGCACCAGCGGTGTCCTGGCGAAGCCGGGGAGCTGAGCATGGAAGGCCTGCACACGAGCAGCATCTCCATTGGCGAGTATTGGACCTGTTGCGCCGTTGAACAGGAGTGGCTTTCGATAATGAGGCATGATGCATAACGTGACTGATGAACACGGGATGGCTATTGAGTAGCCCAGGATATAGCGAGGAAGATATGTGCCGGGTATTTATGCACGAGTTTCGAGGGTCTTGAGACGACGAGTAGATCCAGGCCCTGTGATTCACGCCCTGCGCAACGCCTTTGGGGGACAAAGTCATTTCTGTCGGTGTCGAAACTGGTCATCGAAAGGCGAGTTGTGGTGGAGAGCAAGTGGTCGTCAAAAGGCGCCGGGCGATCGGCCGGAGGTGCGGGGCCGGCTGGTTCCCCCGAGTCCTGGCAGGCCCGTGTGCCAGTTCGCGAGGTGTCCGGAACGTAGCATTTTGGTTGACCCTAAGGTGGAAAGATATATAAACAAGGTGCCTCAAGATGTTTGGGTGTGAATGGCAGGCAGGGGAGGGTGTCGAATGGCGTGGCCGGCTCAAGTGCATGGGGACGTGTATGTGTCCAGGACAGGCTGGGAAAAGCCTCGAGACGTGACGATTCGTACGTGAATGGTCTAGCATGACAGACCACTGTATGTGCCGTTGGTTACTGATGTGCTTGCTTTTCTTGTCGAGTGTTTCTGGTAAAGAATTATTGACTGATTCCATGAGCACAAGATCGGGCAGGTGCTACGTCGGGTGCGCCGTCCCCCGCGTCAGGCCTAGCTAGGCTGCTCAGGGGACGCCAGTCATTGGACACCTCACCTGGCAAGGCCCGCTCGCCAAGGCGTGCTTCAAGGGGGCTCGGGGGCCTACAGGGTCTTGAGCACCTGGAAGATGGACCACCCGGCGCCGTGAACGAGGCCACCTCAGCGCCCAGCCTGGAGCCAGGGCGGGTGCAGCCGTTTGGGGGGTCTGTCGGGATCCTTCTCGCTCAATCTCCGCCAGTAAAACTTCAACGCGTGGTTCACTCCCTCCCTTGGCCATCAAGAGGAGTTGTGTCAAACGACGAGCATTCGAGACTCTTAAAGAAGTCCGGCGACCCGGGGCGCTGCCCATATATCACTTCAGCCTCGTCTCAACATCCGATCCGACCAGACCTCCCCCTTTCGAATACCTAGTCTTCAGTGCACGCGACACTTGATTGCCCGGCCAATATGCAATTCTCGGTCCTCGTCCTGACGGCCTTCGGCCTGTCCGTCAATGTCCTTGCTCAAAGCGAGGTCACATGCGGTAGAAACGACTACACATACGCGGAGATTGAGGAGGCCGCCGAGGCTGCTTGTGAGCACGTCCAGGACCGCACTACCGTCGGTCGCAATTCGTACCCCCATCGCTACAACAACTTCGAGGGATTCGAATTTGATGGCGTTGACGGTCCTTATTACAACTTTCCGCTCATGGAGAACGGCAATGTATACACTGGCGGTGCGTCACTCAACCCAGATCCGAGTTGCAGGGCGTGGAGTTTCTGGGGGCAAGACTGACCGTAGAACATTAGGTGCGCCTGGACCTGACCGTGTCATCATCAACCGCAGGTGTGAGCTTGCAGGCCAGATCACTCATACTGGCTCGAGACAGAGGAATGGCTTCGTGGATTGCGAGAATCCCATGTGGGTTCCAGATTGACCCAAGTTTGAGGCCAGCCTTGCTGACGAACATATAGCTCCGTCCGAACCGAGAGGAACAACGACAGCGGTAGTAGCAGCAGCACTACTACCACTACCACCAGCACCAGCACCAGCACAAGCAGCGCCAGTGCAAGCACCAACACCAACGACGACGATAGTGCTGGCTATGCCGCTTCGGCGCCTGGTATTCTCATGACTTCGTTGGCAGGAGCGCTGATGGTCGGTGCTTTCCTGTGAAAGAATCGTGATGAACGACGACGACATCGGCGACTGGACAGCATGCGAAACCAGCGATGAACAGAAGCGGCTGTGGTGGAGGGGAGGGGGATGTAGATACTCGCGGCAGGCATTCAGGTTCCCCATGAAGCGGTGAGCATAGGATCGGTAATGGCGCCTGCATGCAACCTCGATTTGCGACTCGAAATTGGTGGGGGAGGGAATATCCCAGTATCTGATAAGCCCAAAAGCCGATTTGGAGGCAACCACCACAAACATGGAAGCAATGAAAGATCGCGATCCATCTCGGGGCCATGCCCGTCTCAGCGTGACACGCATCGCGCCCGCCCGGCGTCATTGGCTCAAAGTTCGTGGTCCACTGCCACGGTCCACCAACCTCACAGGGCCGGCCACTCCTGTCAAGGCTTCGTGCCAGGGCCCGGCACTGGTCGTCTTGGGGATGCCCGGGCTTCCAAGGTACCTGGGTTACAGTGGATCAGCGCCCAGGCAGCGCAATTCCTGGCAGCCCCGGGCGCACCTCGATCGTCCTTTCCCGGTCTCCTGATATCTGCCCGCCACCTACCTCAACCTGGATCCTTCTTCTTCCCTCGACCTGTTGCTCCCCAGATACCGTCTGCTGCTCAGATAGCTTTGGACGAAACCCAGAACCTCACATCCTCCGAAAAGCGGTGAAAGAATGACGCGTATATCAGTGTACAGTGCCGCGCTGGTGGCTTTTGTCGCCGGTGAGTCCAATCTAGCTCCGAGGCAATGTCGTCATCGCATCGCGATGTAGTGAGGCCGACCGACAACACTCTCGACAGCATTCTTGTTGCAACCCAGCGGAGCCCGCCTTGCATCTCTGCCGAAATGATAATCATGTAATACTGACATACTTCTCCTTCAGCGACGGCGATGACGGTCGCATCGATCACGGTCCCCCACTGGATCACCTACAGCGTCACCACGGATGACCACAGCACATATTCCAAACACATCGGCCTCCATCGCAGCTGCTCGAACCTCTACGATCCTCCATGCCGTACTTTTCCGACGGAGGACCAGTGCCAGGGTGATGAGCGCTACTTCTGCTCCATGTGGCGCACTGTCGGTTTCCTCGCCTCATTTGGCGTGATCATGCATCTCGCGGGACTCGTTACGTTTCTGGTCATCATGGGAGGGGGCAAGTTCAAGCGTGAGGTCGGCTGGAAGGTTTTGAGCTCACTACTACTTGGCGTCGCCGCTATTGAATTTGTTATCATCGGCATTGTGGTATGCATTTCTCACCTCATTTTCCAATGTTGGTAACTGACAAATCCTTCGGTACAGGCCTACCTCTTCGATCACGATGAACAATTCATTGTTCCCGGATGGAACCTGGACACTTCCTGGATCCTCTGCACGATCAGCGCCTCACTGTCTGTGCTATGTGCAGTCGGCCTCACCCTCTCCGCCTACCTACTGCCCGAGGAGGATGGCTATGAATTCTTGGAGGACCCCTGGCCCTGAGAAAGACGCACCAAGCCGACACTTTGACAGGAGCTTCTGATAGATGCACGATGCGGTGGCGGCGTTAAGAGCCATTTGATGTCTTATTTTTCTTCTTCTTGGGCATGAGCATGATGAATGAATGGAGAAGGCAACGAAGGATATTCCCATTATGTAGTTGGTGTTATATACTGTACTATTTGCGAGGTGCTTGGTGTCACGAGCACTTTCATTCTCAAAAGCCGGGTGGTTTTACCTCACCTCCACTATTGTCACCGGTAGTAAACTTGACTGATACTTACAGCCCGGGGCAAAGTGCTAACGGAGAACCGCGGCTCGAGGGTGTAAGGTGGATAAGAGGGTTGACATGGGACAATGCGGGGCTATCATTTCCACCCCTCTTCAACATCAGGCCAACCTCAGACAGCGGAATAGTCTGTGAGGAACCGTCGTCTAGCACGCAAGACCAAACAATGTAAATGAGCTCAACTGTGTGGTGATTGCACAATACTAACTTATTGGAGTCTTAGTTACGGCTGCTGCACCACATCCTGACTACTTTCAAGATGGTTGCAACATCGGGCAACGCCGGGCTCACGCCAGATCAGCTCGACTTCTTTCAGAAGAACGGCTATCTCATCATTTCTCAGGCGCTGAGCCCGTCGACAGTGGAGGCATGCATGTCGGAAACCAAGAAGCTCCTGGACGACTTTTCACTCGATGATCACCCCATGACCCGTTTTTCGACCGGCCAGGAGGGCGCCGAGCACGTCGGCGACGACTACTTCCTCACATCTGGCGACAAAGTTCGCTTCTTTTTCGAAGAGGACGCCGTGGACGCCCAGGGAAAACTCACGAAGCCCAAGGCCCGCGCCGTCAATAAGATCGGACATTACCTCCACGAGCTCTCGCCGCCCTTCAAGGCCATCAGCAGCCCCGCCCAAGGGGAGCAGCAGCCCTCCTCGCCTGCCGCCATCGCTCGCTCGCTTGGTTTCAGGGATCCTCGCTGTCTTCAGAGCATGGTTATCTGCAAGCAACCTGAAATTGGCGGCGCCGTGCCACCCCACCAGGACTCGACCTTCCTCTACACCGAAACCCCCTCGGCTGTCGGTTTCTGGTATGCCCTCGAGGACGCGACCCTCGAGAACGGGTGCCTCAGCTTCCTCCCTGGCTCTCACAAGTGGGCACCCATCGACCAGCGACTCGTCCGCAAGACCGACTCTACCGGCAAGCCCGTAGGCACGGAGATGAAGCCCAACGAGGGATCTAGGTTTCCTCCTGGCGAGCAGTATGGGGCTCAGGAGGCCAAGGATGGCGCTTACGTCCCGGGCGAGGTCAAGGCGGGCGACCTCGTGCTCATCCATGGCAACCTGCTGCACAAGAGCGAGCGCAACACAAGTCAGAAGGGACGCATCATCTACACGTTCCATGTCATCGAGCAGGACGGCACCACGTATGATGAGAAGAACTGGCTGCAGCCTCCCGAGACGGGCTTCACCAAGCTTTATGTGTCATGATGTATCGGTAGCATCGCACGCATATGAAGATATGTGTCTGAGTACATTCGTGTCCCCTCAGGAGACAGCCTGAGCTTTATGAGGGGAAAGAGGGGGTATCCATCGCAAGAAGCACCTTCGCCGACATGTGGTGTCTAAAGTCTACTTTTCCATACAATATCATGTGTCCCACAAATCCAGTCCAGCTTTTGATCCCCGCCAGCCGGAGTTTTCTATTTTCCCTCCCTGAGTTGTCTTTCCAGTATGAACCGACTCCTGAACAAATTAGGCATGAGCCACGGCATTGGCCTTGGAGCGCGCCGCGGCAGTTGCCTTTGTAGGCTGTTCGTCCTCGCTCTCGCTGTCGGACGAATCATCCGAATCGCTGTCTTCCGAATCAGCTTCCTCGGCGTCATCTTCAGAATCAGACGAGTCGCTGTCGGAACTGTCCGAGTCCGAGGAGTCATCTTCCTCTGCGGCTTTCTCATCCTCAGACTCGGAGTCTGACGAATCGTCGCCGTCGGTGCCACTGCTGTCGTCCGAATCGCTGTCGGAATCAGACTCGGACGAAGATTCCTCGGAGCTGGTGTCATCGGCGGCCACCCGCTGCTTGCGGCGTCTCACGCGTTTGCCGTCGTCGGCAACGAGAGGAGCGGCACGCGCACGGTCGTCTAGGCTGGCCTCGACCGGGGTCGGCGGGGCCTGGACGGTCGTGGCATCGGTGGTGGCAGTGAGGGCCTCGCTGTCCTCACTCTCGTCGTCGCTGTCGTAGAGTTCATCGACAATGACTTCGGCACGCATCCTCTTGATGACGCGCTGGGCCAGGATGGTCTCCGGGGGCTGTTCCATGAAGCTAACCTCGTCAAAGCGCTTCCTCTTGGTGCCACTGCCCAAACCCAACTGCAGAATGCCAGCAATGATAGCGTCATATTCGGCTTGCTTTGCTTGCACATCCATGGTGCCCTCCGGGAACCCAGCCTTCCCCTCCTTTGCGTCTTGTGTTTTGATTTCTTTAGCCGTCTCGCGGAGGCGCTGTCGCGGATGGCCTTTCAGGTCCCTAATGTACTCGTAGAAGATCTCGATATGGTCCGAAGGGAAGACATTAAGTTCGAAGGCGCGCTTGATGAGAAGGGTCTGGTAGTTTTTGTTAAACTTCCAGGAATCTCTAGACTCTTTCCAAGTCTTGAGGTAGTCCAGGGCCGGTTTGAGGTCGGCTACGGGTTGCTGCTTGCCCGGCTTCGGCTTCTTGGTCTTCTGCTTCTTCGCGGGAGTCTTGACTCCGTTGGCAGTATCTGCGTCGGCAGGGTTCTTTGTGTCGTCGGTAAAGGTGACGGACTTTTGCTTTCTGAGTAAAGGGGTCTGGTTGTTTGGGGTTTCGTTGTTGAAGCGAGTCTTCTTCAAAGGAGAGACACCGGGAGCAGGGTGGGCGGAGACGTCTGGCCGTTTTCTTTTCGCGGCGGAGGAGGCATTGACGCCCAGATCCTGATTTCTGGCTCCGTTGGGCTGCGATCCGGCTGCAGGAGCGGCACCGGGCTCACCGGGCGCTGCAGACTTGAGCTTGAGGCCCAATCGCTTCCAAGCAGGGACTTTCTGCCCTGCGGTGCCTTGTGACGACGACATGGCTGTGGAACAAGGGGCGCGCCTTGGTCTCTTGTTTTCTTCGCGGAGCGATGCTGTGTTGCTTGCACGGGGCTGTCTTCCGTTCGCCCTGCGCTGGAATGTAGAGAGGCGGTGGCCGGCCGAGAAAGAAAACAATAAACCGGGGCCGTGGACAGAGGGGCCAATGTCTCTTCTGGAAAGTAGCCTATCAGGTCGGAATGTGTGTAGACTGTCGTGGCATGAACAGCCCCAGTTCGTTCATTGGGCATCAGTGGCAGGGTCTGATGCTGCTAGGGATTTTTTTCTTTGCGGGCCAGGGTTGGCGCGGGACCTGACGTCGTCGGGTTGTCGGCCGTTCCAACCCGCCAGGGCGGCGGCGGTCCATAGTTCGGTAGAGGGATGCCCCGCGCTTTCCCACTACGGCCTGAGCAAGCTCAGCCGGATTATATAAGCAACATGCGGCGTGGCTCGTGCAGGCTTACCGGGAGGCTGACGTGCCTTGCCTGACAAAATATGGTCTGTGCGCTGAGTCCGTTGGACCTGTGTCACCAGCTCCTCCAGGCAAGCTATTGCAAACGCGTCGATACCAGAAGCTTGCCTAGAGCTCCAGCCAACATTCACCCCAACCCACCATTGCCAGAGCAGAGAAGGTCTCATTCTCATCGAAGCCAGCCCTCTCAGTACATTGATCTATCTCCGAAGCCTTCATCAGCAAACCAGTCAAGATGTCAGGTTCGTCGTCGCCCCTTGCAACGTCCAGGGGCTTGAGACCAGACAGCTAATAACTCCTTCGTCCAGGCGGCTCAGCATACGACCGGCACATCACCATCTTCTCCGACCAGGGAAGGTTGTACCAAGTTGGTATGTGACGACAGCGCTCCCTCACACCCGTTGCGATCGCAGACAAGACATCCTTCAGTCGTGAGCCGAACGGGCAGTTGACGTGGGACCCTAGAATATGCCTTCAAGGCTATCACAGCTGCCAATATCATGTCGATAGGCGTCCGCGGCAAGGACTGCGCTGTCGTCCTGTCGCAGAAGAAGGTTCCCGTACGTCTCGCTTCTAACCCGACCGCCTCTGTTCCAACCCTGGTCTAACACCTTGCAGGACAAGCTCATCGACCCCGCCTCCGTCTCGCACATCTTCCAGCTCTCCCCTTCGGTTGGTTGCGTTATCACGGGATCCATTGCCGATGCCCGCGCATTCTCTCAGCGTGCGCAGTCTGAGGCTGCTGAATTCCGGTACAAGTACGGCTACGAGATGCCCTGCGACGCCCTGGCGAAGAGGCTGGCCAACATCAGCCAGGTCTACACCCAGAGGGTAAACACATTTGACGCTACCCCTCTTCCCCCGTTTCACCCCGCTGACAGTAGCCAAGGCATACATGAGGCCCTATGGCGTTGCTACGACGCTCATCTCCCTCGATTCCGAATTCGGCCCTCAACTCTTCAAGACCGACCCTGCCGGATACTATATTGGCTACAAGGGAACCGCTGCCGGTCCCAAGCAACAGGAGGCTCTGAATCATCTCGAGAAGAAGCTGCGCAACAAGGACCACGCCGACGGCGACTGGACGGAGGTTGTTGAGCTGGCCATCACCACCCTCAGCACTGTGCTTAGCATGGATTTCAAGAAGGGTGAACTCGAGATCGGCATTGTCGGCGGGCCCCGAGCGGATGGCAAGGAGGGCACCAGCAGCGCGTTTAGAACACTAACCGAGGACGAGATTGATGAGCGCTTACAGGCAATTGCGGAGAAGGACTAAGGGGTGTTGAGGACGACGACCTCTGCATCAGCTCGTCGGGGCGGCGACTTGTCTTGCCAGGGGGAGCCGCGGACGAATACTACCGAGCAGACCACGTCACGAGGCAGAGCAAGCGATGAAACCGCCGAGCATCATCAGTGGGCTGAAGGCATTCGACATGTTTGTACTACTATCAGGTCTGACAGGCGTTATAGATGAAGACTCTCGAGATGACCACCATTCCATGATATGAGCTACGGCGGCGATGAAGGGTGCATGCAACGGCCCAGTATGGAGCTGACAGGAGGCACACACCCCTTTCCTAAAGTCCAGTCCAGCCGGGTCAGTGTGCGTTGATGACGTCGGTTCGGGCAAGGGACCGTTCGATGTATGGTCTGGCATGGAAGCCGCTCGCTCCCCTGAGTTGGCTAGCACCATGGTAAGGGAGGTGTGGCATGGCTCTTGACAGAGACGTTTGCGGGCGGTCCCGTTCTAAGACGAATGAGCGGGGTACAACTGCTGATTGTCGAATGAGCAGTCGAGGAAGAGCTCAAGCTTGAAAGCTCAACGGTGTAAGGCGTGCCACGCGAGATGAAGGCTCAGGCATTGGCCTGCGACCTTCTCACGCAGTTCAGCCAATGTCTTCTCTCTGGACCACGGGAACGGGTGCGGCTCGGTCGCACCATGCAGGTAGAAAAGTCCTCAATCTTGATGTCTAGGACATGGCCGCTCACCTACAGCAGCCCGAGACCATGGCTGACCAGTCAAAGGGCCGCTGAACACTCCAGTGAGGTTGGCGACGACCCTCCCTCTTTTTTGGCTATGTGTGCATGCCATACCTGTCCGCAGCGGGAACCCTCACCGACAGCTAGCTAATGCAGGGCTGGAGTTCGCTAACGAAGCGCATTCAGCTGGTCCAGGTCTCCTGAGTTCCGTTTCTCAGGGCAGGAGCCCGCTGATTTGTGCGGCCACGGCTTTGTTCCACTTTATGCACTGCACCGCCTCATTGCCGAATCGGGACACAGGTGACCCCGAACCAGAGCTGACCCGAAAGTCCACCTGCAAATCATCGTCTTATGTTTTCACAATACTTGTGTGGCCGAGACTCTTTTTTGGGAGACCATGTCACTGAGGTCAATCCCAGTGGGGTGGTCTGCTCTTGGTAGTCAGGCCGGTCCTGTATGGCTCTCCGTCAGGATGGGATCGTCTATGGAGCGCATCTCCCGTCTCCCCGTGCCCTCGTCGGTTCGGACTACACCGGCTGATCGCAGGGAGAAAGCAATGCTTCCCAAGCAGCGCCCTGCCCAATCCAGACGCTCATTGACTTATTCTAGTCTCTGCGTCAACATGAGGTATCTGCTTCTGGTCTCTGTGACAGGCCTCCGGTATGACAGCTCACACACACCCGCCCAAACCCGACCTCAGGGGTCGCACGCCACCACGCGGCTCAGGTGCGAGCTAGCCACGAGCTGCGTTCCCGGGACCGTGGGGCACATCACGTCTTTCCCGTTTAGGGCGCATGCAACCCTATGGAGCTTGATCTTTGTGTTGCGCCCACTATCGCTGCAGGCCCGAGCCTTGCACCGCCAGAGGACCCGACGGCGTCTTTTGTTGATCAAGCTATCGGCAGTTGTCTCCCGGGGAGCTCAACCTCTCCAATCGATGATGGGTCTCTTGGAGGCCTTCGGAACTTGTACAAAAGGCATGTTCGCGCCACCCCGTTGTGTTGGGGATCGCCACCTTCTCAAGAGCATCAGGTCCGGATACTCGCTCCATGAGCTTAATAACCTCTTCTCTCGCTTACTCCACGTCGGTCGGTACCCATTTGTTGCTTCATATCTCCTGAACCAGTCGTTGCCCTGTGGGCTGCTGTATAATCACCAGTCTCGTGTACATACACCACCTTCTTTTCTAGATCGCTTGTTTTTCCCGACGCGACGAGATAATGGACGGGCGTAAGTGGGATCCTCGGTGCGAAGCTCGCCATCATGTGGAGGTGGTGAGCGACATCGGGCGACTAACGTAGTATCTGACTTGAGACTCCTAGTGAACGAATACCGGACAATGCGGGTGGCCGATGTCCTTTCGGACTTTAGGTCGCTGCAGTACTACATCGCGGCTGCGCCGACGGAACCTCCCAACATGGAGGACTACTACAGCGAGGGCTGGGCTGCCCTGCGTCAATGCGCCCTTGACGGGCAGCATATTCTCAACTGCGCAGCAGACACGAGTGTGCCAGAGGCGAACAACGAGGAGGATCAGGAAAAGGCCGAGCTCAAGCAGTGAGTCTGGAGATGAGCATAGGCAGTCACAGACGGACTGATGTCATTCCTAGGATTTTGCTCGACTCCTTCGCAAGGAGGCATGAGGGGCAGAAGATCTATCTACGGCAAGCTGCTGCGCAGCGATGGGTCGAAACCCGAGACAGCATTCTGCAGGGCGGAAGACCGCACTCTGGAGTGCAGTCGATGCTGAGGGCGTGTGACCAGCAATTGCGAGTTGTGAGCTCCCCCTTCCTCGTCGTGGATCTGTTGTTTGCCGGGATGTGAACTAACGGCGCTCCGCGCTCCAGGAGCTCGCATCGGTCACCGACGAGACAATCTACGCAGAGCTACGCACTTCGGACCAGAACATGGGCCGCTGGACGGCCGAAGATCCGAGTCTCAGGAGCGTGCAGC
Organism: Furcasterigmium sp. R96-07A1; assembly: GCA_037042015.1. Lineage (NCBI taxonomy): Eukaryota > Fungi > Ascomycota > Sordariomycetes > Glomerellales > Plectosphaerellaceae > Furcasterigmium > Furcasterigmium sp. R96-07A1. The sequence goes on from JAXQJP010000346.1 coordinate 448,140, forward strand.
GCTGGCTTCGCGCACGAAGAGCCTGACCTGGCTCATCGCGTTTGTACAACCGCTAATTGAGTGACGGAAAAATGATGTGATGAGAGGCACGTTCGATCACGGCTCGGGCATCGACATTGAAGAGATATAATGAAACGGTACAGCATACGAGAGATACCCAGTACGCTACATGAGACCATGGCAGGACGATGAAGGACTTTTGCTGCTGGAAGCCTTTTTCTTTTCACATTCAGCAGGTGCTCCCGCAAGACGGGGCATGATGCGGTCCAGGATCACAGGACACGGGCTGGAAGATCAGGGGGCGCTGCCCGGCGCAGACACATTTTGCTTCTTTCCGTACATATTTTACCATCTAGATGCTGCACATACTACAAGTGCATTGCATACCCAAGCATTATTCCCCGCTTTATCCAGAATCTCTCATCTTCGATAGCTATGATATGCCATGCAAGTCTATTGGTCGGAAGGTTGCATACGGGATAATGGCCTAAGTCTTGCTCTGGACACACAGCCCGATGCCCACGAGTGAAAGGAGCATCCCAAAGGCAGTTTCTGTGTTCATGTCAGTGACGCTGACGTTAGATAGCCGCATCAGGAGAAACCCACCTCGGCTGATAACCTTCTTCTCAACCCACCACTCTCCCAAGACGGTGAAGAGAAACGCCAGGGTGTTGACAATTGGCACAGTCAGACTCAGCTCTGCAATACAATCAGTATCTCCAAAAGTATGTGTGACCGTCAGCTCAACTTACCGGCCTGTCCGATCAGGAGGAAGAACCACACACTGCCGGTGAGGTTGATCAGCAGTGGCACGGCATATCGGAGGTTCCGCAGCAGATCCACGACGCCAAAGAAAGCACCGTAAAGTCTAGACTTGACCCAGCTCCGAGTGACGGCTTCGGACTCGAGGATCGGGTGCGGCGGGGGGTTGTGATCCTTGGCGGCACGGCGGATGAAGGGGGTGGTGAGGCCCCAGGCGACACCGACAAGCAGGAAGCCAATGACGTAGTTGATGACGGGAGGCTGCTCCTCAGCAGGAGCTTTGTCGTCAACCATGGTGGGCAGAGCTTTCACACGGCGCGGGCTGTCAACGTTTGGAGTCGGGGAAGCCAAAGATGCGCAGGGTGAGATCCTTGACCAGCTGAGGCTTCTGCAGCCGGTGAGCAAGGTGCTGCGGGAGGCGTTGATAGCGCAAGTTGTGCTCGGACCCTGAGAAATCCGCGATGCGTTCCACAGTATGCGCGCGTAGCCTTGCGGTAGCAGTGTCGTCGGTGACTACGAGCAGGTGAGGTCTTAGGTCGGAGTTGACGATGTGAGGTGAGGTCAGGAAAGGAGCCAAGCCCCACTGCACAGCCGCACCCGGGGAAAACAAGCGCCACTAGCACGGGCCCTTGACAGGGACAAGTAGGGATTATCATTGGTGGGCATGCAAATTGGTGGGCCCTCTTCCCAACGACATCACCGCTTGTCGGGAGGGCGCCGACGAGAGATTTCATGGTGAACTGGCGGCACTGGTGATCGTTCCTAAAAATAACAACCACGTTTTTCATGTACCATCTGTCGGGGGCTTGGTCTGCGAGGAGCATTTGGGGTTTGCATCGACTATGTCGTACAACTGACTAGCTCCAAACTACTTGCCCACAGGTAACTCAGTTGTCTTGTGGGAACCTCGGTTCCTCCATGGTAGGCATCATGACCATTACGACAACAGCCTATAGATTCAATATTCCGAGACTTGGCTGTCGACAGAATCATGTAATTCCAGGAGCGGAAATTGCTCGTATATTGTCACCGGTCTTCCAGTCCGAATCAACAATTTACCCGGATCTGAGCGGTCTTCAGCTGCTGGCGGCTTTGGCGAGTAGCATTCCCCTGATGGGACCTCTCGAGCACTCAGCTTGGCCGTCCCCGCATGCAGTACGAACCTTTCCGCGAATAATATTTCCGCTTAGCTCGTTCCAGAGACTGATCGCAATATTCTTCATCATGCATGTTCGCACCTTTGGGCCACCGTCAAAGATTGACCCGTCACAGGTCTAACAATCTAGCTGCGGCAGGCAAACAACTGAATGTTTCTAAATGGGCATGTGAGAACCCATGCGGCAACACCGCGGAGTCCATCAATTCAGAAAGCAAAGTCAGGTAAACAGCGTATGAAATGCAGCATCGCCCGAGCTTGGACAGGCCGTCTCCGTTGCTGACATCATGACTTGCCTATGATTCATCAACGGGCCACGGCAACCCCAAATGGCGCGCCACGGCCTGTGCCGTCAGAGATAGAGACAGGTCGAGAGTTTGACGTGATCGGACTGATCTGTTCCCTTGAACTGAGTTGTTTCACTTGGAGTTTCTCATCTACCCGCATAAGAGCAAGATTCCAGACCTGGTTTTCATGTCGCCCACTCCATTTATGTGAAGCGCCCGGCCACTTGGCTACCATCTTCTAGGGACCGAGAATTTGCCATGTCAGTGATCACTGCCGTCGTGCCTGTAGCCGTTCTTGCCGCCGTAGATTGACTTCGTGTCGAGGTGTTTAGCACCGTTGGAGCTCTCCCCGAGATCTGTTGGCGCTCTTTCATTTGAACCGTCACTCGAGCGTGCGCGATCAGCCGTTCCGATCATGTCTCTAATCTCCCACTTATGAATAAGTACTTTCTCCTGGCAAACCAATCAACAGATCCGGGGAAGGTGCCAAGTTCATTGCTGTCTTCCAGCGGAGCATTTTCTCCTACGTGATCGGCCACCAACTTCACCAACTGCGTTAGCATTCCCCTGACGCTAGCCTGGTGCTCATGGTAGCCCCGCGATGCCAAACGCTGTGTTAACAAATATATGCCTTGACAAGCCTGTTTCTTCACGGAATTCTCATTCCACTAACAAAGGTTCGATCTAATAAGGAACAGCCAGGAATTTCGAAAAGTCGGGAGGCAGGGGGGAAGTTTGGAGTCAGAACTCAAGGACGTCACCACTCAATGCTTTTGCCGGCAGCCGCATCGTCAACACTGGTGGACATCATACTCGAACAGTCTCAGGGGACTTCCGGACCGCGATACTCAATTCCATTGCTAGCTCTTTGCCGGAACATCGAGCCGGACAATCGATGCAATCGACGCTCAATCACGATGCATTACGTCAAGAGTATGGGATTGCTAGGTGCCTGGACCGTCGGAGGTCGTTTGGTCCAGCGGTTAGAGTGATTGAACACAAGCATAGCGAGAAGAATCGAGAAGAACGGTGTCTATAAGAAGCGAGCTCTCTGCTCTGCCATGAGCTCTTCTCACACCATTCTTCAACTGCCAACTTCTCTCCCCTTCTTCATCCCACACAGACAAAACAACCAATCACCTATTTACCAGCTACCAACTATCATCAACATGCCTACCGACGCTCAGATTGCCGGCGGCCACAAGGCTACCCTCAGCAACCCCAACGTCTCTGACGAGGCCAAGCAGCACGCCAGAGAGGTTCTCGACAACGAGTTCAATGGCGGAGATGTTCCCAAGGCGGGTGATGACGAGAATAAGAATCCCGGCAACGTTGCTGGTGGATTGAAGGCGTAAGCAGTTCCCAAAGCTGTGTCGATACAACATCTTAACGCCTGCATAGCACCATCAACAACCCTAAGGTTTCGGACGAGGCTAAGGAGTCTGCTAAGGAGCGCCTCAACAACATGTAAACTGGTCCACATGGCTGTTGCCTCGCTGTTGCGACCCGGCTGGTGCAGGAACGTCAAGGTAGCCTGTAATCAGTTGCATATGTAGGCGGTAGATGATTGATGTCATCAGAACAATTATTGAGCTTGATGCCTTGAAAGTCATCGTGTTCAACCCATTCTAACAACCGATTTTGTCCATGTGATGTGTGGCAACTACATATGTGATACGTACACGCAAGTCAGCCATTGATCTTGATACCTCGAAATAAAGTTATCGGCGTCTCAATCCCAGAGGAGTTGCATTGCGTTGGTTTCACCCAGTTTTCCCTCATATTCTGCATGTTCAGAACATATCATCAATTGCTTTGTCGGCATCCTTTTTGATGAGGTCAACCATGCCCTGCCATATGTTAGTACGGGTATTGGCTGATGAAGAGAGTAGTCTGACGTCAGGCATAATGGGCTTGCCGTCCTTGCCTGTCACGTAGCGGAACGGCATTTGAGTGCTCTCATGCTCGTTGAACTTGAGCTCCGGGAAGTCGAGATAAGGAACCTTATCCAGGGGAGCTGCATGTCATGGTCAGTGCTGTCGATTGCTTGTCGGCCGGATGCTGTACTTGCTCTTCTCTTCGACGACAATTCTGGTGACGCGAACAGCCGTGTCAGTGGTCATTTGCTTGGGACCAAGCCTCCTGCCCTCAAAGCCCTTCTTCCTCAACTCCGAAGTACGGTCTAGAATTGTCAGTGACGTTAGCGACATGACTGGGATAGGACTTCAGCAGCACCTCGAGGGGGATCATCTCCTGCAAGGGTCGTCATGGTCAGCAATTGCATTGACGTGGTCATGGCGGGGTTAACTACCGAGAATGCCCCCAAAAAGAAAGGCATCGAACTTGTCCCCATCCTCCGGGCTCAGATCGCTGGCGGCTGCGGGGTCAAGGAGGCACACTCTGGACTTGTCGGCGGCATAGAGCTCCTCAACGCCCCTGTTCTCGGCCTTGAAAGCAGGGACTTGTTCCAGCGGAGCGGGAGCCTTGAACTCTGCTGGCAGAGATGACAGCAGAAAGGTACCATTGGCCTCATGAGTCTCCTTGGCGATGGCGATATACTCCAGCTCGGACCAGGGTCCAAGCTCCGGGTCGAGGTGCTCGACGATATATGTCTTGCCTCCCGACATGCTGGCAATGTGCTCTGAAATTCGGAAGGCCGAGAGTTCAAAGAAATATGGCAGAGGTGGTCTCGGTCAGGCCCAGACGTGGTCGACTCAACTTTGAGCCTTCTACTTACTACTAGTACCTCAATAGAAATTTCATTGGACGGGGCCTGTTAACGGACCCGATTGGGAGCGCGTCGACGCAAGTGCGAGGTGGTAGGTGTACCAGGTACCGGTTCGCAAAGCATGCACACCTAGCATGCGAATGAACTAAAGATGGTGTAGGACGATCTATTTGGTGTTCGTACCGATTCAACAACCCTTCAATCAATAAACCTAGACATCAAGACGAACTCTTATTCACCTCGTTTGTTTGCTCTATTGAGGCCTTCTGATGTAGGTACCTGCTCGGGACACTGGGCCGGTGGCTGAGTGAGACCGAGCTGGGGCATAAATGCTAGTGCACTAGTCCCGATTAGGTCAAAGCTCGGTCAAGCGTACAACGGCCACCTTTCAGTCTGTCCTCTGGAGCGCAACTACTACTGACACTCTCACCTTTGTCTGGACAAATTCGACACCCTTGAAGGGATACGATCCGGCTCTCCCCAAGCGCCTTTCAACCTGTTCATTCCCAAGAAACAACAACACAACGAGCTCGAGATACATCTAGATTTGTTGTTCCCATGAGCGCAACTTGGTCTCACGAGTCTTGATCCCTATCGCCCTCCCTAGCTGGGAGTTCGACAATTGGCGACGCCATCATGGCCCCTCTCTCCTCTGTGCCGGCGCTGAGGCAGCTGGCTGGAGGCGTTCTACTCGCTCTCCCATGGCTCCCACTCTCAGCGGCTCTCAGTGCTGCCGATTACTATGTCAAGGACCTCCCGGGACAGCCGTCCGAGCCCCAGATCAAGATGCATGCTGGGTAGGTTCCTCCAGCCTCAGGCCTCGGCATGCGCCGTTGCTAACCCTTCCTGATCGACAGGCATATCGAGGTCGACGCGGAGCACAATGGAAATCTCTTCTTCTGGCATTTCCAGAACCAACATATCGCGGATCGTCAGCGAACAGTAGTCTGGCTGAACGGCGGTCCAGGCTGCAGCTCGGAGGATGGTGCACTGATGGAGATAGGACCGTACCGCGTACAGGGCGATAACTTGGTCTTCAACAATGGCACCTGGAACCAGTTTGCGAACCTTCTCTTCGTCGACAATCCAGTCGGCACAGGTTTCAGCTACGTCGACACAAACTCCTACCTTCATGAGCTGGATGAAATGGCCGATGAGTTCGTCGCCTTCCTGGAGAAGTGGTTCGAATTGTTCCCCCAGTACAAGGAAGATGAGGTACGAGCAAGATACACCTTGAGATCAAGCATGGGGCTAACGTTTGTAAGCTATACTTTGCCGGCGAGTCCTACGCTGGTCAGCATATCCCATACATCGCCAAGCACATTCTCGAACGCAACAAGAAGACTGAGGACAAGTGGAACCTCAGCGGATTGATCATCGGCAATGGCTGGATCGCGCCCAAGGAACAGTATGAGTCCTACCTGCCATTTGCGTACGAGCAGAAGCTCCTCAAGAAGGAGAGCATCGAGGGGCAGAAGCTGGAGAAACAACTTCAGACTTGCGAGACGAAGCTGGCTGTAGAAGTCAAGATCGACGTACCAGTCTGCGAATCCGTTCTCCAAGACTTCCTACAGCTGACTGGCCATGTCGGCAGCAATGGCAAGCGCCAATGCCACAACATGTACGATGTTCGCTTGTCCGATGAGTACCCTTCTTGCGGCATGAACTGGCCCCCAGACTTGCCTGATGTCACCAAGTATCTCAGGCAGACGAAAGTTACTCAGGCCCTTCATATCGGCACTGGCAAGTCGACCGGATGGAAGGAGTGCAACGGTGCTGTTGGATCGGCTTTCCGCGCGCACAACTCGGCACCTTCCATTGATCTTCTGCCAGCTATCCTGAAGGAGGTGCCAATCACCCTCTTTTCGGGCGCAAAGGACCTTATCTGCAACCACATTGGCACCGAGAAGCTCATCGACAATATGGAATGGAACGGCGGAAAGGGCTGGGCGCTCGATAGCGCCGAGAATGCGCCGCGTCGTGACTGGAAATTTGAGGGCGAGGAGGCGGGCTTCTGGCAAGAAGCACGCAACCTGACATACGTTCTCTTCAACGATGCGTCTCATATGGTCCCCTTTGACTGGCCGCGCCGCTCCCAGGACATGCTCAACCGCGTTATGGGCGTGCAGGCCAGCCTCGGTGGCCAGTATCCCGTGGACTCGCATATTGAGGGCGAGGTTGTCAACAACCATACCCTGACGGACGAGCCCGACACGCAAAAGCAGGTCGACCAGGCCAAGTGGGACGCCTACTACAAGTCTGGCTCCATCGTCCTGGTGATTGTCATCATTGCGGCCGGCGCCTGGGGCTGGTACATCTGGCGCGAGCGCCGTAAGAGGCGTGGCTATCAGGGCCTGGCCGGCGGCGAGGCGGCCCAGCGCGGCGGCGCACAACGTCCCTTGGAACGGTTCCAGGAGAGACGGCCGATGCGCGACGTGGAGTCGGCGGACTTCGACGAGAGCGAGCTCGATGACTTGCACCTCGCCACGCCCACGGACAGCGGCGAAAAGAACCCGTATGCCGTGGGCGGTGACAGTGATGATGAGTACGAGAAGAAGAGGACCGCTGCTGGGAGCTCGTCTGCACGATAGAGAGTGCTGAACACATACTGAAGCATCCAAGCACCAAAACTGCCCTGTCTTATTGTACCATTACTGCCTCTATACACGTTTTCAGAAATTGACATGGCGAGATAGGACTGGTAACATAATGAGACAAGTCCGGGAAAAGGTGTCTGTTGTGCCATCTACTCTATGTATCGCATGTTGTGGTATTCCCCTAGCCGCCCAATGTACCGCCGTGCCTCGCCCTGACCACCGGGTGATGGTATCTGGTATAGCCTATCAATGAACCCCTGAACGCCTTGAAATCCGTAATCATCATTCGCGAATAGTGGAGGTGCTTTATAGCTGGATCTCGAGATTGTCCAATCTGACCTGCTCGCCCGGCTTCCAGGAGGGCATTCCAATATAAGGGCAGCCGTCGCAACGGAATCTGTGTGCTGGTCAGTGAGCCGAACTCAGTTAGGGTTGATGGAGTTGAAGCGTACGCATCTCCCAGGGCGCAGTTGCCACAGCTACCAGTCTTGCCCTCCACAGTAAAGTCGACCTCAGTCAAGTCATCGAGGCCAAGGGTGACGGCCTTGGGCTTCTGCAGGGCCTGAAGCTTAGCATCCGCATCGGCACGCTTGTTGGCGTCTTCGGCAGCGATCCTCTCCGCCAAACCGCATGTGCAGTCCTGACAAGCATTAGTGATGGACCAATTGGTTCCAGGAGATGAAGACGTACCTTGCACGCACGGCGTCTCTTGCCAGCCTTGGGCGCGCACTCGGGGGCTACACTCTGTTAGTCGAGGATGCTCGGGATAGCGAGGGACAAAAACAAACATACGGATGTTGACAGGTCGCTTGAGATCCTCCTCCGTAAGCAACGTATCCTCGTCGATGAGCTCGTCATCATCGAAGTCGTCGTCGAGGTCCACGAACCCAACACCCGCCGGCACGCTCTTGACAGGCGGCGCGAGACTGACAGTCTCGGATTTGCCGCCGAGGGACATCGTGCCAGCAGCCACCGGAGGCCCCGCATCGCTCTTCTTGTTCTTGCCGAACCTAAGCCCGAGGCTCACGGTCTCGCCCGCATCGCCATAGTCAGGCTTGCTGAAGCCACTTGCGCCAGCAACCAGGCCTGCAAGAACCGCCTCTCTTGTGATGGCCTTGTCGTTGACGATCGGGGCGGCGCTGCCGCCGTCCTGAGCCTGGAGGTTGCCACCAGGCCGCAGGGCCTCGGCTATCTTGGCGAAGAGGTTCCGATCGCTGAGCAGGAGAGGGGTAGACTCGGTGCGCGAGCCGTCGGCATCGGAGAGAACAAGAATTAGGTCGTAGGTGGATTCGGGGAGAGTGACGAGGCCTGCGGACAAGCGATCGAGCATCTGAAGATCTGTCGTGGAGCGGGGGTGCGAGGCGAGGACCGACGTCAGCGCATCGGGGTGCGAGGCGACACTCGGGGGCGCTAGGAGAAGCGCGCGTTTGGTCGAAGAACCGTTGGCGGGAGCATCATTGAGGTTTGTCGAGTGGCTGGACGTAAAGTCCAGGTCGTCGGAGGTGTCGATGGTGACGAAGGAGGGAGCCATTGCGGGCTATGACTCTCGCCGACGCGGGGTATCTGGTCAGAGGTTTTGGCGGGGTTCCTGGAACAGGTAGGTTTCTTCCGAGCCGACAATGTACCACAGCAGTAGGAGCGAAGAGATGAGGGCAGAAGAGTCGACGTACTCGAGTAGGAATTGGAACACGACTTGGAGGGGCGGGAGGATTTTGTGCTCAGCGGAGATGCTGGAGAAATTCTGATTTGTAAAGTTGACCGTGCCCGCCTTTAGATATACTGTGCCATATATAAATTTGGCGCTCGAATCGACTGGGCGTCGGCTTCGACACAGTGTAAATACAACGAGTACACTCACATGCAATGCCCAATGACACATTCCGCGGGGTTATACTTTCCTGCCCCTTGGCAGATCTGATAAAACCTGGTCATTTCGCCCTGGCAGCTCCGACAGCGGAGCGCTTAGAGGGCGACCCTTGCTCTTGGCCTCACCCACTTCAGCCCAGTTTGCATGAGGGCCCATTTGGATCGGGCTTCGGGCCTCCACGATGACTATTCTCTATGGCAATGCCGCCATTGGTTGAGTCTAATGGAGATACTCGTTGGCCTGGGACATTACCCCTGACACGATCCTCTGCAAGCATTGATCAACACTCCATCTTTGAACGCTGGCCTCGTAAGTACACGATCGCGATAGAGGCAAGAGTCATCGCAGCAAGATCCGTCTTTGTTGAGAGTGAGACGCAGGCTATGCAGAGGAGAACAACAGAATGGTACATGAATGGCCTGACAAACCGGCCTACAACTTGAAGCCGCTGCTCGATATTTTGTGCGCCGCCTTGGCCTTGTTTCCTTCCATGTCGACGACCTCGCCCTTGCGGTTGATGACCTTGACACCGCCCTTCTTCAGATCCGCCATGGTGTCCTTCTGCATCTGCGCCCGCTTGCTGACGGGCCTCTTGCCATTGGCATCCGGGCCAGCTTTGCGGACGCGCTCCTTCTCGCGTCTCCGGCGCCTCTGCTTCTCCTCCCGCGACATCTCCGCCTTGGCCATGGGCAGACCGCTCCTCGCCACGACCTCGCCCTTCTGGGTGTTGTCCTTGCCGCCGGCCTTGTAGACCTCCTGCGGCGCGAGTGTACTGTCGCCGCCCATGACACCCTGGGCCGTAGCAGGCTGCACGTCTTCCATGGTGATGGTTGCGGCGTCGGCGACAACGGACAGGGTGGGCTCCTGCGGCCGAGGACGGTACGACCAGCTGCTGAGAGCGTCGAGAGTCGCGTTCAGATCTTTCCACATGCGCGCGACTTCCGCCTCTTCCTTCTGGAGCTTCTCGTCCTTTTTGGAAGCATGCCCTTCGGGGTCGAGATTTTTCTGGTGCTCCTCCTCGTAGACCTCGGCGAGACCCTTGCCGCTCTTGGTATCGTCGATCTCGACAAGACCACGGCGAGTGCCCGCTGCGACGCTGGCAGCATCGGGCCGGCGCCGCAAGACTTCGTCGAACTCCCTTGCCAGAATACGACGCTTGATGAGCTCCTCGATGCTGTCGGTGGTTTCTTGCGTGATAACAGGCACGGGCTTGCCGGCGTGCTCGAAGTCGAGGTCCTTCTCGAGGAGGGAGTTGGCAGGGCGGTCAACAGCAGCAGCCTCTCCAGCGAGGGTCCATTCGCGCTTTGCCACGGCAGCAGCCTCGAGCTTGCGAATCTCCTCGGAAAGTTTGGCCTGGCGGCGCTCGTGCGCTGAGCGGCGGGACCTGGGATCGCCCGCCGATACCTCTGACAGTGCATCCTCAGAGTCGTCGCCGTGGTCCGAGTCATCGTCAAACAGATCGCGACGGACATCCTGCATTGCCCTCTCGACATCCTCGTCCTCAATCGGCTTGCTGACGAAGCGTGGCTTCTTCTTCTTGCCGTCCTTGGACTCCTTTCGCGCCGGAGGCGCGAAGAAATCTTTGTAGAAGATGTCGTTGGCGTTATTCCCACCATCGTCTTCGTCCTCCTGCTCATCGTCCATCTCTTCGTCCTCGCTTTCACCCTCGGGTGCGTTGAGGTCCATGTTACCGAACGTGGGGCCACCCTCATCGTCCTCATCATCGTCGTCGTCATCCTCTCCGAGACCGAACATCTCCCCGTCGACATCCCCGCCCTCCATCTTGGAAGGCTTTCTACTGTTCGAAGACGCTGCCAAGGGGTCGGCATCCCAATTGATCTCCTCGTCGTCGCTGGCGGCATCAGTGTTTGGGTCGCCCTTCGCATCTTGTTCCTCAAACCACTGAGTCTGTTTGTTGAAGTCGTCGATCGAGAAGAAGCCATCGTTCAGACCGTTCGGGTCGGCGACAAATTCATCGGCGCTGTCCTCTTCGTCCTCGTCATATTCATCTTCGCTCTCGCCCGTTCCACCCTCGGTGTTTTCTACCATGTCGCCGGCAGGCTCTTCGTCGCTTGCAAGGGCATCCTCGAGGCTTTCTTCTTCGAGCTCTCGTCCAGAATTATCGGGGTCGTCGTCGTCGTCGAAGCCTTCGAGGTCTTCCTCTTCAGATGCACTAGCCAGGTCTTCTGCTTCAGGGCCCGACACGTCATTCTCGTCCTCGCTGTCATCATCTAGCACAACCTCATCCCGTTCGACCAGATCCAGGAGCGCATCTTCAGAGAAGCTAAGCGTGCTCTGTATTATCCGGCGGGCTTGTTGCCAGACCTGTCCCGTCTCGAAACCATCCAGGTGGACCTTGCGGATCTTCAGTACATCGGTGGTATTCAGGGCTTCCTCTCTTTTTCGTTTCTTGTTCTTGTTCTCGGTCTTCAGTCTCCTCAATTGCTCGTCGCTGACTTGGCCGGCAAAGGCATCGAGTGTGTCTTTGACGACCTGCAGCGATGCCGAAGGAATAGTTGGCGGTGGTTGCAGGAAAGCATGGCGCTTCGCCGGGCTCAGAGCGTCAAAGAGAGCTCCGACATCCATGGTACCGTTGTGTCGGGGCAGTTGTGTCGCCATTCCGGGCACGAAGCTTAGGGTTTGAGAGGTAGATGTCAGGGAGGACGAGGTGCTGCCCTCGGCCATGGCTTTGTTCTCGTTTGCGAGGCGGGCTCGAGTTTGGGGTCTTGAGTCGTCTCACGATCGAGTCCGCGATTTGGTATTCTGCCGGCTAAGAAAAAAATATTCGGGCCCCCGCTAAAATGGAGGCTAGCCGCAACGGAGCCTTGAGACATGGACCATCCGACGCCTGACTTCGGTGAGCTGCTTTGTCTCGGTGAGTGGCCAATAAACGCACTATATTTTCACGCACACATCGTTCGGTTAGTCGCACTTGTCGAAAAGGTTGCAAAGCTCGCTTGCAGAAGTGATAGCCGCAAGCGAATGAAGGAAAAACACAAAGACTTCAGACTGCGCGCTAACATCTCGTACAACATGAGACTTATGTACGGACTGCGTCTCGATGTCTACCGTGCATACCTCCGTCACAAACAACACCCGTTGACTGGCTTGATGAGCAGGTACGATTCTCCATAACGCGCCCGGAGTGTTGGAACCTGGGTCAAGCAGCGTACTATTTTACGACATGCATGCTATCACTGTGTCTTGACAAGCCTTCCATTTTGAACAGTGATAAACTGTTAGCATTGAGTTCTTCGTCGAGTTAATGCAGCCGCACGACAAACTTTGTCGGGAAGGCCAAACAAGAGACCACTGCCAGCGATACATCGCTGATATGTGTTTCCAACCCGTCAGATACTAAGTGAACCCGGTGGTTATCACCATGCCCCTTGTGGCCTAATAGCATATACCATAAGGTAGTGTAGATATTGCGAAGTAAAGAATATTGGGATGGCTTTCTCAAGTAACTGATGCACGGCATGTGTGAGCAGTGGCATTCCCGGTCCACTGTATTCTTCAAGCTTCTGATCGTGCCAGCCCCGTCGGCACTTACTCTGCATAAGTTGGCCAGTTGGTCAATTTGTTCACGGACTACCGTCGGCTTTCTCCGCCTGGGAAGTGTAAATGATATCGTGCTCTGACCCGAATCGCCATTGGCAGTGATGGGTATTATAGCTCGTCCGGATATGGACGCTGCGTGTTATCAGTGACAGGCGCACGAGTATTTAGCAGAGGAGATTCAGTTCTCGCGGCTTATGGGGAGGTTTGTGGATCTGAAGCATGTGGTCGTCGAGAATGGCCGAGGCCATTGTAGTTGGGAGCCTTCTTGACCAGAAGTCGTGTGGCCACTCTCAGCCTCCACAGAGACGTGCCTCACCATTGGACCCTTCCGTTTCATCTAGTTACCCGAAGACCACAGCAATGCCTCCCGATGCAATGTCTCATTGATACGAACCTCGGGTCTACCAACGAAAGACGAGGTACTGAATCAACGCATCGGCAGGCGGATCGAGGTGAGAGCATTTTCTCGGCTTGATAGGAGCACACGGTAGCGCGCAAGATTGGTCAGGCTTGGTAACACGGCCGACGGAACCTGCTCCCCGGGGTCTGACTCTGCAGAATTACAACGCAGGTAGATGGATCCTATGTTTGCTGGTGATTCTCATTCATACAGAGCCACGGGTCACGGATGTCGCGCGACCAGGCGATGCAAGACTAGGAAGAGACCCTGTACAGTGAACACAAATCCGCCACGTTGCAAACTGGATCTCTGCGGGCCTAGTACTCTATGAGAAAGATGGAAAGTCTGTAGCAGCGCGAGAAGGTCCAGTCCCCTCTTCACCACTTGCAAACCTGCAGCTACTCTGCTAGAAGAGTATGCAGGGGTCTTCTTCTCAGCTAGAGGAGAGCGTTCGTGAGCCTCCAACGCCCTGTCGTTGGAGGGACCGGAAGAATGTCACTGACGGCATGTCATTGGCCTGATGGCCCCTCTCATTTTTTCCCGCGCATTCTGTCGCGCCTCTTGACAGCCACTCGCGAAGCAGCATGTGCACACGTGCTCGAGTGCCTCATCCAGCCCAAGATCTCGCCCTGCAGGCGACAGGGTCTTTTCAGCTCGAGCCCGGCACGAACGTGCCGAGCGGCTTCGTGATTGCCCTGATGGGTCTACACGGAGCGTAGGGGCCCTGGTCTCGTTGGCACTAGGTATCAGACCCTGGGAAACGTTGAACGTCATCTTGCTCACGCGCCAACTTGCCCGAAAGAGAAGCAGGAGATGTGCAGACGATGCGTGAACAATCGGACCTGTGCCAGCGAGTCCAGGAGCGTTGTTAGCAGTTGATCTCAAGCCGTTTACTATACACCGGTTCCGCATGTCTGCAACGTTCTGGCCGCGGCAGCCCCGCCTGGCTACTAGTACTGACTCTGTGGCGTGCCGGCGTATAATTGAATCGACCGAGACGGGAACACGACAGTGAAGAACGCCCCTGGCGATATATTCTCGTTGTTACATGCGCCTCAAGTCGGCGCATCGACCGTGGGGTTTAGAAACGGTAATCTGTCATCCAGGCAATGGTATGCCTGGGATTCGTGCCGGGCTGCCGGCCAAAGAGCCCAGGCCCTGGCACAGCGGGATAAGTTTGAATTGTGAAAGATGACTGGTGCGATGCGTGGTGGCCGAGGCTTTTTTGTAGTTCACGATTGGGCCGAGACATAGACGTTGCTGGGACAGAAAGAGAATTCTTCGGATCAAGCAACGACCCCCAGCAACTGGCAAAGAAGACGGATGTTGGGACACCAGAAGCTGAGACTAAATGCCGTTGGAATCAAAGCAGGAAAAAGCATACTAGTAGAGTTCTACTGAGCTGGCTGAGTCTTGAGGGGCGGCAGGAGTGCTATCACTAAGGTACGATGCGGGGATGCGTGTTTCGGCTCGATCGCGATGGCTGCTGCAGTGCCATGTTGGACTGGCAATCCGGCCCCAATTCTTCTTATAGGCTTACTTCCCACTTGGCTTGCTGGTCCAACCGGAAGCGGTGAACTCAAGCTACCTTATTGATTCTCTCCGCTTGTTGGTGCCGTGGCAAGTGGTGAGATGTTAAAGAATACCAGCAGCGAAGGCTTCGATGTGACTGCCCCGTCGTAATCCCCTGACACATTTCCGTCGGATGTGCCTGAACAGCATCGACGGTTGTTGCCGGAGCCAATGGCGCGAACTAGGCTTTCATGGTTGCAGCCGAGTCTTCAGTCTCGTCTGTGGCGCCTGCAGCACATCGAGAGTCGTATCGGCTTTCTTGCCAGGTTGGGTGCGACAGATAAGGAACAAAGACCTGGCAGGGATTGATGTGAAAAAGTTGAAGGAGGCCGGGTGGTGGTGGGTGGCCCTCCAACCGTGGCCAAGCATCATGAGTAGGTGCGCTAGCAGCCTAGCACTGGCGCCAACAGCAGAGGCCCGCCGACGGTGCTGCTTCTTCCCACCCCTCCCACCGCTGCCCCCCTGGCTTCCGCATGTTCGAAGGGTCCAGCCGACTCCATTGCCGGTTTTGGTTGGGTGTGCAGACAGAGGCAAGAGAGGCTAAATGCAGTTAAGGTACACCGGCAACCCAGGCCCCTCACCACCTGCAAGTAGTACTAGAAGTAAGAAGTATTCGGTGGGCTAGAAGTCCAACCAGCCCTCGGCCGGGTGGTGTTATTTAAGACGGATGACTGGCGACTCGGCTGAACCTTCAATTGGTTTCAGTGAGATAAGAGCACAGCCTCCTTGCACTACCGTCTGAGGCTTCCCCCATACCCCATCCGTCATCCTACCTTAACCAGCTATCCTTGGACCTGATTCTTTCCTCGGCTCTCTGCTTCTGTGCATCTCTCCTCCTTAGTCCTCCTGACCATCATTGTTTGTACCGAGTGTGGTCGTCATTCGGCAGCATCGATCTGCCGGCTCCCGCTTTCCTTGTCGCACTGCGTCCCCTCCCCTCCTTGGCAACGTAGCGCCGCCCGCGCCCGCCAATTGCGACCGACGATACCTGCACGAGGTCGCACCCCGGAAACCCGAGGCCGCCCAGGCTTGTTTGACAGCACGACTTGCGTCATTCTTCGCGGGACAGCCACACCATCTTCAGCGACAACCATCCAACCAACCACCACTCAATTGAACATCTCCCACATCACAGCTGCCGAACGGAGAGCCTCCCACGTGTAAATACTGGCCGAGATAGTTCTGCTATTACCTGGGTTCCGCAACAGACGAGACTCCTGACGTGCATCAACCCGACTTTACCGAGCCGACCGCCGCCCCGCGGTTTGACGATAATACATCGCCGCACCGAATCTGCTTGTCATGAAATACGGGAATCAGTTGGAGGAAGCGTCTGTCCCAGAATGGAGCCTTCGTACGTAACTTGTTGCTACACATTTCGCAATTCGTGGAAACCCCAATTGAATGGCCACGACGAGACTAACAAGCCTGCTGCTCTTCGTAGATAACATTGACTACAATGCGCTGAAGCACGAGATTAAGGTCCATACCACTCGAGACCAGGCGACGGCCATCGTGATCCCCGGCCATCAAGATCCCGCGTTGCTGAGATTTGAGGATCGGTTATATGACGAGCTGTGCAGCCAGCACGACCGCGTAGACCTCTTCGTCGGCAGCAAGGCAGACGAAATCTCGAGAAGGCTGAGCTCCATAGGCAACCTCATTGATCGTCTGATTGCCAAATGCGACCGAGACGAAGGCCCTCACGTCAGCTTGAAGAGACAGCGAAAGTTTTCAAAGTACGAACGAGACTTGCTTCGTTGCGAGGAGGAGATCTTGGCCCTGTCGCGGTTCATCAAGGCGCAGGCCGAAGCCTTTCGAAAAATTACCAAGAAATACAAGGTGCGCCGGCTCTTGCCATGCGGTCCGTACATTATGCTGACTGCTCCGGAAGAAATGGACGGGATCCCCGACTCTAGGTACTCGTTTCCGCGAGAATGTGCTGTTGAACCAAAAGAGTTTCATACGAAGGGACTTCACGCCTTTGCAAAGTCAGTATGAAACCGTGCTTGGCAGGCTTCGGGTCTCGACCGCCCATTTCAGCGAACCCAGTTCGCCATCGACAATCGAGCCCCCTTCGCCACACCACGCCCGCTCGCGCAGTGGTCGAGAGGAGGGACGGACAGCCAGATTCGCCGAGCTACCACCTCCTCAGTATCATTACTGGAATGAATACGACAACGCTAGCGATGGCGAAGGCCGAGATAATGGCGACTACGCCATCTATATCAATCCCGATGCTGACGACAGCTTCCCTGGGCTGAACTCGGCGCGGGCCATAATTCGCCGGCCTCTCCAGCTCGCCACATCTTGGTTTTCCAAGCGGCGCAGCGAGTCTGATCCGGCAGACCCAGCACGCAGATTGCTGGCCCCCCAGAGCGAGAATGGGGCAGGGCCCAGCTACGGCGGCATCTCGCCGTTCAACAATGATACCGATGACGAAAATGACTATGCCAGCTCCGAAGATCTCCCTTCTAGCGGCTATGCCGGGTTCTATGCCGCCCTTCCGAGCGTCAATGAGCAGCGAGTTGAAAAGTACCGTGAGGAGGTTCTCGCTTGGTCGACAATCGGGGCATTCGCGGCGTCCTTCGTGCTCCTCATCGTTGCAGGCATTCTTCTTGCCACGGGACGCCACAAACTTCGTGTCGAGGTGGACGCAGGCGTCACTGTCGGCGTTGTTGCGAGCTTGTTTTGTGCATGCGTCGGACTCGGGATGATGCTCCTCAGAAACGGTGCTACAAGTATGCTGTATCGGGCAGCCGTTTGGATGAGCTTCGTGACCTCTTGCGTGTTGAACGCGATGCTTCTGATCGTTGTCGTCGGAAACGCTGCATGAATCGGACTCGTTCGCGCAGTTGCGCGTTGGCTGTTTCCTTGTTTTCATTTGTTCTCCGAGCCTGTGCGGAAAGCCGTCTCCTTCTCCAAGCAGAAGTTGAGCATGGTGGTCAGTCAGGCGTTGATTTAGGGAGGCGGAGCCAAGCGTTGCATTTTTGCTTACAAGGCTGGCGTTGCTCAGTATGTACGTGTGGACGCAAAGTCAACGGACCGAGGTGCTTTTTCCCATCGCAGTATATAAGGCATGAGAGCCAACCCACTACGGCATGGTGACTTGGTTAATAAGGTGGCGGTAGGACAACGACCTGTAGATCAATACTAGATACCTATGATGACTGAATGACGGCATGTTTTGCAGAATTGACCCTGTGATGTCCCAGAAACCAATCGGCTCAGCAGCCAAGAGTGCCATGTAGACACAGGATAGCCTTGGCATCTCTACTCGCCTGCCTACGGCCTAATCAGAAGACTTCTTGCTGATGTGGGTGGACGACCGGGCCTATGGTTATTTCATACCGTGATGTTCTGCTCGGCTCTTGCCCGTTAGTCTTCACCATCGCGTAACCGATGACAAAATGGAAGTGAGATATCCTCGATTCTGGTCGTTAAGTCTGGCATTATCATAGCAGCTCAGACAAGTCAGGTCTATAGATTTGCTGACATTCACCCCTTTCAATAATTGGTTCGATGGTGTAGTTGGTTATCACGTCAGTCTAACACACTGAAGGTCGGGAGTTCGAGCCTCCCTTGAATCACTTTTTGCAATCTAGCTCTGCTAGCCCGGTTGGCTTCGCCATTTCTTTTGCCTTGATGATAACCGTCTCTCTTTTCTTCAATGAGCTCCTGTTCCAGTTTGCCGCTCTGAAATTTATCTTCAGATGTTCGTCCCATCTTGACGCGGACTACGACCGTGCGCTGCCCACCAAGTATCTCATGCTTGTCACGTTGGCGGGGTTGACCCTGGAGTCCTTCCGGGTTGACAGTGGTAAAAAGCGTCAGTTCAGGCAGTTGCTGGGTCAACACATTCCTAGCAAGCTGTGGCTCAAGAGGCTGCCACCCAGTTGCCCGCCACTTCCGTCACCGGTGATACTGGAGGTTTCCGTCAAGTCTCCAGATGCTTGCCTCGACACTTGCGGCCTTGGAGATTCTGTAGCATGGGAAACAAACACCTACTAGAGAGCGTATCAAGGGGAAATTTCAGGGGTAAGTATTCTGTACAGTGCGGGGCGCTTCTCACAGAATAAAGGAGCCCACTTCTGTACTGCTGTTTTAGGCATGCAGCGAGTTTTTGAAGGACTTGTACAAGAGTATGCACCCCATTCCAGTAGTTCTTCTCAATGAAGTTTCAAGACTAGAACCAGTCAAAGGCCAAGATATATGGCAATTTTGTGTAGTTACTTATGCATTACACATTTTGTGAGCAAGCATTGACCACAAGTTGAACATCATATTTCTGTAGCCAAGTTCATCGAAATGCAAGTTTGACATCACGGGCGGGCTCTTGGGGGAAGCAGCAACTGCGCTAATCCAAAATGGGATGAGATCACAGTGACGAACGGCGGTAAACACAGGCATTGTGGATACCTTACTCTAGCATGTTCCTTTGCTGCTTGCTTCCTTCCACTGACTTTCGCGGGGACCTTCGAGCTCCCATTTTCCTCCACCACCCATCTTCAACATGTTCAAACCGCAGAATAACGAGAATATGACACCCTCGAAACACCGTCATTCCCGCATCATGTCGGGTAACGAGCTGTCACCCCTCAAGCTCATCTCCACGAACGAACCGAGTCCCGAGACGCTCGCCTCTCCTGCACGCGCTTCTCGCAAGAGCATCCTCTCCCCAGACAAGCGATTCCCGATCCGTGTCAGCAACCCCTTGAACGACGTGGCCGAGTCGCCTCGCAGAGACAGCCAAGATCGATCCAGTAATGTCTCGTCCGAGTCACCGCGCTCCAGAAGCAGCGGGGAGCGCAAGACCAGTCTCGAGGATGCCCTGAGGGACAACCCTGGGCTTACCAAGGCGATTGAGATATTCGAGGACGAGGATAGTGTGATGCATGAAGCTCATACCACCGAGGACACGTCCGTGCTAAGTACGGAGTCTGATGCGCAGTCCGACGGCACCCAGATCCACCACGAGCAAGCATACGAAGAGTACGCCGCGCCCGATGACACCATGATGAGCACCTTCAGCACCTTTTCGGCCGTTCCCAATATGACCATGCTCGCGCGCCTCAATAATAGCCCTACGACAAAACTTTCGGCCATGGATGGTGCAACACCTAGAGGGAGGCCTGATCCCTCGCCAGCAAGGGGCCAACGCCCGACCACATACCACCAAGATTCCTCTGGTAACACGACAAACTTACTCATGGACTTCACCGAACAAATGCGCCACCCTGGAAGGTCCCCCACCAAGTACGGCGGCGCACCACACGCGGCAGACGGGGCAAACGGTGTCCCTGCGACACCATCGCGAAATATGCCCAACCTCCTCGACTTTGACATCCCTCCCCTGCCCACGCCCCGCAGCGTGCCCACAATCACCCCGCGAGAGCTCGAGAGTCTCAAATCCAACTTTTTGTCTGAAATCAGTGGTCTCAAGGCAACTCTCAGCGGGAAGGAGGCCGAGGTCCTCGCCTTGAAAACAGCCGTGGGCGACGCCGAGAAGCGCGTGGGCGAGTCCTTGGAGCAGGTGCGAGAGATGAGCTCCGAAAGGGAGCAACTGACGGCCGACAAGGACCTGTGGGAGAAGCGAGGTCGCGAGATGGAGTCCATCCTCCGCGGCGTCAAGGAGGAGATAGTCCACAGCCACCGTGAGCGGGAGGAGCTCGAGTACAAGCTCTCCGAGAGCGAGGCACGGCGCGAGGCCGCCGAGACCATGGCCCAGGATGCCGAGAGCAAGTTGGCTGGCATGCGAGCCGGCAAAGCTTCCGAGGAAGGCGCTAAGAACAAGAGCCCGGGGACAAATTCGGCGAAGGAGGTGGAGATGGCCGTCGAGCGGGTCGCGCGCGAACTCCACGCCCTGTACAAGGGCAAGCACGAGACCAAGGTTCAAGCTCTGAAGAAGAGCTACGAGAACCGGTGGGAGAAGCGCGTGCGAGAGCTCGAGGGCCGCATCGAGGAAATCGGCGAGGAGAATGAGAGGCTTCGCCTCGGCCGGGACGCCACCATGACCCGTGTCAACCCCCAGGACCAGGCAGCCGAGGAGGAGCGCAAAGCTCAGGCTGTCCGCGACTCGGCGCAGATCAAAGAATTGAGCGCGGAAGTGACCAAGCTCGAGGCGATAGTGCGGACCGTCAAGGACGACAACTCAGAGCTCAGGACACTTCTGGAAATGGAGCGAGTCGAGAAGGGTGAGCTGGTGCAGCTGGCGGAGGAGATGATGTCGATGCAGAGCTTCGTCGCATCAGAGCAGCAGCAGCAGCAACAACAACAGCAGCAGCAACGACAGCAACAGCAAGCACCCCCTTCAGCGCGTAAAAGGCCGCAGTCGGAGTACGAGCCCCAGTCGACTCCGGCGCCAGCATCCGCACGCACGCCGGGCAAAGCCAGGACGCCGGCCGCATCTCGAGTGCAGATGCCATCGGACAACTTCCGCGGCAGCATCTCGCGACCATCCGGACTCAAGGCGCCCGGCAGCTCCATCGTCATGCCGGGACGCGGCGGTGCTGCCAACCACGAGAGGACAAGGAGCGGCGCGGGCGGCGGTCTACCGCGACCAGGCAGCGGTTTTGGGCCGCGGAGCGGCATCATGAGCTCCATCGAAAAGATGGGCAACTACCGGGGCCGCGGGGAGTAGGAAGCCCGGCGTCGTCCGGAGCCGGGGCCGAGCAAAAGAGGAAGGGAGGAAACGGGTATCGCAGGGGGGTTCACGCTTGGATGATTGCATGAAGCTGGCTGGGTATGAGGCACGGTCGTCTCACGGACCGCTTGATGATGAAATGACTTTTAGTCCCCGGGAGGGGGGCTCGCGGGGAGGATTCTGCGTATCGAGGCATTTGGGCGGGTTTCTTGGAGACGGCGTTTTCGGCATTGTGTATGAACCATGGCAGTCGATATCACGCAATGCGTTGGCTGGGCTTTGGTGACAGACTCATTGAAACTATTCATAATTGCATTCCTTTTGCCCAACCCCGATCCCTCGCGTAGGGGTGTGCTCCCCAATGATGATATTGTACCAGAATGTCAGACAGACATGTCAGAACTACGTACATCGCCACTACCAAAGCCAGTTACCTGTCCATCTATCGATCACCTCACGAGATGGGCAGCTTTTCGTGCTTGAAGGGCTTCTGGCCCTCGCCCTCGCCGTATGACAGGGAAACTTGACCCCTGCCCCTGACCTTGTATTTATAGATCATGAGTCCCTCGAGGCCGACTGGCCCGCGGGCGTGAATCTTGTTGGTGCTGATGCCGACCTCGGTACCGAAGCCGTAGCGCATGCCGTCGGCCATGCGGGTGGAAGCGTTCCAGTATGTGCCCGCCGCGTCAACGGAGGCCATGAACGCCTCGGCCTCCGCCTCGTCTGAGGTCAGGATCAGGTCCGTGTGCTTGGAGCCGTGGCTGTTGATGTGCGTGATGGCAGCGGCGAGGTCGGGAACAGTCTTGACGGCGAGGTCGAGAGAGAGGAACTCGGTGTTGAAGTCGGCCTCTGTGACGTCGACGATGGGGGCGGGCAGCTTGTCAGCGCCGGCCGCAAGATCGAGGAGGGCAGCCTTGGCGGAGGCGTCGACGTGCAGCGTGACGCCCTTGGCGACCAGAGCACGGGCAACAGCGGGGAAGGAGGTAGACAGTGAGTCGCGGTGGACGAGGAGAGTCTCGAGAGAGTTGCAGGCGGCGGGGTAAGAGGTCTTGGAATCCACGATGACCTCGGCGGCCATGACGGGGTCGGCCGAGGGGGCGAGGTAGGCTGCGCAGATGCCGTCGGCGTGGCCGAGGACGGGGATGCGGGTGGTGTTCTTGATGGTGCGTACGAGCTCGTTGGAGCCACGGGGAATGACGAGGTCGATGAGGTGGTCGAGGGCCAGGAGCTCGGGGATGACATCGCGGGTGGTCACGAGCTGCACGGCACCATTGGGAACGCGAGTGTTGCCCAGCGCGGCAGAGATGACGGAGGCGATGGCGACGAAAGAGCGGGTGGACTCCTTGCCACCCTTCAGGATAGCCGCGTTGCCAGACTTGATAGCGAGGGCGGCAATGTTGGCGATGACCTCGGGGCGAGCCTCGAAGATGATGAGCAGCACGCCGATAGGGGCAGAAACACGCTCGAGGAGGAGGTCGTCGTCAAGCTTTGTGCGAAGCGTGACCTTGCCGACTGGAAGTTATGAGTTCTGGGTAGAGATTGCGGGATAGGGGTGCTGATCTCACCAGGGTCTTCGAGATCCCTCACATCCAGAATGCCTTTGAGCATGTCATCGAACTTGCCCTTCTTACTGAGATCCAGACGAGAGACGAGACTCTGACTCAGGCTGCCATCAGCAGCGGCCTTGCTGGCCAGGTCCATGTCCTCGGCATTGGCCGCCAGGATGGCATCTTTCGATTCCGAGAGGGCAGCATGAATGGCAGTGAGGGCATCGTTCCGTGCCGAGGCCGGGAGCGTGGCGAGGATGTGGGATGCCGACTTTGCGTCCTGAGCCGCATCGGCGGGGGATGCGTTGGTGAGAGACATGATGTTTGCTTATGAGGATGATGCTCGCTTCCAGCGGAGGAGGATTGGCGAGGTTGAACGATGTCGCACAGGGACACGGGATCGACTGACTGACTGACTGACGGGATGTTATGTAATCTCCGACTAGACCGTTGCTACTGATGATTCTCTGCTTTCATGTAAGCAGTCAGGTACTTAAAGACTCAAAAATGAAGCTGCCCCTCCTCCTGGGCATTACGCTGTAGTGCATTTTTTTGGAGCACCCCGCATTTTGCGCCCAGTGGAGACTCACTGCCTTGGACATTGCCAACTGCGATCCTGTTTTTGAGCACCTTCCGTCCTTCTCTCACTCACTCACTCACTCACTCGAGCTTTCTCCCCTTGATTTTCATACCTATGAAGAGTTCTTAGCATCATTTACGCCCATCATCGTCGGTACGATGCCTGGACATAGTCATACCACCAATTGGCATGATAAGATCATCGAGCAACCAGTCATACCTGCGGAAGCATCGTCTTGTTAGATGCCCTGAATATTTTGACATGCTGCTTGTGAGCCCAGAGCTGCCAGGATCAATGGAACAATACAGTCGAACTGGCCCAAAAGACTCTGCTCGAGAATACCGAGAGTCTAGCAGCCTGATACCGGTGCCATAGTCACGGCCCAGCATCCCCCTTGGCCGTCATTCCTTTTCCGATCCTCGGAGCCGACATCGACCCTTGGCACGTCATCATCAGTCCATGTCGCGCACGTATACTAGGCGAGAACTTGATGCGCATAAGTACACTACCTTACGGAAGCCATCAAGCAGTTTGCGCGGAACCAGTGAAGCAATACCGTGCCGGCGAAACATCAAATGCCCATGTGCTCGACACTTGGGACGCTAGCGGTCTCGCTGGCCGCCGTTGGTCGATCTGTGCCGATGTCCCGGGAGGGCGTGCACCCATGATGCGATTCCCAACCGCGGAGTATCGCCTGGTCGCCGAGGCCCAGCGCGCCCTACCGGCATCGCTCCCCCGAGGCCCAATACCCGGACGCTACCGCGAGAGGAATAGTGGTCCTGGTTCCCACTCACCCCTAGAACTGGTCGCTTTAGCGGAGGCCATGTCTTCTGTTAAAAGTGTCTGTTTCCCGTCCCCAGTGTCGCCTGTTTACCCACATGTCCCGTGCCCATGGAAGCAACATCTTGATGCTTTGTCATTGAGGCCGTGTTGGACTCCGACCTGCCCTGACTACGGCCACTTCGTCGCCTGCAAGCCATACTCCCTGCCCTGGATGCCGACTATCGTGCGGATCAGACTCGGCGTTCGGCATGGCAGTCACCGGCGCCCACGGCTGTGAGAAACGGGCCGGAACGCCCTCGCAAGCCGCTCATCCTGACCAAAGGGAAGAAGAAATTCTCCCGCGCATGTCAGAAGAGAGTCTCCGGGACCCCGTCGATCTCCACCGAGACTTAGAAAAGGGCGGTCCTGCCTCCAGCCGCCATTCATTCTCCGAACGGGGGCCAGATGATACGTCCGACGTTGTACAAGCGGATGGGGCTACGTCCAGGTCCATGTCGCGTGCCTCATCAGCTCGCTCGAGACCGCTCTCGATAGTTCCCAAGTCGAAGCGGAGAGGTCTTTTTGCCCGTTTGACGATCATTCCTGAACTCTCCATACCTCAGGAGTACGCGAACAAAACGAAATGGTACATCACCGCCGTTGTCGCAATCGCTGGAGGCGTGGGGCCCCTGGGCTCCTCCATCTTCTATCGTATGTCTGCCCTATCTTGATCTTGGCCTTGGCGGAGGGTTCACGCGGTACTGATCATTTGTAGCTGCTCTTGACCAAATGGCCAATGATTTTAATGCGCAACCGACGACCATCAACTTGACGGTCGCGCTTTACATGCTTGCCATGGCCATCTTTCCCCTGTGGTGGTCCTCTTTTTCAGAGAGATTCGGCCGCAGGAATATCTATCTGACGTCCTTCGCCCTATTCGTCATTTTCGCGACACTGAGCGCCGTCAGCCAAAACGTGCCCATGCTTGTTGTCATGCGTTTCTTCACAGGCGGCTCAAGCGCAAGCGTTCAAGCCGTGGGTGCCGGCACCATTGCCGATATCTGGGAGTCTCGGGAACGTGGACGAGCCATGAGCATCTTCTACCTGGGGCCTCTGATGGGACCTCTCGTCGGGCCCATCTTGGGCGGCATCCTGGCCGAGTCCTTTGGCTGGCAAGCCACCATGTGGGCGCTGGTGATTTATGGAGGTGTTCTCTGGGTCTTCCTTCTCTTCTGTCTCCCTGAGACTCTTGCCAGGCGAGAACACCAGCCTTCACCTCCCGACGCTGCCGGCGCTTCCGGCAGCGCTCCCGCATTGATTCGCACAAGGACTACCGAGTCTGTCAAAAAGAACAGCAAGAAAGCCGCGTCGCTGCTCAAGCAGTTCTTCATCGACCCCCTGTCTGTTCTGCTTTACCTCAGGTTCCCACCCGTTGCCTTGACGGTTTACTACGCCGCCATCACGTTCGGTGTCCTTTTTGGCCTCAACATTTCCATTCAGTCAGCTTACGCCTCGGCCCCTTATAACTTCTCGCAACTGTACGTGGGACTTTTGTATATTCCTAACGCTGTGGGATATATAATTACCAGTCTCTTCGGTGGTAAGTCCCCCCTCCCCCTATGTATGTCGGGTAGGGTGGTCGCTACCACCTATTCATTAGAGTAAGCCAATCATTATGGTAAGCTGACCATGAGCATAGGCAAGTGGCTTGATCGTATCATGATTCGTGCGGCGGAGAGCGCTGGCAGATATGACGAGGATGGGAAGCTGGTGCTCCTGCCCGAGGATCGCATGCGAGAAAACGCGTGGATCGCTGGCACCGTCTATCCTGCCAGCCTGCTCCTGTACGCATGGACAATCCAGACGGGGCAGTTCTGGGTTGTGCCACTGGTGGGCTCATTCTTCTTCGGCATGAGCTCCATGGCTGTCTTGTAAATTACCCGTGCAACTCGACTCTCACACATCCATCGCTAACAACTCTCAGTGCCGCCGCTACAACCATGCTGACCGAGTTCATGCCGAAGCGCAGCTCCGGGGGTGTGGCAGTGAACAACTTCGTTCGAAACGTCTTCTCATGCGTCGGCACGATTGTTGCGCAACCAGCTATTCAGGCAATCGGTCACGGGTGGTTTCTCACCATCCTTGCCATTTTTACCTGGGTCACGGGATATATCTGCATCTGGACCCTGAGGAAGAAGGCGTCCGTTTGGAGGGTGGCGATGGATAAGGCGCTTAATAAGTAGCCCTCGCATCTAGAGTCGACTCATGGCGTGCTTGAGAGCGAGCAGCCCAATGCGAATCTTCACAATGCTCACAACCAGCGTTTGCTTCCAGTCGAGACTTGCTCCAAGTTTACTATCACTTTTAGTTCTTCCCAACTCCCCGCTCGCTGCAGTACTTGTCCACCTCCTTACTCAGCATGTCCTTCTGCCTCCTCACCAGGTCCATGACGTCGGCCACCTCGTCTCCCAGTGCCCAGTCGCCCTCCTCGCCACCAAGCTCGCCGTATACCTGGTCCATCTCGGCCAGCACGGCCGAGAGCTGGTTCGGCAGCCAGGTGACGATGGGGCTGCCTCCCGTGGCGGTGGGGTGGCTCGTTCGCTTGAGGATGTACTCGCGGGCGAAGCACCAGTGACGCCACCTGAACTCGCGCACCTGTGAGAGGAGCTTGATCCACAGGCGGCGCGACTCTTTGAGGGCCTCGACGGAGTCGGCGTCGGCGTCGGCGGCTGAGCCGGGCGCGAGGACCATGCTCTTGACGTCGAGCTCGAGGCTGCGGTGCTGCACGAAAGACAGGAAGGCGCGGTGGTTACTGGGGCGGTACTCGCGGAAGTCGCGCAGGATGGCGGTCAGCGGGGTGTCGGGCATGGGAATCTGGAGGAGGTTGTCCATGAGGGGCACGATGGAGTCGTTGGCGCCGCTCTCGCCGCGGAAGGAGAGTGGCTTCTCGTCGCCGACGCCCTCGTAGACGACGCCGTCGGGGAACATGGACTGGCTGGTGATGCCGAAGATGAACGTCCGGAAAGACGTGTAGGAGGTCGGGCGGGACTTGGCCCACATGGTCTCCATGGCCGCGTTGATCTTCTGGAGGGCGGCGAGAATGGAGGCGAGGGAGTCGTTCAGGTCCCGGCGCTGCGTGACGGAGAGCTGAGACGAGGGCGACGAGTCGGCGGCAAGATCGAGGAGGGTCACGGCGCCCTTGACAAGCGGTCCAGAATTCTTGACCATCTCGATGTGGACAAGGACGAAGCCGGCCTCCGAGGACGTGGGATCCAGGCCATGCTCGAACGCGCGGATGAGGCGAAGGTTGTTGTAGTCCATGCCTTGCTTCCGATCCTCAAGGCGGTAGTTAAAAAGTGCATACGAGCCCGCGTACTCCATGAATGGCTTGAAACCAGTACTACAATGGTCAATTAATGAGTTCGCAGGGGTGAGTTGTGGGAGTGGGTGGTAAAGCATCTTGGACTGTCGTGTCGGAGCAGTAGTGCGTATGGTTGTGTGTTGGTGGGTATATGCAGGGGGTGACGTTTTTGGGCGGAGAGCCCGGGCAGATTGAAGGGCCGTGAAAGAATCGAGAAAGAAAAACTTACAGCTCAGCGCACCGTGCCATGGGCCTCGCAATCATTCTGGGCAACACCTGCCGCCCCAAACCATACGGCTCATTCTTAACGAACCGTTCATGGCAGGGTTCAAGCAGGTACGCCGAGGCAACAAAGGAGTAGTCTCGGTACAGGGCGTTCATGATTGGCATATCATCCTTGTACTTGTCGACGTGCTCGGTCAGATCCGGCAGTTCTGCCAGTACGGCATCGCCGAACTTGTTGTCTGCCAGTAAGCCTGGCTCCCCGTTGAGCATCTTGATGGGCATGCGAGTGAGGAGAGACTCGAGCGGCGCGAACTCCTGGGGCAGATCCACGACAGGATGGTCCCGGGGAAGGAAGCCCCGGGTGGTGGAGACCATGAAGGCCGGGAGGGACTTGTCATCCGGACGGGTGTCGTCCAGGACGGGGAACGATGTGGGCGGTACGGCGCCGATGGATCCCATCGTGATGTGGGTGTAGGCTGAGATGGGAAAGAAAGGGGTAGTGTGTAAGTGAAGGGGACAAATCCAAAGAGTAGAATAAATGTTCGACTGATGGACGAAAAGAAGGAGGTTCCTGTAAAATGGGCTAACACAGGTGTTTGTTTTGTGAGGTGTGCTGAGTGCTGAGTGCTATGAATCTCTGGTCCCGAAACCACCGCTGGCAGCATTTTCGTCTGCTAATATACATCGTGGCCGGAATCGATTCCGGCCACAGTGAGGGGACGGTCATGGCAAAGGAACACACCCTTCGGGCCATCCTGTTTCTCTTTGTCACCGCAAGGCGTCCCATGAGCATTGCCAGCCGCAGACACTTATCGCCCGCATGAATGGTTGGTGTCCCTATTGCTTCCGACACGTATCTCATCGTTGCCATCGCGAAGTCCGAATGGGAGGGACAAGCAAAGACTGATTCGACTTCCGCAAGTCGACCGTCGGGCATCGAAAATAGCACTAAGCCTGCAATGCCCAAATAGAAAATAAAGGCAAGTCACTGTTATAGCCGTGTATACATCGACAAGTTAGCCATGGTCATCATTCTCGTGACGCTTTCTTCTGGCCTTTCCCTCCCTGTGCCCGTGCAAGCTGGATGAGGCAGCTGGCGTTGGAGATGGTGGGTGCTTGAGTAATAGATTGTGCCCGGGGCTCCACTTGCCCTCCGATGATTGCCGGACGTGGCCGGAATACTTCCGGCCTCTTGAGCTCCGGCCTCGTCGGCCCCCGCACAATGCCACCGGGGCGCATCTGACGCGTCTACGAGTAAGGATTCCCACGCCCTGCGGTGACGAACGGATAGTTCTGACGAACCCGACGTGCATGATTGGTCTTCTGTCGGCGCACCGACTCAGAAAGGTGTGTTTTCACGATAAGGAGATGAATGACCTTGATGGCATAGTATCGACTCGTCCCTAACCTTCAATCCCAGCCCAAATGAGGTAGGGAGAAAACATAATGGATCAACATCTTGATTGATTGAAATAGAAGGTCATAGACGTAACTCCAAACGCACTTGTTTCCTGCAAAATTTGAATGGTTGCGGATGGCCGCGGCAGCGGCAAACACACCAATACACCATGAATTGATCGACGTCCCCTGTCCATTGCACAAGCTCAGGGGCTCGGGTACCATATCATCGATAATTCTGCATGTTGTCGTTTCCATACACCGAACTCATCTGTCCTTGTTGTCAGCTCAACAAACGTGTGAGTTGCGGGTCCATGTCGTACTGCCTTCATCCTTACATCGAAGGGATCGAAATTGTCCGCCACACGATACCCGATGATCCGTCAGCAGGAAACTGCAGAGTCATCTCTGTCGGGGGCGCGACCTGCACAGGAGACTCCACGGGTGCTTCGGGTGCTGCTTCGGGTGCCGAAGTCTCCTGGAGCACGTCGCCAGACGATGCCTCAATGTTCGTGTCGTTCTGGCCGAGCAGGTCGATCTCGCCTTCACTGCCCTCACCACCTTCCTCGAGAATGGGATCATCGGTAACAGCGGGCGGGGGTGTGATGCTCGGCGCTGCAGCATCCCACAGATCCGCAATGCTCAACGTAGGCAGCGACTCGAAATCTTCAGAAATGGCGAAAGGAACGAGGTTGTCATCCTCAGGAAGATCTTCAATCGCGCTGCTCTCAAGAGGAATAACGACCGAGTCTGATACTTCGCCGAGTGGCAGGCTGACCGTTGCGCTAGCTTCGAGGGCAGCGATGTCCAGAGAGCTTGTAGCATTCAGACGGAACGCGTCTTGGAGTGCGGAGGGTCCATTAGAGATGTACTCTGTGAACGTCTCCGTGACGGTCAGCATGCACCCACTGCTTTCCGGTGCAGCTTCGGAGCCTGCCGTAGGTGCTGCGCCATCGACGTCCACGGGACCTGCTGTCGCGGTTATCATTTCGTTGGGAGAAGGGTCACTTACACGGGGTTCTTCAGCACCCGCAGCTGGATCGGTCGCTCCGGCTGACGGAGGAGCGCCCCCGGGCACGGAGACTCCATTCAACCAGTCTTGCATTTGGAGTTCGACGGCTCTCACGTCGTCAATTAGCTGAAGCACATCGGACTCTGAAACCTCGACGTCTTGGGGTGCTCGTTTGACAACGTCGCCATGCCCGAAGACATCATCGAGAATTTCATTAGGGGTGCTCGCTCTTTCATGTTTCGCGTGATCAATCGTGTCAACCTGGTTCGCGGGCAGCACATATCGCCGTCCGGGCAGTACGGCGGCCGACGAGCCCTGCACAGCCGTCGAAAGGATGATGCAGGAGTTGAGAATCTTTGCAAGAGACATGTTCAAAACGATTCAAAGTAAGGTAAGTGGCTTGAGCTGCACCAGGAACCAGCCCGAGGATGGCCGCATGAGCTCGTGATATATGGCGATAGCAAGGTGGAGGTTTTGGTGGAAACCTGTCATTCCAACCATGGTTGCCCACGAGCAACCGAGAAACATTCCATCGTCGGGAGAGTGTCTCAGTCGACAGATGATCAAATGCTGGGTCGTCCGCCGTTGAGATCGAGAATTTTCATGGCACCCGCGTTGCCAGTGACGAGGCATGTAATTGCTGTCACCTAGTACTCGGCCAAGTCGGCGATTGCTTGATGCCCCTTTGATATTAGACGGCCTAACTGCGTCATGGGCGGCTGTCAATAAGTGCGCTTGTGGCTGATTTCGAAACGGTGCGGTTGGCTTTTACTGGGTTATTTCATGCTGGAATGCAGTGGCAGACGGGTAGGATGCGAGCCCACAGACACTTTCTCTTACTGTATGTTACCTTGCCCACGGATAGAACATTCGGGTTTCTTTCTGAAGCCTGGTTTGCATCGGGGATTAGGTCGTCGCAGGTGGTGGGTGACATGTGCTTTATCGAACACGTCGACGAACACTGTAATGGGCGACGAGGGTCGGCGAGCGCCATTCGTCCTAAGAGTCTCACGGTCGCAATTCGAAACGTGGTGGACGCAATCGCCAGGCATCGCCGTCAGAGCAGTCCAGAAGCTCTGGCCTGCGGGGCATATATGGGCTGTCTGTCTTGCACGGCGGTTGGAGAATCCGCCCGTCGAGGATGACGGGCTGATCGGTTGGCTAATCGCTGATGCAGGCGTGGAGGAAGATCGCCCTGAACCCATGGGCGAGGGTGACTTAGTCTTCCCAGAAGATGGCATTGCAAAGGCTCCGATGCTGGACCATGTTCCTGCTTGCCTCATCGGGTCCACGAATGTCGGAATGCCGACTGTGTTGGTCACGAGCGAGGTTTGTCCGAGTGGCACTCGTAGAAAGGCGAGAATTGCAAAGCGCCCGAGTGGGTGGATCATCACGCCGCAAGCAATCCTAGCCGGAGGGTCACCAGGGCTGGCGATTATCCCGGGCTAGAAGGGAACCGAAGAGATTTGGAGTCGTCACCAGGGAAATAGGGTGTCCGCCAAAGCCGAGGTCAGAATGAGTCAAGTCGGACCACGACATTTCAAGTTTCTTCTTCGGCTGTTTGTCGAGGCACACATGGCCTAATCACTTCACTGCCCGTAGGAAGTCTCCTTCCGGGTTGGTCTGGCGGCGTGTCCCCGTGGCGGTACGTGAGTACCTTAAGTGAGAGGAGAAAATCCGAAGGCGCGGGAGAGGAAGAGGATGACGAGGCAAATATCCAAGGGAAGCAGCTGCAAAAAAAGGTACTTCCGGCTTGTACCGCATCGACCCAGAAAAGGAAACCGGCGAAACCAAGGATCCGCCGGGCGTTCACTGGCTGGCAAGCTGCCAGGAGTAAGGGAGGCCCCACATAATGGGCAGCTCCCTCTCGCTTACCTCACTCGGGGGCCAGGTTAGTGCCTAGGGGTACCTCCCCCGGCAGCGCAGCTTCCCACCCACACACTACCCGGGGGCAGCGCAGCAAATGGTGCCCGGTGCACGCGCGAGAAACAGAGCAAAGGGTCAATTCTTGAGCGAGCCCAGCCCAGCATGAGAAGTCTCCCGTCGTCCATTGTCACGCCTGGCGCTCTCTCGAAAATGAGACGCCAACACTCCCAGATGGCCTCCCCCATAAAATGAAATTTCTCCCCCCTTCCCATCATCCTCTCCCATCCCCATCGTCACCATCATCAACGCTTTCACAATAAACCACTATTCCACCACCACCGCCATCGACTCTTGGTGACCTAGCCCCTTTGCCGGCCACGATTCACTATCGACCCGCCCAACAGGTCGCAGCCGCCCCCTTCACCTGGCACGGTCGCCCGAACCAGCAGGCCACCACGCCCATCTAATCAACCTTGGGCCTCCGATCCATCATCGTCGCCATCGCGATAAAAGCGAGATCCATCTAAGATTGCCTCCGCTGCCCACGCCAGCAGCCCTTTCTTCCCACCGTTCTTCTCCGTATCCCGACACAACCACACCCACTCGACCCATCGTCCAGTCACATATCATCACCATCACCATGGCACCGACGAGCAAGTCGTCTGTCAGTCGTCGCAAGTCGGCTGGAGGCAAGACCCTAACCGTCACGCTGCACGTCGCCCCCAATAAGCTCAGAGATCTTCTGGACGAGCCGACCTCGGCCAAGGAGGAAAGCCCCGCCAAGGAGACACCAGAAGTCGCCGACAAGGTGAAGGTCAAGGAAGTCAACGGCGCGAACGACTCGCCCGCTGACTCGCCTGCCCAACCAACTCCTGCGCCCGCCAACGGCGAAAACGCGTCCGACTCAAACCCTGCCACCCCGGCCGCCAACGGTGACGGCACGCCTGCCCCCGGCACCATGGGCCCCCCGACAGAAGGACCAAAGAAAAAGGGCACCAAGCGTTCAGCTGGCGCTGCAAATGGACTTGGTCCGGATGGCCAGCCCAAGGTCAGGGGAAAGCCTGGCCCCAAGAAGAAAGCTAGACTGTACGTCGATGTCGTCCTTTTCATAACTTGTAAACCGTAACTTACATCGTGCTAGCGAGGATGGTACGATTGACCCGAACGCCTCGGGCAGAGCAGGTACTGCTGCTCACAAACTTGGCCCAAAGGCGAACCAGGGCGCCATCAACGCCGGTCTCCGTGCCCTTGATCGCTCCGGTGCCCCTTGCAGAAGGTGGGCCAAGGGCAGCTTCGTACTCAAGAGCTTCACAGGCGTAACTTGGGAAATTCCTCGGTGGACGGCGCCTCCCAAGTCAGCCTCTCAGCCGCCCTCCGACGAGTCGGCCTCGGCCTCGGCCGAGAACAGTACCAAGGAGAACCACGACACCAAGGACATCAAGCCCGAGACCAATGGCGCAGTGAAGAGCGACGTCAACAGCACCACTGCCAACAGCGCAGCCGATGTTGAGATGCACAGTGGCCCGCCCAGCGCCGTCGCTGAGAGCTCACCGGCCCCTGCGCCCATTGCTGCCGCCTCGTAGGCGATGATAACCAGGTCACGGACACTTCTGTTTCGAGCTACAGGAGGCCATTGAGAAGCTGTCCTTTGCGCATTTACGACGTGGGGATATCGGTCATGGGTCTTACGCAGGTAGCGAAGCAATAATTGCAGGCGTTGGAGGATCTGGATGTATGGTAGGCCTTGGAGCCGCCACAATGGTCACGGCGTTCGGCCAAGGATGGCCAGAGGTTGTAAACTAGTAGGGCCCAACATTTTGGGCGGACAGTGCATTCTGAGATGGCCAAAAGCATTCAATAGACTCATGGTCAAGTTTCCACATTGCGATCAGGAGGGTGCCGTTTTGGCATCTGCAGGGCAAACGTTGGGTCACGGCAATTCGAGGCTCAGCAAAGGCCTTGGTGAATGCTGATGATTTGACGGCGTGGCCGGCCCTCGTGGAGGGTTGGTGGAGCGACCGAGGCCACTATAGCGTCTTTGTGATCGCGTCAGGGTGTTTCGGAGCGAGCAACAGCGCGGTAGATTGCAAATGCTGACTTCAATTTGTCTGTGGTTCACCCTCTGTTGACTGATTGATCATCAGCCCCGAAAGGTCAAATGAGGCACGGGTCCTTGATGATTCTGAAGATGAGGGTGTTCATTGTGTGTCAGAAACCCCGCATCATAGTTTGCGTCAGCCTGGATTAAGTCGTGGGGCGCAAACACCGTAGCCAGGACTCCATGTCGCCGTCCTCAGACAGAACGCCCTCATGATCATGACGGGGCGAGGTTGGAGTGCAGCTCCGAAACTTAGGTAAGCCGCACAAGCGGTACCGGAATCCGAAGCTTGCTAACATGGGCAGGTGGGGAGACTCAGCTAGTGTGTTAGTGCTCCGCCCGGCTGGCCAAAGAGGAATCCCGTACCCTGCAAGCCGAACTCCGGGGACAGCTCGTGAAGGAACAGGCATTCCATGCGACTGACTCCAATTGTGCGTCACCCAGCTGCTGCTTTAACCTGTTCGATTGACCTAGCGCACCCGCGTGATTAGAGAGTCCCGCCCCGGCTGCTCATGCTACCTGTGCTGTGCTGTGCTGTAGTTAGCATACCCAAGGTTAGGTAGTAGGTAGGTAGGGAGGCAGTAACCAAGCCGGTCAGCTGGAGTTAATGGGCTGGTTGGCGCCATGACCGTACCTTACCGGTCCTGATTCCTCCCGCCTTACCTCACCACCCCGGAATCTCCCAGCATCTCCTGCACCCACCCTTACATTCGACCATCTAACTCCACTGCGATAAGCAGCGACCTCGTCCCGACATCTACAACACAACCCGTCCTTTTTTTGGTGTTCCGCAGCGCAGCACTGGGCAGAGCTTGAACCATCCATATCTTTCTTCAGATCTACCGTCCGCGCCGCTCTCGAGGATCCTTCGACGAACGTTCCGCTGCTCCGCACGGGTCCCCCGAATACCAGACCCTCGACTACTGCTGTCCGCCCAGCTTGTCTTGAAGCCGAGCAGCGCTCTGGTCCTACCCTGGTAGCCGTCGTCA
The DNA here is from genome assembly GCA_037042015.1 of Furcasterigmium sp. R96-07A1. Taxonomy (NCBI): domain Eukaryota; kingdom Fungi; phylum Ascomycota; class Sordariomycetes; order Glomerellales; family Plectosphaerellaceae; genus Furcasterigmium; species Furcasterigmium sp. R96-07A1. The sequence goes on from JAXQJP010000346.1 coordinate 483,551, forward strand.
AGCCCGAGCCTCCGAAATCCCCTCACGTCTGAGCCTCTGCACACGAAAGCACGTCTCCCAGCACCAAGGCGAGCGCTCGAAGCTCCTCGAGCTGCTCGTGGCACTCGACAAACCTGCTACCATGGCCAACCCGCACCATCATGGCTCTTCGGGCTTGCCGGAGTCCGAATCCCCTTCTTCGAGCTCTGGCTTCCTCCCCAACCGCTATTCGTATGCCTCTGCCGCCGCCGGAGGTCAGGGCCATACAACTGCTTCCGCCTCGCACCTCCCTGGTCCCGCTAGAGCGTCGATAATCTCCCAGCTTCTGAACAGCGAAGAGCTCGGCGCGACTCAGTTCGGACTGCATGGCCGGCCAGACGCAAACCACAACGGCACAGGAGCTGATTCTTGGGCTTCTACGAGTATCCAGCTCCCAGCCTTTTCCAAAGCTTTTCAAGCCTATGCACACAACTCGGACTGGGGGGCCGGCGCCGGTGCCCGAGATGGCCCCGGGTTCTTCGTTCCCTCGTATCTGGAAGGATCAACATATGTTCAGAAGTTGCAAGATGCTTATAGGTCGAAGCAGAAGGAAGGTCTGGCCCCTCCCAACCCAGCGGCGCCGTCCCTCGGCCCGGACCCCAGCAGCGCCAGCCTGCAGACCAAACCCGCGTCACATCGAGGCATTAGCCATCATGTTGTCGAGAAGCCCCCGCTGGAAGATGACGAGGCCCTGGCCCCCCTACCATCGAGATGGAGCAAGGACGACAAGTACGCGGGACTAGAGATTCTTGGCAACGGGCTAGAAGTGAAATGCAATGGGGTGAGAGGGGCCTCCGAGCGAGACCACGAGGCTTACTCACTCCGAGCGGACCATTACATGCCTCCGCAGTGCGGAATCTTTTACTTCGAGGTGATGATTCTTGGGGGGAAGCGAGACGAGTACGTGCCTTCGATGGGCCTCACTATATATGATAGCTAACGTGATACAGTACCACGATAGGTATTGGGTTCTCTGCCAAGTCCGTTGCACTATCTAGGCCTCCCGGCTGGGAGCCGGACTCGTACGGATATCACGGAGACGACGGCAACAGCTACGCAGCGCACAGTGGCGGGAAGACTTACGGCCCTTCCTTCACGGTGCAGGATGTCATCGGCTGTGGAATCAACTTCCGAACCAGGACTGCCTTTTACACCAAGAACGGGGTTCCTCTCGGTAACAACCAAACCCCCGCCCTGGGTTCCAGTTGATTGCTGGGCTGACACAATTGTGAACTAGGCACGGCATTCAAGGACGTCAAGGGCAAGCTGTACCCTTCGATTGGATTGAAGAAGGTGGGAGAACACGTGCGGGTCAACTTCGGCCAGACGCCGTTCGTCTTCAACATTGACGCCATGATGAGCGTAAGTACCACCTTGACACTCGGGAGGCAAATCAGAGTTCAGTCCTGACTTGAAGCAGAAGGAAAAAACTCGCATTCACGCCGAAATCGCCAAAACAAGCACATCAAGCCTCTCTCCCCTCAAGGAACGCGACCTAGTTCAATCACTCGTGCTACAGTTCCTGCAGCATGACGGGTACATACAGACGGCCAGAGCCTTCGCACAAGAAATTCAGGGCGAGAAGAAGGCACTCTCCATCGACCCGAATGCTATTGTCGAGGACATCAGTGTCAAGGACGATGAGCATGCCACGAAACGACAGCGTACGTCTTGTCTACCCATGTTTAAGTGTTGAATGCCCCACTTACCAAACCCAGGCATTCGGAGAGCGGTTCTAGAGGGAGACATTGACAGAGCTCTCAAGTATACGAACGCGTATTACCCTGATGTGCTCCAAATCTACGAGCATGTCGACTTCAAGCTGAGATGTCGCAAGTTCATTGAGATGGTCCGCACAGCAGCCGAATTGCGCACATCGACAGAGGGCAAGAAATCTAACGGACATGCCTCCACTACTGTTTATGACCAAGACACAGACATGGAGCTGAACGGCGCGGAAAATGGGTCGCCCCTTGACCACACAGACATGGAAGACACGGCCAAGAAGCCCGTCATTCTTGAACAGCTGGAGATCGAAACGCTGATGTACGGGCAGAGCCTGCAGGCGGAGTACCAAGATGACCCCAGGAGGGAGGTGACCGAAGCGTTGAGCAGTATCTACTCGCTCCTAGCTTACAGCAACCCCCTAAAAGCGAAGGATGTCGCGCATTTACTCGACAGGAAAGGTCGAGTCGCCGTTGCGGAGGAGCTTAATTCAGCCATCCTGCGTAAGCCGAGATTTGTGCGATATAATGCGAAACACGCTGACAGGAATTTTAGTGTCACTTGGTAAATCCTCCCGGGCTGCCCTAGATGAGGTTTACGCGCAGACTACGGTGCTCCTCGACGACTTGAGAGAGAACGGCGGCCCAGGGGCTTTCGTTTCAGTGCAGGATGTGATAGACGATATTCCCAAGGCAGCATCATATTGAAAGTGTATGTAATCTGGGAAAGCGGCCACTTCCCTTCCACAGTTGACTGGGTCAATCATGGTGGTTGGCATCACTCGCATTGTTTTTAGGCAGTACAAGGGGCAGATGGCACGCCGGATCTTGGCAGGCTGGGCCTTCTTTCCGGTTTACTCGGCACTTCCGTCTCATTCTGTGCTGGGCGTTGGGGGCATCATATGGCACCGGGTTTATTCTCAATGGGTCGGGCAATTCCGCCTATACATTCGACGCGTCCCCGGCAGTGGAAGATGATTAGATATGACATCATAAGCTTTGGTCTGCTGGTCTGGAATGCTGCTCGAATCATGACATGAGATGAACGGCTTGACAGTGCTGTGCTTTGGTGTCTATGTGCTGCAGACTGGCTCTATGAGGTGTTGTTGTACATGATGAATACAGGCACTCTAGGCCCGAGGGCGTGCGACTTGACTACATCTAGGCACTTTATGAGAAGTACGCTTTGTACATACGATCCCTGTGCGCTGTTAACGCTGGGCAGGCGCGCAGCACGTCTCCCAGCCGTGTGTCGACCCAGCCCAGGGTCTCGTCGAGGATGGTGTTTGTATACGCGAACATTTCGGCGTCGAATAAGGCGGCCTCGTCGGAGGCGGAGAAGAAGCCGTCGCCGTCGCCGTCTGCGGTGCTGTTGAGGAGTGCGGTCTCGAGAGCGGAAAAGGCCGATTTGGCGTCAGAGTACAGGGCCGTTGTGTCGAGGAAGCCGCGGCGGGTGGTGGACAGAACTTCTGCCTCGGCGGCGGCGCGGACCTGGTGTAGAAGGGTCTTGCGGACGAAGATGTTCCGGGAGGATGGGTTTATGTAGAGATCTCTGAGGAGCGAGGTGTTGGATGGGTTTATGTACAGGGCGTGGAGGAGGGCGGGTCGTATCTGGGTGGTAAGGAGCGTGATATACGCCTCCTGCCGCGGGGTGAGGGTGTCGTCGAGGATGTTTGGCGGGGAGGCGTTGGACAGCGCGTAGTTGAGCAGCGGCTCGCCGGCTGAGATGGGCAGGCTGTTCGAGGGTATGCTGGAGGGTGGCGGGAGGAGGAAGGGGAGTGCACCGGAAGGCGAGGCGTGGTTTGTCGATGGTCTTGTCGTGAACGGAACGCGAGCGATCTTGAGTATTGTCTACGAGCACCATGATCAGCCAGGTGTCTCTAAACCACAAAAGGTCAAGCGAAGCTTGGTCACTGGACGTGTGGTGAAAGCTACGGTGCGTACCTGCCACTTCAAACACGAGGGATTGTAACTAGGTTTTCCCTCCCTTGCGCTGTGCTCATCTGTGAAGACATAGAGGATTGGAAGGGTTCGACCTTGCTCCGACGAGGGTGACCGGAGCGGCAGGTCGTTGGCGGCATAAACGGCCAGCGGGACGCGCTTGAAGAGCGATGCGATGGGCGACGGCACGGCGAGCCAGTGGGTCGGGGCCGGCGGTGCCCGGCGCTGTTCGGGCATGGTAGAGTTGAGCTGAGGGAGGCGGAGCTTGGGAGGGGTCTCATGCAGACATAGACGATGCAGGGTCCAGTATCGGCCAAGGGGTCTACGGAGAGCCTTCGGTTCGGCTGGGCTTCACCGCCTCTTGGGATGGGGATCTGTAGGTGCACTTGCAGAGGCTGTAGCAAGGCCGAGGCAGATAGATGAGATCGCAGTCGGGTATCGCTGCCGAAGGTCGGAAGAGGGGTCCGTTCTGAGAAAGAGGGATGAGCGCGCTGCGATTGGTAGGGTTTGGTCTTGTGCGCGGGAGTGCCAGACCCTGGATCCTGATGTGACGGGCAATGATCACTTTCGCGGGATCTTGGGATGGGGTCGTGTTCCGCCCGGCGGGATTGTAGCGGGAAAATGTTCGGCGCGGAGTCGCGGGCGCGCGAGGCGGTTAGGCGGGGCCAGATACCGGCGGAGTGGGGGTCAGGTGGGAGACTGCTGAGTCATCAAACATCTACGGGGCCACCACGGAGATTCCTCGGACACAGGCAAAGGGTGCTAGGATGGGATCTTGACTGCAAAGTGCCCTCACAGGCTAACCTCGGAATGGGTTGAGTCGCCATGACTCGTCTGCTCCATACAAACGAGGCAGTTGCAAGCGCTATTAATGCCTCGGAACGGTGACCTGGCATACGGTAAGACCATTGATCGCGCAGGAGACAATTGGACTGTCTCTCTCCAAGCGGGCGGTGGGATCGATGTTGCCGTATTGATGTACCGGAGCAGACCCTTTGAACACCCTAAGGGCCAGGCAACCAGGGTCCTGCGCCGGCTGATAGAACCGGACCTCGATTTTACTCACGCACATATCCAGGGTCCGAGCAATCAGGCAGTTACAGGGCGTGCAGACCGCTTCCATTCGCCGCTGCAGCCGCCGGGCTTCTTGATAGGTAGGTGATAGGGACGCCCGTGGCGGCATTCCTCAATTTTTCCGGAGGCGGCTGGAGGGGTCGGCGGATCTCATGCGGAGGACACGTGCTTGGTCTTGGTGCACTTGAACCACGGTAATCTCATGATGGGACTTTCTGGGGCCCCGGCTGGGACGTCAACGTCCTGTGTCCCGTGTCCCCGAACCGGGAGAAAGGCAGAGCAATTCTGTTGAAGGGGAAGACGTCAGGACCCCGTCGCCAAGGGCGCGCATCGCTTGATCAACAGCGGCGATGCCTCCAAACAGGGCAGACGAACCCAGCTGAAGGAGTCGGTCCCGCTCACTATGCCCTCGATCATCATGAGCTCTTGGACTACCTGCGTGGCTCCGAATTGTTCCGACGGTCATTGAACAACTGAATCGTACGTTTCCGTCCTATCGCCGCTTTGGCCTCGGGCATGTCGGTGTATTTCCCGCGAATCACTGAATGCTCTTCACTGGTGGGGCTGTTGGCAGAGCATGACAGTCCGGCGAGGACACTTGACCGCAAGCAGCTTCGTCGGGACCCCAAGCCATGGATATTCCGCCGAGCAGTATCGACACGATGTCCACAAACACCCATCTCAAACAGCAGTATCTCGGGGGGTTCGGCCCCTCGGATGGCACTGGCCTACCATAATTTGCAAATTGGACCGCCGGCGGAGTACAATTCTTGGGTTCAAATCAGCAGGACGCAAACCATATCCTCCAAGGGGGCTATTCCCGCCGAGACGAGCTCGGCTGGAACACGTGTAGATCGGACAACAGCTGAACCTATCCGAGGCTTGAATCACGAGACGAAATAAGGCATCGTATGTCTATGTCCATTGATGAGGCTATGTGCAATGCCTCCTAGTAGTCCGGACAGGATGGATGGCCCCTCATACAGAGACTCAGGCAACGAATCGGACACTAACACTGGCACGCAAATGGCGGAGAATTATCGTCAGAGGTTGAAAGGGTCCTCGACGCGAGGGCAATTTTCTGGAAGGCGACGGAGCAGTCTAGGGCTTGGCTCCGCCAGTCCGCCAAGTCCAGGTACAAGGACTCCCCTCGGGTGGTCTCCCACCGCCCTCTGTTTCCCTTCCCCACACAGAAAACTCACGCGGTTGCGGTGTCCGAGCCGCCATCCCGCCATCTTCCGGGACCCTGGAGACGCGCCGAGGGCCAGATTGGGTGGGGGTCTGCCATTTCGGCTGAAGTATCTGTACAAGGGTCGGATGTCGGGTTACTCTATCGGTGCCACCAGACCCCTCCATCCCGTATACTCTCCTCGCTTTAGCGGCATCTCACATACAAAACGCTTCAGGAACGGCCAAGATACCAGCGTCATCGGACCCCCATGGCAGGGCTTTCTCTGCTTACCATTGGGCGCTGAGGCAGTTGTCAGGGGCCCTACGCCAGAAAGCGCCATGGGAAGCGCGGGTTTCGAGGGCGAGGAGTTCAGGACGCATCATGTCATTGTTGATGCGGGCCTATCACGCCGGGTTGTCTGCCCCAGACGTCCCGGCCTATCTCCCGGTGAGCGTTGGAAGATAGCGGATGAGATCGAGGGCAGTGAGGTCCTTTTTAATCGTCTTCGACGCCCCCTTCGGTCTGCCCGTTCCCTCGTCTCCATCACTCGGCTTTCTGTCCGTTCGTCGACACGCTCTCATAAATAGCACAAACCAGGCCTTCGCTCATCTCTCTGTCTCACTCGGCACAATACTTATCGACTTGCTGATCATCTCCCACACGCACACCCACACGCTTCCCAGGCACCGAAAAGAGAAACTTGAACAGACTGCAACGGAAACCATCCACGATTGACTGGCCTGCAAACCTATCGCATCATCGATCCCACGCCCGCCAGCCTCATTTGGACCACACAAGCACACCCAGGCTGCCTGCTCACCCCCTCATCCCACTCTTGTGCCACACTGTCTTGTACACACTCTCCTGCGTCCGACACACCATCCCGCGCCGCCCGCGACACAAAAGGAACCACGACTGCCCGACTTGAGAACTCATAAGAAACATTGCCTCCGGCTATCAGTTCTCGTCTTACCTCCGTCTCTCCCTCGACGTTCCTCACGTTCATCGTCGACCCTGACGACATAGACACGCGCCACGCAGATCGATTCCCGGCGCCTCTCGTCTCGCCGCAGACTGAAATCGATTATCGAATCACCGGGCTAGTCGTGTTTATTGAGCCTGCTCAAAGTCGGTTGCACGCGACGCAAATACCCGGCGATATTACGACTCCAACCTCCCCAGGATTCGTCTCCAACGACAAGGCGCACGTCAGTCTCTAAGAGGGCGCTCATCCATTCCGGGAACGCTACCTACCCCAACAGCCGAGGTGATCTGTTTCGCTCAGTACTCGGCCGTGAAACCTGATTCTGGATCCTTCCGCTCCCTCCCTCAGAACACCGGCTCCCACCCTCACCGACGAAGCGCCCCGTCTCTCCCCCGCAGCAGCCCTCCTTTGACGGGTCTCACTTATTAACAGAGCGATCTGCAACCAAACTGCGCTCGGCTGCAATTGAATCGGAGATCGGTCTTCTTCAGACGGTTCTCCCACCCATTATATCTACCGCATTGCTCCCCGCCCTTGTTCCGCCTCGATACCTGTCAAGCCGGGCTCCCGTGGTCGAAGTTCCTTTTCCGTCCCTGCTCCAACAGCTTCTTGACCCCATCACGGAAAACCAAACCCGCACACCACAATGAATGCCGCAGCTCAGTCTAGCGCCCAGGCGTCATCGACGTCATCGGCCTCTGCCGCGTCGTTGACACATCAGTCGCCTGCCCACAATGCCGAGCCCCAGCCGCAACCCATCGACCAGGGCTCGTCCACCGATCCCTTCCTGCGCGACTTCACTCTCGTCGCCGAGGCGGCCAAGCGGGCACAAATGGCTGTGATGATGCGGGACTTCGAAAGCGTCGGCATATAGCCTGCGCGCATCACCCGATCTACCGCCTCTGCGGGCCTATGACCTCGGCCTCAAGCGACCTCAACAGTACACCTTGTTGCACGATTTGCGCTTCTCATTCAGCGTCTCGCTTACAACGTTTGCTTCTTCATTTTCATCATCGCGGCTCTCATATACACAGCACGGACGAGCTACACATTGCATGGCGGCACTTTGCGGGGCCTTGACCGTGCCCCTGGCGGTTATCGGCGTTTACGGATTGGGTGGAGGATGCCCTGAAGCTTCTCCAAGTCTTGCATGGAGGCTTTTTCCATTTTCTTTTCTTTGCGTTGTAATCTTCTGGGCGGAGTAGATACCCCGACGGCGAGGTTGTACGCGGATCTCTCAGATGTACCGGGTCCTCCTTAGACTTTATGGGTGGGCGAATGGTCGTAAACATGACAGGCAGATACCTTTCCCAAGATATACATTTCATCGACTCATGCAACCGCTCCATTGCTTTGGTATTTGAGTGTTGTATGAATCATCAGGGTGGCCAGTGAGTTTCGTGCTGTTTGTGCCAGCTTACCAGAAGCCGACATCTTTCTCGACTCTAGATCTGATCATGCACAACATGTAGAGGGGCCCCTGGTCCTCGTACGATCCTAGGACGCTACATGGCGATAGGCTTCGACAAGCCGTCTCAAGTACAAATCCTCAATGAACATGGTACAATCAGGGCCTGCGATGAACCGGTTACTCTACATGAGGTGATCGTGTCTGTTATTTTCGTGACGGTTTGGCATGGGGCCGAGTTACGCTCAGGTAGCCATGTAGCTTAAGGTAGCTAAACTACGTCATCCGTCGCGGTTTAGTATTCAAGGAGATAGCTGCTTTGGTGGGAATTATTTCTGTTGTTATTATCTACTGTGTTTTCCAGCTCTTCCAAAGGCTATACTACTGAGAAAGCAATGGCAACATTAGGAGGCAAGAGCAAGCGCTGCCGCCACACCCATTGCGAGGGCAATGGGAACACCCCCTCGCCCCGCCCCGGAGTCGATACCCAAGTCCGTGCCACAGCAATGGCCCTTCTCGTAGGTGACGTTGTTGAACTTGGCGGCCACATCGAAGACAGATCCGGGGAAGTCACCATAGTTATAGTAATCAACGTTGAGGAAATTGGGTGCGTGGCCCCAGTCATCCACGCAGCCTTGTGTGTTTTCACCAAGGCTTCCCTCGCCGGAGACTGCGTTGGTCTCGTTGAGGAGCGAGATGGCAGGAATGAGGATGGACCCTCCGAAGAGGTTGTACTCGACATTCAGGTTGTGGTTGAAGAGGTACAGGCGCTTGTTGGCGGCCTCGCGGGACAGGTCGGGCGGACGTTGAACCGTGCAGGGGAAGTCTCGGTTCTGGGGGTTGAAGGGCGTCTCCCACATCTGAGAGAACTGGTCGAGCAGCCAGGGGTATTTCTTTTGGTCGGCCATGTAGTCCATGAAGATGACAACGCGCTTGCCCCGGATGATCATCTCGGCGAGAGTGGGCCAGTCATCCTTCTCCATGGGGAATACGCTGGGTTCGTATGCGTACTTCAGAATGCCTGTCGACTCGATGTACGGTGCGTAGTGATCCGGCGTGGAGTAGTTGCCATTTCCAAGAAGAATCGTAACGACATCAAATGGATGGTGATCTACCCATCGTCGAACTGTCGTAAGCCACTCTGTGATTGGGCCAGCTGTGAACACATGTTAGCTCCATCTTCAAAGTGGACGAGGTGTGAGAACTCGCCATCGAGCAGATCGCAGGTCGTGTGGCAGAAGTGTGGCTCTGTGCCGTTCTCGGGATATTGGATCTGAGCCTGCAGCAAACGGACACCGTCATTAAGTTGGGCGATCACGGGAAGTTCCTGGTTCGATCCTGCGTTTCCGGGCCGGACGAAAGGCGAGTTGTGAGCCGCGACATTTGTGATGTTGCTATACTTGCGGTTGCAGAGCTCGACATAGTTATTACACGGCTTCGTATTCGTGATCTGTGGCCCCTCCGCGGACGTGGTCGCAGAGAAGTTGCCGGTCATGGTGGTCTCGTGACCTACGATGACTGTGTAGTCATTGTCCTGGCTCATCGGGACTCTTGTCGAGGTAGTCGAGTTGCCAGACTCGATTGAGCCAGAGTAATCTGACGGCAGGTTGGTCCCCTCGAGGGTGATCCTATCATACGTTGTGTACGGCCCTGTAGGTGTTGCCAGTTGACTGAGGAGAAACGAGCCGGATCCGGTGAGTATCAATTCTTCGTCGCTGTTTGTGGCCGTTGTCCGAGTCGTATCCTGAGCCACAGCTGTTGCGCTCAGAGCCCAGGCGAGCAGGCCTAGCTGCCTCGCCATACTGGTACACACCATGGTTGATGGGGCTGGAGGCAGGGCGGAGAGGACTTGTTGTCGATATCTGTCGTGCTGTCCAGAAATGCTTGCGAGGCAAGTCGTTGCCTCCAAATGAAAGCGTAGGGCTTTTGTACAAACAGCAGACGGTAAGTATCGCGTTCGGGCTGCCTAGGTGAGAACTGAAAGGACAGAGATTCAAGATCAATAAACCGCACGATCCTCAGGCAGGTGAGCCGAGTGCGCGGGTGGAGGCTCGGTCGTGGAAAAGGGTGTGTAGTCGCGGCCTCGGAGGACTTTGGTCGTCGGTGTACAGCGGGAGAAATGCGAAGGAGAGGGCAAAGCCTAGTGTGCAGTTATGACATCAATGCATGCAATTGAACGCCCGATCTCAGGGACCATCCCATTTTCATGCTGGTGTCGACCCGCCCGGCGGGGACGGGACTCGAAAATCGGGTCTGGCTGGACAGGGAGCCGCCCAACCGAGCGGCCCCATAAAGGGACGTTGTGCTGGAATTACAGGGGCTGGAGGGCGCCTGTGAGCCTGATCGCCAGGGTTGGCCCGCCTGAGGCCGGGGATTGTATGGGAAACAACAGGGATCTCCGACTGCCTAAACGCCAGCTCCTAGTATTGCCCGAGGGACGCGTGTGTTGTCCACGAATACGCGATAGCCTCACGGCCAGGATTACACTGACACATTTGGTCCGCGGCTCTTCTCAGACGGAAACATATTTACTTAGTGGACGCCATGTAGGCCCGTTGAGCTGCCGCCGATGATGGCCCTCGTTGGCCACTGCCGATAATCGTTACTATGACGCCAGTGGCAGATGGCCCGATCTAGGCCTGGTTAGGCGCCTCAGCTAACCATTGCCCGTTGGCCGGAGCCTGGCAAGCCAGGACGCTGGAATACGAGCGTCTGCTGAGAAAATGGCAGTGGTTTGATGGGAGGATCCCGAAAGAAACGAAGGTCCGGTTACTCGCCCTTGGCATCGGAGGCTGTGCACGCTGGGAGAAAGAAAACATTCCAGGCTCGCCTACCAGCTCATAAGTGTGCCAATGTGCTTATTTCATTTGATCAACAGGAGTCGTACGCGTCGTCTGTGATTCACTCCACTTGGTGACGGTGGTTAGACACTTCTTTTCCCATTACCTCAGTAGTAGGTGTTGGCCGGTCCAGCCCATTCTCTACGTCATCTCCACCAGACCCATCTTATCTCAGGGTGCAAGTCAAGCTTTGTTTCCCCCAAAGACCTGGCTGAGCACCTGAAATACTTTCAATTCTACACAAGCCTGCCGGGAGGGCTCTCCTCGATCTACTTGCTCGAAACCCGAACATCTTTTGACACTTCACATCCTCGGCGGTGTGGCGTTTGGGCAGGAACTTGGTTGCCACACAATCTTGCCGTCACAAATCAGTTGACCGTCCTTGGGATTGCGGCCTGGACGACTGCTTACCTTACGGCTGGCTTCTCGGCGACCAATTCCTTTCGTTTGGCCTGGAAGCAGAATTCCTATACAAGTCGGCATTCGATCCAACTCCAGCCCTTTTTCGCCCATTTATTTTCTGCATTCGGGGAAACAAAAAACAGAGGCTGCGATGACGAGCAAATCTAGGCGAAACAGCGCCGCCGTGGCGGCGTTCTGTTACCTTCTTGCTGTCATCTTCCTCATCCTCGTGCTCATCGGCAACATTGACGACCGGGCGGTGATAAACCAGACATACTTCTTCAAACTTGACGTCAGCAACGTCATTCCAGTCTCCGTTCCCAACGCTGTCCTACTCAACAGCGTTGCTAGAAGCCTCGGCCTGCATGACTTCTATCAAGTTGGTCTGTGGAACTTTTGCCAGGGCTATAACGATGAGTGAGTCTCTCCCCATGATCATGTCCAGTGCGCTTGGTGGCTGACATGTCTTCTCAGGGGCATCACAGACTGCTCAGACCCGGAGGCTCTCTGGTGGTTCAACCCCATTGACATCCTCCGTGACCAGCTCCTGGCCGGGGCTTCGATTGCCCTGCCTTCGGATGTGAACACCGTTCTCACCATTCTCCGCATCGGCCAGCAAGTTATGTTCGGCTTCTTTCTTGCTGGCATTTGTCTCGCCTTCGTCCTCCTATTCGTCGGCTTCCTGTCCCTCCGCTCTCGCTGGTGGTCGTTACCACTGGCCATCTTCGCTTTCATAGACGCCGTCCTCGTCACCGTCGCGTCTATAGTTGGGACCGCTATGAGCGTGGGCGCCCGCATCGCCCTCACGGCCCAAGATGAGCTTAATCTGCGGGCCGACATTGGCGTGCGCATGTTCGTCTTCATGTGGATAGCTTCAGTAGCGTCCATCGTTGCCTTCTTCATCCACGCGATTATGGGCTGCTGCTGCCGCATTGAGAGGGGAGCAAGGGCAAGCACCAACGGCTCACCGGTCAACGAGAAGAAGGCGAGGGGTGATGGATCGAAGAAAACAGGGTTGCCATCGTTCATGAGGAGGCGACGCAGCCCTAGGACGTCGCAGTCAACCGAGACGTAAAGGGCAATGTTTATAGAGCGCTGAACATCACTGGCGCACCACCACGATTGCACCCATTAGCGATTATAGACTTGTTTGACATACTCTGTTTTGCCTTAAGTGCAGGCCAGTTGCTCATTAAATCTTACCCGGCAGCTTGCTCCAATATCAAAACCCATACGTGTTGTAGACACATGTGCCCAGTAGATTCGACGAATGGATCAAGTCAATCATTTTGGCATGTACACAGCCTGCTGCCCACAAGAACAGATGGATACGTGACAACGGCGAAGTGTGAAGGCATTTGGCGTCTTGACGGGATAGTTCTCATTGGTCATCATATTGGTATGGACGCAGAAGCGCTTTCTGGTCCTGTGGTATAAACGTTCCATCCATAGCTTCGCATTTGTGCCACAGTCACAATTCTGTAGCCGTTTCCATTCAAGACCAAAATTCTTTTCCCGTAACGCCTTTTATAAGCCCAGGTACTTGACAAGCTTAGGCCTGCTCCGAGGACAGGATGTCGGAGTCACCAGCATCGATGATGGCCATGACGCCAACCTGTAGCTTGATTAGCAAGTGCTCGACACGTGTCTGTCGTAGGAAAAACATACCCTGAAGAGCTTACCGGCAGCAGTGCCGAGCTCGATCTGTGGACAGGCTGGTCAGTACATTGCCCTCCGGTGTCTTGTGTCAAGACTCCTTCGCTGGGCGGGCCGAGTGTTCATGTCCTGACGGACGGGTTGAACCGCGGGGCCGAAGCAAGAGAAGTTGGCAGCCGAAGGCCTCGACTTCAAGTTGTTTCTGGGTGGTAACTTACGTTGTTGCCTCCGAAGTGGTGAACGGGGGTCTTGCTCAGCATGGCGAAGTACTCGATCTCAGACTTGCGCAGAGGGGGGGTGTTTCCGGCGACAAGGATGAGCTTGGCCTTGGACGAGCGGAGCGACTTGAGGGTGCTCTTCTGTAGACGGGCAACAATTGTTAGCTCTTGCCACTTTCATGACACTGCTTGAGAATAGCAGGGGTAAGTATGAGGGAGTACGCACGTAGCCGAGGACAACGCGACCGGACTTGATGACAAGGGCCAGCTTCGAGTTCTTCAAGTTGGTTAGCATTGCATTCGAACAGCAAGTTGCCCAGCTGTGACACAGGGAAACCCGCTGGAGTCATGTAGACATACGATGCTGTTGGCATCCTTCTTGCTCTTCTTGGCGACCATTTTGGCGGTATTGTTTGTCGGCGTGCCGGGAAGGTGTGTTGGGCGTTGGGCGTTGGGCTTGAGGTTGTCGACGAGGCAAAAAGTTCGGCGCAGCGACTTCGTGAAAGAGTTTTGGCAGAGCAAGAGAGAGACTGCGGTGCCCCACCTCCACAGCCTCGCCCAATCAGCACCGGGGGCAGGCCCAACCTGAGCCCTAAGCGACGTGGATGGCGAGGGAATGGTCCCCGCTTTTCTGTATTTCTAATCCACCACCTGATTTCCAATACGCCCGCCACCCTGGAGAGAAAAAAGGCGTCGTTTTGCTGCCCTCTGCAACCCTCCCCTCGACAACACCTAACCGACAGCCAACGACCCCGTCAATACCGTCAAAATGGCCCGCCGTCCCGCCCGTTGCTACCGCTACTGCAAGAACAAGGTGAGCATCACTTTTTGCGAATCCTAGGTCATGCCCGTCGATATCGAACCTTGGAACTGGGAGGAAGCATTTGCGGTCAAGAACGTACCGAAAGGAAGGATGACGTTGAACCCGAGCTCCGAGATGAAGATGGAAACAATCATGGGCATCACATATGACATCTTTTACTTCAAACATTACTGACATGACCTCTTCTAGCCGTACCCCAAGTCGAGGTACAACCGCGGTGTCCCCGACCCCAAGATCCGCATCTTCGATCTTGGCCGCAAGCGCGCCAACGTTGACGACTTCCCTCTCTGCATCCACCTCGTCTCCAACGAGTATGAGCAGCTGAGCTCCGAGGCCCTCGAGGCCGCCCGTATTTGCGCCAACAAGTACCTCGTCAAGACCTCCGGCAAGGACAGCTTCCACCTCCGCGTCCGCGCTCACCCCTTCCACGTCGTCCGCATCAACAAGATGTTGTCCTGCGCCGGTGCCGATAGACTGCAGACCGGTATGCGTGGTGCCTGGGGCAAGCCCAACGGCACTGTCGCCCGTGTCAACATTGGCCAGATCCTCATGAGCTGCCGCACCCGTGACTCCAGTATGTTCAGCCGCAGTTTCTCCGCTGCTCATCGGGTAGGATCTATTGCTAACCTCATGCCAGACCGTGCCACCGCTCTTGAGGCCCTCCGCCGCTCGCAGTACAAGTTCCCCGGTCGCCAGAAGATCATCATCTCCAAGAACTGGGGTTTCACCCCCCTCCGCCGCGAAGAGTACCTCGAGAAGAAGGCTGCCGGCCGCGTCAAGGTCGACGGTGCTTACGTCCAGTTCCTTCCCAACTACGGTCCCCTCGAGTACAACATGCGCCGCTTCCCCGACGCCTTCACCGAGGCTTAGAGGTTGTTGCGAAAAGGGTAACG
The DNA here is from genome assembly GCA_037042015.1 of Furcasterigmium sp. R96-07A1. Taxonomy (NCBI): domain Eukaryota; kingdom Fungi; phylum Ascomycota; class Sordariomycetes; order Glomerellales; family Plectosphaerellaceae; genus Furcasterigmium; species Furcasterigmium sp. R96-07A1. The sequence continues at coordinate 498,704 of JAXQJP010000346.1, forward strand.
GGCTACTGGGATTTGTGTTTTCTAAGGGCTGGCGTATGAGAGTTCAAGCATGTCACGCTTGGTGACCTCGTTGCAGTAGGGTCCAGATAGGAATCAAGCACGCTGCATTCTCATGAGATACCAGATGAGCCTTCGATTGGCGGCTCGAGGCGAGGGAGCACTGCGCAGGTCTGGACAGTGAAGTGCTCCATGTCCAGAGACGGGCGCGCCCGTGGTACACATGGACTAGTGCAATACACACCCTGACCGGTAGACATGGCGTTGTTCAAAGAGTGGCACATCGAATCCCCCGCAGATGACTTACCTTGACGAAGTGCAAGCGATTACGGGAGAGTGATATTCGCTATTAGTCTGCTGCAGTTGCTGATGTCGATCGTATACTGTCAAGGGCGGCCTCAACCTTAGTGACCTGAGGCGGAGTCGCGCGTGGCTTCCAAGAACGACAGGTCTCGTCGTGTTCGGCAGATCTTCCTGGAGCGGTCGTAACACTGGCAATGAGAAAAGACCTAAGCTCGGAACCGACATCAGGATGGGCTTTTCAGAGCATCAGCGCGATAAAGCATCCGGGTTGCCTTGTCTGGTGTTCCGTCCCAAGTGTGGTCATCATGTCAGCTTACTGGCACCGATGAACATACTAGTAAGCAAGGAAGAACGGAAGAGGCGGTATGGGCAGTAACGTTCGGCCCAACGTGCTGGACCCTACACTTATTCAGGTGCCCGTCATGGAGGGGAGGGGAGCGGATCTTTTGACTTCCTGGTTTGGTGGCAGGTGGCTCTGGCTGCTGGTGCTCATCATCGTGATACGCATGACACGCGTATCAACCGCTTTTGCGGATGATCAGCTCCGTGGGTGGGATAGTAAGGTACTATGCAGCCGTATTTGCTCATCGCGCCGCCTTGTCGCCCAATGGGTAGGTTGACGGGCTGCCCCCTCAATCGATTGGACGATCACTCTAGTCACATCAGCCTGTTGTTTGGCCCCCCTGGCAAGACATCAAGTTGCGTGTGTTGGTCTACAAAGAGGGTGTCCTGCTGCTTGTCTTGTCTCTCGGGCGGCTTGGTCTTTCATGCATGAAGTTGTTGAGCTGGCACCTGGTCTTGAACTCCGTCCCGCCGGCCCCGGAACCGGACTCTTTATCTGGTCTCGTCAGGTCTTGTCATTTCCCATCGACTACGAATCCTTGCTCCTCAACATCACCTATTCTGTTCCCGCATCGACCTTTGTCATTCCTGCTGCTGTATTCGATCAAAAAAAGAACCCAGAACCCGGCATTTCAAAAGGGTCGTCCGACTGGTGTCATTACTTTCCTCGGATATCGAGGTCTTGTCCCGAGACCCCAACGATTCAGGTGGTGACGCCAACGGCCCGTCAGGAGAGCGTGACCCCTCTTATCGCGTGACTCGGGTCCTTATCGCGTCAGGGTCCCGCCATTCCCCCTTTGTCGGTCTGGGCATCAAGCCAGCCTGCTTCCATCACTTCTCCCATCATCGACATCATCAGAAAGCTCGTCTTTTGTTCGGGTCGAAAGAATCATAGCCAGCCATGGCATTCCATCAACCCACGCGGCAGCCGGTGCAGCGGATCATCCGCTCTGCCGGGGATGAGAGAGAGCCGCCACAGCTCCGGGTCGATATCCACCAAGAAGCGGCACCGGACGAGTCCCAGACGTGGGTCGTCTTCTCGCCCGCCACCGACACCACCTCGGCCTCGTACCTCAGCGACGTCGAGGACTCGGCACCAACGCCAGGGCGGTCGCGGATCAGTGATCTGGGGAGCCTCGGAACTTTTGCTCGATCACTTCAGAACACAGGGTCGCGACAGTCAGTCGTCTTGTCATCGGCCATTGACGACGAATCGGTTGAGGACGATGCGGAGCTCGACAGCCTTGACAGTCACCTTCCCGACTTTCGCACCTTTGCCAGCGCGTACAACCAATCCGCTTCAGGGCCTCAGGATGCGACCCAGATTCTTCCCACACACGATGGGCTGGGCTCCTTCAGAATCGATGGCGGGCACGTCGGGCAGGAGATTCAGGACCATCTATACGCTTTTGAGCGTTTCAACCCCAGGAGGACGAGGAGGAGACGGGAGAGCCTGGAACAGGCGGAGCAGGAAGCGCAGCATGTGGAGGAGCAGCATGCGGAGAAAATGCAGCGCATTGAAGCATGGAGGCTAGAGCACAGCCGCATTCTGCTGGACGAAATCCATAAAGAGACGAGAAGAAGGAGACAGTCCCAGTCATCCACCAGACCGCGCAACGCCAGCGAACTGGCACAGTCGCGTAACGGTTCGAGCCACGCTACAGCGGGCTCAACGAGCATGCCTTGGCACGACGACCAAACAGCGGAGAGCCACGATGACCAGGGTTTCTTCGCGCGAATCACGAGGAAGGTCATTCGTGACATAATGGGCATCGATGAGAAGATGCTCTCCATCCTACTCGGCGAGACTTTGCCTGAGGATGATGATCTCTCCTCCACGCCGAAGGCTGGGTCACCTGCCACACCGGTGGCGAATTTAGGTGACGACTCGGTCTGGCAGCTTCATATACTTGACACAGTCGCTAGGGAGCTGGGCATCTTGGTTCATCAGCTCTCACCACATCCCGGCGCATTCTCCGCGTATGCAAGGCTGCAACAGGCACCTTTGCCTTACGCTGGACTGCCGGCCATCCCCGAAGCAGCTGCAGACCCTGTAGCCACCCAGACCACTCACGAGATGTCCATTAACGAACCCGAGTTCAAACCGACAATTGCCTCATCCGTCAGGCCCATGACCATCCCAGGCGCGCGAAGTCAGCCAGATACATCGACCCAAACCACGGCCGGCGCCTTCTCGCAGGATGAGTGGGAGCAAGACCTAGACGTCAAACTCGTCTTCCGCTACCTCCGCAACCGATTTACCTCCCGGTCATCCTCCCCTTCTTTCTCCTCTGGGACCTCGCATCTCGCGACGTGTAGTACCCAGGACATGGCCGCCAAAGCGGCGCGGGTGCGACAGCACCACCCCCTGGTGGCGCGAACACGGCCGCCTGCGGAGCGCAGAACCTTCAAGGCCACCGCACCCGCGAGCCCGGTGGCCATGAGGCACGCCTCGAGCTGTGCTAGCCAGAGCACCAGGCGGTCTGCGAGGCGCAGCAGCGTGTCGTCGCGGCATTACTGGGACATTGGCGGCTCCATGGGCACCGGCTCCGTCGTTGCGCCGACAGGCCCCATGGGCAGCTGGGGCGAGGTGTAAGCTGCCCGTCCAACAATCGGAACTGGCTACTGTCAAGATGTCGTATTCCCCCTCCCTCCTCGGGCTATCTGGGTCGTACAACCGAGCTTGTGATCCAGCTAAGGCAGGTACAAGCACGCTGGGCCCGTTCAATGGCTCGGCCATGGCACGCACGCACCCATACGACAACGAGTAGTGTACATTGAAGTGGGCTCCTGGTTGTTGTAACCGCTAGGCCAAAAGACCAGACGCCTGGTACATGGTACTAGGGCTCATGGTAGATGGAGAGCTGTGCTTCAACACTGGTTCAGGATCTATCACACATCAATGGAGATGAATATAATGAAAGCGAACATGATGAATAGATCACCACTTTTCCAGCGGATAGCAGAACAACTCTAGTCAAAGTCCAACTTGCCAGGAGCTTACCTGAGCAGCCTCGAGGTTCAGGCGTTGTTGAAAGCCCACATGATCTGTAAGCACAGCTGTAGCGGAGGACCCTATCCTGCAAGCCAGCACTCCGAGAGAAGTATCGGAGATTGGCGCCTTGTATATTTTGGCACGCCAGGCATAATGGCTCGTGCCACGCTGTTGCCGATCAGGTCATGATCGTAGTACGCGCAGTCAGATCGACTGAGTAGCCCAAGTCGCGCCTGATGGGGGCGCCTCGGGGGGTTGGCGTCACTGAATCATTGTATTTCCCTACGCGGCCACCGATTCACCCTGGCATCCCAGATGACGCAACTTGGCGGCAACGACAATGTGGCAAATACGGCTACTATAGCGATCTGAGTGATCATTAGACAAGTTGTGGTCTCTGAGCAACGGACATGCCCTGATCTCACACTGGATCATTACGAGGCTGGTAGGCGGTGAGTGGGTGAGTGTAGCTGAGCTGCTGCTATTGGCATCAGCAAGTGACAACCAGGTTTTTGCCCGAAGCATCGGCTTCTGACGCCCAGTAAACACAGTAGTTACAGCGTACTCGTCGATGTTTCGTGTTTCGCGTGCACGACCGTCGTCGAGACCTTGCGGTTGCCAAAGCGCCAGACTAGGGGACTGGGCCGGCAGGCTGGGAAACTAGCAGGCGAGAACCTTGGCGCACTCGATATGTGATAGGGTTGTGTTGGCATGTTTGCACAAGCTTTCTCTTCGGCGGACGGAGGCCCGGCACCGTGTCACCATTCAAGGAATTCTGTGTTGCATGGGGGGCGTTGGGGCGTTGCTAAACAAGAGAAGAGCACGCGACTGGACTCGGGGTCTGAGACGGGAACGATGCCTGTCGCACCAGACACTGACCAGTGCTGCGAGCTCGCCAAGGCAGAACGCCCAAGATATATCAGAAACCAGAATAGATAGAAATCTCAAAATCTGGAAATTGCCGAGTTTGCGTCTTGGGAAAAGGGGCGTCCAACGAGTAAGCCGTTCGCGAGGGCCTTGCCCGCTGTCGCCGAATTGACGACGGCAAGAGAATCTCCAATAGTGCAGAAGTGCCGGTTGACTTGGCAGCAAGTACAGTACGGACCGGGGTTTATTTTGAGGGATCCCACTTCTGCCCGGGCATGGGAGAGAGTGGATACATACTGACGCCCGTGCGTTGCCCCTCGTGTGTTTCTGCTCGTTCTCGGCGGATAGGACCGATGGTGTCTGGAATCGAGTGCCCGCTCCACCGGCTGACGACACGCCAGAGCCACTTGATCCGGTGGGCAAGATGGCTGAATAGCTGGGAGGCCGTTCGTGGGATTAGTGGTTGGACGAGGTATTATCAGCATGAAGCTTTAACGCGGGATGTAAGGCGCCTCGACCTTCGAGTACAACTTTGCTGCAGATGCAACTGGCAGTCGTCGTGTTCCTAGCCCGGTCAATGCCCCAGGCGCCATTTTCGACCATGAGACGCCGGCGGGAAAGGGTCGGAATCTGAGAGCGCACATCCGGCAGATGTTTGAGCTGTCCAGTCTAATGCTGAAGATCCAGGCGCATTGTGCCATAATGATCAGTATGTCGGCCCCTTTTTCATTCTCGCTGGCCTACATACCGCTCTTGTCGCAGTCCATCCACATCCAATTGCTGGCATGCTGGCTGCCGGATCCCTTCCGGTTGAGCAACGGATCAGCATGATGCATTGCTGGTATTGTCGCACCTGTGATCAGCACGCTGGCATCTCGGTCCATCCATGGCACAGATCAAGCATTGATGTGTAGTGGTACAGCCTGTCGGACAGTTTAGGGTAGACACTAGCATGAAGCCAAGTCAGGGATCGGTGGGGAGCCCCATTGATGAGAGCCCATGAGCCAGGGTCCAAACCCGATGCAGGTACACGTACCTTACAACATTGATGATGATGAAAGGAACGTGGATGTGCCACGAGCGAGGGTGATGAACAATGGAGAATCAGGGGGATGAGATCATTTTCCCTCTTCGTAAGGAACAAAATGGCTGGATGGCAAGAACGGTCGACTCGGCACCTGCTCCTCCAGGCACGGGTTCTTACCGGCCGTCCCTGCTCCCGTCACACATGCCATCATCCCCTTGACCTTTCCGTAAAGCTCTCTCCTGTTTGCCTTCCTCTTCTTTCTTCTCTTTTCAACGGTAAAATATCTTACATCGTCTGTTGAAAAGAGCTCATCTTTCAGGACCTGCCATGCAATCAGTCACCCTCCTCTCGTTTCACGGATCGTGAAGTTTGTTTCTGGCCACTGCCCAGCACATCGCAGTGCACTGGTCTTGGCATCATATCGAATCAACGACGACCCGGCTACCGAGACCAACACGCGGCTTACCCTTATCACCCGGCATCTGGAACCTCTTGGGCTTCCGTATCATCGCGGACTTGCATGGTTGATCCCAACTACCTCTGATCTCAGGCACTTTCCAAAACCATTTTCTTGGTCTGAAACGATCTTGCCGAGAGCACGTCCCTTCTTCGGCACTGCATCGCCTGTTCACAGGTAACCCTTGGTCTAGGGATCTTACCCAAGAAACACGGACAGGAAGGACAAACATCGACTTGTCTTGTGATTTCCGGGTCTGACAGCTGCTGGCGTAGCTGCTTGCGTTGGCCGCCGCTCTATCCGTTTCTTACCGTACCAACTTGGCCCTACGCTCGTTCATCCAAGTGCCTCACCATCAGTCTGCCGAGCACTCACGGACGCACCTTCTGCCCTCGATCTCAGCTCTTGCAACTCCAAGAACGATCTTGAATACTTTCAACATCCAAGACCAATAGCCGCTTTTTCTGGGCAGTGAGCCATTACGGCCTTTCCTTACTTGTCTGAAGAAGCCCTTCACTGTGTTCCTCCAGCCAAGCAACCCCAGGACTGCTTCGTCTGAAAGTGACCGTCACGGATTTCGTGGAGTCCTCGCGAAGACACCCGTTCCTCTGCCTTAAGCCACAGCCTCCCGTCTCCCTATCTCCTCATCATCTTTCTCCTGGGTACCTATTCGAACAACACAGGCCTCGCGCGCTGGCACCGCCGATCCTCGATTGCGCAGTTCCTCTCACCCCTCTACAGTCTTTTCCTTCTTCCTATCGGCAACACACATTGCAGGACAATGAATGGGCACGCCATCACACAACACTCCCTCTCCTACGAGGAGAGTCTCAGTCTTCTCGACGAGAAGACATTGTCAGACATCGAGAGCGAGTGTGGACACGCCGACATTGAAGCCCGCTTCAAAGTACAGGACTGGGCAAGCACCGCGAAAAACAACATGAACTTTTTGAGATCAGTGCCGTTCTCGTCATGGCGATTGGTCCTGACCCGTGTTGGCGTCTTCTTCCTACCCAGCTTCTTGCAAAGCCGGATAATCAGACAACAAGGACGACCCGAGAAGCTGATGCCCACCTCCTACCTCGACGGCATGCGAGGCTTGGCCGCCCTTATCGTGTTCTTCTGCCACTACTTCTACCAGGCGTACATCATCGCTGAAAGCTACGGCTCCGCACCTAGCAACAATTACTTCCTGAAGCTCCCCATCATTCGACTGTTTTATCAGGGTCCTCCGGCCGTCTGTCTTTTCTTTGTCATATCCGGATATGCACTCTCCTATAAGCCCCTGAAGCTTATGCGCAGCGCTCAGCATAACAACTTCGCGACTACCATGTCATCAATGACCTTCCGTCGCATCATCCGCCTTTACCTGCCAACGACCATCTCCACCTTCATGATATTTCTGCTTCTTCGTTTGGGAGTGTTTGAGTGGACAAGAGCATTTGCAAATGACCGGACCTACATGCGTAACGTCGTCGAGCCGCACCCGGAGCGCCTCGAAACTTTCTCCCAGCAATTCTACCATTGGGCATGGAGTCTGTTCAACTTTGTCCACGTTTTCGGTTGGGAGAGATACGGTGGAAGTACAGGTGAGCAGAAATACCCCCTCTCATACCTAGATCGAACTTGCTAACATGTACACAAGGATACGACGTTCATCTGTGGACAATTCCAGTCGAGTTCCGCTGCTCCATGTATCTTTTTGTCACTCTTGTAGGGGTTGCCCGTCTTCGCACCTCTGTTCGCTTCTTGGTCATGTTTCTGATCATGGCGTTCACGTATCGCAACTCCCGCTGGGAACTGCTGCTCTTCTACTTCGGCACCATTATCGCCGAACTTGACCTTATGCGGGGGGCTCATGTTGTTCAACCAGCTCTGCCCACAACGGAGAAAGGATACCAAAGAGGCAGCCTTCGCGGTATTGGGTGGGCATCTCTCAGTGTCCTTGCTTTATACCTCATGTCTCAGCCCGATGTCCGAGCTGCCGAAACACCGGGCTGGAAGTGGCTGGTCTCCATCATTCCTCAGTGGTGGGGTGAGGAGCAGTACCGATACTGGCAGTCCGCTGGCTCGATCATATTCGTCGTATGCGTCAGCCACTCGCCGAATTGGCAGAAGTTCTTCAATCTGCCTGCGCTGCAGTATCTGGGAAAGATCAGCTATTCCATATATCTCATGCATGGGCCCGTCACGCATACACTGGGCTACATGATTGAGAAGAGAGCATATGCCATCACAGGCGTTCATGGAAACTGGTATCATGTCGGTTTCGTGCTGGGGTCTTTTGGTGTGATCCCTGCCGTGATTTGGGCTGCGGACATCTTCTGGAGACTGTTTGACATCCCAACGGTCAAGTTGGCACGGTGGCTGGAGACCAAGTGCGTGGTGAAGGAGGCATGAACTGTGTCCGATGACAGAGCTTGGTGCCCATGGCGGCGAGGTCCGCTGCGGTGGTAGTACCGCCGCTGACTGGGCAGCTACTGTACTATTCAGACCTGAAAGCAGTCTTCGCACCGACATGATATCGGTGGCACTGGACTCTGAGCAAGGAGTAGAGGATGCATCAAAGAAGGGAGTGCCATGACCGGCACATAGGCGTTCAGGAATTGTTTTAGCGTCCAGGAGCTGTCATTAATTGACAGATACCCTTAGATTCTCATAGCGCGATGAGAAATATGATAAAATGACCTCTGCTGGACAATTGACCTCAAAGAATTGGGCCGTTTAGGGAAAACCTCGAAGGTTGATAGGGGGTATCATATTTGCATTTCTCGCGGCTACTGGTCCGACCAGTCAGAGGCTATCCGACCATGCTCCGTTTGCGACCTCTCATCCTCACATCCTCGAGTTTTCGCAACACAACTGTGGCCTGCTTTGGTGGCAGCGCCTGTGCGTACCCTTCTAGTAGCTCGTTGAACAATATCTCTGCCCGCGGGTGCGTACTGCCAAATGCCCTCTCGAGAACGTATAGATCCACGGCTCGGTCTTCGTCCGCAGAGCTTGTCGAGGCGAGTCCAAAGTCTATCAGAACGACGTCGCCTCGCAGACTATCGTTCTCCCCCGCCAACGAGGGCGCGTCGTGGGATTCTCGTGTCGTGTCTGACGGGCGGAGCATCATGTTGCTTGTTGTAAGGTCACCGTGGACGATGCCGACCTTGTGAAGCTTCCCAATCGCGACACCAATGCGATGCATGATGTCTCGGAGGGTCGGGTCGGCCCCAACAGCCTCGCTCTGGGGGAACGTTTCTACTGTTCCAGGTCCTTCGGTGCCGTCCCTCTCGGGAACGGTTGCGAGTTGGCCAGGCGCCTGCCTTTGGATGGGGTGCCAGCGTGCCAGCCAATTGTTGATTGCTACGCGTACGGGGACGCCGGGGATCCATTCGAGCATGAGCCAGCCGGCGGCCTCGTCAAGGGCAAGGACGGCCGGGACGGGGACATTTTCGCGATGGCAGCGGTGCAAAACACGAGCTTCGGCGAGGATGCGGCCACGAGTGAGACGGGCATCAAGAGTAGGGTGGCGCCAGGGCTTTCGTGGGCGATATTTGAGTGCTGCTGGGCGGGAAGGGAAGAGGTAGGCTGTCTTGTAGAGGCGGGCCTCGGCGCCTTGGGTGATGAGGGTCGGTGGTGTTTGGGCGTGGTGCAAGATGGGGGGTAGGGCGAAGGGTTGGCCCTCTGTTGGAAGATCGGCTACCTCAGTTTCCATTGTGGATGGAAATAATGTAGTCTTGAATGTGGCCGGCTGTATGCGCTTCGGAGGATGGTGTAAAGTTCTGGCCATGTTGAAATGCTGGTTTGGAGGGGTAAATGGAGGGGTAGGTAGGTAGTGCGTTAGGTAAGCTGACAGGGCGACAACATTGAACGTAATACTAAGTACTACTTTAAGTAGCCCACCGTCACCTCTCTCCCCCCGGCCCGTCTGATGAGCCGTCGAGCGTCCCAGTCATCGGCCACGGATTGACCTTCGTTTTCCTCCCTATTCTCAGCCAATATGGTGGTTTCTTTCCTTGTGCTTGTTCTGACCTGACAAGGGAACGCGAGCAAGGTTGTCTTCCGGCATCCCGCGCAGACCATTGTCGGTTAACGAGGGCATAGGACTCAGCAACTCGTGTCGTCGGTTGTTCCACTGACCCTGGTAATACCAGCACCACCATCAAGAGTGACCACATTCGCTCTGCACGACGTGCATCAAGCTACCAGGATGTACATTCGGTCATGGATCCCACCCACATTCTCAGGCCGCTGCAGGCTGAGCGAGCCACCAGTTCTTGCGACCAACCGCTGACCGCCGCGGCCCGCCTCAAAGCTCAATCCCCGGAGGCTCAGGGTCCTCTTCTGCTGGTCGTGGACAAGCGAAGCAGTATGATCCAGTATCGCAAGAGGGGAACAGCGTGCCAAGGACAAGCCTCAATCCCAATTGCGCGGATGCTGGACGATCTCATGCCCCGGTGGTAATATGTGTCGGATGGCATTTCCCGACTCCGCCAGATGATACTTGCCAGTCTGCCTACCTGCCCTTGGCAGAGCCAAACTGCAAGTTCCATGCAATGCGGACTGGGGGCCTGGGCCATTTGAACATGTGGTGTCTAGGAGGTGGAGGGGTGTCTCCTACGGTACCTTTCAGAAGTACTCGCCGCCACCTGCACACCCTTGATCTTGAGTTCTTTGTTCCTCTCGCCACGTTGATCTCCATTCGAACTCGCAGCCTCGACTCAACGGAGATGAAGACCTGAATATGTGACACGCAATCTTGAGCACGGATTGTAGGTTTGGGCAAGCCATTTCTCATCGCGCGCCATTTGACTTCGCGATGATTCTGCTCCAGCCTTCGTTGCTTGCGATGCTTATCAGCACGGCTGCGGCCCAGGAGGCCATTTATGGCGCCATGGAGCTGTTCCCCGCTGGCCTCTCGCCGCGATCCTACGCAAACGCGCCGCTCGCCAAACGCGACGGCGAGCCCTGCAATGCTGGCTCCCACCGATGTACGCCCGCGCTCCGATCTACTACGTTAGAGACGATGTCCACTGACCAATCCCGCTCTCAAAGGCATTGACGTCGGGGCAGATGATCAGTGTTGCCCAAACACACATTACTGTTATATAAACCCCGAAGGAAGACCGCGGTGCTGCGCGATCGGCTCCAACTGCGACTCCCAATGTAGCGCCACGGCCTTCCAATGCCCGACAGTCGTGACGACCTCAGGAACCGCAGTAACATCTTCCGCCTGCTGTGGCAGGGCGTGCCCTGCCACCAGCATGTTCCGGTGCGAAGCCGAGTTTGGTGGCGGCTGCTGCGGCTATGGATCGACCTGCGCTTCAGACAGACAGTGCCGCTCAACGAGAACGACCGAGACGGCAATCGTCACAGCCATCGAGCCCGGCTGCAACTCGACGGACGAGCACGCATGTCCCGATGATGATGGCTGCTGCCTGAACTGGATGCACTGCACGACTGTCAGTGGCGAGGGCGCTTGCGCCCCGGGGAACACTGAGCGAGGATTTACCTTTGTGCCCGAGTCTACTGGGGACAGCGACAATGACAGCGGGGGCGGGCTGTCGACCGGTGCGAGGGCCGGCATCGGCGTGGGCGTCGCTGTGGTAGTTTGTGCCGTCTTGGGCGGGCTTGTTTGGTTTTGCCTGATGAGAAGACGTCGCGCGCGGCAAGAGACCGAGAGATCTCCCACCGTTTCGCAAAGGCCACCGCCGCAGAGGGCCCTCGGCAGTGATCGCAGCCCTCCTACCATGTCCGAGGTCACGACTGAAGTGACCCGCGCCTCTCGCCTTCGCGGGCTAACGCAGGATTACTTCGGCCCCGCCGCCACGGCCGGCCCATATACAACCACCGACAATTACAATTCCACGCCTGCGGCCACATCGCCGGGCACGCCGCCGCGAGGCGTACCGCTGACGGCGCATTCGCCCAATGACATCACGGCGCCGGTGGAGATCGATTCCCGGCTTCAGGACAAGGACGACAGGGTGGTCACGATAGTACGTGACCGCCCTGCAGAATCCGCAGCACACGCGACCCCAGAGACGACCCACGGCCGGTTCGAGCTCTACGGATCGGAGTCGGTCCAGCCGCCCTTGTGCCCATCTCCGGTGGCGGATAGCCCGACATATCCAGGTGGTGCCCACCAGCCGCAGCCCCGATAACTGGGAGGGGTGTACATCAAGCTGTTCACTGCACCGTCCACGTGTTGCGAGTATACCTGTGTACTTATTGCTTATTTTGTTCTCACTCTTCTCCTTGTTTCTCTCTCGAGAGTATTCATATTCAAACGGTTGAGCAGTGTCCGATGGTTGGCATCAGGCGCGATGCCTGGCCACATACACTTCTATGAGAAATACGATAGAAGAGTATTATGTGCGCGAGCCCCCAACGGGATCAATCTCTCAATCACTGGAATTACGGGCCTTTGACTCCCTGCCAAGCAACGAGATGACTCCTGTCCCATCTAATCCCCAGGTCGTATCCGGAAAGCAGCATACCAATGGAAAAAAGAAATTCCGCGAAAAGCAATCAGAGCGCCCTCGCCCCGAGTAGTAAACCTAAACGCCCTGTCTGTCTGTGTGGATAATGCGCCCTGCCCTGGCAGGCACGGGATAAAGTATGAAGACGCGTGCTGCCCCCGCCAGCGAGTGGCAATGCAGGCCCTCGAGCAGCCCTACAGCACCCCGCCGAAGGGCGTGCAGGTCCTCAGGTCCCGGACGAGATCCTCGACGCTGCTGAGGTGGTGCCCCAGGAGGGCCTGCTTCTCGTCGGTCGTCAGTGTGCCGTCGCTTTCGCTCCCGCTCCTGCCGCGTGTGGGGGCATCGCTGCCGCTGCGGGCGTGACCGGCCCCGAAAGCGCCGGCGAGCTTGCTAGGGCTGCGCTGCAGCACGGCGGGAACTGAGGCGCGGGCATCGGCGCGGGGAATGGACGGCACCTCGGGCATGAGGTAGAAGTAGAGGAACTCGACGAGCTTGAGCTTGACCTCGCGCGAGGTGGAGCGGGACTTGAAGAGGGAGGTGACGGTGAGGAGGCCGTCGAGGGCCTCGAATGTGCGTGTGTTGGTGGGGGTGTCGATGAGGGCGGCGACGAGGACGAGCAGGGTTGCGGACTGGATAGCGGGACAGTTTACAGGTTCGAGGAGGTCAAGGAGGAGCTGGCCGCAGGCGCGTTAGCGGGAGGGGCGGAGGGCGGGCAGAAGGTGTTCACATACGTTCATGTACTGCTCTCGAGAGAAGAGAGTCTTGCTGGGCGGGTGCAGCAGCAGCACACCTTGAATTGTATCGAGGGCAGAGAGAATGAGGAGGTCATTCTGGCCATCGGAGCTCTTGGCCATCAGGCGGTCGAGCGTGTTGATGAGTCGCAGGGCAACGTTCCATTCGAAACCTTCCTGAAGCTTGAAAAATTCGCGGAAAGCCGGATCGCCTGACAAGTCACCCAGCGCTTTAGGACTGCTGTGGGCATCGTCTTGTGTGTCGTCGCCCAGGCCGCTGTCGAGTGAGGAGAGCTGGCTCTTGGATCTGCGGTGTAGATTGGGCTTGGTCGGGGAGCCGGCGCCGGCGGATGTGGAAGGTCGAGAAGAAGGCGAGGTGGACAGACATATCTGAGCGAGAAGGCCTTCGACCTGACGCAGGCCTTTACGAATCTTGGGACCGTCGTAGGACGACAGGTTGTCGAAGGCGAGTGATAGAAGGGTTTCCATTGCGGATGGTTGCCGTATGAACTGATGGGGTATCAAATAAAGGACGAGTACAAAGAAGACAATATGCAACTGCTGAGGTAGAAGCAGAAATGCGACAGCGCGCGCGGTTGTTTGCGAGGGCAATGGGAGCGTCGAGGGCAGACAATGTTGATGTTTACGTCAGAAGACGGGCGCGGATGGGGATGATGTTAATACAGAATGGGGAAGAATGGGAGAGGCGCCGTCGTCATCGTTTGCCTCATCGCATCAGACAGACAGCAAGACACGGATATGAGTGAGTGGATGGGCAGAATAGATGAGGAAGAGGGATCGCGAAATGGATGAATGGGGTCCGGATCCTGGTGTTTGTCTGGAGCGGGAAAGTGCACCTGGGCTGCGACTGCCCCAGCAACCGGCACGGACCCGGACGGCTGGGCCGAAAGGCAGAGGAGTGGAGACTCCGGGGCCGGGGGCGTTTGCAGCCCAGCGCACGGTTCCCAGGGCTCCCAGCTGTGGGGTATTGCCAGCATCTGCCCAATCGCGGCCGCCCGTTGACAGCTGTCCGGCTCAGGGTCTGACCCTTGAAAGTCGGGCACCTTCAAGTTGAGCGCCAGCGCAGCGCCCTGATACAAGGGGTCCCTTCCTTCGAAGTCCATGCAAAGGCTCGAGGTAAGGTGAGTTCCAGCCATAACTTAGTGGAGGAAGCAAAACATCATCAGCCAAGAACAATGCGCTCTGTTACCTCGACGAGTCAGAAGGTCGGTCCAGGTCCTCGTGTTGTCATCCGCAGGATGCCTGTATGCGACCAGCTGGAGAGACAGCGTACCCTGACGATGACGGCATTGCTCTGTAGTGCGAGACGAGTACTCGTCACATGACAAACCCAAATGTACGCCGTCGTACGACTAGAAGTGTCGTGTCAGAATCCCGTACATGCTACAGATAAGCTCTCGGGCCTGTCGATCGTGACACTACGGCCGCCGTTGACCTGATATGGCCGACCACTCTTATTGAGCCCTAAGTGACCTACCCCCCAATTAAAAGGGTAAGTAGCCCACCCGGGAAGCTTTAAATCTTCACACCTGTATCATCTTTACTCGTTGCCGTATTCTTGGTCTCACAGCAACGGTCGTTGATTCTTCCCGGCATCTTTGGTCCATCTTGACAGAGGAAAGCCCCAAGCAATGATGCCGCAAAACTACACTCTTTCGAGGAACTCGTGAGCTGAACCCGAAAGACCAGGCAGCCTGGTCAGCCGTATTACAGTGTTCGGCAAACCCCATCTCAGCATGAGTCGTTCCTGTTCTGCACTCGGGAAACTCGCCTAAAGTGCCTCGAAGTAGGCCGACCCATCGACGACTTGGTCTGCACTTATGATAATGCCTCATGTGGCGTTTCTGTCTTACTTGTACAGGCCGGTGCTGGTGGTTTCACCCCGAGGCTGTGGCTGTGGTATTTTCAATGGCCTCATGGACATTCCAGAGCTGGTCTCTCGCCATGCAATGGCACGTGGCGCTACACCCGAATGAATGGAACTAGGCACGAGAGGGAACTGAGTTCTCATCAGTGAAGCTGCCTTTGTTCAAGCGCCCGAGCAAATTTTCATCATCTGAGACATGTCGCTATTCGCCACCTCGCGTACAGACTGCCGGGCTACCAAGACCGACAAGGCCGCGGGCGAAGATGGAGAGAGTGTTGCGACAGCCACTGGTAGCTAATGAGGACGAGCACTCAGAGACACTGGCCACGTTAGACCGTCCTAGACCAGTCGAGCAGGTGGGTTCCTCGCATTCTCCGAGAGCGGTTGCCGGGCCGTTTTCAGCACACGTGCTGGCCATGCGGGCTACAACGGACGATCCTCGTGGGTTCTGGTGATGGAGCGACGGATCAGGTTTAGATACCAAGAAGAAGTCTTTCGTCTGGCAGCCTCTTGTGGTGCCGATCCCGTGGGCGGGGTTCCCACGCCTCGCTACAGCCCGCTGTAGTGTCATGATCTCCCCAAGTCCGTCGAATGGTCCCTGGATGCCACGCGCCTGGCCTCCTCGGGTCCCACCTCTGGCCTCACCAGAGAAGTTCCTGGCGTAGTGTTCTGGAGTCCACCGCTGTCTAGAGCATGGGTCGGTGGCAGGCAGTCTTCGTTGCCCGGTTGCGAAATCACGATCTGGACCAGACGGGCTCGTATCTCCCCCGTCATAAACCACCGGGCTGGCTTGATTCCTGCTTCGGCCTTCACGGACTCTGGCTCCTCTTCCCATGTCTTCTCTTCTCTGACCAAGCAACAATTTTTTGCATAACTTGCAAGTCCTTTCGAGGCACTGGACATACAGTCCTTTAATCATACTCACCTGTCTTCTCATCTCATTTCCCCGAAAGGGTCGGCTGAACTCTCGGGCAACATCAAATTCGAGCTCGGCTTGTTAGAGTCGCAATGAGTGGCAGCAAGTTTTCAGAGGAAGTTGATCGAGATGATATTGCACCGACGCCGCCGGCTTCACCGACATCTCCTCTGTCGATCCCTCGACCAGCTTTGACAGCGGCAGCTTCAAGTTCGACATCCTCCCCGAGGCGATCGAGTTCTGCTATACCAGACTCTCCCACGAGGCGCCCTCCGCCGACCCCTATCTCGTCCTCATCGCAGCAGCACCCCAAGAGCCCTCCCGCAGCACGACTCGGCAGCCACCGGTCATTCTTCTCGTTCCTGAGTACCAGAAGCAGCCATGATCCGAGTTCTGCTACAGAGACGGGCAGTCTGCCGTCCTCGTCATCCCTCTCTTCGCTCACCTCGACCAAGTCTTTTCGGTCAACATCCTCCCATTCACCCCTCTACATGTTCAAGAACGCCATGACATCTTGCAAGCAACTTCCATACGAGATACCCGAGCTCAGTGACGAGGACTTCGAAACCTTTGCCAAACTCACACGGGACCAACAGATCCTGAAAGCTCCCGGGACCTGGAAGAAGATCATTGGCAGGACCATCTACTTCGGACTCATTCTGTGCTTCATCTACTTCTTCCTCGTCGGAAAGCCGATCTGGGACGGGTCCGTGGTGTGGTTCTGGCGCTTCTACCACGGCGAGCTCGTAGAGCACTCGGTCTGGGGTATGGTCGCCTTCATCTTCGCTGGCACGATCCGGAATGTGCTCCCGCAGTTCCTCTGCACCTTCGAGAAGGGCGTGCCAGGCTCGGACCCCGAAAAGCCCCGCGACGCCTCCGAGTGCTGCATTATCATCCCTTGCTACAAGGCAGCCGAGACGCTGCGCGCTACAATCCCAGCGTGTCTCAAGGTCTTCAAGCCGGAGCAGATCTTCGTCATCGCCAATGGAAATTCGCCGACGCCCCTGGACCATACCGCCGACGTCTGCGCCGAGTTCGGCGCCAGGCACTTCTGGGTCCCCGTGGGAAGCAAGATCACGGCCGAGTTCGTGGGCGTCGCCGTGGCGCGCGAGTACAAGTACTGCATGCTCATCGACGACGACGTGCTGATCCCGCCCAATCTGCCTCTGCCCACGCACTACTTCGAAGACTGCAACGCCAAGAACAGAGTCGCCTGCGTGGGCTATACCATCAAGAGCGTCGGCGCGAATTCGTCGCCCGGCACGCTGATGCAGCAGGCGCAGGATCTCGAGTACAAGGTCTCAGGCCTTGCCAAGGTCTTCCAGATGCACTACGGCAGCGTCACGTTCCCCCACGGCGCCATCGCGCTGTGGCGACGCGACGTCATCGAGAAGATATTCCACGCCCACCCTGGGTACCACATCTCGGAGGACTGGTATCTCGGCCACACGGCCAGGTGCGCGGGATACCGCATGGTCATGGCCTCGCAGCTCTTCGTGGAGACGGAGACACCGCCCCGGCTCTTCCCGCCCATCTTCACCAAGGGCGGCGGCTCTCGTGGTGGTTACGGCGAGATGTCGATCTACAAGCAGCGGTTTTTCCGGTGGAACTTCTTCTTCCTCTTCCGCATGTGGAATAACGTGACGTACATTCTGTTCAGCTGGAGGCTGGGCTGGCGGGAACCCATCACCAAGCTCTTCGTGTTCGGCGAGTGCTACGACTCGCTGATCCGGCTGATCGCGCCCATCGTCTTCCCGACGGCCATGTCCGCCAGCTGGCGCCTCACGCTGATCGTCATGGGCGCGCTGCTGCTGCTGAACTATTCCATCATCATCTTCTTCAACATCGTTCACCTGCGGCTGCTACGCAGGGGCCGCGACAGCGAGCGGGTGTCGTGGAAGGCGTTGCCTGCATACATCTGGCTCAAGTTCGCCATGGTTTTCGTCAACATCGCCAGCGTGTACTGGAGCATCTACGAATACGCCTTCTTCTTCAGTCAGCAGCACTTGATGGTGACGGAGAATGTGACTGCCTGGCAGGTCATCCGGGAGAGCAACCGGGGATCCCTGCGCGTCGTGGTCGAGCACGAACACGAGCCGGAGGTCCAAGAGGTGGCTGAGGAAGTCAACCCGTAGGATGTCAGGTTTAGCCGGTAACCGGGTATGCGTGAGGCTTCGAGTTGGATAAACGTCTTGCATAGAATATATAATCCGCCTCGTACGGCAAGCTAATAGATAAAAGTTTAGATTGATAAATTCGAAGCAAGGGCTATGAGGGAGTACTCTCGTAACTGCAACCGATGGAGACCCGCGGCGCAAGCATTTCACTCAGAACTCTTCAACCCGCGGGGCTGGTGGGCTGCTACATTGGAGTAATCATGATGTACCCCAGGATGCCGGGCTCCCTGACCGGTATTCGGAGGGGGAGGTGGAAGATGCGAGGCCAGGTAACAGACTGGTGCGGTGTTTGTAACGAGATTAAATAGACCACTGTTGTGGCTGGAGTAGAGCATGTGGCGGCTGCCTTCTGCAAGTGCACCCGGCATCAGGCTGCCAGCTGCCAGCGGCCTGCTCACTGGCAGTTCCCAGTCTTCAGCGCTACCACTTCAACCTGGACGACCACGATTGACCGAGACAGGCCTGGTAGTACTACACCGGTCGGCCTTCTGCCTGAAACGGCGCCGGAGATTTTGCGCCCCTGGATTCAGCAACCCAACAGTTTGTGATGAGAGTGATTGACCCTGCAGGCGTCAACAGCCCCTGCGTCGTGCTTCGCGCCATGAGGGTCGAGCGTCGGCAGGCTTCAGGCGAGGGACAAGCCTGGAAGTCATGTCGAAGATCCGGAACGGTGATAGGTGAGCAGCCAGACAGTATCCCACCGCGGAATGGGCCCCCATGTCGATGCTCAGGCGTGTGACAGACTTGGCCCGGGGAAAGGTCCATCCATAGACCAGGCGGCCCAAACGAAAGGAAGCTCGATGGAAGACCAGACCCGGAGGTCTTATTATTAAAGTTGATAGCCTTCGTCGGCTGTTGAGCGTCTATCGACACTCGTCTCTTCAGCTGACCTCGTTCTTCATTTCTCGGTCCTTCATCCGTTTACCTTTTCCATCCACGACTGGATGCGCATCTTCACTTCTCGATGCGCCGTGCTGCTTGCCCATGTACCCGATACGGCGCACGGGGCAAACCCACACGCATCGTTGGGGCAGTGGATGAATCAGCGGGAGAGGAAAACTGACCAGTGCGTGTCACCATCTTAAGAGGCTTAGTACATGAGCGTCGTCTCCGAGTCCGAGTGCGAGATGGAGACGTCATCAAACGCTCCGTGGGTGGATTGTCCAGCAGCTGAGAGAGCTCTGTCGTTACAACCAGCGCCCGACTACAGCGTTGACACCACGAGGAACCCAGCATCATCCCCACACCACTACCGGCCGAGTGACGAGGCTACCACGGCCACTACTCCCACCGTCGGCTCTCATCGCCTCCCAGGCCCCAGGCGATCCAGCCGACGAGCAACCTTGTCGCTGTCGTACAGCACGACCAGCTGCCACGAACCATCTGGAGATTCGGCACCTTCACCGACCAGACGGCCTCGCGCCGCAAGACCAGCACCCCTCTGCTGCATTCTCGAGGTAGGACAGGCCCCACGTCGATCGTGCTTTCAATTCTCTTCTGGAATCCACGGCTACATTGAGGTGCATGTGATTGATTCATCCATTCAAACACTCAAGCCCCTCTCCCTCTACCGGTGCCACATACACATCGCGACCCGGCCCCCATCCCCAGTCTCATTGTTCCCGAGCCACTCTCGGGCCCAGATGCCTCAGTCTTTCACACAAGAGCATCGTGGCAACGGTCGAGACGATCGTTCATCTCCCTGCCGACCACTCTCATATTGTGTGCCGCCGTTTGCTTCTCAGCCTCACCCACCCATCGAGTCGCTTGACAGGTTCAGAGGTGAACAGGCGTTCATATTGTTTCTTTGTCCTACCCTTCTATAATCCACATCGCCTGGCCCAGTCGGTGAATTTGGGTTTAGCATTGTCCACATTGTTCACCCGTCTCCCTACACTCACTCGCCTTGTCACTCCACTCTCCCACCCCGACTCACATCCCTGGACGATGGTCCAGAGTCCTGCAAGTCATGACGGCGTCACTCTGTATCTGGCCCCACGCCCCACGAGCCCTACCTCCATACAACACACATTGAATGGCTTCCTGTCCTCGCACTTCGGCCCATTTGCCTCCCCCGAGCAATACAAAGACCATGGCTAAAGTAACTCTTGGCTGACCACTAGTAACCTCGCCCCATCCTACAGTCCAAGGTACCTGTGAATCCTGGTGCCTGCCCAAGTCCTGACACGCGCCCGAGCTCCGCCAGTTCCGCCCAAACCGGTCGTCGTGGCTGCGCCGACTCGCGACTTCACCTGGCTCTTGAGGCGATTCACTCATCACCGGCCCCTCGACCCTTGCCTGGCCTGCCCCTCCGCCGCTCCTCCCTCAAGAAGGCTGGACGGCCTGCTGCCTCTTTAAAAGCTCTTCCCTTCCCTGCTACTTGCCTTGACCTCGAGGCCTCGCCAACAATGGTATCACCTTCAACACCAAACACCGCCCACTCCCCTCAATCTCCCATTGCGCCGACGACCTCCATCTTGTCCTCCCCAAACGCCATCCCTCCTCGGACTTCTTCCACTGGAAACACCTCCCTCGGCCATCACCCCTCCAAGTCAGCTCTGAAACCCCTCTCTGAAGGGACCTGGCTCTCTCAGGCACAACACCAGAGCCGGCCGCCCCAGTTCCTCCCACACCTCACCAACACTGCTCACAGCCTCACCAACTCATCCACCGCCATGATGCAGGCTCCTACCGCATTCGACCCCGATCGCTTCGCGACCCAGGACACCAACGTCACCAGCCCTCGTGTCTGGTCCGTTGACAAGGAAAAGGTCGTCTCTGGCCCGTACGACTACCTCATGGCCCAGCCTGGCAAGGACTTCCGCTCCCAAGTCATCAATGCCTTCAACAACTGGCTCTGCGTCCCTCCAGAGAAGCTCTCCATCATCAACGACGTCATTGGAACCCTGCACACGGCTAGTCTGCTGGTCGACGACGTCGAGGATTCGAGCTCTCTGCGTCGAGGTCTTCCTGTCGCCCACCGCATCTACGGCACGCCTCAGGTCATCAACTCGGCCAACTACAAGTACTTCTGCGCCCAGTATGAACTGGCCCATTTGAAGAACTCCAAGGCACAAGAGGTGTTCCTCGAGGAGCTCCTCAACCTCCACCGAGGCCAGGGTCTGGACCTCTACTGGCGAGATACCCTCACCTGTCCCACAGAGGATGACTACCTCGAGATGGTTAACCACAAGACGGGCGGCCTCTTCCGCCTCGGCATCAAGCTGATGCAGTCCGAATCCACGACAGGCATTGACTGCGAGCCCCTCGTCAACATCTTCGGCCTCATCTTCCAGATCCGCGATGACTATCAGAACCTCCACAGCAGCGAGTACACTGAGAACAAGGGCATGTGCGAGGACCTGACCGAGGGCAAGTTCAGCTTCCCAGTCATTCACTCTATCCGCTCCAACCCGAGCAACTTGCAGCTCATCAACATTTTAGGCCAGAAGACCAACGACGTCGAGGTCAAGCGCTACGCCGTGCGCTACATGGAGTCCACCGGCTCTTTTGAGTACACGCGCAAAGTGATCGAGGTTCTCGTCAAGCGCGCCCACAAGCTTGCCGACGAGATCGATGCCGGGCGTGGCCTCGCCGCCCCCTTCAAGGCCATACTCGACAAGATGATCGTGTAGCCGCCGTGCCACATCATAGGGGCGCGTGGAAGCCCTGAGCACTGCCCCCACCCAGGTACCGTCGAGGCTGGCGGCCACCCCGACCTCTGACGCGGGGCCGTCCTCGGTATCAGGAAGCCCTCTAGCTGCGGTCAGGCCCACCCGCTCCGCGTCGAGGGCAAGATGAATGATCGCCACAGGCAGACTGACAGCCTCTGCCCCAACTACAGACGGCATCCTATCTAATGTTTATACGCTTGCAAGCTCGCTATTACGAACCGCCAGTCTTGAGCAAGAGACTCTTAACATGGCCCTGCCGATGGGAGAACAGTCTACCTATGGCCCCCTTTTTTTCGAGTTTGTGGACATCTCCTGGCCCCTACATACCACGGCAGTGGATAAAATTTCCTCTCGAAGAGCGAAGCGTTGAATCTAGGCAAGGGGTGAGGACGGACCGAGCCGGACGTACACCCAGCAGAGGTCTTGCCTCCGACTTCTGCCTTCCCTTTGAAACATCTCCACCTCATTCGGTGATCTTTGGTTGGTCTATATCGGAACAGTTGGGCACGATTTGCCGCAGCTGGATATCTCGTTGGAATGGAGTCGAAGGGACCATTTTCGTACAGCCCGCAAGCAAACTCAATGATACCTCTTTATTTTTTGCATCGATTAGTTGGACTGGCTTTGCTTGTGCCTGATATTGGCGATGCCTGAGGTGCTTCCGGGGCGACGCCGTGGTACGGACGGACCTAAATGCCATTAGCACCTGGCACCTTGGTCAAATCATGGAAATAGAAGAAAGGCAGTAGGGGTTCGATATGCCAGATTCTAACAATTAAAGGACAGAACTCTCGGTTAGACCGTAGACCATTTGATAAGGAATTTTGAGCCATGAAGCAGGATCCCAGATATGTCTGCCGAAGGAAGTGAGCTCGCCGGATTGCCTATTAGTACCCTTGACTATGAGGTTGACGTGCAGTCAATTGAGTATACTTGCTTGGTTGCATTACGTCCTGTACATGCCTTCGCGCGATACATTTCACCTTCATAGCACCATCAGAAGAGGCTGGATATGTGTCCACATCGCGCCAAGAGCACTTTCGGATGTCCTACGAGATATCATTCAGTCAATCGTAGCTTCGTTCTGATGATAATATGGCAAAATCATGACACGGTGGTGTTCTCACTGCTCGTTCTCTTGACGAGCCGCACCCATCGTCTCCGCCGCCACTCGCCCCTTTTCCCTTCCCCGTCCTCCCCCTCCTCCCAGCTCGGGAGCGGCATCCGCGTAGACTTTGTGCTCCTGACGCTTCCAAAGTCCACCACACTGCTGCTCTCTTCCGACTCGTCAAAGTTCGACTGCCGCCGCGCCTCCGCATCTCGTTCATCATACATGTCGTAAACCCACCTCTCGCCCTCGGTCTCGACTTCGACGCCTGTAATGATTCGCTCCTCCACCCACTCCCTGCTCCACAGATCGAGCGCCCACTTCTTCTCGCTCCATTCCCATCCGTAAGGCGGCAGGACGTCCTCAAAGAACCGCGTGCCCCGAGGGCGCTGACCGGCGATGCGCGGGGCGGAAAGGGGATCGTGCGGGGATGGCGAGAAGAGCCAAGGCTCCCACTCGCCTGAGGAAGAGGAGGAGCGCTGAAGCTCGAATATTTCGACCTCGCGGGTCTCGGGGGCCGAGTCGAGGATGATGTCTGTGCGTGCAAAGGCGCGGAACTTGGAGGCGGCACGGCGCCTATGCGGTTCGACGTGCGTCTTGTGCGCCTGAATGAGGGTTTTGGCGATGGTAGGGTGGGAGAGGAGGATGGCGAACCAGCCGTTCGCCAGGAAGACGAAGCGCCACGGAAATGCCGACGCAAAGGTGGATAGCAATAGTGCGGCGAGAGTGAGGGCCAGGAACAGAGAGGAAGAGAGAGCCTCGTCGGAGAAGTTGGTAACCGGGACAACAAGGGAGACGACCTTGTCGTGGAGGTTGGAGAAGTCGTCCATGCAGTTCTGAAGGTCGCGCATGTTGCGGAAGAAGTCCTTGGAGAGTTCCTTGACCGGCTTCACGGTAGGTGCTGGTGCCAAGGGAGGGCCACGCGGCGAATAGCCCATGGACTGCTCCGAGGAAAGCGTGCCCTTGGGCGGTGCAGGATGTCGAGCGAGGAAAGCGGGTATGAAGACGGCCAGCAGTAGGATCGCAGGCGGCAGCGCAGCGATGAGGTATGGGTCGAGGCACACGAAAGTGTACACGGCAAGGAATGATATCGTATGTGTCGGCTGTTGCCATGTGAGCAGCTGGGCCACCTTGTCTTGAAAAACAAAAACGACGCCTATGCGGGCGTTGAAGCGACGAAAGTTGTTGGACATGGTTGTCAGGTTGAAGTTGGGGCGCTCGGCGTAGGTTGGCATCGTGTCTTCGGTATTGCCTCTGGCAAAGGCATCGTCGCCGGCCGAAAGGCCTTCATGATCAGTTGGGAGAACTCCTTGAATAAGCCTGAGGAATGGATAGGTTAGCTCGCTGGAAGTCAGACAAGGGAGGGAGGCGCCGACAGGGTGGACATACCTTTCGACCAGGCGATCTTGTAAACTAGACTTTGCCAGGCCAGCCACGCGACTCCGTAGGCCTTTGCCCTTCTGATTGGTACTGTCGGATGGCGATGCATCGCTGGCTTCAGATCTTGGTGTTTGCTCTGGCCGTCGCGGTCGTGGGGGTGTCGCGGGCGGCTGTGTTTCACTCGATAGCCGTTCCTGACGAGGAGGTGAGTTCTCTGGCTCCTCGCGGGGCATGAAAAGGTCTGCTGTATATTCGTCCATAATAGCGGCCTCGCGCCATCAGTCGGTGTCGTGACGTGTCGAGGTGCTTTGCCGGAGGCTCAGAACAGACCGGCCGAGTCGATCCCAATAGAACGATGCAATGTGTCCCAAGCGCCGTGTCCTCAGCCGGATTTCACCGTACAGTTGATATGATGATGCTGGTCACTGAATCCGTGAGATCACCGTTGCTGAGTTTGCACACGTCGCACGGGAACGTGATGTTGGAGTTGAGGGGGACGAGCCGCGGTACCGTCCGGAGTCGTTGCTGACATCACCCAGGTAAGGTACGGAGAGCTCAGGCTGGGTTGTGTCATAGAATCACATGTTGCCCCCCACTGTACCTTACCTGGCAGTACTTTCATAGCTCCCGCCATCTGATCAACTCAACAAGCCTAGCATGGACTCTCTCTTGACCTCAAACAGACATACCTTGCGGAAATGAAGTGACGGAACCCCCCTTTTAATATTGCGATCCCGCAGTTGTCTTTTGCCACTCAACATACCAGAAATTGCCATGGTATCTTGGTCAAGACCGCGGTGGGCGCTTTCCTATTGCAGCATGCTTTTGCACACCGCAAGAAGCCTCCTGACGATCACTGCAACCTGTGCCTTGGCCGTTTGGAATGGGTCAACCCATCGTCCGATATTGCCAACGCTGCACCTGTTTCGTAGGTAGCATAGCACGCACACTCACGGGACCAGGCCCGCACATCGTATCTTCAAGTTCTTACCCAGCCAGGTAGCTCGTCGGGCACACTGACCAGTCCACCGAATACCTAGTCTACAGACGAGCCTCAGCGAGTGCCTTCGACGCGACCGGGACTAGTCGTCGAGCGCCGAGCGTCAATCCCTCCGCTTCCAATTAGATACCGCTGGCAGCTCAAGTCGTGGTAAGGTTGTTAGTGTTCAACATCAAATTGCAGTGGTTCCTTCGGGGCATGTTACGGAAAGTCCCAATGGATCTAGCAGTCCTAGGTAGGTACCTACTAGTACCTAGCCCGAGCTAACATGCAGCAACGAACGGGACGGCGCTGCCACATGGAGCACAACAAATGGTCCAGCAGACCTGGTTGTCTGGTTCCTGCTTCGGTAATGGCCCGGGAAAGGCAGATCTGCGCCGTTGGGTCGTTGCGAGAAACCTGCATCATGCCCACCTCATGCTGCTTCAAGTGCTCTCTTGCATGCTTGAAGCGAGATATGCAAGCAAGGTACTAGGGGGATGAGGGCGTGAGGACTTTTGATGTTGCTACATCGGCTGGAAAGTTGGGAAGGCATCAGAGAGCGGGCAGTGTCGATGATGGATGACCATCGATAGATCACTCGGCCAAGCGGTCCGTGGTGAGCCTGAATGGCCGCCGCAACCTTCCCTGGACCGCCAAGAGAGGCCTTCATCTATGGTTGATGCGTCAACCATACTACGTCGTCCTATCATGAGCTGTGCTGGTACGCTTCGCCCGCCCCGAGCGTCTGTTCTTGGTTGCGCCGTGCAACGTGAAGTGGCCGCCACACAGGAACCAGCATTCTCAAGCTTCCCACCTTACTCAAAGGCATGGTGGATCCGTGGCTCCTCGAGCCGATGCTGGTCACGATGTTCTTCATCTGAGAATGCATCGTCACACTGGCTACTCGGTATCTGAAGGGGATATTCTCCGACCGTGGCACAGGGGCTAGCAGGGAAGTTGCCTAGAGGATGAGATTGGCCGTCTCTTAGCGGGTGCCGTAGCGCCTTTGCGGAGTGAACCAGAATTAATAGATGAAAAGAAAGCGCTACAAAATCCCCCACATTGGTATGCTGGCGAGAGTGTTGCACGTACGTCGCTCAGGGACGAGGGCGGCTTGGATGGCTGCCCAGTATGATGATATGCACTCGAGGCGCGGGCGCGCGCATCTGGGTTCTGATTTTTCAGCCTTTGGGCGCGTGCCCCTGATGAATGTTGCCCCAAGAAGAAATCGAACAATGCAGGTGCAAATGCACGTTGATGGGCCATGCCTCCGAGGCCAGCCCCTCCACGACGGGCGAGGGCATTGGAATGGGAAAGTCCCGGTCGAGCAGCAGCTTGGACGTGCACATTTGAGGCTCGAGGTCCCTGAAATGGGCCAGTAAGGCACCCCCATCTAGACCACCAGCCAACCAACCCCGTCCGTCATAGCGCCATCTTATAGGGGTAAAAAAGATCAGCCCCACAAGCCGGCCGACGTAGGTAGACCTCCCCTCCACTGACAGGCCCAGCCGTTGACCCTTTTTCCAGCTGCAACTATCGCTGGGAGAGGGCGGAAAACAAGCACGGCCCCCGACCGCTCATCGCAGCCGCCATTCACGACCAGTCCAGCAAAACCTCAGACTTCTCTTGCAACACGAGGCATTCTCGTCTTCGACGCGGCGCGACACCTCATCGTCAATCGGCTTCTCGTGCCCCGGAATGCGGTAGCCCATCGAGCGTGCTCAGCCCCTTCAGCGGACTGGGTTGGCCAGGCTGTTGTGTCGTGTCGTGATACCGCCTCTCCTGCGTCGCACGGCGCCCTCCTCCACCACGTCGTCCATCTTCTTCGACTGCCACGTTCCCTGCGGCCCGTATGCTTTGCGCTGAATGCTCTCTTCGACCTTGAAGACACATGGTGAATGAGACCACAAGACCGGTTGGTGCAAGGCCTGCCAGCCAGTCTCCCACCAAAGGGTATGTCGTACTGCCTGGGTTTCCATACCCCTGACCTCCCCGACCCCCTCGCGATCTTTGCTCATTCAAATGTCCACCACGGCAGCATCAGGGCAGCGGCCCCAGTCTCGAGAACCACGTCGCCCATCAAACGCATCGTCAAGGACGCACCGATGCTGAGCGCTCCGGCTTCCCACACCCACCCCTTGTTTTCCTACGGCGGCGGCAATGGGGCAACTCAGGACACTGGAGACACGACAGGCAACTACGATTTCTTGCCCTCAGTGAGCTTCGACGACCTGCAGAGCAGCTTGGAATCTGCGTCCACCGACTTCAAGTTGACCCAATTCCCTTCTCCGACCGGCCACGGCAGTATCCTCGAGTCCGAGGGGGTAACAAGCGAAAATATGGCGGACAAGACCAGCAGCTCCGTACAGAGTACCGACTCCAGCCGGGTAGGCATACCGGCGCCCACCAGCCGCGTAGGCCGGTCGGGCTCGATACTGCGACGGCCTAGCAATGCAAATCGTCAACCAAGCATCACCTCGAGTGTCTCGGGCAGTGTCCTCGACGCTCCCACGGCACCAGCTGCCATGAGAAACCGGCGTCAGAGCCACTACCCCCCTGTTTCTAATGCCATGGGCAGTAACATCGCCAAACCGCCCAGAAAGTCGATTGGACCCGGCGTGCTCGATGGTGATTATGCGTACCGGCCAGGTCAGAAGCGACGACCAAGTCTCATATCCAATGCAGGAAGCGGCGCGGACTCCACGAGAACCTCGATGGATGGCAACACAGGCCCGGCCTTCGACAGCACCCGCAGCATTACAGGCCCGCGGGCGACCAAGACGCGATCCATTGGCCAGCCCTTGCCGAGGACACACTCATCTGGGCTGAACACCGCGAACACGCTCACTCCCGAGCAGAACCGATTTTCTACCAGCATCAATTCACGTTCTCCGAGGGTCACTGCGAGGAGTAGCACTATAGCCCCCGGATCGGCTCAGTCCACGGCGAGCCAAAAACGAGCCTCCATCATGCCAGGCGTTCCGCATCAGTCACACGCCACTGGCCTCGGTGCGAGGACCGTCAGCCCTACAGACACACGACGGATGAAGCGCATGTCGATGCATCAGCCACAGAGTTTGAATTCTATCGCTAACGCGCCTCCTCCTCCTCCACCTATAGAACACCGAGAGCATTCCCGGTCCCCTTCAATGATACCCCGTAAGACGTCAGGAACACCCTCCTCCTCACGAACGACGCCAGATGTCAACCGGAAGTCATATAGCTCAGGCCTTTCTGTTGGGTCTTCCGCCAGCTACAACACTGTCAGAAGTTCGACAGGTTCGATACAGCCACGCGGTGCTCAGTCTGGTCCGACATCGCGTCTGCCAGCTCCGAAATCTTCACTTCCCCATTCCCTCAACAACACCACCACCGCCGAGGAGGACGAGGACGTGCCCCCTGTCCCTGCTATACCCAAGGCATATGAGTCGCCAAAAGAGCCATCTGCTGACATTCCTTTTTTCGACAAGAGAAGAGCAAATCTTGCTGCTGATGCCAGCAGCATCCACAGCAATTCCACTGGCAGTTTCTCCATCCCTTCAGGACCCGAGCAACCGAAGGTCGGTCGAAAGGCTAGCACCAGAAAATCTACCACAGCTTCCACCATGCATGTGGAGAAGAAAATGAATGCGTCACAGCCTAAAAAGCAACCTCCCGGGGTGCATCTTCCGCCTCTCACAGTCGGCCCTCTAAATCCGTCGACTGCTGCAAAGGTTGCGGCATTGCAAGATATGGGCCACTCGGACCGGAATCTCAGCCCTCCCCCGTCCCGCATCATTGCGAAAACTCCCACTACACCAATGACTGCGTCTAAGAGTTCTTTCTTCTCGAGGCACCGACATGATGAAAAGAGCGACCTGCCTCCTCTGCGAAGCAGCAGCACCGTCAACCACGGCCGTCTGGATAGTGCGGCGGGAGCCGGTGATAGCTCGTCTGAATCCCTCATGGGCGTGTCGCACCAGGCCAGCCGGAAACCGAGCATATCCCCATTCTTGTCATCCTCAGTGCCCAAAAGTGGCCCAGACCTGGATTTCATCAGAAGACCCAAGACTGGGGACTTGGCCAATCTCACCGCACCGCTGCCGGAGGCGAAGTCTCCCCGCAAACCGTCAGGTCCTCGGGCGCAGAAGCCGGCCAAGATCAAAGCATCGTCGCCACCCCCTGCCTCTGACCCCGAGGAGCCCCCCACGCCCTCATCTATGAGCTCGCTGCGGAGGAAGCTCAGTCTGTCATGGAAGAGAGGCACTTCCAAGAACGGCGCCACACCTGGCAGCACGGCGACGGAAAAGACAGAGCAGAGTTCCAAGGAAGGAAACATGCCCCCTCCACGTATTCCGATTTCCGCAACGACAGGCAACCTTGGCACACTTAGCGGCCCATCGCCCAGTGCTTCCCATAAAGCCAACGGCACGTATCTCGAATCGAGACGACGTAAGAGCTCTGGCTCAAGCCTCAATGCTTTTGGCCACGACCGGACCAAGAGCGAGAACTGGACGCAGCACAGCACCTCTGCAAAGAAAACGACTCACGATTTCGGCAGTGAGCGCCAGGCACAGGCCCGCAACACAAGTGTTATGCAGAAAATTCTGAGGCCAAAGGCCTCGAGCGCCACCATCAGGTCTAACGATCCATGGACAGCAGATCTGGACAAGGATGACATGATTGCGGAGGAGGAGATGAAAAAGATGGGCTCCAGGCGGAAAGAGACCGAGATTGCGGCCAGGACGCTTGATGCTTTGAAGAAAAGGGCCACGCCCAAGGAGCGGGTAGGAGCCCATGAAGCGATCCGCATTGCCATGCTCAACATCTATGAGCGTGGAGAAATCGTCGACTATAGCGACATCTACTTCTGCGGCACCCAAAACGCGCAGAAGGTCGTTGGTGATCTCCAGTCGGACCTGCCCAACTTTGGATATGACGATGAGCGCGGCGACTACACCATCATATCCGGTGACCATCTTTCCTACCGCTACGAAATTGTCGATATTCTCGGCAAGGGAAGCTTTGGTCAAGTTGTGCGATGTATCGACCACAAGACTGGTGCCCTTGTCGCGGTCAAGATAATCCGCAACAAGAAGAGGTTCCATCAGCAAGCCCTCGTAGAAGTCAACATCTTGCAAAAACTTCGCGAATGGGTAAGTATCCAGTGTGGCTCTCAGTGGAAGCATTGACTAACCGCTAGCAGGATCCTAAGAATAAGCACAGCATGGTCAACTTCACCCACAGCTTCTACTTCCGTGGACATCTCTGCATTTCGACCGAGCTTCTTGACATGAACCTTTACGAGTTCATCAAGATTAATGGTTTCCGCGGGTTCTCCCTCAAGATGATCCGACGCTTTACAAAGCAGATGCTGGGCTCGCTCAACTGTCTCAAGCAGCACAAGGTCATACACTGTGATCTCAAGCCCGAAAACATTCTCTTGCGCCATCCACTGCACACGGAGCTGAAGGTGATCGATTTCGGATCGAGCTGCTTCGAGAATGAGCGGGTGTACACTTATATTCAGTCTCGTTTCTACCGGTCACCCGAGGTCATCCTGGGCATGACTTACGGAATGCCAATCGACATGTGGAGCGTCGGGTGTATCTTGGCCGAGCTTTACACTGGCGTGCCCATCTTCCCCGGCGAGAACGAACAAGAGCAACTCGCATGCATCATGGAGATCTTTGGGCCGCCTGAAAAGCATCTAATTGAGAAGAGCACGCGCAAAAAGCTGTTCTTCGACTCTATGGGCAAACCCCGTCTCACCGTTTCCTCCAAGGGTCGGAGGCGTAGGCCTTCATCCAAGACTCTTCAACAGGCTATCAAATGCGATGATGAGGCTTTCCTCGACTTCCTTGCGCGCTGTCTACGCTGGGATCCCGAGCGTCGCCTCAAGCCTGAGGATGCCATTTTCCATGAATTCATCACCGGCAGGAAGGCGACTGTGCCGGTACCCCGCATGCCAGCCCGCGATGCTTCGCCGGTGAAGCGTCACAATACCATCTCTGCAGCTCGGCCCCTGCCTGAGCCTCCAGGAGCAGGTGTGCGACCCGGTCCCACGATGCGTACGCGTGATACCACCGGCGTCAGCCCTCACAAGCCTGTTTCCGGGCCCACACGCCGTGTGTCTGCTGTCACTGGCACGACAGGCATGCCCGCAGTCAAGCGTACGAGCACAGGTACGAGTGGGATTCCCGCGAGCTCTTCGAGCGGTCTTCCCCGCGCCGCCGGCCGCAGTGTTAGTGCGAAGCAGGACCTGGCATCAGCGGGGGCCGCAGCCGCCATGAGCCGGCGGGCATGAGACGAATACACACTGCCCACACTCTACAATGCCAGGGCTCCAGCGAGAGACCCTTGTATCGCTACGAACCAGTCATGATCTCGCATATACCAGTATCGTCCATATCGGTCATTGCGCCAGCAGCAGCATATCTCGCGGCCTACCGACTTTATGTGGTACAAGACAAACCTGCCCTGATACCGGCGCATAGGCGGCGAATAGATTCGCTTGGTGGAAGGGAGAGAAGCGGAAAAGATTCATTTCTAGCATGTTTATTACTACTATTCTCATCCACGGCGAGCGTGGCACAGCATGATGCGGAGGCTCGTCCCCCACGTTAGGTGGTGTGGACCTGCTTGACCGCTTCCACAATGACAATGACTTTTGAAGGATACTTGGTTGTTATGAATGTAGGAAGAAATTGGCGTGACGTCGGCCAAATCCACGGCCCGCGCCAGACGTGGGCCATGATGAATCAAAGTGCTCGTGTGTACAGATGGGCGACAAGGTGTATGACGATGAAAACTGAGACAACTGAATCCTCTTGGTCATCAGGGGCCCGAAATCATGAGGTGAAATTATTTACGGAGAGAGGCTTCGAGGATATCTCGAATGAAGGCGATACAGTACAGACAGCGACATGGCAACACCGTTGCATGCCATGACATGGTGTCTCAGGCTGCCCGCTCATAAGGCTGATTCTGTGCTCTACGATCTGAGGGTCGGCGGGGGGTCAGGCCATGACTTCTCGGCGTGGGATGCTGGAAGCCATCGAATGTCATGGGACAGTCATGGAGGCAAGAGATGAACATCAAGGCCCGTGATCGTCTGGGGCCTGAAGCGATGTTGCCATTTGGGGATACTAAGCCACTTCCCACAAGGCAAGGGCGATGAGGCTGGTGTTCACATTGTATGTATTCCTGGATTGTGGCTCATGCTCCTTCTGGCGCAACAAGTCCTACCTGCTCGAGCCCGTGGACGCCAAGGCCCATGCGCCTACACCGAGCGACAGGGGTGGCTTTAGCGAGTAAGCGCCGGCGCGGCTGAAGAAGTCCTGCAGAACGCAAGAACAGTAGTAGTCCTGGACAGGGTGAGAGACGGGTTAGCGCGGGAGGGCTCCAACAGCTTCGGAGGGAGGAACAGGGGCATAGTTGGCAACGGGCTAGAAGGGATGGGATACCACGATGCCAGGGACGATGCACGTAAGACCCCGGCGGGGGTTGGATCCCGAGTCCCAGATCTGGGACTCGGGAGGATGGGATGACGTCGGGCAGGGCGCAACGTGGAGTGGCCTGCTATGGTAGTAGAGCTTCGATTTGACCAGGTCAACTTCACCAGGCATATCATTCTTCAACGGTGCTACGAGGCTGGTAGGTGCATCGTGGCATTTCTGCCCAGACAGCGTAGCATACCTCATCATGTTTCACAACGCACTCTGCCTCGACACATTGGTGATTTGGAATGATCATAGTCCGCACTATCAAGCGAGGGACCGAGAAAAGACTTGCCGAAAACCTAGGCGTGATACTCGTGGCAAGTCAGAAGGTTGACGTGTGGCTGGCTGGCCGGCCTAGGAGATCCTGCCGGCGACCCGATGTCACCCCACTCGAGCGAAGAGTTCAAGTTAGACATCGATTTCCAGAGAGACTGCTGCCTGGAGCCCGTGGACCTGTCGGTACAGCAGCTAGTGCGCTGAACCATGGTCTCCAGCAGAAATTCGGGAGACGGGGGCAGTAGTAAGTATGTTGAACAGAAAGTAGGTACAGAAAGTGCGACTGTTCCAGGGTGCGAGGTGACCCCGGACCGTTAGCTGCATGAGTCTCCATAATCCCCCGCCGGCGACTCCGGAGGTATGAGAGCAGAGCTGTAGTGCGTGGCCCGGGAAGGAGACGGCCGGGACGGAGTGAGAGCGCCAGCAACGCTGCCGGTGGCTACTCCAGCCGTAAGGTATGGCCGTTGCTGACAGCCTGACAGGCGAAAATGCGGCTGTGCGCTGCGGGCGAAGCATGGATCCATCAAGAAGTGTCAGGGATCGGTGTGCACGGGATCGGGCCAATGACATCAGACGGGTGTTTCGAGCCATGGCTCGCTCATTGGCCAATCGCTTCTGCTCCCTTCGCTCACCAGCCTGAACCTTACAGGTGAGATTCAGTTCGGGCGAGGTACTGTGGAGAGGCAAAGTCTTGTCGACACATTGAGGTCCATGGCTCAAAGGAATGATCGCTCCCGTCCAGGCAGAAAGATATTCGCTGCACGACACAAGGACACATCTCGGGCTGACTTTACGCCAACTCGGAGGCTGCCAATGTCTGTCTGCCTAGGCGCTTCCGTGTGAGGTGGTACTGTTCCTGGGCGAATTGGGGTCTTGAGCCGCAATCGTTTATTTCCAGCAATAGCACTCTGAGACTCGGTGGTCCGTAGTAGGCAGCGGCATATGGGCATTTGAGGTTGTACTGCAGGCTTTGAAGGACCGAAGAAGGGATCTCGTGCTGGTTCCCCAAATGGAGCTAGGACTATTCCTACTCGATTCGATGAATCCCTGCCGAGGTATGTGCAGTAGCGTGCAAGGGTGCTGATGGCCTCAATTCAGTTACAGGGTTTCACAATGATGTCGTCGGCTTCTGGCTATCGAGTGAGTCTGCCTGGGCGACGCTTTCTGACGACAGGCTCGGCAAGTTTTGGTTCGAGCATTTTGATGCACGTGATGGCTCTGTCTGGCCAATCGGGGGATGTGAAGTAGGAGGGTGACCCGCTGGAAACTCACAGGGGGCCCCGGGGAGGTACCTAGCCAGGTACCTGCAGTGCTCTTGCCCCACGTCCTGCCCCTAAACTTGAAGTGTTCTTGCACTTCTGGGCAGCCATCACTGAACCGCCCCGGGCAGGCAACATCAGGCTGCTGGTCGGGCGCGATGGCCACTGTCGACATCCGGCCATTTTCATTTTTTCCCCCCTCGTCGAGTTGCCGATAGTCATCACCTCGATTTAGCA
Source organism: Furcasterigmium sp. R96-07A1 (assembly GCA_037042015.1). Classification (NCBI taxonomy): domain Eukaryota; kingdom Fungi; phylum Ascomycota; class Sordariomycetes; order Glomerellales; family Plectosphaerellaceae; genus Furcasterigmium; species Furcasterigmium sp. R96-07A1. Next base: position 533,271 of record JAXQJP010000346.1, read on the forward strand.
TACGGGGCCTCACATCAACCTTGCCGCCGCCGCCATGGACTGTCGTGAGATCCCAGGTGCCTGGAAGGGGTGGAAGCCACCAGCGATCATATGTCTAAGACATGCATGACCATCTGGGACCCTCATACTACTCTGGTTCGTTTTTTGAGACCTGCAGCGATGCTGTCGCACCAGTCCACCACTGTAGTCTATGGGAGCAGCAAGTACCGACATCGCCAGGCAGAGGCGCCATCGCCGTCCACCGAACCCCTAGCGAAGAGTTTCGGTCCAACAAGCCACGATCGTGCCGCTCCTGCTGATGCCAGCCACCATACAGCTTACTTCGCCATCTTCAGGAGCGGGAGCTAGGCCGTAGTCACTGTCAACCGTCAGCAAGTCCACCCACCATGAGGCCAAGTACCAGCCTTCCTCTAGGGGTGTGACCCCAGTGAGCCTAAGAGGTAATCCCATTCGAACTGGGGCGATTTGGGGGCCGTACGACAGCCAATGATGGCGACCATGATCGCTCTTCGGGCCAAACTTCCTACAGAGGTACCTGGACTCAACGTGTCTGATGCAGAATGGTTCAAGAAGCAGCAGACAGCAAGCGCTCGTGGTCCTGTCTAATCATGTCGCTCATCAAGTGCAGCACCATCTCGACCCAAATCAAGTGAGAAAAGAATTAAACCTGACTGACGCCAGAGACAGATCGGATCATTACACCATATGTCCGGCCCGGCTCCGGTCGAAGACCCGACCCGTGGCCGCAGATACGGCCGCCAATTGCCGACAAGGCGAACGACTGAAGACACTGGGACACGTGGCTTTGGGTTACAGCACATGAACCAGAGACCTCGTTCTAGGCACCCACCCTCTCAAAGGTCACCAGAGACACATGACAACCATCAGATTTCCTCAATTAGAAACCACGTCGGTCTGTTTCTGCACGCTGTCCCTCTGACTAAGGTACTTGGTATAGGTCCTCTGCGAAGTTGCAGAGGACGGCCTACTTGCCTCATCAGCTCGTGTCAAGTCGGCAATAAAACAGCGACACTTGCTTGCAGCTGGCGCTTCGCAGTGTTCAGGGCTTCCATTCGACGTGCCAGGCTCGACCTGGTGCGCAGAGTCCGCGAATGGAGCTTGTCGACGGACGAGTGTTCCGGTTCAGATCCGTCCAGCACGGTGATGGTTCCATGTTCCCTCTCAGCCAGGCCTTCTCTCGTCGATGCAGTGCGCCTCAGCCCTACAGAACCCTGCCAAGTCTTTGGGGTCGAACAACAGGCGACTCGACACATGTCAAAATTGACCCGGTATGGCGAGCATCCAATGCTCTGACTCCTCTCGCCGGTGCGACGACAGTTCGTCCCTCCGAGTGGGATCCCGGTAGCGATCTCCACTCCCCACCATCACAACGGGCAACGCCTCGGTGCACCCATGCAGCCCTTTTTTGGGCGCACTCCACCCCCCTTGTCGCACCTCATCCTTTCCGCGCCGCGGTACCTGCTGCGCCTTTACCCTGTCGTGCCCATGACCGATCTACGTGCAAGGCACTCTCTTCCGGCCCCTCGAGTCTGCGCCCACCCCGCCAGCTTCTCACCATGAGTGCCGTGCCTGTACCCTGCCCGCGGTTCCTCAGGACTACTGTAGGGCTCATGCAGGCCGGGGTGCCAACCTTCGTCGCTAGATCTCACTCAGACGGCAGTCGGCGCCCATTGCTGCCTTGAGCCATGAACTGCCCTTGTCCACTGTCCCTGGCCATGACGACCTCCCTCTGCTCCATGTAGCCAGGCTCCCGAAGCTATAAGGCTGTGATATATTCCCCGTCTTGGGTCTGTTCGTTTCCTTGTTCCTCACCTCAGTCTCATCCGACTCATCACTTGTCCGCTTTTCTTTTCGGTTTCCTTTAAGTCTTTCCTCTCGGCTCACTCTGCATATCGGTGCCTCCGTCTCGTTCAAGCAAACAGTCGCGTCCAGCTCTTTCACCCCTGCCCTCGAACCGCCTATTTGTCCCTGACATCTCGAGCCTCGATCAACCGTCGCCATCACCATGTGCTACCAACTGGTTGAGCTCTACTCGGTGTGCCGTTGCCTCTATTATCAGCACGCCGTCGACAGATGCGCTGCTTATGGGCGACCCGGCCACGGTGTGCAAAATAAGACGATCCTGGTCGGCTACGCCTGCAGTGCCTGCACCCAGTCTTCTCGACAGCATGCCTCGGGGTATACATACTCGGATTCCAGTTACCACAGCAGCCACTCGTCCAGGGGCTCTGGTCGTTATTACCGATGAAACGTGTTGTCTTCGGTGATGGGTTGCCAAGCATGGCATTGCTCGAAGCTGGTGTTGTTTGAGTTACGTGGCTGGGTCGCCTACATGTACTCATTCGGGGAGATGCATGGATCGCTGCCTCGACACTCTTCCCAGCTATCTCTCCTTTTCGCGGGGTCACATCATGCGCCAGCCTCGTCCGCATCCCTTCGACTGCGCGGTTGATCGGGCCAGACTACGGCTTGAGCATCATCCTCGCACTTTGGCATGCTTGCTCGCTGCACGCCATGGGAGCTTCACGAAACGCCATGAATTTGCAACGAACCACTGAGGACGGAGACTTCACGATACGCTACATGGCTTCCTACGAAATGAACGGGCGACGAATTCTCAACAAACACGACCATATCTTCGATACCCTTGTTTCTATCTTTCCCCAGGACAACTCTCCACGGTTTCAGTCCTGAGCTTTTCGTTGAAGTTTTTCATCATTTCCCTGGGAACTTTTCGGTTGCATGGCGCCTGGTTCGGGTATAGACGGGCCATGCGCTGAGGACTTCATTTTTGTTCTCATTTCAGGACTTCTCCCCTTCGAATGGCCCCTTGCAGGTCCTCCGAGTCTTGTTTCCTTCCTCGGGATCTTTCTTGTCACAGCGTTTTGGGCGACACGCATGGCGTTTGACTCGGGCAGCATGAGGTGAGGTGGTTGAACTCGCCGTTTTGGCTTGGGTTTGCTGGCGTCCTTTTGGTTTCTTCTTTCTCATCCTCTAGATCTCCCCCTCAAGGGCCCTCTTGTACTTGTTTCGTTTTCTCTGTGTATCTCCTCAAGCCATACCCACTGCTCTGGCAGCAGCAAGGGTGGTTGTTGGTTCCAGCATTGTACATTCTGAGAATGTTCCGGAGCTGGCAGTTGGCTTGATTGGGATGAGTGCTGGTACGGCAGCTGGGCTGTCTCATCTCAACTTTTTACATCTGTCTCAATAAGTTTCTCTCTGTGTCCCCCTTTTCCTCATCTCTACTACTTTTCCCTTCTATGCTTTCCCAATTTATCTTCCCTTGCGTGTCTCCCCGCTCCTCATCTCAGACCAGGAAAGCATGATCCCGGCCACCACATCACTACCCTGCACGGATCAGGGTGGTGCCGGACGAATGGTGGCATCAACGGGCTGGATTTCATGTAACAAAAGCTTGCAGGCTTGAGCTGGCGCAGGATAGCGGGTCATCAAGAAGGAAGATGCAACATCACCAGGTAGCCTTGTCATGCTGGAACATGGCCTTCATAGAACGAGTACAGGATACCGGCAAAACTTTGCAGCAGCAAGATGCAAAGCTATATTAATCAATATATCTAATTCGAGAAATCAACTTGAATTGATATTGATTAGAGATGTAGGATAGATATTCATGTATCTGACCTATGCATCGTGTACTCATACCCATCTTGTCAGCGAAGTATTATTTAGGCACGTGTCTTTATAAGGGGATCGCCGCAATGCACTGGAAGACGAACTTACGCTTTTAAGTGCTTAAGTCATGTAGCTCAAATGGGCATTGCATCACGAAATACCTGATTAGTGGGTCGGCGATAATTGGCTGCGATGTGGTGTTGGGGTCGAGTATCAGTTCCCCATCTTGGCCAGGAGCACGTGGTAAACGGCACGGCTCAGTTCCGCTGAGCCTCGCGGGAAGGATCGAGGCTGCTCTGGTGATACCTGGCAGGCGTGCATCGTGGGGAATCGGAGTGATGCGCCTATGGAGGGCCTACATTCTGGTGCGGGACACATCAGAGCTATTTTTCGTCAACCAGCCCAGCGCCTCCATTGACAGATCTCGGAACAGTCTTCTTCGCCCGAGTCTAACCCCAGCTGGACGCGCGGCGAATGTCCATTCATGCATTCATGTATGTACGGACATCGTCCCCAATGGGAAAAAGTGTAGAAAGTGCGGGACCTTGACGTCGGCAATGGTCATGTTCAGATGGTTCACGATCTACAGCGGCTGATGGGCTAAAAATAGGGTGGACAAGGAGTCCCCCTTGGTGCCTAGCGCCCGGGAGTGGAGCTACCGCGCTAAACCAGGTTGTTGTCAAGCGCGAAGCGCGGAAGCCGCGCCGCACTGCACCAAGATTAGGAATCAATTGTGGTGAATGACTGAGCGTAACTGCTCAGGGCGGAGTCTATGGATACAGCTTTACCGGATTCCATGATCTGTAAGACAGGGGGCATGTCTACGCAAAGCTGACGCGCGCAGAGTGTGAGTTCCGCAACAACATTTCTAGCATGTGAAGGGACAAGGAGGCACGATCCGCCTTCGATTGATCAGCAGAGACGCCGCATCCAGAATATCCTGGGCGACTACTACAGTCTGCCTCGTTATAGAATACAGGACGACTTGGCCTCTGACGACGTGAGGGATGCCGAGGGCGCTTACCTAATCACGACCCCACCCATACTCATAGCTCACCCGTCCTCCCAGGCGACGCGTTGCGCACCGAGCACTTAACGCGTGTCGACCTGGCCCAGCACCCCGACGACGATTCGAGTTTGCATATGTTATACAGCCAAACCAGATCACGACTCTTCTCAAGTATCTGATGATTGTCCAAGAGGATCCCGGCACCCACCTGAAGCCATGAGTACCATCTCATCGGCCGAGGCGTCGATTGAAGAGGGCCGCGAGGCCTACGCAAATGGCCAGTATAAACTCGCGATCCAGCACTTCACCCTCGTTTCAAATAAATGCCCCTGCAACAATGGCAAGGCAGGCCGGCGAGAGCGCTGCAAGTGCAAGGACTTTGCTAGGGTGGCTCGCGAGGGTGGTGACATATTCCGCGAGGCAATGCACACTTGCTCCTGCGGCGTGTCGCAGAAGTTCAACAAATGCCACGACACGAGTCACATCCAGGCGTTGGAGTATCGGATTCATGTCTTCGATAAGATGTCACGCCCGGATCATGCGAAGCGGGATGCGGAGTGGTTGCTCGAGATTGCGCCGAGGGCGCTCGAGGTACGTTCCTCGCTTAGTGGGCCTAGTTAGGGTCACGCTGCTCACTTCTCTCAGGGGTACCTGCGTCTCGGGAAGGTCTATCGGTTGTCAAAGGAGCCTAAGATTGCCCATGCAATCTGGACTGCTGGTATAGATGTTGCTGGGAGAGAAGGGCTCGGCGGCAACAGCAAACTCAAGGTGAGGCTTATTCATCAGGTCCAGGATCCGTCGACTCGGTCTCTGATCCTACATAGCAACTCATTGAAGCTCGAGCGCCTCTGCACAGGCACTTTGTGAAAATCGATCCCCTCCGGAAGCTCCCTCCTGAGCTTGTCGAGTCCGTCCTCTGCTCATTCACCACCTTGGAGTTGGCGTGAGTTCTGTCAACGAGGACTACTGAGGCCCTGACTGACAATTTTCAGACGCTTGCAATGTGTCAGCAAATATTGGAACCAGTATCTCTGGAACAGCCCCCGGCTTTGGGCGCACATACGTATCCGTGGGGGGCGCCCCCCTGTTGCATGGCTGAAAAGCCTTGCGAAGTACAATAGAGGTGCCGTGGATAGTACAGTCATCGATCTCACGCTTCTCGTGTCTCGTGGTTCGAGCAGTTCTGGCTCGAAATTTGCATCAGGCCGGTGGCCTCTCGTCGCATCTGCCACCCGAGGAGCCAAGGATCTAACACTGAACTGCCCTGCTGTAGGCCCCTTGCCAAGTATAGCCGACCTTCCAGGGGCCTGGAGTAATCTCTCGAAATTCAGAATAACTCTCCCAATGGACGAGTCCGCTATACACGAGCATCGCGCCGGCAGGGAGGCGGTCGTCGGGCCTTTACTCTTGCCTTTGTTGCACCTGAATAAGGCCAGCCTCGAAGAGCTTTCCATCGCCATGCCCTCGACATATCTAGCATGTCATCTGCCGGAGATGCAATCTTTCGCCCGACTTCAGTGCCTGCAGCTCGACACTGATCTCAGTAAACTTCAGGCGCCTGAACCGTTTCTTGCAAGCATCCTGTTCATGCCATTTAGCCATCCCGAAGCTGACCGTGCGTTAGGGACACTGGGCCGTGAAAACGCCCAACCTGAAGCAGCTCTGCCTGCAGTACCCAGATGGACGCTGTCTGACGAGTCGCATTCCTGTGGCCGAACCGTCAAATTTTGAGCACGCAGAGCACTGGAACCAGTTGCAGGCCATGCGCATCGCTCAGAACTGCATGGGCAGTGCCGCGGATCCAGCCATCTCGTTCAATTTAGGGGCTTTGGTTTCTTTCGAAAACTATAGCGGTAAACAACGACCGGCTGCCTATACCTCGCTAGACCCTCTCCTAGACTACTGTCTTCGAGTCGCTCAAGATAGCGGAGACGGCCCTCGGCTCGAACTGCCTGTCCTTGAGCGCTACTGGGGAGAGCGCTTTCCCGTCAGGGACGTGCTTCGACCTTGTCTCGCCAAGTCCTTCGCCTCTGGTACACTTGCACACATTGGCCTTACGTTCCCAAGCATCGGCAAGCCGTTGGAGGATATCACCGACGGCACGTCCGTGATCCCCTTTCTGAAGCATATCTCCTGGATGCGCGGCCAGCCGAGCGTCAGGACGCTCGGGTTCTTCCACTTTGATCACACGCATTACGACACGCTCATGTCGCGGGGCACGAGGGAGGAAATAGACCAGATGGTGGACTTTGCCTGCTCGTTCCCGAACGTCGACACTTTTGTCGCGGGCTCTGGTTACTGCAAGGATGAGAGCGTCGCACTCATGGTGGAGAAGATTGCGGCCCGGGGCCAGGTCAAGAGATTCATCCTCTTCCCCTTGGCGATCTGGATCATGGACGCGATCAAGGCTTCGATCAAACAGCATGGGGCCGAGGTCACCTTCGACTGGGAGCAGCGGAAGCCGCCTTTCCCACTGCGTCTTGAGTCTGCCAGGCGTTGATGGAGTGGATCCGGGAAGGGAAGCGGAAATGATAATGTCGTTGGCGTTGGGATCTTTCACAAACTGAGAATAATGCATCTACCATGACTCGAATATTCTGAAAACCAGATGAGCATGCAGGGCCTTTGCGAACGCTGAGAGATGCTCAAATTTGTACCAAATAGCGCGTGAAAATAAACGCTCCCCCTACCTCTTATGCCAAAACACTCTATATGCCAGTCCCAACGCGTGCCATTGCGAGGCCATGGCCACCTATGGAAGACCCCCCGCCATCGCGAATCTTTCACGCCCCCGGCCTCGCCGGAGAAGCCACTGCCACCGAGCCAGTGATCAGGCTCTGCATCTCCCATGGGCTCAGCGTGCTACGCCGTCTCGACGCCGCCTTGCTGACCCGCTTCTCGCGCCTCCGCTTCGGCAACACCTGCTGCTCATCCCGCGCATGCCCGGCTTCCGGCGGCCGGGTGCCGCCCTGGCCTGGCGCCGGAACGGACCGCTTGACGGGGTCCACGTCTTCTTCTCCGGTGGCCTCTGGAACTGCTGGCTGTGCTGCTGTCACCTCACTGGATAACGACCCTGCATTTTCATTCGCGTCAACGGTGGAGCTGGGAATGGAGTTGAGCCGTCTGGCGCCGCCGCCACCTCTCGCGGCTTTGAGCTTGGCCCTGACGCGGGCTGCGTCGGCCTCCCGCTCCGAGGCGGCGAGCTTGGCAGCTATATTGGCCATGGTCAGGGGGCTCTGCTGTGGCGGAGGGTTGGACGGTCTGGGGAGCGGCAGGCGGGAGGAGGTGTGATTTGGGGAGCGGTTCCGGTGGGATATGGGGGTCTGGTGAACGAGTGCCGGCTGCGGCGCGATGCCGTCCTCGACGCTCTGGGAAGAGACCTCGCGGCTTCGCGTGGGAATACGGGGCTGTGATGACAGGCCCTCTTTCTGGTCATTGGCGGTGGTGTGCTTGGTGTCTGACATCTTTTGTTGGATGTCGGGCTTGGATGGCCCACGGAGCGCGCGGTTGCGATCCTTGGGCAGGGGAGATGGTGATGGCGGGTCCGTCGGCTCTTGGATGAGGAGCACATCGTCTAGTGAGCAGTCTGTCGCGACTGACACAACCCGCTGCTGCTCGTCCACGTCTGGAGATGGTAGTCTCATTGCCTTCTGAGGGGATCGGGGGAGGTTGATGCGGTGAGGTGGTGGTCTCGGTGGCTCCGACTCGTCAGACAGGTCCCAGGCCGCGCTTTCTTCAGCGATGGTGCTACAGTCTCCGGGTCTGGGACGTTTCGTATGGTTCTCCGGTTGGGCGCGGCGGTTGCCGGCCGATGCCGAGTCTTTCAGGGGGCTCAACTCTGGGGGCGCAGGCAAAGGTGATGAGCTGAGGAAGGCGGTTGATTGATGCAGAATCTCAATGTTAGGTTCCGATGCCTCGAGTTCGTCCATGTCCACCTCGTCCTCGAAGATGCTGGACTCGGCATCGCTGTCAGCTTCATCGACTTCGACCTCGTAATCTGGTGCGGGCTCGAGATGCAGAGACTCTTCCAGTCTCGGTGCCGGGCATGGGGATCGCATGGCGTCCGTCGCATCCTCCGTTTCCTCTTCTTCTTCAACACGAGACAGCTCGATGTTCATCCCGTGCCGCGTCTCGGCCACGTCCCGTACTCTGACCGGGCTCAGGCGCAGACCCTGATTGAGCTCTTCCAGATTGACCCCTTTGCCATTGTTGGCCATGCGCTTGCGCCAGCCGTCAATGAGGTGGACAGCCTCCTGCCACCGGCTCTCCATCTTGACCCAGCCTCCTTTGAGGTGGTTGATCTCTTCGTCGCGCATCTCGACTTCTTCTATGGGCACGAAGGATGGGTTGGTGAGGATCGTCCGCAGGTGCTCCAGGAGGGATTCCATTTCGGCCTCAATCTCCGCGCAGTTGGTTTGCAATGTCGTGACATCACCGTTGCCTCGGCTCTGGCCCTTGTCCCAGCCGCTCATTTCTTTGAGCTTGCTCAGGGTACGGCGAGCCATAGCAAGCAGCGCCTCATTTTCCTCGCTCAAGTCCCGTGCCAGCTGGGTCAGGAACTGATTCGTCTCGCCCCGCAAGCTGTAGTCCCCGCCTGAAACGTTCGCCGCCTTTGAAGGTGTCGCCTTCTCCTCGCCCACATCAGCGAGGACATTGATGACGGTGACGGCAGGGTTTCTGGCGCTTCCTCTCGCGCGGCCCGCATCTCCCAGCTGCTTCTTCAGCCCATCAATCTGCCTATCGCGGCGGCGAACCTCGGTGGCGCAGGACGCACGCGTCTGGGTGACGAGGGTCTTCGCTCGGGCCATCTCCTCCTTGAGGCCGCGCACGGCGGCCTCCGCACTCTTGAGTTGGGCCTTGATGGCTGTTTCGGAGGACTCGGCGATGTCGAGCTTGCGCTTGGCGTCTATGTGTTTTTCAGTCAGGCGGGCAATGTCATCCGTGTGTCGCAGGTTCTCGGCGCGGAGATTGCGCAGGGTTGCGGATAGGGATTCGCGGTTTTCCGCATCGCGCTGAAGGCAGGGAATGAAACCCGTCAGTGATGTAACACTCGACCGCCTCGGTCGCTGAAAACTCACGTCGCGTCGCAGGATCAGATCGTTCACGATGCTCATGATCATCCCCATGGTCGCGTCGGCGCCGGCATGGCTGTTTGCCGGGTTCGCAAAGTCGATTTTCTGGCCATCGCGGAGCAGGCCTCGGGACAAGAGCTGGTTGTTGATGTACAGCGATGCCGTCCGCATGTTCTCGAGGTCGGCCATGGCGGATAATTCGAGCGAGCCGCTATGCGAAGAATACAGCAGTAGTTTCGAACATGCGACGGAAGGATCTAAAGCGCAGCTATGGTCTTAGTGTCTGTCGCAGGGAGGCCGATGTCGAGCCCAAGTATTCTGGGAGTTTGTTGCTATGCGGATCGCCCCCACCATCGAAAGTAAACAAAAGAAGCAGGGACAGCACAACCGCCCGCATAACGGGCACTAGTCCCGACTCGGACTAGCTTGGTGCAGTCACTTTTTATGCATGCACATCAGACTCGTGAAGAAATATCATCAGTATCAACCCAGAAACGTCGAAATATAAACACACCGTCGCGGTATTGGCCTGTTCTTTTCTTGAACACGGTCCGCTAATCATGCCATTCGAGCCAAAAGTCTATGGACCCGAGACCAAGCCACTGATTCATGATGTATCGGGCGCCTCTTGGCGTCCTGTCCTCCATCATGATTGCGATTTTGACAACGAGGTCTTCGACGAGGTCATGATGAACCTGGTCCGAAATCCCAATCTCAACTCCAACTGGCTCTTTCGTGCAGACATTCTTTACGACTCCGAGGACGGTACCTTGGCGACGGGGGACAGCCCGCCGCTGATGGCGGGATTCGAGGATTTCCATGTGGAGAGGTCCTTGGTTCGCAAGATGATCCCCAGGAACACCAGGCGCGATAACCCTTTGGAACAGACGTGTCTCTTTTTGAGAGCCATCGAGGGCCGCAAGATCCGGTCACTTGTCGTCTATTTCCCTCATGAATCTGCACCGCAAGATTTGCCCTTTTACCACCCCAAAGTGCGGGGCGTAGCACACCTCCACGAATGGGACGGTGAGGCCGAGCAGGGCAGCGTATCCATACACTACTGGTTATTCGACGAGGCCGACGTACACGTGGAGAGGCTTCAGCGGACGGCACACATGCTGCTCATGATCCTGCACAAACACGGGAACGGCACGATGGCCGGGTACGTCAAGCATGTCAACCACGACGTGGTCGTACCCCAGGCAAGATTCCAGGATAGATACACGGCGCTCAAGCTCAAGTATGCCAAGAATCTCGTGAATGACTGGGCAGAGTCCACCGATCCCCTGAAGCACGTCTTCGAGGACCTGGGCATTGCGGCCTTCCTCATCGAGCTGTGGGCAGACATGTACAAGGACCAGCCCTTCCCCGGGTTCGTCGATATCGGGTGCGGTAACGGACTACTCGTGCATCTGCTCAGAGGAGAAGGATATTCTGGCTGGGGCTTCGATGCGCGCGCACGCAAGTCTTGGGCCGCATACGGAGACCAGACACCCTTGGGGCCGTCGTTGCAGAAGAGAGTACTGCTGCCCTCCTTTGTCCCGAGACCTGACAAGGCAGCTGAAGAGGGCACCGAAGAGGCTTTGTTTCACGATGGCCGCTTTCCCAAGGGCACGTTCATCATCTCAAACCATGCCGACGAGCTGACGCCTTGGACGCCCATATTGGCGACTCAGTCCGACTCACCTTTTATCAGCATACCTTGCTGCAGCCACGACCTTGGCGGAGCCAAGTACAGAGCACCACCTCCGCGAGATAAAACCAAGTCGAGCTCGGCATATGCTTCGCTGGTGGACTGGGTCTCGCGCCTTGCAGAGGAATGCGGCTGGGTTGTCGAAACGGAGTTCCTGAGGATCCCCAGCACGCGGAATACAGGCCTCTTGGGGCGGACGAGAACAAGATCAACGTCAGATGTGGACCTCTCAGCTGTTATTCACAAGAATGGAGGGACCGCCAGTTATTACGACAACGCTCTCAAACTGACCAAAACGTCACCTCGCGGGCACTGAGTATGAAAGACACATACAAAGCAGATCCGATGCCGCAGAGTCAGAGGCTTGCTTTTCATATTCATCCCAAATGAGATTGCCACTGCTACTTGCCACTCGTGCCGTTGCCTCGAGGGATCAGAGCCGTCGCCCGATTAGAAGCGCTTGATGATCTCGGCTGGCTTGTTCTCGAGGATGCCCTCGATCTCCTCCATTACATCGTTGGTCAAAAGCTCCACGGCGGACACGGCGCGGACGTTCTCGTAGACCTGCTCGGGGCTGGAGGCGCCAGTAATGGCCGAGCTGACGTTGGGGTTCTTCAACACCCAGGCCAGAGCGAGTGTACTCTGCTTGATGCCGAGGCGTTCCGCAACGGGCGCAAGTTTCCTGGCCTTTTCCACCCAAGCCTCGAATTGCTTCTTTGCCTTCTCCTGCTTCCAGTAGTCCTTGATAAAGGAGATGCCCTTGGAGCCATAGCGGGAGTCTTCGGGGGTGCCGTTGTTGTATTTGCCACTGAGGATACCGGCGCGCATAGGGGAGAAAACGGTGAGCCCGAGGCCGATCTCCCGGTAGAGATGGGCGTACTCGCCCTCTACCTTTTGACGCTCAAGGGCGTTGTAGGCGGGCTGCTCCATGATGGGGCCAATGAGACCAAGCTTGTCAGCGTAGCGCCAGGCCTGTGCGATCTCGTCGGCGTTCCACTCGGAGGTGCCCCAGTAGAAAGCCTTTCCGGCGTTGATGACATGGTTGAAGGCGCGTACAGTCTCCTCGATGGGAGTGTGCCGGTCGGGACTAAAACCGTCAGGGGATGAGAGATGTGTGGGGGGCTTGGGGTGATGCCCTACCGGTGGGCGTAGATGAGATCGACGTAGGAGAGGCCGAGTCTCTCGAGCGAAGCGTCAAGCCCCTCAATGATGTGCTTGCGGGAGAGGCCCTTGTTGTTGACCTCGTTGTCGCCGTTGGCCTGTCCCCAATTGATCTGACAGAAACATCAGTATGTAGGTACTCAGAGTGGAGAGAAGAATGGCCACGCACCTTGGTGGAGATGACCAGATCGTTCCTCTTCCAACCATACTTGCGAATGGCCTCACCCATGACTATGATAATCAGCTCTGGGCGACTTTTCAATACGGAAGGCGGCTTGGAGTACCCCTCTCGCTCTCACCACCCTCGTAACCCTCGGCAGTGTCAAAGAAATTGACACCGCTATCGTAGGCGGCCTTCATGCAGGCAAAAGTTCCCTCTATAGAATGGTTGCTCAGCAAAGTCGAGTGAGATAACGATGGCCAGCTTACCCTTGTCCACGTGGCCTCCGTAGGTGAGCCCTGGTACACTTCAGCCTCATGTTAGGGTTCTAGAGTCCTGAAAACTCACATCCTCCAAGAGAGATGGCGCTGACTTGAAGACCGGAGCGGCCCAAGAAGCGGTACTGCATGGGAGGTAGGTCGTCAGGCTTAGACATTTTGGTGGTCGAGTCTTTCCGATGGTGAGGGACAGATGGAAAAGTAAGTATCCGAGACAGAAGAGATCGCAAAGAGGAGCAGAAGAGGGCCAGGATATTTATTATATACCTGACGTAGTAGGTACTCATCTTCGTACACCATGCCGCATCCCGTCCCCTGTCCCCCTCACCTTGAGCGCTCCTTCCTCGCTCGATCGGCGTGTCCAACAGGGCAATAGCTTCCTGCGGTATTTGCCATGGCACAGATCAACGGCCCTGTGGGTTGTCCAATCGCATGGAAGGTTCCTGATGTCTTGAACGGGTTGCCCCGCGATTGGACTCGTGGCTTAGTTGAGCCACTGGGTTCCGACAGGGGTCATGCGTGGCGATCGTAATGATCACATAGGACTAAAAGGGACTTCAGACTCCAGAGAATGCATCATTAAGGACGATAAATATATGTGACTCCTGCTCCGTGACACCAAGCGGCACAGGTCGACTGATGGTGATTCGAGGCGACACTCCAAGCCAGGGACCCCAAGAGACGTCAAATAGTGCGGTGGCGCTGTCACGCTTGTGATGATGCGGGGCAAAGCGGGGGATGGGGTTTAGCCTCTTGAGGTGGTTGATCACTTTCTTGCTGACTAACTCTCTAAACGACGGGCAATCAGACCTCCCAACTCTTGCTTGATATTCACTACTACTTCACATTTACACAGCCGCCAAGCAACCCAGCCTCTATCAGCGCAGCCCTCTTGATGATGTTCTGTACTATCTAGACTGTCACGAAAACATGCAAGTGGTTTGACATCTCAGCACGCGTCTCCCAGCGTGCAGAGACTCTCAATCAATAGAGGGCAGAAATGCAAGCGAAACTAGCATCGTCACAACGGTGGTCACCATGGGGCACGAACATTCGGCATGGCTGGGTGTAATTTCGACAGTGCTCTCCCGAAAGATGAGAGCATTTGGTTTCTAGATGGTGACTGGATCAAATCGAGGAACCTTGAGCCCTCTTGCGCCCAAAGCTACCACATTCACGCACATGGTTTTTGTGACTATGAAAGGGTCCTCCAGTATCAATCGGTAGACACACATACCTTCCCACTTTGGCAGCTTCGTCGCTGCACTTGGAACCTCTCACGTGATAGATACATTGCCGTGCAGTTCAATTCACTCTGAGGTACGTATGCTTGATGCCCATCCGTTCTTTCTATCTCTGGCATGCCTTACCTGAAATGGCCAACAAGGAGATATTCCAGCCCTCCGTCGTACACCTCTTCTTTCTGTTGATCTCGCCTTTCTCTTAACCCTTCGAGTCGCAATACTCAAGCTCCCCGTCCTAAATAATCTCTTTCACAACGCTACCAACGGCCATCCTTGGTTCTTTTCTCGCTCCCTGCATCCCGTTGCATTGGTCTATTACGCTGAGAAGCACACGTGCTAAGATGGCGACCGCAATTGACCCTGCGGTGTCTCGCGGCCTCTTGTTTGACGAAGCGGATGTTCTCGAAGACACCGTTCATGTTCATTTCAATGAAAATGGCAGCATCATTGATGGTAGTGACAGCGACGGAGACTGGGATCACAGTAAGTTCTCTTGTTTTTCTCTTCGGCCCATTCCGCATTTATTTTGCGAGGATTCAACGCGCGCTTCTGGGATTGGCCTTGCGGGAATCAACAGACTTGTCATGCCATGCCATGCGCAGAGGTCTTTCACCGCGTTGTCACAAAGCTTGGGAAGTGGTATATGCGACAAACATGTCAGCAGGGCAGCTGTTCTCTCAAGGCGCACACCTAATGATCATGAGACATCTTTTCGGGCGGCAAGGAAGGTGGACATGGAGAATCTGCAGAGCTCCTTCCTGCTCAAGGCTGCCCACAGCTACACCTTCCTCAGGTTGATCCTGCGCCTGGTCACCCGCTTGTTTCCCAATAAAAGCCCACACCCAGAGGGCAAGCCCTGCCCTCCTTTTTCTTCCATCTACATCCACCCAGCAACCTTGGAACCCAAAGCTCCTCTGCTGACGCAAACTCAAGTTTCCACATCTTCCCTCAACTCCTTGAGCTCCGACAAGCCATACCGTCATCCCGACCCATACCCCTCTCCTGTCTCTTCACCCATCAAATCCAACACGATGGCTGACTGGGGCAATCCAACTGCCGACGCGGCCGACTGGAATGCCAAGTCTGATGGCTTTGGATCCTCCGGCAATGACCCTTTCGGCGCTGATGGCACCAACACCCACAATGACCTCACCGTCCACTCCGACAATGGCGCCGCAGGTGACGATGACCGTGCTTGCTACCATTGCGGCAACCCAGGGTAGAGTCTCCCCGGTACACCGTATCACCTTCACTTTGCTAACAAGTCTATTCATAGCCACATGAAGGCCGACTGCCCGGACAAGCCCTCCATCACTTGCAATGGATGCGGCGAGACTGGCCACATCAGGCGTGAATGCCCCGATGCTGCCCCCATGGTGTGCAACATTTGCAGTGACCCTAGTCATATGCGCAAGGACTGCCCGGACAAGCCGGCGGATGTCTGTCGCAACTGTGGCGAAGATGGTGAGTATCGCCGAGCTACCTGCCCCCGCCAGCATAACTAACAACATTTACAGGTCACCTGTCTTCCACTTGCGAGAATGAGCGCCGCAAGATCGATCGCAGTGACGTTCCTGATGTCTCCGAGGAGGAAATTTGGGCTGAGATCAAGGAAGCCATCATGGACCGCGATGCCATTGAGCTCAAGGACATTCTCCCAAAGCTTTTCAAGCATCATCCCGACATGACCTACATCGAGCTCGAGAACACCTTCCGCGAGAAGGACCTGAAGGTCTGGATCATTGCTATGGAGCGTGTCATGCTTCCCACCATGCTCCTCATGGATCTTCAGGGCAACCTCGGCAAGCAGTGGTGCATCAGCTATCGCTTCTCTCCCAAGGCTGATCGTCCCAAGGAGTTCGAAGCCTGGCCCAAGTCTCTCGAGGAGAACATGGAGCGACTTGCCGATGCTGGCGAGCCGGTTCTCAACCACCGCCCTCGTTGCCTCAACTGCAAGGAGATGGGCCATATCTCCAGGAACTGCCCCGAGGAGAAAATCGAGGCCGAAAAGGCCACCATCCGCTGCTACAACTGCGACAGCGACGGCCATCGTGTTCGCGATTGTAAGTTTTCTACGTCGTTTGCATATGACGCATTATTGACTTGGATCTTACAGGCACTGTTCCTCGCAAGGACCGTTTCGCCTGCCGCAATTGTGGCCAGAGCGGCCACAAGTCCACCGAATGCACCGAGCCTCGCAACGCCGACACTGTCGAGTGCAACAAGTGCCACGAGAGTACGTTGATACACTTTTTCAAATGAACTTATAGCTTACTGATCCTATCTACTAGTGGGCCACTTCTCTCGCGACTGTCCCCAGGGCGGTGGCGGTGACCGCTCCTGCCGCAACTGCGGTGAAGAGGGTCACATGGCTCGTGACTGCACGGAGCCTCGTAAGGTCATCTGTCGCAACTGCGACGAAGAAGGACATGTTTCTCGCGATTGCGAGAAGCCCCGTCGTCTTCAGTGTCGCAACTGCGACGAGTACGGCCACTCGTCCCGCGACTGTCCCGAGCCGGAAGACCGTGAGTACATATCATACCGAGCTTGCGGACCATTAATAGTCTGACAAAGTTCCAGTCTCCAAGTTCAAGTGCAATAACTGCGGCGAGATGGGCCACAAGAAGATGCAGTGCCAGAACCCGACCCAGGCCGACATCGATGGCCCTGTTGGTGGCGAGCACGGCCTCGGCAACGACAACGGCACCTCTTCCATGGGCGCGTGGTAAGCCATTTCTTTCAACTGGGTCTACCTCGGAACAGTCACTAGTTCGACATCCAACGTGGACGGGACACTACGCAGTACAGGGCGACCCGTTTATGTGCATCAGTGACTTGGTAGGCACCTGCAAACCCAGAAGGGAGATGGCAAAGTTCAACGCACCACAAGACATGCGAGAGAGGAATGTGGTGTAAACGGAGGGCGCTCTACACTGCAGGACTGTAGATAGATGACCTTTCCAGACAGTTTCGCAATGTCACGCTATGAAATCCAGCTTTCAACAGGGGGGGCTCGCTGTGTAGGACTGTGGGAGAAGCCCAGGAGCGATACCTTCAAGAGCGAGCCAACGAATAATGAACCTTGATAAGCGCGGTAATCAAGAAAGTTCTGTGCAACGAGACACAAACAATATCGTGGTATCAGTGTGAGTGGTAGCTGAAGCGTAGGACACGGTTTTATTTGATTCAGATATTGGCCATACCATCGGGTAGCGCTCTCGTTGTCCCCTACTTGCGTGGGCCAGGTATGCCCTCCTCCTAAGACCATGTAACATTTCCATTTTCAGTGTACATGCATCCCGCCCCCCTGTACCCTCGCAAAAAAAAATGGACGTGTAAAATGAAGAACGTGGTGAGATAAGATATGACAAGAGTCGTCTTGATGCATCGACATCATGCTCAGACAAAATGTGTCCGAGGGCAGGAAACGGTGTGAAAATATGTGCAAGTAAATGGTGGTGTAAAAGGTCGAATATGTTAGGTCATAAATATCTCAATGGTTTGTCCATTGCATGATGATGCCGTGTGTGCCGTCTGCGGTGAAGTGTGTAAGAATTGTATGATCCTCACAGAATTTGTTGCCTTCAGGCGACTGCGGACCGCTTGCGGCGACTAAATACTTTGGAGAAAGATCGCGAGCTCTCCTCCTCACGGGGCGAGTAGGCGACGGCGGTACTAGTCATACCCGGCGGCGGCTCGGAGTCGCGAAGGAACGATGCGAGGTCATCTGTGCGGCTCGTCTGAGAAACAGGCTCTCGAGGCTCGAACTTCTTCATCGGGACACGGCCGTTGATCGATCCTGTCTGCGTTGCGGGACGCGTGATTGGGCCTACCGCGCCCGGCCCGTTCACCTGAATAGGTATGTGACCACGGTTACCTCCGATCGAATCAGGACCGCTCTGCGAAGCACTAGTCTTCCCGCTGAAGCTGGGCGCTTGCTGGCTATGGCTGCTGCCGAGACTGCGAGAGAAGCGGCCGATTAGACTAGGTGCGCTGAGCTTCTTCTTTGGCTTGTTGTGCGGGATTGCCTGGGCAGGTGGCTCAGGCGGCGGCTCATAATTCTTGAGAAACTCTGCCAAGCTTTCTTCCTTCTTTGGCGGGGGCTTGGGTGCCTCAGCGAACAGATCATCGTCTTCTTCGTCGCTGAAGTCGATAGCATAGGGGTCCTTCACGCGCCTCCTTGTACGTTTGGGTACCATGTCTTCCTCGTCAATGATCTGGTTCTGCCTAGAGCTCTTGAGCAAAGCGCTCTGCGAATTGGTAGATGACTGAACGGAAGGCATAGTTACGTCGGTTACGTTCGTGGACGCTTGACTGTAGCGAATATCAGGGAGGCTGGCATCGACCGCCCTGCCACCAACAGCGCCGCTCATCTGATCCGAGTCCATTGTTGTGCGGAAGGGAGCGACATGTCGGGGGATGCGTGGATTGGCGGAGCTCTGAGGGCCCCTTCGAATGAAATCGATCAGGTCAGAATTGTCCTCCCTGTTGTCAACGGCGGCTTCCCTGGCCTGGAGGCGACTCCGGCTGCTACTGATGCCGCTTCTCCTAGAGTCAAGGCCACTGTACGCCGGCTGAATACTGGTGTTGCGGATGGGAGCAGGGCCGTTCTCCGTCGTTGGCCCTGTAGACCGGATGAAATCGGCAAAGTCCAGTACAGATTCGCGGGCGACTCGGGCATCCCTAGCTTGTGGGCCGCCGGTACGGCTCGTTGAAGGCGAGGCATTAGGCGGTGCTCGGGGGACATAGCCCTTGGGCTGTGAAACAGGGTGCGAGGAAAGGCCTGTCGTGCGGCTAACGGAAGATGTCCTGTTAGCAGCGGTGCTCGAGGTGGAATGCGACCGGTCGCTGCCGTCGCGAACTTCATCGCTTCTTCTCGACTTGGAGCCGACGACGGGACTAGTTTGAGGAGAGCGACCAGGCTTGACATCCCGCATATTTTCGGGGGTCAGAGTGTACTGGATTGTCTCGTCGCTCTGGATGAGTTCCTCGAAATTGCGAGTGACATGGTCGTTGGCGCGTGATGAACCCTTGCTGTCCTCCGATGACCTCAGGGGGCGAAGCCTGCCAGCGGCTGAAGACGTTGACGATCCCGAGGTGTGGAGATGCCTCCGCTCTCCAGACTCACGGCCAGGGGATTGCCGCTCGACAGAAACCATTCCTATACTCTGAGACTGATCTGGCGACCTCGATGACGAGCGCTTAGCAAAGCCGTCTTGGCGAGTCACGGGTGACCGGCCGGGAGTCGTCGGTGCCACGAACTGGCCAGCCGATGTAGTTGAGCCGAGAATCGTAACCTTCGTCGACTGTGACTGCCCCATGCGAGGAGAGCCAGGCTGACGGACGGCGGAGCCGAAGATGGGCAAATCAATGTCGTCCTCGGACAGCTCCTCGGTGAGTTCGGTGCGGATGGGGGCAATGGCCCTGTCTCTTGGCATTGAGCTTGTCCGAGCAGGCCTGTTTTGGATCGGCACTGAAGCCGCGCCGTCCTGGACCTGAGAAACAGGCTGTTCGACGATCGTTTTGTGAACAGATTTGTCAACAGGAGAGCGTGCTGTTGAGGTGCGGACACTTCGCGCCAGTGGCTCGGTAGTGTCAGTCTCTGACTTTCCTTCTTCGGCGATGGGTGGCGTATGGAAGCCGCTGCTCGCCCTCGAGTGGCTGGCTGCACGTATTCTCTCGGCGCGTTCTTCAGATGGTGTCCGAGATCGGTTGCTACTTGAGCCAGCAACGGGGCTCTTTGGCGACAGCACGTCAATAACCCTGACCGAATGCACACTAGGCGTTCGTTGGGGAATATTCGTGTTGATGGACGGAGGCCTGCCGGCTTCTGATACCGCAGGAGAACTACGGCCAGTAATCGAGACCCTGGCTGATGTCATGATCTGTGGCTCCTCATCGAAGTCCTCGATCTCGCCCGCGTCGTCACCTGTGACTGCGCCTGTCGCCTTTTCGATTTCTGGCTTTGCAGGCTGTTCCTCTTGAGCCAGATGCTCTCTGTCAGACGTGCTCTCCGGGGCGGTGGAAATGACGGTCGGCGTTCCAAGAGCTGCGGAGCTGATGAGTAGTTGAGATGCGCGTTTAGAATTACGCTTCGAGCTGCGTGGCTTGATCTCAGGGGGGTCTTCGTGTACTTCCTCAATCTTGGGCATCTCTTCGGCAGTCCTTTGCTGGTTGGCGTCGGACCCAGCCGTTTCCGCAGCTTCAACAACCTTCTCGATCTCGACATGTCCTGGCTGTGCTTCGTCGACGACATCCGCGTCAATCTTGGGTCGCTTAGCCTCTCGTCGTACGGCCGAAGCGAAGACGTTGGGCAAAGAATTGGACCGCTTCCGAGACGAGGGCTTGATGGGACTGAGAGGAGGCGTGGGGAGCGCAGTAAAGATGGGCCCTGAAAGAATTGCCAAGCTCTTGGGCCGTGAGAGTGTGGGTTCCGCGACATCTTCTCCGTCATCTTCAGAGTCGCTGTAGGATACCAGGCCTGGCACTTCGATTTCCTCAATATCGCGGTCATCAAGGGGCAAGGGCACCCTTGATGCTCTGAGATACTCCTCGACGGTTTCCTCCTCCGCAGCTTTGGGATCATCCAATTGCGCGGTGCCATCTTCAGGCTCACCGCCTTCCTCCCCGGCTTTCTTCGTCCACCGCAAAAGTTCGCTGGCACTGCTGGTCTTGCGCAGGTGACCAAATGACGCGCGAGAAAGGGGTCGGAGGCCATCCGAAGCTGGGCTCCTTATCCTTTTCTTCCATGCCCTCCAGAGTCTTCCTAGGGTCCGGTCCAGAGCGACTCGCTCCATGTCGAGCTCCTCGACGACGATTCGATCGGCAACGATGCCAGGCGTCTTAGCACCCTCTTTGAGCTCCTTCTCGAGCTGAGTTTGCATGCGATGATATGCTGCCTGGCCAGCCACGACCAGGGCCGCCTCGCCCATGAATTCCAAGATGGACGTCAAGAAGATGGCGACAGCAGGTGAGACAACCTCGAGTCCCTGTTCCTCGACACCGGGCTCGAGGCTCTCCTGTTCTGTGTAAAAGTCCTCATCCTCCTCTTCCATATCTCCAAGCGAGGAGTAGACCATGCATCTGAGGCGAGTTCTCTTCCACACAAGCTCAAGATCCCAGCCCGCTGGCGAAGCAGCGCCCTTGGGACCTTCGAAATCGTCCTCATCACCCCCGCCAAGGTATTCCCGGAGCTCCTCGTCAGCATTGTTGATAGCGTCTTTGGCGAGTTTCGGCTTGAGAACTTCGGTCACTGCTGGCCGGAGGGAGGACAGGGAAGTGCCGCGGGAAACGTTCAGGAAGTTGAAGAGGAGCTGGTCGAGGAAATTGTTCACGAGCTGCAATGCAGCAGGGGACACCATGGCGGTGTCGCTTGCTGGTTCTACTGCGTGTTCATCGTACCAAGTGTTGGCGTGGCTGTCATGGTCGTTGGTCACGATCTGGGAGGCTGCCGAAGCGGCGATAAAAGCAGCTTCCGGGGACACGGACAAGGGCGGTGATGTGAGGCCGGGACTCATGATGGTCGAAGGCCGATCGCTGGATAAGCTCTGTGTGCGCGATCGGGGGAGAGGACGTGACGGAGGAGCGACGGAGGACCGTCTGGAAGACGTCGGGTCCATGGCTATGGAGGCAGCCATGATGAGCTTCTAGATTATGTATTATTCCCCTCTCAGCAGGGAAAGGGGCTGCTGCTCAGCGCAGGAGGTAGCGGAGTCTGGGGTGAGACGGCAGGAGAGTCGGCCAATACTCCCAGGCGTGCTTCGTTGATTCGGAACAGGCTGCAGCAAGTGTCGTCCTATCAGGAATATGGTCTGCTCGTCTACGGGTATCTCAGAGGTGCTTATGTGGCATGGAATCCGGGGCTGGGGTGGCCGCGGGAGGCTGCGTGCTGCTGGACGTTAGCGGCGGACAAACAGATATGTGGCAGGCATTGGTCGGCGAGTGGGAGGAGGTCGAGAGATTGACCCAGGATCAGGGACGGGGGACGAGAGCGGCGGGAGGACGATCCCGCTCCAATTGTGTGAGATGTATTCACGCGCAGTCCGCCACGTCTTGCAGAAGTAGTCTTTTCGTACGACACTGGCCGCGCAGTTGGGCGGACGGCAGAAGACGTGAGGCGGCAATGAGCAGACGAGATTGGCAGACTGGCGATGGTCGGCGCACGACCTGAATCTGGACCCTGAGACGGGGCGGGAGTTCGGCAAGGAGAGTCATACTCACGGTGGCTTGATTATCAGAGACGAGTTCGCGGAACTGGCCTGGGACGTGGAGTAAAGGATGGACAGACAGACGATGATCTGAAGCAATATGGCCAAGTAACAATGAAATTGAGGACGAGGAAGCAACCGCCGGCGGGGCGCAGGGAGAGAGCGAAAGCAGCCAGCCGTCTTGTCTTCCGTCGGGGCGTGGTCGCTTAGATGCTGGAAGCCGGAGGCTGGGAGGAGGGGATGCTGACGGAATTAGGGGAGGACGGGGGAAAGAGTGTACTGTAGTAGTCGAGCGAAGAGAGAGAAGGGGTCCCAGACGTGGTTTCGGTTCCGGTGAAAGTGGTGGATGAATGGTGGAGTGGCAGGAATGGATGTGAAAGGGGGGAGGGGGGGGGGGTGAGGATCTATCCGCACACTCCATCCTCGCAGTGCAGCGCATTGCGCTGTGAGGTACCTGTCGCCTGGGTATATGGTTGTGGAGACGGGCAAGAAGGGGGGCAGGGACGGACTGGTGGTCCTTCCTGATGGCTTGAGCGCAAGGATGTTCCAGGCAAGAAGCGACGGTTTGCACTCTTGATCACCTTAGTCGGCGGCGAGGCTTTTGGTGTTTGCGCTAAACACAGGGAGCAAGAGTCAAAAACCTCGTAGGACAACTCTGGTGGTGCGAGGCACGCTCGCCGTGATGGAGTCACGTCTCTGCCTCCTTGCTTTTTCCTCGGACTTTCCGGCCGTTTGCCTGGCGCAGGGCGACCGGCATTGGAACTGTGTGTGTGTGTGGACTTGCGCTGTACAGCGACACACGCGCGCACACAGAGCACCCGGCAGATGCCCGGCAGGCTCGTGGCTCGCCTTTCGCCTGCTTCTGTGTCTCTGCTTGCCCTGGGCGGGCGAGCGAGGGATGCTCTGCTACGACCCTGACGGTGGTCAAGCCGCCGATGAGAGTACGCTGTACATACTGTAGTAAGTAGGCAAGGTAACTCATGTAATGAGGTAAAGTACCTGCGATAGCGCTGCGCGCCAGGGCGCTCGGCATGTACCTACTCCCCGGCGCCAGGGGACCCGGGCACTGGGCAAATGAAGGACAGCAGATCAAATGTGCCAGAAGGCGGTCGATGTGAAGTTCATTGCGATTCCGTGCTAAGAGAGTTGGGGTATCCCAGACCACGCTAATCCGATTGCAACTTGGATTGATGCAGGAGTGGCTTGCGGCAGTCCTCGAATTGGACTAGCGACGGCCGACGAGTGACGAGGTGGGTGACAGTCAGATTGCGGGCTGCGGGCTCGCGGGCACCGGTGGATGCCCTGGTGCGAAATTCCCCGGCTGGGTTCCCTTGGAAATGGAGGCAGGTCGGGAGAGGACCCTGGATGGGGAGCGAACACGTCCACCACAATCCACGACACCAAACATTCTGCTCCGAAGGTCGGTGGATCTTGGTTTCTCCAATGGGCTGATAATCAGCCGATGCTGTGCTGCCCCAAGGCCCGCCATGGTCAGGGTCCTAGAGATGCCCGATATTGCTTCGTCGTAATTGACGGGAGGTAATCATGATACGATGATACATGATGGTGAGGTTAAGGTAACTAACTAAGTAGTTGTGAGTGAAATTCAAAAGGTCGGGCTCAAAATCCCTTCCGGGCTTCCAGCCCGTCCTCCACAGCCCGTGCAGCGCCAAGTCCGCTGAAGACTCCGTCTCAGGCACCCCTGCCCGAGGCAAAATGGTGCCCTGGGCTGTCTGACGGGCCGGCTGAGGGTGGCAAGAGGCCCGGTACTTACTTGCCCGTCCATTCTCATGAGGTGCTGCGCGGGCAACCTAGCTGCGTTCAGCGGTGGCAGCGGACTGGAATGCCCTGACACGGAACAGCCTCGTGGTCGACGGGGATGCAGGCAGGCAGGGCAGGCGACTCGGACTCCTCCACCCACACCCCCTGTCTGCTTTCGGTCATCCACAATACTTTTACCTCCTTTACCCTGCATCATCGATTCGTCGTTTCGGAATGCCCCTGAAAGTTCTCCATTTCTTCCACCGTTGGACCTCTGTTTGATCTACGCTGTACAGCGTACAGGGGACGGACACTGCATATCCTTACTCATCGTCTGCGTTTTCCAATGCGTTCATAACCACGGTTGGCGGTCGACGAACATGCCTCGATCCTACCTTTCACCACCCTCTTGCCAATTCGATCTCCTCGAATTCAGTCCTCTCTTGACACAACCCGACAGATACGAGACGAGGCCTTTTGAAACTCGCCAAAGCTCGCGCAAGCAAGTCTGTCTGCGAAAATGCATATCAGGCGAGCGTTCGCCTAGGCCACATGGCCAACGGGTCCACCGTCCCAAGTTCATCACGTCTGACTCGAACTGGTGCTCCCCGTCAACGCCAGGCGCCAGGCCCTTGGAGGCTATAGCTTTTGGGCAGCTCCGTGCTCAAGCTACGGCGGAATACTTCTACATACACCTAGACAGGATGACCTGTTGCTACCCCCGAACGGCCTGATCCTATGGGGACCGAGAACGACTCCCGCCGACGGCGAACGCCCCATGATAAGCCTGTCTAGCCGCCGTGATTGTCTTAGCGGCCGAATGCGCCCCTCAGTGCGCCTTGAGCATCAGACCAAGAAGCTCGACTTGAAGGAACGTGTGTAGAAAAAGCGTTGCGTTGCTGGGTCACCTGAGAGATGAAGCGTCAGCCCGAGCCAGCCCGCGCACCCGAGTACCTGTCTGGGCACGCAGCTAAGATCGACTTATTGCTTTTTCTTTAGTTAGTCTCGCGATGTGGCTTCATCGTAGTTGTCGGTGATTGGACTCTAGAGGCGGTGCAGGATTGTCACCGTCCGCCCGCTGATCGTCGTCTTGAGCACGGGGCCGCCGAGCAGCATCCTTGGTCGCAGGGCAGGGCAAGCCAAGCTACCATCTACTTCGGCTTGCTCATGTCCCGAACCAGCATGTCGTGCGGCGTGCCCATTTCACAGCAGCAGGCGCCAGGAACGCAACCAGCCCCCGTCGTCTGGCTGTCGCCGCCGCTCCCGTCGCAACGCCATGTCTCGTCGCAAGCCCGAATTACCAGGGCATGCTGCTCGTGTAGCCTCGCCAAAGAGACACGGCGCTCCCGATCCGCGCTGAACAAGTAGTGACATCTCGGGGGCGTCCGATGCATCTCTGATCCATCCGCAGATCACGGTCGATCTTTTCTCCCATCATCACTACCGGCGGCCGGGGTGCTGCTCCGTGGTCAACGCACACGTCAACTCGGCAGGGTCTTCCTCCAGGATCCGACTGCTACCTGCTACCTTATTAGAAGCGGCAGATTCTTCATGTAGACGTACAGTAGTACTGTACTAGGTTTTCCGAAAAGAAAGCGGCATGGCCGATCATCAATTGCCGGAGAGATCGCCAAGTGCTGCTACGCTGTACACTCGACGCGGCGGGCGCCACTCATTCATCCAATTCTGCTACTCGCTCCATGACACAGGTGTCTACATGCTCTAGGCATCGTCTGATAAATGATGAGTTGTTCGTCAAGAGCAAGACTTTTTTGGTGTTGAAGTTTAGCTTTGGATCCGGGTCACTTCAAGGCGCCACCTGGAACTTCAGGCCGGCCTGGGTTTTCGAAACGGCGCACCGCAAGGGCTTCCCGTGCGCGCTCTTCCTTTCTTGGTTGCTTGGATACTGCCCAACGAGAGGCATTGCAAGCTGGCTCGACGCTTCTGTGTCAGTCCGTACACCGGCGAGGTACTCGACCCCCAGACCGATCGACTAGATCAAGCCGGTGCCTGTCTAGCGAGCCGGAGGCGTTCACGGACGAGGCCCAACGCCCTCTTTCCCCTACATCCGGGCGGGCCCAGTCGTTGGACGGCGGGATGGTTGACGCCCCCTGTTGAGCCGCCAACTCGGGTCGTTTGTTTGCTCCCCAGGCCAGCCGAGCACATCACAGACGACAAGGCGACTGTTTGTCCACACCAAAGGCTCTGGGGGTCGGGACAATGTCTTTGATCATCTCACATGCCAGCGTCCGTGCGGTCTGTGTCTGTGCTCGAGCCTCTCGCAACGCCTGGTCAGGGCGTCGACGATCCAACACGACCGCATCTTCGCTGGAAACAACCGCCTCATAACACGGGCAAACAACTGAATGAGCCCAGTTGCCAGGCATGCCGGACACCTCCACATTCTGGGGGCCGTGACGGGACTGCTCTCCCACTCTGCATGCATGAAAGGAGGAGGACCCTGCCCGCACCCTCGGTTCCTCCGGGTTTTGCCGGCTGTCGACAACAAACAGATTCATATTTGGGGATCAACAGGCAGCGTTGCAACTTTGTTAGATGTTGACTGAATTTGTTAGTAATCAGGGAGTGGTTGTGCCTGAACAAGCAAAAACTTGTTCGTGGATGGGCGAATCCTCTGCTGGCAACACATTTCCTGCAAGGACAGGCAGGCTGGCTCCCCGGCCATCGCTTCACCTATGCCAATCCATGTTGCCTTCGTCACTATCCCTGACAGCCTGAGCATCATCTACTTTGAGCGGCAGCTAGCCTGACAAGCTGCAGGCTCGATCACGGACATCCCTGCGACGGCTCGGAATACCCGCATACAACTCCGGTCGAACCAACGCCGGAGCTACGTCCACTTGTTTGCACGACTGCAAACCCCAGTCTGCTCATGCAAGGAATTTGATGCTTACTTGCTGGGAGAAATCTGGCTCGCTGCTCTCGTATGCACGCGGGCTGCTTGCAGGAGGCTACATACATTCAGTCACATCGGACGGCGCAGGTTGGCATGGCACATGTGTCACGGACGGCGGATTCCATATATGGCCAACCGCTTGCTCGGGGGGCGTATTCATTATCGCACCCTGCGTTGATATCGGCGACTTGAATTCAGCTTCGACCGTTATTCTTCTAGATGGGCGTCGGAACGGCATCACCCACACTTTCCAGCCTCAGCCCCGACAGTATGCCGAGAGTCTGTCAATCTCCTTGGTACGCCCACACACTATGTATTCAAGATTGTCCCCGAAGCAACCAAAATAACCTATTGTTCGTCCACGCGGCGTAGCTCGCACCGAGGGCGCACCGAGTCTCCGGCCCCGGGCTCGGATGGGGCGACGACGGCAACGAGGCTGTAACGTTGAACCGCATCATGTCCACTGTCGTGCAGAACAGCCCTGACCGACCTCGCAAGCTCATATCATCTGACCCGCCCCTGAACGCGCGAGTGCTTCCGTCGCCGCCACCTCCTCATCGTGTCGGCAATTTCGATGCTGTACTTTGACTTTCGAGATCTCGCCGGCCCTGGCTCTGGACCATATCGTCGGTGGCGACGCTTGAGGCAGAGCTCACAGATCTGATTGACAGGGCAGGTCCGGTCCAAGGAAAGCTCGTCTGTCTCTCCAGCGAAAGTGCCTCTTGCGTGGTGAGTGCCGGGCTGTATCGGTCGAGGAGACCGGAGAGATGACTTCCCCTTGGGCTCAGTTGCGGACCTTGTCGTCGGACACAGGGAGGGCAGATGCCAGGCTTCCGATGTACGCCTTGCACCTGGAGATCTCGGCAGTGACCCGGTCCGTATGCGTCGCCCTTGATGCATGTGCTTGTGATCTCATGACCGCGCCAGCAGCCACAGCTGGGGTAGTAGGTGCTCTCTGCGTGACACATCTGGCCGAGGTGCTCCAGGTCAGGTCCGGGTCCAGATCCTTCCCCTTCTTTGGAAGCCGTCAAGTCGATCGACGAGTGCCCTTCTGGCTGGCAAGGAGCGGATTGAATTTCAAGCCTTGCTTGCGGCCAAGAAGCAGTAGCAATCTTCCAGGAATATGATGAAGCGACGACTCCATGCTCGGCAGCAGTGAAGCAGGGCCGGCGCGTTATAGCCATGTCAGAGGCAATCCTATATGATGATAGTACAATGAGCAGGCGAGCTATCCCGTGGATAGTTGGTGCAGACCGACACTGCTGAGCACGACTCTGTGCACCATTCCTGTGTAGAAAACATGTCGCAGACTGGCGGCATCGAGCTTTCATGGGGCAGAAATGCCGAACAAGCAGCCTGCACCCAAGAGAGGAAGAGTGCAGAAGGATCCAAAGGCTTTCGAACAAAATGTGCTATATGGCTAGGTTGCCGAGGCACTCTCAGAAGCTGCGATGGCCTTGTTCTGACGTGATTCAATTCTAATGCCAACCCTTGTTCAAGATCACTCAAGGGTTTTGAAGAGAGTTTCTTTGTTTGAATGTCGCGGGTGATGTTGAAGAACTCCCCCGGGTTCTGTAAGGCTGCGGTCGTTGGTAGTGTTCACTACTGGGCCGGAACAAACCGTGTATTCGACATTCAGCATTGTCACTCTGATCATGCATAGAGCTTTCATTTCATAGTCTGGGCCTTTTGACATGGCTACAGGCAGCTAGTCTCACAGCGAGTCATTCTGGCAGACTCATACCAACTGATAAGGAACGACAAAGTAATAGTAATTGCATTGACAATTCTGTAGTGTCGTCTGATACACTCCAGATCGTTCTGGCCAATACTATAGACTGAGCTCGCCATGTAATCACTGGCCTGCCGACCTAAGTCATACTACCTTTAGTCCACCAGCCTCGCCAGGTTAACTCCATCGTACAGCGGCAGCAGGAATGCGTCCAGCCTGTCGTTCTCCTTGACGAGTCTATTGTACTCGCGAATGTTGTCCACATCGCTCGACTTCCAGTATTCAGACCTCTCCGTCTTCTCCTTGACGACCCATGGATTGCCGTCGCTGTCATCCGCCACGATGCCACGTCTCAAGACGTTGTCCGCGACAATGAGACCGCCCGGTCGCAGCAGACGCCCCGAACCCCCCGGGATGGACCGTTCCAGGATAGTCTGAAGATACTGAGGGTATCCGGACTTCTGGGCGTCGATGAATATGAGATCGTATGGCTCCGAAGGGCTCAGCGCCGGGAGACTACGTAGTGTTAGAAGCAAGCAGAGTGTGACTATCGAGGCGGACATACATCTCGAGCGCATCACCAATCTTGAGCTCGACGTTCTTAACCCCGTTCGCGGCGAAGGTCTCCTCGGCGACCTTGGCGTACTCCTCAGAGAACTCGAGCCCGGTGACGCTACCCTCTGGCCCCACGGCGTGCGCCCACACGAGGGATGAGTACCCGACGTAGACTCCGATCTCGAGAACTGAGAGCAGTGAGCAGGAGTGTCGCAGATGGCACACCTACCCGGTCGAGGTAGTGGCAGTCAGGGTCACGTCATGTCTTACCCCTCTTGGCACCGATCAGCTTGGCCAGCCAGATGTGGTTTTGCGCCTGGAAGTCGCTGATCATGTAGTTTGCCGTGTCCGGCTTCGTCTCGGCGATGTGAGCATGATAGTCTGTGATGTGTTTTGGGAGCGACGTCGAGTTCTGGGCGGAATACTCCGTCACGGCAATGGTGACTTGCTCGTTGGGGTAGAGCACAGCAGCGTTCGCCTTCATCTTGTCCTTCGCTTCGGGCTGGTGAATTGATTTGCGATCGTGCGTAGAGAGGTTATCTCTGGGTCTTGATATCTGCCACCGATGTCAATGTAGCTGGCTGGTTAAATGTTCTCCCAGAAACTAGCAAGGCAGTTAGTTGACTTTATAGCAGGAGGGTCGGCAGTTTGGCCCGGGGAAGGAAGCGGGGAGCGGCTCAACGTCGATCGGCCGGCTCCAGCGGCATGTTGCGCAATTCTAACCCCGACTTCGCTCATAGCTCGGCGCGCATTTGGTGCCCGGCCCCTCCTTTTCACTGTGCGTCGTGCAAGTCAAGCGGAGGCATGAGACGTTGCTGAAAAGAAATTGATTACGAAATGTACGTCTTGTCTAGATACATGGTATTCCCTCTTCAGGCAGGCGCACGATCCGTCCAGCCGACCGAGGGACATCCTGGTAGTACCGTCGACCTAACGCGTGCACAACTTTTCAAAACAGCAATAAACCGATGTTCCGTCCTGCCTAGGAGAAAGTGCGAGCGAGTCTTCTAGGGATGAAAGACCGCTAATACGGCCGGCCCGTGCCGAGTGGAAGGAGTTGGGCGTATGTGTGTATGAACCCTGCCCTTCACACGCTCGTGCCGGAGCCCCATCTCCTGGCGCATACCGTTCTTCTTCCTTATGATGCTCAGAAGGCGGCGAGGGCAAGAAGGCCAACAGCCGCGAGGCCGGAGAGAGCCTGGACGCGGGCGCCGGAGCTGGTAGTCACGGGGACAGGGGGTGCCTCCGGGGCGGGAGCTCCACCCGAGGGAGGAGCAGGCGCAGGAGCACCGGGAGAAGGGCCCTTGGGAGCCGGGGCAGGAGCCGGGGCAGGGGCGGGGCCCTTAGGAGGAGAGGGAGCCTGAGCAGGAGGAGAGGGACCCTGAGCGGGAGGAGCAGGGGGAGCCTGGGCAGGAGGAGCAGGGGGGGCCTGAGCAGGAGGCGCGGGAGGGGCCTGAGCAGGAGGCGCGGGAGGGGCCTGAGCAGGAGGGGCAGCGGGACCCTGAGGAGGAGGAGGAGAGGGACCCTTGGGGGGAGGGGGAGGGCCAGAGGGAGTCTGGGGAGGACCAGGAGAGGGACCCTTGGGAGGAGCGGGAGCCGGGACCGGGGCCGGGGCCGGAATCGGGGCAGGCGCTGGGGCGGGACCGGGCACGGGGACGACGATCGGGACGGCAGGGACGTAGGTCGGCTGAGCAGGGCAGGCAGGGCATCCCGGAACAGGGACCACCGTCACGATAGAAGGAACCTCCTTGGTGGTAGTAGGGCCCTGTGCGGGAGTGATCTGGATGACACAGCCGGCAGCGGTGCACTGTGCCTCCTTCTTAGGCTCCTTCTTGGGCTCCTCCTTCTTGGGCTCCTCCTTGCGGAAGTGCTTGCGGCTGTAATACTCGCGAGACTCGCGGTTGGCGCTGGTCTTCTTGGTGCAGTGATGGCAGCCAACACGGTGAGTGTGGCCCTTGCACCGGGTGGACTCACACTCGTGGTGGTGGCCGGGCTTCTTGTGGTGCTTCTCAGGGGTCTTGTGGTGGTGGTGGTGGTGCTTGGGGGGGCAGTGCGAGCACCCGTGGTGAGACGGGCCCTCCTTGCGGCAGACATCCGAGTGGCACTCGATCTTGACGCAGTGGCTGCACTTCTCGTGGTGGTGGTTGTGCTTGCACAAGTCCGTGTGGCATGGGTCGTGCTTAGGATACTCCTTCTTGGGGATGGGGTGGTGGGGAGGGCAGTGGCCGCAGCCGTGATGCTTGTGATCGGTTTGGCACTTGTGAGAAGAGCACAGATCCTTGACCTTCTCGACAGGCTTGTGCTCGCGGCAGTGGTGGCACCCATCACGGTGGAAGTGTCCCTTGCAATAGCCCTCACCACAGTCACGATGACCAGGGCGGTGGTGGTGGTGATGGCCATGATGACCGCAGTGGCCGCAGCCGCTGTCGTGACGGTTGTGCTTGCAGAAGTCCGACTGGCAGTGATGCTTGCGGGTAGATTCCCTGTGGATCTCCTTGACGATGTGCTTCTCGTTATGGCAGTGGCTGCACTTCTTATCGTGGTGGTTGTGCTTGCAGAAGTCCTCGGCGCAGTTGTAAACCTGAACCTTGTTCACACCCTCCATCTTGGCTGCAGGGACGACGGGGACGTCATGCTTTGGCAGGGCTGCGGGCAGGTCCGGGACGTTCACGGGCTCGTTGGCCCGGGGAAGGGCAACGGCGCCGCTCGAGAGCTGAGCAAGACCGAAGGCGGCCGCCACAAGAGTGGTTTGCAGCTTCATGGTGTTGAATCTGACTGAGGAATCGATATGGAATGGCGGTCGACGAGAGGGAAGATGTCCAACAAAACCCTGGCGCACTAAGACGAAAGGGAGGAAGCGACTGTGATGAGTGCGTGAGTGGGATGAAGGGCTTGGAGACGAGAACAGATGTCGGATTCTCCAGTCATCGAGCCTTTATATTCTGCGATGCCACACCAAGTACACCTGCCGATTCTCGTATCCATGCTGAGCATCGATGCTGAGCATCATCATGACCTTCCGTGATGACGGGCTTGGCACCAGTCAAGCCCTCTATCTTGGTCCGTCATGGCACAAGACTTAGGGACAGCATTAGGTTGTCGAGGATGCGGCTCGGCTATCACGAGGCTGAAGCCAATCGAGACGTCTGTGTGCGCGTCAGAATTTAGGTCGCTCAAGTCAGATTGCCATTGGCGCAGGACATGGAGAGGAATTGCCACCGAGTGGCGTATCGCAAGTGTTGACAGGAACGCGACTACAGCGCGTGGGAGTTTCCTGGGGCCACCGAATCACCACACGGTTCCTGGCTCGATATGTCAGGACTTCTTCGGCCTCTGATAGTCGTGGTCGGCAAGATCCGATCGGGGGCCCAGACCATCAAGGTTGTAAGCCCCTCCTGCATCGCCGTGTGTTGCGAGATGAGACGAAGGCCCGCGGGTGCTTCCACCACTGCATAGCTTCCCTACCGCGGCAACAAATCTCCGTGGGGTCAAAGGCCACTTGGCGAAAACAATACCAGTACTGGTTTGTTCAGGGACATGTCGTTGGGCCATGTGCATCGGTCGTTCCACTCGTCAATCGCTTGGGCCGAAAATTGAACAACTGCTCGCTTATTCTGACTCTGTATCTGCTGCCGACAACCCCAGATGAATCGCTATGGGTGTGACACGGCAGCCTTGTGCCTTTCCCCCTGGCGGCGTCTCGCCCGCTTGTAGCCCTGATAGACCTAGTCCTATTCATCCTGCGAGGATTGAAACAAACCGACACGCATCCGGTGGCTCTGCCCAATTTGGTCAGCTCGTGATTGTGGAGCAAATCGGCTAACGATAGTGAGACTTACGAAAGGCAGCTTGGGAATCACGACCGCTAAAAGTGCCATGAAGTTGATGATGAAGTAGGCCAGGTCGTAGTGGGTATAGTGAGTGCTAAGCAAGAAGAGCATGATGGGTACGCTGAGGAGGAACTTCTTGGCCGGTGTGTATTGGGCGCCATCATCGATCTGCTCCCACATGTTGAGGTTGTCGAAAGCGCCACCGTTGAAGTCGAAGGGTATTCCCCGGACGTAATGGAACATGATGTAGGAGCCGAACATGTACGTAATGTTGGTTAGCGTCCATGATGTCTCTTGAGAGACACCCGGCAGGATGTTGTAAAAAATCTTGAGTCCTGCTATGAGGACAAAGTGGATAGTCCAGGCTCCTGGGTAAAAAGTTAGAATACGTTCAAGCGCGTGGTGGCGCCCGTGGCGGTATCATATGCAGAGGGGTAAGGCAAGGAGCAGAAGCCATCAGCAGCGGGGAGACTTGAGAATGGACGAACCTTTCGCATTGACCCAGTTGGCGTTGAGGTTCGGCACGACGGCCTGATCACTTATTTGCTCGAGGGTCTCGGGCGGTTCGTAATGGACTTGGAGGATGCTGCTAGATCTCCTCCGCCTGCCTGACCGGTCCGCCATGGGTTTGTACGAGGTGCTGCCGCGACGGGGTTGGTTGGCAGCGCCGTCGTAAGAGACGGTTCGGGAGATGAGGATTGGGGAAGACAGTTTGGCGGTATTGACGGAGTTTTCGAGTAATCTGTCGGAGGTTGGTCGGCCTGAGAACCGTGGACGAGGCGGAACGTGCCGGCCGAGTCGAATATGAAGAGGAGGAAGGGGATAGTCGTGGCCTCTTCGTGGTCAGATGATGTCACGAAAGGAGAGCAACACGCGTGGGAGGGCGAAGCACAAGGGGTGACAGTCGCCTTTGGGTGGAAGCTAACGAGCGTGAGGAAATAAAATTGGGTAGAGCTGCTGAAGATGCTGTGGGCGAGCGTCGATGAACAGAGGAAGATCGGCTGTGGCGTGGACGGAGAGAGGTGAGTGCTCTCGTGATGAGGAAATGGATGTTTGGGAAGACGAAGGATGGGCCAGGAGACGAGAACGAGTCGTCGTAAGTGAGAGGACACAAAGCAGGTCGCGACCAGTAAAACGCTGGCAATTGTCCTCGGTACCCACCTTTTCCTCCGTTAAGGGACCCCAAGCTCCGGGCGGTGGGTGTCCCGCGTGCAGAAGGGGCCGGTCCACTCGAGCCACTGTCGGGTCACCACCCTCACCTACGTCCAGGGGCTCATGGGAGCAGGTACCATGTCCCCTTACTTACCTTACCTTACCTAATTTGGCGTGGCAATCTTGTCAAGGGCCCGTCTGGGCCTGGTCACTTCAGTGTTGAAGCTCGTGTCCGGGTCTGTCCTGCACGGATAGACCGGCATACCAGAGACAAACGATATCAGTGGTAAGCACGCACCCCAAATCAGCACCTGCAAAGTAGTTCACCGACAGGAGAAACTACTAGGGAGCCACCAAGTGAGGTTGAGGCGAGATCTTCTGAGCTCGTCGCTCGTGTACTGTCTGGAAGCATTGATTGGAACCCCTATCCGGCAAATAGATTCAGGAGGTTTCAATTTTGTACTTAAAATGTGCCAGGAGTACTTGACTGCTGAGTACTTAGGTCCAGGACAGCCCGGAGAGTTTTCATACGGCGTACTTGGAATGACCTGTCGGTATTCTAAGCGCGACACCGAGACCCCCCATCAAAGTTGCCTGCGCAACCTGGAACGCCGAGCATATCGACCGCCAAGCTCAGGAAAGACGAAGTGCTGGAGCTTGTATAAAATCTTATCAAACAGGGTGCTTATTGAGCTTTGGAGTCCCGGGATCGAGCTGAGATGGAAGGGTGCCGGGTAAAGGTCGGGTGCTGGCATGTGGACAACGTCCTCGAGGTGTTTCGCGCTAGGCGGCCGATAACGATAAGACATACCAGCGCTGGTGATTTTTTTGAGATCACCAAGTCAAGGAAGGCACTGACGACGTGCTTGCTCTGTCATCTTGCCATCAGCGAACCAAACTGGCGCGTTCGCCTCCTCAGAATCAAACCTGGCCTTCTGTGCATGGTACCTGGGTATTGACAGGCATGTTTGCGACCCCGACCCTCGACTCGGAACCTTGAAGACTTGATCAAATTGGTTGCTGCTGACGGTCTGCGCGACTCGTCCTGAGTGGGCGCCACCACGATCAACTCATCGTGGCCCGCTTCTCCTCACCGGACGTAATCTGTTCAGCATAACCGTTTCTGTTGAAGATTGCAGCCGGCATCTTGTGTCACTAGGTCTCTATCTGCTTGCCAACTTCCGCCTTTTCATCTCATCCAAGCACTGGATTCTCATTCATGTCTGGCTTCAAAACAAATCAAGCAACTCTCGACTCGTACTTGACAGCGAGTTCAAGTTTAGTTGGAAAAACTCTGGCATCTGACTATCACAACCAAGTTCCTGTCGTTATTCCGTCAGACGATGATTACGGCCCTACTTCATACTCCGACGACTCGCTGGCAATGGCGCACAAGAAGAAGCAGAACCCCGCGCTGTCGGCTCCTCCTCTCCAAAAGGCGCCAGAAGATGACACACAGCCCACAAGGAGGATCACACGATCTATGGAATCCAAGACAGAGAGTGCTAATACGAGCACTTCTGCCCTCTCCAGCGCTGGAGTCGCATCTGGTGCTGGTGCCCCGTCCAACCATTCGACCGCAACGCCCCCACCTCAGAGATCCAACAAACTGCCGCCTCACCTCTTCGTCATTAAAAATACAACATACAACCTACCGATAGATCCAGTTTTGCTCGATTCTGCCGTCGAAAACGAGCCATGGGAAGCCAGGGTCTCGCGGTTCAAGTCCACCATCGACCGTGTGAATCCGAATGCGAACACACCTGTAAGAAGCTTAGCAGCCTTGTTCAACAGGTATCTCAAGGTCTCGGCATGGGCCGGGCAGAGTGGGAGATCGCAGAAGCTCATCGAGGCTCGAGAGGCCTTCGAGCGCGTTCGCAAATCAGGCGCTCTCAACCAGATCATGAACTCGAGCAAGCCAGCCAAAACCCAGGGACCCAAGGAACATTCGGCAGCTGAGCTTTCAAAAGACGATTGGGTGTATCCAGAGCAGCCTACGCTGCTCGCTCCCGAGTCAGAAGGCGAGAGCTTGCAAGACAGACTCAAAAGGCTCTGTACGGCCATCCTTGTTGCCAATGCGGCAGGCAAGGATGATATGACACCTACGACGCTTGAAACAGTGATGAGTCGCTGGATCTCGAAACATGCGTTCAGGTTTACTCCCGATGGGAAGACTCTGCGGCAAAACGTGTTACAAGAGGTTGACGAGTTGAGAAGATCGGTAGCCTACCGCGAGGTCATCGATAAAAGCCTCGCCGACTTCTCTGCGTCTGAGCCGGCTTCTGCCACTCATGAGAGCAATGCCGGAATCGGACCGCACCGCGACTTGGAAGAGACTGACGGCGAATGCGACAAGCCGCCGGGGCCCCCAAATGACAAGCTCAACCTCGGCAAAGAGGATGCAGAGTCAGCTCTGGATAACTCTGCTTTAGTCTCAGGCCGTAACGAGGCCACGGGCCATTCGAAAGATGCCGATGTTACCAAGCCAGGACCTGCACCGACTGCTAGCGAATGGGCATCTCTGCTAGAAACGGGCCCTGAAGTTGGAGCAGTTAAGTCAGATGCGGAGGCTGATATGGCTCTAGAGCAAGGTGGTGAACCCGCCGACGCCGTCCAGCAGGGGCACCCGACGCGAATAGTCATGAGCGAGCAACAAGCTCTCGAGGAGCAACGATCATATTATCCTGCTACGTCGACATCCTCCTCCGTGTGCGTCGTGTGTGGCTCATCTGGCCACGTCTTCTCAGCGTGCCCAGGCACCATCTGCAAGCACTGCATGGGTGATCACTTCGCCTGGGCATGCCCTCAACGCGGCCGTTGCGCCAAATGCAAACAATTTGGCCACAAGGCGGCAGCTTGTCCGGAGAAGCTTGCTATGGTAATGGAAGAGGGCCTCGAATGCGCGTTCTGTTCCTCGCATACCCACTTGGAGCGGAATTGCGATGTTGTGTGGAGGTCCTTTCACCCACGCCCGGAGGATATCAGGACTGTTCGTCAGATCAATGCCGCTTGTGCCATATGTGGCAGCGTGAGTCACTTTTCATCTGACTGCGGCTTGTTCGGGGACCGCCGTTTCAACGCGACGTGGTCCCTGGCCAACAGAAATCAATACGTCGATGAGAGCTCGGAGCAGCATGCCATAGCTGCCCTGTCCGAGGTGCCTGAGCCCGCCAAATTTGGCCCGCAAATCAAGGGCGTACCAGCTAAACGAACTCACGTGTTCTACTCCGATAGCGACGGGTCAGAAGAAGGAGAGTTCTTCGGCAGCAAGGTGCAGCCAAAGGCCGGGCCTGGACAGATTCGGATGGCCACGAACATCCAGTTTAACTCTATCACCACCAACACCCAAGCGCAACCCCCGCTTCCTCCCGGCCCACCTCCTCCGGGCCCGCCACCGAGGGCGGGAGGATATTCCAGCCTATCAAGGAGAGGAGGTGCGCACAGCCTGCCTCCTCGTCCGCCTGCTCCAGGCCAGGCATCCTTTGGACAGCCCCACCCCGGGATGCGAATGGCGCCCCCTCCTGGCCTCAGTGGGAATGGATCGGGACAGCCGGGCAATGATCGTAAGAGGCCGCACGGCGCTGGAGACGGCCAGGTTGCTAGGAAGCGACCGCGTTACAGGCGTGGCGGGAAGCAGAATTAAGAAACGCGCCGGCAGAAGGCGAAGGTGAATGCCGTGAACATGATGGAAACTTTTTTTTGGGGGGGATGGACATCGATACCCGTCAGTTTTGGGAGGATCGGTGTGGTGCGATGGTAGGACCCGTGCTTTCAGCACCCAGATACCCAATGTATATGAAATGGAAGAGTACAGTAAAGACAACATTGCTGGCGATGATAATACGAGGACGTCGGATATTGTGACTTGGGTTGTAGCAAAATTCCGTGGTTCACTGATGCCTCCACCATCACCGCCTCGAGACGCCACTTTGTCATGTCCAAGTTGGGCATATCCAGGGCGAAACATGTGCAGCTCAGGAATGGCGCAGCGACTCTGGAGCATCCTTTGTTGCCGAAAATGCTTCGTATCATATCGACGACAACAGCGGGACAGCGAATGCATCATGGGCCCCAAGCCCAAGTCTGGCCGGTTGTCTGAGCCCAGGTTGTGACTGGTATACTCGTCCTCAATATCAAACGCATCTCCCTGCACTCGTGGTGTCGGCGGCCTCTGGACGAGGTCAAAGATTCGCCACCAGCAAAGACCGATCAGTGGGAATCGCCCGTCGTCCAATTGCCTACATCGGTAGCAAACAAGGCGCGAGGAAGTCACGCAGACGAGCCGCCAAAACAAGAACACGGGCATGTTCAAGTATGTTGTAGTACTTTGTATGTCCAAGGTGGATATATCACGGTGTAGACTGACGCGTCTATCTCGCGCCCCAGACGCGGTCCGTCCCCTCGCGTCTCCCAGGCTGTCCAATCACCACCTGGGTCTCTAGATCTTTTACACTAACACCAATCACGGCCGCGAACGACCGCGCTCGCGCTCGCGACTTGCGCTCTTATCGATAGCGGCTCCGACTGGCGGGGGCACCCGTGCCAAGCCAGTGCCGCAATCGTTGAGTGGACGACGGCGACAGACATGCCACGCTCCATGCAGGTCGCCCGGGGACGGACCAGTGAGCACGTCCGGCGCGGCCTGCCGACGCGGTCCCGGCAGACAAGGCTCGCGTGGTGCTCTTCTTCCCGTCGACTTGGCCAGCCGCGCTACTGCAATGCATCCTGCGACAAGCATCTATGGGAGTGACTCACTGCCACTCGTCTACACCAGGAGTTGTGGGTTGGAGACCCGATGCCAGCGGCGGACAAGGCGAGATAAACCACTGGCGGGAGATGCGCGTGGCCAGGGGAAAAATAAAGAGTGCGGGAGAAGGGGGGGCTGGTGGATGCGCTCTCATCTTTCTCCGGAGTCTTGCAGATCAGCCACGCAGGATGGACGAGGACGTGGATGGATATAACAGGCCACATCCGGGCCGGACTGGGTTACCTCTTCATGTCCCTTCTCGTTTTCTGCATCATTAACTGCATATTGACTGTGTCTTGTTGTGAGCTCCTGTGCATCAGGTTCTACTTTCATACATCCAGCGTCAGCCTCCAAGCCTGGCTTGCAACCGTGGCGGATCTCTTGCCTTGCGAATACCCTCACCCGCAGCCTTGCCATATCTGGGGAGACTTGGAACGACATACGGCGGCATTGATCGTCACCTAAACCAGAAGCCATTCGTCAACATCGGACTGGTAACGACACGCGAGAACTTCAGCTCGGGATAAAGATTGATCTACCCCAGAGCCTCACCCGCTGCCGTGTACTGCGATTCTCATATTCGAGAAGTCTCCAACATAGCCCCGGGCTTCGTCTCTTGACGACATGACATTGCCGCCATGGACACCCAGCTCACAACACCATTCTACAGGCTCTGGGACAGGGATCATCAGAGCGTGAGGGACCGCATCCTAGACTTCTTGCCTCGCGAGGACGTCGCCTCCCTCCGTCTAGCTTCCTCCGCCTGCTGCAACGTCACCACGAAGCGCCTCTTCAAGCGCATAACCATCACTTTCACCCCCAACACCTTCACAAAGGCCTGCCGC
Source organism: Furcasterigmium sp. R96-07A1 (assembly GCA_037042015.1). Classification (NCBI taxonomy): domain Eukaryota; kingdom Fungi; phylum Ascomycota; class Sordariomycetes; order Glomerellales; family Plectosphaerellaceae; genus Furcasterigmium; species Furcasterigmium sp. R96-07A1. The sequence goes on from JAXQJP010000346.1 coordinate 573,288, forward strand.
GTGCAGGCTCTCTCCCGCATCGGCCATCACATTGAACATGTCACATTCCAGCTCGCCCATTCTCAGGCCACCTTCCTTCCTCCCCTTATACACCCCCTGACCGGATCCGAGATCTCCTTCCTCTACACCCCGCACACGTCCATGGCGTCCGTCCTGGCCAGGCCAAAGTACGCCAACACCGAGCTGGGCGAGATCCTAACGCAGCAATATCCCCCCCTCTTCCACGCCGCCACCAATGTGCCCTCCTTCATCAATGGCATTAAACACCTATCCAACATGAGGCATCTGACCGTCCGTACGCCCGGCCAAGACCCCCGCGAGAGATACCGCCGGGACTCAGTCGACTATATGCTCATCTCTCTCCGCATCGCTCTCGAGCGGGCCTCCCTTCCCCGGCTCGACCATCTCTCCCTTTCCCACCTCCATCCTTCCGCGCTGCACTATTTCCGCTACTCCCCAGGCGGCTCCTTCGGCACTCTGCCCTCGTCTCAGCGCCGCTGGCGCCAGATTCGAAAGCTCAGCATCTCTATTGAGAGCTGGGACTTCGCTGACCCTACGTCGCCCGGGAGGGATCACCTGAAGATCATAGACGACTACCTTCGCGCCCTGGCGCCCTCCATCGAGGTTCTCTCCTTCTCCTGGCTCGGGCTTCGCGGGCCCTGCCCCCTCGCTCTAGCTACGGATCCCCTCTTCGCCCCGCCCCGAAACAGCAAGAAGCTCTTCAACGAGGTCACGAGCCCCATGTCACCGCTCCCGCCCGCCCCCGGCCGGCAGCCCATCCACTTCCCGCATCTGCGACGCATGAGCTTCAGCAACGCCGCCATGAGCGCCCCGCAGCTTGCGAGCCTCGTGTCTGCCCACCGCGCTACGGCAAGAGACTTTGACTTCCAGGATCTGGTCATCGTGGGCGGCGGTAGCGTCGACGAGGCTCTCGCGCCGCTTATGGATCACAAGTCGTCAGGCGGCACGCGGCTGTGGTCACAGCGGTCGAGGTTGCGTAGCGGTGCCTCTGAGACGAGTGGGAGCGATAGGAGTCTGCACAGCGTGCCCTCGATGGACGAGCTGCCGTCGACGCCGAGCGCGGCGGCCGATGCCGCGTCGAGGGAGCTTCTCGACTTTGACCTGAGCCCGCACCAGCTCTTCGGAGAGGTGCTGGGCACTGACTTCCCCGCAGAGATCCTGCAGGAAGACATGCAGGAGCCCTTGCAAGGGACGGAGGAGCTGGAGGCAGACCTCGCGAGCGAGATCGCCGCCGCGAGGGAGGCCGGGCAGATTGTTACAACACGTCTTAAGAAGAAGCGGAGGAGGAGGCCGTCAGAAGACGAAGGCGAGGATGCGAGACAGCGCGAGAGCAGACGGGACAAGAACAAGAGTCGCAGTCGTAGCGGCAGCGGCAGCGGCAGGCAGGACGGCAAGCAAAAAGAGCGGCATCTCCCGAAGCAACCCTCCGTATCGTCCTTGACCTCGTCCAAGGAGCGGCCGTCGACGCCTGTCCCTCTTCCGGCGTTGTCCGAGATCTCGCTGCCGATTATGGATTCGAGTCCACCACCCGTGCTACTTCAGCCGACGGTGTACGATCCCAACAGGAAGAGCAACAGTCGCGACCCTGATGAGGGTATCTCCTCGGTGCAGAGGAACATTGAGAAAGAGGAGGCGCACCGCATCATGGCCGAGGACACGGCAGCGCGGACCAGCGCGCTGCGCAAGGCAAAGGAGGCAGTGCTATCCAAGCTGTCGGACCAATTTAACAAGAAGCAGAAGAGTCCACACGGACCGCTCACGGGGGCTGACAGCTGTGCCATGACAATGAAGCTGCGGGAGGGTCTGTTTGGGAAAAGCTGCGTCAGTGTGTTACCTGACGATAGAGGCATGGTGAGCCAGTCGTTGCTCGTGCCTCTCATGTTCACCCGTTCATGAGATGACTATATACTCTCGCTACTTGCAAAGAGAGACCCGGAAACCCGTGGAAGAGGGCAGGGGCGACAACGCTCAAGAGATGCCTTGGGAGCTGTGGAGAAGTATCCGCCGTATGATTTTGTAATGGGCTCACGACATGTCTTTCCTGATTCAGATAGAGAAGAGATGGTTCTCAGGTTCTCACTGCCGTAACAGAGAGAGTGATGGCTGAAAATGGGCAGAACATTCATCCCTGTAGCTGACTTGGTCATGTCCGCTGGCACGTGTTACTGCTGCTACTTACTTGGGTGTGATGATCTTGGTCATCATCAACCAGCCGAGACTCGTCCTGCCGTGAGCCGCACAAGAATGAGCAGCCTCTCTAGCCATCCCGGTGCGGCGTGCGGCTGAGGACCCTGAGGCGAGTGTCTCGGACGTAGCTTGACTGGCGTTACAGCTTTTCGGAGTCTCCATGGAAGACCCCCAACGCCGTTGCCGGCGGCAGATGCGACGAGTTAGGCCAGCGTGAAGGTCAGGGCATCGGAGATCAGCTGAGATTAGCTGTCAACGCCGATTATCTGAAGTGATTGTCCGAGGTCGGTCCTGAATCTTCCAGATGAGCGCGCATATATTTGCGAACACGACTCCACTGAGTAGGCAGCCATGTAAGGGGGGAATGTCTCGAGACAACTAGGTTCTATAGGCCAAGCTGAGCGTATCGAAACGTGAGTTTCCGTGCTGATGGGTCTTGACAGCTCTCAGCTGCCTCCATGTTGAATCTTGGGTAGCGTATGAAGGGCTAGCCAGGTCATGCCGAGACTAGCATCATGGGTCCGCTGAAAACGGCGATAGTCTCGGCAGGACAGAGGAGAGACTGGTAGGGAATGCAGTGAGAAGCAGGCTTGAAGAAAGGCTATATGGGGAGATGATGGCAAACGGCGCGGGCGAGACACGACGGGCCAGTGCTAGCCGTGTCCGTTGGTTCGGGGCCTTGTCGAGCGTGGGTTCGGTTCCGTTCGAAGTAAGGCCCGTCTGACGAAGGGGGTGATGGTGTTGCGATACGCAATGCGTTCGAAAGGTCGAGGCCGATGTGCTGGATACAGCCCGCTTGCTCGCATGTTCGAACAATGAATTCCGGCACTGGAACAGTTGACAAGTCTCGGTGGTGATCTCTGGGCAAGGGTCGTGGACGCTGTACTGTACACTACCTAAGATAGGTATCCTACGGACGCCGATCACCACCATAAAAGGTGATCGGCAAGAAGCTTGGGGTGGCCGGGGGGTGCAGTCGGACGGTTCGGACCCCTGCCCAGCCCATGGGTGCCAGCCTAGCTGCGCCGCACTGCTGGCAGCTGGCGCTGGCAGCCAGACACGTCCGCAGAGCTATCTACTTCCGGGTTAGGTGCAATCTTGATGGATTACAGGGCCCGGCTTTCCAATTTCCCCGTACGCGCCGCAATTCCCGCGTGGCCAGTGCTTCGCCCCCAGGGGGCTAGACGTCCATGGACCGCCTGGGCGACCAGGGGTCTCGTCTCCTCTGGGCCAATTCACCCGCCGCACCCGAGGAGGGAACGAAGCACGGACGGAACGTGGCAGAAGGAAGGAAAGGAAAGATGGGAAAGGGAAATCGGGATCAATCTTGCCACGGCCGTTTCCTCGCCTCACGCTCGCCGTCTCTCTCTCCCCTCTCTCCCTTTCTTTCTCTCTTCTCTTGACCGTCCCTGTTCGTGTGTTTGTGTCGCCATCCGTAGCCCCATTTCTTCCTCTGATGTGAACGGACGATCGATCCCGTCCATCCCGCTACAGCACTGGCCCCTATCGAACTTTATCCGCCCGGGAGCATCGAAACAAAGCAACCCACGCTACCTACCTTACTAGTAGGTGCCCAGCCCTGCCAGTGATCGCTTTTGCGCATCGCGACACAGCCTCTCGAGTTTTCCCCATATACGACGAGACTCTCCTTGCACACAGTTTTACCTAGTGATTATCACTGGACATCCCTTGGGTAAGCATCATTCCCCTTACTTCATTCGCACTACTTCTCGCTGTACGCCGGCTGGCCCACGCCGGCTGGCTTCGTCCGCTCTTCGTTCGGCCTGGCCTCCTCCTGTTCAGGTCAACCCTCAACCAGCACGTCTGCCGGCCCGATATTTGCCTCCCCTTTCATACTATATCCCCATAGAGCACTGTCACTCAGCACTAACAGAACACACTTTTGCCCCCGCCTTTGTCGCTTCCCCCATGCCAATGGTTCAGGCCAGGCGCCGGCTTGGCCTCTCAACCTGCATGTCCGCCCTCTGATCTGACAGTTCGCTAAATCGCGTTAGCCTCGCCCATCCAGCAACTGGTTCCCCCCCGCGCCGTCTTTTTGCGCCGTCGCCGCGGGACTTGACCTTTCTCCCCAAGTTCCACCTCGACTGGTTGATTGACCGACTCGACTCGTCTGTCGATCTTTTGCCCATCTCTCCGCTACCGTTTCGGTCCCTGGGTGATCATCAGCCCGTTACTCCTGTCTCTCAGCTCGTCTCTTGCCCCTCTCGCACCTCCGCCGGCCCGGGAAGTCGCTACTTCTGCACCTCGCCTGACCTTTGGCACTTTTCCTAATCACTATGATTTCGGCAAATATCATCTTCTAACCATCGAGTCCGAAAGAACACGCCCCTTGCTCTTCAACGAGCAGGTCGTTGCACGACTTTCCTCCACAACCCACGCGTCAACTATTAGCCAAGCGGATCGTACGACTCGTTCCGTTGCCAAGGGGTCTACGATGACAGCAGGGCCGATTCTCTCGCCGACTTCATCTCCCCCGTCAACGCAATGAGGATCGCCATCCGGGAGCAGCTATGCGTGCTTGTCGTTTTCGCCATTCTCGTCGCGCTGATGATACTGTCAGTCCCGACGTGGATTTATGTCTATGACTTTGTCCTCGACGTCTCGCGCAACCAACTCTCCTTAACCGCCTCTCTCAAATCCTCACGCATCTCCTCCGAGCTCGAGCTCGTCCAGACCAGTGCCATTACAATCGCCTCGCGCCTCCTTCTTCAACAGTCTCTGCGCAACTTCTACGCCGGCAACAATTCGGATAGCAACTGGGACATTGCCAAGGCCGACCTCGAGAGCGCATTGAGCGTGAGTGTTCTGACGGGGCTGCTGCAAGGGAGGATCTATTCAAGGAACATCACCGGCAATCCAGATGGCCTTGTCAACGTTACCGGCAACAGTCTGGGTAGTATCAGGCTGCCGTATGATGGGCCCGACGGCTCCCCAGTCTTTCTGAGCGACCAGGACAACGGCTACCCGCCCCAGCTGTATCCCAACATCACATATCTAAATCTTCACCGCAACAGTACTCGCGTCCCGGATGAGTTGGCATGGGCGGCAGAGGCTTTCCCGGGGGTGCGTATCTCGGCCAACGGCGGGCTCATGCTGGGCCCCTTGATCATCAACGATACCTTTGCTCTCATGTCCATCTCTACGCCCATCCGCGCGAGAAGCCTTGACGATTTTGTGCTCGGTTACATAACATTGGTCTTTTCAGCGCATACTATTCTTTCCATCAGAGATTCGGAAGAAGGCATGGGCCGTACCGGCGTCCTTTTGCTCGTTGGTTCTACCAGCAGGGCGAACCGTTTTCCCGACGACACACCAGTCAGCAATGCCACGTACGTGCCAGACAGAGACGTTTTTGGGGATACCCCGGTTCGCTTTATCCTACCTCCAAAGCCCTTGCCTGGCCAAGGGGACCGACACTCCGACCGCAGTTCCGAAGGAAACGACGATGCATCCTTCCCTGTCCGGGACTTTCCCACCGTTTTCGACTCATTCACCAAACAATACAACACGGTCAACAACGCCAGTGCGTCTGTCAACACCCGAAACGAACAAGGCGTGCCTGTTGCGGTCGGTTTTGCGCGCACCAACACCCCGCTCGTCAACTGGACGGTTGTAGTGGAACAGTCCAAGTCAGAGACAGATGCACCAATATCAACGTTGCGCAACATCATCTTGGGCTGCGTGTTTGGAACGGCAGGCCTCGCAATCTTACTGATATTCCCTTGCGCCCACCTGAGTGTCAAGCCCATCCGACGACTCAAGGCGGCTACCGAAAAAACCGTAGCTCCGCCAGGATATGAGGATGGTGCTTTCGACGACTACGATGACGAGACGCCCGGATCGGGCGGCGTTTCTGCTCGATCACAACGGTCAAAAACAGATGGCATGGTAGCTGGCATATTCAAGTTGATTGGCTACAAACCCAAACAGCAACCCCCTTCCGAGCACGATCGCGAGTCGGCCCGTCGCACGTTCAAGATTCCTAGCAAGGTTGCTGACCGCAAGCACATCGTCACAGACGAGCTGACGGAACTCACGGAAACTTTCAACGAGATGAGTGACGAACTTGTCAAGCAGTACACGTCTCTTGACGAGAAGGTTGCTCAGAGGACGAGAGAATTGGAGCTGAGCAAAAAGGCCGCCGAAGCTGCCAACGAAAGCAAGACCCTTTTTATTGCCAATATCTCACACGAACTCAAGACACCCCTCAACGGAATTCTGGGCATGTGCGCAGTATGCATGGAGGAAACCGACGTCATTAGGATCAAGCAATCCCTAAAAACGCTCTACAAGTCAGGTACGTAGCTTACTGTTTTCGACTTGTCCTTGACTGACAGAGCTAGGTGACCTTCTGCTTCATCTTCTTGAGGATCTCTTGAGCTTCTCCAAGAACCAAATCGGCCAGCAGCTGGCCCTCGAAGAGAAAGAGTTCCGCTTGGCCGACGTTCGCACGCAGGTTCTGTCTATCTTTGATAAGCAGGTCAGGGAAGGGCAGATCACCCTGTCAGTCAACTTCTTCAACTCTGACGTCTTGGACTACAACCCGTCAACGGAAAGACCGAGTCTCGACAGGCAGCTGCCCGCACTTGGCCCACATGGCACTGGACGCCTGAAAGATATGTGCCTTTGGGGTGACCAGCATCGTATTCTACAGGTCATCATCAACTTGGTCAGCAACAGCGTCAAGTTCACACCAGCAGGTGGTAAGGTCGACGTGCGAATCAGATGCATTGGTGAGGTTGAAAACCCCCTCAGCGGAGAGGACAACAGCCGGTCATCATCCTTTTCTCGGGAGTCAAGGCGTCACGGTCGACCACGACACAGAGTCACGTCGAGTTCCATCTCGAGCAGCTCAAAAGCAGGGTCACATTCTTCCAAAGTGGACTTTAAGGGTACCGCGTTGGCGATCAACCCCGCAGAACCCAAAGTCACACCGCACATTCGAATTCGGGAACGATCTCCTACGCCACCTCCCCCTGGTGCAAGATCGTACATGTTCGAGTTTGAGGTCGAAGACACAGGCCCTGGTATTGCAGAGAGTATGCAGCAGCGTGTGTTTGAGCCTTTCGTCCAAGGCGATCTCGGATTGAGCAAGAAGTACGGTGGAACTGGACTTGGTCTCAGCATTTGCCATCAACTTGCTACTCTCATGGGAGGCTCAATCTCGCTCAAGAGCACTGTCGGCGTGGGAACAACCTTCACCATGCAGATCCCTTTGAAATACGTAAGAGACAGGGCGTCTAGTACTGCCTCGAGCAGCGTCAAATCCAGACCACCGAGCGTAGACACACTTGACGGACATGCAGAAGGGTCCCAGCGAGTACCGATCCGAGACGTCAACATGTCGGCCGCCGAGTCTCCTTCCGGAGCCACGCCGTCAGGCCAGCAGACTACCAGGCTAGTAGGCCTGCGACAGCCATTCTTCCCTGCGGACCCAACACCAACCCCACCGCGCAGCACCAAAGATCAACTTGCAGCGATTGACAGGGCAATGGCGAAGAAGGGTGGCAATGGCAAACTGCGGGTACTGGTCGCCGACGACAATTCGACCAATATTGAGGTTGTCAGCAAGATGCTGAAACTCGAAGACGTTTACGATGTCACCATCGCCAAGGACGGTCAGGAGGCGTACGATCTGGTCAAGGCCAATATGGAGGAAGATCTGCCCTTTGATGTGATCTTCATGGACATACAGATGCCGAATCTTGACGGCTTGCAGTCGACGAAACTCATCCGGAAGATGGGCTACAAGGCGCCTATAGTGGCCCTGACGGCATTCTCTGAGGAGAGCAACGTCAAGGAGTGCATGGAGAGCGGCATGGACGAGTTTCTCAGCAAGCCCATTCGCCGCCCAGCCCTGAAGCAAGTTCTGAAGAAGTTTGCCACCATCCCCGAGGAGCCCGAGACTACGGTGAGCCTTTCTAGGAAGACGACCCCCGAAGATAGCGCACGCGCAAACGCTCTAGACCCCGAGAAGGCTGCCAATGGGCATGTTACGCAGGAAACGCCCTTGGTCGCAAGAGTTTCCGAGAAAGGCAACGGAGCTGCACTATAGGACAGGACTTGGTTTGAAAACCTAGTAGTGCTCTGCACAAAACGCAAATGGGTGATGATCACCTTTACGCACAGCAAAGCGTTACTTGCACCGAGCAGGTTAATTTTGTTTTTGGTCATGAATTTTAAGCAGGAGTTCTGGATAGGAGGACCACGGAGTGGTCGGGCTCTGTTTTGTATAATCTACTAGCGAGGCAGAGGATGCCTCTTATTACTCAGGCATTCCTGCACTTGCCCTCCCTCCTGGGTGGCATGGTCTTCTTGAGCGACTGCCTGCGCGGTTCTGGATTTGAAAATAGGGCTTGGATATGAGACATCCGCGCGTGAGCGGGTCAAGATCAAGACTCGGCCAGAGCCAGAAATACTGCAGCCGACGGGAATGTTTGAATAATAGAGAATGATGAATGAACCTGACAAACGGGAACGGGAATCGGCGTGAGGTAACTCCGTTGGTAGCCTGCTTAGGAAAGTCGTCGTCGAAACTCACTGGTAGGACCTGCCCCCGATTTTGTCTCCTGCCACACGACTCTTGCCATGGGCTACTGTCGACCGACTCCCAGTTCATGATTTCACCCAGCACACCACTGATCTTTGTGTACCGGTGTTCTCTCGCGTTATGTTCTCTTGATCATGGCCGAGACAAATGGCCTCATCGTCCGGGGTGTTATGACCTCGTCGTACCAGACGGACGTTGAGCGTTCTCAGGAAGCGTTTCCACCAGCTCGCGATACACTGTCTCGCAGACACCAACGCATCCATGACAACGCCGATTATTTGCGCAACCGCTTCTTTGATGGCAATCCCGACGCGAAAGCAGAGTACATCACGCACAAGATCCAACGTAACCAGAACTGGGCCGCCATGGATGAAATGGTGACTGTGACCCGTAAGAGGGCACTCTCCGAGAGCGATCCAATATCTGGCAACGCAAGCCGTCGTTCCATGATTCAAAAAGAGAAATCTCCCCTCAGGGATGCTGGTGCCAAAAGACAGCGTCACGAGCTGCGCCGGTTCTCAGATCCTCCCGCGGGCAAGGTCGATAGCACCGTGGCACAGTCAGGGGCGCCCTCGCCCGAAGGGCCCGGAAAGAGGCATGGTCTGGCACTGTTTGTTAGGGTCGTTGATGCACTGAAGCGCAGGAACCGGAAGCGGTCGGACGTCAAGCCTGAATATTTCCGAACTGGCCGCCAGTATGCTCTGCCCAGGCAGGCAGGGGCATCTGCCGACAGGCTGGAGATGAACATACCCACCGATGCCACACCGATATCGAGGGCTGGAGAGAGCGCGGAGAACGAAGAGTCGGACGATGGAGGGCACGTAGTTGGATGAGAGGCGTGATCGATGGATGTGAAATTGGGGTGACAATTATGATCAGAAGGAATCCGGCTTCCTGGGGAGTTCTTCATCTCGAGCTCTAACAACAACAAAATATTTAGGCCCACAGACATAATGAATTCGACTCCTCAGTTTCGCGAGCCAGACCTGGCCGCCTCCTCTCTCCGCCCATCGCAAGATGCTCAAGTAGTTCGTACATCTTGGAGTGCACAACTGAAGCGGCAGCCTGTTCCGGTGCTCGTCTCCAACGCAAGAAGAAAGTCTACTCCAGGCTCCTCTCCATATTGTTCGGAGCCTAGATGCCTCGCAGGTTCGAGTGGTCCTTCATCGCGGTTGGCAGGTATCGCTCGTCCAGCACCTCGGTGACGCTCTTCGTCGTGGGTGTCCGCTGCTCATATCGCTGCTGGAGGGCCCTCTCCACCGGCGACGCGGTGCCCGTGAACAGCACGTTCTCTGCCTTGGCCTTGGCCTCGCCCGCCTTTTCCTCGATCTTGTCTTCGGCTAGTCCAACAGCCTTCTTCGCCTTCTGCAGCAGTCCCTCGCCCTCTTCCTTGCCAGCCTCCGCCGCATCCTTAGCAGCTTGCTTCGCCTCGGCGGCTTCGGCGGACAGGACCCTCTTGGCTTCGGCAGCCCTTGATTCGGCAGCGGCCTTGAGCTCGGCAGCGCGGGCTTCGGTGGCGGCGGCGGCCTTGTCCCTCGCTCGCTCCCAGGCGCCCTTCGCCTCCCTCGCGACCTCCTGTGCGCCAGCGGCGGCGCGCTGCTTGGCCTCCTCAATCTGCGGCTCTGGGTCGCCAAAAGTGCTGCGCCAGGCGCGGGAGGCGCCGGCTTCGAGACCCTCGCGCACGTCAGTCCAGTCGGTGCGCTGGAGCCAGCGCAAAGCGCCAGCAACCTCGGCATTCCATCGATCCTTGGCGTTGTCGACAAGATTATCGTGCCTGGCGGCTTCGATCTGGGCCCTCGATGGCGGCGGGACGGGTACGACGGGCTCAAGGAGGGAGTCGAGGACGCGGGATTGGGAGCGGAGGAGCTGGGCCTGGTGCTCGCGGTTGCGCTGGTGGGTATGGACGGCGAAGTATGCGAGGCCGAGTGTGAGCGTCACACCTCCTGTCTGGGATATACGTCAGCGGGGAGAGCAGAGAGGAGTCAAAAAGGAGGAGGAAAGGCATACGACACCCGATGTGAAGCCCATGTTGAAGACAGGGTAGGTCAGCTCACGGCTTGAAAGAAGCGGCCCGGTTCGAGGTCCAGTCGAGTCTCAAGGTATCATGTCCTGGCCAATGCTAAGATGAGAAGCAGCCCGTGGCCGTGGATGATGGCTCGTATGAGTCGTGGAGCTTTCTTTGTGGTTGTGGTGGTGCAAGTGGCAGAGGTCGACAAATGACGTTGGTGTCAATTGAGCGTTCCGAGAGCGACTTTCGGGGTGCGGGTCCATCCGGGGAGTTCCCGGTCGCCAAGTCCAAAAAATTCGCGGGTCCGCGACTGAGCTGCGGCTCAAATCGACACCACCACCACCGACCAACACCATCACGACCACCAAGAGCGACCCATCCTACATATAGCTTCCTGTCTCTCGAACAACGTCCAGAGGGGACCCTTGATCACCAGCCGACACACCCTCTTTCACACCTCACAATGGCCGGCGGCCTCGTGAAGTATAGGCACCTGAGCCGCAACTCGGCCGCCCGCAAGGCCTTGTTGCGCGGCCTCGTTACGTCCCTCGTCACTCACGAACACATCCACACCACCTACGCCAAGGCAAAGGAGGCTCAGCGCATGGCCGAGAAGCTCATCACGCTGGCCAAGCGCGATAACGAGGCCACAAGGCGGAAAGCCCAAGCTATCCTCTACGTGCGTGGACCCCTATTGCGGCCATGTCCTCCATCAGCCCATGCCCTTGGAAATGCTTTCGTGCTAATTTAAATACCCCTTTCAGACTCCTCATGACCTCCTTCCCAAAGTATTCGGCGAACTGCGCGAGAGGTACCTCAACCGCCCCGGCGGCTACACACGTGTTCTGCGCACCGAGCCACGCAACAAGTACGACCAAGCACCCTCTGCCATACTAGAATTCGTCGACGGCCCCCGTGACATGCGCTTCATGATTACCGCAAAGGCCGTTGCCGAGGCCCAGAAGAACGAGCGCCCCTTGCACAGCATGACCATCCAGAACATGAACAAGGTCACCAGGTATCGGCAGAACGGCCAGGCCGCCTTCCAGAGCATGGTCGAGCGCTTCAAGGGTATGGGCATCAAGAGCACGAAGTCAAAGGCTCCCGTAGCGGAATCTGCCGCTCCGGTTAAGGAGGGCTCAGCATGAGGAGGTTATGGGCGGATGAGGGAGAGAACGCAGCGAGGGGGGCGAGGTCCATTGGAACGCTGAGACCATGGGCTGTGCAAGGGACAAATCTCTGTATTAACACATATATCACATCGACCCTGCGGTAGTCATACTGCGGGGAGGCCAGGTTTTCGGAGGGTATCTGTATGACCCATGTACCAATTTGTTTTTTTCAATATGCCCCCGAACTCTACAAATGACATGCAACGATCTACACGAAATCGAACGTGTCGCCGCGGTCCTGGATCATCTTGCCCACGCGTTGGGTGCCCACGATCCGCTCCAGCTTCATCGCGTCGTACTTTGAGAACATGACCCTGACGGAGCCCTGGCCCGGCTCGAGCTTCATGTCCTGCTCGCTTCTGGCCAGCCAATCGCCCGCTATCTCCCGGTAGAAGATGGGATTCTCGGGGCACCCGTACATGATGACGCGCTGCACGCCCCTGAGCTTGTACCGCCGGAAGTGGTGCGCGCGCTCGGTGTACAGTAGCACCTTGTGGCGACCGCTGAGGAAGTGCGAACGCGCGCGCGCCACCTCGGCCGCCTCGGCATATTCTGAAATCTGCCCGTACGAGAGGGTCTCGACCGCGGAGTTCGTCGCGAAGTAGTTCCGGACCCTGACGAAGTCGAGGTACGAGGGGATGAAGAGCACGGTGCCGCTAAGCTCCTTCGCGCGCTTGATGAGTGAGGGGAGTATGGCCGAGGTGAAGTAGGCGAAGCGTGCATCTGGGTCGTCGCCGATGGTCTTGGATTCGAACCTCGAGAAGGTCTGTCGGGCCTTGACGGGCAGCTGCTGCAGCGCGCCCTGGTACTCCGGGTGGAACCTGATCTTGCCCGCCCAATTGTGGCACTGCGTCCTGAAGAGCTCCGTGAGCTCGGGGGTCACGAAGGGCGACAGAATGACCGTCTGCCGGAAATACTTGGCCCAGTCCTCGAGGTACCACGAGCGAACACGGCTGAAATCGCAGCCATGTGAGTCCTTGGGCGGTAGATTGAGGTGCTCGAAGATGTACTCGACGTGCTCCCAGTTCTGCATCAAGAGGCCGTCCGCTTGATCCATGACCACAAGCTCGATGGAGCTAAGGAAGTCGTAGTCTGTCGCCGTCTTCTCCTCCTCGGAGCCCAAGGCCATGCGGAGGCCGAGTGGACTAGCTATTAGGATGTCCGAATTGTAGAATTGAGCGAAATACTTGATAGTCTTGCGGGTAAATTTGACGCCGAGTCTGAACATATCATCGTCGTTGCCGTCGAACATGTCGAGGAAGTCGGGTGCCTTCTCATCTCGGAACTTTTGCGACGTCTCTACGTAGGCGTCCTCGAACCGTTTCCGGTTCTCCTTCTGGTCAGGCTCGACGAGCGCTTCGATCTGGCTGACCACCTTGGCCGCAGCGTTCCTCGTCGGCAGCAGAAAGAGTACCTTGGGACGCGTGAAGCCTTGATCTCTGTAGTCTGCATCGGCACTCTCATCTTTAGATGCCTTGTAGTTGTTCTTGATGACACGATCTCGAGTCCTGCGTGACTGTTAGCGAGACTCCGAGGGCGATATAATCGATTCGCATACTTGAAAACGTGGTTGATGGCGTGTAGGCAGACGAGCTGCCGCAGAGCATCGGCGTTATGTACACCACGCTCTCCAAACATTATGTCGTGATATCCAAACAGCGTGGGAGCCATTGCCCGCTCAAATTCGGTCAGGGATGCCATCTTCTTCTGGGCCACTTCTTGCAGCTTGTGCTTCAATTTGAGGTCAGTGGCCCCCTTGATAGGCGAGGGTATCGAGACATCGGCCTCGGCCCCGGCACCAGGCGACAGTATCAGTGCCTTAGACACCTTTGTGATGGTCCTCTTGGTTGACCACTGATTGTTCTTGATCGCCTTGATACGTTTCGAGGTCTCGCCCTCGTCCGGCAGTGTAAAGTGACGGTCAAACGGATCCGTGGCATCTGCCTCATCTTCGTCGTCATCACTGTCTGCCTCCTCACCCTCGTGAGCAGCAGCAGCGTCTTCTTCGGCTTCTTCAACGTGATCCAAATCCTTCTCGTCGCCGGCCTCACTTTCAGCTGGTTGCTGTATAAGGGGGACGGCCACTTCGGTCGCCGCATCGCCGCTGTCGAGTTTCCTTCGTTTGGCATTTCTCTCCGGCACTTCATTGAAACCTTGCAGTAGTGCCATGTATGGCCGTGCCGATTTGGAAGCCTGCTCATCCTCATCCTCAGATCCGCTCTCACTGAGGTCCTCGTCCTCTTCTGAGCCAGACATGTCCTCCATAGATTCATCGCCGGACGACCTGGAATAACATGAACAGTTGGCCAGGGCTCAGAGCAGGGAGTCAACTTACACATGATCATCAACGCGGCTCATATCGAGTCGAGCTGGGCCACCAGTGCTTGCGCCTCGGCCACGACCTCTGCCTCTCCCACCGCGGCCGCCTCTCCCACCTCGACCACCAGCACCACCTCTTCCGCGAAAACTTCCGCCCCGGGGGCCCCCTCCTCCTCTGCCACGTCCTCTTGGGCCCATATCAGAAGCTTCGAGAAATTTGAGAGAAGACTGTGTGCTGGTAAAGGGTGGAATAATGTAGAAATATCAACCCGGCTCAGCAGAAAAAGTTGTAAGTCGGCCTCGCAGCCTTGCAGAGCCAGGATCCACTCAGTCCAACCTCGCAGCGGGAGGGTCCTGACAGGGACAAGTCAAGCCACACCAAGAGGGGCATCATTCGCGCCACATGTCTTATCTTAGCGTGCGCACAACCGATCAACGGGTCCCACCACGAACCTGCAATTTTCATCGCGAACCCAGAACGACCCCAAGGTCAAAGGCCACTATCATCCTCGGAATCGCCCTCTCCACCTTCCTCTTCCCCCGTCGTCACCCCCTTCTCCCTCCTCCGTCAAGCCATCTCGTCCGGCAACTTTGCCCAGCATGGCTGTGGAAACCGACAAGTTCCTTCATCTGTCGCGGCCTATTGTGCCTGCGACGGCCAGCCTTCAGGGCAACATTGCCCCGCTTGCCGTTAACATCCAGCCTCAGGTACGTCAACCCCTCCTTGTCCTCGCTGTCCATGCGCTTCTCTACCCTCTCGTGTCTGCCTACGCCGCTCTGCTTGGCCGCAAAAGTATGTCTGTCTGGTCGACTGACCACCCTATCAGGCTATCCTCTCCATCCTCGACCATGCCGTCCGCCGCGACAACACCGACACCCAGTCTTCCCGCGTCATCGGCGCTCTGGTCGGCACCCGATCTGAAGATGGCATGGAGGTCGAGGTCCGTTCGTGCTTCGCCATCCCTCACACCGAGAACGAGGACCAGGTTGAGGTCGACGTGGATTACCAGAAGAACATGCTCGCCCTGACCCTCAAGGCCAACCCGCGCGAGTCCCTCCTCGGCTGGTACACCACCTCGCACGAGCTCAACTCCTTCTCCGCCCTCATCCAGAACTTCTTCGCCGCCCCCGAGACAGGCACCTTCCCCCACCCCGCCGTTCACCTGACCATCACCACCGACCCGACCGCCGACATCGAGACCCGCGCTTACATCTCCGCCCCTGTCGCCGTCAACGCGGAGCGCGCCGCTGAGTCGTGCCTCTTCATCCAGGTGCCTCACAAGATTCTCTACGGCGACGCCGACCGCACCGCCCTGCAGGCCATCTCTGCCGCGAAGGATGACGAGTCCCGCGCCGCCCCCATAATCTCCGACATTGAGGGCCTCAGCCGCTCCATCGAGCACACTGCTGGCCTCATCGACCGCGTCTCCGAGTGGGTCAACGGCATTCTCGACGAGGACGAGGAGCCCAACCAGGCCCTCGGCCAGTTCCTTATGAACGCTCTCTCCACCGCCCCCAAGGTCGACCCTGCCCAGATCGAGCACGACTTCAACAACCACATCCAGGACGTTCTCATGGTCTCCTACCTCGCCAACACCATTCGCACCCAGATCGACCTCTCCCAGCGGCTGGCAACCGCCGTTCTCAACACCGACAGCAAGGACGGCGAGGGCAAGGCCGACGGCGACAAGGGTGGCGACTCACGCGGCGGGCGCGGCGGTAAGAGGGGCGGTAGGGGTGGTGGCCGCGGAGGCGGCGCACCGAGGGAGCCGAGGGAGCCTGTTGAGTAAATGGGCGCGCAAGGGACGACGTCGTGGCACCAAGCGAAAGACAAAGGGACTAACACAGCATACGACTACCGGGGCGGCACGAAGTAAGCCGGCCGGGCGTCCTTGCACCAAGTCCCCACCCCGAAAGATCATTCAACCCGGACGGGACCGAAAGACTTGAATGAAGAGGAGCAGCATTTGGAGGAACCGGGCCAAGGCCCGGCCGGTCCGCAAGCACGTCGTCGGATTTCCGGGTGGTGGACGAGGTTTTCCGAGAAAAGTTTCGAGGGCATGGGCATTATTGATGGAAAGGACTCGCGACGGGCCCGAGGAGAAACCGTCAACGGGCGTTATGGCAGTGTCAGGATTAGAGAGCTTGCCTGTCCCCCCTTCCAGGGGCGAGCAGGGAAATGTTAACGAATCACTACCACCAAAGTCTCATCATACTGTGCCAGGCATGGGGCGTCACTTCGGGAGCAGAAGTTGCGGTGAAGCCACCATGGTCATTATGGATGGAGTGGATCTAGCAAATGCAGTAACCTACATGGCCAGGACAACTCCGGTCCGGCCTCCATGAAACGCCACTATATATGTATCACAGTGCCACCTAAACGCCGTTTCTTTAGCACCTTTCGCTATGCCGTCAACAGGCTTGCTCAGACGATCCAAATCGACGAGATACTTGCTCAAACTCCAGTGTTGGGCTTCTGCGGCAAGGTCGCCGGGTTGCCATACTGAGGCAGATGCCCGAATTGGCCAGCGGGCCCCTGTGGCGGGGGCTTGTTTGGAATGTGAGGGGGAAGACCCTGGTTTGCTTGGGGCGGCACGTAGCCCGCAGCGGGTGCTTGAGGTACGGAAGGTATATGCTGAATATGCTGCACGCCTGGAGACTGGTGGTACGGGGGCACAGAGTTGCTGGAGCCTTGTCGGGCCATTCCGTACCCTGTAGGTCCGCCATATGAAGCGGCTGGCCCGGACTGTTGATAGCCAACGTAGGCCAGATGCGGTGATCCAACCTGAGGGCTGCTGTGGTGGGAACCAGGGGCACTGAACGAGGGCTGCGGTTGCTGCATGGGACCCATGGGGCCTCCAGGCACGAACGACTGCGTCTTAGGGTTGAAGGCGTGCCTGTTGTAGCTCCCGGGGATAGGGTGTTGACTCTTGGGGTCATTGGGGTTCCCATTTATCGGAAGCTGGCCGTAAGCATATGGCATACCGGGATGGGGAGATGGCCCCGACATTGTCCGGGGAGCATAGGGCGGTCCATTCGGGCTAGAGCCCGGCATAGGTGCAGTACCGATATTGGGGGCGAAATTCTGCTGCTGCCAGACCTGCTGCGGCGCTGGCGGCAATGGGGATCCATAGACGCCCCCGGGGGGCACCGCTCCTGGTCGCTGTTGCTGCTGAGGCTGGGTAGACGGTGGCTGATGAGCATTGGTCGCCTGGGATATGGGAAGGTCAAAACTCACTCCTGGCATGCTCGGGGGGTATTGCGGGTACCCCGATTGCAGAGAGGGCGGATACGGTTGGCCCGGCGGTGCATATGCCGCTTGCATTTGCTGACCGTATGGCTGTTGCATGGGCATCGGATACTGCGCGTTGACGACCGGGTACTGAGGCTGTGGAGCCCACGATTGTTGAGGGCCAAATGGGCCGTACAGATGTCTCGAATCCAGGCTGTCAGAGTCGTCACGTCTGACCTTTATGTTCTTGCCTCTCTTGTTGCCGTTGGCCTTGTCCTTAGCAGACACCGAGCTCGCTCGTGAGACTCCGTTTTCGCCATCTTGGTCTGGCGTGGTGTTAATTACTGCTGAACGGTCCATTATCACAACCTTAAACGTACCAGGTGTGGAATCTCCGGTCTTATCCGAGTTCCCAAAGATCCTCTGACGGGCCTTGTTGTATGCTTCTTCTCGTTCCTCACGTGTCAATCTAGGAAGTTGTTTAGCCACGTGGACGGAGGGAGGTAAGTAGCAGGTGTGACAAACTTTTGATTACCCGCAGAAGCCTTATCTTTGCCGTCATTACCAACTTCTGATGCATCTTTGGAGGGGGTACCGCTTGCCGAGCCAGTGGCACCATCTTCGCCACGCCGCATAATTTTCCTGGGTAAAACCACCGGCGGAGGGGTCTCATTTTTGGGCTCGGGTATTCCCAAATTCGCCAAAGACTCGGGCACCCTCGCATAAGGTGTTCGGAAAATACGAACTGACTGAATACGCGGTTCGAATTGGTGTGTCATATGGTAGTAATCAGCCAGCTTGTGTGTGAGCATTCTGCAGAATGAGTTTGATGGGGGGAAATCCATAAACGGTTCCCTGTGAGTCAGTTAGCATTACGATACTGAGAACAGAGTCTAGAGACGAGACTGACTTGGACTTTGTGACGAATTTGATGAGCTCTGCTTCGAGTCGTAGCACGAACAATCGGTCCTTGGGTGACGACATGGCCCCGAGCAACTTCTCATCGGGCGACTGGCCGTGAAGCGCATTCATGTAATTGGACAGGTCTGTGATCTTGGCCATGTCCACCTTGGATGGAGCGTGGAGTTGGTCCGAGGACTCGGTATGAGGGGTCGCGACGCCCTGGCTATGATTGAGAGAGCCTGATGTGATCAAGGGTGGACGGCGGTCAGGCATGTCCCCGAGCTGAATACCACGCGCTCGAGCCGCCAAGTCGGATCCCATGCGTGAGTTGGGGAGCAGTGGGCCTCGGAACGAGAAGGCATCGTCATCATCAGCGGCAGCGGCTTTGACGCTTGCGCTATCGTCGGGCCGGAGGGACTCCTTCTCATCGAGAGCAAAAGTCGTTCCAGAAGTGATGCTCTTACCGTCCAGGCTCGGTGGTTTGGTGCCAAGTTCCGAATTGGAATCAGCCCGCTGCGACTCGTCAGACCCGTCTCTAGCCAGAACTCTGGATCTGTCAACTAGGCCCGATGCACTGCCATTAACGACGAGACTGGGTGTCTTGGTGGCAGGTCGCATATCGTCCAAGCCATCTGCGACAGCATCCAGGCTGTCCGTGTCCGGTGAGATAGCATCGCTGGCAGAGGTAGGTTCTACTCCAGAGGTTGTAGCGGAGCCATTGGGGATGGTCGGCTGCTGGGGGATGACTGGGGCGATCGGGCTCGATGCGACAGGTTTGTCTGGCCGTGTATGGCCAGCGACGGGTCGAGCTGTAGAACTAGCAGAAGCTTTCTCCTTCGCAGCAGACGCTGCGGCAATCTGAGGAAAAAGTGAGTGCGGTGTCCACGCTACAAGCGGTTGGAGCGTCTTACCATCGCGAAGGAAGGCTTGGGCATGTCGGCTGCCTTGGGTGCGGCCTCCATTGCTGTCGTAGGGCGCAGTGAAGCTCGAGTATTCGTATCCGTCCGACAGGTCGTGAATGATGGCGTCCGACTGTAAAGAATCGGAGACCTGGCGCAGGTAGACGGAATGAACGGACTTTCAAACTTGTAGTATCAAACACGATCCTCGCATCAACGAACGAAGCGATTCAGGGCGAGCGTGCAGGGTGAGACTGAAGCGCAATGGATCATTGCTGCAAGAAACGAATCATGATCGCTCAGCGTGTTGATTCGATATGAAGGTATGTCTTGTATGAAGAGTCGTGGCGGTCGAACGTCTCTGCGCGATACTGTCAGCAGCGTTTCTTGGTCTGTCGATGCCTGGAACGTGTGCGCACGAACGCAAAATATTGGAGACGAGCAGAGGACTACGGGCAGCAGAGTGATGCGCAGCCAAGCAACGACGTAAGGAGGAGGGCGATTGAAGGATATTGAGGGTGCGATGGAAGCGACGAGGACAGGAAGATGCACCTCGAAGTGGACTGGGCATCTGGGTCGCCTTACCCTAAAAATCGAAGGACCGAATGTGGGACAAACGGCTCCCTTATCGGACAGTGTCTCTGGAACTCTGCAAAAAGGAAGAGATTTAACGGCAGGCCGGTCAGAAAGCTTCCATCCCTTGTGTATCGCAGCCGCGTGTTCGTTCAGCGGGCTCAACGGGGGGTCGAGGGCGTGTGGACAGAAACTCCGGACGAGGCTCTGAAGATGGAGGTCTCAAAGTTGCGAGAGACAAATCAGCCCCATCCTGAGCAGAGCAAAGTCGCAGCCGCAAGCCCAAACGGTGCAGCTCCACGAGGTACGTACCTCCTCCAATGGGGCTTTGGAGCGTTACTAAAAGGGGGCTAGCGCCCCGGTACGCGCCTGTGGCGGTGCGCCCTTCAAGCCTTTCCACTCAGTCTGTTCCATCTCTAGGTGGTTGATGAGTTGCACAGAGGATGCCACTATCTTACTCTACCTTGTCTTTCTACAATTAACTGGGTTGGTTCTCTTGCTTCTCGATTTGATCCAACGAGATCTCAGCTCGGCTATCGGTACCTGGACCTGCTTGCCCTCTCCCACGAACGAAACACTACCAACCATCATCATGTACAGAGGCAGGGGAGGCCCGCGACAAGCAACGCCAGCCAATGTTCAGTGCCAAAAATGCCTGAAAAGAGATATGACTGCCTATACCATAACTTCGATCAAGTGCCACACACTGACAGCTCGCAGAACGTCATTACTCTTACGAGTGTAAAGAGTCCAGCTCGACCAGGCCTTATGTCTCCAGACCATCCAGGACACAGCAGCTACTGAATCCCAAATTGGTACCCAAGCTCACAAATGACAAACCCGAGGAGTTGACGAGGAAGTGAGTTGCGCGTGGCGCCAGTCCATTTCGAGGGTAAAGATGGATTGTACTGATGCACGACAGGAAAGGTGTTGCTGATGAGGAGCTCGCAAAGAAGCAAGCAGAGCGCGCAAAGCAGCGCGCTCTCGACGAAGACTCGGACGCGGATGATGGACCCTCGCGTCGCCGTCGATCAGCCTCTTTTGACTCGGTTTCCACTGTCTCTACACGCAAATCCTTCACGTCACCCCCGCCCAGGCGGCGGTCGCCCTCTCCGCCAAGGCAGGTTCTGCAGGATCGAGCTCCCCTTGACGGACCCCGCCGTCTCGGCAGTTCAACAAGTGCCGCCGTTGACTACGAGCGCTCTGCTTCACCCCTTCGCAGGAGCAGCCCATCTCCACTACGGCGGCAGCGTTCACCGTCACGGAACAGTCTCTCGCCCCCAAGGCACCAGGAGCGGAGATATCGCGAGCGCAGCAGGGACCGCAAGGAGAGCGGCATGCATCCTAGCCGCGGGAGAGACGGCAGAAACCTCTCGACCTCACCTAGACCGGCTCGAGGTCACCAACGCAACCCCAGGGCTCGCTCGAGGTCCCCCTTACACTCGGGCGGCCAGCACGACAACGGTCCCCAACGAAAGGACCCGCCCCGAGAGAGGAGTCTGAGTCCCTTCAGCAAGCGGCTGGCACTCACGCAATCCATGAATGGCGGTGGTAGATAGGTAGCCCTGGGTATCATGATTATCCGCACCGACTCTATCCTACGCCAAGGCATAGCGAACGGGCCATGCCTGCGCAATCCTGACGTGACTTTGTCTAAACTCCCAAATCATCGTCCTCGCGCTCCCTCCTCTCATCATCTTCCTCCTCCCTCTCGCGCACGCGGACGCCTTCCACCAGCGCAACGCCGTCGAGGCCTGTCGCCTCTCCGTCTCCTTCTGTGATCGTCTTGGAACGTGCCTCAGTTTTTTGTGCGTTGGTGATGCGCTCGCGCACCAGTCTTGCGATCGCGTTGTCCGTTCGCACATTGAGCACCTCGAGCTTCTTGTCCAAATCCCGCTTCAAATCCCAATTGGGCTTCTTCGGTTGCAGTTTGAACAAATCGACGCCCTTGTCATCTTGCGCCTCTTCTGCCGCCTTCTGCTTGATTTCTGCTTCCACCTCGGCAGCCTGTTCCTCAAGCGTGGGCTTGTCGAGGTCCTGAATCGGCGGGGCCTCGAACCCTAACTTGGGTCCTCGCGTCTCTGGGTCGTAGTTGCGGCCAGATACGTGTAATCTGGAGGCCTCAAGTTCTGTGGGCGGTGTTACTGAGTGTTCCGACTCCGGAGCAGCAACTTCGTCTCCGGGTTGTTTGCGCTTGAGGGTCTTGAGCTTTGCGAGGCGAGCTTTGCGATCGTCCGAGGCGGCGCTGAGGCCGAGGTGGGAACTCGACATGGCAGGCGAGCTTGGGTGGGGGAGTGTGTTCTGTAATTCCTCGTCGAGCTGTTATTTCTGAGGGTAGCGACAATGATGCAAAGTTGGAATGATGGTATGTATGTAACTGCAGAGCGCAGGGGAAACAAATTGTCGATGCCAGAGACGCTGAGAGCACTGTCACGTGGAGCCAGAGCGGTACCTACCTTAGCTAGCGCATACGCTACCAGTCCCTGCCCGGGTAAGTAGTATTTCTTATCGGTCCCGCTACCTAGGTACCTTATCCAATGCTCGGGACCTGATCTACTCCGATAAGTTCGTGATCAAAACTTCTATCCATCATGTCTTTCCCTACGTCCTGCTAGTAATACCTCAGTATACCGACAACGAACACCGATGTACTCGATTCTCTAATGTTTATTGCCTCACCATGTATCTGTCACTATCAGCATAAACATTGATACAATACCACCAACCCTTGTTCGGCCTGCACAAAATGGCATCGGTCGGCGCATCGAGATCGTCGCTTTTGCGACTGGCAAGACGACCCCTACAAGAGAGCACTCGGTTTTCTCCGACACACAGCCGCACAGTATCTCAACCCTTGAACTCTCATGGACGCTTTGTGTGTCTGGAATGCTCTAGAGCAAGATTTTTGGGAACATTCGCCCAGTCGGGCATCGCCACTTCCGATGGCGCAACATGGCATGCGACATCACCCCCGTCGGCGCCCGATGCTTCGAGCAACCCACTCGACATATCGGTACCTCAGATACCGACTGGACCCTCAGATGCACACGCAGAGGTAGACGACTGGTATTTGGACTGGGATCCTTCCACCGGCGATTCGCCAGCTCCCAGACGAGGTCCGAAGCACCCTAAGCGACGCCCCAGAGCTCCGATCGACGATGAGGCTCGAGATCTAAACGAAGCCGAGATCAAACAGTACCTGTCGTGGAAAAATAAGGTCCGGCATAGTCAATTCTTTAAGAATCTTCGTGCTGGAAAACCAACGCCCGCGAATCCCAAGTTTCACATCCAGAAACTAGGATGGCTGCTTGGGCATGGAGGCGTCGAAGAGATGGCAGCAGCCTGGGCTACCCTCGATCCGGCAAGGAGATTACGGATTTGGCCCAACATCATGTCGTCTGCCATGCGTGCTTGCCCAGAAAAGGTCCTCCCAGTGCTAAGAGCTACCCTCGATCCTCCCCCTCTGGGGTATGCCGTGCAAGATACAATCCAGTTCCTCGCTCTTTGGCAGCGTACTCTTCCGAGAGCCCAAGGTCAAGCAGAAGCCACGGCTCTGGTTGACACTATCTCAGACATCCTGCGTATATATGAGCAGCACGACGATACGCGAATCATCTTCCGGCAGAATCCCTTGTACCATCTCAGAACACTGGTGCCGATCTCAAAGCTGGAAGAGCTATACACACGCCTGATGCGCCACAATCAGAGGCTTCATCCAAACACCCTCCTGCAATTGGCGTCCGGCTTCGCGAAGAGTCCAGGATCTCGGGACACTGCATTGCAAATAGCCACCGCTGTGGCTAATGCGGGAGGGGCGGATCTTACGTCTCCAGCATGGGCGAGTTTGTGCACGACTCTGCTCTCTCCTCCATCGCAAAATGGCGACGTCGATGTGACAACATCGACGGTCGAGACGTTTGAGGATCTGCTGCAGCACGGGTTGGTGCCGAACCTCATCAACTACACAGCTCTCGTCCGCGGTCTCTGTGCCAGTGGCCGTATCGAAACGGCCTGGGACATTGTACATATCATGGAAACTCATGAAATCAGCCCCGACTCGGTTTTCGCATCGACCCTCCTTGACGGAGGCAGGCAGAGCCAATCCGTCGACGACATCGCCCGAGCCGTGGAAATGGCCATCAAGCACGATATCGTCGATACGCCCTTCCTCAACAGCCTGTTATCTTCGGTTTTTGACTTTGCTGTTCAATCCGCGAAGCGGCAGAAGATACACTCGCCTCAGATCGTGCCGTCATTTGGCCCGATGCTGTTTTACTACAGCAAGCTCTTCCATCTCGAGCCCCTACAGCACCTCATCCCCATCGATCTCGCCAAAGCAGCCGAAGTTGGCCCTGAGATGCCACAGCGCTGGGAGGCGCCATCTCAGCTCTTCCCCATCCTGGACAGGGTGGTTGGATCTCTTACCGACAAGATGCACCCGACGGGCACGACGCTGGCCCTGATGTACATCGCTTACGTGAAGAGTCTGTCGAAAGCCTCGAGCGTCCTCTCCCTGTACACGTATCTCCGTCTGCTTGTCTTGCGAGGCAACAAGGTGTGCGCCTCGTTCATGGAGGAGAAGAAGACCTTGCTCCACGACGTGGTCATCGCACGCCTTTGTGAGCATCCAGGCATGCTGCGGGCCGCCTTGGACGTTGTGGGCGACATGCTCAAGGAAAAGACGGTAAAGCAGGCCGTAGTCGAGGCCGCGCCGCCGA
The DNA here is from genome assembly GCA_037042015.1 of Furcasterigmium sp. R96-07A1. Classification (NCBI taxonomy): domain Eukaryota; kingdom Fungi; phylum Ascomycota; class Sordariomycetes; order Glomerellales; family Plectosphaerellaceae; genus Furcasterigmium; species Furcasterigmium sp. R96-07A1. The sequence goes on from JAXQJP010000346.1 coordinate 597,891, forward strand.
CAGACGGGAAGAGGCCGCGGCCCACGCACCCAATCCCGAGCGTGTACACATGGAACATCCTGATGCAGGGTTTCATGGCCCACAACGAGACGGCCTCGGCGGAGCGGGTCATGAACCTGATGCAGGAGAACGGCGTGCAGCCGACGCTGGTAACGTGGAACACGCTGCTCAGCGGGTACGCGCGCGCGCAGAACGTTAACAAGGTCATGGCGACGCTGGAGAAGATTGAGGAGCAGAACTTCCAGGCCAACGAATACACGATGCGCGCTTTTGCCAGGGTTGCGCGGAAGGAGTCGGTTCTGCGACAGCTCGAGGATGCTATGGCGCCGGATCAGAACATGCACGAGGAGGATGCCGCACTGGAAGGGCTTGAGCCTGCCGTACCATTGGAGTGATTCGGGAACGGCAAATCGATAATCAATTCGATACCCGCCTGGTAGTACCAATCCAACGATCATCCCTGAGCAACATCACGCCACCTTTGTCCAATCACTCAAGCTGGTCTGTTTGGCAAGCGTTGGGCAGGCTCCACAGGATCGTTTCCTCCTTGCTGAGACTTCCGTTCTGTGGAGGATAGACTTTCTGGCAAGCGTAGTCATTGATAGATAAGTTGGATCCGGTCTATTCACTTCGCTATCCTCGACTACTGTCATATGTGGCTTTTGAGGCTTCGCTGCTCGTTAAGTCCGTTAAGTCCTCCGATGGTCCTCCGATGAGAACAACTAAGTCCACCACACCGACTCGCGATGCATCCGACATCTGGACAATGAAGTTCTCGATATTTAAATACGAGCTCTGGTCAGCCCTACCTTGTTGACATTTGGAGAAAGTGGTACCAAACGAAATCTCGAAAGCGGCTCTGAGACGGTACTCACTCTCTCACTTACACGCAATACAACCGCCACTTCCCGAACTATATTTGGACGCCGTGTCTGATCCCAAGCAATATGTCTCTACCTTCCCACACCAAGGCTCTCACTGTCCATGGAATTGGCTTGCCCTTGAACGTCTCCGTCGCCTCGGTTGCCGTCGCCAGCCCCCCGGCCGCGGGCACAGTTGCCGTGCGCATGTACGTTGCATCGGAGTTCATTATTCCCCTTTCAGGCTGCTTCGGGAGTCGTATACCGCGTGTTTGCCACGTTCTTACTCCCAAGCCACCATGGGTACCTCCAAAGACACCCACAAAGGGCAATTACTGACTCCTTTGCAACGGCAGCCTCTCCGTCTACGCCAGCCCCGGCTTCAACAGGCTCTGGAGCGGCAGCGCCACTCATCTCCAGTTCCCCACCCCCTTCGTTCCTGGCTCTCAAGCCGTCGGCCGTGTTCTTGCTGTCGGCCCGGATGCCACCGCTCTCCAGGCCGGTGATCTCGTCTTCATCGATTCCTTCGTCCGTTCCCGCGACGACCCTGCCTCGTCACAAATTCTTCTCGGCCTTCACCAAGGCCCGACCCCGGCCACGAGTCGCCTCATGCGTGACACCTGGCGCGACGGCCTCCTCAAGTCCATCGCCACCGTACCCCTTGAGAATACTCACCGCCTGGACGAACCCGCCCTCCTGCAGTCCCTGGGCTACACACCGTCTGAGCTCGCAATCGCTCTGGCCCGGCTCGTCGTCGCCCAGGGCGGTGTCTCCTCCGTCGGTCTCAGGGCGGGCCAGACCATCCTCATCGGCCCCGCGACGGGCTTCTTTTCCGGTGCTGTCGCCGAGATAGCCGTCGCCCTCGGCGCCCGTGTCATTGCCCTCGGCCGCAGCGCCGAGAAGCTACAACCCGTCATCGACGCCCTCGCGCACACCTACCCATTCTCGCCCCGCATCCAGTCGGCCATCATGTCCGGCGATCCCACTGCTGACGCGGCAACCATTCGTGCTCTCCTTCCGTCCGGCGTGGCGGGCGCAGATGCCTTCATCGACATCAGTCCCCCGATGCAGGGCACGCCCGCCCACCTCCCCGCTGCGCTGGATGCGCTCCGTCCCGGGGGCAAAGCGGCGCTCATGGGTGTGCTAGGCCCCGTGGAGATCAACTACGCGAGTCTGATGTTCCGCAACATCACGATCACTGGGCGGTACATGTACTCGCGCGAGGAGCTGGAGCAGCTCCTCCGCATGGTCGAGGCGGGTGTTATTCGCGTCGGACACAAGCTTGACCACAAGGTTCAGGGCGAATTCGCTCTCGAGGACTGGCAGGCCGCTCTGGAGTTGCTGGAGCACGGCGATGGCTGGGACAAGGGCGTCACGTTCACGCCAAAGGAGGAATGAGAGGATCATGTACAAAACTCAGTGCTGGGCTTATAATGTGCTCTTCCATGAATCTTGGATGTTAATGATCTAATGTAGGGTTGCATGACTGGCGACCAGTGTTGGGATGCGTCAAGATCTACTCCCCCCTTCCTCCGTCACGAACGATGACCATGTCGCAGGAACCCCGTGAGTTTTGGGCACAACCACATGCGTGAACAAGTATCCTAAGGTAGATAGTGCGCCGTTCGTCAAGTAGACCTGTCCCACAGGTTGACCACCAAGTAGAACCCCTTGTGTCAGCCCACATCAACTACATCCGAGCAGCCAGAACAAGCGGTCAACAAGCACCGGTCATTACAAGGCCTTTACCGAGGGATGCTTGATCATGTAGGATCTGGTCGTGCAGCTCACCCCACGGTCGTCGTGTCCCTATCTATCCCGCATCTACCTCTCCACACTAACATGCCACCATGAACATCACAGCCTCCACGCAGACGACCAGCCCCTCGCACACGTAGATCACCAGTTTTTGAACAGATCAAATCCCCCAAGATTCAGTTCACCAAGGCTCGCCATCCCGCCACCTGCCTGCAGCAAGCTTCTACGGATTGGCGGCCAGCATGCGACCCGGCCCCGATCTCGGTCTCGGCCTCCGGGGCCCCGAAACCCGGTCCATCAACCACCTTGCGAGGAGGTCTCCGGGAGCTAGCAAGGTCCTCCGAAACAATTGACCCCTTCTCGAAAGGCTAATGGCGACACTTCTTGCATAGCCTCTGGTCTCAGGCCATGGACGATCGCCATCATGCTGCGGTGGGCATCGCAAGTCCAGCCACTGCCAAGCCGCAAAGCCCTCCCCCAAACGGCTCCCTCGCTCGCAAAGAGAATCCGCCAATGTGAGTGCACGTTATAATCAAATCCAATACAACTCTCTGAAGAGGTCTAATCCGCAGTTGCACGAGTTTAAGCACCCTCCCGTCGTGCACCAACCGAGGTCCCTCCACCCCTGTCTACCGATCCCCGGTCTCAGTTTGAAGTGAAGCATACGTGTATTCACTGTATATATCAATAGACCGAGGCAGAGGCTGGTACTGTACTCGACGGAGACTAAGCCCGAGAAGCCCGCCGGGTGTGATCATGCCCTGCACCCTTCGACTTGCCAGATCATGGCCCCAGGCCCCTGATGGCGAGAACTCCCTGCATAGGTACACACTTCTCAACTAGCTTTTGTTATTTGATTATACAGAGTGCATGCCTTATCAATGCTGAACAATGGGTATCATGGTCTTGCAAGGCTAAAGAAACAGAAACGTGTTCTAGCGTTACGACGAGATGCCCCTTAGGACCCTCGCCGGGTTGCCGACGACAATGGTGAAGGGTGGCACATCCTGTGGATCACGAATTAGAGTTAAAGCTAGTTTGAGAGGGTCAAGGGGCCTCACCTTGGTGACGATGGCGCCGGCGCCTACAGTGCTGCCCTTTCCGATGGTACGGCCGGGAAGAATGATGGCACCTCCGCCTATCCAGCAGTCTTGTTCGATGGTGATGCTACGCCCCAGCTGCGGACCCTTGCTGCCCATGCGCCTTTTCGGGTCAATAGGCAAAGCGGCCGTGTACATGTTGACATTGGGCCCGATATGGCAGTTGTCCCCAATTGACACCTCGCAAGTGTCGATGACGGTGCAGTTGCGTCCAATAACGACATTCTGGCCAATGGATATATTGTATCCATAATCGCAGACGAAAGGAGCCTCCACCACCACGCTGTCGCCGACGCGCCCCATATTGGTCACAGGCGAAGCCATGGTCGGGGAGATCTGGATCGGATCCCGTGGCTGCAGAATCTCCCGGAAGAGTCGAGCTCGTTCAGTCGGTGAAACGCCATTGTTTGGGTTCGTCGAGTTATTGAACCGCCAACAGGCCGCGCTACAGCGTTCGCGCTCGAGAACCAACTCCTTATCGAAGGGGTAGTAGTGCCTGCCAGACAACATCTCCTCCTTCTGGGTCCTCGGTCTATTGGCAGCAAACTGCGTGTGGGACAGGGCAAGCTGTGCTGCGGCTTGGACATTGCTCGTGGGCGCTTGAGGGGTCGGACTGTTTGACCTCGTAGGATGCAATATGGTAATTTGAGGCAGTGTCTTCCCGGGATGAGGTGTCTCTGGCTCGGCCCTCCCCCTTTCATGCAGAGGTGCTGCACGATGGTAGTCCTTCCTCTCGGAGAAGCCAGACTGTTGCGGCGGGCCCTGCGCGCTGACAGGTGTCGGGAAGACGTTGGCGGGTGTGTACGGCAGGGCAGAGAGCTTATGCTCTGGGCTAGCGACCGAGGCGCTGGGAATGGTCGAGGCGGTCGGCCGGTCGTCGTCCGTCACCAAAGGCCGTCCTTGGGGCGGATCTATCCGCAGCGGCTGGCCCCGAGTATACGGAGGCAGAGGGTCGCGCCTCGGCGGAGCGACGGGCTGAGCAGCATATGGATTCTGCTGTGGCATGCCATAAGCGCCTGGCGGCACGTAACTTGGATCTTTGGACTCGAGGGGTATGGCAGAGGCTTTGTTGTCCGGCTTTTGCCATCCCGTGCCGCGCTGCGGTGGATAGCCCTGGCAAAGAAAACCGCCGCGGATGCAGTTGATGCCTGTCTCATGTTAGATTGTCATTCTTTTGTTGAAAGGAAGGATGAGCGATCACTCACACTCAGGCTTCTGCTCGTCGCACTTCTTTTTCCTCTTCCGGCAGGTCAAGCAGCCCGTCTTCGTGCGATTGCTGAAGTTGCGCTTGCGCTTCTTGGGATCCGACTGTAGCACTGGATCTCGAGAGCCTCCCGGGGTGTAAGGCCCATACATGCCCATCCCGCGTTCATCGCCGTCGGGGCTCGTCGCTCCGTAGTCGCTGTGCGTCTCCCCTTGTCCCGCTCTCCTGAGGGCGTCCAGTTGCTCCTCACTCTGTCCCTGCGTAGAAGAAGCGGAGTACTGCTGGTCATAGTAGCTCCTTTCCGCGCGGCTTTCTCTCCCATACCAAGAGTCGCCATGATCCCGCCCTGTGTCCTCGCCATACCTGTGCTCTCGATCCCGCTGAGGCGTGTCGTATGGGTCTCGAGGTTCTGGGGGATGCGCCTGAGTGGCAGTGTCTGGCGTTCGCTCTTGCGTCTGCGGTCCCCTCTCCCTCCGTTGCTCGGCCGAATCAGATCGCTTTCTTTTGTGTGATGTCTCGGCATCAGGGTGCTGGGCCGACTGGAAGAGTGGCGGTTGCCTGTCTGTGCCAGGACCAGCCCAGCTATCCCTCTGACCGGACGAACTCTCCCCAGGGGTCGAGTTGGAGTCCGCTCGTGACGGCTGTCCAGTGGGCCGCTCGTCCGATGCGGTCTTTTCCAACTCGAGGCCTGGCGGATTCGGCGCTTCTGAGGATTTCGGCGATCCGCCGTTGAGCGCAGTGAAGCTGGACATGATCACGAGCAAGTTTAGCAATCGGAAGCCTGGGTTATTGTGAGCGACTCGCGGAAATTGACGATTGCGTCACACAAAGGAGCAATCGTGGGGTTCTGAAGCTCGAGGTGATGCCAAGCAAGCAAGCCCAGAGCCGTCAGTGCATTCGTTTGTTGGTGCTGCAATGACCAGGGTGCGGTTGCCCGCAGCGTTTGCTGATGTCGATGAATCAATCAGCGGGAGGTGAGATGAAAGTCAGGGTGTCAATCAATGCCCCGATCAAGGGAGTCGGGCCGAGGTCAGCCAGTTCGTTGAAGGGATTCGATCTCTCTGCAACCCCAGCGCGAAATAGACGCCAACAAGCCGCCCTGGGCGAAGCGATGGCGAGGCCGCAATGGATAAGTGCCGGCCTGAGGGACCGTGTTGATCGTCACCGCCAAAGGGCTTAACGATTAGCCAGGCACAGGGCTAGTGGATTGGCGCAAGAAAGAAATCCTATGCGGCGACGGCCGAGGAGGTGGCCTTTTTTTGGAAGGTAGCTTGCGAAGAAACACGGCGTTGAGGCGATGAACTGAACCAGGGCGCAAAGGGAAAGTACCCGGCGAGCCTGCGCGCTGGTAAGGTCGACAGAGAAGTCGCCTAGCTGCTTCGATATGATGGCTTCGCCGAACTGTCCAGTGGGTGCCCACCGCGTGCGCGCGGCAGTGACAGGCCAAGAACTTACTCGCAGTGGTAACGAAGCCGGCCTTGTCTTATCGCCGCAGCGAAGAGCAGGCTGAGAGTTCCCGGAGCCTGAGTCGTGATCTTGGGTGGCGTGATCGCAGGGGCTTGCGCAACTGCTCAAGGCTCAAGCTCACCGGTCGTGACCGAGTGAGATGACCGTGGAGGAGTCGAATCGCTACGAGTCCAGCGCCCTCTTGACTCGGTGCGCCGGCCTTTCCGGTGCAGCGTGGTCGTGAGTTGTGGACAGCACGGTGGTAGAGTGGAAGAATGGTGCTGTCTCGGGCCTCTTCTGCGGATGATCGCTGGGCGCGCTTGAGCTTTTTAACGCGCGATTACGCTGCGTCTGTTGGAGAAAAGGGAGCGAGGGGTCGGGACAACAAGTTGGAGGCGGGGTTGATGTTCGCCGAGCTGTCGAGAGAGGGAAAGACGGGATTGTGAAAGGTTCCACGTTGACAGGCTGCATTCGAGATGTTGTTGACGGCCGTTACCTATCCCCAAGCGCTGCAGGCTATGTGATTTTTCGAGTACCACGATACGTCAGTGATGGGCGTGGCAGACGACACATGCAGGTGTGAGCATGCGTTGATGAGACGTCAGGAGGAGGGAGGGGGAGGAAGAGGATGCGAAAAGAAGGGTGTGAAAAAAGAAGGATGGGAGGACTAGAGAATAATAGGCAAGGTAGGCAGGTAAGGTAGTCTCGAAGCTCCGGCCGGTTGGAAAAGCAGAGGATGGTGAGAGGCAGGTTGGTGTACTTAGTGAGGTAAGGTAGTAAAAGGCAGGCAAGTCGGTATGAAATCAGTGACCTGTATGAGAATGATGAAGGGCCGGCATCAATCTATCGGAACCTACTTCAAGGCACCTAAGGCAAGGTAAGGTACTTAGGAAATACCCAGCAACAGATGCTTTCCAAGGCGGGAGATGTTTGGAGAAAGCAATCTGGACTGCACCTTCTGCCCAAGCAAGGTACTAATGGGAAGGTACAGCACACCTCAGACAAACGAGCGCGAGTGCGACTGCTGCGCTGCGTCTGCAAGTGCTCAGTGCCGCTGCTCGCTGCATCTGCTACGGTACTGATTGATGAGTTGACAAGACCGATCAGAGGTGTGCGCTGTCGGGGTCGGAGCATGGGCGTGCGTCCATCTTGCCCGAGCATGTCTTGTTAGCCTCCGCGTCTTGCGACCTTGGCGGGCCAAACACCAAGGCGCTTCCCCCTTCTGGGCCCCAAACCCCTAACAGCACCCGCCCTTGACCACCCCCTTGTTCCTCACGCACGCCCCCCACCCCCCTCCGCCGTCGACCTGAGTGAGCCCTGAGCTCCGTCCGGGGAGGTGAGCCTGGGAGACGAGGTCGTCTGCTTTACCCTTGTCTCGCCCCGTTCCTGGGTGCTGTCCGCTGACCGCCCACCCGCCGACCCGACCACCCCGCTGCTCGAGAGGCGGTGCCTAAGTACGTAAGGTATGATGGACCTAGATACGAGTACTGAGTACTTAGTTAGGTCCCAGATGAAGGCGCGGGCACCAGTATTGCCGGAGCCAGTGATGCCGGCCGAATCGACCCAAAGCCATCAGGACAGGGAAAGCAATTCGTGCCGCCCCGAAGCGAGTATCACCGTAGCCACGGGACGCACCCTGACCTCCCGCCGTCCCTGAGATGGTTCCGCGCAAAGCACCCAATTGACGTCAAGCTCCGGCGGATCCCCGACACCAATGTCGCCAAGCGAAGGGGGTGGAAGCAGTGAGCCTGCGAGAGGGCGCGACTTGGCGTCCGTCCGGCCCCTCCTCCCACCTGTCCTGCCTCACCGTTCCGCCAGCCCAAACCTCGTCGTATCACAACAGCTCCCCTCTCCTCCCATCGTCGACTTCTCTCTCGCCCTCGATTTCGGGACAACAAGCGCCAGGCCGCCCATGATACCTTCCGGCTCGCACAGGGTCTGCGTCACCCCTTGGGAAGCATTTTGTCCTGGTCATTAGCGCTTGACGGACCAGCGGCTGGGCCACGGCGCTTGTTTGAGTGCCTAGCATCGTATCTTCATCTTCGCCGACTGGAGTCTGCCGCCACCTTTGCTTCGCTGATGCAACAGAAGTATTTTCAAAGCCGGGGGTTGGTGGGCCCAGGAGCCACGGGGCTCCGATGCGAAGCTGTTTCGTGAGCGCGAGGCAGTCGGCAGGAATGGCTGCGGGGATGAGCCAACAAGCAAGGCCTGGGCCTCCTTCCTGTCCGCCTGCCTGTGTTTATCTAAGTACATATGCCGTTGAACAGCGAGTGCTGTTCTCGTTCGTTCCGGGCCCTTTGCGCGACTCAATTCTCCAGCTACGGAAGCTCTGGATGTGAGAGGGACGCGTGTACCCTCGGTGTCTCTGGAGATATTCTGCGCAGCACTTCTCGATGCCCGGAAGTGTTCCTGCGTGAATGTCGTGGGCTGACTGGCGGCTGTTGTAACAAACTGGTCGCTTGTTTGCTGCCCCCCAACAGCGGAGATTCAGCTGCCCGGGCCCACTTGGACTCCTGGCGCGCGGCGATGCGAGCTGTCCCCCCCGGAGATGCGCGAATACATGGCGCCCGAAGCATTCATCGTCTGTTGTCCCAAACGCGCGGGAGCTCACCGAGGTGCGCTAGCATGAGGAAGGGGCATTGTGACTCTCCTGGCCTGTCCTAAGTAAGTACTCGTAAGCACCGTGCCGCAGGGAGACAATGGCCGCCGTCGAAAGGGTCTGAGAACACCATCAGGCCGCGTGTCACGCGGGTAAAGCAGGTAGTACGATGCGCTTGCTAGTCGACGCCCCTGGTGATAAGGACTACCTACCCGTACTTGTACTTACATGACCGTGTGAGATTTGGTAGGCCCTGTTGCTTCAGGTGCGGTGCGACTCTGGGACAACACACAAATGGCATCGTCGGGAAGATGGCAGCGGCACATGTTTCCTTGCCATTGACCAGTCGCACACGAACATTCCCCAGTTGTAAGTACCTCACAAGTCCGACGCACGCTCGGCACACCCCTCCCCTCCCACCTCCACGCGCCCACCCCACATGGGCAGAGCCATGAGGGCAGCTGGACAGCTCAGATTAAGGTAGGCAAAGCATGGCTTGTAGGCAGTGCTTGGTCACGACTCAGAGTAATACTTATTAGGCTTGAAAACGCATGCGGCCGGGCAGCGGCCCTGTCGATGAGGGCTCCGTAGAAGCACCTACGATATAGGAGCACTAATGGTATATCACATGCGAAAACAGGGTCGCGGCTGGCTCTGTCCATCTGGAGACCTTTCTACGCCGCCACTCCAAATCGACAGGAGGCTCGCACTCACTCACTGACTACACTATACGCTTGGTGCCATTACGAACGTCAACGACATATCGCCGACTTTCGGTTGGTTGTGGCTGTTGACGAGCCTGGCGAGGAAAACGATACACCCACCAACCAATGGTGTCTGCGAGGTCTATACTGTACTGCAGCCAGCGGACACCAATGAGCACCGATGCGTGGCGTCGTCGTCAGTCTCTCTGGCGTCTGCCAATGTACTAGATCGCGCCTAGCTGCGACGGTTGATAAGTACTACTAGTGAAACGGCGTCTCCCGCCTCCCTGCCCCGCGATTATTAAGGTGTATGGGCAGCAGTGTCGTCGCCAGTCCCATGTTCAACTGAGCTCAATACCTACGTCAGACAAATGCTATACCTATCCATCAACCAGAGGTGTGTTTGAAACCCAGAAGTGACCTCTATCAACGAGGGGCGACACCTGCTCAACAACATACACGCTGGTCACGACAGCGTGCAGTTGACGCTTGGCTCAATTCGGGCGTGCGCGCGTGCGTGTCGTGCAAAGCTCTGCCGGCATGTTCATGGCGCGAAGTATTTTTAGACGAGACCCTGGATCGACGTGCATTTGTCACGCAGGTTCTCTCTGGCCTACCCCAGGCCTGTTGTGGCCAAATTCCTCATGTTAGGACCTCGGAAGCCCAGCGCATGCCCGGGCCCCTTGTTGGTCGCTGAACTCGGCGAAGCGCTTTGATGTTGGGCAATGCAGGGGGAAAATGAATAAGTACGTTGTACTTGGAGTGATGGCCATTAGACCCAGGTGGCAGGCAAGCGGCAGTGGAGGCTGATGAGAGGACATCCTTAGCAGGGAGGTGTAAGGTACTAGTACTGACAGTCGCCCCTTTTAGCCGCTGTGGCCCGCCGTGACGAGTGCAAGTCCTCGATCGCTCACACCATTGGCCCATCAGCAAGCGAGGGCGAAACAAGTACAGACAGACTTTGAAAGAGACGGGGACGCAAGACGAACCTGTCAACTCACCGCTCGAATCTGCTGGCCTTCACAATTCACAGCATCACCTACGCATTGTAACCCACATGGCAAGCACAAGTACGAGCAAAGCCCTCGTATCGACGAGAAGTGTCGCAATCACAGCCGGGCATCCCAGCCGGCGGCATCAGGCTGCCGAAGGGCTGTAGATCAGGAAGCCCAAAAACCGGTTTCCCAAACCTTAGGGCCCTACCGTATATTCGATGTGACGGTGCGTAGCCTTCAAGGTGCGGTGTGGTGAAGGGCTGATCGGACGCCGGACGGTTTGCTTGTTGACTCTGCCACTCAAGAACCCGGCCAGCGGGAAGCAAGGAATTGGCAGGGTGACCGCAAGACCAAGTTTTCAAGCGGACATCACGGCAAGATGGTAATGAGGCGATGCTCAAGGGGTTGGGTGTGGTTGTGTGTGGACACTTTTCATGTCGCGCCCAGGTGGTTGGTCGGTCAATTGACTCCGATGCGACGCTTGCGATCAACATGTGAAAGTGCCTCGGTATTGGCAGTCGTCGACAGTCGAGGTTGTTGCGTACCAGTACAATTTCTCGTCCGGGGGTTCAGATAAGAGACCCTTGGAGGCCTGCCCCCAGCGCGAACAGGGCAGCTGGAAGTGAGGTAGCGGCGAGTCAACAGCTTCAGATCGAGGGCAATCTGTCATGGCGAAGCAATGTCAGACGAGAATGCTCGCCGGGGAGCTGAGTGGCAAAAGTGCGAGATGTCGAGGAGAGATCCGAAGCAGTTTGGTAGCCAAAGAGACAAAACTTCCGCAACGATTGCCGCAAAAGGGCGGCTGTCCGGGTCCCGCTTGCGCTTGCGAGGCAAGGAGAGGTTCTCGGTTGCTGCTTGGCTCGCCAAGCAAGCCAGGGTCGCTTCAACTTGAAGGCTAGGGCGGGTGCGTGGTTGGTTCCTTGTGTGCTGCGCGGCAAGGGTGTGGTGCTGTCAGTGTACAAATGCGCTTGGGTACAAGTAACAAGTATTAGGTCTCCATGGTCGCCAGAACCGCAGAACGGAGCAGGCGGAGGGTTTCGACGCTCCGCTCCCCAACCTCGCCATCTGACGGTGGATGGACCCCGTGCGCCCCCGACACTACCTTGCCTCTCTGGTAGGTGGTGTTTTACGTCCTTATTACTGAATGACTGGTACTGGGTATTCTATCTCTGACGACAGGAGATGAGGTGGCTTGCTGGTACCCATTGCGACCGGATCAGCCAGATCGAAGATATATGGGCCTCGGCGACGACGACGTTCGAAATACATGGACTTAACAAGCCTTGAGATTAGCTGGAAAGAAGAAATATATAGAGTACCAAAGTACTATGTAAGGTATTAGACATCATGGCCGAGGTTGATGAACGCCTAATTCATACCGGGGGCTTCTGCGGCCATGGGTTTGTAGTGGCCCCGATGTTGCTGTACTTGTTTGGAAGGAAGCTTCCAAGGTTGGGAAGAAAGCGCCATCGCATCGCGGAATAGAACCGTGGGCACCCTTTCAGCTGCCCCCTGTTGCCGTTCAACCCATCCACTGCCACCCGACGTGTTTCGGGGAGGAACAAGCCACTAACGAGTTAGCGCGGCGTTCCTGGATGACAAGCGCGCTGCGGGCACGTTGATCATCCTGTGTGCTTACTCAGCCAGCCCCAAGCGCAACCCGCGGACTTATCATCTCGGTACCTCGATTTGTGCCGCAGCACTGTATCGTGAGACAGGAAAGTGGTTGGATGGAAGTAATTATGGCTCATCTCCCCGGCACCAACGCGTGCCGCTCAAGCCACTTTCGGAAATCTGAACGATCAGACTGATAGTCGAAGGCACGTGAGCATTCACTCCACAGACAGCCACCTGCCCTCCTGACTGGTTTCTGGTGTTCATGGGCCGCCTACAACTCGAGCCGATAAGAGATTGACTCGCAGCTCGAATTTTGACATGGCCCTCGGGCTTCGGGGGCATTCTGACACGTCCTGTGACTTGCATGTCCGAGTCCTAGACACCTGCCAGCGCAGCGGACTAGCGACCAGCGCCTGGTCCAATCATACCTCGGGCCCGACTCGGTCTAGGCGCCCATTAAGCGCCTCTCCCAGCACTTGGTATCAAATGCTTCCATTCCCACGAACCTCTTCCCAAACGGTAGGCCTGATGGTGTCGGTTTCAAGCCCATTGAATCGGCGTCCGAGCTCGTGCATGCTCTAATCCTTGTGAACCTGCTGCAGGACATGCCCTGAATATGCTAAATATATCTCCCGTGTGCGGGATGATGGAGCCCCTGAGGATCTTGCCTTGCTTGTTCCTGGCGAGCCGCTCAAGTTATCACGACCACCCCTCGCCCTAATCCATGTCTCGTGCCACTAACGGCCGCGTGCCGCGATGCTTGTTCTTCCACGGCTTCGAGCCTGTGGTAAGGCTGTGGCCAGGCTCTGGCGTTACGCTTGACTTGCTGCGGGCTGTCACGGAGCAACGTCGCTCACCCCATCCGTGCCTGCATCAACGCACTCGTGGGCGCCAAACACCAACTGCCGGCATCTCTCGATGATCCAGGGGGAAGCTGCAAGCTCTTCCTCTTCATCACGTGTCTGTGATTGGGCCCATCTTGTCCGGAGCGTCCGAAGGAGTGACGTTGACCCTGTATAACAACGGTCAGCAGCCGAGTTGCCTCTCGTCACCCTTGCTCAGCATCCCAGTACATGCTCGTGCCTTGCGTCGGCGGCTTGAAGGGACTGTAAGCCAAGGTCGAGCGAGACACCCAGAATCCCCCTTTCCAGGCTCTCGGGTCTCCATTAACCAGATCATGTTGCAATCCCTGAATTCTCACGTTGGTTATTAATAGTCCCCCAACCAGCGTCCAGTTTCGGGCAGCACCGGCGCCATAGTAGGTGCCCCAATGCAGAGCCGCCGACCCGGCGTGCTTGATGAGACGTCCCCCTGGGGCGCCTTTGAAATATCCAGGCTCGAAGCAGTCTGCAACTCCCCATGTCCACTCTCGCCCAACCACCCTGCGAGGTGGAAGCATCTACAATACGACGTCCGTCGAGATATGACGAGCGATACAATGAGCGTCAACCGCCCAGCGAGTCCCTGCTCATAACATGCCGATGCAGCCGTGGAGGATAACACGGGTCAAGGCAACCCTCGAAACATCCCATCCCCTCGGCGCCGAACGTCAAGACTTGCTTCGAGTGAGGAGTGCGCACACAAATGTCAGAGCCCAAAACAGGGAGGGCACTTGAGAGGCTCTCTGAATAGATTCTGTAGGTCAGCGTAAGCCACTTCTCAATTCTGGTGTTCTGATGTGAAGCTTACCCGTTGCGAGTGGGGCAGCCGTGCTATTCGCTACCCTGTTATGGCCCTGCACGACATGCGGTGGCGAGCGATCAAGGCAAGGTCTGCTGCCGTACGGTGATTTGGATTACTATCGTGATAAATCGTGGTCTAACGTCTGTCGACGTCCTCTCCCGCAGCGTCCGGAGCGTCCGCCTGTCAATGGGCGCTACTTTTTCTGCCTCTTAGCGCTCTTGTCACTGACTGTGCTCAAGACGCTCGCGCTGCGCTTGTGCGCACCGCTGCTGCCTGGCCGGAGATCTCTGCCCACATCCTTGTCTGCGTCCTCGGCCGGCTCCTTCATAGTGCTTTCGCCTTCGTCCACGGTGGTGTCTGCATCAGGTACTGCTTCGTCGTCGTTGCCGTCAACTTCTGCGCCGCTGCCGTCTGCGGGCGGGCTTTCTTTTGTTGAACCTCCGGGGTGCAAGGCCACCTGCTTCGCGCGTTCCTTCTCCTGTCGCTCCTCTTTCTTAGCCAGCTCCAGCTTGATTTCCGCGTCGATCTTGTCTGTGACCTTCCGGGCATCAATGAGGCTGTTTATGGCGCCAAGAAGCTGTTCGAACTGGGCGGTGACGGCGGCCGTGGGCATAGCGAGGCGGCCCGGGACGTCAAGCTCGTTTAGCACGTTGGTCATCCGAATCTGCTGTTGACCCGACTTGGAGGTGAACAGCTTGTTGATACGCTCATATCGGAACGTGGGACCCGGCGGCAGGCGGTCATGATAAGTAACGCCGTAGACATACTTCTCAGCCTCGGACAATTTGCGACGTTCGTGCGATTGTCCACCCTTCTTGCCACCGCCGGTGCCGGGGCCGGCGCTGCTCTTGTCAGCCGCAGTCGGAGTTTGGGCAACGCTACCAATCGAGTCTCTGTGGCCGGGCGGTGCGGCGGCGATACTGTCGCGTCTGGTGCTGGCGCTGACGTCCGTGCCCGCCGTCTGCTGGCCCGCCTGAGAGGGGCTAACGCCGTCGGCACCCATAAGCGACTTGCGTTTCTTGTTTTTGTCGGCGGCCATCAGATTTTGCAGTAACGTCTGCAGGCCATTGCTCGACTTGAAAGAGTTGATATCCTGGTCGGTGTGGGGGTAGTCAAGCCTGTTGTACAGCTCGCGCCGCTCCTCGTTGAAGGCGGCGCTGCGGGCCATGATGCGTTTGATCTCGACGAGCAAGGACTCCTCTTCATTGGCCTCCTCCTTGGTACGCGAGAGCGCGCTCACGGCGAAGTCCTTGCGGAGCTTTTCTTGGTTCGGGTTGAAGTTGGCCATAATCTCGTGGAGCGCGTACTCCTCTTTTGTCATATATTGAATCGGGGTCTGAAGTGCCATCATCTTGGCGGCAATATCGTAATAACGCTTCTTCAGGGCTTCCAAGGTGCGCGGCTTCGGAACAGGGATGATGGCCTTACTCTCGTCCCCATCGGCCGAAGCCTCGCCGTTGATGGCTTCTGGTGCGTAGTCGTAGCGGTCCCAGATGATGGGCCATCGCAAGTCGAAGTCTTGGACTAGAGTCATCAGATAGTCCGTCTCTGCCTTGTCCCAGTCGTCGTTGGTCAAGTTCTTATTGTACTGTTCGTCGTTATACTGTGGTACCTGCACGTGGATGTCGAACTTGGCGAAGGCAGAATCCTCGAGGGCAGGTGGTACGTCATCTGATGCAGTCCCAGCTTCCTCCTGTGGCGGTATTGACGCTTCACCACCCGGGGCCGTCGTGATCACCGCCTCCTTCTTCCTCCAGTGCCGTAGGATGAGGCCACCGCCATCCTGTCGCGATGTATTCTGGAAGGGCCGCAACTCCCATTTCTGAGCTGGCTTTCTGCTTGCAAAGCGACGTTTCTTGAATACGGAGGTATCGGGAACAATTGCGATCGGGTTGTCTCCGCCGAGGTTCTGTACCTCCCGTGCCAAACCCTTGAGGTTTGGTCGAGAGGCCGATGTCTTGAGCTTCTTCGCTGGTCGCGGACCGGAGTGCGCGTCCAGATTGAGGACCTCCCGTAGGTCCGAGGACGTCATGATATCGGTCGTTTAATTGTCGTCGGTCGACGGCTATGCCGGGTTTGAATCGAAGTTGCGTGGCTCGCAAGGAATGCGTGAGTGTCCCATACAGCTTGCCGATGGTCCTATATCTTTCTCAACCGAAGGTTTTCGATCAGAACTTTCGGATGGTCGGTACTCGATGGAAGCATGCGACGGCGTTAGTTCGTTGCGTAGAGGATGATGTACTTGTACGCTCAAAAAGTTCAAGACGCGCTGTTGAAAGTGAAGTCACCAGTGAAGCCGAATTCCATGAGATCCACACGTGATGTGGACCCACTCACTAGCCGCCCCCTGTCGCGCCCCTTGGTCCATGCCCCCCTCCCCGTGAATTTTCGATGGACGTGGCAGCTTCGAGCTGGGACCTGGGACCTGGCTCAAGTTGGCCAAACCCGAAGCGGGCCACCTCACTATCTCGACGGACAGCTAGTACACACCAGCAACTCCCTCTGTCGGCGGTCAAAACACGAGCCACAAGAGGCAGCATCCTCGCCATCGACAACGCGAGACTTGATTGAAACGTTCTTCCTCTTTTCAAGCCTCAATTCTTTCCGGCTTACGTCCAACATGAGGGCCTTCCTCCCGCTCCTGTCCCTCAGCGCTGTCGCGCAGGCGCTCTACTTCTACATCGATGGCTCGACGCCGAAGTGCTTCTTCGAGGAGCTGCCCAAGGACACTCTTGTTGTCGGCCACTACACCGCAGAGGAGTGGGACGACAGGCTGAACAACTGGGCCAAACACGACGGCCTCAGCATCTACATCACCGTCGATGTGCGTCCCTTGTCCCTTGAGCCATCTCCTCGCACCTCCCAACTCCTCTGCCGCGGTCGATGCCCAATAACAACAGGAGACACAGCTGCTGACCATTGAGCCGCGCACAGGAACTCTTCGACAATGACCACCGCGTTGTCGCTCAGCGCGGAGGCGCCTCGGGGAAATTCACCTTCTCCGCCGCCGACGCCGGTGACCACATGCTCTGCTTCATTCCATCTTCCACCTCTGGCCGCTCCGGCTGGCTCTCTCAGCACTCCGCCAACGGCGGCATCCGCCTCACCCTCGACCTCGCCATCGGCGACTCTTCTCAGATCGAGTCCTCAGACAAAGACAAGCTCCAGGATATTGCCACCCGTGTCAAGGACCTGAATGCCAGGCTGCAGGACATTCGCCGCGAACAAGTTTTCCAAAGAGTGCGTTTCTCACTCCCAATGTTCTGAGGCCTTGATCCATGTCAATCAGGACATGCCTGGCGACGAATTGGAATTAGCACTGACAACCCAAAATAGGAACGTGAGGCCGAGTTCCGCGACCAATCCGAAGCCACAAATGCCCGTGTCGTCCGCTGGATGATCATCCAGCTCACCGTTCTTGCCGGCACCTGCGCCTGGCAGCTGTCTCACCTGCGGTCGTTCTTCATCAAGCAGAAGCTCACGTAGGGAGGTGCAGGACGCGGCGAAATGGCACGTATCGACGAAGAAAGGCGGCGAGATGGACAGCGTCGATCTAGAAACGAGGGGTATACATTAAACGCCACCCATGCTGAGCTGGAACATGACTCTAGCAAAGGACATTTGTTTTCGGGCAGAGGGCACACGCTAGTGGCAGTGATTGTGTCGGACGCTCTCGCTTCAGAATTGAAATGGTCAAGAAATTGGTAAACACCTACTCGGGCCTTCGCTTCTTCGTGACCCAGGCTCATCGGACAGCCGCGTCGCTATTGTAGCGGATAGGCCCAGATTGCAGACGCATAGTACGTAGTCTCCAAGGCTCATGGTATATGGAGGACGGGTGTGTTTCGGGAATCGATCGTGTTCAGTCCAGTGACATTCATTCGCTCAGATACTCCCAAGATGGTCTTGAGCCTACAATACGAGAGTTTGTTGCAAACCTCGATTCGCTTCGTGAAGGACTGCCACTTTAATGATCATTTTTTGCTCGACTGTCCACCTTGCCGCATAATCGCCGCCGCCCACTGCGAGGCCCTAACTATCTGCCAGTTTGGCAGCACCCGGAGCGTTTGAAGGTGGTCACAGAGTAATTAGCTACGATCCCTAGCTCGTGCTTTGGATGTAGTGTGTATATTGTTGTCCCTTATTAGTCGCTCCAACACCGATAGGATGCTAAATAACCCCATGAACGCCATGTTGTGGTCGGCCATGCCGATGAGAAGAAAGCTCGCATCACAAGTTCGAGCCAGAAGCGTGTCTAGAATTCTGCTCGTCGCAGACACACAGGCTACAACACTAACCTATTCGAGAGGGTAGTCAGTTTCTCGCACCAAGCAAACCCTTTGAATCTTGATAGTCACTTACCGCAGCAGAGGACCTTCATGAACTTCTGGAAGCCCGTGGGTTGAGGCTCCTGCGGGCGTGCATTAGGCTGATTCGCCGGGCTCTGCTGGGGCACTGCCTGCGGCAGGTTCCTGTTGCTGTTCTGGAACTGAGCTTGCGTGGATGCCGCCGGTGTCGCCGCGTCGGCGCGGAGACCCCCGGCTCCGCTGCTCCTCTGGGCGCCCAAAGCGCCGGGCGCGTTTGGTCGACCTTTGTTCATCTGTTTGATCGGCGACGGAGGCGGGGGTTGCGCGGCGTTTAAACGGCTGACCGTCAAATTGTGTGCTTGGTTTTGAGGCGTGCTGGTACCTTGGCGGTTGCTGCCGTGCAGCTCCATCGCCGAGGGACCAGGTCGGACATTTGGGTCGTGCAGCATGTTGTGAGTCCTCGACCCATCCCAGCCCTTCCCCGAACCCTGCTTGACCTTGATCCAGTCGTATTCCCCATCTTCGACCTCTCCCGTATTCTTCAGTGCCGTAGTGAAAAGCTCCCTCAGGTAGTCGTAATCAGGGGTGTCCTCGAAACCCAGGTTGCGGACGTAGGTCAGGTACTTGCTGAACTCTTCCGGGAATCCTTCGCAAAGATCGCGAACCTGTGTGGTCTGTTTCTTCTCGCCGATCTTCTCGTATTTCTGCTTGTTGGTTGCCGCCTTGAGGCCCTGCCACGGTAGACCGCCTCGCAGGAAGTACATAAAAACATGTCCAAGAGCCTCGAGATCGTCGCGCCGGGATTGCTCACGACCCAGATGAGTGTTGATACTCATGTATCTTGCGGTTCCCGACAAAGACTTCCTTTCTCGGTAGGGGATGTGCTGCTTCGTCTTGGGGTCGCGATATTGCTTCGCCATGCCGAAATCCACTACAAGGATGATCTTGTCGGCTTTGGTTCCCGGACGACCAATCAGGAAGTTGTCAGGTTTGATGTCGCGGTAGATGAGGTTCTTTTCGTGGATAGTTTGGACCCTCGAAAGCTGGGACATATTAGCATTAGCAGGCCTCGTAAGGATGGTCGGTTCCACGAACCATCTGCTTGGCAACCATGACTACAGTCTTGATGCTGAACCTGCGACCGCAGTGGTCGAAGAGGTCTTCGAGCGAGGGACCGAGCAAATCGATTACGAGGATGTTGTGGAGACCCTCCTGGCCGAAGTAGTAAACATTGGGGATACCAGCTGAGGATCACGAGGTGTCAGTCGACGGGCTAGAGGGCACGGAGGGCGCGGGAGGCTTACGGCAACCGACGAGGATCTTGTACGTTCGGTACTCATCTCGCAGCTGGGGCGCGTCGCTTTTGCGAGGTTCCTGTGATCAGTCCGATATTAGCAAAATGCTGGCGATTGGCCAAACGGCTATAAATCAAAAAAGCGCCGACTCACGAATTTGATGGCAACTTGCTGGTTGTTCAGGAGATTCGTCCCCTCGAAGATAACGCCAAATGATCCCTCTCCGATCTTCTTCCCCACTCGATAGTGTACACCCACGACATTGCTGCTTGAAGAGGCCATGGCGACTGACGCAGGAGGTGTCAAGCTGGAGCAATAGTCGACGGGAATACCAGGCAAGGAAATGCCGCCAGGCTGTAGCGGACAATGGAGTCGCCCGCCTAAACGATCTTCGAGATCGCGACGAAAAGATACAGTATCTGCGAGCGGTGAAACGGGAGCTGTCAGTTATTGATTCTACTGATGACTGATTTTTCTGCATTCTACAAGGCGAATGAAGTGAACAGGCCGTGGCGTGCAGTCGGCGAGGCGAAGCAGTTGCCCGACCGTGGCGGAAGGTGGCTTAGAGGAGCACATCCCGGTTCGATGGGAGGGACCCAGCCCGAGTCGTACTTGCAGCCTCGTCGTTCTGTCGTCCAGAGGCCGAGAGACCGAGGGAGGCGACGATGGCTCGTCAGTCCAATGGGAGAGGCGGAACGTACCTGCTCAATTGAGGAGTCGTGGCGAGGAGAAAAGAAGGCTGCCTGTCGTGCGTGGAGAGGTTGTGTCGGGTATCGTCACCGACAGTTGGGCGGCCTGGTGGAAAAGGAGGAAGGAAAAGCGCCGACCGAGACACGCGTGGAGAGAGGCCCCAACTCGACGGACGAACTGTAGTGCCTAAGAGAGGCGACCACAAGAGTTCGAGGAAGGCGAGCGACGAGAGCGAGAAGGCGCCGACGAGCGACAAAAAGGGCCACGGGGGAAATGTGGAGGAGGAGGAAGGGGAGAATTGCACGGGGATGGGCTGGGTTGGAGGGCGAGCGAGTCAAGGTGAAAGGAGGGAGACAGACTGCACGGGGGCGGGAAGAAGAGCGCGTGCCTGAGGCTCCCGTCCCGGCCCCGGGACGTGCAGCTCTCGGGAGGCAGGTTGGTGCTTGCTGGTAAGGTCACTGAAGTCCGATGCTGCCAGCTGGCTCCCGGTCTGGTTCAGGGGCCCCTTGGCGCTGGAAGCACGCCGGGCCCGCACCTCCTCCTTTCGCCTAAGTCAGGCTCAATGTCCGCTAGCCAAATTAGACTCGATGGGCATGCCTCAGTGCCCCCGTCCACTGGACAGCTCCAGGGCTGGGGCCAGAGAATGAAGTCGGAGGACCTGAGCCAGCTGCAGCCTGCAGGGCAGGTCTCGTCGGGCAAGGCGAGTTGCCAGGTGCCTGCCCGCGCTGCTTCCGCCAGCCCGCCCGACGATAGGCCTGCTCCGAGCCCGGCTCGCGTCAACCGACGGGATGGCCTGGAACACCCTGTCCTCGTTGCCCCGGTACTTCATTCCAACCGCAATCTCGCACTAGTAACACAAGTACCTTCTCAAGGGTCCCTAGCTCGCGAGATACCTACCTCACCTTTCACGACTTCCACAGCTGCTACTTTGGGAAAAGCCCTCACTTGCCATCTCGCCATCACGGTCATGTCTTCCCAATTTGCAGTCGCGCGATCGAGCTGTTCCCCGCGAGGTATGTCAGGGAACCAGTGCTGATCTAAGGTGGATAACCAAGGTAAGGTAAGCATAAGTATAACTTGGCTGTTAGATACCGTGACACAAATGGTCTGGACACCAAGCCGGCCGATCGAGGTGCAAACCCATGCCGATCGCCACCTCCGAGGGACACCGACGAGGCACAGATATCTACCAGTCAGCTACCACGCTGCGTCTTGCACTTGCCTGTTCGTATTTTAGAAACCCGTACCCAGCATTTAACGAATGCAAGTTAATTCGAATTTCCGACTCAGACATGCACGCAAAATAGCTCTTGACTCGTATCACAACGGCGCGCCCGCGCTAGAACAAGCAACGACCAAAAGAACCACCAAAACGGCCTAGGCTTCATTCTTTGCACTGGCCCTTTCCAAATCCTCCACCACCCGTGGACCCTCACACGCCCGGTCAGGAGATGGACATATGTAAGTGCCTAGCACCCTACCAACAAAACCTGTGCTTGCACTGGAGCCAAGCATTGTGTCGGGAGTCAAAAGGCGTAACAAGGGGCATGGGAAATCAAAAGGGGGAATTCCCACCCCTAGGTAAGGCGTGTCTACGCGCGGGGCCGACAGTCCACCTCAGGTTTGTAGGGACTACTTGCTCTACCTACCTACCTAAGCTCAGAGCAAGAATCCCTCGCCGCATGAGCGATGTATCAGTCACCCCAATTTTGTGCCCGTGCTGTCGTGTATCCATCTGTAAAACCCGGCGGCCTGTTGTACCGTCGATGTTTGAACAATCAAACACCCTTGCCGCAGCATTGTGAAATGTAGAACTGAGCAGCATACCTCGAGGCAGCTGAGTACCCTCATATAGTACACTAGAGCAGCAGGAAACGCCAACATGATCAGGCCGCCCTGTCCGCCATCCTCCCGGGAAATAACGTGCTGTCGGTAGCACTCAGCCAAATTTAGTCTATCGGCTTCCGTCTCATCTTAGTCCTCCTCGATGTGTACCGTTGACCACGCCGTTCATTTTCTTCGTGGGAGTGGGCTCGCCATTTTCGTGTGCGCCGTTAGCCTCCGCGCCTGCTCTGGTCTCATCGTCCACGACACGCCTGATGATGGCCTCAGCGTCTTCAGACGCTGTGCGTGCCCACTTCTCAAGTCTTGCCTTGTCAATATACTTGCGCAGGACCGTGTCTTCCCACTTCATTGCGGCGACCAGCTTATCCTTGAAGGGCTTGTCCATGTCGTTGAAACGACGGTCCAAGCCGTCGGTATATGCCCCCAGAACGTCACCTGGCCGGACAAGATGAAAAGGCCTGTCCACAGTTTCTACAATTTCGTTAGCGAGGCGTGCAACAAGAGAAAGCCAACATTGTACTCACGCGTCTGGAGGCAAGTCATCAAGACGCCAAACAGCGCCGTCTCCGCAAGCTGTTCACGGACTTCGTCGTCGTCCTTCAACTGCGTGTCGTTGAGTTTGACCCAGTCATCCCGAATATAGCACCTCCTCCAAACGAGACGAGTCGCCGTCTTGTATTCCTCGCCAGTCAAGGCGTGCTCTGCGACTTGTAGTGCGGAATAGAACGGGTCATCAATCTCGGTCGCGGCATCGGGACGGAGCGCAATGAGCGTGAGGAGGTCAATGAGGGTGTGGGCGTCGAGGGCCTCATGCTTAAGAAGCCGACGCAAGCCGTTCTCAAAGATTTGTGTCAGAGCCTTCTGTTGGCGTGGGATGTTGAGGCCATGGCTCTCCATAGCAAGTTCCAGCGCAGCTGCGTCGTCGACGGCCGTTACGACTGCAGGGTACACATGCTTGTATAAGTTGTCCTGAATGCGGATGATCTCAAGTTCGTTGTCGATCTCCTCGAGTTGCTCTTCTTGTCTTCCTTCATCCTTGGTCGTTTGCTTGGCGCGTCCAAAATTGAAAAGACCTGGAGCTGGCTCAGCCTCGCCGGTCTCTGCCATAAGAGCAAGCTTGCCTAGACTGAGCTCGATCTTCTTGTTCCACACTTGCTGTTCGCGACTCATACCGAGATCGAGGAGAGTCTCCGCCGCGTGGTCAATGTCGCTCTCCCCTTGAATATCGTTGATCCACGATATCCGGGCCAGCTCTGGCCTCTGCCTCAAGAATTTAGTCTTGTATCCGTGCCGGTCATGCGCAAAGTCCAACACTGCATGGACGCTGTCGTTGTCCAGTAGAATTTCGTACGCTGGAAAAGCAAAGGCCTCGCCATACTTGTCGAAGAATTTACCGATCTGCTTCTCCTTCTCCGAGGCCTTCTCTTGGATGGCTGTAATATCGGTCTTGGACGCTGTTGTCTCTGTCTCCTTTCTAAGGCTGTGGATTTGCTCAATCAGAGAGACGGCCAGGGCCTTCCAGGAGCGGTGCTTCTCAGCGATTTGGATGCACTCCTCCCACTTATCTAGACGTAGGAGGGCCAAGACCTTATCGTTGCGGTCTGTGTCGTAGAGTTTAGAGCAGTGCTCGGCCCACTGCTCGGTCTTCTGGTCCTGCTGCACCGAAGCCCAACGGGATTGCTCAAGCAGCGACACAAGGTAGCTGTCCGTGAGAGGACCAACATTGGCGACAATCTTGCTGATGAGCTGAGCGTCGGGCTGCTGGCCCTTGCCCTTGGAGGCTGGGTAGTATTGCTCGAGCCATTGGTGACAAAGCTCCAGCAACCGCTTAAGGTTGTTGCAGATGAAGTTGCATCCTGTCCACGGCTCCGGTAGCTCCTCGTACCCAGCGCGGAGAATACCGTGATCGAGACTCTCGTTTTGCAGGCCGTAGAAGGCCAGCTTGTCTCTTCGGAACTCCACGGCCGTTTGTAAAGCCGTCAGGTTGACCTTGACAGCCTCGTGAATCATGCGCGTGATTCCAGCATCATTGAGGACACGGTCCTTATACATATACTTGATCACCTCGTACGCCCAGGCAACGAAGATTTCAAGCTTATCAACGTCGTGAATGAACCAGTGGCGAACCCTGTCAACCTCGCCGATGGCGCGATTGGGTACCTTCTTTTCGTTTTGATGGATGAACTCGACAATCTCCGCGACAAGGTCCTTCTTGCTGTCACTGGCTCTCTCACTCGTGAAAGTTTCGTGGCGCTTCCACAGTAGCGTTGCAACCATCATCTTCTCGGCGTGGTACAGCAACGCCCATCTGGTTCGACGGTCGAGTTGGACGTTGAGCGACTTGAGATGAAACATGAGCTTTTCCAGAGCGAGGCATCGCAGTCGAAGATTTTCCTCGAGTGACGCGGGGACAGTAGAGATATGTGGCGTCGAGCAGCTCAGGATCTCTTGGCTGACCTGGAGGGCTGCCTCAGACATCTCCTTATCCGTGAACTGCACACCGCGGCGACCATCAAAATTCAGCGGCGTATCTTGCTTGTCACCGAAGAAGACGGCCTGGTCCAACTGGCTCTTTGCATCAACTTTGGGCGGCTTGTCACTAGCAAACCTATCGATGTCGGTCGTTGTCAGGCGGAGGACGCCGGTTCCACGAATCATTAGTACCGCAGCAGGGTTCTTCGTCTTGTGCTTGTGGTTCCTGGTCTCGTCGTGTGAGCTTGCTGTAGTTGGTTCTTCGAAACCTGAGCCCACAATCTCGGCGATGTGATTGTCAGTAAGGCTCAGTACGTCCTCGTACGTGGGAGGCAGAATGTGATTATCCTCCTGTAGTTGAGACTCAGGCGATTCGGGAGGACACCCAATCGAGGCAACCACTACGGATTTGTCGAATATGGCAAAAGCGACAAGTCCAGGTCGAGGTAAGTAGACACGGGGTCGAATTGACTGGGCTGGGTTCACGGGTGTCCAGCGGGTTCTGTAGGACGTCAAGGGACGGACCATGCCGATGCGAGTAGACGAGGACGAGAGAATAACTTCTACTAGGGAGTAGTGGGATTCCTTCTTCTTCGAGAGGCTGACGAGAAGCAGTAGATGTTGAAGACTGGGGTCGTCAGAGGCCAGAGCATCGCTCAATCGGCTTAGCCCTTGGTACTTGGGCTCCATGCCTTTGGGAATGTAGGTCAAGTCGATAACTTCAAAGGAGTCTGGACCGTATTCAGCAGTCGTGGGGTCGATGTCCTGGATCGCGGCATATATATCCTCCCTGACTTCTGCCTCTGCGATCGTGTCGTGGTGTCCCCCGCGATGGATCTTCCAGGCATGCAACTTGCCCTTCAGAGTAGCTGCAACAACATTGCGCTCACCGACACGTTGGCCATGCTCTGCACGGACAGCGGCAATGTCGCCGCGACTGGCCACATGAGACAGCGCATGGCGAATGCTTCCAAACAAGCCCCCGGCGGTCGAGCCCAGGCCTGTACGAAGGATCTGAACCGAGATCATTGGTCGACCATGGCCGTCGCGGACGCCCATGTAGGCTAGTCTGCCACTACTGAAAGCCAGAATGAAGCCTGCGGACTCGGCATTGGTGATTTGGACGACGCGTTCACCAGAGAACATGCCAGAAACGGAGCCCTCGACTCCATGACGCTGCTGTCGCATGAAGTCCAGGGTTGCGGCGCTCGAAATGGATTCCCAGTATGTGACCTTGCCGCTGACAGGCATGACGATGACAAGGCCAGGCTCAGATGAAGAGGCTGATGGTGACACGAGGCAGCCGAGGGGCAACGGCTCTGTAGCATGTTTCGAGGGATACGGCAAGGTGAATGTGAAAGTCTCGGGAGATTGCGAGGGCGCTGTATACGGCCAAACGATCGCGTGAGTGTGGGTGAGGCTCAAAGCGTAGCCGTTGGGGAAGATATCGCCCTGCTGTTGTAGGGGTGCGTCTGATCGAATCCGATCGGGGAGGGCAGGGAGCTTGTGCACGGTGTAGGCGTGGTTCGTAGTCTGTCAGGTAAACATCAGTACATCGACACGCCATTGACGCAGACAGCATTGAAGCTGAGGTGGAAGATTCTTACCAGGAGAATGCTGCCATCGCCCTTGGTCGCCCGATCGGCTGCCTTGGGCTTCTTGGCGCGGACGCTGAGCTCCTTTCTCGGTGGCGCCTGAGTCGGGTTCTCGACGCTGTATCCATCGAGTCGAGCCTCGAAGTTTGCGACCTTGCCGTCCTGCTTGACCTCATACGTCTCTGGCGCGGCGTCTGGGTTGACGAAAGTCTGCTCGGTCAAAGGCAAGCGTTGGCGCTTAGCCTTGGGAGGCTGTACGAGACTGTCGGTGCTCTGTGGGCGTTGTCTTCTGCGACTGCGCGTCGCGGTGGCCGGTCCCCCTTCGTGTGTCGATGGCGAAAACATTTTGCTATATGGCGATGAAGGAAATATGGTGCAGGGTGAAGAGGCTCGGCGGTCGGGCGTCAAGGTGATGAAGGAATGCGATGGGCTGGTGCCTGAGGAGCGATGGTGCTATGGAAGGTGTAATTCACCGGTATCGCCTGGGAGTGGCTGCCTCAGAGGAGCATGGCGGACGATGGGAGAAGGATTTGGCAATGGTCGAAGATGCGACGACGGTATTCGTGAACTGGGGTTCGGAGAGAAACAATAAAAGGCCGTGAGAGGATGAGAGGTGTCGCAAGGGTGGCCGAATTGCAAAATGCTGCGTGACGAAGCATCACTGGATGTGTTGGGCTTCCTCCAAAAAAACAACCATGGTTACTGGAGCCGCCAAGCTTAGACCAACACGGGCCCCACGCTAACCACTTCACCCTGCAGGAACCTTCCAGGTTCAAGTTCAGTTCCCGTCCGCCTCACTCACCGCGCTGAAAGAGTGACCTTCACCTTGTTCACCGCAACGCCTATACATAGCGTGATGCACCGACTGCTCCTTCAACGAGCAACACGCCCAGTCGCCTCTCCTGCACAACTAACCAAGTATCTCCGAAGCGACACTCAAGCGCTGGTAGCAAGCTGTATTGCCACTTCGACCGAAATGCCTGGCGGCTATTACAGGGCGTTGCTGGGTCTGGCTGTGTTTTGATAGACCTGATCCTGCCCATGTCAACCCACTTAGGTATCTAGATTTACTACAGACTCGGCGAGAAACAACAAGAAGTGCTCTCTCGCCTCTCGTGATCTGCACTTGAGTTTGTTTAGAGCTCTCCAGCATCACAACCAGCCATGATTGGTAGTCCACCACTGGGCATTTGCATGTGGGTCACTGTATGAGCGCCCTTAGGTACCTAGTCGACAACGTCACTCCTGGTTGCTGGTATCGAGCAGTTCCGAATCACCTGCTCCATCTCGGGCGCTTCAAATTCGAACCACCAATCTGGCCCGTGTACCACTTATTCGGTCAAGAGATGCTGGTATAGAGTGTCTTTACGGTCCATGTTCATGACTGACACCGGTCCGGTACAGCCAGTCTTGCGAGCAGTAGCGGACGAACACTCTCCTGATCTACATCATATCCCCTGAGAGTGTTCTCGAGACCCATCTACATTTATCTGCGCTGAACCCACTGGGAAGCTGTAACATGGCTTCTCGACTCACTAGAGCTCATCGTTACTCGACTTCGGTCACTATCACCGACCCATTGGTCAAATATCGGTCTCTCGTGGCTTCTGGCAAATACTCTCCAGACCCTTCTCAACACCGCCTGGCCAAACACTTACAAAAGATATACGTGCGCCTGAAAGACTATACACCATCTATCGAGTATAGCCAGAGGCTCAAGCAAGTAGCTGACATCACCACCAAGCCCGAAGATGACGGGCCTATGCTGGCTGTGAAGAATCACCCGATATGGAGAAACCCCATGTTCAAAAGTTTCTTTACAGTACCAGAGGGAGATCAAAGACTCGCACTCGTACGGATTCTGACGAGCCACGAAGCGGCTCTTGAAATCGACTCGCCCAAGGGTTTGTTTCTTTCCGGGGAAGTTGGTACCGGAAAGAGCATGCTCATCGATATTTTATCCGAGGGCCTACCAACACACCGCAAACGAAGGTGGCACTTCAACACATTCATGCTATACGCCTTCTCTCAGCTGGAAAAATTTCGACGATCACGTCCGGAGCTATCGGGGGCCGAGCAAGAATACTCTATTCTGTGGCTGGCCAAGAAGCTGGTCGAAGAGTCGCCGATTTTATTCCTCGACGAGTTTCAACTCCCGGACCGCGCCGCCAGTAAAATTCTCAGCCACTTGTTCATTGCATTCTTCCAACTAGGCGGCGTCCTGGTGGCGTCTTCTAACCGCGTGCCGGAGGAGCTTCAGAAGGCCATCGGCGTCGAGTATGCGGCACCGGCTACAGGCGGCATCATCAGAAATTTGTTCGGTAGGCCGAAGTCTGCTCGACGTGGTGAGCTGTTTGGATCTACGAGCGACTTTGCTGCGTTCCTGGAGGTTCTCAAGGCCAGGTGTGACTTTTGGCAAATGGACGGTGCGACGGACTGGCGACGCCGCGACGTAAGCATTGACTCATCATCAGTATCTTCCCCGGAAACAGCGGGAGACTTCACTGTCTCCGGCCTGGGGATCGCGGTGAAGACGCAGGATGGCACCAAGTATCAGAGGCCGCGCAAATACTTCCTCTCAACTGACGAGGAGAGCGCCTGGCGCGAGACCTGGGCGCACCCGGAGTCAACTTCATGGCAGCCAGGAAGTCTGGTGGTCTATGGGAGGTCCATATCCGTTCCCCTGCAAAGAAACGGGCACGTCTACTGGGAATTTGAAAAGCTTGTCGAGGCCTTTGGCCCGGCAGACTATGTCACTATGGCATCCAACTATCACACGTTCATCATTGACGACATACCAATCCTGACCACACTCAAGAAGAATGAGGCGCGTCGCTTTATTACCCTTCTCGACGCTCTGTACGAGGCGAAATGCAAGCTCATCGTCCGCGCTGCTGCGGGACCCGATGAGCTCTTCTTTCCGGAAACCAGGAAGGCCGCCGGCGCTGATGCCGACGGTCAAGTCGTCAACGCGGACGCCATTCATTCCGAGACCTTTGCCGAAGCATATCAAGACAGCTCATCTCCGTTCCGCCCTAACATATCTTTTTACGACACGGACGCAGCCACAGCAAAGTATAACCCGGACCAGGACTCGGACTTTGTCCTCGAAGACTCCAAAACGAAGGCCGAGGCGCAGAGGAGGAAGCTCGATTTTGGAAACACGAGTGCCTTCACCGGCGAGGACGAGAGGTTCGCGTACAAGCGCGCCTCGAGCCGCCTGTGGGAGATGTGTAGCGAGCAATGGCATGCCAGGACTGGAGATTGGTGGCGACCTCTGCCCGCGGAGGCACGGCACTGGGAGGCAGGCGCCGTGTCAACACCATTGCGGATCCGAATCGATGGCAGCAGTAAGAGAGAGACGGACATCGAAATGGGCCAGTCTATCGAGCTTGATGAGCATGCTGGATTGTCCAAGTGGCGGCTGGATGCCCTGCGAAAGATGGAGGGACGTTAGAGGGAGGGAAGGAAGAGAGTTTCCAGGGTGGAAGAAGCTATGGATAGAAGGCGCTAATCATGAAGAACTCCGGGGAATCTGCCTTTTACAATATAGACTAACCCAAACGCCGTTGTGATGAACCCACACGATACTATGCCCGCCTCACAGGTTCGTTACGCCTGGCGTCCAGTTCTCCCCGATACGGCGGATTTCCGCATCGAACTTCTTGCTCGTTATCTTCTTCCCCTGCTTGCCCAAAACCTCGTCCGGTTCGAAGAAGGGGTTCTGTGTCAGGCGCACGTAGGCAGTCTGCACGGCGCGGAAGACGATCTTGAGCTCGGCCTCGCGCAGCCCGTAGCCGCCGGCAGCACCCGAATAGGACTTTCGATCGGAGAACACAGTACCGTCGACACTGCGCCCGCGCATATCTACGACAGCGACAACCTTGACGCCCGTGTTGGTCTCGAAGCCGTAGGCGGCGAGGCGCTCATCGACCGCGTGGAGGAGTCCGACATCGCCCGAAAGACCAGTCCCGGAGCCGGCTGATTGGCGGGCTCGGAGCTCGAAGACGTCGAGTGTCGAAGATAGAAGTAAGGAGAACTGGAGAGGCGAGCGCAGGGGCGTAAAAGTATTGGTTTGCGGGTTGTACGAGGGGAAGACGGAGATGTGGAGGGGGTTGTTCTGTGGCCAGCGTCAGCGAGCTCCTCGACTCTCGGGAGGGCAGCTTCTTTACATTACGACCGATAATGCCTATACAGGCTATGGAGGGGATTGCCGTCGCCATTGTGAGTGTGGCCGGCCCGCCGTCGGAAGTATGATGGTTGATGCTGGCGCAGGGTGGCGGGATCCAATAACCCAGAGCTGTCGCAGCTCCAAGGTTGGAAGGTAAGGTAAGTACCTAAGCAGGCACTCAGGGACGGACCCACCTCGACTTCCATGAGTGTGCTTGGCCGCAACACTCTGCCTCAGAGCACCAGACCGCGATGGCACAATTCAACGCCCTCTAAACTGTGACAGCAATTCTGCTCGGGTGAGGCCAGTGACGAGTAGTGTGCCTTGTGTTTTCACCATTGCCATAAGATTTGTACGTCACGGAAGCCTTGGGCAGTTCCACTCTGCTGATTCTCCCCAATGTCCGCATTACCTGGAAGACGCCCTCAGTCCAGATCCTCCGCATTCAGTCTTTCCGTGTCCTCGAGTCCTCTCAGGACCTCATCGATCTCACTCGGGTCCGTGATGGCCCAGACACCGCCGCCTTTGACCATGTCCTGGCCTCTCATGCCCACCTCCTTGCCCACAAGATTCCTCCCAACCTTGCCAGGTCCAATGCCGACCCATCTCCTGACCTTCTCTTCCTGGTCTAAATATTTGATGCTATCCCACCACCTTACAGTCTCCAGGCACTGCCTCGATAGCAGATCCTTCAAGTCATCCTTGCTCCCAAAGGGCCGTGCGCTCACGTTGCTCACGCAGGGCAGCCGCCCCGGGAATGTCACAATATCCTCCCCTTCGCGGCCCTTGACCCTGCTCTTCCCGTTGAGCATCTTCTGCATGACTGCCACGGCCGGCTTCATGATGGGGCTGTGGAATGGGCTGTCACTACTCAGCCGTACCGCGCGAGGGTCGTGCCCCAGGAACTGCCTCACGTGCGCCACGAGCGTCTTGATGCGCCCCAGGTCCCCGCTCAGCACGATCTGATTCTTGCTATTCACGTTGGCGATGAGCACCTGCTCGACGGGCGGCCTGTCCATGCGGCTGTCGGCCTTGTCGGTCCCCGGATGCACGAAGCTCTGAATAGCCCCGATCAGCTGCTCCAGATACTCGGGCTCCGTCACGATGGCCACCATTCCGTATTCCCCGCCGTACTCCTCTCTTGCGCGGCGGGTGGCCTCGGCCATGGCCTCGGCGCGCTTGCGCACTAGATACAGGCTATCCTCGAACTCGAAGTGCCCGCTGGCGACGAGCGCGGCGAACTCGCCTAGAGAGTGGCCAAGCGTGACGTCGACGCGGCTGGAGACGTCGAAGCCGAACTCGCGCTCGAGGATGCGGAGGATGAGGATCGAAGTGGCCATGATGGCGGGCTGGGAGTTTGGGGTCTGCGTAAGGAGTTTGCTAGGGCCATCGCGGATGACGTCGGAGAGCCTGAAGCCCATGTAATGATCGATCTCCTCGATGATGGGCTTCGCTGTCGAGGGGAAGGCCTCAAGCCAAGGGGTAAGCATGCCAACTCGCTGGACGCCTTGGCCTGTGTTGTGTCTGGTTAGCACGTGTACGGCAAAGGGGCATGGTATGGCATCGATGCGCATACCTGGGAAGAAGAGGGCCGTCCGCGGTCGGTTACCCTGTGTTGATACCTGCCGGCGTAAGCCAGGAAGGCATTTGTATGTTATAGCTGAGGGAGCAGCATCAAGTGGCAGGCGTGTCGCAAATCCACGACCGGCGATGTGAGCTGCGGCGGCTTTCATGGCGATGTGGCAGCCAACGGCGCGCCTCCAGTCTAGGGGATCTCTTTCATGGAAGGGGATTCTCGACGGTAATCTGCGGAGGTATTGAGGGAGACGGCCTTTGGCAGGACAGTAGGGGCGGTCTCAACCTGTAAGTCCAGGTTGTGTTAGGACGTGTGTTAAGATGGCTGTCCACAGGCAGTGGGGGTTTGCTTTCGCCCGAGGCCAAGCGCTGCCGTCGTTATGACACTGCCAGCTGTTTGAGGGGCGTGCTGGAGAACCCCAACCGAGACCCGAGGCCAACACCCCGGCCCAGTGGGCATAAGGGAACCTTGGAACCCTGAAGTACCTACACCCCTAGTACCTTACTAAGTAGGTAGTACCTTATAAGACCTACGTAAGTACTTATGTGGAGACCCCGCATCTCAACCCGGGACACTGGAGCTCCTCAGCTTCCAGTCCCGCTGCGTTGGATATCCCCGTCCTCGTTAGTACTCGCTAGTAGCCTCCCATCGATCGTCGATGCCTGGGCATCCTGGTTGCCTGCACGGCCGGCTGCTCTGTCAACTCAGCATCCCATTTGCAGGGCCTGACTTCAACAACAACGACTACTTCGACTTGAATGCAAGATCCGCCCTTTAACATAGAGGCTATACGGATTAAGAATGGAGAACTGCTAGCTGCCATGTGTAGCTATGCACGCAGCCATATCTCACCCTTTAGACACTGTGGTGAGGCGATGTGCTTGAAGCTTGAGCAAGCAACTCAAGCGCTGGGGATGATCTACATCGTGACTAGCAAGGTGACATACCAGGTTAAGAATCTGCCGGGCAGTAAACTTGTCGCTAACATTGCGAATGTTGATGCAATCATGCCAACCCGTGTCTGGTCCGTCACCCTCTCGGATTCTTCAACACCGTATTTCTAGCCCGCCCTTGCTCACCGTCAAATATTTCACCCCCTTGTACGGTTTCACGCTCTCCCCGAGCCCCTTGCTCTTTCTGGGATCAATTGCTATGCTCTCCACCTTGATGCCGCTTGGTAACCAGCCCTTGACTGCAAAGCTTACCGATGCCGATGTGGGCATCAAGATCCTGTTTTGGGCAATCCTCTTCGCGTCCTTGTCCGAGTCACCTCCCTCGGAGTCAGTCTTGTTCTTGACTTCTGATACTGTGCCCTGATACGGCTCATTGTACGAAAAGTCCGTACCAAAACCGAACCCTGTGGGGTCAAGATCCTGCTCATCAGTTTCTGGGAGCTGGCCGACGACTGTGCACCGCAATCCGAAGTATGCCATGCCGGATGAGATCTCTTTCGTGGGAATGTGCCACTGGAGAACCTTCTCCCCTGGGTTATAGCTGGCATCTCCCTTGCTGGGCCTCACTTCCGACAGATTCCTTACATCTGCCGGAAGCGGAACGTTGATGACCAACTCCTCCATCAGGGGGGCACCAGGCGTTCCTGAGTGAGCACCGCCGCCGAAGCCTCTCGCCGCGCCACTACCCCCGCGACCATGCTGTCCGCCCGATGAGCCGCCACTGGGGGACAGCATCAACTTGTTGACGTTTACCCGAACCTCAAAGTCAGCCCCGTTCGATCCGAGTCCGGTCTTCATCTCAATGTTCACTGGGAGTTTCAAGCTGCTGGAGCTCAGCTTGCCACCTTGACCACTCGTCAATGGGAGCAGATCCACTTCATAGCCCGCGAGGATGAACCTGCCGTCGGGCGGCACAAAGCTTAACTCCCCTGGTCTCTCTCTCCACCGTGATAATCGCACACAAGGATGAAAAACTGGCAGCTCCATGATACCCCCAAGGTTGTGCTTGCCGGAGGGGCTGGTAAGACTAAGAAGGACGTCGGGAACCCCTGACACCTTGCACGTGAAAACTATCGAGCCATTCGCAAAGGCCGCCAAAGGCCGGCCAGACGGTGCCAGTGTCACAGTCAAGGTTTCGATGATGTCGGCGTAGAGCTCGTTCGAGGTATGTCTGACGTTGGCTCGCCGCCATGGGAGTGCAGATGTGTTCGAGGGAAGAAGAGAGGGCGAGCTTGAGTTCGAGAAGCTGGTAGCCAGGTTTCCCGGTTTCCTGCGCAATTTATGTCAACACAGGCCCGTGAGCAATTTGTATCGAAGAAAACTAACCCGGGTAGGTTGATACTGCCAAGCAGCTTCCCCATCCAGCCCTCCACCTCCACAATGTCTCGTAGTGCATTGGGCTCGGTGGTATTTATCGTACCCGCGTCACACATCTCCGTCAGAAGCTGAGCAACGACTTCATACTGATTCTCGATTTTGTGCGCAATCAGGGGAGCGCCCAGGAACTCTTCAAAAGCATCGATGATGCGGTGTATGAACTCGAGAGCGAGAAGGGGTTCGATCTCGGAGGTAGAAGTTGTTATGAAGAGGAGATTTGCATGATTGAGACTGAAAACAAGAGTAGGAGGACTTGTGTTTGGGAGATAGATCAGGTTCGGTCGTGGTGCCGGATGCTCCAGATAGAGAGGCAGGAGATGTTGCGCAGAGAGCGGTCGTTGGGAGTACGTGTGGGATAGAACGGCGTGGCTGTTACTGGTTAGTTGGTTCGTTCATGTGACGGGGAGACGGTGACTTACTTGTGCTCATCAAAGATGTGCAAGGCCTCAATCACACCGCTCATCGTAGGCCAGAGGATTGTCGAGCGCTTTGGACGACTCGCGGGTGTGAGTTGTGTATGGTGGGGGTGGTTTGAGCTTCAGGAACTGACGCCGCTTCTCCAGCGACGATGGCCCAGCTGTCTGGGCGGGCTGATGATGACATTAAATGTTAGTGCATGGCAAGTCGGACGCGGGCCAATGGCGACCCCTGCCAATCCATCCGTACAGAGCGGGACCTGAGCCTTGAAGTCGGCAGTCGGAGCTTAGCAGCTGCGACTGGGCGTCCCGAACTTCTTTCGCGACTGTTCTCTGCAGCTCGTCGACATCGCAAAACACCAGATCAGCACTCGTAGCAGTTGCAATGGCCGGAGACAAGCTTCCCTCTGTGGGCAGCCTCGATAAGCCTGAGGACTTGCAAGGCCTATTGCGGGCGGACCGTGGCGACGATTGCACTTCGTGTCGCCTCGTCGGTATGTAATCACGGACCGTCCAGGTCTTGAGGGGTGCTATGCTGACTCGGCAACAACAGGAGGCGGCGCTTTCCTCGCCCTCGCGGGCTACAATTACTTCTCTGGCAACAATCATCTCGAACAGCAGCGGGCGGCTATCCTGAAGAGCAAGTCCATGTTCGGCATGGGCAGCCGCAAGTTCGGTGTGGCCAGCATCTCCATCGGTCTGGCCTACCTCGGAATCTGGAGATTATTCCGATGATCGAGCACTACGTCCAGATGATCGCATCTTCTTGGCTCAACACTGAAAAAGAAAACCAAGAGGAGAAGAATTTCTCGGGAGGTCAGCAGACTTCACATACGGACCGGTGCCGCGTCATTCAAATAGACAGTGCCAGGTGGTTGAAATGCGCCCGGCCGGCGGACCTCGATTATTGGGAAACCGCTGGATGTATTTTGAACGTTCTGCTGTACCGTGGAGGATGACATACCTATTGAGAGAAGCTGAGTATGCAGCTCAGACGCCAAGAGATCTACAGATGCCTACTTGGAAGGTGTTGACGCCGAAGGACTTGGCCTAGCGAATTTGCTGAAATGGCGAAGGCGCAATGTAAACAACTGTACAATATAAAGACCAACGAATTTTTACTATGCAGGAGTTTCCTCTTTATTGTTATTATTTGGTGTCTTAGCTCGTATGTCGGTGATGTTAATTGGGTTGATCTCCCGTTCAAGGGTGTCAAGGTCCGGCACATTGCAGTGGGTTCGGTCAGCGGTCGGTGAGCCCGAAAATCTTCACTCTAACAACGACTACTTCCTCCACATCTGTGAACTTCAGTCTTCAGACAACAACACCACACCGCGCCCGAAGAGCGTCAATCCCGTCATTTATTTGATTTATTGTTTCCACGGGCTTGTGTCTGGACTTGAGTGCAGCTAAGATATCGCCCGAGTCTCCAGAAACTGCCCTTACCCATCATGCCCATCACAATCCTCGCCCCGAGAGCTGTGAGGCAACATGCCCGGCGGACACGAGATCCTCTGCACGGATCGGACAGCGACTCTGACGAAGGTGGAGTTGACCTGGACGGTGATGTTTCCATGTCGAGGCCATCGAAGCGCGCACGAAACGCCGCGAGCCACGAAGTCGTCACACCCGGCGAGATCATCACGGACGACCCCCAATGGATGAGGTATACTATCCCCCGGGCCCATGCCGGGCCCAGGCGCACGGCGATTTTGGCAGCAGGAGCCCAGCTGACTCCATCGTAGAGGCCACGGCACATACGTCAGCAACGAAGACGGAGCCATCGTCTCATCCGTCGCAGGCACCGTCACCCGTACCAACAAGCTGCTGTCTGTCCGCCCACTCCGGGCTCGCTACACCCCAGAGATTGGGGATCTTGTTGTTGGTCGCATTGTCGAGGTCCAGCCCAAGCGCTGGCGCGTTGACGTCGGCGCCTCGCAGCTCGCCACCCTCCAGATCTCCGCCATCAACCTTCCAGGCGGCATCCTCCGCAAGCGCACTGACACGGATGAGCTTCAGATTCGCTCATTCTTTGCCGAGGGCGACCTTCTCGTTGCGGAAATCCAGTCTCTTCACGAGCAGGGCGGCGCGAGTCTGCACACCCGCTCCCTGCGATACGGCAAACTACGCAATGGCGTCTTCTGCGCCGTCAGCGGCATCGGCGGCGGTGGCGGCGGCATAGTTCGCGCGAAGAGGCAAAGTTGGACTATGGAAACTTCCAACGGCGGCGGCGTCGTGGAGATCACCCTGGGCGTGAACGGGTACATCTGGATCAGCAAGCACGTCGAGGGCGAGGCGCAGGAGTCTGTGGGTCTGAACCGTATGGAGGAGAGTGTCAGCGCGAACGTATACTCGAGTCAGAACGACGCCATCGAACCCCAGACGATGCGCGAGCTTGCCAGGATACGGAGCGTTGTCATGGCTCTAGTGCAGTTTGGCCTCAAGGTTGACGAGGAGATGGTCACCAACGGCTACCGCGTGGCCGTGGAGATAGGCCACGAGACCGCTGACGATGACATCTACTTGGGTGGTGAAAAGGGGCGAAGACTGGCAGCTGCTCTAATTGTGAATGATGAAGAGTAGGACCGCGATATCCAGATCTTCGAGTCTCACTGGCTCCGCGTCGGTGGCTGGACACACAGAGAAATGGAATGTTGATATGAGAGGCTCTTGAATGGTTTGCTGAAGCCTTGAGTAAATCACGCTATGCAAAGATTTTAAAGCCAGAATAGTTGACCGCCCCCATCCCATGTCCCGGTATAGGCCTCGCTCCTCCCATGGTCTGGGAAGCCTAAGCGGCAATCAAGTCTGCGCCAGCAAAGTACCCCTTGTTCTCAATGACGCCCCGGTCCCTGACGAATGCCGTATATTTGACCACCCACTCGGGTACCAGTTCCCCCTCGAGTCCTCCGCGTCCCTGAGGAGCGTCGGCGAGGACGCCGGCGCCCTGCGACCCTTGGCCGAGCAACTCCCTGAGTGTGCCCTTGGGGAGAATATCCGTGCAGTCGGTATGAACGAGCAACTCAATACCCTCGGACTTGGCAAGTTTGACAAGCGGTGGCGGCACGCTACAGCAGTCTTTGATGTTGATCTGGTCAACTGCTGGCCGTACGCTTACCCTCTGCAAGAAACTGGATAACTTCTCTGTGCCAAATTCGGAGATGCCTAGGGCGCCAACAATCCCGCGCTTCTGAAGTTTCTCAAGAATCGCCCACGTTGCTGCCTCTGTTTCGATATTGCCCTGCGAAGCATTGCGTTTGTCGGCCTCGTATTCGCAGTCACCCTCGAAGGACATACCCGGAAAACTAGCGATCAGCAGGTCGATGCGCTCAACGCCGAGTTCTCTCCGAACAAGGGCTAATGCCTCTTCGATATAGCGTGCGCGGTCGGCAACGGGCGCAGAGGGCAAAAAGAAGAGTTTGACGGTGATGTCGTAATTGGCGGCTTCCTCCGCAAGTCCAGCCAAAGACCATTCCACACGAGGCACGTAAAGTGTATTGTTCTCTTCAACCGTCCAGGCGTCGAGGGCCGACGGGGAGTCCGCGTGAGGATTTACTCCGTTGCCATTCGAGGCTGCGTGGCCATTGCCATTTGGCAGGAAGGTATGTTCGGCTGCGTAATCCTGCTGGGCAGCAATGAAGTTACTTCTCAGAGAGTTGGTGAGCTCGAGGTTGGATCTGTAGGCACCCGGTTTGCGAATGATTGAGGGGCCGCCGGAAACAATGTTTCTGTAGGAGGAGGCCAATTAGATGTGGTTTGCTGTGCGCCCTCGGCGTACGAAGAGAATAAAAAAAGAGAACCGATACTCGACATGCGACAGACTGGGGCGCGTGGACAGACACAGACTCTGTGAATGGATTCCACGCAGAGGGAGAAAAAAATCCACTTACCCAGTGGACAGGATTAGCTTCGTCATGACGGACGCCAGCAGACAGGCGCGGCCAGGCCTGAAGGAGATCAGATGTAAGCGGTGGAATTGCAGATCGCGGTTGTTGCCTGTCTGGCAGCGGATAGACGTCTTTCGGGCAAGGGATTGCGCAATACCCCCAAAGCTCGAATGGGACTCGGGATGAAATGGGGAAGGAAACAGGGAATGTGAACAAGAAGTTGGCGGGAGGCCCCGAGGCAAGCGCGCTTTCGAGCTTCGTCAAGTCCGGCGATGGACGGATCGTGCGAGGAGGCTTAATAATGCAGATAGGCAAGGTTGGTAGGGTGAAGAGGTAATGTAAGTCCTACCTGCCCAGCTACCTACTTAGGGTGGTCGTGGAACACGGCAATCCCGAATCGGGGATAAGGAACTTACCCAGTGAAGAGAAGGTGCTGCAGCCACGAACGCCCCGTCAAGGACACAACATGACGAGAAAGACTTCCACAAGCTACCTAAGTTGGGTAACATGCAGCCAGCGAGGTATTTGGCGAGGTGTCTTCGTTTCATTATATTCCATCCGTCGAACGGGGCGCGCGCTATCCGCGCCCGCGCAATCTTGCCTGCCTTCCGGATCATGTTGGACCTTCAAGTAGTCATTGTCACTGTGTTTCCCATCACCATCGTGCGGGGCACGCTCGGGACATGATTCATCCCCGTCCCGCTCGCCAGAGGGCGCCAAATGAAGATGCTCGGGAGTACAACGCTGCTAAAGTCGCTTATGGCGCACCCCGTCACCGCCGCGAGGGCATTGGGGGCTTACTTCTGGCTCGTTCCATTTCCATCCTGGATGGCATCGACGGCAAACGGGCTAGATAGGTCCAGGGCAGCACCTCATCCAGGCATCCGTGGATTGGTCGGGCTTCGGGTTACCCCTCCACCCCCACCTTCCCTCTGGCAGACCCCGCAGCGGCTACGGTGGCAGGCAAGGCAGGTTGGCAGGGCAGAAGGTAGGGTGCCGAGGGCTGCGGCTTGCGAGGGACGGGAAGCCACAGCAGCCCAGGACGCTCTGACCACCTCCAGCTGCAACACATGTATTGATACAGGTACCTAGGGACCTACCTAATTTGTGAGCAGCTGCTGACACAACCGCCCCTCGTCGCCAACCGCAGTTTGATACACGACGAAATTGGCTGGGTCCTGACAAGCATCAACACTCGCCAGCTAGATCCACTGACCAGCAGGACACCTGCGCAAAAACCTTTCCAACTCCACGCGCCCAACCCCAGCCGCAACCTTTTCTCCTCACGCACAGCCTGGTGTTGTGACGTGCAAGCATTGCCATCATGGCCATCCAGTATGCGTCTCTTTCTACTGTCTTGCCCGACACGGACGCCGTAGTCGAGCGGCCAAGAACTCGCCTTGTGGCTAACAGCAACGAATAGATACCTCATTCTTCTGTCCCGCCAGGGTAAAGTGGTATGGTGCCATCCCAGGACGTTGAACATCATGCATGACGTTTTCTGACCAAACCCCAAGCGCCTGGCAAAGTGGTTCACTACACTGTCGCCTAAGGAGAAGGCCAAGATCGTCAAGGACGTCTCTCAACTCGTCCTCGCTCGCCGAACTCGCATGTGCAATTTTCTTGAATACAAGGGTATGCAACTTGTTTCCTACCAAAAGGATGAGTAAATAACCGACGAAACCATTGCCAGACTCAAAGATTGTATACCGAAGATATGCGTCGCTCTTCTTCATCGCCGGGGCCGACTCCGAGGACAACGAGTTGATCACACTCGAGGTTATCCACAGATATGTCGAGCAGATGGACAAGTACTACGGCAACGTATGCGAGCTCGATATCATCTTCTCCTTCACCAAGGCCTACTACATTCTCGACGAGCTCCTGCTGGCAGGTGAGCTGCAGGAGAGTAGCAAGAAGAACGTATTGCGATGCATCTCCCAGCAGGATGCGCTCGAAGACATGGAGGTACGTGTGTTCCGCGGCGCTGTTATAGGTCCTGACGATCTGCCACACACTCTTCCATTTGAATTTTGGTTCACCCATCGTCGGTTACCTGAATTCCCTCGAAACTGACATGATCCCCTTGAAGGTCGAGGACGAGGTGACTCGTATCATGTAATATTATACGACATGTATGCTGCATATGCTCCGATTATGCCGCATCCGACTCGTCGTTCGCCCAAAAGCATCTTGCCCCCGACGGTCGATTCTCCTGCACCTTGCTTGCCCACTGAGAATATGGGTAGCATTGGTTCATGCTACGATTGATTGGCTAACAGCCACGGGCGAGCTGTACAGGAAACGGAAAACGTCCACCAGGCCTTGAAGGAGGCAGGGCTTCTCTAGCATCGACATCACAACGCTCGAGACTCGTCGCAAACAGCCAACAACTCGCAACAAGGGGAGCGAAACGGGTGGCTCGAGGTG
Source organism: Furcasterigmium sp. R96-07A1 (assembly GCA_037042015.1). Taxonomy (NCBI): domain Eukaryota; kingdom Fungi; phylum Ascomycota; class Sordariomycetes; order Glomerellales; family Plectosphaerellaceae; genus Furcasterigmium; species Furcasterigmium sp. R96-07A1. The sequence continues at coordinate 638,871 of JAXQJP010000346.1, forward strand.
ACAACGGCCAACGTGATGGCCGAGATGGAACGGCCCCGTTGAGAATAAATGTGCATAGATCTTGAGGGCGGAAAACCGCCCTCTCTTCCAAGCAAGAGAAAGGACATTGCTGGGTTAGTTGTCGATAGACTGCCAAACCATCTCGCTTTCGACGCGCGGTTCGACCGCGCTAGGTCGGTAGCTGTGTGGCCATGATGAGAGCAGTACATGACACATATCTGTGTGGGCTGATCCTTGCTCATCGTCGCAACAAGCCCAAAACCATACCTACTCCCCAATCGACCCGGTCATTCGAATCATACAATACGATTTCATGATTGAAACACGAGCCTTCACGACTGGCAACATAGTCGTCACGCGTCTTAACTCCACGGCGATGCTGGCCTAGAGCTGCTACGCGTGGCATGATGACGGCGTCTCATTCGCTTGGGGGAGTCCCGTCGCACTGATCTACACCTCAGCTTTCCCAGTTTAGCGTCCCAAACAGTTCCCCGGGCGGCACCCACACGTCCTGTCAGAGGGCCATCCGACTGGCCCACACCACTGTTATCCACACCTGGGGAGGGAGCCCCGCACGTCCGGGCTCGGTGCAGTCGCATCACGCCTGAGGGTGGTGCGCTTTGTCTGCCAGCTCCGTCCAGAAGAGCAGCCGGGCAGGGAACAACTCGCCCGCTCCAAAGTGAAGGGAATCGGGCGGCTCCCGGCTGCCGCGTTGGGGCTTCGGCAACTCTGACCCCCCATCTCCTTTGTCGCGCCAGTCGCCTCTACTAAGTACTTAGGTTATCAGGGCGTGGCGCCGTCTTACTGAACGCGGTGCAGCAGCGGAACCCGAGGACAAGCCTACCAGAGAACAGTACTGCCAACTTTCCGTTATCTCACCTGACCCCCCCGCTCCGTTACTTCTACCTATCTTGCCGAACCAGACAACAATCCTCTCTCTCCTTCCAGTTGCGACAGCCATCGTAACCATCACATCATTGCCGATTTCCATCCTACCAATGTTCATCGGCCAGACTACCTTCTAGGCGCATCGCGTCTAGTTGCTTCCGCAGCCCATCTGATCTTCAGGGTCGAACCACGCATTTCGTCATCCGTCAGCATCCGGACGTACACAACGACCACCTTGTCGCGCATTATAATCAAGCCTCGGAAACACTTTCATTCTTGGCCGTGCGATCAAAGTCATAGCCGCACCTGCCTCACGCCGCGCTTGTTCACTCTGCCTTCCGGACTGCTCCCTGCCCAGTTTGGCCCAGCGCGACCGTCAGAATTCAAGCCCCAAGAAGACCAAATCCCCAGGAAGTCTACCATACAACCGAACTCAAACCCTTCGATATCTTCTTTCGACATCCCGCAGAGGAGTCGCATTGAGATCTAGACGCATCCCATCGCGCACCCGCGCAGGCGAACTTGACAGTTGGCCAAGATACCACCCGGTTTCGCAACCCGTCACCGTCTCCACCTTGACACTATTCACTTCGTCAGACAAACGCCACGATGAAGGTGCGCAACATTCGACCCCCTCTTTTGATGTGCGCGAAATGGCGATGCTAATGCTCTTCTTGTAGTACTTACCGCTTCAGGATTTCGATTCTGTAACAGGCGCGTTGAACTTCAATACGCCCGATTGCAACGTTACGGGCGGCTGCGATCTGTACACTACCAAGTCGACCGGTTCCGACAAAAAGCTCTACAAAACAATCGACAAAGATCTCAACACACAGCATGAGGCGCTCCTGAAACTGGGCGCCAGCTTGTCGCCGCCGAACCGCGAGGCGATGATGGCAACATCTCCCAGCATGCAACTCTTTTCGCACTCGAGCCCCTTTGGTCCATTGTCGGAACTGTCGAGCCGGCGTACCTTTGCGTATTTGATCGCGACGCTCAACGCCAGCCATCAGCATTATGACTTCTCGCACGTTCTACGACCTGGCGATTTCAAGCGAGAAAGGAACCTGCGGAAGGTCATGGGTAATCTTGACTCGATCCTTCAGAACGTACGACCACACCCCGATGCCGAGCCTGGTGACACGGACTCATTGTCTGTCGCAAACCCGATATGGGGCCCCAAGTGCTGGGCCGTCATCAATAAGGAAATGCGACTCAACGAATGCACTATTTTCAGCTACAACCCGGAAACCGATCCCTTTGAGGAGGATGAATCGGCCATTTGGGCAAGCCACTATTTCTTCTTCAACCGGAGCCTCAAGAGAGTCGCGTATCTCTATGTTCGCGTCGTGCCCGTGGTATCCTCCCAGTCGCCGAATTTGCGACCCATGCAGCCAGGTTTGAAGAGGCCTCGAAGTGTCCGCTACGACTCACTGAGTGCCAACAAGCGCACCAAATACTGGCTCGGCGATCGCGACGCTGAACTGGTCGTTCCTTATGATGACGATGAAGAGGACCATAGTGATGGATTCCTCTGGAATCGTGGGGCCGATGGTGACTTGGTGCCGTTCGCGGATGGCGAGTTCCCAGATGACCGTCTATCATACGAAGAGGACGAAGAGGACGATGACGACTCGGATATTCACAACAGTCCTGTCAGGGGCATGAGCGAGGACGTCGTCGCGCACATGGAGATTTGAAGCCAACCCGTCTCAGTCATTTCTTCTCGGCTACCAAACCTTACGTTCCGGTTCTTCTTTCCTTCGGCTCTATACGCCTGTCTTGATTACACTTTGCTTTGAATGTTTCATCGTTACTCGCAATTAGACGATCAACTGGTCAATACGGTTTCTTTCGGTACTGTATTACAACGGCGACAGATGAGGAGTTCGGAGGGGCGAGGCACATGATACCCCTTTCTTTCCGGGCCGGGTGGCGCTGGCTTTGGATGCCGGGAGACTTATCATTCGGACACGAGGTAACAGTTGGTAGGCTAGACCTCGCGAATGGGGCCCTGGATGGGAGGTCACTGTGGCACATCACGGCGGGGGCTTAAGAGCATGGAGTTTGGGAATTTGATGGCCTGGACCAACAGGCTTTGATTGGATTCTTGGGCCTCCCAGCCGGTGGGAGTGGCTAAGCCTAGGATATCTTTTAACTTCGGTTGCAATCTGAAACGTTCTTCATGTTTCAATCTGTCAGTCTTTGCTGTGATCTGTGTACTTCGGTAACATTGGTTTTGCAGCCCAAAGTGGGATTTTATCAGTATCGGGCTAGGTACATGGGAATGTGAACCATGTGATTGTCTCCGCGCCTTAGTCAGCATCCTGAACCTCAAAAACGTCATCCAGACCCCGCACGTCTGGAACCTGGAACTGTTCGCGCCTCGCCAGGCTCCTGCGTGTAGCGGGAGGTCCCCCTGCCCATTGGTACCCCGCCAACCTGCCAACCCCTGATCACGGTTACCTTAGTTTCCCACCAGGAACCCGTTCCTAGCTGGGAGATGAACCGCAAGCTACGACCTTTGTCCAAGCCTACATCAACAGATTCACTTCTGCAACGCAGTTTCAGCCGCCATGTCCTTGAAGATTGAGAAGATCTTGGCCCCCGTGCCCGCTATCAACCCTCTGGGAAGCGATGAGGGTTTGCAGCCCACGCAACTGTCGGTGGACGCCAAAGGGGAGAGGATAACATATGCCGTGAGTGTCCCATATGATACACATCGGGACAAACCTAATTCATGAGCTCTCAGTCCGGCAAGTCCATCTTTGTTCGTTCAATCGACAACCCTTCCATCACCAAACAATACACCGGCCACAAGAACCAGATCACGACGGTTGCCCGCTTCTCCCCTAGTGGCTTTTACATTGCCAGCGGCGACAGAGCTGGTCACGTTCGCGTGTGGGACTCGCTTGAAGCCGAGAACACCAAGGGGGAATACGCCATCATCTCAGGACCGATCAAAGACATCGCCTGGGACGGCGACTCGCAGCGGATCATTGCAGTTGGCAAAGGTAGCCAGCGATTCGGTCACTGCATTACTGCAGACAGCGGAAACTCCGTGGGCGAGATCAGCGGCCACTCAAAGGCGATCAACTCGGTTGCCCTCCGGCAGCAGCGCCCGCTGCGGGCGGCGACTGTCTCCGATGATGGGACTATGTGCTTCTTCCACGGCGCGCCGTTCAAGTTCAACTCGAAGCAGGGAGAGACGCACACCAACTTCATCTATGGCACTGCCTTCTCTCCGGACGGTAACCACCTAGTCACAGTTGGCGCGGACCGCCGTATACAGCTCTATGATGGAAGGACGGGCGAACCGACCGTGAAGATCAGCGACGGAGAACACAAGGGCAGCATTCTGTCGGTGTCTTGGGCCAAGGACAGCCAGAGCTTCGTCACCGCAAGCACGGACGGCACAGTCAAGCTGTGGGGCCTTGAGCCGGGTAATGCCAAACATACCTGGGAGCTGGGCGGCCAGCAGTTCGGCGTAGTCGTTGTCAACGGCAGGTCTGATGGCCTCATTATCAGTATCAACAAGCAGGGAGACCTTCTCTACCTGTATCCCAACAGCACCCAGGCGAGCAAAATAATTCAGGGACACAACAAGAGCATCACCGCTATTAGCTCTTCATCTGACGGTAGAGGCCAGACACTGTTTACAGGCAGCTTCGACGGCCGAGTCTGCAAGTGGGACATTGCTAGCGGCGTGGGCCTTGCCGTGGAGGGCGAGGCGCACTCGAACCAGGTCGTCCAGTTTGCTGGAGATGATGGCCAGACCTACAGTGTTGGATGGGATGATAAGCTGCGGACGATAAATGAGCCTGCGGGTGCTTATTCTGCTGAAGCCATCCCGGTCTCATCTCAGCCTCAGGGTATCGCTGCTTCAGGAGGCCGCGCATTCGTGGCGACCATTGATGGGGTGGATGTCTACGAGTCGGGCAAGCTCATCTCGGAGAACCGTGTCGGTTATACCCCTGGTGCCATCGCTGTCTTCGGCTCGACTGTCGCCACTGGCGCTGGTAACTCGGTCAAGCTATACAGCACGGACTCGCTTGGGAAGCTGAACGAGATCAAATCGTTGGACAGGTCGACACACCCCATCTCTCGCCTCGCGTTTTCTAACGACGGCAAATTCCTGGCCGCTGGCAACGACAACGGCAACATCGACCCCTACGACACAAGCTCATGGGAGGTTGCGGCCAAATGCGCTGATCGGTGGGCCGCCCACAACAGAAACAAAATCACCTCTATTGCCTGGAATGACGCGGCAACACACGTTGCATCTGGATCGCGAGGCGCCGATGTCGTCATCTACAGCCTGGCCCAGCCCGGTCGGAAGGTTAAGGCTGAGAATGCCCATCTGGAGGGCGTCACAGGCGTCGCCTGGGTCGAGGGCGGAAAGCTGGCCAGCGTAGGCTCCGACGCGGCCGTCAAGATCTGGGCCGTGCCGGCGTTGCCTTAGAAGATGGATAGATGTGAATCCTTGTTACATCGCTAGAAGCGACCACAATACGAATCCATGACCATGAAAAGCGAAACCCGCAAGCTCCAAACTCCCACCTTCCTGTCGCCCGGGGTATCATGCAATCCCTAATGAAAACCCAAATCAAGACAAGTTTTATCCTCTCTGGCGCCGAGATTCTTTGAGTGTCCTCCACCGCCTTGCCGCCTTCCGTCTCGGGCGAGATTCCTAATCTAGAGACATCTGCGCAGTCTCTTCCCTTTGCAATTCCGTGCTAGATCTCGAAGGCTCGTCGCGGTTCCGTTGTGGGCTGTGGCGCTCCATCATGGCTCCCGAGACAGACCATATGTCGACCTGCCGTTGCTGCGGGATGGGATGCGGCTTGAAGCGTCGGGCGTTTCTGTCGGCGAGCTTCCCGGCCCTATCCATAGAAGCTATGAGCTCTCCTAGATGGGCCCAGGTCGCGTAGCCTTGGTTCTGGATCTCTTCGGCGAGTTCGGCTTGGTGGTTGTCCTTGAGCGTGGGGTTGGGAACGACGATTAGGGGCGCGCTGACGCGGAGGCAGTCGAGGATCGTACCTGTGCCTAGACATGGGTGGGATTAGACTTGATACAACGGTGGTAACGGTGGTAGCGGTGGGTGTAATAGAGAGACCAGGGCAATAACAGGGGGGAACATACCAGCGTGGGCGATAACAAAACCGTCGACACGATCTGGGGATGAGGCACGGCATTTAACCATTTCCGGGACCAGGTCGTCGGTGAAGTCAAAGGTAGATATTGTAAGACCCATGTGAGAATTAGAGGTGGGAAGAGCATGTCGGATGGTGTTCAGATCTGCACCGCATTGCAGGGTGAGGTGGGTGAAGCTGTTCTGGACAAGGTAGGTGATGAACTTGGGCTCGACTGCTTCCTGTAGGAGCTGGGTGAAGCAAGCTGTGGCGCCGATGGTGACAAGGCAGTGCCTCTGGGGTCGCCCGCCTTGATTCGCAGCTTGCGACATATCAAGAGACGAGATGATGCTTTCGTATGGAGTTCATGTAGGAGTTGAATGTTAGGGCAGTGAAGGAAGCCAGGAGCTTGAGGTTACTTAGGTACCTAGTACAGGCCATGGTGACAGCTCAATTGGCGCTAGTCTAGGTACCTGCCCAGGTAAGGTTCCTTATTATTATGGAAAGCTGGCGCTGCATCTGCGAATACGGCTGGAACCACGTATACGAAGAACGTGGGAAAGAACATTAAGGACTGAAGTAGCCTTAGTGGTCGGAGAAGACATGATATATGTATGAATATATTGTCCCTAAAGACATGGACATCACACTATTGTACCAGGCAGTTGGGGCCAACAAGAACGTGGCTGACATGAGTGGCTCACGTTTGAGCGTGGCTTGTGCGCGCCAAAATTTTTGGAGACGGATTGACGACTGACGGTTTTCGTGACCCGCGTCGAACACCACGAACAACATCGACGACCGCCGATGCTCGAGCGCTCATCATGACTACAGCTAGCAGTGCTCTGAGGCTGAGCCTCCGGACATGCTGGTTCTCTTCAACGTCACGACTGGTGACGGCACCTCGTCACTCTAGGACCACCACTCAACAACGAACCTTCTCAGCCTCACAGCTGGCGTGCGCTCGGTACAACAGCAACGAGGGTCGCGCCGCAAAAGACGGCCCCTATCAGCATCTCGAGGATGCCTTCAAGGACCTGTCACCAGACCAGCTCAAGCAGCTGGAGGGTCTCGTATCCGAGCACGAGGACACAGGCGAGCCGACCACCTTCGCCGAGACGCTGAGGGCGAATGAGGAGGAGCCGGAAGCTCGGCGGATGGCAGATCCGTTCGAAAAGAGACTCAAGAGCTTCCAGAACAGCATGAACACACGTCCCGAACCAATGTCCATGTGGTCGGACGCGACTGACGAGGAAGCCGTGGCCGAGCAGGATGTTGAGGAGTTCAAAGAGGACGATATGACCTCCATGGCGCATGGCAAGCTTGACGAGATCAGAGAATGGCGACACTATGCCCGCATTGCGGCCTGGGAGATGCCTCTGCTGTCGAGTGAGTACTTCCGCCCTCGACCAGCCGATCTGGCCTTCCGCTAACTATCTGCGCAGAGCTGGCCAAGCCCTTCTCGCCACCGGCCGCAAACCAACCGCTCCGCTTCCGCTACACCACCTACATGGGCGAGTTCCACCCGGCCGAGAAGAAAGTCGTCGTCGAATTCTCTCCTGCCGATTTGGGCCTGACACCTGTGCAAACAGACAAGCTCAAGAAGCTGGTCGGGCCCCGTTACAACCCGGACAAAGATGTCATCAAGATGAGCTGCGAGAGCTTCGGACAGCCGGCACAGAACAAGCGTTACCTTTCCGACTTGGTTGACACGTTGGTCGAGCAGGCCAAGGTACGCTGCGCCTTGTTTGGTCTGAAGACGAGAATACATGCTGACTGTAGCGCCATCACAGGATCCCAAGGACACATTCGAGGATGTCCCTCTTGATACGAGACACCATACATCTAAGAGCAAGCCCAGGTTCCCCAAGGAGTGGCGAATGACGCCCGAACGCCAGGCAGAGCTGGAGGGCATTCGTCAGGCTGCCGCGCGGCTTGACGCGGGCAAAGAGTTGGAGGGCAGGCTCGTGTCGGGTCTCAAGAGCATTGACATGCTCCTGAACCCCCCGATTCCGGAGGGCAAGGCTGAGGCCAAAGAACCTGTCGCCGAGTTGGTCGCCGCCACACGTGCGGGCAAGGGCAAGGGCGGCAAGGCCATGCGGCGCTGATGACTTTGCGTATCGCGAGGCAGCGCGCTCTTGGGTGGCCTGTGAGAAGGACGCGCTGTTCCAGCCACAGGCCAAATGATGTACCACATACATACGCTGGGGTCAGAGGCAAGCTCGTGGTCGAAACTGACGGCAACTCTGAACTATTGTACCACCTGATGTACCTATACAGACTCATGTAGAATAGCCATGCTCTAAAACCTGAGGACATGTGGACGTCTGTAGACTGTGTACAAGACTGGCGAATGTCTTCGTCGCCAAATCGCTGAACTGATGTTCCTGCAACATCAGGGGGCAATTTGAGGGTGACGTGCTGCATAACGCTGTTCAGGGACATAACCTGGGGTTGGCCCGTTCCACCTGAAGTGCTTCGGTGCCGAGGCATCCAAGCCGGCATTTGTGTTTTGCCAGATGATGCCGCTTCGAGCACCGGCGCCTTATTTGACGGGGCAGCTGTCCTGCCGCTCATCAGTCTGTGGCAGCCAGAGAATAGATGCCGGCACAGGGCAGCGTCAGCGCTAAGCCCCGTTGGCTGGGCCAAATGTGGCCATGGAGTGCACGTTCACATGTTGCCTCAACATGGCGACATGAGCCAACAATGTCCGGCCCTCCATGACCGGGGTTCATGACCAGTTTGGGAAACGAACTCATCTTCTCCCACGGGGGAGAAACAGTTCTACCCTATTGACTTCCCCGCACAGGCATGAGGCCAGGGTGGTAGGGTGGTGCATGCCTGCGCATACGTAAGGGATTCCTGTTGGCGATGCGTTCCTCCGACGCTCCGGCCCCTGTCTTGCGGCTTTGTCGGAGCTTGGGGGCGCTGCAAGGTCCAACTAGTACTAGTAGTAGGTGTCATCCGAGGCACAGCTTCGCCCGCTTTAGTTGACCCCCCTCCTCGAGCTCTTCTGTTCCCAATACAAAGCAGCTTTACTGGCTCTCTGCTGTGAATCAAACTTGAACTCAACTCGACATCAGAGCGTCCTGAAGCTTGGTACTTGACACCGCTACCTAATTAAGCCTTGCGGGAACGGAAGGGTTCCGCTATATCCATAACTAAGTATCTCTCTTCAGATCTGGATTGGCCCAATCGCCAGACTTGACACAAGAAGACCCGCAGAGTAACTCGAAAGGGACCCGGAGTCCGAATTCACCTTGAGGCCGTTGCTGCGCCGACTTGCGACTTGATCTCATTCTTCCCCCTTAGACCGACGAGAACCTCAGGAAAGGCGACCGAGTTACTCAGAACTCTGCGATTGACCTGCACGCATTTTGGTTCCGATCATCCTGGCTCTGAAATCTCCCTACAGCCCAACACACGACAGCTTCCACTGGACCCAAGTCGCGTGACGTCAAGCATCAAGCATCATGGTCGTCGACTTCAAGATCCCGCCCTTCGAGCCCACGTCGGGCGACGACATCGACTCCACTACTCGTCAGCTGCGTGAGACTTTCCGCAGCGGGAAGACCAAGAACCTGGAATGGCGCCTCGTTCAGCTGCGCAAGCTCTACTGGGCCATCAAGGACCACTATGCCGTTCTCAACGACTCGCTCCGCCTCGACATGCGCAAGTCGCGCCATGAGACCGCTCTCACTGAGTACGACTTCTGCCTCGGCGAGTGCCTGTACATGATCAAGAACCTCGAGAAGTTCGCAAAGGATGAGGCTGTCGCCGACGTGCCTCTGACATTCGCCCTCATGAAGCCGCGCATTCGTAAGGAGCCCCTCGGCATGGCCCTTATCATAGGCGCATACAACTTCCCCTTCATGCTCACCATCTCGCCCCTCATCGGTGCCATTGCCGCCGGCTGCACAGCCGTCATCAAGCCCTCCGAAGGCGCCCCGGCCACCGCCATGGTCGTCAAGAAGATCGTCGAGGCCGGCCTCGACCGCTCTGCTTACGCCGTCGTCAACGGCGCCGTTGACGAGACCAAGCACCTCCTCGACATCAAGTGGGACAAGATCTTCTACACCGGTGGCTCGCAGGTTGGCAAGATTGTCGCCACAAAGGCCGCCGAGACTCTCACCCCCTACTGTCTCGAGCTCGGCGGCAAGAACCCTGCCTTCATCACCCGCAACGCCGACGTCAAGCTCGCCGCTCGCCGCCTAGGCTGGGGAAAGACCATGAACGCCGGCCAGGTCTGCCTCTCCCACAACTACATTCTCGCCGACCGCGCCGTCGTTCCCTCCCTCGTCCAGGCCTTCAAGGAGACCTTCAAACAGTTCTTCCCTTCAGGCGCCAAGAACAGCCCGGACTACTCCCGCATCATCAACATCCGTCACTTCCAGCGCTTGAAGAAGATGCTTGACGGCACCAACGGCCAGATCGTCGTCGGCGGCGAGACCGACGAGGACCAGCTCTACATCGAACCCTCCATCGTCCAGGTATCCACCCCTAACGATATCATCATCCAGGAAGAGTCTTTCGGCCCCATCTTCGGCATCCTGCCGTACGACACCCTTGACGAGGCCATCACCATCGCCAACGAGGTCGACTCTGCGCCCCTGTCCCTCTTCGCCTTCGGAAGCGCTGCCGAAGCTGAAAAGAGTACGTCCTTCCTCTGCTTTCCTCATGATGCTGCTCTCCCCATCTGTTCCCATCGCTGACACCCTTGCAGTCCTTTCCAGCGTCACCTCAGGCGGCGCCACCATCAATGACACATTCACCCATGCCTCTATCCCCGTCGCCCCATTCGGCGGCGTCGGCAACTCCGGCCAGGGTTCCTACCGCGGTCGCGCCTCCTTCGACTGCTTTACTCACCGCCGCTCTCTCGCCACCGTCCCCTCCTGGCTCGACGGCCTCATGCGCGTCCGTTACATGCCCTACTCAGCCAAGGACCTCGCCAACGTCCGCCGCATGGCCCCCGCCCCCGACTTTGACCGCTCCGGCAAGCCCGTCCGTGGCCTCGCCTACTGGTTCCCCTTCCTCTTCGGCTTCGGCGCAAAGTCAGTCAAGGGCCTCCTCCTCCGATGGTTCGTCTTGTTCGTTGCGTATTCGGCGGCTAAGAAGCGTGGTGTTTTCTAGGGGTGGCGATGATGAGATCTTGCGGGCGCAGACGCCACAGGAGCAGCAGCAGCAGAAAGTTGGCGACGGCGAAGATGGCATGTAATTGAGGTCTGTGGCTCTTGCTCTTGTTCCACAGGTGTGCGGGGCCAAGCAGGGAGATGACGGTGGCACAGGTCGGGGAGGTCTACGGCTACTGGTGGGCTCGTGTCACGGGATCAAGTTTGGGCGCTCGCATTTCGGATGAAGGCGGCACACAACGTGAGGTGATGGAGACTACCGGGGGCTTCCTGTTATAGTATATACCAACTGCGTCTTTTGTTCTAACTGAAAGTGGCGGCCATGCATGCTGGGGCCTTCTCCGTACACTTTTTCGCGGTACTTGTGCTGGAGCTGCGAGGTTTGGTCGTGTCGGGATGCTACATACCTTGTTAACTTCACTCAGCAGGGATCGACATCCAGCAAAAGAGCATCCCATCAGAAAAAAAGGAGCAGCCGGTACAAATGTGACTTTTGAAGGTGTGTTGTCGCCCCAAACCCCATGACAAGTGACCACCCTAGACAGATATTCACAATAGCAAAAGAACAAACCCCATAGCTCCACCCCTTGCCATCAGGGGCAGGTCGTTCCGAACGCCAATCTCTCTATCCGCACATGCCCATCCTGCACATATGATGAGCGCTCTGCTCTCAGTCACCAGCGGCTAGACGCTGCTGAACATCTACTTCTTCCTGCCCTTAGCCTTGCCCTTGGCTGACTTGGTTGACGCGACGCTCGATGCCCGCGACGGTGCCGCGGAGGTGTTCTTGCTGGCTCCCTCTGACTTCACGTTGACCAGAGCCTTGTTCTATTACGCTGTCAGCTGCTGTCCTAGTCGACGTCTGCTTCGGGTACTCGCCTTGACACCGTTCTTGGCCTTCTTCTTGGAAGGGGCCATACCGAGGATACTATCCTCATCGTTCTCGTCATCATCCGCATCCCGCTTGATCTTGCCGTTGACGCCGTTGGCCTTGTTAGGCTGCGCGTCTTCGAATTCCTTGACAATGGTTGTCAAAAGGGTTGTGCAACGACGACTGATCTCCACGGGTGTCCTGCTGAGGAAGAACCAGTCGAACTTGAACAACGGTGACTCCTCTATCTCGCTGACAATCTTGTCGTAGACACCCGCGGAGTCGATGCCGTACTTGTTGAGCATGACCAGGAGAAAGCGGTCCTCCTCCTCGGTGTACACCTTCTTGTTCGTAGTTGACACGGAGTAGTTGATCTTGAGCTGATGTAGAGGCACCCTGTACTGAGCCATCTTCCTGCTAAGGAACTTCCGCTGCTGATCGACCTTGCGATGGCGCTCCTCGCCGTCGTCGATAACCTTGAGGTATTTATTGTAGTCCGCGATCTCTGTGTATCGGTCCCAGAAGACCTTGGCGTACTGCTTGACGTCGGCCGTTTCTTTATGATCGATGTCGTTGGCGATACTGACATAGTCGGTGCGACCGTGCCGTGCCGAGGCGTTGACAAATTGCTGGAAGTCCCTACGGCTCCAATCCCCGAATCCTTGATGTGAGAGCTCCTGCTTCTCCTCCAACTCCTCCTCGGTCAGCGGAGTCGCGTTGTCGATTTCCTGCTGATCCAGATCGCGCTCCGCCTCCCTGTCGGAAAGCGTTTCCTCATCGCCGTCCGCGAGAGGGACTTTATAGCCAATCTCCTTACGGTAAAACGCCGTCTCGCGATCCTGCAACTCTCTGAGCCTCGGGGGAAAGAATTGCCAATCATGGACAGGGGTCTGCTTCGGCGCTCTTGGAGCCTTGGGCTTGTTCTCCTTTTCTTTGGGCGGATACATGGTCTGCCTGAAATAGGCGTCCATTGAGTATGACTGCTCCTTTCGCTCACGCTTTGCAGGGTTGATCCAGCTCATACCAATGTCCTTCTTGTTCTTCGCGAAGTCTTCTCCGTTCCAATTGTACGCCGACTCGGAGGTGAAGTTCTGAAGATCATCAATACCAAGCTTCTCATACTTGGCGTTCAGTTTCTTGGTTCGGTCTTCGCCCTGGGCTAAGATTGCGTCGATATCATCGTCGTCGATGTTCGCGCCCTTCGAAGCGATGGCGCCCGCCGCACCCTTGGACTGGAATACATTCTCGGCACCGTGTTGGATCATGGAGAGGAGTTCATCCTTGTTGGCAGCAGCCTTGGCGGCCTGTTGCGCCCTGCCCTGCTGGATGACCAGCTGGTCTAGTCGCAATTTCTGCGCAGCTCGCTCGAGCACCTTTTCCTCAATGGCGTTGTCGGTGACGAACCGGTAGACAACGACTTGCTTGGTCTGGCCAATACGATGGGCACGGTCCATGGCTTGCAAATCGGCCTGCGGGTTCCAGTCGCTGTCGAAGAGCACGACGATGTCAGCTGTTGTGAGATTGATGCCAAGTCCACCGGCACGCGTTGTCAGTAGGAAGATGAACTTCTCCGATCCTGGCTTGTTGTACTCGTCGATGGCGGCGATACGATCCTCATGGGCCGTGCCACCATCGATTCGGCAATACTTGTATTGGCGGAAGACGCAGTAGTCTTCAAGAATGTCCAGCAGACGGCTCATCTGCGAGAAGATGAGGACTCTACTGCCCTGCTTTTGAAACTTGGCGAGGAGCTTGTCGAGGACCACCATCTTGCCAGCATTGTAGACCAAGTGTTCGTCGGTTGTGTAGGGCGGGCCAGGCTCTGCGCCCTCAAAGAGATATGGGTGATTGCAGCATTTGCGAAGCTGCATGACGATGTTGAGGAGTCGGGTCTTCGATTCCCGTTTGCCATTTGCACCGTTCACGGCGTCAATATCCTTCTCCAGAATTTTCTGATACCACTTGATCTGCATCTCAGACATGCCCAGGTAGACGTTGACCTCCTTCTTCGGAAGCAAACTCTTCTCCACGTCACTCTTGACGCGACGCAGCAGGAAAGGTCTCAGCACCCTGTGAAGCTGCTGGACCACCGTGTCTTGATCGCGCCCCTGCCCAGAAAACCACTGGTCGAAAGCCTCAGAGTCGCCAAAGACATCCGGAAGCAAGAAATTGAGCAGCGCCCACAGCTCATGTAGATTGTTTTGAAGGGGTGTTCCGGTGATGAGGAGGCGGTTTCGCGAGTTGAACAGGCGAATGACCTGCGACAAGGAGGACTCCTCGTTTTTGATTCGATGTGCCTCGTCGATGATGATGTATTCCCAAGCAAACTTCTTCAGGTGGGCCTTTTCGCGTAGGATCATTTCGTAACTGGTGATACAGACGTCGAACTTCTCCTCCGCAAGGCGCTCATTAATGAGTTGCTGGCGTTCCTCCTTGGCACCCTGCAGGACGAGAACATTAACCTCGGGTGTCCACCTCGCAAACTCTCTCTTCCAGTTATCGAGCGTCGACTTGGGCACGGTGATCAGATGAGGACCAGTGATCCCCATGATGTGTCGGAGGTAGCCGAGGAAGGAGATTGTCTGGAGGGTTTTGCCAAGGCCCATCTCGTCGGCGAGGATACCTGAAATGCCATTTTCATGTAATGAGATCATCCAGTTGAGACCGGCAACTTGGTAGTCCCTCATCTCGCCTTGGATGAATGGCGGCGACTCTCGGAAGACGGTCTCAGCTGAACCGCCGTGCTTCTCGTCACGAAGCAATTCAGCGTCTTCTTCGGCCTCGGTTCGGCGGCGTCGTTCATTTGTGGCGCCTCCCTGGCGAGCACCTCCTTTTTTGGACTTCGATGCCTCGGCGTTTTGCCTGTCGATCTCGCCCATGATGTCTCTGATCTTGGGGTCAGGGTTGGTTTCGATGAAATGACGGAAAAGATCAGTCAGGCCGAGAAGGTATCGGAATCTTCGAAGCGTGTCTTCCTCCTATTGTCAAATGTGAGTAGCCTTTCCTGGTCATTCGCGTGATAGTCATACCTTGGACTCCCCCAGACGATCATGTTTCTTGCCGAAGATACTGCGGCGCAGCTGATTCGCCTCAGATCGCTTCTTGCGGCCATCTGTGGCAAGATCTCCTGCAACACTGCTTGCCGTGGTGTTCGCGTTTGTGTCCGAGTCGGTGTAGTCGGGTGTCTCATCAACCTCCTGCGAAGACGCACGTTAGTGAGGTCCGGCGCGCGAGAGGCCTGGCGTCGCGAGGGAGGGATTGAAGATGACACGCCCAAGTAGTATCAGTCTTACCGTGGTATCCGCGCGTTGGTTTGCAGGAGCGTCAGACATTGACGCGTCCGTGTCGGCGGCGCTGGGCCGAGCCCTCGAAGTAGGCATCTTGATGTGACGATTCGGTCACTTTACGCGACTTGAACGCGTAGCGATTCAAAGATACCCGAGCCGCCTCGCAGCTCTTTAAACTTGAGAGCTATATGCTGAAGGTAGAAAGCTTGAGTAGACAGATGTGGCCGTTCGATGTTGGCGATTGATGAAGAAGGAGTGCTTGGCTGCCTCGACGGGAATTTTCTGGTTAGACGGGAAGGAAGGTGGGAATCGCGGATGCCGAAGGGAAGGTACAATCTGCGGCAGACGGTACATCGGAGCTTAGTGCGGCTTGGAGATGGCGGGCGGCATACGGTGCTACTGGACTCCAAAACGGAAGTGGCCCGAGCGGTACCGGGTGCCGGAAAAACGTTGAGGCGAAGAGCCACGCTCGGCGGGCGTCACAGGCCAGAAGGCCCCCACTTCCATCGGCCATCCGCACTGTGCTGTCAGGGCCGCCTCATGTGATCAAGACGTGACCCCCCCAATCCCGCCTGCATGAGCCGCCCAGCGTGCTTACACACTGTAGACTTACGGTGCGTCTCACACTGTAATCCGGTCAGAGGGTCCTGTCGTTGACCATCCCGCAGCTCGAGTGATTCAGGTGTCATCCGTCATTCCGACAAGCGTCAAAACACAACACATCCTGAGCGAGTCTGCATCAGACGCACTTCCCCTTGGTTTGCTATTCTTAAAGCGGGAAAATCTGCGACTCAAGGCTCTTCATTGTTAGCGACTGCCGTCTTTCACGATCCTTGACGACCACTGGGCGGATAAGCGACCTGCCCACCTTACCCACTCGCAGCCAGTGACTTCAACCCCACTGCATCCACTCACCCAAATCAAGCCCTTCAGGGTGTTCTAGAAGCGTTTGCCCACCGCTGTACCCTTCACGGCAACGACACGACAGCTGGCGGGAAGACTTCTTCATTAACCGAGACCTGTCGCAACCCTCGATCGAGATACTTCAGCATCGGCAAGCCCTCGAAAATGGACTCCATGCGGAGTCTGAACACCTCGCTCCCGGGCTCGGTCCCCCACAAACAAAACACGCAGCATGACTCTCCTGAGCAACTACTGGATGCTTTCAAGGCAGCTGCCCTCTCGGTGACAAAGCTCTACAAGACCTCGGCTGCCAGCCAAGCCAAAGCCCGTCTCGACGGCTACCAGGACTGCCTTGACGACCTGCTCGGGTTCCTCGACAAGGAGAACATCGGGGTAGATGACGGTGAGGGGTGGAGGATCCGCAAATGGGCGACCGAGCGACTCGACAACAGGGACTCGCCATCCCACACTGCCGAGAGCGAGGATGAGGCAGATAAGGCAGAGACGGCTTCTTCACCGGAACTGAACAGAACAAACAGCAGCACGCATCTGCCTGCCACGAGGCCAAACCAGCTCAGGACCGAATCTGTGCCGCCGCCCTCTCATACCCCTTCGGAGCCGACTCCGATCACGGTGCCGTCGCAAGAGAACTTCACATTCCAATCATCCCATCCATGGCCGCCGCAGCAAGACGCATATATGAACATCGCTAATCTCGATCTATCCGACTCTCGCTCACACGATAACCCCGCTGCCACCACACCTGCTACCACGACCACAAACACCGCCCGGTCGGCAAGATCCAGGCAGCAACGTGCGGCGGGAAGGCAGACCAACCAGCTTGGCCGTGGTGCCGGGGCTAAACGCAAGATCAACTTTGCCGAAATCTTCGACCTCGGCAGCTTGAACGACAAGAACATGTTCGGTGGCGGAGGTGGTGGGAATGGGGGCGGCAAGCGGACGCGTCACGCATGACATCGTCACTGTGTCATTACAATCACCGCCAGACGGACGATAACCGGACGAGACGAGTCACGAAGCGAGTCAAACGAAACACAAGCGTCCCAGCGAACTGGATTTGCAGCATTCTCACGGCGCTTCGCACAGTTGGGACTTGCAAGGGGGGATTCTCTAGGGCGGGGCGTTACAATGGCATAGCATGGGGATCAATGGAGCATAGACGGCACTCTCGCACACTTGACGAGGGTTTGCACTCAGACACGCGGCGTTGGGACGATCCATGGCGACTGCATCGGCGGTGTTGAGGCAACCTATTTCCGGTTCGGGTGCCTATCTTTATTTTTGTTCGCGCCGATGGGTGCGATCCTGAGGGAGAAGATTTGATACGGCGACTGGTTAGGATTTTACTTTGTGTTTTAAGATATCCGAGGTAGTACATTACATACTCGTAAGAGTTTGCCCCAAAATCACTTCTTCAGAAATCTTGCGAATCACGGGAGAGTGTGTCCGCTGCTGGCCAATATTGACGAGAAGGCCTTCTTCACCACGTACGTGAGTGCGATAGGTGAATGGTGGGTTGATGTTTCGAGCTACAGCTAAAAAGCCAACGTGACCCATCCAACCAGCCTGACACCAAGAAACACATTTCTCATCAACATGCTAAAGAACGACGGGGCGGCCGGCTCACGTGTCGTCCCCTCCCAGATCTCGCACTGCTTGTCATCTGCTGGTCATTGCCCTTACATTACAAAAAACCATTTCGTTTCTACCCTGAGGGACTTCCGTCCCGCCCTCTTCCGCACATCTCTTAGAGAGTAGTAGTTTCCACCCAAACGCCGTACAATGCAAGCGAAGAAGAAGAAGGAAAAAGAAGGTGGCTAGCGTTTCTAGAATGGGTTCCCAGGCTAACGCGTCCTCTTTTCGCCGTGTCAGGTTCACATCCGGTTCGCCCTTTCCCGCTCAACCTCGTAGAGGAAGTCGAAGTATCCCTTGTCGAACTGATGAACACGGACGTAGCCGTCTTCTCCGCCGCTTGCGTAACCCTTGCCAGTCGGGTCTGCGGCAACGGTGTTCTTCGGGCAAGGTTAGTCCATGAGCCACAAGCATCATGTCGTGAAGAGGACTACTCACAAGAGGTCCGAAGTGGCCACGGACACGGCCAATCTCCTCCTCGAAGATTTTGTGGTAGAAGCGGGCCTCGAACTTTCCTTGACGGGTCGAGGTCCTAGTAACATCCATGGCTGCCTGACCACCGCCGAGGATGACGAAGTCCTTCTTCGGAGTGATAGTGGCGCTGTTCATAGGGGTATCAGCGACGTAGGTCTTGAGGACCTCGAGGTCCTTGGCGGAGATGAGCTGCAAAGCGGTCAATAAGTTTCAAGCCAAGGATGAAAGGGTGTGAGGGGCGAACCTTGGCGGTCTTGTCCTTGCTTGAGGTGATGAAATACGTCCTGTCCTTGCTCCACTGAAGGTCGGTGACGGGGGTGTCGAGCTCATGTACAGGAGCGTTGTAAAGAAGGTCGCCGGTCTTGGCATCGAACTGCGACACGGAACCGTCTTCGTGTCCGGCGATGATGTACTTGGTCATGTAGCTCCATCCTGCGACAGTGGCCTTGCTCTCGTCGCAGACAATAGTCAAGACCTTCTCATCACTCTGCTCGGCCTCGACGTCCGGGTTGATGTCGACGACGGCGATGTTGCTGAGGTAACCCATACGCTTCTCGGTGACGCCCAGCAGCCTGGTACCATCCTCGTTGAATTCGACACGCTTGACGGCGGTGGGGAACTCCCAGGTCTTGAGGTTCTTTCCAGTCTTGATGTCCCAAAGGCGCATCGTGTTATCGGCGGAGCCGGTGGCGATCATGGTGCTGGTCGGGTCGACGTCGACGGTCCAGATGGCACCAACGTGGCCGTGGTAGGTACCAAGACGCTCGCCATTGTGTGCGAACCATACGCAAATCTGCTGATCCTTGGAGACGGAGAAGATAAGATCGCCTTCGGCGTTGTACCTAAAAGTCGTGGACGTCTTGGTCAGTGGGTGCCCCTCACGGGTTCGAGGGCTGTAATCGGAGGGGCCTACTTGATCTGGGTGAGCGCACGCTCGTGGCCAGCCAGGAGAACGGGCCTCATTGTGACTGTGTGTTGATTTCTGTCGAGCTTTCAGGAGAAATCGGTGGCTTGAGGGAAAGGAGTCGCGGGGAGGTCGGTATATGAAGGTAAGGCGCGATGTCGTCGTGATGCTGAATTTTTGGCCTCGTTGCAATGAGGCCTCAGTCGGTTGTGGGTTTCAGTGGGGCTACAATTTTCCCTCCCCCGCGATGGTTGGGTTCTTGCTGTGAGAAGACACACCGCTTGCCCAAATCGTGTGCTGAGTCATCGCTCCCCGGCCTAAGCCCTGAGAACTATCATGATTCGTGTTGGTTCATAGCCATGTCATTGATCGATGTGAGGCCAGACGGCGTACTGTTTACGACGATTCATTCTTGTTTGTCTTTGTCCGGAGGGGCTTCATTCCTCATATTTTATTTCCGTTTATAATACTCTAGGGCCTCAACAGCCGACCAGTCTGGTACAAGACCCAGGCCCAATTTGACGATCACCGTGCAGTTTGCACGGATTGAAGACAGATTCGCGTCAGAGTCATATGAGCACCTACCTGCTTATCTCTTAGTCTTTTCTAAGCTGTATTGATACTGTACTTGCATCCGGACGAGACACCTGACGAGCACTAGGGCACGAGTCTGGCTCTTGTCAGGTTCCGGTGGACTAGAAGGATACCCGAACTGGATTGATTGTACGACAACTTGATATCAGCAAATCGATACTGGTACGAAAACAACAAGCGCCACGGAGGGCTTATCTTGCGCGTGCAGGTGGCACTAGGCTCGCAATCGCCGGTCGTTCTCAAATCTATTACTTACTGCTCTCTGCTTCGAGGTGCGAGTCACATCGACGAATCCCGAATCCCGAACGAGGCACAGAGTGGTCTGGCTCGAATCGGAGCTTGCACTTGGGGCTTCTTCATCCAGAGCGTCACGCGTTATCGCTTTGGCAGGGAGAGATAGGGCTCCATGTTGGTGCAGCACAGGTTAGGTCCCTTCGCCCGTGGACCCTGGCAGCGGCGCCTTGGGGCAAATCCCGAGCTTCTCCGCCGACGGCAAGCGTCCGGCGACTTGGGCCTACCCCACGCCTACGACACTGTCATTCAGTGCACTCGCCGCTCCACGGCAGCTTTTCCCTCCTCCCGTCTTCCACGCTCAGCACTGGAGATATTTCGAGGACTGTTTCGCACCGTCGCATTACCGCCCGTTGCGTCCTTGCACAGGTTCTCTACATCCTTTTCAACACCCTCCACAGTCATGGGCGCCTCCAAGATTGATGGCACTGCCATCGCGAAGAGGATCCGCGAGGGTCTGGGCAACGAGGTTCTCGAACGCCAGAAGACCAACCCGAGGTTCCAGCCCTGCCTCAAGATCATTCAAGGTAAGCATTGGTGTTCTACGCCACCATTGGCAATTCGAATACTAACACCGAGGGTTTCTAGTCGGCGACCGATCAGACTCGTGTATGTTGCAAACTCTTGGTCCCAACTACCCCTCCCCCACCATGATTTCTCAAGATGCGATGCTCAATACCCCGCAGCCACCTACGTACGCATGAAATTGAAGGCTGCCGAAGAGGTAGAGCACCCCGCGTACTTTTCCACGACTTCGCACATTGACAACCAATGCCCAGGCCAATATTAGCTGCGAACTCATCCATTTCCCCTCGTCCATTTCCGAGCCCGAGCTTCTCGACCAGGTCCACAGGCTGAACGACGATCCGTCTGTCCACGGCATCCTTGTCCAGCTCCCTTTGCCTGAGCACCTCGACGAATACACCGTCACATCAGCTGTCAGTGACGAGAAGGATGTCGACGGCTTTGGCACCACCAACATTGGCGAGCTTGCCAAGAGGGGTGGCCATCCCCTCTTCATTCCCTGTACCCCGAAGGGTGTCATGGCTCTCCTTCAGGAGACCGGCGTGGACCTGAAGGGCAAGAACGCCGTGGTCCTTGGTAGAAGCGATATCGTCGGCAGCCCGGTCAGCTACCTCCTCCGTCACGCCGACGCAACAGTCACCGTATGTCATTCCAAGAGCCAGAACCTCCAAGAACACCTCAAGGCCGCCGACATTGTCGTCGCTGCCATTGGCGCGCCACAATTTGTCAAGGGCGAATGGCTGAAGCCAGGTGCCGTTGTCATTGACGTTGGTACCAATTACATCCCGGATTCCACCAAGAAATCGGGACAGCGCCTCGTCGGCGATGTTGACTACAACTCAGCCGCCGAAGTCGCCTCGCACATCACTCCGGTCCCCGGTGGTGTCGGGCCCATGACTGTCGCCATGCTCCTCCGCAATGTCGTGGACTCTGCTTCCTCGTCTTTTGAGAGGCAGAAGTTGAGGAAGATTGTTCCTTTGCCTTTGCGCCTCCAAGAGCCTGTGCCTTCCGACATTGATGTCTCCAGGGCTCAGACTCCCAAGCAAATTACCCGGCTCGCCAAGGAAGTCGGCATCGCCTCCCACGAGCTGGAGCCTTACGGCGCTTATAAGGCCAAGGTAGATTTGGATCTTCTCAAGAGGTTAGAGCACCGCCGCAACGGCAAGTATGTCGTGGTAACAGGCATTACCCCCACGCCTCTGGGTGAGGGCAAGTCTACTACTACAATGGGTCTGGCTCAAGCCTTGGGTGCCCACCTTGGCCGTGTCACATTCGCCAACGTTCGCCAACCCAGTCAGGGCCCGACATTCGGCATCAAGGGGGGTGCTGCTGGAGGTGGTTACAGTCAGGTCATTCCGATGGACGAATTCAACCTGCATCTCACGGGCGACATCCACGCCATCACTGCGGCCAACAACTTGCTTGCTGCCGCCATCGAGACTCGCATGTTCCACGAGAAGACACAGAAAGATGGCCCTCTCTACAGACGGCTGGTACCAGCCAAGAACGGAAAGCGGGCGTTTGCTCCTGTCATGTTTCGCCGTCTGAAGAAGCTTGGTATCGAGAAGACCAACCCTGACGAGCTCACCGAGGACGAGATTCACAAGTTTGCTCGTCTGGATATTGATCCGGAGACCATCACATGGCGTCGTGTCCTAGACGTGAACGACCGCCACCTGCGCGGTATCACCGTTGGCATTGCACCCACCGAGAAGGGCGACACTCGCAACACGGGCTTCGACATTTCTGTTGCCAGTGAATGCATGGCCATCCTAGCCCTGAGCACTGGTCTTAGTGACCTTCGCGAGAGGCTCGGTCGCATGGTCGTGGCGAGCTCGAGGAGCGGAGACCCTGTAACTTGCGATGATATCGGCGCAGGTGGCGCCCTAACTGCCCTGATGAGGGACGCCATCAAACCCAACCTCATGCAGACCCTTGAGGGCACGCCCGTCTTTGTCCACGCCGGCCCCTTTGCCAACATCAGTGTCGGCAACAGCTCTATCCTCGCCGACAAGATGGGTCTCAAGCTTGTCGGTACCGAGCCTGAGGAGGACGATCAGTACGACGAGAAGGCTGGTTTTGTCGTCACAGAGGCAGGGTTCGACTTCACCATGGGCGGCGAGCGATTCTTTAACATCAAATGCCGTGCCTCCGGCCTCGTCCCTGACGTGGTCGTCGTTGTCGCAACAGTACGCGCCCTCAAGGTTCACGGTGGCGGCCCTCCGATTGCCCCAGGCGCTGCCCTCGACCCTGTTTACAAACAGGAGAATGTTGATATCCTGCGCGCCGGCTGCGTCAACCTAGGAAAGCACATTCGCAATGCCAAGTCCTACGGCATTCCCGTTGTCGTAGCCATCAACAAGTTCTCCACAGACACCGACGCCGAGATCGCCGTCATTCGGGAGGAGGCGATTGCCGCTGGCGCCGAAGATGCCATCCTGGCCAACCACTGGGCCGAGGGCGGCAAGGGTGCGGTTGATCTGGGCAAGGGCGTGATCGCAGCCAGCGAGAAGCCCAAGAACTTCAAGCTGCTGTATGACCTTGATGGCAGCGTCCAAGAACGCATCGAGGCCATTGGCAAGGAGATGTATGGTGCGGATGCGGTGGAGTTCAGCGAGCTCGCCCAGAAGAAGGTCGACCAATACACCAAGCAAGGCTTTGGCAACCTTCCCATTTGCATCGCGAAGACACAGTACTCGCTTTCGCACGACCCCGATCTGAAGGGTGCGCCGACAGGCTTCACGGTGCCTATTCGCGATGTCCGTATGGCCGCCGGCGCAGGATACTTGTATGTTACGACTGGTCTCATTGTGTGCAGTGAAGTTAACAACCTCCCAGGTACGCCCTTGCAGCTGATATACAGACCATTCCCGGCCTTCCCACGGCGCCAGGCTATCTCAACGTCGATGTTGATGTTGAGACTGGCGAGATTCAGGGCCTCTTCTAACCAGTCATCCTCTCATCCTCAATTTATGCCTCTCAAATACTCAGTCTGGTGGCCTTACTTCAACAAATGGCGCTGGGGTCTGACTTGATCTGTTCAACAATGATACCTTCACATCATAAATGTAGATACACGTTAGAATATACTGTATGTCTGCAGCTCCTTTTGGGTCTGACTCATATCCGCTCCACAAGTGCATTTGGGGTGGCCCGAATCTTTGACAATTTGGAATAGCACGTCCGGACAGCGAGGAGAGTTTCTATCCCGACATGCCCATTTGAATGGGTTCACCTCGCATTCCCGTGAATGTCACAACAGCCCAAGGCATACGGAGGGAAAGCTTCCGTGGTTGATTGGCTGATCAGTCCGCGACCCCGGCCTTTGGCGCGGCAGGAGTCTCACGCATGTCATTCTTCTGCGGAGTATCATCGCTCCTTGGGCGGTCGCTGTTGACAGTTCGATCACAGTGGTTCTGTCGAGCGGCACTACCTTGCGTGGCACGCGGTGGTTAGCTGGTTACAAGGCGCCGTGTCTTCACATAATATCACTGCCCAAGATGGAGACATGTAGCCCGTCTGACTGGGGAATGGCCTTGAAAGTAGAGTTGCTATTTCGTTACATAGAACTCCTCTCTTCTCCTACCCGCATGGCGTTCAAACGTTGTGGTACTCGCTCAAATCGGGCAGAGGGTGTGCCAAGACGGCAGATGTTTTGAAAACACAATACTGCGTGTTCCTAATCCGGCCATCACGCGTTCTTCGAGGGTGCACGGGGTCAGAAGTCGGCTTGAATCCACGATTCATATCCGAGGTTTAATATCCATGTATGGTCCAGCCCTCGCGTTCACGCATTGGGATGCCGGACGTCGCATCGAGCCGTAAACACGTTGCTGAGGGTATGATCAAGGGACCATCTTTAGACCTCGACGGACCGGTGGCCCGGAAGACTGTCAAATTAATGGACAACGTCATCAAATGCGAGAAGGAAGCAACGTCGGAGCAAAACGAGTATCCAGTTGTCGTGACCAATCGGTTTGTAATCAACACTATGGACGTAACGAGAACTGCCCGCTTCCATACGAAAAGCGTGCCATATGCTATTGGGCAACAAGTGCAAATCTAAAAGAGGGTGGTATGGCCCTGAAAAGCACTTGAACTGGGACCAGATTCGGAAACCCCGTGTCTACCTTCCCCAACACGATGCAAGAAGTCGAAATGATGAGGTCATGTGCTCCAATAAAGCCCTGCGTCTAGCTCACCAACCGAATTGCTCGCAGTGAAGCTCGACGGCAGGCCCTGGTGTCCTGATTTGGGAAGCTGTGGCATTGCGCACTTGCTTCATGAGGCCATCTGGACCGCAGCCCATGACCAGCACACGCTTGTCAGGTGGTGTGGACTCGACCGCCTCTGAAATGATAGAGCATATATCAGGACGTGTGTACTGAATTTGAAGACCATGAAGAGACATGCCAGGCCGGATCGGAGCTTGGTGGGACTGAATGAATGAGATGCCAGTATCAGAAGGGAGCACTGGATACAGCTCTACCGGGGAGACTGGCTCGCAATCTGAACCCGACTTTTCAGGATCAGACAGCTGGCGAGTGAGTATGCGTGAGGGCACCAGGGACGTTGACCTGGGCTTCTCGATGGCCTTGCTCTCCATCTTGTCGACATTGAAGTTGAGAGTGTCGGAGCTAGAGGTAGATGTCACGGTTTCCTTCCGCCGCACAGGAGAGGCAGATTCGACAGGGTCTTCTGGGTTTCTTGCGGGACTGGCAGCGCCAGTGACGCATAGACGTACTGAAGCTCCCAGTGCGTGATGAATCGTCATGAGGTGTCCGGAGAACCACTCGAGATGATCTAGAAGCAGTTAGTACTGAGTTCGCACTAATCAGCCGTGGATGCCGGGTTGGGTCGTACCTTGATACCTGACTGCCCAAACGAATGTGACGGATGGTCGAGTATCGGTTTTAACATGCTTCAGCATGTCCATCGCCATGCCGACGGCGAAACTGGCGCCGCTTCCGCCTGCAATGAGGACGACCTTGTCGTATACGATGGGGTTTGGAGATTTGCCGTAAGAACCTTCAACCGAAGCTCTGAGTGTCGCACCCGGGTTGGCAATCGCATACTCGTGTAGATCTCGCGTGAAGCCATCGTAGGATGCCACCACAAACTCAAGGGGGTTCACGTTCGCGATCGTGAAAGGATGCATTTCCCAAGTGCGGATCTTGGGTATCCAAATGAAGCAGTGTTTTCCGGACCGGGCACCAGCGGGCGCTTTCTGAAGTGTGATCCTCGTTCCGCCGTGAGGTAGAGGATGGACTGTCACCGAGTTATTCACGCTGTACATGACAAGGCGAACAAATCTGGTGATGCGGTCGAGCACCCATATACCGCACACAGCCATGACAGCATAGATCATCCTCTTGGACGACTCAGGCTGATGAAGGCCCGAAAAGACCAAGGTAATAATGAAGAAGGATATGTGGATGCCGTAGAAAATCTCGTAGCATCGACGGCGTATGGCGAATGCAACGACGACCATGGTGAGCATCGCAAAACCTGCGACCATGCCGTATATCTCCTCTGCAACGCGCAGCCTGGCCATGTTTCCCAGGGCAATGAAGTAAGAGGAGTAAGCTGAGGCGTGTATGATACACTGAGCCATTGCTGTGTACCCGACAATTCGGTGCAAGACGTTGAGGCGCTCGTACGACCAAGTCGTGAGAAACCCTAATGGCGTGTTCTTGAGCCCGAGGAAAACAGCAACGCAGATATTCCCCATAGACAGCCATCCGGTCCTCGAAGCAACGTTGGTCTGGAAGCTCAACATTGTGTGCTCGAGCAACGGCGTGAAGGTGAGAACAAGATTGAGGCCCAGGTACAAAATTGTCAGCCAGGCATGTCCTGCTGATGGTAGCAGAGGGACCTTGCGGACGAGAACTCGTCTCAGAACCCTACGGCAACGGTGAGCGCGATGTCATGATTTCGGCGGGCTGACGCACAAACCTAGATGTCTTGACGAAAGGGGCAGCGAAAGACGATGTACTCGATGTAGTACTAATTCTCGCTGCCAGGACTCGGATGAGGTGAAATGCAATGAACACAGAAATGAACAGCCCCAAAGATGCTGCAAAGTAGACCATCGCTTGGAAGTTGCAAGCCAGGCGCGCGGCAAATGCCTGCAGCAACGCAGGAGGATAGTCTGTGCCAGCCATGTGTGATTTGGCTTGAGTATATGCGGCACTAGTTGGGTGACTGATTTGTCCGGTGTGTTTGTGTTGTGTTTCGATGGAAGGCCGGCAGCGCTGGGAATACGCCAAGATCAAGCTCCTTGTTGTGCTTGTGTTCAGTGATCAAGTGTCGGAGTGAATGCGCGCGTGTTAGGCTCGGGGGGGAGGCAGATGAAAGTGTAGGTAGAGTAAGGGCATGGAAAATGGATGTCATGTGCAGAGTGACCTCCTTGGGTGTGTCATGTACAATCGTACCGTATAGTGAGATCGAATAACATAGGGATCAGCCCGTAGGGATCAGATCAACTCAAGTACAAGTAATAAGAGAACAGAGCAATGAGAAACGGGGACACCGGCAGCGTATAAGTATGCTGTCCCGAACCATGGTCAGAAGTCATGCATTCGATGCAAGTCAGTCCAGGCCATGGGGCAATCAGCAAGACCTGGAGAGGGTGTCCCACCCAGCCATCACACTCGTGATGGCCCGATAGATTTGAGCGCGCAATAAAGAGATACGGAGACAGAAGACCAAATAAGGTACCTCGGGACTTCCCTCCAGGCTCCTCCGCCTAGCCGCTGCCACGGGCTGAGGGGCTGTCCACATGGGCGGAAGACGAGCCGGCATTGTAGAAACGAGGAGCTCGTGGCTGTCTATTGTGGCTGATTCAGTACCGAGACACGGGCCCACGATCAAGACAATTTCACATCCTTGCTTCAGACTCTACCCGGAAAGTCAGTGCCACGCCCCGTGTCAGAGGACATACTCCCACCACGACCAAGAGCACCGCGTTGCTTTCCACCTGATGCTGGCGATCAAAACCGGGATCCAGGGTAACGGTGCGCAGGTGGATTTGATCACGTCGCACGCCGCGGGCCGCTAGTCTTGGAGCCGTCGGTTGTCAACTTTGTCTCAACCTCTGCTAGTCACCCGCATGATATGCCACGCTAGGTACTCAGTAGCTCAAGGCACAAGGCGACGTCCACTGGCTGGCAGCGGATGTGGTGTATCCGGCAGGTGGGCACCAAACAAGGTCCGGGGAGCAGCATGGCTTGTACTTTTGAGGCAGTGCCACATGGAAAAGTGACCTTCAGCAGAGGGATAAGACCCCGGCTACCAGCATCTGATCGGCTGTCCAGAGCCTCTCCATCGCAGTCTGCATGTGTCGCGACGAGATGAACGCCGCAGAGTCCAAGCTCGAGGAGCCCTGTTCCACCCGACAGATATTGCCACTCATGGCCATCAGGCGTCGTTGAAGCTAGCAATGATGCGCTCTCGTCCCGGACCCGTCTGCCACGTTGCTCAGCAGAACCACAACCCACAGCTTAGTTTGACGTCTCGATGGCTAGGATCATAGGCCGCCTGCATGAATTGGTCTATCATCTGAGTCGATCCAACGGTTCTTTGAGATGTCGACGTGCTTGCCGGCCGGCCTCGCCCCTGGCAGACGTGTGGGCATGCTACTGTTGCAGTGGCAGCGCCGCTCGTCATTACTCGCCATGGGAAGTCAAGTGCTATCAGCCAGCGTATCAGACAACGTACACAAAGTAGCCCAAGACGAGTCCGTTCGGCAACGCCATGTGTAATCTAAGATCAAGGCGGATTACAATGAAACTTGCTTTTACTTGCCTTTACCCCACAATCTGGCCGAGGCGGGCAAGAGCATCGCAAGGGCCGGGCTCCCCGGACTGGTGTGCTGTCAGCCGCTCGCTGCCGAATGTGTGGTGCGACATGACCGCCGATGGATGGCGATGCTCAGATCTGGAAGCGTGTTGCAGCGCCTGTGGCATGGGTGTGGATCCATCCGGTCTCGTTCATCGCGACACACGGGTCAAGTGAGCACACGCAATATATTCGGCGTGCAACGGGCCCCGGATCCTTGTTGGCAGCTCATCTACCATCATCAGACAGCGGCTCACCAAGCCTTCCACCCGGAATGATATGGTGTGCGAAGAGCTGACGGGGCTTTCGGGCACCTTATGTTCAGGGACACGTGCCATGGCAACGGGGGTAACTGCACGGTGTATGAGAAGGGCGAGAGGGCAAATTCTCGAGAGAACATGTGTCGACAGCGGTGACGTGTATGCATCTGGACCAATCGCGGGTCCCATCTGCTGAGTCTGATGGCAAGACAACGGCGAGCGGCATAGGTCCTGTCTGGGAGCACGTTGCACGAACGTCGGAGACCGGATTTGGACCCATCGAGACCGCTCCAAGGCATCCGTTCTGGTCTTGGGTCCGCGATTGTCGAACGGGCATCTGCTTCGGCTGCAATGCTGTGCGGCAGTTGGGAAACCCGTAAGGAGGCAGCCTCTCCGCGCCGGCCCCGCCACGATACAACGTCGGCATTGAAATTCTCCCGGCGACGCTGGCAGACAATCAAATGGAGAGATCCGTGGAGCCCCGTGGTCAACGTAACACTTGATATGGGCCGCGACGTGCAGTCTGGCGCCACGCAAGGGGGGGGGGAACATATACAACAGGGTGGTAGCAAACGAATGGGCCAGGAAGAACGGTCCGACTTTGGAAGTCTTCAAGCTTGTGGTATTGGAGGTGGAGGAAGGATGGATGGAAGGATGGATCCACGACGATGAAGAACAGCGGAAGGCGCTTACACATGTTCGCGTCAGCACAGGCCACCCCTGGCACCTCCCTGCCGTCAACATCGCTTGCCGCGCAACTCGGTGCCATTCAGGATCGTCTCCATCTCCACGACAACTTCCAGCAGCTTTATCTAGCGGATCGTACACACCATCTTCCCTACTGCGGAATCTTGAAACCCGAAGCCCTGAGTTTTTGGAAAACTCCTTCGGGGTCGTACTTGGCCGAAGCGGCCTGAAGCTTGCTGATGGCATCTTCGCCAAAAGTCGCGATGGGATCCTGCGTTTTGTATGCGTAGTTGAGGTACTTCCAATCCCACATCAAGTCGAGAGACTCGACGTACGAGGTAACATCGTCGAGATAGGCTTGGACCAGCGGAAGCGATTGCTCCTCGACTTCAGCGGAATTGGCTCCGAATGTGACCAGGAACATGATGCCGTTGCCTTGCTCCACGTAACTCTCGAGGCCCATGACATTGCCGCCATTCTCGACGCCCTTCTCTACCATTGACTTGGTAATGGGCTGGAACATGCAGAGGGTGTTGAGCCCGGTCTCGCTCGAGGGGGCCACTTTCTCCAGAGCAAGGTTGAGCTCGAAAAACCTGTCGGATGCATACGCGATTGGCCGTGCATCGTTCTTGAACGAGAGAGTGAACCAATCGTTGCTGTAAGGCCTGGTCAGTATGTAATTGCAATGTATCAACCGATCATGACATACTGGTAGCCATTGGGCTGACCACTTCCCAGGTCGTTAGCGACATTGGTCAGGGTATCAACCTTGGTCGTATCCTGCAGAATGCCGTCCACGGCATAGTAGCCATCAAAAGCAGCAGGCTTAACCGTGGCAAGGGTGTTCTCGATGGCTGCGTTCAGTAGCACCGTCTCGCCCAAAATCTGGGGCATATACGCCCAAAAGACGATGGAGGAGCTATTCTCGTCTTTGTGCTGGTCGTCGATGAACTCAACCAGAGCATCGTACACGGCCGGTGCTGACTCTGGGTTGTAGATCAGGTTGCCTCCCCAGACGACGGGATTCTCCGGATCGGCATACTCGATTGGATACATGTCAAACCTGGTGATTAAGCCCAAGTTACCACTGCTGCCCTTGAGAGCTTGAAACAGGTCCGCATGGCTGCTCTTGTTGGCATTGACGATGGACCCATCAGCGAGTACGACCTCGAAGTTGGCAACAGTATCGCAAGCCATGCCATGCGAGGCCGAGTAGAATGAGTTGCCACCTCCGCTCACGAAACCGCCAGTGCCGACGATGCCGGCACGGCCTCCGGCAACAAGCACACCATATTGTGCAAGGTAGTCGTAAACGTTCTGCCAGTGACCACCTGGCTGAACTGAGGCAATACGCGTCTCAGGGTCCCAGGTAGTGTCGTTCATCAGTCCTGCCTTTGGTCAGGCGAATGTGTATCAAAAGTTACGTGGTCCACATACCAAAATCGACGGTGACACCCTCCTTTACGCCATTGGCAAGCTCATGGGCGCCATGTCCACCTCCTTTGACACCAAACGGGCAGTCGCCGGCAACCAAGGTCTTGACCACGGCGGAGACATCCTCAGCACTGGTGGGCATCACCATACACCAAGGATGCAGAGCCGCACTGGCCGACCAGTACAGCTGGAGACGATCTTGGTAGGAATCAGTACCCGGGAAGTAGACCTTGCCTTCCAAGTTGGGATCAAGAGAGAGTTTCTTGCACTACGGCCATGAAGTTAGTTGCGTCGGTTTCATCGCCAAAAGCCACCCTGGTTGCGACTCGTGAATGTTCTAGGATGTTGGCCGAGGAGGGGGTGGTCACTCACGCATTCAGACACGCACTCTCCCGCAACCATAGCGGTTGCGGAAGCAACCGCAAATGCAAGGTGAGAACTCTTCCTCATGGCCAGATGGGATGAGGGCAATGGTGACGTGACAGGCTGATGTTCCGAGGCAAATACGAATGCTAGTGTGGTCGCTACCAACTTGCTCACGCACACATATACTTATACATCGCTTCAAGACCCAGACGAGCATGGACTATTCAGGATATCTGCTCGCAATCGATCGGCTTTGCTCATGTCGGGCGATTGACCGCTTGAGGGGAAGCGTCCAGATCAAGTCGGTGGACCTCGAGCTACATCCCTGAAAGTCACGGCTTGGTCTCTATGCCCGATTTCCTCGTACATGGACAGGGAAATACCCCCAGATGCTTTGGAAAAGTAATGCCCCAAGTAAGGAGGTGGTCCAAGTAGGTGTCGCAAAAACAGGGCAGACTTTCTATACTCTGGGGATGGGAGTGTATGCCCTGTATAGTGACACCCGCTTGGTGGTCCCTTTTCGCGGATAGGGGGCAAAAATATCTCGGCGACGCAGGAGGGCGGAGTCTGGTTTGGTTGCACCATGCTAAAAGGTTTTAGCATGAGCAGGGCCAAGAGGAGGCCGTTGAACCAACAGCCCAGATGGCGATCTCATCAGATATCGAGGCTATTCATCCTGGCGACTGCCCCCTGATCCTCTATGTGGGGGTAGGGGGAAGTTCTTGCTGCCCTCGGCGACTCGGCCAACGACTCCGCGGCGGCGAGGTTCCGCGACGAAGGATCTGCTCCGGGGTTCTCTGCTGTTTCTTACCATTCATCAGTCCTGGAGCCCGCTGCTGTCCCCCGTGAAAGCTGACTTGAGTAAACCGCATCAGGTCTTGTCAAGTGTTGGCATATGGGGTCTCTTCACGTTGCCAGTCAAAAGAGCACCGGGGGATGGCCACTTCACATTTCGGTGCCAGACGCCATTCTGATCATATACAGGGAACAGAGATTCGAACTGAGGCAGAAGGCCTGGGCCTGCGGCACAGTACCTGAGCGCGCGGAACCGAAGACTAGATCATAGACTTCCAGTAACGCCATCCTGGCACAGGCTGCTGGTTGGTGCCAGGATCCATGTCCATGAGCTTCCAAGGCCGGCCAGGCCGAGCTAAAGGGCAGGGGGTGGACTTCCGGGTAGACGTACCTGCAGATCCGGGGCCGACGACGTCGGGCTGCCAAAACGTCCCCGCAGCCGTTGGCTCTAGCATTGAACCGATTTCCACCACCGCTTCGGACATCGTATCACATTAACGGATGCGGCACTCCGTTTGCCTTGGCTCATTTCCAAACTGTCGGGTATGTTCTGGCAGACCAACAACCAACTGGCACAAGCCTCGTTGTGTGACTCGCACATCTACAACCCCTGCTCGGACTTGCTCGGGCTTACGCCCGTCGCTGTTCGTTCAATACGACAGAACGAATCCGGGCCGAGGCAACAAGTCGGTTCGGCGATACCGCTCATCTTCTGCAAAGCCTTGCTCTATAGAGTGCTTACTGACAGGTAGCGCTGATAACGAGGGCCTTCCACCTATCGCTTGACTTTGTGACGCCTTGCCAAAGCCAACTTGGTGAGGTCCTACCTGGCCTCGAAGGACTTGGACTTCCATACAGCCAAGCCCAGGCAACCAAAGAATCATGCTACAAGCCTCGGCAAATGGTCAGAACAATGACTGGTGTTACAATGGGGCGTGTGGCTTGCGAATTGCATGGCGGCTTGGCCTTGAACCACCCAGCAAACCTGACCCAGCAAACCTGGTTGGCCATCGATATACGCTGTAGATTAGCATCTTCATCTGCCAAGAACCACTAACCTCAGGTGCCCGCTGTCTCCTTTGTTCAAAGTAACAAACCAGGGATCTGATGCTGAGCTCGACAGCCACGGCAAGAGACACTTAGAGCCCAAAAGATATGTTGGCGTACTTGGGCACGCACGGCCGCCCGAGGAAGGCGAGAATCTGGGCCGAGACTTGCGTCGATTATGGGATCTTCAAGCGGGCAGTGAAATCTGGCTTCGAGCCCTCAGACAACTATCAAGGGTCTCCCTGGACAATGGCGCCAACTGCTTTACGCCGAGGTGGCGATTTGCTGATGGCCAAGGAACGAAAAGAATATGTCACGGCATACAAGTAACGAACCAAGTGCTGAGCTTTCAGATTTACTTGAGCATTGAAAGGTGTTCAAGCTGTCAGTGTCAGTATCGGAAGCGCCCGCGACACTCGCAATTATCATGTCCGCCACAAACTACATTCCAACGGTTTTGGAAGCTCCCGATGGCTATGTGGTTGATTTTGACAACCCGCAACGTATTGCTGTGCCGGAGGCGTACTACGTTACCGCCGTGACGACATTCCTCGGGGTTTTGATGATCGCACAGCGACTGTATACGAAGATTTTCATCGTTCGAAAAGTTCAATTGGATGACGGTAGGTCCTTGCAAGCGACACCCGTACTCGCGTCGAAACATCGATGTACCACGGCTGACGAACCCCAGTGTTTCTGGTACTCTCTTGGGTGAGCATTGGAGCCCGTGGGCTTGCAATGCATAGTATCACTGACACTCTTTCCAGCTGATTTCCATCTCCGTTGTGGGGTTGTGTACATGTAAAACAATTGCCAACGCCGTTGATACCACGATGCTGACCCTCGAGCAGACATGTTCGCAGTGGAAGCCGGTGGCGTTCATGGATGGGAGATTGACATACCAACGTACAACATATTCATGAAGGTTCGCTGATTCAATCAATTGTTCAGGCACCAAATTAACGCTCTCCTAGGGGGTCTATGTCGCCTCTGCCATCTACATTGTAGGAGGCAGCTTCGCCAAAATCTCTCTCCTCATCTTCTACTTCCGATTATCGCCGCAAAGATGGTTCAGAATTGCAAATTGGACGACACTGGCAATTATCTCGGCCTACACCATTGGTATCTTCTTCTCTCTGATCTTCGCCTGCGACCCCATTGAGAAGGGCTACGATATCACGAAACAGCACGGCACCTGCATCAACAGGCCGTACCTCTACATCGCGACCGCCGTCACGAATATCGCATCCGACATTGTTCTCTTCTGTTTGCCCCTACCAATTGTCATCAAGCTTCAGGTCCCAAGGAAACAGAAGGTTGGGTTGGTGTTGATATTTTTCCTCGGCTCGCTCACCCTCGTCACCTCCATCATCCGCGTAACCATGCTTCCGGAGATGCTGTACGAGGTGGACCAGACGTGGATCATTGCTCCGACGGCCATATGGATGTGGGTTGGATGTCCTGTTTTCTTTGCAAGCCTCGCTTCCTTGGTCTTACGGCTGACAACGATATGTTCTTAGCATCGTCGAGGCGAACCTCTTCATCATGTGCGCCGCTCTCCCAACCCTCCGAAAGTTCTTGAAACACTTTGCCCCAAAACTCATCGGCGAGAGCTACGGTGGCAGCAGCAAGGCAACTGGCCCTGCGAACGGCACTGGCGGTATCAACTCTGGTCTACGAACAATCGGCGGCACGGGCGGAAACGCAACACGGACAAAGCGAAGTCAATACTCCCAATTCGACGATGGAGGCTCAGATACGGCCGGCGGCTTCATTTTGCAGCCTTACCCCGAAGGATCATCCACATCCGCCGCCGTCGCTTCCGAATCAACCTCGAGATGGCAGGACAGCGATGATGGAGTCTGGCCGGACAACGATTCAGAGAAAGCGATCGTCAAGAACGAGAGCGGTATCATTGTCCAGACGAAATCTGTCACGGTGGAGTACACCACGCAGAACAAGTAAGAGTAGGACGGTAGAAAATGCTTATCATTTGTCTTCAAAAAGTGAGAGACTCCTATAAAATCCGAATCCCATGACCAATAAATCGCATCGTGACATCCTTGAGCCTTCTAAAGACTTTGTCCGACCTCAGCCACGTACCTCTATTCCCCTGCGGCATGGCACTTCAACTTACGACATGAGCTGAGCCGTGTCTAAACACTGCTGTTTGCCCGCGTGCGCGTCGCAGAAGACACCATCAAAGGTTTGACAGTCAAAGCAGCCGGCGGCTTTGTGTAGGTCTTGGGTACGCCATGGAGCCCAGACATCTCTTCCGACCACGGGATACTTGTAGGCGCCAGATCGTCCATCAGCTCTTTATCAACAAGAACTTCAGCGTCCCGGGACCCAGGTACCAGAATCAAGTTGTGTAGAGCTGTGGGTGCCTTCGACTCGTCAGGTCCAGAGTTGTGGACACGGCAAGGTCTATACTTGAATCTGCACTTGCACTCGGGGTCGCTCGGGAGGTCGCTGTTCTGCATCTCCTTGATCTTGTCGAGCGTCTTCTGGCCCATGATCTCCCAGGACGACAGGCTCTGTTGCGCTCCATCTGGGTTCGCGGGTCTGTGCTGCTGCATCTCGTCACTGAAATCCTCCAGGGCGGCAAGTGCTTCGCCTGCCAACGACTTCCAGTCGGGATTGGCCCGGCTCCACAAGTCCAGGGCGAAGTCTGCCAGGATTCTGGCCCGAAGCTGGATGATCGAGCCCGTGACATCAATCCAGTCGAAGTAGTCCCCCCAGTGTCGGGGCCCATCGAAGGGCTTCTTCATCCAGGAACAAAGCTGTTCGTACCGGATGTCCGCCTTCTCAATGTCCAAGTCTCGTAACTCGCGGACGATGCTTGCGCGGTGCTGCAAGAAGGATTGTGCGTGCATCCAAGCCGTCGCGAGCTCGGGGCTCACCTCTTTGTTGGAGCCTGCGACCCTGAATGCACCGTCGGTACCGCAACGGATGCCATCCTCGGCCTCAGAGACCAGACTGGAAAGCATCCTGTTCATATCCACCAAAGGAATCCGCTGTTCCTGCCGTTGGAACGTCCCATCGGATTCTGGATTGGGTGTAGGATCCTCGCTCTCAATCTCATTACCCCAGGTCCTCCTTCTATCCCTGTCCCGTTTCTGTTGATTATTCAAGGCCGGAAACTCTGCCCCCTTGGGTATTCGAGTGGCAAGCAAGAGCTTTTGTTTTCCATGCCTGGCCTGGAGGCTGATAAATCGGTCCCACAACTGATTGAGTTGGCTTGCATTCGACTCTCGAAGCCTGAACTCCTCTTCGGACTCTCTCAGAAACCGATCACGCTCTTCGGACGTCTTACTCAACTGCTCGTTGAGACTCTCCACCTCCCTCTCGAGACCCTGAATCCTTTGCTCCAGGCTTGCAGATTCGTGGTCGCCTGCAGGAGCCTTGTTGTCAGTGTCGACTGGGCAGTCCCTCCCATCCTTGAGCTTCTCCATGCCCATCTCGAGGAGTTTGACCCGCTCTTGTAGTTGTCTCTTCGTGCTCATGAGTTCCTCGATATTAGTATTTTGACTCTCGACAATATCCTCCAGACTGAATCTGGCCTCCTCGAGCATCTTTATTTCAGTCTCGAGTGTCTCAGTGTTGCTGCTTCTCAAGTGGTTTTCGAGATTGACGATCCAACGTTCTCTGTCCCGGACCTCCAACTCGAGAATACCATTTCGTTCATTGAGATTGATGACCGTCTGCGACAAAGCTTCGGGGCTGGCATTGCCAATCTCTCCAGATGCCTGAGCAGATTCGCGATCGCGATCGGCTTGAACCATGACGGCAATCTTGTCGTGCGCCGTTTTTACCTCGGCCTCTAGCTCAGCAATCTTTTGCTCGCGGTCCCTGACCTGGTTGCGTTGTTTCGCGATGCCTACTTTCAGCGACTCCACCTCCCTCTCGCGAGACTTGAATTCAGGGTCCTTCATGGAACGAATTTCGCCTAGGAGAGACTCCGCAAACTTATCCAGATCTTCAGCCAATTGCCTTGACTTCTGCTCGCGTTCACGGGCCTGTTCAAGATCTCGGCGCAGGAGGCCCTTCTCCACCTCCCACAGACTCTGCGCCTGCATCAAGGCCTCTTGTCTGGGAGCTGCGTCGTCTTCAGTCGCTCCATGAGCCCGGAGAGTCTCGATCTCGCTCTGCAACTCGTTCAACTTCGTGGTCTTGGCCTCCAGAGCAGCCCGAAGGTCGGCCAATTGCCACCTAGGCCGCTCATCTTGCTCAAGGTCCACAGTCAGACCATCTTTGCCGACATCGTGAGCGATGCTCTCCATACAATCGAGCAGCTCGTCCGCCATGGCTAGGCCTGTATCCAAGTCCGCTGACATTTTGTCGATCGTTTTCTGCAGCCGATGGAGCTCTTCGGGCGTGGGTGGTTTCGTAGCCGCTTGGAGCAGATACTGCCTCATAATATCCAAGTTTCGTCGATGGGAGACGACCACGGCCTGATCCTTTACCTTGCGGCGGCCTTCACTTTCGAGCCTTTTCCGGATATCATTGGCCACCAAGGTCCGATATGCCCTGATTTTCTCGATGGCGACACCCTCGTCACCATTACTGGCTCTTTGAAGGTCTTTGATAGTCTCTTCGAGATGCTGCACCCGTTGTTCCGCCCATCGAAGCCTGTGAGCCATAGCCCACCTCTGCCGATTTGCCTCATCATACTCTTTGTGCGTGACCGCCGGCTTCTTCGGGTTGAACATTTGTCGAATAGCCCGGATGTTCCAGTCGGTTTCCCCCTGGACATTTCGCTCCAAGTATTCGGCCCGAATCGCATGTCGAGTTGCTTCCCTACAAGCAAATTTCCTTGCCAGCTCTGGCACCAGTCTCTTGATCTCTATACAAGCCTCGGCGACCTTCTGGTAGAGTACCTCCGGAACATTACTCGTGCTTTCGGTATCCGTGCTTTCAGTGTCCGAGGTCGAAGAGTCTCCACGGGAATCTTCATCGTCGGAGTTCGTGCCCACGTTCAGAACTGGCCACTCTCCAACTGCAAATGATCTCTTACAGCTACTCGCAAACTCCAGCAGCGAGTTTTGAAGTTGGCTGTTTGATTTCCTCAGGGTCGTTTCTCGCTCGGGCCAGCCTTCGTCTTCTGCCGAGCCCATCGCCTTGTCGGCCGCTCTCTGTTCACGGAAGGCTATCTCCAAGGTGGCATATGCCTCCTGGATCGATGGCCCAGTCCTCGGGGTGCCGTTTCCCTTGTCGGATTCTTGCTTGTCGGCTCTGACCTGCTCCAATCTGGAAGCGTCGTGGAGAAGATCTTCAGCAAGGTCACGCGCCCTCTGCGCAGCGTCGTCAGCCAGGTGTTCGGCTTTCTCGTCTTCAATCTCGAGCATCCCGCGTTTCTTAAAATCTTCAAGCTCGGATTCCATACTCTTTTGCAAATCCAGCAGTTTTTTCCTCAACCGGGCCTCTTCCACGGTCGAGTCGTAGCGAAGAGCCTCTTTCTCGGCCTTCTCGCGGTTGAGCAACTCGACTGGGACCATTCTCTGCCCCTGTGCATACTCGCGGGATAGCTCCGAGAAGCCATCGTTGGCAATCTCCTGCTCGAGGAAAAGCGCCCACTCCCTCTCCGTGCCCTCGATGTCTCCGGAGTCGCGAAGCTTGGTGAACTTCCGTGAGGCTTCTTCCTCGACAGGGAGAGCGCGCTGATGGCGAGGTGCGGCAAAACCTTCCTCGTGTATGAGAGCATCTCTGTTGTACCTATCGAGGAAAGTGTCGTTCGGAAGCGAGACGTCTCTTGTCACGAGGTCGGCCTTGCTGACGAGATCGGAGTGCCTGTGGTGGTACTCATTGATGATCTCAGCCTTATCTTTCGAGATGGACCTGCGGCGTACGAACAGACCACGACGGTCGGCCATCGGCAGAACTGGCTGTGGCTGGTTTTCATCATGGTCAAGCTGCTGTGCTGGGCTGTTGTTGCTCGTGGGCTGCTCGTCGTTACTGAGCTG
Organism: Furcasterigmium sp. R96-07A1; assembly: GCA_037042015.1. Taxonomy (NCBI): domain Eukaryota; kingdom Fungi; phylum Ascomycota; class Sordariomycetes; order Glomerellales; family Plectosphaerellaceae; genus Furcasterigmium; species Furcasterigmium sp. R96-07A1. The sequence continues at coordinate 677,913 of JAXQJP010000346.1, forward strand.
CTCTGCCACGGCATGACCTTCGCCAGCTTGCTCTTGCGGTTCCGGAGCTGAACTCATCGTGATGTCTCTTGGTCTATCGTCTTTCTTTCGAATGTGAAATACTCGACAGACGATAGAGATGTGCACTATCGCCGAAAGGTTCTGAAAAAGTCGAACAGTTGAACGGTTATCCCAACAGTAGGTGTAGGGGGTGTCCTCGCAGTTTTTCAATGCTATATGATCGGCCAAAGGGCCTGGCTGAGACAGACAAAGACTCTTGGGGGCAGAACTCGACTCGAGGGTCGAAGGAGCGGCACAAAGGCGAATCAGTCCAGGGCAACAATGAACGCGAACGTTCTTTGATCTCGAGGACAGGGTGCAGCATGTGGCTTCACGGCCCAAGCAACCTAGGAGACAGAAACTTATGCCAAAGGGGGAGGCATGATCCGTCGATGAGCCGCCAGGTGCACTCGGACTGGAAAGGGGTATCTCTCCTCCTCCATCTTCCTCCTCCTCTTATCCTCTTGCCTTAGATCCCTGGTCCTCGCCACTCTCCTGAGTTCGGGCTTCCCAAACATGAAGCCTACAACATCTCCCTCCTCGTCGAAAAGTGCTAGTCGTTCAGACACGGCGCTTCCGCCTGAAACGTGGCCATCATTGGGTACAGTGCTGGTCCATCCGTGCCGACTGTGTCTGATGCTGGGCGATCTCTGGCCTTGTTGACTGTGCCGGCTCTCTAGCCATGGTGACCCTTGACTTGTCCTTGCCTCGTTGAATCTCTCCGACATGTTCCAACGGCAAAATCTGGTCAACCCGTCGATGTCAACTTGTGCCCACCACAAACCCCGGACAGAGGCGGCATCGACGTAGCTCTGCAGGGCATTCTCCCACTGCTCCATGGCACGGTAGCAGTGGCCGAGATATAATTTGGCCCGAGCCCTCTGCTGAGACAAACCCCATTTCTCGGCCAAATCAGCGGCGTCCTCGGCATCCAACAGAGCCCAGAGAAACTTGGACTCGAGGTGGCGATCTGGACTTCCACTTGACTGCCTGGAACGTGTCTGATTCGATGGAAACCGCTGGGGAATAGGGGAGGTAGGGTCAATGTAGGAAAGGTCATTCACTGCCAGTCGTGTGTGGCACTTGAGTAGCAGTGTGTTGATCTTTCGGGATATCGCCTCCCGGTCGACACGGCTGGTGTACCCGTTTCTGTACTCTGCTGTATGGGCATGATGCGCCTCCCCAGATCGACTGCGCGTGTTATGGGGCATTGTTGAAAGTTCTTTGATGCCGGAAACGCCTCGCATGGTGTGTTGTTCTGTGTTCTTTGTCGTCATGACCACGAGGGCTTCTGCTAATGACGAGCGCCGAGCGAGGAGCCAACTTATATGGCATGGCGACAAAGTACTGTGCTATTCGATGGCATTCGGTACACGAGACCATTGACTATCACGCAGGCTTCCTCCAAGAAGAAAGCGCAGCATCAAGACATGCGGTCATGTCGTGACGCGATAAAAAAAGGCATCGTGCCTCCTCTTCGACGCTAAGCGATGGCATCCCCACAGGAACAAAGGACAGTTGAAAGGGTATCCTTGACACGCGCTCTGGACTGGCAAGGAGGATGACCGTTAAGAGCATGGGGACTTGTCACCCCTTAGGCCTGATGCGGCAGCTTGTCGTCGCATGATGTTGTCGTCTTCTGCCGCGGTGCACGTGATCTGTGACCTATTTTGATCATGAGTTGGGAGAAGTCGATGCACGGATGACCCGTTGGCTCAAGTGACCAGCACGCCTCTTGTGGCCCCGTAGCAGGACAAGAGCAATTGCATGCGACCACACCCACTGGAGAAGTCGAGCTTCCGTCCGCTCTCGTAGATAAATCGGTGACACTCCTAGTAGTACTCGGGATGGAGAGACGGGCAAATGAATGCTGGCGTCGCATGATGAACTGAAGTTTCAGCGATTAACGGGATCTTGTGATTACTAGTAGGCACGTCGATCATTTCCGGGAACAGCGCGATTTCGTGTCAGGTGATAAGCAACCTACGAGGAAAGAGAATGTATTGTGGTATCTGGGTTATCACTAAGAACTCCTACGAAAATGAATGTGCCGAAATAGAAAACCGTGATCTTATCAATCTTGCCGTCCATCACCAAAGATTGTCGTTGTGAACAAGATGGCTTGGAGTCTGCGCCATCTTGGAACTTCGACGGCTTCCGGACCTTGATAGCTGCTGCTGCAGCCCTTGGTAGGTCGGGCTTGGCTCTGGACTCTGAGAGCTCAAATCAAAGGTAGGGCTCGACTTTGGGGAGTAGTACGAAGCAGAAGGGAGGCCCTCCTTTCTGGCCTGGGCAGACATGCGTCGTAATTCGCGCCAGTTGCTCGGCGTGTTTTTGTGCACTGAGGCGCTCGGTGATGGCTGGGCCGTCGTTTGTGTTGCTGGGTACACGGTCACAGTCGTGGCCATGGTCGAGTCCTCCAGCGGCATGTGGCCGGCAGAGGTCGGCGTCGTCTGCTTGCTGTCCCCTTCGACCTTGCGGGGGCTCGGCCTGTCGTATAAAATGATGGGTGATGGCTGCCGGCCATTCCGCTTGCCTCGTGCTCGAGCTGATGTAAGGCCCCATGCCTTTCCAAAGGCTGCACCGGGCGAAAAGACAGCCAAGAGAATGCAGGCCATCAAGGGCACCGCACCATTTGCCACCATGAACGCAACTTCATGTTGAAAGATGGGACCGGCTATCCCACCCGTCAACTCGACCGCTCTGTAGATGCTGTGACCAAGCAACAATAGAGCGGCTGTCTGCAAGACTATTGCGCAGAGTGAGCACAGTCCCAGAGTCGGTGCAAAAGAGAATCAGGCATACCGAAAAGAAATCGCCGAAACCTGGCTGATTGATAGACAGGTGCAAACTTGAGGTCGAGGTTGGCGTGTTCGCCACTCAGGCAGATGCTCATCCATATGTGGGTGCCGATGAAGAGCAATAGAGCCGCTGTCTGGGCGAACAGTGCCGCAACTAGCACGAATGTGCTCTAAGCCGACGGCCTTCCGATTAGCAGCTTTCCACCGGACGGGGGAGATGATGGTCCTGAGTGCTTACCGCAGCGCCAGTCTGGAATGGTATAAGAATGGCCCCTGCCACCTCGAGGATGACAATCACAAGTACCAAGGCAGCCGAGGCAATCGCGACGTGCTTCGGCTTAGTCCCGCAGGCCTTTGTTCCGTACACGGATATGGCATGGGGCAAAACCGTGAAGATGGCGGCCGCGACAAAGGACGAGCCGAGCGTGGTGCCCGCCAGGAAGAGGGCGAAGTGCGTCTTGTCTGCAACGTTGTCACGAAGAATGACCCTGGCAGAGAACCCGACAACCTGAAGCAGCAGGCCTGTTGTCAGGAGGAATGCGAAGGCAGGCGTCTTGTGTCGATAGCCAAGCACGAGCGTGACAGGTATGAGGGCGGCGAAGGCAGCTAGAACGACCACATTGCCCTCTCTAGAAGGTGTGTAGGTCAGGAAGCCACCCGGTACGGGGCAATCGCTAGAATAACAGTCGCCTGCCATAACAGGCGACCAAGAGTAAGTTTACATCGACGGAGATGCGTGAGGGGCTGAGAAGGATTTCCATCCACGCATCGAGAGGGTTTGTTCCTCATATACACGCAGCCGGTGGCACGAGTGCTCAGCCAGGCGGGGCGCCGGAAAGCCGCGTCGACACACACGGACAAGGGGTGATGGCGATCTTCCTGTTTACAGCGTTCAACGTCCTACGTTGTGCTCACTTTCCCAGGCATCTTTGCGTTGGGTCGCAGTCTTGATGGGTCTTCCATCCACTCGGGCATGTTCTGGGCTGTCCCATATGTCGACTCCAACCAACAGCGGTCCTCCACTCGTGCAATCCGTGGTCATGTTTGACGTGCAGCCACGGCGAGAGTGGGGTTGGCGCGGGCCGACAGGCAGTTTTGAAAAGCCGAGGGAAGAACGGGAGGCACTTCCGTAGACGGAGGCACATCTGAAGGAGGTCGGTGAGTCGAAAAGGTGTGCCAGTGAGAGGGGCACAAGGACTCATTTCCGCTGCCGTGCTTCTACGGCGTCCCGAGGGTCTGGTCTGCCCCAGTCGAGCCAAGAGATCTTCGCAGACAAGCGGGCGGCGTGCCGTGTCTGTTACCAATGAGCAGGCCTGGGGAACTTGCTCATGGAGTGCGTCTGCATGGAGGGTTGCATAGACGCGACCTCGAGTTGCGTACCGGCGCTTAGAAGATGAATGCCGCCCAATGGCTCCGTCCGGTGAGATTCGAAAGGGGAGAACGCCCGTCCATGAGCTACCGAAGCATGCATGCGAACCAGTTGTTGTTGATCGCTCATGACTATCAATCGTTGGGAAACTACTGCCCCGTGCGGTGATTTGGCCATGCTTGTCTAATACAATCGAGCCCGCGGATGGCCACGACAATGGCCTTTTAAGTATATGACACACTCAATGAGAAGCGTCCTGAACAATGGTCAGTTGAGCGACGAGAAGAAGCCGAGGCATCGCCAGTCTGTATGGTGGGCCATCAGAGGGCTGACTCTAGGGAACGTGAGTTCTACCATGTCTGTAATAAGCGCCACAAGAGGATGTCTCCGTGTGACAACTCTCTCGACATGCATGGTGTCGCTGCAAAGGAGGCGCAGTCAACGAAGCGGGCCAGTCAGGGGACTCGGAGGAGAAGGGGAGGGAGGGGTTCACCAACGAGTCGAACCAGCACGGACCAGCTTGAAGCGTCTCTCTCTGTTAGTGCCCGTCTCTCCCGGGCGCGCCAAACCTGAAGAAGTCTAGCGCATGTGACGTCAACCGCGTCTGCTCGTGGACTCCACCACCACCCAGCCCAACATCCCATGTCATGATGCCTCTTCCAAAGCCACCATCACAAGACTTTTTGACGCTGCCAACACTCGGAAAACCGGCGATTAGCGGTCATAAACGCTTGACAGCCATGCGTTCTTGGCATTGCGCGTCTGTTCTGCACAAATCGCACATGCAATGAGCCCACTGGTTAGCCTGTCGACCCACAACCTTGTCGCATGCTGCGTCTCGAGGGCGTCAACCGCGTCTGTTGGCTTGACGGGTTCATCTCCCCTCTGCGGAACAACAATCCAGCGGAGACAGTTCCGCAATGAGACCGCGGGATACAAGGCTGCCGGCGATGGCAAGAAAGACGGTGACGAGGGACATGATCCCCGCATGAAGGACCTTGGACGGGACATCCGCGATGACTACGCCCACGTTCGGGAGCATTACTGTACGTCGACGCCTCCCAACAAGCAGCAAGTTTGGACAGATGGACTCTAAACTAAGATACATACCCGACAGCCACCCCGAAAAACCCCATAGTTCTCGCCCACGGCCTCTTGGGCTTCTCTGTCCTTAACGCGGTTCCCCTCCTTCCGCCGATCCACTACTGGCACGGCATTACGTCCGCCCTAAACGCGCTGCTGAAGCCCGAGACACCCATCATCACCCCTTCTGTCCCTCCAACGGGCAGCATACCCCAGCGTGCCACCGCTCTCGCCGAAGCCATCGCAGCCTCTGCGCCCAAGGGCCAGCCCGTGAACATCATCGCCCACTCTATGGGCGGCCTGGACGCTCGCTGCATGATCTCCTCCCTCACCCCCTCGCCGTCCGTTCGCGTCGCCAGCCTCACCACGATTGCAACACCACATCGCGGCAGCGCTTTTGCGGACCACATGCTCGACCGTCTTGGCCTCGAGGGCTGGTATGGTCTTCTGGGCCGTGTCGGCCTCGAAACGGGCGCCTTCAGACAGCTCACGCGCACCTACATGGCTGACGAGTTCAATCCCGCCAACCCCGATAACGATGGCACCCGTTACTTCAGCTTCGGTGCCGCGATGCCACCGCCAGGCCTCCTCAGCCCATTCCGCGGGAGTTGGCACGTGGTTGATGCCGCTGAAGGGGCCAACGATGGCCTCGTGAGCGTCGAGAGCAGCAAATGGGGCGAATACAGGGGAACTCTCCGTGATGTGAGTCACCTCGACCTAATCAACTGGACCAACAGGGCGAAATGGGAGGCCCGTCGCATGTGGACGGGGGAGCAGCGACCCTTCAATGCGGTTGCGCTGTATCTCGACATTGCGGACATGTTGGCCAAGGAGGGATTGTAGACGCTTAGATGCTTGATCAACCAATATTCACTCGAATCATCCCAACCACTTGTCGAAGTGTGGGTGGTCGACCAGCTTTACTTTCATAAAGACGCCGAACCAGCCCATGGAAAACTCGATACTTCACATTCCGGTCATTACTCGTTGCCCAGCTGTGCTGCACCTGTGCTATCGACAGAACCACATCGCTATGCTGCCTTTCTAACCCTGTGATCATGTACCCGGCCGTCGACGCTTTCATGTAGCTCTTCCACCCGCCCAAGATGCCGGTTAACTCTTCTCTGGAATCTGGCTCGGTGCGTTTTCGTTCGTCTCCCCACTGAAGGCCGGCCGCGGTTGATGCCCCTCAAATGGCCCCGATGCCGCGTCCGCCATAGCCTCGTCATAGCTCGGCGGCGCATCGTCGTACGCCGGCGCATTCTGCGTGCCGAGCTGCGGAGGGTAAATTGAATCTGACGAAGGCGCCGCCGCCGCTGGCTGCGAGGCTGTGACGCCCTGCGCTGTGTTTCTCCGCGGCGGAAGGCGAGGAGGCCTCGTCATAGTTGGAGCGGATGGTTTGCTGCCATGGTCGAGGATCGCCTGGACGAGCTCCGGCGGCGGCGTAATGCTCGAGAAAACCTGTACCTTGGAGAAGTGCAGCGGGAGGTAAATGGTTTGCGGCGGTATCTGATTGCGTGGGGCGAGGAGGCCGCCCTTGGACGGTGATTTTCCCCAGCTGAGGCCAAGCTTGATCTCGAGCTCGTATGAGCGCTCCATGTTGCACGTCACGAATGACGGAGCGACGGTGTTGGGGAGGGGGACGTTGCGCCAGATATCATCCGGGATTGTGGACTCGACGCCGAGGTCGGCGGCGTTGGGGTCCTTGAGGACGGGTATCTCAATGTTGGAGGCTTGGGCGACTACCCAGCGCGTGGGGTGGTTGTAGCGCAGATCGTGGGCGCGAAGCTGCATTGTGCCGATGAGGTCAATCTGTACAGAGGTCATGTAAACCTGCTCATTGGAGGGCGAGAGCTTCTTGGCGATTAGACGTAGCGGGATCGGGTGGTTACAGGTCAGGATTGAAGGGTGAGGCAGGCGTGCCGACAGTTCGATATGCGGTGGTGGCACGTCTCCCCCATTAGCCGCGGCGGCGGCGGCAGCGGCAGCGTTTTCTTTGTCTTTGGAGGTCATGAAGAGCGAGCTACGCTTCTTCTGTACCGGAGAGTTTGACTGCGGCCGGGGTCTAAAGGCAAAGGGGCGACGGGCGAAGGCCTCCTGGTTCGACTTGGGCGGCCGTGGAGGCTCGATTGGCATGAACTTGAAACCAATCTGGTATCTCCAGTTCTCTTTGAGCAGGCCGGGGCGTTGAATGGTCACCTTGACAAAGTAACGGATTTCCGCTGCCCTGGGCAATCCCGTGAAGGACGGGGGCAACGTCTTGGTCGTATGTGGCAAGAACAACTGTTTGCTCCCATCCATCACGCGCATCGATCCGAGACCGAAGATTCCCCCAACGCCGCCGAATCCCCCTATTTTCGACATGGCCACGGGATCACTGCAGGCATTGTTGAGCGGCAGTTTAAACCGGAAGGGATACTCGTGCTGACCGCCTTGCAACACATAGCTCCCACCAGTCGATGAGTTGGCGACATCATCCTCGTAGGTTGGGAACACCTGCTGGACCTTGTAGAGAAGCTTGTGGCTTTCGCCCATAACATTTCCCGGGGGCATGCTACCGGGCATCCTTACGGGATGAGGGCTGCCGTAATCGTCGAAGCCATTAGGCACCGTGAGAGCCGTCTTCGACTCTCCCTCGAGCTTGACGATGATCCCGCCAACCTGCTCTGCGCGGTTCAGGCTCAACACAACGCGACCGACAATGACATCAAGATTGGTATAGAACTCGGGCTGTTGGTCGAGTACGATACGTATAGACATGGCGGCGATCAGCCAGGCGACGTTGCACGTCAACTGTGTGTGTGGCGGTCTGCGAGCAGGAGTCGAGCGAGGAGGAGGCTGTTCTGGTGAACGGCGCAAGGCACGCACAAAAAGAATCCGGGCAATGAATAGTACGCAGTCTCCAGCGTCCGTGGTGTTATGAGGCAAATGAGAGGCTAGTCGAGACTGGCAACCTAAGGTAGAGTAGGGTAACGAAGACGTTCGTAGCACGCCTAGGAAAACCTGTCCTACCTACTAGGTACTCGAAGAATGGCTGTGCTGTTCGGCCTCAACAAGCTTAGATCGTGAGCTTGTCAAGTACAATCCAGGCCAAAGTCAAAGAGAACTGAGGATTATGTCGAGTCGGGGTTGTCGTGAGATCTCCAGGGGGAAACCTAGACAATCCCATGTGTAGTGTCCAGGGTGCAAAAAGTCGGTCCCGAGGGGTAGTATGGTGAGTACTACCTACCTTACCTATAGGTGATGAGCCTAATAGGTGGGGCTGATGTCATTGCGCGTCTCGTCGGATTCGACAGCCTGCAGTCGGCGTGTGTGACGCGGCTCACGGGGCTTGGACCCTGTGGCGGGACGCGCGGGGCCCCCAGCCGCCGGTCCCGCAACGTCCATCCCACCTGGGCAGTCAACAAGTCTACTAAGTACTAAGGTAGTACTATTAGTAGTACCGTAGTTGGAGTACTACCAGGCCCTGGACCTTGATCAAGACTCCAGCATCCCCACAGCGCACCCTCGTGTATTTCCGTTCAGTGTACTCAGTCAGTATGGACACGATCATCAGCGAGCAAAGGGATTGCAGGAGCCACCATATATGTACGGCATGCTGGTCCTGACAGGGCCGTCGCCACCGCTGCTGCCCTGGGCCTGCCGAGTAAGGTGAAAACACGGCTCACAACATTCGCGTCTCGCCGCCAAGCATCTCATCCGGTTGGCATCCAAGTAGATACACTGATTGATGTTCCATGTTCAAGGAAGAGGCAATTACTCGGACGCCATAGGCATTGTACCACCCTGCATCTTACAACCGTGTTTCTTCGTCACAGATGCAGGGCCTAGCAGTGCGTTCAAGACCTGGAGCCCAAAAACCATCCGTGATCGCCGTCCTGGTAAACCTCATGTGTTCCTGAACGCCTAGCGATGCCTGTGGTATCTTTCCGGACGCCTCCATGCCCAAACAATGCAAAAGAAAATTTCCCGGAAAAAAAAAACAAAGGCCAATCATCATCTGGCACGTCTTGGTGAGGTGATGGCAGGCTCAAACCTATTGAGACCGCTGCCCCGACCACATCCCCCAGGTTGACAGGCGCACTTCGAACCCACAAGCTAGTCCAGTTCAATCACCACTGGTTCTGGTCTCGATCCTCTTTCCTTGGATGCGCCCTCTGATTTACGCCTTTTCGGCTCAGGCTCATCGATATCGACGTCGTCGTCATCTTCCTCGACCTTGGCCACCCATGATCCATCGACCTTGACCGATATGCTCTTCGTGTTGTGCCTGCCTTCAAAGACCAGTAAGTTCCGCACTTTTTGCAGGAACATGTCGATTCGGAGGTTGTAGGGGCGAGCATCCTTGTCGCAGATGGGACACTTCCACTGATCGACGAGACTAGGCTCGGGTCCCAAATGATCAAAACGTTGGCACGTATTGCATGGCTGCCGGTTGCTGTGCGGACAGCCCTTCTTTGCAGCGCGAGTCTCCAGGAAAATATCCAGGTCGAAGCATTCGAGGTGCGTGCAATTCGATCCACGGGCTGGAGTGGTGAACAAGCGTTTTGCAAAAGGTTCCGTGACATCGACGCTCAGGGTGTTGTCCGTAACAAAAAGGTCCTCTTCATCGCTGGGCGACTCCAAGCGACGTTTGATCACACCAGGCGTCACGTCTGCGGACAGCATCCCCTGCTCCTGCACTAGTGCCTTGAGGCTCGAAAGACCGAGCGTCTCGATGACCTCGACCACCGCGACTAGTACCATAGCCGACTTAACTTTTAAGGGGGCGAGCACGCTGACAGCGACTTCGTTCCTGCCGGGCCGAAGGAACTCTGTGAGTTCAGCGGGTTGGCCTTGACCGTGATGCGTTTTACGGCGAATCTTGACGGCTCTGCCGTTAATGCTGACGAAGGCGTGTTCTGGCCAGAACGTCGGAGTTATGACCCAATCAGCTTCAGAAATTGGCGTCGTTCTATTAGCAGGCATCTCACACATGCGCAGGCGATAGCGCAAGGAGCCATCGAAGTAATTGCAGACTGGGAGAGTTTCGCCGTTCGGCGAAAGATATTTTGAAAGCTTTGTGTCAAAGTCGTTGGGACTGATGTCGAAGGAGATCAAGGCATAGGGTGCACTAGTTTCGATGACAATGGGCTCGGCAGCAAAACACTTCACGGCCTGGTAGAACCTTTCGCTGTCCGGATTTGACGCGTTGGGAAGCTGCGCGGGAATTCGGCGCGGACTCCTCGCGTCAACTAGATGCAGGCTCATCTCCGTCGATCGAGCATCGTGAGGCGACTGAGGATGGCGATCAAGTCTGATGATCTGAGATGCCGGGGGCATGAAAAGATTACGAGATCCGTGACGACTGCCGCCACCGGGTGCCGCAGGTCGACCTCTGGGTGTGCCACTACCTTGTTGCTGGGGTACTTGTGGCTGCTGTTGATTCAACGTTCCACCATAGCCGCCACCCGCGTGAATGTTAGGGTGACCAGACATCGTTCCGGCAGCCGATGACGTAGCCTGAGCTGCTAAAGAAGCCTGAATTGCCCTACCAGTGGATGTTCGATCAGATGATGCAGAAGACATGGGGCGGAGGTGGTTGGGAATGGTGTTCGTGGTCGCAGCGTCAAGTGACGAGGTCGATATACGATCGCTGCCTCGATTGGCAACTGCTTGGCTCGATGCAGTTGCGGTTATTGGCCCGGAATCAATAGCAGTAGCCGCCGTCGGCGCACTTCCCCTTTGTCCGTGGCGGGGGCGGGGGAGTGTCTCACAGTTCTGCGTTTGCTCAGGGAACATGCGCGGCTGTATCTGCGAGGCGGACCGGTCGTGAAGCTGATGGGTAAAAGCCCGTTGCTCGACCGGCACCTGGCTGAAGCCCACTTGCGCGCTGTTGACCACATGCGGGCCTGTGAGAGACGTGGCTACGTTTGAAGGCCCGTTGCTAGGAAGATGAACAGGCCGCGGGGATAGATGGGCCTGAGTAACTCCATCGGGCGTTGTTGTTGCCTGCACAGTGGGCACTGGGTGGTTCTGCCAAACAGGCTGGCCTTGACTGTACACCTGTTGGCTCCGTTGACTTGGGAGGAAGGGGGAATGAGAAAGAAGCCTATGTGAGCTTTGCATAGTAGGGACACTCTGCATTCCCCGTGCTGGGCAGATGCCTTGACTTTGGATTGGAGATTGAGCATGAAATCCGGTCGGCTGGTGTTGGGTGGACTGTTGAATTGGGGCTTGTTGTAACATCTGTGGCCTTCCCATGTTGGTGACTAATTGTTGTTGCTGATCATCCTGCTGCTGGGTTGCAGTGACCTGCTGGTGGTATGTCCTGACAAGATATTTGTAAACCTGCTGCAGATTGGATTGGAAGACATCTCTCTCTGCAGGCGACTGTGCGGTCAAGGTCATGTGTCGATCAGCCTGGAACCGCTCCTGCATGACTGCAGCAATGTTTCCGCCGAGAACACCAAGTCTCTCGCATGACATGGTGAACATCGTCCCCAGCAGTATGGAAGATTCGAGCTTGAGGTTTTGCTGCAACTCGCTGACGAAGATCGGATAACCTCGCTGCTCAACTTTCTGGAGCATACGGTACCAGTTGAAGCTCAAGTGCAAGAGAAAACTTCCGACATGGTTCCTGAGGCCGCTGGCGGTTGCGTTGATATTGTATAGGCTGAAGTCCTGGATTGGAAATTGAGCAAACCAGTTCATGTGATCCAAGGAAACACAATTGTTTCCGCCCAGAGTCTCCCCAACAAGACCCAAGCCCCGCTCCATGTGTGAAGAATCACCTAGGGCTTGCAAAAGCTCCAGGGCCGCTCTGCGGTTGATAGTCCACAAGCAGAAAACCTGGTGTAGTACGAGAAAGAAACTATCCCCTTGCTGTATCGCGTTCCTCAGGGTGATGTACCGCCGTGAAGTGTGCGCCTCTGTGTCGCGTGTGAGCGCCGGCAGTACATTGTCGAGCCGATGCCTCAAAATGTTGTGGAGCCTTGACAAGTCGAACATGTTCTCTTGGGGTCTGGTCTGAGGTTGTTGCTGAGCAGAAGTCAAGGTGGGCTCCTGGGTTGCCTCATGGGAGGTCTGTTGCATGGGCTCTTGGAAGATCTCTCTATTGGAAGTGTGGCCGGCTTCTGGGACTGCGCATGATTGACTGGGTAGTGTTGTTGGTGTTCTTAGGGGAGCGGTGATGGCGGTGTTCCCCCCCTGCACACCAAAGGTTGATCGAGTGTACTGTGCCGTGCCCATGGGGTTCGGAGAGCCTTGGACTCCCGGAGCGGCAGCACTCGCATGGCCCAAGGGCGCCACAGCTGCTGGTCTGTCCATCCTAGTGTGCGCCGGTCCTGGACTCTCTGAAATGCCTGTGGCTGCTGGGCTAGGCTCGTCTGTAGGCGTTGGGGACGGAAGAGGAGCGGCGATCGTTGCTCTGAAGATTGTTTAGCAACGTGACACAAGATGAGTGTAGAAAATGAAAGGGTGTACGGATGGCAGGTGGAAGATGTTGGCAGGACGAAAGAAAGGAGTCGCGGGCAATTGCAAAAACTGTCATCTTTTGCAATCCGGGAGACCTCGACGGGAACGTGCTGTGAATCGATGTGGGGGGCGTGAATCACGAACTCACCTTGATGCCTGAAGGCTAGGAAGCTTCTGCAGGGTGCCTGTCCTGTGCAGGGGCAGCGCAGGTTTAACCTGTGCACTTTCAACGGTGGCAGTAGAGCATAGTTCTGCGACAGACAACGCTGGGGGCCCGCACGAGGGAGAAATTGAAGCAGGCGTGTTGGGCGAAGTGACTAGAGATGTTGAAGAGAGGCCATGAGGACCAGATTCCGGCAGGCTAGGTCGTGATGTAGTGGGAGGTGTGGACTGGTTATGAGCACCGGTAGACTCTTCCACCGAGAATTGAAGTGTGATATGTTGCCCTTCCTGATCCGACGCCACAGGTGGAGAGACCTGAGGTTCATTTGGCAACGCAGATGAAGAGGTCGGTCGAGACTGGAAGGTACGGCGTGGTCCGAGAAAGGCTTCTGCAGTTCTGTTGGTGACAGAAATCTGAGGTTCCAGCAACCGTCTCGTGCGGTGACTTGACGACATGTCGGCTGGTTTTAAGTAGCAGACTCTCGAACCCGAATTACGCTGGTAACAAGGCTACAGTCGTCGAAATTCGTACGCATATGCATCGATTCTGTCCAAAGCACTTTCGTCAGTTGTGTTGACGAGGAGGCATGTGTTTCTACCCAAGGCAGGATAGCGCATGTTCTCTGTTTCCATACCTAGCGGCCAGGTGGATGTATTGGATATGGTCGCCGGAAGACCTGGGAAGCAACGCTTCGGGGAATCAAGGTGCGAGACGAGTTGGAAGGCGCTCAACGAGACCGGAAAGCAGAATCGGAACCCAAAGAAATGGACGAGGGCGTGGGAGTTCGGGGCGAAGCGTAACGGAAACCGTCCGTCTATTATCTGAGACGTAGAGTCGCGGAACACGCCTGGGGTAAGTCGCGCGTAGTTTCGCTGCGCAAACGGCGAGTGATCTCTGGCAAGCTTGCTTCAATGACGGATGGCTTGCTGGTAGCCTACGGTAGAGGTTTGGTGACCAAATCGAGGGTCTTGATGAAGGTGTTCGGGACGCCACTCGTCGCGCTGGATCGACCAGGCTGCAGTGCGGTCGAAAAGTCGGCGGGGCAGCATCGGGGCGACTGGGCACGCGCGCAGTCGAGATCTGGCGATCCTGAGTGAGGGCGAAAGGAGAGCAGAAACGATGAATAAAGAGAGGGCAGTTGGCGGTATGTGAGGCGAGTTGAGCCAGTCTTGCAGTCCAACGAAACCCGGGTGGTCTGAGCGCCGGTTGGCGTCCTTGGTAAGGTAGGTTGATCCATCAAATCCCGGGCAGGGCGTTAAAGGTGCTGCAGGGCACCTATGCCCAGGGCAGTTGGTGGCCTGCCAGTACAGGTACGTCCTAGACCCAGAACGGCTTAGGCGGAGCAGCAGGCCAAACACAGTTGACGGGGGTGCAGTGGTCAGATGCCCGGCTGACCTGTCACCCAACTGTGAATACCTACCTACCTACCTACCTACTGCCGTGTTAGAGACCCATGTGGTGGTCATTAAGTGAGTGCAATGCCTCGGGAAGAACCTGGAAGCCGCGGTTGGTCCAAGTACCTACTATTAAGCAAGGCAGCAGGGCGAGACTGCTGGGCATTTAGCTCCTCCTCCGTTTGCTCCGGAGGAAGCGGCAAGTGAAAAAGTTCGTTTGGTGACGAGGCGCGAGCGCGTAGGGCCCGGCTATGAACCCAAGTGTTCAGCAGCTTGAAGTACCTTACCAAGTACCTCACCGAAGGTAAGTAGAAGCAATTATGGTTCCCGCGGTCCCTTCTAGGCCGATCGCATCTGCGTAACCCACATGGCACCGTGACGTGAGACCCCGGCAGGTGCTCTCATACAGGTCGGTACTATGGTCACCGGGGGGTTGCCGTTGGTGGTGTCAGAGGAGGAACAGAACATTCTCCGAGTCTTCTTCCGACAGCAGAAGAGGCAGGGTGGCTCCTCTATCCGCACCTCCGACCTTGATTCCACGAGGGCAGTCCCCCTCACTGCTCAAATATACGTCGATTGTGTGAGGTCCGCTCTCCTTGACGAATTATTATACCAAAGCCTCCCTCCTGGGTCTATCTCATCCAAAGAGAAATTGCGCCACATTCTGATCAAGGTACAACTAACGCATACCTTTCTCACCAACTTACCTTGGTATACCGGGTAGCCTTCTCCCCGTTGTGGCCGGATCGGGATCCGGACTCGCTCTTCTCCAGGCGCGTTGCCTCGTCTAACTCGTCTTCCATCCCGTCCTGAAGCAACCAGTGAGGTGCCACCAATAACAGCCCACACTGGCTGCTCGGTCACAACGTTTCTTCCAATCACAGGCCGAGCTGCGTTTGCAATCCTCCGCCCACTCTGCCCGGCTGCAATCCCCTTTCGGCCTGCGACTTGCTGGCCCGCTATGTCCCCAGGCCTTATCCTGTCAACCTACCTAGGTAGGTACTAGGGTACTTAGGCAAGTAGGTAAGTACATAACAGCTGGCACATGCGCCAAAGCTTACTAGGTAGGTAGAGGTTGGGTATGTAGGTAGGTTGGTACCTACTTTTACCAATCACTTGCCATAGGTTTGCCATTGTCCCCCATCAACCCGCCGCTGTAGAAGAGGGTCCATCGCCACGTCACCTGGATTGGAAGCGCTCTGGCAGTCCACGATCAACAAGTTGAGCGTCCAACGGGAGGTAAATCTTCGCTCCTGTCTCGCACGATCATCTCGGACCTCCTCTTCCATCCTCTGAGTGTACTGCCAGCGGACGGCCTCGTCCGACTTGAGACCGATAGCATTGTCGGCGGCCCTAGTAGACCTTGGGGAATTCGTTCTTGGCTGCTCCGCTCTTTCTCCCTGCGACGGAATCTCCGCCAGATTCGACATCCCCCTCTTGGCTGGCCTCGCAATCCTCCGTGTTTTTACCATCCACTACCACCGGCCCCTGTGGACGACTGCAACTCGGATGTAATCTCGCCAGCTTCTCACCCTCCACCAAGCGCTTTTCGCTCTCGTCCTGTCGCCGCGATTCCACATCGCCGACAACAATGGCTACGAGACCGACCGAGCACATTCGCCCCGATGTTGGTGATACCCTCATCGTTATTCGTGAGTCGGCTCCACGTCCCCCTCAACAAACACATGCGACCCCGGCTGGCAGTCACGCGGCTTGTACTTATGCATGCATCTCGTCGCCTTCCCTCTCGCGAACCAGTTGGGTCTCTGGCTGGCCGCGTTCCCCCATCATAGCACAAGAATATACTGACTCTTTGCGCGTGCCAGATGAATTCCAGGCACGGAGCTCAGACGAGCTGAGCCTGGCCAAGGGCGACCGTGTCGAGCTTATCGAAAGGGACGACGAGTTTGGAGATGGATGGTTCTTCGGCAAACACCTGGGTAACGGAAATGGTGGTCTTTTCCCGGAAGGTCAGTACATCTGGCATTTATTCCCTGCCCCGGATGGTCGCTGAACTCAACAAATTCGCAGTCTATACCCGTCCAGCACCAAAGAGCCAAGCCGCTGCCGCCAGTCTTGCAGCCCCGATACCCGTTATTCCAGCGCCGGAGCCTGCCATCGACGTCGACCACCCTCCTTCGTACACTGGCGCTCCGCAGCCAGAGGCGCTGGTCCCTGCGCCTATAGCCCCTACGCCACATTCCGAGGACACTGCGCCAATCACTCTGCCTCTGAATTCGATAAAAAAAGAAGATTCGGCTCCCTCGACAGGTCCTTCGCCACTGGCCTCAAGTACCATACTGCCGAGCGACAACAGCAATCAGGACAGCAAGGTGCTGCACGACACTATCAATGTCATTGATGAGCACATAACCGACTTGCGATCTCCGCCGAGCACGGGTGCTCTGCGCGCCCCTGCTACTGACTCTGGGAGCGAGTATAGCTCCCACCTGGATCACCGGGCCTCATACATACAGGGCGAAGAAACTGATGAAGAAGAAGAAGCTACTCATACCAGAGCAGAGGTGCAGGCCTGGTCTTCTGACCAGGTCGCTGAGTATCTCTTTACGGCTGGTGTTGAAAAGCAACACTGTGAGGTTTTCCGAGATCAGGAGATCACGGGCGAGGTCTTACTCGGCATGGATCAAAGCTCCCTGTTCATCAAGGCCTTCGACCTTGGATCTGTCGGAAAGCGCCTCAAGACATGGCAGAAAATCAAGAGCTTGCAGGACCAAGTCAACTCGAGCACGAACCTGGCCAGGCGCACAAAGGCGTACGGAAGTGAGGCTGGCTCAGACGGCGCGAAGAAGGGCCGCAGTAGGACAAGCACTTTAACAAGCTCTGTCGCTAGGCCCTCCGTCGACCGCCCCAGTTCCGTACAAGCGAAACGGCTATCTTTGTCACGAACCCCTCGAATGGAGCCCGCCCCTCTTGTGTCACCTGTCTCCCCGAGAGCTCTAGACAGCCCTTCGCGGCCGAGCCACACAAAACGTCCGTCTGCCGCTTCTGTTCGAGATCTTCACCACTCTCGCCGCCACTCGTCCAACGACCACCGCCTGACAGGCACAACTGTCAACAATACGGGCACCCCGAAACTAGCTACGAACGGCACATTCCCACAGACCGACGGTACTCATAAGAAACAACCCTCGTTCGATAGGAACTGGACACTGGGCGGTGCTTATACACAGAGACCGCTGTCTTCCGCTGGGCTGAATGATATCATGCAGCAGCACTCACTCGAAACCCAGGATCCTGTAGATGCAGACAGAGGTTACTTCAGTGGAACAGACGCAGATGGACGCCGTCGTAACGTGCTTAAGAAGCGCGACAGCGGCGCTCATTCACGCAAGAACAGCTACGCTGATGAACAGAGGGTCCGCAGTGCGACCGCCATCTCGAGACATTCGCGGTATGGCAGCATCGAGTCTCGTGAAGGCGTACCATCGCCTGCTGCGCAGAAGTACTACGGCATACAGAACACGACGCACAAGCGGACCAACTCTACGAGCACGTCCCATTCGGTTCGCAGGGTCCCTTCAAACAAGGAAGGACCTCCCTCCGTGACGCGAATAGATTCATCTCTCCGGGAGTCTCTCCGCGAGGCACCCTTCACGCCTTCCTCTCCCACCACTCGCCCGGGCATCAGTCCTGACTGGCTCAATTCTATGGTGAACAAGCCGACGGTCAAGATTGGAGGTTTGCGGGCCATCTCCGACACCGCAGCCGGGGATCGCCTCAGGATTACCGCCCCGGCTGAAGGCCCGCGTGAGTCGCCCCTGCAATCACCTGCAAGAACGCAGTCAAGCACTCCTTCGGCAGGGCCAAGCTTCGATTTCGACTCCCCGGATGCTGCCAAGAGCCCCAGCACTGCCGCTACCACAGCAAGCAAGACAAGTCGCAAAAAGGGCAAGAAGGAAACGAGCGCCTACCAGCGCGGTCTCCAGAAGGTTTCACCACAGGAGGCTGTGAAGAACGCGGACTACAGTGGATGGATGAAGAAAAAGAGCTCGAACCTCATGACGACATGGAAACCTCGCCTCTTCGTGCTCAAGGGACGTCGTCTGGCGTACTATTACTCGGAGGATGACACACAAGAGAAAGGACTCATCGACATCTCCTTCCATCGGGTCCTCCCAGCAGACAACGAGAAGCTGACGGGGCTCCATGCTACCTTGACGGGAGCTGGCTCCACAGCTGCGCCCGCCACCAGTGTTCTGCCGGGGTCGAATGAGCCCTTGGATAAGGGAGATGATGCCATGTTCATCTTCAAGCTGGTCCCACCACGCGCTGGCCTATCGCGTGCTGTCACCTTCACGAAACCTACAGTGCATTATTTCGCGGTGCCAAACCTGCAGCAAGGAAGACTGTGGATGGCGGCACTGGTCAAGGCCACCATCGACAGGGATGACAGCCAACCCATCACAACGACATATCAACAAAAAACAATTAGCCTAGCCAAGGCGCGAGCCATGCGACATCGCCCCCCTGCTCTGATGAACCTCGATGAAGGGCCGGAGGATGACAGGAAGTTGTCTCAGGAGAGCAAGCAAGATGCCAATCTCCTCGGTATCCACTTTGGTGGAGAGAACAACGGCGTGGATGGACTGGACGATATTGGGTTTCCAAAAGCCGAGAGCGCCAATCCTCAGAAGCTGGCTTTCGACAACGACAATGGCGTGCTCCCCCCTCAGAGCGCGTAATGTTCTCGTCGTACCGCTAGCCCCATTTTGATTCGTGTACGAATTCATTTACGATAATTGTTCCCCTCTTTGCTTCGGGAGAGCGCATCTTCGCATGGATTGGCGTCTTGAGGGTTCCTTCGAGAACTACAGATTTTGGTTGCGGGCGTCCTCTGGGTGGGACACATGGAAGGCCATGTCTTTTGCGGCCTGCTTTGTGGCTTACCTATTTTCAACCGACCATGTAATCATGGCAGACACCGGGTACAACCAGCAAGACTGGTTTCAGTCAATATAAATGCAGTGATGATTTTTGTTTCAGAAGAGAACACGAGCGCAATACACTGCCAGCCCTGATCAAGTAGATCGGTGCGTGTCTGGGTTAAATCTGGCGACTTTTTCAACTGCCTTTTGTATTCGAAACTGGCAATCAATCAGTAACGGCAAAATTCCTTAACTTGTTCTCGCGGGCGTTCTGGAAAGCCGAACCATGGGGTTCCAATCGATCACAAAGCAGACAACTACCTACTCCCACCCTAATTCGCTCAACTCAGAACGAAGTGTTTGAACCAGTTCTTCATAGCCCTGTTTCCATCGCCTAACATTGAATATCAGGTCGGGTACGGTCGGTGACAGTTGGATCATGTGATGTATCGTGTCACGGCCGCAGAAAAGCACTTTAGTTTGCACCGACATAAACCTGCAATCAGCATGCATAGCGAGAGCATGTCCCATGTCTAGGGTCTTAAGCGCTCAGCGGATGCCCGCGCCTCAGCCTCCGTGGACAGTTTCCACTCGTTCTGCTCTTGGCCCTGATGGACTAGACAGATTATGGCGCAGTCGGGGCAGCGTGCTCGTCTCATAGAGGGCATGTTGGCGCTCGCCCAGCGGCGATGGGTAAAGGAGAGGGAGCTCTGGGGATAGTCGCGGTTGCTGTACGGTGACGTGACGAACCTCGACACCTATTACCCTCGCTATGTGCCCCAACGCGTTCGTGCTCTTCGCCGAGACTGGTGCTCTCGTTAAAGGATGCAAGAGTTGAGCGAGAAACGTGGGTAGAGTGGGGGTTGGGTACACACACGAGCGGAACACTATTGTCAGTACCATCATGGAAATGACGCCGAAGAGCATGAGCCTGCCGTATCCGCTGAGCGGGAGTTGAACTCAGCCGCCGGAATTTTCCAGGTTGGATCTAGAGCGGGAGGGATACGTGGTCGACATGGCCGAGAACATGGAGAGGGTATCGGCAGAAGGAAATACATGCTAAGACGTTGATCAGGCGGATGAACAGTTTTATTTCAGCGTCAGTTGCCGGTTCACGCCCAAGAAGTATTGGGACTATGTCATGAAAACGATGAGGCCATCTTGAGGAGGGTGGGAATAAGGCAAAGGCTGCCGGCAAGGCTAAGAATGCGTATATTCTATACATATACATGGATCGTGTTAAATATTCTGTCATTCCTTGACGTATTCACAACTTTGCCTTCTGCACTCCCGTGTAATTCGGCGTCACGGGAACCTTAGGGTGGTCACCCTGAAGTGACAGACCCGTGACTTGCTCAAGCTCTTCGACTGCCTCATATGCCCTGCCAAGATTGACCTTGATCGTCCGGAATCCATGCTCCTTGCCCGCCTTGAGATTCTCTCCAATATCGTCGAGGAAAATGACATCCCGAGGTTGCAGCTTCTCTCCCCAGGATAAAGCCCGCCCTCTGTCTGTTTCGGCATTCTTCGCGGCATACTCGTTCACTGCCTTCATAGCATATTCATAAATGGCCAAGTCAGGTTTTCTCAGACCGACATGCGCAGACGAAACAAAGACATCGAACAAGCTTCGGACCGGGTCATCGAGAAAGTCCTCCTTCCATAACGCATGACCCCTCGGGAAGATGACTGTGTTGCTGAGCGCGGCTAGAATGAATTTCCCGCTCTTCTTGAGCTCTTTGAGAGCCGGGAACATCCAGGGATCTGGTGGAATGGAATTGACCATCATTTTATTGAAGAGTTCCTCGCCGTCGATCGTGGGCAAATCCGGAAGCTGTTCCGGCAGTTCTGGATGCTTGGCTCGTTGAGCCTGGTAGAAAGCCTTCCATCTCTCTTCGCAATGAAGATCGCGATTGAAGCCCTCAAAGAATCTCTCGTCCATGGGAATCTTGCCCGTTTCTAGCCTGTGCCAGAAGCCATTAGGCTTGGTCTTGGAGATTGAATAGTTCACCCATCCAGGGGGAATCCCGAGGCTGAGCTCATAGTCCAAGATTGACTGAAATGGAGACACGACCTAAGTTCGTCAGCATGTGCGTCGTTAACGACAGTGTGATACGATCGCTTACACAAACTCCACCGATGTCGAAGAGGATGACCTTGGGTTGAGTTGAGTCGGCCATCTTGTCCACATGCTGAGTATACTACCAAGAAATGTTTCCAAGTCTAAGAGAAGTCCCGTCGAATGGGTTTATGAATCCCACCACCGGGGCGCCCTGCTCTCTTCGCGGATGAACCGAAGCCGGTGATCGACTTCCGCCCTGTGAACCTCGGCTCATGGATCCCCGCAGCTAGGAAACTACGGTCGGGGTTACACTACTGCTTCCTTTACCTTACATAAGGGCACCTTAGTACATGTACCTGACGGGAAGGACCGATCCTACCTTACCCAGGTACTCACGTACTCACCGAAATGGATCAGTCATCACAACAGGTATATCACGTGACCAGAGGCGCTCGTCGCCAACCACACTCACCATCCAGCTGCTGCCAGCTTTGGCGGGGCTTCTAGGGCTGCCGTATGAAAAAAATCCCCCACACAATTTCTTCGCGAAGTGGCATCTCGAACTTCTTCCTCATCACCACTCCTTGATCAATTAGTTGAGCCACCCGCCAGCCAACACCGTCACAATGGTAAGTTGAAGACGCCCTAAGGGACTTGCTTCTCCCGCCAAATCAATCTTGTCAGAAATGACAATGGCCCATTGCACCGGCAGAAATGCCTGGTAGAGAGTCCACGCAAGATGCTTCGGATCGAGGGCACAATCTGAAGCGCAAATTGCTGACTCGGGCGTCCTGTTCATAGCCTTTCAAGTTGGTCAAGAACAGCGCGTACTACAGGTGAGTTCCCAGTTCGTGCCGTCTGCCATGAAGTCGTACTGACAGACTCCCACAGTCGCTTCCAGACTAAGTACAAGCGCCGCCAGCAGGGCAAGACCGACTACTATGCTCGCAAGCGCCTGATCACCCAGGCCAAGAACAAGTACAACGCGCCCAAGTACCGCCTCGTCGTCCGCTTCACCAACCGCGACATCATCTGCCAGATCGTTACCTCCGAGATCACCGGCGACAAGGTCTTCGTCGCTGCCTACTCCCACGAGCTGCCCGCCTATGGCATCAAGCACGGTCTCACCAACTGGTCTGCCGCCTACGCTACCGGTCTTCTGATCGCTCGCCGTGCCCTCTCCAAGCTTGGCCTCGACAAGACCTTCACCGGTGTCGAGGAGGCCGATGGCGAGTTCTCTCTCACCGAGGCCGCCGAGACTGACGATGGCGAGCGCCGCCCCTTCAAGGTCTTCCTTGATGTCGGCCTTGCCCGTACCTCCACTGGTGCTCGTGTCTTCGGTGCCATGAAGGGCGCCTCTGACGGCGGCATCCTGGTTCCCCACAACGAGAAGCGTTTCCCCGGTTTCGACATGGAGACCAAGGAGCTCGACGCTGAGGTCCTGAAGAACTACATCTTCGGCGGCCACGTTGCTGAGTACATGGAGACTCTTGCCGACGACGACGAGGAGCGCTACAAGAGCCAGTTCCAGGGCTACATCGACGATGATGTCGAGGCCGATGGTATCGAGGAGATGTACACCGAGGCCCACGCTGCCATCCGCGAGGACCCCTGGAAGAAGGTCGAGTCTGAGGCTCCTCAGAAGAGCAAGGACGAGTGGAAGGCCGAGTCCAAGAAGTACAAGACTGCCAGACTCACCAAGGAGCAGAAGGAGCAGGGCGTCCGCGAGAGGATCGCCAAGCTCCGCGAGGAGTAAGCGGTTCCCTCGAGGCACCTCAAGATGTTGTCAACGATGGCGAGAACGAAACGTGTCTGCTTTCTATGCTCTGCAACAAAGAGCATCAGGGCGGAAAAAGCGACTGGCATGACGATGACGACGTTTTGCCTGTTTTGACGTGCTGGTCGTCAGGAGTTACAGTGGATTCCGGCAGGTTCATATCAAAAGGATTGACGTCGCAAACTACAAATGATGATGATTCCCCCTTTTTTGTGCACAGCCGTTCCCATGCGATAACTTGGATGAGCCGTGATGCTTCCCTGGATCACGGAGGAGTGTGTTCAATGGTCTAGCCAGGACTGTCGGAAGCAATACGCAACTCCAGAAGAGGTTCTGCCCAGAGTGCCACCCGGTGGGTGCTGGCTTCGGCGTTCAAAACGCTGGGTAGCGAACCCACCCCCGAGGCATTTTCAATTTCTCGGGAGAATGACGGCAGCGAGATCGCAAGGGCCTCGGGGAGGGGCCGGTGCAGAGGTGGCACACTTCAGCCAGTACATCCTCATGTCAACAAGGGAGACCGATGCTGGCCAGCACTACGTGCGAGGCTGTCGGCGTTCATTCCCGGGCCAGATGATGAAGCGCCCTGGAAATTGATATCCTTTTCAGCCGATCCCTGCTGATCGGGGAGGGCCATAAACGATGCATAATTCTCTACGCCGTGTATGGCTATTGGAACAGCCGCCGGTCATTTTCCCTGCTTACCTGCCTCATCCAGCGACCAACAATGCATAGCAATATCACGATCTGCGATGTATACATAGGGTACATCGGGAGAACTGGTCGCGTGAATTTTGAAGCCCGAATTGCATCGAGCCTTCGGTACTGCGTACAGTATGGGTGGGGGTTCTTATGACCAATCAAATCGGACAAATTCGTGTGGTCAGCCCTCACTCGTGGCGGGCTCACGAGACACCGGGCGGTCCGGCTTTCGAGGAGTGTTTCGCGCGCATGTGGATTCGGACGGCCTAGTACAGCAGATATGTACAGCAGACGTTTGCGGGGGCCCTCGCCATTTCTGCCAAATGAGTCGGGGGCGTACTCATACTTTTTGTCGGTAGAGCATATGATTGCGCCAACTTGCCGGGCTCGAGACAAATTTTAAGTAGGTAAGGGGATAAAGACCTTGCACCGGTGTTCAGAGTGCGTGCCAAATATATCATCTCCGCCAAATAACCAGGCTCGACCATGCCCAGAACCTATAACGGCCATCTCGAGCACCAGCTGGCTGTGACGCTGCCCCGAGGCGGGTTTGCCGGGCTACATCCAGTATATCGAGTAGGGAAGACCTCCGGTCATCGCGTGAGTCGACCGGCACAGGATTGGACAGAAAGTCAGGGCGACTACCTGCCTTAGGACTAGTAGCCTTCAAGGTCGCTACTTGGTAAAGTAGGGAATTCCGACAGACGTGCTAGGGAACCTAGAGGACGGCTATACCTTCTTAACCTTAGAAGTGGCGCCGCTTTGTACCTTTCGCCATTTATTCATCATTCTGCCCTCTTCCTTCCAATTCCTGACTTTCTTTTGCCTTGCTCCGAACCCTCATGTGTCATATGTAGGCAAGTCGATTGGTACAGCCTTGTCGCGTGGCCCATGCTCTCACCGCTTGGGGCCCAAGCAGAAGTAGACAGAAGATAGTACCGCTGTACTCTGGACATCCCCGGACTTTGCCTGCTTTCAGAAACTAGTGGCCTGAGCTACTCCACTCTGCAGCGCCGAAGTAACGGCACCACATCACGAAAGCTCACCACAGGGCACTCCGGTACTCCTTCCTCTGGACTCACCCTCCTCTCGTGCTCCTGCTGCTTAGGACCGACCGACGTAATAACCAGTACCAACAAGCAACACCTCTGCCGGGAACACCACCATCGCCGCTTCGCATTCCATCGGCCTCGGCCTCCCGGAGCCCTGTCTATGACCCGGGCCGCTCTCGTCACCCAGCTCCTCGCTCACCTACCTTACCAATTACCCCACCTGATTACCGACATCACAGCCCATCCGTCAGCGATCCCGTAGACCCACCGTCGCCCCCCTGCCTCGCCGCCTCTGTCTCGTTCTCTCTCGCTGGCTGGACCCTGGACTCTCAGTCCGCCGGTCCTCCGAATACCGCCAACACCCCGACCGGTGCTCACCTTGAACCTACCAACTCTCCCTCCGATTTCCTCCCCGATCCTCACAGACTACCACGTCCACATCTGTTCCTCTCTCTTCGTTGTCAGTCTTGGTTCCAGTAGCATTATTCTCCCATATATCACGAGTACCAACACGGCGACAGCATGAGCCACTGAGCGCACAGGCTTCCCATGCCGGAGATCGACGTCATACGAGACTGCGATAATTGTCTCGAAGCGCCGCGTCAATACCCAACGACCCTTCTCTTGCTTCGAGTCCCGGTGGTTCACGCGCTGCGATACCCAAGATGGAGCAGGTCCACGGCATAGATGTGAGCTGGATGACCCATGGATCTCCCAAAGGTAACGTCCCGACTGCTCCTCGAGCGCCGCTGCCCTCCATTTGTCATACAGGCCACTGGGTGATGGGGCTGCGACGGGTTAGAACAAAGCTTCACCACCCGGCCCTTTGCAGGTGTGCAGCTCATGTGATGCTTTCGCGAGCTAATTCATGGGATTTTCAGATAAATCTATGAGGGTTCCTACACGGACTGTGCAAGCGAAGGACACGCCGCGGTTGTCACCGCCGTCTGCACAGACATATGCATCCGAAACATCGACTTCGACAGAGGGCAAGCCAAATCCTCAGACGAACGGTAATCACAGGGCAGACGGGAACGAGAGCTCCGCAGCCAGGCCGATTCCAGCGAGACCCGGTGTCAAGAGGAATGAATCGAGCGACAAGCCCGGCCCGAACGGAACACCACCTCATCGACGCAACTCCTGGTTTTCCAACATATCCTCCAAGTTTTCCTCGGCGCCCTCCCCAACAGCTCCTACAAACGGGAATGCGACGCAACCGCCAGCTCAGGGCACACCGCCTAAGGAAACCCCGCCCCCGCCTCCCAAGCTTTCTCCAAACCGCAATGCGGTCCTGGCGCATGCTGCCAAGCATGAAGGCGACCAGCCATACACACCTGCACCACCCAGCCGCGGCCAGTCCAGCTTCCTGGGCGTTTTCCGAAGGCTATCATCTTCCGGCGGTGCCCTCGCAGCAGGCCCGAAAGGCAACCATGGTCTTGTAGAGAGAAGAACACTCAATGTCGATCGGAACCGCGAGCGGTGCGGCATCGCTCAATTACACCAGGCCAAACTTCGCAGAGTTGCTTTCAGCGTCGATGTGGAGATAGCTCCCATGCCCAAGTATACTGTCTCCGATGCGCCAGTCAAGCCGCAGGCTGAGAAGACACAAAAACGAAAAATGGCAGAGAAGGGTGAAGGGGAAGCATTAAAACATCCCGAAACCCTGGAGAATGAAAAGGAGAAGGATGGGGTCGTCAAGTCGACCGGGGAGGCTTTGCCGAAAGAACCTGAACAAGAGGATGTCGATAGTCCCAAGCCCGATTCTCCCAAGGAAGAGCTGCCCAAGAGCGTGGCGGACAAGGAGAGAGAGGCAAAGAAGAAGGAGAAGAAGAAGAAGAGCGAGGAGGAGCGCAAGGCCAGGAAAGAGAAAAAGCGCAAGCTCGCCGAGGCCAATGGCACCATCCCTATGGAGATCCATGTCGACGAAAGCGACTCATCCACCGAGGGCGATGTCGCGGAAAGTCATGCCAATGCGCAACCGAAGACAACGGCATATCCCACAACGAACCCGGTCAGAATATACAGGCGATGCTGTCAGCTACGGGAGACGCCGATCCTGAAGAGGATTACGGAGCAGCTTGCCAGCCCCGCCAATAGTCCCGACAGCGGTGTCGTGGAAAAACTCGATCTTACTGGGTACTGGCTTCAACTACCGGACTTGATTACGCTCGGGGATTACCTGGCGGTCGTTCCCGTCAAAGAAATCATCTTGGAAAACTGCGGTCTGTCAGATGAAGGTCTCCGGGTGATTCTTGCCGGACTGCTGGCTGCTAAGAAGCCAGAAGGCCGGCGACGAAAGCTGATTACCCACCCAGACGGCCTGTGCAAGCAGGGTGGCGTGGTTGAACGTCTTGTGTTGAAGAACAACAAACTAGGAGTGGAAGGGTGGAAACACATCTGCCTGTTTACGTATCTCTGCCGCACGCTTAGGCATCTTGATCTGTCCATGATCGCTTTGCCACGACCTGCGCCGCCCAGGCAGAATGGGCAAAAGCATCAGAAAGATGAGCGCAGTGTCGAGGATCAGCTTGCGCTTGCTAATCTACTGTCCAAGGCTATCGCCCAAAGACTAGCGGGTCCTACACTCGAGGTGCTCCAGATTGGCGGCATCAACCCTACTTCCGACGAACTTGGACTCATCATCGACGGAGTCGTTGAGTCTGGCGTGAAACGCCTCGGTCTTGCCCACAACAACATCGACGAACAAGGTTTCGGGCACGTCGCGAGGTTCCTGGCATCCAAGCACTGCGAAGGACTCGACCTTGGCGGGAACGACCTTCGCAATCATATGGAGGTTCTGGCCAAGGCTATCCCCACAGACTCACCTATGTGGTGCCTGAGTTTGGCGGAGTGTAACCTGCATCCAGCTTCGTTGTGCAAGATATTCCCCAAGCTAGTGCAGCTGCAGAATTTCCGGTTCATCGACCTGTCGCACAACACCGATCTCTGCAGCACAGAGCCTAGTGCCATTAGCCTGCTTAGGAAGTAAGTCTTGTGTGTACTGCTTGTTGTCCATGATACTAATTACGTAGGTTCCTTCCCAAGCTCACACAGCTCAAGCGAGTGCACTTGGCTGACGTCGCCATGTCGTCTGAGCAAGCTATTGCTCTCGCCGAAATTCTTCCAGAAATACAAGGCTTGGCACATATCAGCTTGTTGCAGAACCCAGAGCTGACCAAGCTCGCTGATGCCACAACTGAAGCTGCCCAAGAAGAGGCTTGTGCCCTTTATGCGTCTTTGCTAGCAGCGACTCGAGTGTCCAAGACACTCGTTTGTTTGGACATCGATGTGCCCAGTGAACAGTCAGGCGAGATTGTGAAGGCCATGGCGAAGCAAGTCGTGGCATACTGCTTGAGGAATCTCCAACGGATACCCATCTCGGAAATCAGCTCGGCTATACAAGCCTTATCGGACGGACAAGATCTGGGTAACGGACAGGAACCGCCATACCCCGATGTACTGGCTCATCTTGTCGGCCACGATGTTCTGAACGAACATGAAGCACTGCCAGATGACGAGTCAGCGCCCGACGACGACTATGTCATCGGAGGCACTGGTGTCGTCAAGGCGCTGACATGCTGCCTCAAGAACAGGGGCGACGAATCCAGACGACAATCGGGCGAGTTCATTCGGGAGGTAGAAGATGGTCATGCTCGGCCTTCGACACCATCCACCAGATCCAACCTGCCACCTGGCAAGGCAAAGGATATGTCCAAACACCTCCTCGCTGGCGCCCGTAAGATTAGGATTCGCCTTCAGCCTGCCATCACCAAGGCGAAGGAGAACATGAATGAGGAGGCGCAAAATTTCCGCAAACTTATGTTCCTCGACAACACGCTCGAAAACATCATCAAACGTTTCGAGGATGAGTTCCCCGACACAAGGGTATCAACCTCAGATGAAAATGGTACCCAAGCTCATGTCGCAGAGGTGGGCACATCCATCTCCTCAGCCGAGCTGGACCCAGAACAGGTCGCCATTCCCTCCGACCCAGAGGATGACCTCGATCTTGCTGTGCGCCCGAGCCTCTCCCGTAGCAACTCGATCATTTCACATACCTCTCGCGCTCTCGCGGACGAAGAGGGGCGAATGCTTCGCGCCGGCCATAAGTTCCGCTCCGGGATTGTCAAGCCGGAGTTCTACAATCTCCTCAACGATATTGACGAGCTATCCATTGACCCCAAACATATCAACTCCATGGAGGGAATGTTCGAGGAACTCAACGATCCGGATATCAACGCCAAACTCCGGGAGAAGGGCGTCCTCCGGCTTGTCGTCGAGGACAGGGAACAGCTTCGCGAGGCCCTCAAGAAGATTGACCCCGAGTATTGGGACCGCTTTGTTGAGAGTCAGGAGAAGGCCCGCGGGAACGTCCAGCTCTCCCAGCCCGCTCCAATGGGGCCACCCACCCGCAACGAGAGCGCCGTGGAAGATTAGGAGCTGAGGTGGTACTTTCCACTCAGTGCAGGAAGCGATAGCCGGCCTTCGCCGGCGTAGGGGATGGCCCCAGGGTCATTGACAGTAGCCTTTTCTGCCCCGATAGTATGTGAGTGCTGCGATGCGCAGCACTCCTGCATACTGCAGGCATTTTGCACATTTATGCGGGCCATGGAGTCGTTCATTCGGGAAGGGATGATGGTGCCGGCGATGCGTCTCTCTCTTTGTTTCACCGCTCCTGGGTGACCTGGAGTTCTCAATACCTCGGCGTTGGAAGCGGTGCTGACTGTCTTTACATGTAACCATACCGGGGCCAGCGAAGCGCATCACGCCCCTTGTTGTATTAGTCACTTACTTGGCTGGACTACCCACACGTCGCCAGAGGCGTAGGTAGACTCGATCAAGATGAAGTGTTGCCTGGCACTTCGACTGTTGAACGTTTCGTTCTCGCACGAGTCGTGACTCGTCATTGTGGCGGCCACCTACAGCTGAGACTCGATGATCCAATACAGTCATTAAGTGATTATCATTCAGCCATATCAGCGGGTATAAAATGCTCCGTCTACGAAAGTGATCCCCCACCTCCAATGCTCCGTCATAAGATACAAGTAAAAGATGCAGCACGAATGTCTCAAAGATCGAGGGAATTCTGTACAAGAATCGAAAGGGGTATAGCAGAATATGCACAAGGATGGAACATGAATTATTCGGATGAGAAGGGGAGGAAATGCAATGGCACTTAGGCGTACAACTTGCCTGGGCATAGTCGCTCAGTACCCATGGTCGAGAAACCAACGGCCCCAGGTTCCGAGCCGTTTCCGTCTCGGATGACGCCCCAGCTGAGCAGACCCTGCTCTGCGTTCTGATCGGATGGGAGGCGGCGCGTCCGCGCCGAGATGACCGCGGAGCATGATCCGCCCCTGAGCACGAGTGGGTTGCCGGCCGGCGTGCCATCCTCGAGGGATGACGCCCTGTTATCCGCCCTTCGCAAGACGAGGAGAAGGGCAAGGCCAAGGATGAGCACGAGTAGCGCCGCTGCGACAAGGAGGCTGGTAACATCGAGGAGAATGGCCAGTTCTTGCGGTGCATCATTACCAGAATCGACGACCAAGGGTCGAAGGGAGAAGGAAAGAAAGAGGGAAAGTGGCATGAAGATTGCGAATAGCAGCCAAGAGTATGGACGCGGCAACGTGAGGAAGAGCGAAGTGGTTTGGTAGCCCTTAGGCTCAGGGACCGATACGCGCAGGGGACGTACGGTGCCGGGATTTGCGTACCGAGAAAATTCATGGGAGAGCGCGCATGTCGTGAGAAGGCTGTTGGTGGTAAGATACAGAAGGGCGACGAGGATCTGGGGCAACGCCGCAATGAAGGCGGGAGCGGCGTGGTTGGAAGTATTATTGAGGCGGAAGATCCTGGTGTTGCTGATAGGAAGCGATACAGAATCAAAGGGGCTCCTCAGAGGGACGCCGTCGATGAGTGCCCTGGCGAGAAAGGTTGCGACGAGTGCAGCAGGCATGGCCCAGGTCGCCGCCCAGACGATCCAGCGTGTTCGACTAGGCGTCTGCAACCAGGAATGATACTGTGCTGTATACACCTTCGGTTCGTCTAGGGCGTAGGTGCCCTTCTCTGCGTCGGGTTTGGACATCAGACATGCGCCGCGTGTGGTGTGGTCCGGTTTCTTTAGAAAGGAAGCCACAGCGTCGCCAAGTGTCACAAGCGGGCCAAAATTCGAGAGGGCAAGAAGACTCCCAATGCAGACGAGGGTGGCGAAACTGAGGAGAATCGCGATTCCAAGGCTGGCGTCGTAAGAGTCGAGACTGCATGTAGACGACCCGTTCTCCGTCGGCCGCTGAGTCGTGAAAACGACTGACTGGTAGCTTTATCATGTCAGCATCTACCGGGACAATCAAATGAGGCATCAACTTACATGACCTGCACCGAAACCGCCGCAGTGAGAAGCACACAGGCCAAGACTACTCGAGTCCTGGTGATGGACTTGAGATTCCTCAGGGATGGCACCCCAATATCTAGCCAGCTCTTCGCATCATGAGCCATGTCGACCTCAACTCTTGTCGGACTTGTCAAGATCTGGAAGCCGTAGTTGGCCGCCACCAGCAGTGACGTGCTGACAAGGCTGATGGCAACGTGAATGCCGAAATTGGCCGACTGAGACTTTGAGCAGGTGCCAGTGAATATGCGCGTCTCGCCGTTTCTCTCGGTGGCGATGGCAATGACGAAGGCCATCACAGTCACCAAGACCACAATCCCAGTTAAGAGGCAGTTGACCACAACGCCGCCTCTCCAGCCCTTCATAAACCTCCGCACATTCATCACATCCTCAGATGATTCGTTGGGCAGCATCTGCTGGCGGTCCTCCTGTGAGCCGCCAGTCTGCGGTCTCCCATGTTCCGACCCTGTATCTGAAACCTCGTCAGGGCCGAAGCGGTTTCTCAGCTCGGCAGCAATCTCGTCGGGATCTGGGTTCATCTTCATCTCTCTCTTGCGGGCGAGAGTCTCGGGTGTCTCGCCCCGGAGGTAGTTGATGATGTAGTCGGGAACCATGTCCAGTAATGACACGGACGAGTGGCGGTTGCCATGCTGCCATGTTGATCTCCGTGGATAGCTCGAGGTAAGCGGCCTTATTGACGAAGTTTCAGACCCTGCATCGCTAGTTTCGGTGATGACGAGGTTCTGCAAAAACGGCCATTGTACGGTCTGCCGATGACTTGACTGAAGCCGACTGGTCGTCGGCCTGCTTGAGGATGGTCGACTAGGTCGAGGTGAGTGCAAGTCGAGTTGGTTTCCGAGAGGGGTATTTACCTTGGAAGGGCATTGGCCTTCTCATTTCCTCCTCGTCTGTCCCAGATATCCCACTCGCTAAAGCGTTCGCTCTCGCGCGGTACTGAGCTTCCGGCCATATCCACCGCGTCCAACAAGGCCCGGATTACGCTGCGTTGAGCCAGAAACCATGAAAGAGCTGTGATGTAGTAGTGTGTCGAGTCGAGAGTTGTTGCCTGTCTTTACACAAAGGAATGTTGGGAACTAGTTGCAGAATTATAGGTAACGAATGTAATTAGCGACAGAAGCCGGCGACGTTCTCGGTTCAGATCACGGACATGACAGTGGTTAGCCAAGCGGAAAGGTTGAGAGGAGTCAAGAATGCGACGGAGCGGAGGGGTCGCAGATGAGTCTTGTACGACGGCTTGGACGGGTATGACCTCGGCCAACAAGGCTGCTGCCGCACCAAGTGGTCTGCATCGGAAACACCCCTTCCCATAACAGGGCGTGTAATAAGGGCCCACGTAGATCATGTACATGAGGTTTGGTCGGCCTTGGCTGAGATGATCTAAGGCTGTGGCGCGGGACCCGGCCCTTGTTGCAGGGTCTGAATGGTTTGACCTGCACTGCTGGAGGGCATGTCCGGTGGCGATGCAGGGCGCTCCGTCGACAGGGAAAGAAGGTCCATGGAGCAGGAAAGTCAAGGCATTGGCTCGCAGCAAGGATATGGCCTGCGGCAATGGCGTGTGAGAACGGATGGCGTTGACGACCGTGGGTTAGACCGCGGTTATCGGATGAAGGGACTGGATGTCATGATCTCAGCTGCGCAAGCAGCATTGGGAGAAAACCCAAGTGCCACTCGCACGCCTGCCACGAGAGCACCATGATCACTGGTCCTTCGCCGAACATTCGGAAGAGTTGCATGAAGAAAGGCTGACTTGGCTGGAGAAGCAAGTTCATACACTGAGGAGCAGGCAGTGAGCGCCTTGGCTGATAGAGAAAGAAGCACGGAGACGTTTCAGATCAGAGAATGGCGAAGCCGGCATTCGAGCCAAGATGAAGTTCGCAGGGTTGTAGCGAGTCGGAGGACGGGTAGCTAGGGTCTGAGCGGAGGCTCTGTGTGCATCCATGCGCTAAGCCCAGCGGACGAGCAGGGGGATGCATGAATGCCGGGCCAAGTCGATCCCTCCCGCACCTCTGGGCCCGTTTTCCGGAGTGAAGGCCTCTCTCTTGTCTTTCACGGGTGTTCCGCTATGATGATTGTCGCCGGGGTCACTTGGATTTGCACCTTGGCGTTGGTTGGACATGACGGGCTGGCATGGGTTTGGCTGCAATTGTCGGCCTTTGAGGCGACCCGATGTTTGTGCCATCTGTGGGATGTCACTGACAGTCTAAGTGGTCCGCAGAAGCATGATCACCGCGATCTTAGGTTCGCAGGCAAGCAGAGAGGAGACTGACGAGGCCGGTCAGTCGAGTTCTGCGAGTCTCGACCTGTCGTCGCTGGGTCTTTTCTACCTTGGAAATGAGACAGGCGAGTCGTATGAAGTGGCTCGAGTGCCAGTATGCCGCGCAGTGAAATGACAGGGAAAAAGGGGGAAGCACCGTCGTTTATGCGTCGAACGATGGTGGGGCGTTTCTTACTCTGGAGTGTGATGTGCAAGTAGTGGAGGGATTTGTGTTACATGATTCCTAATAACAGGGGCCCATGCTGCCAATATTCACTGCCTGCCCGATCGAACAGCGTGGGAGATCCCGACATTGGAAAGCCCGTCCAGATCGAATCGCGTTCGTGGTTGGGTGGGAATGTGAAGTAGTCTACAGCGTATGTAGTCTGTAGATCTTACCCGGCTTTTCAAGAAAACATGGCCTGCCAACTTGCATGGTGAGCCGCGGCGCGTCGAAACGAAACGATGTTGAAGATATTAGGTTGAGTGAAGAGTGAAGAGGACTGTCTTGGTCATTCAGCACAGGTTGCTTGAGATACTTCTGCCGATGTCTTGATTGTCGAGACTATGATCTATCATGCCCGACGTCAATGTCATGTGCCCACCAGCCGACCTTGGCTTCGGGCCGGCGTGTCGTGATGAGACGCAGGCCAGCAGATGGACAGCCCGGATTTGGCTCCTTTCGTTGCCGAACCGAACCGAAGCGGTGATCATTTCTTGTGGCGACCATCGACATCTGGGGATGCTGGGCGGCAAGGCAGCCTCCTACCACAAATGGAGCTCGTTTGTGATCCTCGTCCCATCATGAAGATTCGACTTCGGATTTCAAATGCTAGTGCAGCATTTTTGCCGTGCAGATTCAAGCTGACGAAAAGGCCGACAGTGCCTGGCGAGTTGTGTGAGGTGACAAAGCTCTGCCTGTCGCTGAGAAATCCACGGTGCGGAGCATTGATGCTGATAGGAGTTCCGCAGGGGTTGGTTGGGCATCCAAGGCAAACGCGGGCTGGGTGCACCAGCCACACGGAGGGGCAGTCCGCACCGTGTGCGACGTGTTGTGAGCGGTGTTGGCCAGGCCTTTTCTACCAGGCTCTGGCTGTCTAGCTAGGTACCTTGATCAAGTATTACTGACATAGAACCACCGGTATCTGACGAGTATTGCACTGTTAGTATGACCGTCAACTTCTGCCGAACCGAAGGAGCAAGGCATAGAAGAGGTACTTCCTCCAAAGCCTCCCCGGCCCCGCCCAGCCCGAAAGTGACGGTGGTGCCATTCCGCACAGCCACAGGTCCTGAATGGCATGGTGATGCCCCGCCGCTACTTGAATTACCCCGCCATTCATTGGCTCCCGCGTGAGAACCTGCACCCTTCTGGGCCTGGCCGAGTGGAGGAGCGAGGTCACGGAGGGCAGCAGCAGTCGGTAGGCACGAACCGTACGGTTCGGCTGCCTTTTGACGCCATTTCCGCATGTTGTGGTAGGCTCCAGAGCGTTCCTGTTTTCCCCAACGGCAGGGAGACGAGTCACACGGCCTTTGCAGGTCATTCCTATCTTGGTAGCTGGGCCAGGCAGGTACTCAGGTACCGGTTGCCTGCGGTTTCTTAATAAAGGCCTTCCGCGTCCAGCCCTGTGAAGGGTCACGTTTCCCCCCTCCCCTTCTTCCCTCTGCACACGTTCCTCCTTCCCATATCGCCTCGCCTGAACTGTGAATCTGGAACGAGCACATCTACCAGAAATACTTGGGTCGGAATCTTACTAGGCAACTTTCAAAGGCTTTTCCGACAGCTTCCGAAGACGTCAAGAGAGCCGAAAAGCTCACATCGAAACACATCACCCGCCATGGCTCCCACCTATACAATGTCCGCACATCTGTGCAAGCAGATCTACTCCTCTTGGCGCCAGACTCGCGCCTCCTCCCCAGACTCGGGCTCCTTCTCGCTGCCGCCATCGCCTGGCGTCCCCTCCATGAGCCGCACCTCCTCTCCGGAGAAGCGCAGCATGGATATCGAGCGCCCCCAGTACTCAACAGCCTCCTTTCGCCGCTCCTCCTCGAGTAGCGCCACCAGTACCAAACCATCCTGGTCAGAAAACGACAATTGAAACCGACCAATCCCTATAAGAAACAGCGCGTTTTTTTGAAGCGTGTCTTCGCATTTTCTGTAATCGGTACTCATCACCACGGAATGGAGTTTTGACGGCGTTACTTCCGGGACCCAGTCTCGGAAAGGCATGGGAACTCGCTGAGCATGGGGGACACTTGGGAATCTTATCCTGGGCTTGGACAGCCACCATTTCAGCATCGCAGCAAATTGATCATCACGTACTTTTTCTGTTTGCCCGGGCCGCTGCTCGTCAGTCATGCACGTCTACTGCCTCAAAGTTACCAACGACAAGAGCGAAGTGCATGGCGCCATCGGCTCGGGTAATGACACCACGGCGGACCCGGTTCTCGGGGTGCCCCACCGCCGGATGCCGGGACAGACACGCGATTCGAGTAAGATCGAAGACAATCCTACTGGATATGTGAGTATTCTTAGTCCTGTCCTTGGGACTGCTCAGTGTACCTTACTTTGTCATCCCTGGCACGTTGGCAACACCATGGTACCAGCTAAGAATTCGGTGGCCACGCCTCCAACCAGAGCCCGTCACCGTCCGCGTTTCGCAGAGCGGAGAATCGTGACTTCGAACAAGTGCATTCAAGTATTGGCAGGTCTGCTTCACGTGATATGGACACGCTTCTCAGCGGCAGATTGCAGGTTACTCATAATGATCCATGTTGCCAGGCAAGTAAGTCCTCCGCAAAACGAGCGACTGCCACCACCTCGACGTTTTTGCCTATATAACCCTCCTCGCGTCCGTCTATTGGCCAAATCAACTGCCATTTCGGCAGCCACTCTCTTAATCTCACATCGCGGGCAGCATGTTCTTCACCTGTCCACGTCGCACCTTGTCTTCTGATGTGGCATCACCTCGTCCCTCTCTGATGCTCTGTCCGATGTAAACATCCTCCCATTCCTTTCGCTGTCCATGTGCTGTCGCTATCATCGAATCGTCGTGCTTGCGGGAAAAAGAGAAACAAGAACAGGTATGCCAAGCGTGTAGTAAGAGCAAAAGGCAAATCGCATAACGCGTGGAATCAAAACGTAGACGCTTTGCCTGCCTGCTTGTTTTGTTTTGTGCTGCTCTCCAGCGGGCCGTGGCAGGCGGAAACTGGAGCGTGAACACTTGAGATGCCTCCTAGCACTCAACTGGCCGAGGCAGCATGTACAGTGGGATTTGCCGTAGTGGCGGGTGAGTCATCGCCACTCGACGACTCGTCCATTGCGCTGCCCTGGATGCGACGCTTGGCATCCTTCTTTTCGGCCTCGGTGACATCCTTGGCGTCCTTGCGCATATCGGGCGTCCATTGGTGCTCCTCGGGCGAGTGGCCAATAGACATCCCGGCCCGGACCAGTGTCTCTAGGGCGCCGTTGGAGTTGTCAGTCAGGTCGTCGTCGAAGCGCATTTTGCCCTCCTCGAACAGCAAGACGATGGTGCTGCCTCCAAACTTGAAATAGCCAAGCTCTTCGGCACGTTTGACGTGCTCGCCCTTGTTTCGGGTGATGACGGTGCTGCCGACCATCATGGCGCCTACACAGATGACCATGACACGACCATGCGTCTCACTATCAATAGGACATACAACCCTGACATTTTCGCCGTAGACATCGAGTGCAGAGCGGATAGCCATGGGATTGACAGTGTAGTATTCTCCAGCAATGAGTTTGGGTGTGTCCAGGACGCCATCCACAGGGATGTGGAAGCGGTGATAATCCTGAGGAGCGAGGCGGAATACTCCTAACGCGCCGTTCTCGTATCGTTTGGCGTCCTCAGGGTAGGCATCGCCCAAAAGTCTCTTGACGGAGAATTCGCGGCCCTTGATCCACACGTTTGTCGCCTGGCTGACACTGTTGAAGACGACGGATCGACAATCCGCAGGGGACACGACAATCCCGGGGTGATCTGGAGCAGAGCAGGGGCGGGCTCCTGGTTTGAGTGCTCGGTAAAAGAACTCGTTGAAGTTCTTGAATTCCTCGATGGGCTTCAAGACCTCGGACATGTCCAGTCGGTGGAACTCGATAAATTTCGGAATCTCGTGCTTGGAGGCAGGATCGTCGAACTTCTTGCCTTGCTTGACACTCATGCTCTTGAGCATCTTGCGAACTGCATATGTACATTAGCCTCAAGTCACTGAATATCAGGTCTCTCACAACTTACTTCGCTTGGTCTCCATATTGTTGGACTTCAGGCCCTTGTAGAGAAGACGGATGCCAAGCCTGACGTAGACGCTCATCTTCTCCTCATTGATCTGCCCGGTGATCCTGTCCTGCACAAGAATGTTCGCCGAGTTCGCGCCAAGCTTGTACCCACCATACGAGATCTTGGTGATAACCTTTGAGTACCACTTGCGCTGAGCCTGGCTAGAGGTGACAAAGCCGCCCATGACGAAATTGTTCACTTGGCGCCAGTCCTGACTTGCGCAGGTCGCGATGTGGGTGATGATGTCTGTATCCTTGCGTTTGTTGAGTCGAGGCTGGTGGCAGATGGGGCACTCGCGGATCTCCACGACATGTTCTTCACCACTGCGATCCTCCGCAAGGTCATCGCGCTCGAGAAAATCGCCCTCTTCTCCTGGCGTGCTGAGTTCAGGCACAGCAAGGGTCAATTCTGACGTGAGAATCGGGTCGTTGGCGACCGAGGCGTCTTCCGGGTGCCCCTGGGCGCCATCTTTCTGGCCTCGCAACGGAACCGTAAGGTTTTTGGCCACCTTGTCCGCGTCTGCCAGAACGCCCTTGACCCTTTCAGCGAGGGTTTGCTGGGGACGGCTTCTAGCCTCTAGTTGATCCTCCAGACAAATAACCGCCTCATCCATCGTCAAGTCGTAGATGTCTTCGCCAGAATCATCGTGGGCCTTGTGAGGAAAACGCTGGAAGAAACTGTCGATAGTCGACTCTCTGAGGGTTGATCCCAGAGTGTCCAACATTGTGGTGAGCTCAACCTTGCTGATGCGTCCGCTCTCGTCCGTGTCATACTGCTTCAGCAGGGAACGCCAGAATTGCTGCCTCAGTGCAGGATAGGGGACGTATTTAGCACGGGCGTAAATTGTTGGGCTGTGTTTTGCTTCCCACTTGTGTGCGTCTTTCATCTTCAAGGGAATATGGTACTCGTCAAAGCCCATGCCTTCTGCATCGCCCTCGCCTGTCTCTGCCGCGGCGCCAGCTAGGGCCTGGTCAGGCGTGAGAAATTCTGGGTTCAAAGCCGAGGTATGGCTCGTGTTCGGAGAAGTGGAAAGCTGGGAGGTTGCCGAAGCGGCACTGGCATTTTTGGACAGCGGAGGGCGCACCAGCTTGCCTAAGCTCTGCTGTGAAGAAGTGCGAGACATGGCTAGCTTCCGGAAACGCGAGGTCTTTTGAGGGGCGGTTTGCTGGCCGGGCTCCGGAACATCTGGCAAATTGTACAGGCCGCTCTCGGGATCGGCCTTGGGCGAGTTCTCGATAAGGTCGCGAATCGATAGATTGCAATCCGCAACGAAGTCGTTCGAGGAGTATTTATCGTGGTCAATGACGGTGAAGTTGAATGAATATGATTGCTCGTGGCTCTGGACATGGAAAATCATTTTCTCGTTGTAGACCGGGTTGAGACTGTGTCGCACCCGTTTCGTCCTGTAAGTCTTCTTGCCGAGGGAGACGACGACGAAGGGATCCATGTCGAAGCTTGTGCGGACCGAGTTGGGCTCTGGAGGCAGGTCGGTGATATTTTGGATCTCGAGGTAGATGATGCCAACGACATCGCTGCCGCTGTTGTTGAACTCGTAGATGTTTCCCTCCTTTCTTCTCCGCCTGCGGAGGCCCTTGATTCTGAGGCGACGCTTCTTCTTCTCGATGGCCTCAGGTTCAGTAGGGTCTTCGTCTTCGGAAAGGTCGGTGTCGGGGTCGATTTCGTCGTCGTCATCATCATCCGCCAAAGTGTCGGAAACCTCGCGGTTAAGCGGAGGCGAACGAGAGCCGCTCTCACTTAGCGGGCCTCTCGCAGGCTGCAGAGACGGTGTCATGAGAGGAGTGGCATTTCTCGAGCTGACCGGAATCTGCTTGGCGAGATTGTAGAACTTTTCGAAAACCTGCTCCTTCGTGGAATTGACATCGGATCGGTCGAGAAGTGTGAATTGTAGGAGGACCTCGCCGGAGACGACACTAGTCTTCTTGCCGGGTCGCTTGCTCTTGAGAGGGTACCAAGTCGGCTCGTGCTCGCTCTTGTCGAGGGCAAACACCTCTTCAAGAGCAATGTCGAACTCGCCCATGTAGTCCTTGCCGAACCGATCCTTGTCCCAGCAGATGACCTCAAGAAGCAGGCTCTGCGGTGTATTGACGGGCAATTCTTCGATGACATTCCATTCTGGATTGAGGGATTTAGGTACTTCGTGTGTCACAATCTTTGCGTCGCCGAGGGTCAGGACGAGAAACTGCAGAGGGATGCGTCAGGATGGCTAGCGGTCTCGAGATGCAGAGGATAGTGGTCGGGGCGAGCATAACCTACCGGGTCTGAAGTGCCGTTCCTGTCCTTCGCGGCCAGGTTCCGAGCCTGCAATTGGGGAGCAGTCAGCGATCACAAGGTTCGAGTGATACCACTACGGCCTGGGTTGGCTACGTGGCAACAGCGTGCTGCTCGACGGGTACGGGACCATCGTACGAAGCAAACAGATGACTAGTGGCAGCAAAGCTCCTCGCGAAGCTCCCGAGATAGGGAGGACGTACCCTCAAAATAACGACCTTGAGGACAAGGCCGTTGTCCTTTGGGCTCAGCTCGGCTGGCATCTTGGCGTTGTTGCTGTGGGTGGTGGTGCCGTTCCCGTTGCTGTTCGATCGCTTGGGGCTGCTGTTGCGGCTGCTGTGGATGGAAGAACTGGACTTCAAACGTCCGGGGATGATGCTGCGGACCATGGCGGGTTGGACGGGGGAGGAGACCCCTAAAAAGGGCTCCCGCTTAGGCACGTAGTGAGAACAGCCCCGAGGCTGTTGGGTCACAGCGGCTCAGCCCAGCGGCCTCAATCCGGAGCCAGAGGTCCAGTGAGACGGTGTTGGACGCCCGACGGGTGGGAGGCGTGCGCGTCAAGCGGGCAGTCGTGGTTCAGGGCGGGGGGTGACGTAGGCGACTTTCCTTTGGGGGGTGTACCGTGTCGTACAGGGAGTGAATAGGGCGATACGGCGTCGCAGGTAGCGTCGGGGATGTTGCCGGAGGCACTGTGTGTTTTCTGGGCCAGGATCTGCCAATGCTTGGGTCTCTCACTGCCCTCCGCGAAGTCGTTTTGGGGCGAGGTTGGGCGGAATACGGAGCCCTCGGTCGGGTCAATGAGACAGTGGCTCAGCTTGAGGCGTGGTGATCGCGGTCTCTCGGGTGATGCGCGTCTTCCTCGGATGATTTGCAGATGGCGTCGGTGGATCTTGTGATGATCGATGCGATGTGGAAGGATATTATGGCTGTGATCCTCTGCTTGCCTCTTTTGGACACTGCAGCACCTTCCCTCCTTGCCGCGATCCGAAGGGGCCGGTCTGCTGGGAGGAGAGGACTGTTCGATGGGTGATTGCCGGCTTGATGTATTCGGTAAGAAATGGCTGTCTGCTACTTAGACGGTGTTCGTTTTGAGATGGGCAAAGAAGCATCTGGGGATCCTCGTGTGTCGGGGTGGTAATAGGAAGGGCTTCGGGACTGGCACTGACGTCCGTATGACCCGAGAAGAGGGAAGGAGAGTGAAGAGGGGAGGCAGGATACGACAAATGACCAAGACGACACTGCCGTCTATCAAATAGGAAGAAAAAGCACGGCCAGCTGTAATCTGGCCCAGACCAGCACGAGACTCGAGACAGGACAGCTTCGAGCTCTTTGCAGTCCACTCTGGCTCCGGTCTCCCCCTGTCGGGACAGCTTCCGCCGACGGGGGTATCAATGGCTTGGGAGGTCCCAGGGGGTCCGAGAAGAACGCCCAGGGCAATTAAACCGACCGTCACGGCGTCGGGACGCAGCAAGGGCTGGAATGGGGAGGAAATGAACACTGTCGACGCTGATTGAGCGGATCTGATCGTGACAACAAAAATCGTTGGGGGCGATAGAGGCCCCAACTACGAGTAAGGTACATAAGGTACCTTGGCTAGTCAAGGCAGGTAGGTGCAAAGGCACACGAGATAAGGCACGTACGTACCTGCCCAGTTGACCAGTCTCTATGTTCTCATGGAACTCAGGGAGAAACGGTCAATCTTCTGCGAGTTGGGAACTAGGCGCTCCTGGACGGACGGGAGCAGGTATACACGAAAACCAAACAAAAGTGAAGAGGAATGAACGTGAAAAACAGCGCACCCCTTTCAATCCCTCGTCCTCCTCTTCGGTCCTGTTTGGATTTGTTCCGTCGCGCCGCTGTATACCCCGGATTCGCGGCACACTAGATTTCCGTCAACCGCGGGTCATCAAAGAGGGTTGCGCCGCTATCCTCTCTGGACCGTCAGCCGCATGGGGAGTAGCCAGCCGACCAGCGGGCAGCTGCCTAATAGTCAGGTACTTAGGTAGGCTCCTCATCGCTGGCCCGCCTAAAGTAGGTACGAGGAGGGCTTTTGTCCATGTATCGAAGAGCTTCGAAAATGCCTCTCAGCTGCAGGAGGCACTAGCAGTAGGCAGCTCAGCTAGCGGAGGCGGTCCTCATCTCTGGCTACCTACTAGGTACCTATGGTGACAGGAAAGCCAAGGGCCTCGTGACGAGTGCCGTGCCGTTTGGCGGCCATCAGATTGACGTTGGTAACGGACGTGTGGATGAGAGAGCAGATGTCTCCTCATCTGTATCATGTAGGGCAATAGACACCAGCTATTGATTGCCTGACTTCCTTCGGCTGGTCGTTGGAAAGCCGATTGAAGCTGGCTGCTCCACAGCTTCGGATGGAGGTGATCCTCAGGGTATCAGTTTGCGAGTGGCTCACTCGTCTTGGGCAATCATGTGGTTGAGTCTGGCCGAGGGATTGACCGCCTGAGCTACCAGTATCTCCCTTGCTCAGCTACTGAGGCGTGCGTCTTGCAACGTGTGAATGCCTACGATGATGGGCAGGTGGTTGTACGTCCCCACTGATGCCCTTCCATACTTCAGCTTGCCTTTGCTCGGCGTCTTGTCATTCGTAACAGGACCACCCATCTCAGAACCTCTACGTAGGTGCCTTCCTGTTAATATGCCAAGACTCCGAAGATACCGAATCCGAGCGTCTGTATCTCCAGCCATTGAGCCCGAAGTCGAGGGCGATATTGAAGGGAGCTGCCGCTGCTTCCCGTGCAAATTCGAGCTTCCTTTGCACTCGTACCCAAAGAATAGGAAGTTGAGGACAGATCCAAGAAAGAAAGTCCAGCTCTGCCTTGCCTACAACTGCGAGGCGAGCGGACTGTTGGGATACTCCGCCCGACACGTTGCCAAGACAGAGGCGAACAAACCCCGGTAAGCCCCTGTCGATTGGGCTGTCTGGCAACTGGGACCGTTTGCCCCTCTAATTCACATGCAAATGTTATTCGGATTGTGTCTCATCTTGGTGGACGAAGACAAGCTTGCCATCTTCTCAAGAACAAGAACTTACTCAAGTCCAAGGTACCGTAAGACTCCCATGAACCGACTTGGCAATCATGCAGTGGACAGGTACATGTGGCCCAGAGAGGACGTAGGAAGGAGGAAGTAAAGGTTTCAGCCTGTGACATCAAGTGTGGGATGGAAGGAAGCTGAGGCCCAAGCCGCCTACGCCTCCCTCATGTGCAACATTCGAGCCTTCCAGGGCTGACAGGATCCTTCGGTCATACCTGAGCTATCATGTTACGCTTCAAGTATTTCATTGTTACAACGCCGCCTGCCTACCCAGATGCAATCGAAATCATCTCGTGCGTCCTGCTTCAAGAGTGGGCTGAACAGCTAAACAGCCAACGTACCCTTGCAATCTGGCATCCTTCCACCTGCAGCGCCAAGCAGTCTTTTCGCCGGTACCTCCTTGCACGCTGAACCTCCTAACAGACGCTTGCTGCGGCGTGTGGTGGACGAACCCTGGTTGTCTTCGATTTGTCGCCCATTCGCCAAACGGCTCACATGGCCCGCGGACCCTAAGCGACCTTCCTCCTCCGGTGCCGTGCCGCCGAAGATGAACCTTGGCATCAATTCATGATGCTCCATTGTAGAGGGAGGTCGCAGTATTGCGGGCGCAATCTGTCAGACCCCACGAACAATCTGACCGAAGGAAGACGAGCACCACGTTGATGAGCCTTGACACGCGCTTATCTGAGGGAGGTCGCAGCTCAGTCTTGGCGTCACCGAGGCCCGGGTCAGTGCAGCAAGATAATGATGCAAGCCCGTATCTCTTGTGAAGGTACCTAGGTACGCACATCATCTTCATCGGGCTGGGGAGTTCATACCCGGTGTGATACCGATGCGCAGAAGGATGCATCACAAAGTCCGCAAGCTATCTGCTGCGGACCACATCGACCCCGCGCAAAAGCCTCATGAATGCGACAGAGCTAGATACTGAAATTGGCTAGTTGCGGGAGCCCCTCATGTCTCCCCATCCCCTGTTGGCGGTCCTTGCCGTGCGGGGCTATCGTGAGTTGTGTTGAGGGAAGACCTTGGACCATCTTTAACCAGACTCATCACTCGTAGGAGGAGCCCTG
Organism: Furcasterigmium sp. R96-07A1; assembly: GCA_037042015.1. Lineage (NCBI taxonomy): Eukaryota > Fungi > Ascomycota > Sordariomycetes > Glomerellales > Plectosphaerellaceae > Furcasterigmium > Furcasterigmium sp. R96-07A1. Next base: position 722,058 of record JAXQJP010000346.1, read on the forward strand.
CGGCCATTGCTGCGTTTGCCACCTGTCAAAAAAATGAGAAGATATTGAGGCATGGTTTGGGACAGCGTCTCTTCGAACACAGTGCAGCGACGCCTCTCCTTTCGCTGAAGACAAGGGGAACATGGATCATCGATATTTCAACATTCCAGAAAAGAGGTTGCGGATGCCAAGCCACCAAGAGACTTCCGCTCTCTTCGCCTATTCCTATGGACCAGCTCTTCGGAACTAAAAGAGAATCCGATCGCCGATGGATGGAACGGAACGATGAGGTCAGAGCCAATGTGGCACACGGAACCCGAAGCCACCCACCAGTCCGACTGATGTGGCATCGCCAGGTACCGACCCGCTGGGCGGCACTCAATGAACGATGCAGCCACCGCCGCGTGGGCGCTGCCCAATCGAAGTTTCATCCCATGCTTTGACCTGGCGTGTCTTATGCCAGTGATAGGGGTCCGCTGAATCCCGACGTTCCGAGGCATACATACAGTGCACGGCTTACTCCTCTTGTACGACAGACCGTGGACCGCTGCCCTCGGTCCTTAGGAACCTGGTGGTTCTGTCGAGCAGCGGGATCATAGGGGATTGATGTCGAATTATTGCCAACGACCTTGATCGGCATCGTGCAGCGCCCTGCCAATTCAGCACTTCAGCTGGTTAGGTGAGAGGAGCTCGCAACATCGACAGACTTGAGAATTCAATGTATATTCCTCCATGTAAAGATCGATACAGCTCTCAGTCCAGCCTGCGAGAGCTCGTTGTAGTTGTTACCATTTACCAAACGCCAGGCTATACATGACCCTAACTCCACCCTGCAATGATAGATCTAAAAGCGCAAGAAAAGCATCGCTGACCTGCTTAAGCAGCTGCAGGCATGATGGGGAAGAAGCTCTTCTCCGTCAGACCCGGTGTCCGCGGCACCGCACCAAGCTCTCGCTCGATGCCAGGCGAGAGCAGCGCCAGTCGCGGGACAGCATTCTTGCTCGACACACGCCTCCACATGTTGGCGCGTGGGTTGAAGTGCACAGGCATGCCCTGACCGCCAGTGGTCTTTTCGTCCTCGGCACGGATGCGCTCGATCTCCCGCTGGATGTCGGCAAACGTGTCGAACGGCGTGTAGGCGATGGCGTTTTCGATACAGTACTCCTCGAGCCTGAGCCCGCGGCGAGCGAAGAGGACATCAGCCTGACGGGCGGCGGGAAGGTCAGAAACGCCGTCGCCGATAAAAACGATGAGGGGAACGGTGCCGTCATCGCCGCGCATCTGCAGCTCCGCCTCGGCCTGGGCGCGAGCCTCGGTCATGGACTGGGCCTTGTCGTGACCGAGAGCACTGTCGTCATGGAGCCAGACGGGGCGCCACTGTGAACCGTCGGCGGAGATGGTCGCGTCGTTGGCGACGATGTCGATTCGCGAGGAGGCCTCCTCGCCCAGGAAAACGTCGAGGACGCGGCGGAGGACGGGCTTGAGACCGGCGGAGATGACGTTGAAGGGCATGTCGTTGCGAGCGCAGTACTCGTGGAAGGCGCGGAAATCGGGGTCGATCTCGAGGGTAGACTTCATGACTTCAAAGCCATCGTCGAAGGGCACGTCAAGAGACGCCCACATGTCGTCGGAGACCTCGCGGAACGAACGCTCGCCCGTCTTGATCTGCTCGTCCCAGATCTCACGCTGGGCAGCGCCGCAGCCATGTGCGTCGAAGAGGATATGACCAGTGTCCTGCATGAAGATGGTGCCATCGAAGTCTGAAGATGAGACGTCAGCCCGGGGCAAGAACACAAATGGGGCAGCGAAGTCATACCAGAGAAGCAAATGATCTTCCTCTTCTTGTTCTCGCTCACGGCAGGAAGGGTGGTAGCAGTGACCATGTCCTTCGTGGGCATGGCCGCAGGGGGTGTGACGGCGATGGGCATTGTGGCAGCGGGTCGTGGCGGGTGTGTAGCAATATGGGGATCAAGAATACGGTCTTTCTCGGTAACGATGCTGGTTATTGTAAAATTCTCAGTAGTCTGGTCAGTGGACTGAAGCTTGGACGAGAGTTTGGGGTCTGTAGCCTTATATACAAGCCGGCGTGCTACTACTTGACCCTCCACGACCTGGCCCGACAGACTACGCCGATGATGGCATCGCACTGCCAAGTACCGCAAAAAATGCGAGAGAAGCCATGCAATCCTGTATGACGGGCAGTAAGGGATCGAGCCGGGGTCGGACAGCCCGTCAGGGGTGTGGAAAGCACCCGGCCTAGAGCGAGACTACGCCAGGCCCGTCGCTAGACGCAGACTGACGATGCTGACCCAGCACTTTAGCAACGTGCCTGGAGGGGCTAGTCAGGCCGTCCAATCGGGAGGGATACTACGTGAGAGACAGGAAGAGCCGCAGGGGAATGGTAGCATGGGACGGGCGAGACGGGCAGTAGAGCAGAGGCGCAGTACTGGAGGCACACCGGTAGCAAGATAGGCGACGAGGATCGGCAAATACAAGGACTCTAGACAGGTCCATTTCTCCCAAGCAGATGGAAATACTGGGTACATTTCCTCGTATGCCTTGCCATCGCCGAGTCCGATGTTCTAGACTTTTGCCGGTCCAGAAACCCCCAACGCAGTGAAGGCTCCTTATTTCCTGAGCACGCGTGCATCGTTGGTCTTTCCATTTCAACGGCGAAACCATGGGGCTAGCACAGTAAGGATCAAACGATCCCCTCAAGCCTGCCACGCTGCATAATGACCTAGGTGGAAGGACGGTATACAGATTCCTGATTCAGGGTTGGTCAGACGCCAGCGGGAAGGCCGGGGGGTTGAGGCTCTGCCACCCGCGCTTGTGAGCGGCCGGGACAAGCACCATGCCGCCTGGATTGAGGGATATTTTCACGATGGCGTCCATGATGTCATCTTCCCGTGGTGAGGGAGTGGATCTGGGCTCTTGTCTTTGTGAGTGAGCCAAAACTTCTGCACTACGCCAGATGCGGATGCAGACTACCGACGTCGGTGAGGAATCATTCGCATGGCGAAGAGCCGATCTGAGCAAGCTACACGTTTGAACTGGCGGTGAGGGAGAGCAGCTCCGAGGATGATGCAGCATCACCATCACCGAGGGCGTCATGAAGCCAACTCATGCCTGACGGTGTCAACAGTGCAGTGTCCATCAGCTCAATTAGAATTGATGGCTGCATTGCCTGGCCAAACCGTTCTGCGGCCGCAACAACTGCAAGTACTTGCTTGCTTACTTACCCCCTTAGGAGCATGGATTTGTGGCTACTCGCTTCGTTGGACTAAACCCCATGATACGAGCAGCACGAGCCCCTCCTCTCCATCGACGGTTCCGCGACCACGGCGGCCATCTCCCGAGCGTCGTAGGCGCTGTGATGTCAGATCACTGCTGTAAACAGCTAGCAAGAGTCCCCATCGTTAGATGGACGGATCGCATGGCAGGAGGAATCGCCCGCCATCGCCGCTGTCCTTCACCCGTTCCCGGCGGATCCAGAGGGAACCTGGCGTTCTAGACCGCACCACACCGGGTGGCAGCTGCGGCGCCTCAGAGCCCGTCCGCCACGCAAAGTGTTTGCCCGAGGAGGCGAATCGAGAATCGACGGTCGGAAAACGATGGTCTTATTGTGCCTCTGGATTTCTTCTCGAATGCCATAATTCCAACGCGGTCTGTAGTGTATCATGGGTGCTTTTTTTGCCCCTCGGAAACAGAACCCCGTGCGCCGAAATCAATCATCATCTCTCGTCCCTCGCGCCCCTTCTGTCACGTAGTCTATGCCGACACCTTGGGGCTGTACTTGGCAGCCGCCTTATCGAACAGCTCGCTCTTCTCCGCAAGATCCGTAATGTAGGGGTGCGATGCGTCTGCTGCCTGGAGTTGTCTGGTAAGGGAAAAAAGTAAGCCTCTTGCCGACGCGACGAGCATTCGGTCGCATGCAGATCTGCACACGCCTTGGGACGTCTTGGGGACGTCTTGGGAAATACATACGCGGTCAGCTCCTTAGGGTCCTTGCCGCCGATCACGTTGAGGACCAGCAGGTTGGCAATCGCCTGAGCGTAGCTAGGGTCCTTCTTCAGGGCCTGGTCCAGCGCGGCCTCGGCCTCCTCCGTCCTGCCGAGATGCAGCTCAGCGACGGCCTGCGAGACGAGCGTGATGATAGACGATGTCGCAGGCGCCTGTGCCAGCTCCTCCCACACATAGAACGCCTGCTGGTACTTCTCACCGCCCTGTGCATGCTGTTAGCCTTTACGCGCTCCTGCCCACCGCTTTGTAACTCGTTTGTGCGTACCTGACGCAGAGCGACCCAGGACTCGGCCAGGTTGACGAGCAAGCTGTCCTGTCCCCATCTCCTCGCGGCTGTGACCTCCTTCAATGCCAGGTCGTTGCGGTTCTGTTGCAGGTGGATCTGGACAATCAGGGCGACGGCGTCGACTGTGTTCTCAAATTGTTAGCCAAGGTCCCCGCGCTCTTGTGTGGCCATTCTCGTGACGACGTACGGCTCCCCTGGTGCTGTGACAGCAGCGCCAGAGCCTCCTCCGAGTGTCCCGCCGCCTGTAGCACGGTGCCGCCGACGACCTGAACCGCGGTGTTCTCCCCCTGCGTCTCGGCGAGCTTCCTGATGGCCTCGGCCGCCTGCTCGGTCTTGCCCAGGCTGAGCTGCGCGAGGGCAGCTACGGCGGCGAGTTCTGGCTCTGACGCGCCCTTAATCTCGGCGAGGACATCTTCGGCCTCTCCCAAGGCGATGCGGGAGCGCAGGACAAGTACCTGGGCGGGGATCTCGTTCTCGGGGGAGAGGGCAGCGGTGTCGTAGTCGATGACCTCCTGGTACTGGCCCTGGTGGAAGTGGTTGTGGAGGTTGATGAGTTCGCCCTCTGCTGAGTAGGGGTCCATGATGGGCGGTGTATTTATTTTGAGGGCTGTCGTGAGGAATTCGATGAGGTTTTGGCAAAGGGGACAGCTGTACGAAGCATCGCGAATGTCCAAGTGTCTCCAATCCAGCCAACGAGCCCCAGGGTCGCCATGTGGGGCCACTGTTGGTGTGAGTGGTCCGTGCACCCCCTGAGACCTCCCTGAGGTTGACCATCTATGACAACCTGCCTTATGCGAGGGGCTGCTTTGGCAGCGTGCTGACTCTGATGATATTTCAAACATGCTCAGAATACTCCTAAATTTTGAATATTCGATGTACTACTAAAACACCTCATAGAGCCATTTGTCGCACGCCACGCCTCCTTTGTGCAAGTATTAGACATTAAATCTGAACTTGTTACCCAGCAGCAATGCCTAAATAACCGTGTACCGCTCCCCAGCTCACATGTCCATTCAAGAAACACATACGTATAGTGAGCTCTCAGCCGCCCAGAAGATCTTCGCTCTTAGCTGAGACCGGCTCTGGACTCTCTGGTTGGCAGTTCTACAGGGCATGCATGATGCTATATAACAGCACTCCTCGTGGTCACCTCAGGAATTACCGATATTTGCTAGATCATTCTTCACCTGACTACGGGCATCAAGCTAGGCGCCAAGTCCCGAGGAACCTGCCCTTTTGGAACTGTGACTACAATTTCTTCAACTATCTCTCCGCCAGCCTCGCTGTACATTCACGTCAGAAGACTACCATATACACATTCACAGAACACAGTGCGCCGTGTTTGATCATTCATCATCGCAAAAAATTGTCTTTGGCCACTGAGATCCTGCATCCTACAATATCTGCACCCAGTCTCTTTTTCTTGCCTGCTCTGCGTAGCCAGCCAACAACCCACATTGGAAGATGGCAGCATCCGACAGTTTTGATGCTGCTACAGCCTCTTCCCTGAGCAAGAACTCATCTGGCTCGGGATCTGTCAACCCCGAGTCTCAGGAGAGTATGCTTGATCGCAAACGCCCAGTGACCAACATCAACACAAGTTTCACCTCCAGCTTTGGGCGCCCTCCCGCCGGCAACAATACGCGCACAGAAGACACACCCGAGAGTTTTCGCAATCCTGGCCCTGACACTTCCCGCACGCACGCATCCTCAACGACTTCCAGTCGTAGGCCAACCGGAAGCTCTCAGAAACCCAGTGTTAGGAACATCGTCTCCTGGCTCGAGCACAAAAAGGATACCCCAGACAAAGAAGACTCGGGAGGGCCCTTATTCTCTGCCGAACCTTTCAATCGCAAAGTATCTACAAACAGCTCTTTTACGTCTTCGGCTTCAGATGCTACGCAAGAATCGTCTCATGACCGTCAACGAGCCCCAACTGGCCCACACACTGCTGATCACATTCCCACTACTGTGCCTGGGACTGAGGATGATGACCTCACCTTTCTCGAGTACCAGCAATTCTTCAGTCGAAGCGGCGACAAGCGTGTTGTTGAGCAGCCTGCCGATACATTTGTCGCCGTCAAGAAGAAATCGTACGGCGACATGACTGAAGTAGGCGAGAAAACGGGATCTGGCGGTCTTGACACTCGGCGTCGTGCTGGCCAAGATTTCACTGATGAAATTTCAACTGAAACCACCCGTTGTATGATGATACTACCAAACAAAATGTACTCTTCAGCTGACAAAATGCAGATGATGACCAAGACATGGGGATCCCGACGAACACCAAGCTTCCCACCTTGGATTCAACTCGACATTGTATGTTACAAAACTTCTACCAGGTATGGCCATGTGCTTATACTGACTTACTTAGCCCCTGAAAGCCATCGCCTTTCTGACGAAACCATCGATGCGGTCACTGTGTGTGGATTCGATCCCGAAACTTGTGAGCTGCTCGATCTCCCTCGCTCAACTCTGTGCTGAATCCTGCTTAGCACCAGAACTCCCAAGCCAAGACCGCGCGACCGAGAAGCCTGATATCATCCTAGACAAGGGCCATGTCTTGAAGCCTGTGCCTCAAGCTTCGGCTGATGAGTACGATGACACCTCGTCCATCTATTCCAAGGGCATTTCTCTAACGGGAGACACTGCTGTCGAAGCTGAAGCCAACACAGCTTCATTGAGACCTAACCAGAAGCAGCCCGACAAACAAGAAGCCTACAGTACTTTGGATACGGCGCTTTCACCCTCTATTTTCTGTAATGATTCTTTGCCCAGGGACATCACACCTCGGCCACGCAGTCGCGAAGAGGCACAAGCATACTAGGACAATGTTCGCGCCCAATTTCACGTTCCCGAAGAGGCAGTCGACGAGATTATTGAGCAGAAAGAGACACAGCACATGGAAGAGAAGGACGAGGCCGAGAAACATGCTCAGGCAAACGCGTGGGCTGATCACTGCTCCGAGACAGTCGACAAAGGCTCCGGCCCCCTGTTCCCTCCTGTCGATGACAAGACACTCAAATGGCGTGATGAGCGCATCACCGCCGCTGAGAGCCAGTCCTTCGCGAAGAAATCTGGCTTGGAGGACGAGTACGTGCAAATGTATGATTCCCGAACAAAGGCCGCATATACGAACCCCATCCCGGCCCCTCTACGTATAGCCTCCTGCGAGCACAAGACTGCTGTCACTTCGCCCGCTGCCCTTGGTATTTCCGCAGAACCTCTTCTCACAGAGAAGTCCACCAACTCTCAAGCTTCTACTCCGGTCACGCAGCTCGCAAGAGCCGTTCCCGCGGACGCCGTAGAGGAAGAGTGGCGCAACCAGCCTCATGACGAGACAGGCTCTGCTGTGCGTGTATGGAACGCCGATTCTGTGAGGACCGGCAACGGCAAGGTCCTAACTGGCCTCAGCAGGCGGCTGCCACAGGAACCTGCCGGTATCAAGGCATCTGAGCTTGCCGCATACCATGTTATCGAACACCCGAATGTTAACCAAAATGGCCGCCAGCTGCTCGATTGGTGCTTCCCCAAAGCGAGCGGGCCTGACCGCCTCACAGCCGACGATTTTGAGCCCTTCCTCCCGCCCAAGTCATCTGATCAGAGCATACCCGAGACCGACAGATGCGAGGAGACGGATGAAACCACTGAGCGTCGTGCCCAGTCCGGCGCCAGAGACGATCCTTGGCAGCTGTACGCGCTGATGAAGAAGCTTGAGTCGCTGGACGACTTCTTCGATGTGCCCCCGAAGAAGGGCCAGGCGACGCTGCCCAGGGCCGCACGAGACGAGCAGCAGCGTCATGAGGCTGCATTCGCCGCGGCAGCAGCCGAATCGTCAAATCTCCGCCCAAATGCCGCCTCGCAGGTCAAGGAGGCCGCCCGCCGGGCTGATAACCAGACGGCCGCGGAATCAATGACGGCAGACTACCACGAGGCGATGAAGCGCATCGCGGGTCCCGAGTGGCTTCCCCCCCAATACGACCACCACTCCATCTTCTTCAACCGAAGTGATGAGGTCGTCACAGAGGACGGAGGAGTACTGGGGAAGACACGTTCCGAAGGCGCGGGCATCACACCCCTCGTCACCGATGCCTCCGGGGCCGTACGCCCGGGGCCGGGCACGCCCCGTCGATACACAGCGGATAGGCCCAACCCGCCGGCACCGATGACAGCACAAGAGCAGCAGCGAGAGAAGGTCATTGCGAGCCTTCGGGTCAGCAAGCCTCAACTTCCTCGGAACAATGATGGTGGAAGAAGCAGGTAGAGTGGTAGGACGCTGTGTGAGAAGGACAGCCGCTGTCTGCATTACCAAGGGTCCGAGGACAGAGATGGAGCTTGTGAGAGTTAGGTTTGTCCGGTTTTCTTCCTTTCCGAATAGTAATCAACTATTTGCCGTGTCGGTATAGAGGGTTCTACCAGGAGCCGAGTGATGGCATCCGGGTTCCTCGCGTTGTCGTTCCGAGAGAAAGACTCGAAGCCAGGTTCAAGGGCGAGAACTAACTAAGCATTCTTATCCAAGGATGTCAAATACTGAGCAAGACACATTACGACAACGATGGTCAAAATGTTGACTTGCATTTGCCTTTCCCTTGCTGTGTAGCTGACGGATCAGACGGCTCTAAGATGCCACTCATCGTATGGCATCACTAGGAAAATCTGATACAGCCCATCGAGTTTTCTTCCAACTCTCTCTTGATCATGCAGCTGATGTTGCTCTAATCCTCAAGGCCCTCGAGAGGGTAGTCACCGAGAACCATGCAACTAACCAACAACTAAAATAATCATTCAAAGGTATACTATGGACGCCATAAAGAGTATCTAGTCTAGCAGGCCGGTTAACCCGGTCAACCTGCCGGCTGCAAACTCCTGCCAAGAGCCAAGTCATGAATCGTTCCCCTCCCGGCACGTTGAAACGCTTCGTGCTAGTTGATCCGATAACGCCAGAATGGTCATGTTGTGAAGGCATTGCTCCTTGCGCATAAGTCTATCCTCATCTCACACGTTGAACTTCTGATTGAGGCCCAGCAGCAACTGCTTGACCGATCCCATCAAGCGCTGCTCGAGCCCTTCGTGCGACGACGGTTTTCCTGGTTCTGGAGGACTGCCATCGCGCCCTGGTCGCGGGGGTACAATGCTCGCATCAGCTAGCCCGAGAACACGGTCAATAGCTGAGAGCGCCACTGCCTCCGCCCGCTCCTCGCCAACCGACGCCTTAAGAGCATTCGATGAGACATTCTTGAAGCCTACCAAGGCATTGATAACCCGGGTGTCAAAGACTGATCCCGGGGCCGGTTTGGCCGAAGAAGATTCTCCAGGCGTAGGACTCTTGCTGTGACTGGAGTACCCGTCCAGCACTTTTTGAATCCCTCTCATACATATATCCTCCATTGCCGGATTTTCCGTGGCTGTCGTCTTGAGGCCAAGGCAGCGATTTAGTGCGGACATGACAATGGCTTCCGCCTTCGGGTTTTTCGCCTTCTTCAGGTTCTCGACCAAACCGGTCTTCAAGCCCACCACCGAGCGGAACAGTCGGGGATCAATGACATGACGGGATGGGCCTTGGGCTGGTGACGCCTGGGCCGGCCGAGCCGCGGCTGGAGACGCCGATGCAATGGAGGCGGGTAGTTGCTGACCAGGGGTGCCAGTGCCAGCTGGTTGCGATACTGCGGGTGTTGCCGTGCTCGGTGTTCCATCTTCCGCCTTGACCGATGGTGCACTGGGCGGGGGTCTCGATGCGTACGGCGAGCTATATGTCGAGGTCTGCGTCAGAGGGTTGGCGCCATACCCTGGCAGTTGTGCAGGCGCAACGGGCTGAGGCGCCACATGTTGCCCCGGCTGGGTAACAGAAGTCGTCCCCGGTGGAGAGTACTGCGGCCGCCCCGGCTGGATCTGCTGCCCGCTGTACGGCTGTGCAGAATACGGACTTTGATGCTGGTAGGTCTGAGCGCCCTGTGGCATATGAGGGGCCCCCGGATAGGTGGGGTACATTGGGTGTCCATATGGTCCGTAGCCTGCGGCAAGGCTGCGGTCTGGTGAGGTCACCTTGCGCTTCTTGCCTGCGTCTAGCTCGACTCCAGGTACTCGCGACCAGAGGCCGGTTGTCTCATCCTTCTTGAAGGCTTCGTTTCCGATGAGGTTGTGCCGCACACTGGACTCCCATCCCTTGGTTTCTGTATGGAAATAGAACCACGGATACTTCAACGTGATACGCTTGTAGATCTGCTTCAGCGTCAGACCCTCCAAACGACCCTCTGCGTGAGCGGCAGTGAGCGTCTCGTCAATGAGCACGCCGTAATTCTTGTTGGGTTTTTGTAGCTGCTCGTCGGTGTAGTCCTCAATCTTGAGTTCCAGGGGAGGAGACTTTGGCCGGACTTTCTTGTCTTTCTTCTCCTTCGCCCTCCGCTCTGCATCAGAGCCTTCGCCACCCTCCTCTCTGGGCTTTCTCGGCTTGTACTTGCGCTTCTCCGGGCGTTCCCCATCTTCAGGCAAGGGGTGCTTCCTCGGACGCCCTACCTTCCTCTTGATCGGTGGCTCCCCCGGAGGTGGCTGTGGCAATGTCTTCTTAGCCATTTCTTGTTGCTGCTTCTTAAGTAGCCGCTGCTCCCTTTTTGACATGATGCCGTTCTTGGGGGGCCTCCCTGGGCCCCTCTTCTTGGGAATGACCGGTAACAGTGAGGGATCCAAGAGCTGGTCCAGACCAGGCTCGCCCTTGACGGAAAAGTCCGGCGGAATCTCGACTGACGGCTGCGGCTGCGGCGGCAGAACGAGCTCGGGCTGCCGAGGCAGGGGTGGTTGTGGCTGTGGTTGCGATTGCAATGGGGCTTTGAGAGACAGTAATGCTTTCTCTGCCTCGTTGCCTGTGTCTGGATCTGCCTCTGCCTCCAGCTCTGCCTCAAGCTCCGCTTCCAGTTCCGCCTCGAAGTCGGCTTCGGCGTCTGCCTCGGCTTCCGCCTCCGCTTCTGCCTCAGCTTCGGACCCTTCGTCATCGGATGGCTCAGGAGGGGTGAGTGCTGATGATGATGAACTCGTTTCGACGATGTCACCGTTGCCGTGCGATCCTTCGAACTCGAAGCTCATTTCTTTGCCACCGCCGATCTTCCTCGGGCCCTTCTCCTCGGAGGAGACGTCCTCCGCACCTGTCTTGCCTTCTGGAACTCCGTTGATGACGAAACGGAAGTCGACGTCCTTGATCTGGAGGTAATCGCCACTACGTAGTACGACAGTGTCGTGCTTGTGAAGGATATCGCCGAGGAAGAATCCATTCTTGTGCAAAGGAATGGCTTCAAAGACATTCTTCTCCTTGTTGAACTGTATTCGAAGGTGCTCTCTTGAGATGGCTTTCGTCTTGCGGGCGATGTCGGGACCGGGAGAGTGAACTCCGATGATGGGAACATGAAACGGCGAGGGGCGCAGTGATTCGAGGTCGACGGCTGCAGCCCCAGGTGTGTGAGAGATGTACTGCCTATTAGAAATTAAGTTCTCCTGCGACTCTTCGGCCTCTTTCTGAGAGGATCCGGTACTCGTAGTCTTGCGCCTCTTTTTCGGCCGGCCAGCTTCGTCGCTATCCGATTCCGGGCCTAGCATGCCGCCCTCTTCACTGACGTACGACTTGCTGAACTTGCCCCTATCATGCCTCATCGGAGAAGGCGGTGGCAGGCCCCGCCTCTCATTCTCCTCGGCGTGAAATCGGTATTCCTGGGCGCGTCTTTCATCTCGTTTGGCCTGCATCATAGCGCGCTGATCACGGCCGATGATGACGGCGTAGGTGGTCATTTGGAACACGCTGTCGGCGAACTCCAGGCGCGCAAAAGACTCCAGATCGTGGGTGACACGGGGCATGCTGTTGTTGGTTGCAATGTCGTCCGCAACATGGTTCAAGTTGGGAAGAGTGACCTGAGAGGGTGTGACTGTTGAGGGCGGCTGGGGCATCTGGTTAAGCATCTGCTCGCCAGCCATCTGCGCGAGGGCCATGGCCATGTATGCGTTCGAGTCCATGTCCATGGCAGTGATGGGCGTCTGCGGCATAGTCATGTCGAAGCGATTGGCGGCGGTGTGGTTGGTAGTATGATGTTGCGACAAGCCTGGGGGTTGTTGGGCGACCCGCGGTTGCGGCGTCTCTACGTCGGGCATTTCGGTGTCGGCGCCCTGGGAAACAGCAGCGTCGGGCTGCTGTGATGATGCGCCATTCTTCGGCGATGTGTTGGTTGCCTCGGGCGCAGGTGCTTGGGCGTTGGCTGTCGTTGTCGCAAAGGGAGTCGATGACTTGGGTGGTGGTGTCGTCGGTAGCTCGGGCGCGGGCGGCGCGGGAGCGTGCCCGTTCTGCCCGGCGTCGGACGAAGTCATCGCTGTTCTGTTTGGCGGCCAACAGACCAGCTCCTTCGTCTCCCGGGGGCCAAGCGGGAGGGCGTTGGATGGAAGATCGGCCGAAAGGAGCGGGCCGTCGTGAAGCTGGCGATATGCGGGAGCTTGGCTTTGGCGATGCAAAGGAGAAAGGGAAGGTCCAATCCGGAGTTCAAAAAAATTGGGCGCGAAGTTGCTCCTGCCTTTCTCCATGCCTCCAAGGGTCGATGGGTACAAACGCGCCACTGATTGGCTGGCCGGATGTCTCCCTCACCTGCAGACCCACTTTCCCCGCGCGTCAGCTCACATGTGGTCCAATCTTTATCGATGTCTCTTCCCGCTCCTCTCGTTCACCGGCTTTCAGCGTACCTACCTTAGGTACCTTACGCTGTTAGCCCAAGAGAGGCAAAGAGATCAGTTGCAGTTGGATGGTTCCTGCCCAGCGAAGTGAACTAAGCTGGTGAAAGCAAACCTTTCCCCTTACCAGTATGCTGCAAAGGTTTGAGTATTTGCCAGCCTAAGTTACTACTTAAGGTGCCTACCTAGCACTTAGGTTTTCAATCTAGGGCCGGTACAGTTGGAGTACCTCTCTGCCATGGACCGAAGGCTACAAGTTCCAAGGAGGCGGCTTTGTTTCAGATACTTGCCTCAAAGTCAAATATGTGTCTAGGTATTTCAGTATCTGAAGCACCAAATCGGTCCATCAGCCGATCGTGATCTCCCTCATAATGGCCTCTGTCAAAGCAGGGGAGTCCTCTCGCTTGGCTCACTCCTTCGGTTTCGCCAGTGAGATAACAGGTCAGAGAGACGGTATGCACCAAAGCATAGCATGCCGGCCGTGAAACCCACAGCATCGTTCCTGAATGCGAGAATGCCAGCAGTTGTCATGAGCATGATGGTCCACCTCTCTGCTCTTTCGTCGTCAGAAATGTTGCGCTGCTGTCTTCTGCCGGACGAGTCACCCTCTAAGCTTGCTACACTTGTCTCGTACAGGTCTGGCGCGCCGTGGTTGAGACTGTATCCGGCTTTTGCCAGTTCGAGGCCCGCAGCAACGACCATGATTCCCAAGAGGCTCTTGGGATAGAAAGAGAGCAGGTCTACCAGTGTTCCGCCGAAAAGAACGCCCAGGAAGATCTTGAAGAAGCCTAAGATGATGATGCTCGCGCCGCTTCGTGCTCCAAATCGGAATTGGCCGGCCAGGCCACCGGCGCCGTGACAGACTGGCATGGCACCAAACCAACCGCCTATTAGGTTCATGATTCCTACACTGAGTCCCAGGGAGGTGACCGAAGGCGCGGGCATGTTCGGCAGCAGGTCACCTGAAAGCGCACTGACAGCGATGACAGAGTTTAGCGTAGTGAGCGGCAGTTGTCCAATTGCCATGGATATTGGCGCGGCTTGAAACCAGTTCAGGGTCGGCACAACATGGGGCTGCCAAAGATGGAACCACGGTAGCTTCTGAGAGCCATCGCCCTCGGACAGTATCGAGATGACTGCAAAGACCAAAGAGAATAGAAATGTGCACAGGGCGTAGGGGAACCGCGGCAGTGACTGAGTTGCGATCAGCACAAGAAAGGCGGCAAGCGCCCAGAAGCGGTTGTCCAGAATCGGGTGCACCCAATGCAGCTTGATCAGCAGGCTCGAGCCCGCGCCCATGACGAGGGAGAGGCCAGCCCCTAACTGTATGCCCTTGACGACCGGCACGGGGACACGTGCGGTCACGAGTCTAATGATGCCGGTGGCGCTCATGAGAAGAACGGCCAGACTGACCAACTGCCCGGCTGATATCACGGTGCTCATGCCACCTACTTCGGGTCTCGAAATTGCCGCCGCCGCGATGGCCTGGACGGGTTGTCAGCTCTAGGTCTGAGAGCAAACGTTCAGAATTGCAGCCTCAGACTGACCTTCATGGGCTGTACTGGAAGCGGCACGCCGAAGATGATGCCGGTGATGACATTAAAAGCACCAGAGAAGACCAGTGTGCTGTCAATCAAAATCGACCCTTGGACGGCGAGCGCTATCATCAACGGCAGCAACGTTCCCAGGTCACCCAATGCTCCCGAAATCTCAGCCAAGGGAGCATGGCGCATGGCTTCGACATTGTGTCGCTGGATCTTCTTCAGATGCGAAATGAACGGCATGATAAGAATTCAGGCGAGCTGACGAAGGAAGAAATGATTTCGCATTCGAGGATATTCTAGAGATATACCGCATCCGCGTGTTGCTCCATACTTAGGCGCCATGGCCACCATCCGCGGAGAAAGTCAGCCTGTCCAGGTTCCACATAAAAGAGACAGTGCTGCCAGGCCATGTGATATTTATCCACTGTGCTCAATGGACAAGCAAATTGAATACATACATACATACATACATACATACACATGCGTCCTATGACAATGACGAGGGGTGTACCTGCACTATAAACATACCGCGTGGCCTTTAGTGTCTCGATCAGCCCGACTGTGATTTCAATACGTATACATCTGAGCTTGGGGGGAAAGCTGTTGATGTCGCTGAGCGCGCCCAAGGCCTTTAAACAGCAATCTCAGCTGTACGTCCATGATGACGACGCAAAGCAACGACGACGGGATTGTGACAGCTTATTTATTAGACATTGGTATGCACAGACGGACAACGGCTACATCACGGCCGCGAACCGTCCGTCCATCGGAGCTTCGGGCTGGTCCCTGTGGACTCGGCCGGCAATGCGGCCACGGATATAAACACTGAAGGGGCCTGGGTGGGGAGCTTCATCAATCACCGAGCTTTTCAATTTGCCTCATCGACTTGAACCCGCCCTCCGACCCGAACGCGGACGGCAGACATGGTTACCTTAATAAGTCAGGCGAGGTCTGCGAGCAGGCAGTAGGTTCGGTGTCGTTGCTGCGGAACGCTGCGAATACTACGTGGCAGCTGTCGCGTGCAATGTGTTGCGAACGGCAAATTCGAGTAATGCGAAGCCATTTTGAGGCCCGATGCCGTGAGCTGGGAAGAGGCGCTCCCCACAAGCGAGAATGGAAGCCAAGCCTGAAGTCGGCATTCGCGAAGCGACTCGTCCGATCCGGATCAATGTGTGCAGTGCAGAATGAGGCCCCATGGCTTGGCCGGTAAGCATCGCTCAAGGATTCGCCGAGCTCTCACCTCCGGCCAGACTGAGGCAGACCGCACGGAAGCGCCGAAGCCGCGACCGCCGGCACCTGTCCCGACTTGGACCCTGGAGGTACCTGAAGAATACCTGGGCATGGACGTGGGCCTGGGACACAGACTATCGGATGACAACGGAATAATCTTCTCGATGCCGGTTGGCTGGCAACTATGATTTTCTCGTCGTCCCCATCATGGGGGTTTACGTGCCGCGGTACCTGACTTATTACTGACCAAGGGGCCCGGGCGAGTCGAGCCAACGGCGCGATTTTTCAAAAGGGCATTCCTTACGGTCTCCCGCCCAAGCGCCGGGGGCTGTTGATGAAATTCGCGCAACCCGTGAATCGAACACCTCCTTGGCCTCGAGATAGAAGCCTCTCAGCCCCAGGAAAGAGCACTGCATCCCTATGAGCATCCTAGTACTGTTTTCCTCTCGGGACGGGCAGAGCGTTGCCTAAGTACAGCTGGGCGCAGACCTGGTCCACGTTGACGAAAAGGCAGGGTCTTGCGCATCAACCAAGACGGGAGCCAAGCAACCAAGGCGACCTCATCCAGTGATGGAAACCTGCAAGTGCACATGCTGCGACCGTGGTTGGCTTGGGAGACCGGTCGAACCCACTGTCCAAGAGATTCCCCATGCTCTGGTGAGAAGAGCTCTGGAGCTGTACTAGATGTAGCGATGCCCAGGCGGAGAGGACACCCCTGCACAGCACGGTAACAGGGGCCTGCCGGGTTGCCGACTAGGACAAGCTTTTCATCCGGGCCAAGCTGGTCTTGGCTTAGCCGTGACCGACCGATTGTTTTGTTGTCGCGGGCTCGAGGCCACTGTTGGACTCGCTGCCTCAGCAGTGCCTTCCGTGCGTGAGTCGAATGTTTTGCTGCTAGTCAGGTACCTCAACAGCGACCGGATTGAGACATGACAGACCGGTCTTTGCCTAGCGGAAGCAAGACCCTCGGCGAAGATGACGGAATGTGTCGTGTCTATCCACGGAAGGGCCGCCCCTACGGGATTGGGCTGCCTGGGGCCTCGTCTGGACGAGCCAGAGGGACTCTCCTGCTATTAGGCATGGGAGAGTGCGGTAGTCAATGAAGACGGAGACCTCGGGTTCCTTACCCAACCTAACAGTAAAGAATCTCCTCATGAGCAGCAAGAGGGGCCCTGTTCCTGATCCAGCGTTGACCGGGAGAGCACTGGAGAAGATGAGAAGGAGTACCTGGCCCGGTACCTGTCCGGACAGGTGATGTAGCAGCTGGTCAAAAGTTTGTACCCCCGTACCATTCCACCTCTTAGGTTGACTTGCCGGCCGATAATACCTCGCTCGTTAGTCAAGAGGGCCCGGCCGTTTTCGACGGACTCTAAATCCTCACCTTCTCCCACCCCGTCCAGCCCAATCTCTTCCATTCTTCCCTTTTTCTCTCCCCTCCAACGCATCCGACGTCGTCAACAATACTCAATTGATCGGTGACTCCTCTTCCACGGCACCATTCACCCGTCGATTCCAACATCCTCGTCGCTTGTTGTTCAATAGCTGTACGACCTACCCTCCTCACGCCGTCTTGGCCACGAGCGCCTTGAGCGCATGATCCCTGCGTTGATTGTAGCTTGGCTGCTAACCTACCCCAGTTCGCCCAGCTTCTCCCTCCATCTTCCGCAGAACCTGTTCAGCGTCATAGACCACTGTCTTTGACCATCGCCAGATACTTTCAGGTTGGTACACACGCCTTTCTTCTGTCCTCAGCACACCAATTCGACAAGCACAATGTCGAAATTCGTCTTCCGCGCCAAACAAGGGCATTTCCTCCGCTCCTGGCCCTGCAATTGACGACCGCGGTCCTCGTGCAGTCGCGCCGCCGGGGTCTCGACCACAGCCACTGCACCGCCCAGGTCAAAAGGTGCATTCGGCAAGCAAGCAAGATTTCATCAGCCCGATCAGACAACGCGGGAATTTCCGCTCATGCTGCGTTCTCTACAAACTCTTTGAAGGGAAATCTTCAATTCATTTCGGCCCTGTCTCGCCGTGTTACATCGCCAGCAACGCGTGTAACATGAACAACTGGCACATCCTGGGGCTTTGCACCGCAGTCATGCTATTACTTTCCCACTCCACAGTGTACGGCGCTGACATTCTCTCACCCAGATATCTATCCTCTCATAACATCATCAAAATGCCTGCCACTATGCAGCTCGTTAGGCGCAACTGGCCCGCCCAGGAGCCCGGCGTCATGGTCGTCTTCTGCATTGTCGGTGTCGTCGCCATCGCCCTCATCAGCCTCTGGGTCTACCGCTTCTTCGCCGCCAAGAAGGCTGAGAGGGAAGCCAAGCGCGCTGTTTCCCACGTCTAGACCATCTAGTGAACAGACACTACCGACGTAGAGTGGTCGGCAGCGATGTGGCGGCAGCGGATGGGAGAGTACTGAGCTTCTGGCCAAGACGACGACAAGGTGGGCCGAGGCATCCCTGTCGCGATCTGGACTGGGCGATCCGGGCGTTCTCTGTACGGAGCGGGGCGACTCGCGCCAACAGGGAAGAGATGTCTGGGGCTCTTGTTGGGTGAGATTTCGGTAATGACCAGCCTGGTTCAACTGAATCGACTCTGGAATGAGCCCTGTCGATGAGAAGCCAGGCTGTCACAACGAAAAATCCTCACCAAGATGCCCTCGTGGGTGACGCAACATGTACAAAGCAACTCAAAGCCATAATCCTTTGCTCAGTGTTCACGTGCTTGAGACAAGGAGGGTTTTGTCCGGCAACGAAACACAAGGGCCTATTTCCTTTTACTTTAATGCTACGATACCATTCTTTTGATATGACGGCCCTGTGCGAGCTTGTGGTCGTAGCCAGCCATGATGACGCCGAATTTCTCGTTACAACAACAGCATGACCCCAGCCACGTTTGATCTTGCGCCCTCGTAACGCCTAGAAAAAAAAACTACAGGATACCCTTGGCAACTAATAATGGCATACCGACATAAAGAAACACCATAGCCGTGACGGCCGGGACAACCGCCGGCGTGCGCCTGCGCAAAATCAAGTGTGAGTAATTGTCCTTTGTGGAAGTGCCAGGAGTCGCTCGTGACATCTCAGGAGCAAATATCCAGCGCGAGACTTCTGTAATGACCTGAACACGGGAAGATGAACTTTGATTTAACGTACTGGTAGAAGCAGACAACCGCTAGGCCTGTGCGGTAAAAAGGGAGGATGAGGAACCCGCCCAGTAAGGCGAGCACCGCAACAAAACGGTCGAGAAGCCTTCTCCAGCTGGGCTTGTCCTGGTGTCGGGCCAGTTGTGCCTCGAGATGGGCGTCGACCTGCCGCGGGTCAAAGGGATGTGACTCCGTGGCTGCAAGGGCTGCGAGGGAGGCGGAGGACTTTGACTGGCCGTGGACACTGGGTCCCGGGGAGGGTGAGGGAGGGATCTCGTGTGTGCGGCCCTTGGAGCGATTGTAAGCTGTGCAGTGGCATTAGCGGCATACACGCTGGAGTCATCCCATGAGATGTGGTTATTGTGTGAGGCAATGCGGTGATGCTGATGTTGGCTGGCGATGAGGACGATTGCGTCATTGCGGCATCGCCCGGCTGCACCGCAGGTAAGGTAGGTACTATAGGTACCTAGTAGAGCGACCGACATGGCGACATGGCGCGGTGATAGTTCCGAGGAGGAGACTCACGCATCTTGTCTGCTTCGGCGACAAAACCAAGTGCTCATCAAACCCGAGTCTCCCACTCCTGTGGCACTTGCTGTTCCCGTCGATGCGTGGACGTGGACCTCGTCGATCCGCTCAGCGTCGTCGTTCGCAGCAGGTGGCCATCAGCTGGGGCGATGGGCACCCCAGTTCGCATGCACTGCGTCGCTGATGCCGCAAGTATGGCTGACTGACGGTATTTTGGTCAAACCTGGACGAGTCTTTGGCGAGTATGTCGTGGTTTGCAGAGGGATGGTTCTGCTGTTTCAGGCGCAATTACAACTTGAAGGGACTCGGAGGGTCGAGGGGAGTTAAGACCGAGCCCAAGACGCCAAGCTTTTCTTTTTGGCGCTGATGCCAAAAGTCATTCCCCAAGTCTCGCCCTGAAAGGACCGTGGCCTGCCAGCATTGACTTTACTGCGCCTTATCACATCGACCACAAGGCATCCCCTGCTCGAGAGTGGCCTTTTCGGAGAGTCATTTAATTGCAGGCGAAGTCTCAACCAGTCCCCAACGTGGCCCACGGACTGACTGGGTGCACCTCATGCTCACGAGGCAACGGTCCAGCATAGCCACTCAGCGGGTGATGAACAAGCTCTGCATCAAGGACGGCGAGCGGAAGGCACATCACATAGATTCTAGACTGATTAAAACCTAGTTGACGAATTCATCCGCCGGCCTCTCGATCCTGCTCTCCTAAAAACGGTTCGAGATGCATGGCGCAGTGAGCAGATGACGTGCTACCTGCTACGGCGGTCCTCCATCCGGCATCTGGAAGCCCGCTGTATGATCAAAGCCATGTGCGGCTTGTGCTCAGCCTCTTATAGCTGCTTCTGCTTGCGCCTCTCTCCCGAACACTTTCGTGGTATCGTTCGCTCCGTGACGTCGAGGATCCGTCTGAACCCTCCAGGGCCTTGTCGCCTGCCGGTTCGAAGAAGTAGTGATTCGCACTCTTGGAATAGCCAACCCGCCAGGGCACTTGCAGCGGCTTGCTTCCTGACACGCCGCCACATGATCCGCCGAGTTGCGCACTCGGTGGTGAGTTCACCGCCAGTGCGAACAAGTTCTGGGGATCCGTATAGTCTGTCACCATCCCCGAGCCCAGGAGCAAATACACCAGACAGAAGACGTTGATCGCGAACACCACAAACAGAACCACGTAGAATATGTTCTGCCACTCGAAGGTATGGCTTGACGTGTACTGCTGCGTGCGGATCGAGGCGTTGAACGACTCATGGACTCCATTCGCAAGCTGGGGCAATTGGTACTCCCACCAATGCCGATATGGTGTCCCCAAGGAAGCCATGGTCAGCGTTGAAGACGCCAGCACCGCGAGAGCCTCGGCCATGGACGGCAGAAGTGATGGCATTTTTGGCTGGCCAAGGATGAGCTGCGTCAGGATACGCGCATTGGAGGCATCGTTGTTATAGGTGCCCCCGTTGAGATCCATAGACAGGCGCCATTGATCGGCCAAATTGGCCCAGTCAGCGTCTGGTACGGACCACGCTGTATCCTCGGGGAACGATCTCAGATAACTGTCCTCGTCATCCGGATCCTCACAATGGGCTCGCAGGTGAGCGCCTGAAATGCCCGAGATGTTGAAGTGCGTCGAGCAATTGGGAGAGAGCCACGAGCGGAGCTCGCACAGGGTGTAGTCCGGGATTGCGGCCGACTTGAGTAGTACGTATAGAGCGTCTCGTCGTGGCTGTTCCCACTCTGCATGAGGCCCGACGTACGTGACATTTGTCAAGATGTTATTGTCGGCCGGGAACAACTGAAAAACCGGAGGTCGACGCTTGTATTTCGGTCCCCATGCGAATATGTCGTCAACCTCCGTCCGATTCAGGAATTCGTCCTCGTCGATCACTGGTATCTCTTCCTGCCATCCCTCGTGACCGATTCTTTGCCCCTCGACGGTCGTCTCGTTGGTGAGCGCATTCTCCCAAGCTGTGTAGACAAGCGGTTCGAGCTCCTCCTCCGACAGGTTGACACAAAGAGCATTCACAGCAGGGGACACGACCCCTGCTTTAATGGCATACTCCCCAACATCTGACAAGTCGTCCGGCTGAAGAATCCCGTTAATTCGGTCAGTTGCAGCACTGTAAACGCCTTTTGGAAGTTTCAGTCAGCTGCCGCGTCCACAGGCCATCGTCAACGATCGGAACCATGGTGACATACCAGGATGCGGCATGGCAAGAGTCACATTATTGATTATACGGCCATGTTGCTCGTGGAGTTTCGTAACATTGGAGTGCTCCGTCTCGATCCAGGCAGCCGTCATTGTTGTGTTGTCGTAGAGTAGAGAGGTGCCAACAGGCCTCTTGCGAAGATCTGTCTCAAGACTGGTCCCATTCAGATAGACGTCGTTCCATGTTCCCAAAAAGGACATGAAGTTTCTGTATGCTACGACTTTTAGTCCCGAACGTATTTCATCGTTGAAGAAGCTCACATTGTCCGGAATACTGAACATTGAGGCAAGCGCCGTTGGCCTCGGCGGGATCGTGGGCTCGTAATGGTGTTGGGCAGTCTTGGCCCACGGCTACAGGATTCGCATAAGTGGAAGTTACCAGGCCCTGAAGCACCCTGTCCTCCCAAGCACCGAACTTGATTTTTGGTGTGACCATAGCTTCTGATGCGGTCGTGTAAAAAGTAGCAGCCACCGTAGCGATGAGCGCTACGACACCGAGGAAGGAGACGGCTGCCGAGGGGATGGTCTCCCAGTGCGTGATCAAAGAGCCGGGTTGCTGTATGCTATTAGTGAATGCCCTGGTCCGAAATGATAAGTAACTCACGATGACCCAGTTCCGCATGGTCATTTCGGCCAGGGTCATGCCTTTGGACCGTTTGACAAAGGACCTTCTCGTGAGAACCTGGCCGAGAAACGTGATGAATACTGTGACGAATGACATTTCGATGGTCTTCGCGAACAGCGTGCACACTACAGAGGCAGTTGCGGGATTGATGCCACCACTTGATGAGATGGCTCTGCCCCATCGTGGTTGGTATACAGCGACGATAAACCACATACAGCTAAGGGCCGTGGAGTACACCGACAGAACAAGAACAGACACAGAAAGCCAGCTTATGCGCTTAGCATGGACATCTCTGTGCGAGTCGCAGTAATGAGGTGCTTGGTCTGCAGAGTTGTTAGCTTGGCTCCATTGACATGAAGTACGTTGCGGGAGGATGATGTACTGTAACGGGCATGAAGGGGTCTATCGTCGTCATCTTCCTCAACGTCATCGGGGCTGGCGCTGCGCTTTGAGCGGTCCAAAGATTCTAGGCGTACTTGGTCGTATGTTTTGCCATCGCGGTGCGGGTGTGGTCCCGGCAGGCTCTCGTTCTCATGAACGTGCCCTCCGCGGTCGTTACGTCCAGCACTATACAGCGGGGGCTCCTTGGCTGTAGAACGACTGCCCCAAGACGCCGGGAACCATTTCTTGAAGAAGGAAGGTCCATCTCCTGTTGATTTGGGCTGGGACATTGAATTTCTCAAGCCACCGAAGAAATTAGCCTTCCGTGGAGAGGTTTCGGGACTCTGCGTCAAACTCCGAGTGAGGTCCGGGGAGGCCGCTCCCATGCGTGGCGTATCCATGAACCGGTGAAAGGATCTCGGCGTATCAGGCGAGCTTGTTTTGGAGCCCACAGGTACCCGGGCGAAGCTGCGTCTTGGAGACCTGCTTTCGATGCCGGCGTCTGGAGGCAAGAAGAAACTGCCCTCGCCGACACTGGTCATGGAACTTTGTCGATACAAGGGACCAGGTGAGAACCCACCATCGAAGCTGGACAGGTCCACGGCGCCATCCGAAGGCACGCGGTGATACGCTTCCCTTCGATGAAACGACTGGGCTGGTGGCCGCGCCGAAGGTGGCGGTGATGCCGATTGCGTCGACGAGAAAGATTCAGTAAGTGGTACCGAGGCCTCGTCCACCTCGGGAACAGGTCGAAGGCCATGGGCTGGCGGCGGCGACACGGCCCTGTGTCCGTGTACAATCTTATCCGCCATTGAAGCGAGTGACATGACCGCTTGATAAGAATCGATTACACTGTTGAATTAAAGATCGAGCATGGCAATCGTAAGGGGTCGCGGCGCAATCAATTAGGTATGGGGGTATCTTTCCGGAGTATAGGAGTGTGTTCCAAACACGCCCGATGCGGTTGGAATCTCGAGAGCAGCAAAATGGAACTTTTCCGCGAGGCTTTTGCCCTGGTGAACGAGCGTTGGATCTGATGAGGCGAAAGCCTGCAGTCAATGCTTCTGACGGGCCCAGGCTTATTTAGGATCAGACCCTCATAAGCTGACCTGCATGATGAAGCGGAGTCTGGAGTGGGCGTGATCAGGGGTGATATTTTTGGGATCCTGGGCAGTGACCCCGTCTGTACGTCGGCATCGAGCTCTCTTCTCCGGGCCAAGCGAGAACCCCTGTGCGACAACTTCAGTTGCTTCAAGTGCCCGAAGACTGCCGCAATGAGAATTTGGCAAATGACAGAGGGGTTGAAGGTGCGTGAGCGAGGCGGACGGTCCGAGGGATTGAAATAATCAGGACAAAGGCATGCTTGCCAAGTCATGTATCCATCCGCGCGACAGTGCGCAGATACTCAAAGGAGTACTCCTGTACCACCGTACATGTCAAGTGCCTGCAGTGCTACTGTGAAACACCAGACCGATGAGACAGCGAGAAACTCTTGGATGCATCGCCAATGTGACCTCCTATCAGTAGGGGGGTACTGGAGTGCCGCTGTCAACTTTCAGCTCGCTTCAGATGGGTCAACATGACTGCCTCGTCAACAAGAGGGCCAGCGTGGCCTGCATGCCTCGAGGGAATAGGGCACTTGCAGCATGACGCACTTGAAGATCCAAGGGGGTCCCTTCCGAGAGACTGCTTCGATTTCGCCGGTGCCAGTGTCGTTTGCTGAGCTGCTTTGTTGATGAAGTCGCCCAGCCCAGCCCAGCCAGCCTCGCAATGAAACGGGCTGGGGGCCAACACAATCCATGGTTTCCGCACTGTATGTTGTGCTACACACAAACCAGGTGCTGCAACATGGCATAGCACCCCTTTCTCTCCCTGTCTTTTCTTGGACGGTAGTCCCAAAGAAGGCTTTGGGTGGAATCGCACCAGACCGCATACCTCGAACAAGGTTAGACGTTTTAGGGTGTTTCCAGCTTTGTTCAGCTGTCAGATCTGGTCAGCGGGCCCCTTGGGCCTGGTCTGACTCCTTGACCTTGCCACGATCCCAGTCGGCCTCATACACTGCTCAGCCTGACGCTTCTTGCCCCCTGGTGTGGGTGCGACGAAGAAATTGGGAGCGCCCCCAGCTGCTGCAGGGAGGCTGTGCACGGGCAGCAACCGGGGTAAGTAAGAACTTGAAGTCACCGAGGAGGAGCCTGACCGAGCAGTAAGAATATGTCGATCGGTCGACGAGTAAAGTAAGGTAAGAGGAGCAAGGAGAGCATTCGAGCTTTCAAACATTGCAACGGGCATTTCACGCCTATCGTAGATGTTCAAGTGTCGTCCGTTCCGCCCAGATGAGTGAAGAAATAGTACACAGTGTGCGGAAGTCAGATAGAGCAGTGACCTAAAAATACACGCAGCTCGGGAGGTAAGGTAAGTACTTACGAGCCAAGGTGCGAATTCAAGTTCAGCTCAGTACTTAGCTTCTCACTCTCACTTTCCCGCCCACCACCAGGTCCATTGTAGGGAAACAAGAGTGATGGGCATGTTTGAACTCATGGGGCGAAAGACCCAGAATCTTCGGCTGATAGCCCGGACCCAAATGAAGAGTCCTTCAGCCTGCAAGGGCCGTCTACGAATCATTTGATCACTATGAGCAGTACCAAGCAAGCAACCTCCCAGAACGCATGTCATAGTCCCAGTGGGCGAGACAGCGTGGAAAATCTTGTCTTGCGGACAGTCATCAGCGTATCTCAGCGCAGGCTCATAGAATACCTATTGAACCAGACCCATTGACCCTTCATAATCGGTATGTGATCGACGACGATCCAGCATTGACTGGTGGACTGTCTTCAGTGAACAGTGCCACATGCTGGCTCGGGCCGCCATAGGGCTGTACGTTACCCAAGCAAGACTGTCCGCGTAGCGACGATGTCACTGCCAAACCCGGGCAACATCATGCGAGCAGGTCAACAATGCTGTAATCACGGCGGCCTAACGATGGGAAGCTCAGACAAACCTCGAATTAGAAAAGACGCCTATGTGATTCACGTTCATGATATCCTCTTGTTTCACCTTATTCCCATCCCTATACCTCATCACAGCACGATGCTCCTTCGTCGCCTGTCTCGTCATTATGTCTCGTCCCGTCGTCCTGACCTTTGCCAGCGCGCCTGGCTCCTAGCAATGCGCTTACGCAGCTGCTGTCCCAGAGCGACGAGATGCCTGGCTTGTGCCCGCGCCGCGTCTGCTGCCTTGAGAGTTTCCAGTGCCGGCACCCGGTCGGGCAAGCGTGTATTTGGCGAATGCGCGGGCCAGGGCCTTCTTGCAGCTGACCTTCTGGCTTCCAACGAAGCTCTCAACAGTAACAGCGATGGCGCGGTCAATATCCTGCGAGGAACAGTACTCGGAGAGGCGCATACGGCAGAAGGCTTCGCTGATGCGAATGATAGCTTCGAGGTGGCGGACCTGGGTCTTGTTAGTACGTACATCATGACTACTATCAACGGGGATCACTAACAGTGATGGGATAGGCACCGGTGGCAAGAGACTCGCGTCGCATGTCTGCGAAGAGGCGCGCGACCTTGTCCTCGTCCATGTGGTACAGCTTGGGCGACACGCGCTCGCGGGCGTAGAGAATGTACTTGCGTAGTAGTTCTTGGGGGATCTCGCCTTCTTTCCTTGCGGCGTCGGCCTGGGTGTCGTTCTGGGTATCCTGCTGCTCCGAGTCGGCCTCGACGTCCATGGACTCTTGTGTGGCCTGAGACTGCTTCACGGGATGACTCCGGCTGTGCGAGCCGACGATAAAGCGTGCCAGACGCTCATCCTCGGCAGGCTCAACAGTGTCACGGACGACACAGAGAATGTCAAAACGGGACAAAATGGGCTCTGTGAGCTCGACATTGGCGGAGAACGGGATGGTAGAGTTATAACGTCCGCCCATGGGGTTGGCGGCGGCAATGATGCCGCATCGGGCCTGCAGCGTCGTGACGATGCCTGCCTTGGAGATAGAGATAGTCTGCTGCTCCATGGCTTCGTGGATGGACGTGCGGTCCTGGTCGTTCATCTTGTCGAATTCGTCGATGAGGCATGTGCCCCGGTCTGCGAGCACGAGGGCGCCGCCTTCCAGGGTCCACTCGCTCGTCAAAGGGTCGCGGCGAACGCTGGCAGTGAGACCAACGGCACTTGCACCCTGACCAGTAGCGAATACAGCTCGGTGCGCCGTCTTTTCGGCGTATTTCAGCACTTGCGATTTGGCTGTACCGGGATCACCCAACAACAGCACATTGATATCGCCACGAACGTGATGTTGGCCCTTGCCAGTCTTGGCCACGCCGCCGAATAGAGACAATGCCACAGCGGTCTTGATATCGGTATGGCCGTAGATGCTGGGAGCGATTGAGTGGATGACTTTGTCGACGATATTGGGGTCTCTTGCCAGCTTGCGAATCGCCAGCTCATCTTCTTCGGTCATCCTGAAGCCAGCGAGCTGATCATGTGCCTTGACAACGTTGTTGGCCTCGAGAACGGTGGCGAAGACAGGGAAACCGTTGCGATTGTTCAGCTGAGCATCGTAGTTGTTGCGGTAAATGCCAGTGACCTCAATCTCCTCCCCTGGCTTAGCATTGTCAATGAGGTCCCACAGTAGGATGACCTCCCTTGAACGGGGAAGACGCCCTGCCGGCACGGTGCCGGGAGACTCTTGAAGAGTGAGCTTCTGGTAGTTACGGTAGACAGTCTTTTCAGAGTTGATGGTGAATGGTCCTCTCGACTGGCAGCTCTGGCAGTAGGTTATCTTAACTTCGACATTGGACTCCTGCTGGAACGGTCCAAGGGTAATGCCGCACTTGGTGCAGTCAAACTTGACGTATTTGAGCTGGGGGAAGACACCTGAGCGACGGGTAACGACACCACTGACCCGCACCAAGCAGTTCAAGTGGGACTGGCGCAACTGCCTGAGGGTGTAGTGAACAGGGAGGTCGAAGATGCGGACGTGGATTTCTGAATGAATACGCTCGTAATCGGGGTAGTGTAGCAGCACGCAATCCATGGCAACCTCGTCGAAGAGCTTGAGCATCTCAGCCGGAGCATTCGCCAGGAAATATGCGAGAATGGCCTTAGATGAGGACAGGTGGTCGTAGGAAACCTCGAGAGACTCGGCGTTGATCTCTCCGAGAGTGCGGATGCGGTTACCATAGACAGAGGAACCACTCTCATCCGTATACTCTGTCAGGAAGGCCTTGAATTCTCGCTTGATCGTCCTTTGCACGTATGGCTGTGAGACCCATTCCGTCAAGCTGGCGGCCTTGACATCTTGCAGTGCCTCTAGAGAGAGCTCTTCGTCCATAATATCAGCGTCCATGTCTTGGTCGGGATCTTCATCGTAGGCGTGGCGTCGGCGGCGAGGTTGCGCCGTCAGGTCGATATCACCCTCATCGTCTTCACCTGGGAGAAACGCTGCTGGAATTCTCTGTCGCCGTGCCACCTCTCTGTCTCTGCGCGACAGTTGCGCTTCAAGGCGTCTTCTGGCGCCTAGGTCCATCTGGTCGAAGTCGCCTTCATCGTCGATATCAATGCCTTCGTAACGATCATCTTCTTTTGATCGGTAGTCTTGCTCGAAACCGTCGCGGAAAAGATCGACGTCGTCTTCAGCCATTTCCTCGAGGTCATCGAGATCATCTTGTATTTCGGCTTCTTCTTCAATGTCATCCTCTTCATCACCACCATGTGCGATGCTGAAGGCGGGAGGCGACGAAGGCATGGGGCTAGCCCCAGCTACCGAGGAGCCATCCTCACCATTGGTGCGAGAACGTTTGCGGCTCGAGCGAGCGGCGGCGCCTCTGTTCGCTGAGCTCGGGTGGTTTCTGAGGGGAGAGCTGGGGGAAGTCAGTCAGGCCCTTGGTAGGGGAGAGGCGACGCTATTGGCCAAGGAAGGCTCACCTCATCGTCAAGACTTCAGTCTTTACTCTTTTGATGATGCGCAAACTATCTTCTTGTCCTTGATATGTATTCACTCAAGAGAGGCTGGCTGGTGATGCGGACTCGAGGCCTTGGAGTCGTATGTAGATGGGGATGGAAAGGGAGGAGGGGCTAATTCCAAAATGAGGATGTGTCGCGTCTAAAGACGAAACGCGTCTTGGATGAAGCGTGTAAAGTGGCACTAATCCTGATTGGGAAGACGCGTAAAGTGGAAGCAGGGACCATTCTGTACCTACCTATGTCCCACCTAGCACCTTAGGTCGAGGAGTGTAGATACCTGGGTACTTTCCAGTGTACCGCGTCGCGCGCCCGCACATCCAGCTTCAACAGCGCAACGACAAGAGCTCATCGGGAGCATTCGCCACAACATCATCACCACATAATACATCATCACTGGTAGTCGCGGCCTGATATTGTCTCTATTGACCTCTAGCATCCGCAAAGTTCGAAATGTCGACAGATCATCCGGCGCAAGCGTCGCAACAGTCGATGGACGGCGACGGAGCCACCGCCCCAGCTCCAACCCATGTTCGCAGCAACAGCTTCTCGTCACAAAAGTCCAGCGATTCCCAGACAGCCGCAGAGTATGGCACTCACTGTCAGCGCTTTTCGCTTTTGTCGATACTGACTTGGCTCTAGGTTCATCCGCGATCAAATGCAACTCGAGGCCGACGCTCGCGAAGCGCTACCATATGTGCGTTGCCCCAACCCGTACCGCCCGAAGACAATCAGGCCTACTCACCACTTTACAATAGAGCATTGAGAACTGCACCAAGCTTCTTGGACCTCTCAGGCAGGCAGTTTTCGCCTGCTTGACCTGCACGCCTGTCCCTTCGGACCCATCCGAATCTTTCAACCCCGCCGGCGTATGCTATGCTTGTTCTGTTCAATGTCATGGAGAGCACACGTTGGTCGAGATTTTCACCAAGCGAAATTTCACCTGCGATTGTGGCACGACTCGATTGCCTTCGACAAGCCCTTGCACTCTGCGCATCAACCCTGTCACAAATACCAAGGGCGGCGTACACTCGGAGGAGCCCGATGTCAACAACAAGTACAATCAGAACTTCAAGAACAGGTTCTGCAGCTGCGAGTGCGATTACGATCCATTCCAGCAAAAGGGTACCATGTTCCAGTGCTTGGGATTGGGCACCGCAGAAACAGGGGGCTGCGGAGAGGACTGGTACCACCCAGGCTGTCTGGTCGGTATGGGGCCGCGATGGTACGAAAGTATGAATTTGAAAGAGCGTAAGCCGAAGCTTGACCCGACGGAGAGCGCAGCATTGCCCACCATCAGCGAGGATGCCGAGGCACAACCAGACGATGACACCGCTCCAGTGGAAGATGACGAACCGCCCATGCCTCCCGGCTTTCCAGAAGAGGACGATTTCGATGGATTCCTATGCTACAAGTGCGTCAACTCGCAGCCCTGGATCAAGAAGTATGCTGGCACACAAGGATTTTTGCCTGCGGTGTTTGCGAAACAGAACGCTTGCGAGGAACCGACGTCAGGTGCACTATCCTCCAAGCGCAAGGCGGAGGATGAACTCGAGAGCACAGAGACGAAGCGAGCCAAAGATGAGACCGACGAGATCAACGTCGTCGAGCCTGTTACGGCCGAGGGGCTGGAGTCTCGTGCTGTGGAGGCGGCTCAGGCGCCACCGACATGCAAGCTCGACAGCTTACCCTCACCCCCCACTGAGCCGATCTCGTTGTTCCTGACGGAACAATTCCGCGATTATTTGTGCAAGTGCTCTAACTGCTACGTCTCTCGGCTCAACCCCCATCCTCAGCTGCTCGAGGAGGAGGAAACCTACGAGCCCCCAATGTCCGACGGGGCAGCCTCTGAACACGGCGGCTCAACGAATGGGAGCGGAAGTCTCCTCGATCGTGGGGAGAGTGCACTGCGAAATGTGGATCGAGTCCGCGCTATCGAGGGAGTCATGGCATACAACCACCTCAAGGACAAGCTGAAGCCATTCTTCCAAACATTCGCAGAAAGCGGACAGGCTATTGGCGCGGAGGACATCAAAGCTTATTTCGCAAAGCTTCGCGGTGATGAACAGGCAATCAAGGATGCTGGCGAAGCCGCAAACGGATCGGGAGATGGCGACGATAATCGAAGGGAGCAGAGCGGATATTAGGTGGTTAGGTGGCTCCCCCTACGCGTCTACACGATAGCTAGGAGGCACGCGACACTGCAGAGAACGCCTACACGGCTCTACTCGAGGGCCGTGAGATTGCACGTCCTACGCATGGGATTATGGGATTTAGGTTGCTCTGGAAAGACCCTGGGTCGAGGATCGGCGTAGGATGGCGTTCTTGTCACTCCACAGTGCGCCCGTACCAGGCGTATCATGTTCACTAAATAGGTACCAAAACCTCGGATGCATCTTATCGCTTCAAGTTTTGCAGCCATTGAGGGGTAGGAGGCGTTCTTGCAGCTTGACGCCTTGGTTTGGTGGCGGAAGTTTTGTTCTCGTTGATACTCCAAGACCCCGCGCAATTGTTTTCGCTGGGTGTCTTCTGTCTGCCTTATTTTCTTGCTTGTCTTCTGGAAGCTGTAGGGCAGTGTCAAATCTAAGGCTTTCAAACAGCCGGGAAGTGACATTCTCGGCCATGGTTTCATGGACCGAACTTGAGATCGTCCTCGACAACATGATGTGCCTGATGTCTTCGTGATCACCGGGCCTAAGATCATTACTAGGGGCCTGCAGTCAGGAGTGGCTTGGGGGCGATAAGCCTCCGATGTAAGACGCGCTTCAACAGGCATGTGAGATGTTCATGCCTCTCCAAACAATCGGTCACCGAAATGGGTCAGACACCAGACACCCGCTATCGTGACCATCCACCGCCAGCTCAGCCCAGAAGCTTGATAATAAGGTTATTGATACTCGGTCCCATGACCTACGATCTCTGCCTACTGCTGTAAGGAACATGAATGGAAACCTCTCGGCAATATATAAACCCCAGTAACGCCTCCAGCATACTCGAGCCATCCCCCTTCGTTATCCCCAACTCACCGTGCAGACGTATCCTCACACGCCGTTCCCTTTCGTCACGGAGAGTACTGGAAGTATGGCTTCCAAGCCCGCCGTCAACACTGACGCCAGCAAGACTTGCTCCCACGATGGCGCAGCAGGCCATACATCGGCCTCCAACAACGGCAGCCGCACGGCCGAGGCCAGTAAGTTGCAAAGAGACATCGGTAGCAGACACATGATTTTCATTGCTCTCGGCGGTTCCATCGGCGCTGGACTTTTCGTCGCCTCGGGAGGCGCCCTCAGTGCTGGAGGGCCACTCAACCTGACCCTCAATTTTGCCTTGGTCGGACTCGGAGTCACCTGCACCATGGGCGCCCTGGGCGAGATGGCAGGTCAGTTTATGGTCATATCCAACGCATCGAAGGTAGAGAGACTGACATGCTTCCGCAGCCTCATTTCCCGTCGCGGGGTCCTTCTACACGTATGCCCACATGTTCGTCTCCGAGGCCTTGGGATTCGCCATGGGCTGGAACTTCGTTCTCAACTGGCTTATCATTTTCCCCTTTGAACTGACATGTATTGCCTCGCAAATCCGCTTCTGGAATGCCGACATTCACCCCGCGGTCATCATCACGCCGATTCTGGTCGGGCTCGTCCTTCTGTCTTTCATGGGCTCGCGCTGGTACGGTGAAGTTGAGCAGGCCTTCGGCATCGGCAAGGCTACCGCCATCGTTGTCTTCGTTATCGTGGCCATCCTCATCATCAGCGGCGGGGTGCCTTCCGACCCCCGACACGGCACAGGCACCATGTACTGGCAAGACAGGAATTACGTCAAGCACGGCTTCTCTGGATTCATGTTCATCTTCCGCACTGCCGGCATGTCCTATGGCGGCACCGAGCTCCTCGGCATGACGGCCGCCGAATGCAAGAATCCGCGCAAGCTGCTGCCCCTAGCGACCAAGATCTCGTTCTTCCGCATCTTGCTTTTATACATCGTCCCCCTCGCACTCCTTGGATTATGCGTCTCCGCCAACGACCCTGAGCTCTCCATCACTGGTCATGGCGCCAAGGTTAGCCCCTTTACCCTCGCGGCAGACCTCGCGGGACTTCAACCCCTGGCGACTTTCTTCAACGCTCTAATCGTCGTGGCGCTCATCTCCATGGCCAACGCCAGCATCTACGCCTCGAGCCGCGCATTGCAGGCCCTCTGTGAGCATGGCATGGGCCCACGCCGTGGCGCCCAAGTGAAATGGGGTGTCCCGGTTTGGTCTCTTGGTCTCTCGTTTCTCTTCGGCCTCCTGGCATTTACGGAGCTGGCGCCGGGTGGCGAGGCAATCTTTGACTGGTTGCTTAGTGTCTCCGGTGCCTGCAACTATTACACCTGGACCACAATCTGCGTGAGCCACATCCGCTTCCGCCGTGCCTGGAAAATCCAGGGCCGTGAGACAAGCGAGCTCCTCTGGTGCAGCCCTTTTGGCGTTGCTGGGTCATGTACGACATCCCCAAATTCCTTTTCCCTCATTCGGGACGTGTCACAGGCCTTGCGACCTGTCTCTCCTGCCCAAGCATGAAGGATAGCTTCTGCAGTTTCATGATGAGCGATAACTAACTCCGGGGCTTGATAGGGGTCGGTCTCTCGATCTGCGTTGTCGGCCTCCTCTCCAATGTTTACACGGCAATTATGCCAATCGATGGCAAACACGAAGCTGGCACCATAATTCGGGATAATATCGGGACGCTGATTCCTCCCCTTGTGTACGGCGGATTTTGCCTGTGGAAGAAAGCCAGTGGCCACACAACCGTCGATGCCCTCTTCAGGAAGCCAACGGACATCGATATGACTGGTATCCGACTGAGGGCGGATGAGTCTGCCGGGTCAATGCAAGAGCAGCCGACCACGCCGAGTTCCAAGGCGTAGAAACTGCAGTGGTGTGAAAAGAGATATGCAGGGAACGCACTGGGGGCTGATCAAAGATAGGCATATTGAACTCCGTCGAGCTCCGAAGATATGAGGACGGCCGAAGCAAGAAGGGTAGAGGTGGCTGATGTTTTGGCAAGAAAGCCTGCCACATTATCGTGGCGATACGAGGACGACGGAGCAGTAGTGACTCGAGAGTGTGTGCTCAAGCTGGACGTATTTCTCGACTTGTAGCGAACTTAATCAAGAAAGTAACATCAAAATTCCAGCGCCGCGCTTGATGCAGAATTAATGAGGCAGACATGACCAGCGGCGTCGTGATATACAACTGACACAATGCTCCGAGGGATATCATTGTCCTGATGAGCCAGTGCTTGAAGCAGTACTTGATGGTCGTGGCGGCGGCGGCGGCATCCCCATCGACAAGCCTGGGTCTCTCTGCATGGGTACACCACCCAGGACCTTCGGATCGGACAGAGGCTCGCCCTCGTCGTCAATCTCCTGTTGGCTGTTGGCGAGCTGCTCCTGGACTAACTTCCGCTCCTGCTCTCGTAGCCGCACTATCTCTGCCGGGTCGATGAGGTCATCGTTATCACTCCCTACAGATGCATATGAGTTAGTGATTGCCTTTTGTGGAGAAAACACATGGCGCGACCCTCCCGAAACAGCCTGAAAGGCCCCTCTGAAAGGAAGAAAATAAACTGCAATTGAACGTACAGTACGGGTCGTCGTCGGGCAGCTCGGGCATCGCTAGTCGCTTCCAGAAGCGCAATTCTTGGCGGGCGGCGCGGGCGTCTACCCGCTGGTCCCATCTCTCCTTGTCTTCTTCGTATTTCCGGCGAAAGTCGCGGAGTAGCTCGTTTGCTTTACCTGCCCGGTCCTGCATATCCCATATTTGCTCCCTCAGACGGCTATTTTCCTGGCGAGCTTCGTCGAGCTGAGATCGGTATGACCGATGCCACGAGGCAACATCGCTCACGTGTTTTGCCTTGTACTCATGGAACTGCTTCAGCATGGATGCTAGTGCGGTAGCGTACTGTGTGAGGAGCTGCGCGTTGGCGTCGCGGCTGTACTTGGCCTTTTCAAGAGATTCGGAGAGGAGGGAAATGAGTTGGTCGAGGTTCTGCTCTTGTGCTGGGGTTCTGGTCAGCATCACGGAACATGGAGACGGTGGAAGAGCCGCCAGCATACCGTGAACATTTTCTGAGGCCACGCTGATCAGCTCTTCGTTGCTCATGCCCTGGAGCCTGGCTCTACTGCGCACACGCCCCAGGCCAGCGACTATTTCTTCAGTGGCCCGCCGGTTGTCGGTCAACTGGCGACTGAGCTCCTCGACAAGTCCGTAAATGTAGTTGAGCTCCGACTGCTGTCCAGCAGGGTTTGCCAGGGGCATGCCCCCAGCCATGTTGCCGGGGCCGGCGCCGTTCATACCGTTCATGAATACAATCTGTTGCTGTTGCTGTTGTTGCTGCTGTTGGAACTGCAATTGCTGTTGCTGCTGTTGATGTGGCGTCAGCATCAGAATAAAGCCTGAGAGCAGGAGGTATCTAGAGGCGAAAGGAGGATGGACCTACACTGGGAGTAAGCTGGCGAGGTGGTGGAGGCTGAGTAGGAGGCGCGTCGTGGAAGGTAGGGGGAGCTGGAAACATGTTTGTAGCCCTGGTCGAATAGGTGAATCGGGTAAGGCTGGGTGTTGGTGGTGGAGCTCGCTGGGACATGGACTTGCAGGCGGGGTTGGTGTGTGGAAGCAGGATGCTATTTGCGGAGGAGGCTCCGGGCCGGGAGAGTCTCTTTGGCTGTTGGTCGCGTTGTCGTGGATGGAAGCTTGATGCGAGCGCCTATCTTCGTTATCACGATATGTCTCTTGGCGCTGACTAAGCAGGACTCACCGACGCCCATCAGCACACCGAGCAACCAAGAACAGCTCGAACCCCTGACCCCTGAATCGGTCGAGACGAAGGTGTGTATGTTATCCTCTAGGATTCTCCCTCCACCTTCTGCTTTTGGGCTTGGCTACGATCTTTCACGCCTCAATGAGATTCACTCCCAACTAAGGGGTGATGATTCATTTTGACCATGATGGCCTTGGGTTAAAATAGAACCGACAAGTCCGAGGCCTCTACTAGACATGAACCTGGCTAATTTGAGGGCTTGTTGGGTAGCCTTGATATATCAGAGCTGGGATGAACTCGCCATCTACAGGAAAACAAGCATTGCTGGTTTAGTGGTAAAATTCTCCGTTGCCATCGGGGAGCCCTGGGTTCGATTCCCAGGCAATGCATTCCTACCTATTTGGGCTATATGGCCCCCTATTTTGATTTTTGTCCCTTCTGTAGATCAAGTAGGAATGACTTAAAAAGACAGGCCATTCGCACACATAAGATGGGTGCATCTTATGCTGAAAAGCAGCCATGATTCTATTTTGCTCATACACTGTTATATTGGCAAAGGGTCCTATCAATCTGGGTCCTGCTGAGCAGCTGGTCTCGGCAAGATTCCGCTGGTGCGGAGAAACCATCACATAATCTAGATGTCTTGCTAGACTACCTCGTGAACGTTCTAGTTGCCAGGACTACTTAGTAGTTCTTGACGTCGCAGTGTCGATACTGCAAGGGAATCCCACGGATCCGCTGGTGACATACAACTTGTGGATCAGTCGCAGTGTACACATTCTGCCGGTATATTCCTGACGTGCCCCTGAAAATGCTGTAGGGGAGCGTCACTCCGTCCCTGATTCGAATACGTCAGCAGAGGAAAATCTGGATGAATGGACTTACTCACAGAGCCAGTGAGCGAATCAGTGAACGTAGGTGACCATGGCCATACCCGCGGCAGGGCGCAATTCGATCGCTTGAAAGGGCTTTCTTAACCCCTGTTCTTCTGCACCTTCCTGCCGTTGGCATACGGACTTGTCGACGGAGGGATTTGCTCCTCAGTTTGCGCCTCCTTTGCTCCAGTGTCCAAACAATTCATCATCGCAAGCTTTCTCATCTCCCTCTCGCGTGCAGCATCCTTCTTTGCCATGCTTGTGGTGCCTTGCATGTCGTCGTGTGTTCTCTTCCTCCCTGGCCGAGACTCGCCGAGACTCGACTCCGCTGGTACGGAGACATGTCGACGCGGTTTCGACAAAGGCATGACGCCCGGCCGAACCCCGAGATGAGCCGTGTGGAGTCTCTGATGTGCTCCGGCGAGAAATCGACTGGGAAGTCCATCGGTATCAACAAAGGGGTCATTTGCGTGGGTAGCAGCATATGTGTTGCGGGACGAGCGTGCTTCATACGGGGGGCGTTGCGGGTCGTGCGTAGTCGAGGAAGCACCGCGCTGCGGGTAATCAATGATGCTTCCAAGCTCCTGGACGGTTGATCCGGGTTCAGCAATGTCCGACATTCTGACAGGTACTCTGGAAAGGCTGAAGGGGGGAGGAGCAGGCCTCATCGTGTGGTTTACCGAAGGTTTGGAACGAGGGAGATCTCTATCACCGGCAACCGGCGCATGTAGGTTGAGATATTGCGTGTACATCATCGTGTTCGAGCGCATACGTCCCATGACATCGGGGAACAGGGTCTGGTCTGCTCCGCTGCCAACTTGAGGGAAATTGTTGGCGTGAAGGTCCAACTCAGCCTGCCGGGGAGAATATTGGGGAGCGGCACCGTAGAAATCCCGAGAGTGAGGCGCTGATGAAGAGCTCATGATATTGTGTAGTGTCGTGGGGACATGAGGATGTCTGTTGTCGAGCAAATTGTTGTTGGTATTCAGAGCCGCACTTGTCGCATGATCAAGTCGTGGATTGATGTCGTCGTTTGTATTTGGAGGATTGCAGCGCTCTGTCCACGACGAGACATGAAGCTGATCATTGGTGCTCGATGGGCCATACAGAGGCGGCACGAAGGCATTCGACATGCAATCGTGAGTCAGAGACGGCGAACTAGGACATGAGTTGATTGAGTCGTCGGACACTTCGAATTCCGTCATGTTGTCTCTATTTGGAATAACTTGATCTTGCGCAGTGTCGAGTTGATCCAAATGATGTAGGTGCAGGGATCTTTGCTGGATCGCGTTGTTCTGATACGACTGGGAGAGATACTTGGGCGTTGTGCTGTTCATGGAAGACTTGATTCCCATGCCAGTGCCGGAGACGCCATTATGCGTGGTGCCCGGCTTGACACATGCCCCAGAATTGCCCATGGGCATCTCGGGCACACGCCGAGGGTGGGCAGATGGGGGGTCATTATAGGTAGCGGGAGGCGCAGATGAAAATAACCCAGTGTTGTTCTCGACGCAGGTCTTGGGGCTATGCGGCTTCTGGAGAAGGATGGACGGGCTATCGGTGAGTTTCCCTTTCTTCCCCTTGGTTGCTGGGAAGAGACAACGCTGAGGGTTGCTGCTCTTGTTGCTAGGAGGGTTGGCCATGGTGCAGCTGGGGTGCTGATGTCGCCATACAAAGGTCAACAAAAGAAGTGAAGAAGATAGGAGTGTGGATGGGAAGAGAACTAGCTGCCCAGGTGAAGAGAGAAAACTGGAGGTTGATGTGCAAGCAACAACAACAACAACATTGGCTCCCAAGGCAGAGATTAGCACCAGTTGCGGTGCCGTCTGCGTGGAGTCCGGTGCTAGGCAAACTGCAGAGTGAATGAGATTTACGCGGAACCGCCAAGTCGAGAGGTCCCCCGGACACAGTTAACCGCATCTTGATTCGAAGCTCGCAAACGTTAGGTATATAACTTCCAAGTAGACGCTGCAGAATACTCAAAATGACCACCTACCGAAGAGCATCGATGTCGGTAGGAGCCATAATTTTTCACTTGATCTGGATTAACCTTGATGTACCTAGCTAGGTACATCGAAGATTTGGTTTTGTCCTCCTTCGACTAGAGAAGGGCACGGCTGAGTAGATAGGTAAGATGAGTGAGCCAAGGCCAGTCATGGACATTCAGGAAGTGGGATCCCTGATGTCCGACAAGATTGAGCGGGTTGTGAAACACAAAGAGTATGGTAGCTTGTCGTAGATCAGTTTTCGTTTTTGAAGGATAGAAGGCAACCCAACTCAGAGAGCTTTCACAACCAATTTTGTTCAAATATGGTGAACCCCTGGCTCAAGTCTTTTGGTGGTCATTATATCATGAACGTCAAAGCCCAACTCATCTAATTTTCGCCTGAGAGCTTAGGTGGGCATAAAGTTGGTCGGACGTGAACAAAGGCGATCTGCCCCCGGAATACCTCAAGTACATCGACTGCTGCCCCGTTCCCTACCATACTGCCATCTCCGCTCACAAATTCGTAGTTGCCCGGTATCTTGGGTTCTAGGAATGGTCCCATCCGCGCTTGAGTGGGAAAAGCAAAAGCAATGGCGTCATGTATCTCGTGTCAGTCGTTCAAAGGAAATCCGTAACAAAAACGCTGTCAAGGCTCGAGAGTAAAAAAAACCACCCCCTGCTCAGCCCACAGCAGGAAAACAATGGCGCTGCTGGCCCGAATGTTGCAAACCGCGATGAATATCTGATCATCAGCTGTCAACCTCCATTTTGTTCTCTGCAGCAGAGTCCACTGCATCGCCGACCGACTCTGCTGCGTCATCCGCCCTCGACTCGTCAGGAAAAGTCGGCGTAATAGAGTCTTGAGGCCCAGTTCCTACATTCACGGCGCCGTTGCCCGCGCAGAGGCGGTAGTCTCCATCGTCTTTGCGCTCGATAATGCACTCTTCCAATGCCCACTGGGCCAGAAGTCGATCCACGCCTAGATCTGTGCCCTCCCCCTTCTCCATGTGGCGACCGACATGTTCAGTCCACTCATCCCAGGATCCGGCGCCCTCGAATATACTCGAGCAGTCGGCCTTGGGACAAGCCGCACGCTGTGGGGGCTTGCGGCGAGTTATAAGGCAGGACACTTGCATCTCTTTGACGTGACCATCCCAGTCTGCTTGGAGTTTGCTATCACCCTTGGCAATAGCCTTCTTGATGGCAAATGGCGCATGCATGCGACGTAGGTGTTGCGTGAAGAGATCCTTCCGATTGAATTCGTTGCCCTTGCCCTCAATAGTGCTGTGTGGGCATGACGAGCATCTGAAGTATGTGAGGCAAAGATGCTGCGATGCAATATGACGCTTCCATTCGTTCTTGGACCCGAACGTACTGGTACATCCAGCAAATGAAAAGGCGCATGGAAACGGTCGAGTGTGCGCCGCTGCAATGTGCTTTCGAAGAGACGAGGAATCTTTGAACGGCTCGTGACTGCAAAGGGAGCAGCTTTGCTTGGAGGCCATCTTCTGTAATGACCTCCTCATCTGTGGCCTGGAGCTAATCGTAGATATCTCGGCGAAGGGCAGCGAATCGTCCACCCCAAAATCGTTGGCTTCAGTCACTGTTCCGTTCTCCTCGCGGTGAATGGCACCGTCGGGAAGCATTGTCCGCTGTTGACGCTCCACGGCTGGCGAAGCGTCATTGCTCATATGACGGACATGGCTGAGGGCTTTGAGCTGCTCAGCTGCTTCTTGCATCTCAGCAGAGTCCTCCACCTCGTTCTTCCCGTCGACGACGCCCGGGGCGCCCGAACTCGTTGAAGGACGAGGCATAGCGGCTGTCAGAGCGTCCAGCCGGGCTTGTGCCTCCTGAAACGTAACCTCTTTGGAATCGGTTAAACGATGGTGTATAGAAGGAGTGGTCGCGGCTGCCTCCCGCGCCTCCAGCAGAATACGACCATCCTCGACCTCTTGAGCCGTTGCACTTCCAATGCCTGCTGACCCCACAAGCTTTTGGTATAGGTGAGTCATGTTGTGGGACGTGATGTAGCCTAGGAAACAACACACTTTGTCGTGCTGCACCACGTTCCAGACTGAGTGCGGCATCGAGATCAGAAGCATTGTCGGCGGCCCCAGGAACATGCCCTCGACCCTTATCCTCTGGCCTACCGATGGCGTGTTTTGCAGCCATCCATGGAAAGATGACATGTCTGGGCTGGCGTCACCCACAAAAGTTGTGCACACAAGAACCCTGGCCTCATCAAACCTAAGGTCTGCAACTGCTTCTGCGTCGATGACCTGGTCTTCCTTCGCAGGCTTCGGCATGGACTGCAGTTCAGCTCCAGTACCATTCTGTGGTGACTGCAGCAGCAAGGAACGAGAGGCTGTAGCTGGGGCGAGAATCAGACTCTGCCCCTTGCTGGCGGTAAGATGGAAGTAAACGGGCCCTTTCACGGCCAGCGAGGGCGACTTCCCATTACCGTTCGAGAGATTGGTCCCTTGAGTCAGCTCTTGGTGCTTCAATAGTACAATCTCATCGTACAGTCGCTGCACGCTGAAAGGCTCTCCACTTTTACTCAGCTGGCGGAGAGCTTCGATGAGCGTTGTGGTGAAGGAGGGCCCCGCTGCATCGCGAAGGTTGTGCTCCGCTGTACAGGCTGCTATGGCCTGCTTCACGCCATGGCTGCCGGAAATTGACACATCGCGGACACAACATGTGTCCAGTAAAAGCAGAATATCAGATTGTGCGTCCTCGAAGAGGCAACGAACCCCATCCCACTTTAGCTTGGCAGCATCTTCCCGGGCGTTGCTGAAGAGAACACAGTCAGACATACTACTTGCAACGCATCAATGTTCGTCCCGACTCACCACGCCCAGTACAGCTGATTATCTGAGCTGACGTAGCCGTAGCCGGCGTAGTATATAATCAGAAGGTGGTTCGGCCTGGCATGCTCCAAAAAGGATGCCATCTGCACCCCGAGCTTGATGCTGGGGTTCGCCACGGTGGGAATGTTCCATCGTTCGGTCTGGTAGTGGTAGCGATCTCGCAGGATGTTCTCAAGACTAGCCACGTCAGACTCGACGGAAATGTCATCTTCCCATCTTAGCAGCAGAACAGATACACTGGTGTATGGTGACCGCTCTGTCTGCCGCTTTATCAGCATGGCAGCATCTTGCAAGTGTCTAGCAAAGGATTCGAAATCATGACGTTCGGCATGTGTCGGTTCTTGGACTGTCAGTACTGTTGATGGCTGTGACCATTGAGGGTTAGTGCCCTGATAGGTCTACGGTGTGTCTCGGTGAGGTGCTCACGACTTCGCTGGGAAACGCCGCTGGCTGGGAACTGTGGGTATTGGAAGGTTCTTTCGGCATCAGCCGCCTCTTTTTGGCGGGCTGCGATGGTTGTTCCATCTACAATCAGGTGTGAACAGCGTGGGCTGTGGAAGAACTTGTACGGCGGTGGGATGATGCACCGTCTAAGTACTAGGGCGGCGGCGGTGGGAGAGCGGGCAGCGGCCGGCGAGCTGACCGGTCAATGCTCAGAAGTACGTGCCGAGAGACTGAGGTGCGCAATGACGCAGGGTACGTGAGGACCACACTCATATGGGAAGACAGAATGCAACGTGAAAGGAAACACCCAGGCCGGGGGTGGAATGGAGGAAGGTAGAGGAGGATAATTAGTGCAGGTGTGAAGAGGACAGACGAGCTTAGGAAGGAGACTGGGCTTGGGGTGAGCAGCATAAGGCTGGGGAAGCCTCCCCCGAAAACCTGAGCGAGGCTGTGGTCAGTGGTGGGACTCGGGCAAGTCGGGCTATCAGGCCTGGACCGCATGGGCCCACCGGGACTGTGATTGGATCTCGAGTGAACCCAGCCTCTTGTGGTGGGGTCAGCGGGGGAGCAGTTATCCAAGAGCGTGCTGATGGAAGTCGGGTTGTGCCGCAGGGCAGCAGCAGCCCAGTGGCCCGGCCCAGTGCTCTTCCCGCCCGACTGGTGTTCAACTCGACACCTCTTCACTGAACCTACCTAAGTAGGAAGTACAATGCATGTACTGTGCTCAATACTACTATCGTCAGTTCCTACGATCTGCTCATTGCGTGTTTCCGCTGCTGAAAGCCCAGCCGCCACAACGCTGTATCAACTGAGTTCCTTCCCCAGTCCGGCAGAGGGGTGGTAAAGTGTGAGTGTCGGCCGCTTGCGCGCATGGAGCTCGATGACGGGCGAGGGGGACCTCGGCCGTGGACGGCCCAAACTTTCCTTCAGCTTCCCCTCACTTCGAGGTTCCCACGGGTTTGTATCTGGGCTGCGTCTAGCATACTCGGGGACGGCAAGACTGGTTCTCAGGGTGCAAGTCAAGGTTACGTCGTGCCGGTGCCTCGCGTTCAATGGGTCTGTCGGCACTCCGTCCCTCGGCCTGGCCTTCCCTCTGTCTCCGCCTTCCACCAATGCGGCGAGGTGTGAGGTGAGAGCCAGCTCACCTTAGTGCTGTATCTCAGTAGGTACCATCAGGTGCCGCCCCGGGAGGTCCTGGAGCCAGAGTGGCAGGAGTAGGCCACCTCATTCATCAAGGCCGGCTGCACTCCATTTGCAGAACACCTGCGCCCTCAATCGACCAATGCGGAGGGCTGGCGGCCCTCCTCGTCACCTCGACATGGTTGAGCGCCTCATGCCTTCCCGCGACGCATGTGCGAGACTGGGTGGCACACACCGATCCTGCAGCCATGCCAGGCCTGGTGCCCTTGACTGGTGCCACATGTTCGCGCCTTTCGAAGCCCGAGATGCCTTACCGCCGAGCCAGCAACCGACCGGCAAGCCTCAATAAGGAGCGCATGTCGACTGGCAGGCTGCCGAGTTCGATCAGGAGGATCCGCTGATTCGATGAGTCCCCTAGTAAGCAAGACAGGCAGCCTACCTCGTAAATTATCAACAACACAGCAACACCTTTAGTGCGGAATATATAATGGTCGGTAAGGGTCCGGTTCGAGACATTGATGACAGAGCGTCATGTGTAGTTTGGTCAATGCTTCACCGCCCCCTCTGGCTCTATCATTGGGCTGCTTGTAGGTCGGCTGCATCGACATATGTCTTTGAAACCAAGTCGGGATTGATGCCCGACCTTACAGCATGGGACTGGCAGTTGCCCGGACTTGCCCGGGCAACTAGCTCTAAAGAGGCAACCAGGTAGAGAGAGGTTGGGGAGATTCATCAACGAGGGGCAACTGTGGCGATCCAAGCACAACAGGTGCACCGTCACCAGCCTTGTTCAGGGGCACATGCCTGCTCTTCTGTGCGAATGAGATGTCCTCGAGCCTCGTCTTGGTCCTTCAGTTGCCAATGTCCAAGTGCCCTGCCAACTCGGGCCATTGCTACCCAGCCTGTACCGCAATTGATAGAACCGATCTCCCCATGCAATGAAGGACACTGCACTAAGTAGGATGACAGCTGACACGTCCCCGTCCGGTGGGCTGCCTCCTTGTACGGCGTGCGATAGCTCAAGGGTATCACGCAGATCAGCCACGGGTACTACACGCGCAGACAATTCGACTTTTGGAAAGTTGGCCAAAGGAGTCATGTGGTCTATCCTATAGCGAAGCGAGAGGCCTGCTAATGAGATGCTCGCTTTGTGAGGAAATTCGAACGCACCCTGAACTTGACTCTCGGTCAAACGTTGGAGGGGCGAATCTTTTAGTCGCAAACCCCATACCCGCAACACAGAAATGTTCTGCCAAGACTACACAGCCACACAAGACGGCTTCGGACTCGGCAGTTTGATTGTGTGGCTCGGGAGTGTAGCCAGCTCGTACCTAAATCGCGGGCATTGAACTAACTCGGAGACTCGCTTGCTGACCTTCTCCTAATCCCACACGGATGGCACGGATGCTTACGAGAGGGACAACGTCGGCAGCTGCACCTGTATAAGTGTATCGAGGGGAGTGCAGCATTGGGGCATTGGGGTAAACTCGTGGTGTCCCTTGTCGATGCTATGGGCAAAGCCTTGAAATTGGGCCAGGATACCACTTTCGCCCGCGAGGCCCTCGCAGAGCCAAGCGGGCCACATAGGTTGCTACGCTGGAGATGCCTCGACCGAAAGCACGAGCGTACCGTGTGATAAGTTAAAAAAAAAAAAAAAAAAAAAAAAAAAAGAGAGAGAAGAAGGAGAGAGAGATGTCCGTGTACCTTTTGTTTGCCTCGTGATGACGAGACCCGCGACGACAGGAACGAAGCGGGGGATCCCTTGGCGTTGTGCCTGAGAGACTGTTTATAGGACAAGGCCAGAGGGCGACCGG
Source organism: Furcasterigmium sp. R96-07A1 (assembly GCA_037042015.1). Lineage (NCBI taxonomy): Eukaryota > Fungi > Ascomycota > Sordariomycetes > Glomerellales > Plectosphaerellaceae > Furcasterigmium > Furcasterigmium sp. R96-07A1. The sequence goes on from JAXQJP010000346.1 coordinate 766,587, forward strand.
TGCTGCCGAGAGGCGACACTTGGCGGCTACAGGGCCCCGCTCGTGGCCAGTGTCTTCCAAACAAACCGTTGGACCGGACGATCCAGCAGGAGAGGACTCGGAGCCAGTACGGCAAAGAACTATACTACTATAGTAGTCAAAAAGTGTAAGTAGCAAGGCGAGTGCTTGACACGCAAGGTCGGCCTGAGTTTGGGTAAAGTACCTACCTTAAGGTAGGTAGGTAGGTACTTAAGGTACGTTCGTGCTTACCTACCTGTTGTATTGAACTGGGACCTCTCAGTGGCCAATGTACGTGTGGCTAATGCAGGAGCAACTGAAGTTGCCAGGAAGAGAGGTAAGGTACCTCGCCCTGCCCGTAAATGGCACGGATGCGACAACCATCATGAGCACGGGCGCTAGGCTGTCGCTGACATCTTCTTCTCCTTCGTCGCAATCCGTTATAAGCTCCTACTACCTTCATCAGAGCTTGTGTGTCAGCTCTCGTGTTTCTCGCGCACCTTGTACGCGCAATTGCGGGCCATCTCACAGCCCCTACAGTCACTCCGAGCACACACACGAGGTACATCGGCATCTTGGCATCCTGCGTCACTCGTGACTTGCCGCAGAAAACCAAGACCTACCCTACCCTTCTCAGTGGGTTGCGACGCCTGCTTCTAGCTGAACCAAACACCACCGTACCGCTTTCCCCTTCATGCAGGCTCTGCTCGACAAACATCGCAAATATAGCCGCAAGCCTTCGTCTTCACCCGGCCCACGCGTGGCCTCGGTCTTCGCCCTTCCCCGCCACTAAGCGTCGCGAGCACCGATGCCCGGCAACTCTCGCGCGATGGACGGCACCGGCGTCAAGCGCAAAGACACCACGAAAGGCCCGCCCCTCCGCATTCTCTCGCTAGGTAAGGGACCCGAATATGTTCATTCCGACTTTGGTTTTGTAGCATCGCTAACCCAGGCTTACCTGCAGATGGCGGAGGTGTGCGCGGCTACTCGATGCTCATCATCATTCAGGAGATCATGCACCGTGTTTACGTCGAAACCGAAGGCGCGGCCCCGCGACGAAACCAGATTCCGAAGCCCTGCGAACACTTCGACCTTATTGTCGGCACAGGCACCGGCGGCCTGATCGCTCTCATGCTGGGCCGTCTGCGCCTCGATCTCGAGACCTGCAAAGAGCTCTACGTGCGGTTGACGCGCATGGTATTTGAGACGGACAAGACGATTGCCGGAATTCCCTATCGATCCACCCTGTTCAAGGCCTCGAGGCTCGAGGCCGCCATCAAGGAGGCCATAGCCGAGCATACAGTCTACGAAAGGGAGGGAAACGATGGCGACTCGGACATTATTAGCCCTCTGAGCGCCGGCTCGCATTCAACGTATCAAACCGCTCCTCGGCGCCATTCCAGCAACGCCAGCACCCTGAGCTTCAGCGCACGTAGCCCACAGGCGCAGTTTGCGCAACCTAGAGGTTTCAACTCGCGATATGGTAACCCAAATGCGCGCCTGTACGACATGAGAGATAACAGAACCAAGACGTAAGCTCCAGACACGCATTCTCCGTTACTGGCTTGTTGCTAATCCGAGACAGCGCGATCCTGGCCATGTACAAGGGTGCCGGCAAAGGCAGCCCCCCGATCATTCTCCGTTCGTACGACTCGCGAAAAGAGCCTCCTCCAGAATTCGATTGCAGGATCTGGGAGGCAGGAAGAGCCACCTGCGCGATTGGACTAGCCTTCAAGCCCATTCAGATCGGCCAGTCAGTATTCCACGATGATGGCGCTGGGCCGTTCAATCCTTCACCCGAAGCCCTCGATGAAGCCGTGGTCAATGAGTGGCCCGGCAGGGATATCGGTGTCTTCATCAGTGTGGGAACTGGCAAGCGACCCCGGGGTACTGAGTCTAATCAGCAGATGTGGTACGAAGGACTGATGGGCGAGTTTGGTGAGGCCAGGCGCCGTCTCATTGCCAAGATTGAGAATTGCGAGACAATTCACCAGAGGATGATGACTGACCTGCTGCCCAAACGAGGCGTCAATATCGAGAACTACTATCGATTCAACGTTGAGATGGGTGTGGGAGAGTTTGGTATGAACGAATGGCACCGCCTTGCCGACATCAGCAGCGGAACCCGGCAATACCTGCGGCGAGAGGCGGAGCAGAAGATGATCCAAGGCGCAACGGCCAAGCTAGCAAAGGTTCACCTAGCACACCGACGCATGGAAGCGCTGCCGAATGTTCCCGAGTACATTCAACTCAACAACACCTTTGAGCCATTTGCGGTGGAACTTCCTGGCGACGTTCCCAATATCTCCATGATGCCGCCACCCCCGCCCCGGTCGCCTCCCAGCAGACAGTCTTACGATTCTGGTATGGACGACATACACCTGCGCAGTCCGATGAGCCCATCGCCGAGGAGCTCCAATGATCGCATGCATCAGACAGCGCCTTCCTCCGGCGTCAGCACGCCGCCGCGCCCGTCACAGCCGCCGCCGCCGCCGCCTGGCACTGCCGATGATGGGGATCGTTTAGTGGTCAATGCGCCGACGCCGTCACAGTACAAAACAGCCGCGGGGTCTGACAAAATATCCATAATGAGTGCAGACGAGCACTCGCGATGGCAGAACGGACATCACCAGTCTTCGACACCACAGCAGCAGCAGCAGCAGCAGCAGCAGGCACCACAACGCATACCGCCTCCTCTGCCGCCCAAGACTCCCCTCCCAGAGCATCAGGTCTCTTACAACCGCCTGCCAACCTCCAACAACCCCAGCCCGCTACCTTATCCGCTCGATGACGAACCGCCACCCGTCAATATGGCCAGAAAACCGGATTATCGTGGGAGATGAGGGCCTAGGTAGTCAGACATGGAATAAGGACGGGGGGACGCGATGTCTGTTTAATGAGAAGGGGTGTAATGGAAAACATGACCACTGCCTACCGCAGGATGACACGGCGTTGGCTGCCGGTAGTAATCTTGGTGGGAGAGGCTGTGGATTTTCTCGGACAGGCGTAGATACCATTTTAGCGCCATGTCGCATAAGTGACAACTATTTGAATCTAACATCTCACGACATGCCGGGCGACATTGTAGTTCGATCTATCGCCGACGTGTGTATGTTTGTATTCTTCGGGTTAGTAGTTGGCCAACATCACCTCATCCACCCTAACCAGTCGCTCAGGCTCAAAAAAAGGGCGAGGGTGGTGTCGTTCGGAAAGGCGCGAGTAATGGCGAAAGTCATCTAGCAAATCGCCATATAATTCTCCTAACGAAAGCAGTGTGATCTTCTTTGCCTGCGACTCCGGTCCTTTGTCACTCCTGAAACGTCACCCAGACTGTCGGGTGCGCTGTGGGGCAGTGAGTACGTCACAGGGTTCGAGCCAAGACCTTCAACCACAGTCTCGGAGCATGGACCACAAGTTAAACCCCACTGTCGTTCAACCTTTCGTCTTGAAGTCAATCCATCTGTCAGGGTATCGAGGCAACCCTTAAGACCAGCGATGAACAAGCGTTGGCAGTCAGAGCCTCATGAGCCTATGCTGCACCGGCTTGTTCGTGGCAGATTTCACCTTCGCGGCACTTGCTTACTTGTCATCAGCCCTACGGACTGCACCTGCCGGAGCCGACAATCTTGTCATGCGCTGTCACCTTTGCTTGGCGTCGACGACGACTCGATTGCAATCCTAAGCCAAGTATTGGTTACAGTTCGAGGCTGTCATCACAGTACCACCAGAGCTGAGGTGCTCCGCCCCCTGGCTCTTCACCGCACTAGTCCACCGGGGCGCCGATGACTGCGGGACAGGCAGACAGTCCTTCTCGACGGGATGTTCCGGTGCAAACGATTGAGGGGATGCCGTGTCTTGGAAGACCGCCTTGTCTGACCCCATTGGAAGGCTGCCACGAGCCTAATTTCGACTGTTGCTTTTCCTGCTTTGTGGCTTACTGGCTGCCGCGAAGTCGGGCTTGCGTCGTGCGCTCACCGGCTTTTCTTCCTGTGTCGAGGTCGACTTGATCATCGTCATGATCGTCAGCGAAGCCACGACCGCTGGGATTCTACCTTCATCCCTGGCCGTCAGCGAAAGCTTAGCCCGTCACTTCGTAGACCCTACGCCATGTCGTGGCTGCTTTGGTGCAGCACCAAGGGCGTCGCTGCAGTCTTACCCCCCTACCGGCATTTGTGTGTGTGGTGGCTGAATCTTCCCACACCATGCCTGCCTGAGCCATATCCCGAAGACTTGCAGGAAGCTTTGGCCACTCTTGTGCGTCGCGATGCCCTCCAGCGAGGCGCACGATCTCCCTCTTTATAACCTCAGCCCTACGACCGGCCCACAGAAGCCTGGAGGAAGAGAGTACTTATTATACAAGACAAGCTTCCAAATACCCGCCTCGACTTGACTTGGGTTTTGCATGTAGCATCAGCGATGCGTGAGGCTGGCATGGCGGACTGGCTAAGTGGTTCATCTTTCCCTGCCAGTGCTATACACCACAGCGGTACATCATGCCTGAGATATCCCAACGGCCATCATCGCGAGCGGCCTTGCGTGTTGAAAGGATGACGACTTCTTGTGGAGAATGTCGCCGACGGAAGCAAAAGGCATGTTCCGCCCCCCAATACTCGCCTTCAAGCCCCCATTTCCTGCTCGGCAGTGAAAGCGATCATGGCCCGACATTGGGCATCTTCGTCCGGTCAAATGCAGTATCGTGTCATTCGGACTTGTTGCTGACCAGCAATTGTAGTGTGACCAGAGGCAACCTTGCGGAAACTGCGCGCGGCGGTTCCCCCAGCCCCTATGCGAGTACAGACCAACCAAGTGCGTCTATTGCATCTGTCTTTTCCTGGCGTCTGTTTGTCTCCGTTGCTGATCGTGTCAAGACGGGCGCCGACTTCCACAACGCCCGTCGTACCAGCATTCGAGGATCACTATCGCGTGGAAAATGGCTTAGACCACCAGCCTCTCCCGAGTATCTGCGATACTCTGCTCAACGTATCGCAGCCGTCATGGGCAAAGCGAATCGACAGTGACTTCGCGCTGTGGTCCGGTACCGATCTCAGCACCACGTATCCCGCCAAATCCCCTAGCCTGGCCTCGAATGAGGATGGGGAGATTCCTTTAGCGCGATACCCTACGGTCACAGGCGCGGCTGGGACGTGCGACAATAGCTGCCAGCGACATTCAGCTGCCATCCACGATGCCCTCAAGTTGCTGGTCCATCACTACTCCAACCCCGATCATTACCTGAGTCGGCACCCCCCGGGTCTGTGGCATCCTGCTAACATCAAGGATCTTCTTGTCTGGAATGTTCGGCCAGACACAGGCATTGTGTGGCCCACCGACAGCGGCGCTTCGGACGACCTTCGCCATCTGTCGGTGGCCGCAACCCGACCTAATAGCGAACTTCTGCGGATCTGGCAGAAACACTCTCACGCACCGTTCCCCATTCTCAGCGTGGCCGACTTGCTCCGAACAGACCTCAAGCTACTCTGTCGCTTCAAAGCCTCTATAGACGGCAATCTAGACCCAGAAAGCCCACTCATCCGACACTATGCTGCGCACTGCATCCAGGACCCCATGCTGCTGCAAATCATTCTGTACACATCAGCTTGTTTTCTCAACGAGACGGGTCACGTTCCACGGACCGTCATGATGGCTCACAAAGGCGAGGCGATTAGGATGCTCAACGAGCACCTCATGTCCGACGTGAGCCTGACGAGCGACTTGGCTATTGCTGGAGTCGTGCAGCTTGTCACGGACGAGTGGTATTGGGGCGAGACCCAGGACCTCAGGGCGCATTTGCGCGGTCTGCGCGAGATGATCCGTGTTCGAGGCGGGCTTTCGCAGCTGGGTATGAGCGGGTTTCTCGCGAAAACCGCCATCACGTACGTATTCAGGATTCTAGACCCGTTCCCCTACGCACCCTACTAGCCTTACAGGGCAAGCAGGTCGTGACGAGGGACTCTGTTATCAGACCAAAAGCTGAGAGTGAGTACGAAGCCATGATATAGCTATCGCCCTAGCGCACGAGGCCGGCCCCTTCTTTCAGCACGGGACCGAGTTTGACTTCACCGACCCCGTCGCTGTTCCCTTCAAGATCGCGCATAACACGCCCCTGGTGCGGGACCTGCCGCCTTTTGCCGATTGCGCCCGCTCACTAGGCATGCACCCAGCGACGGCCACGATCCTCGACGACATGCGCTTTCTGTTTGCCGCTGTGCTGACGCTCCCACGTGACCCCACGCCGCAGCAGCTACAAAAGGTCCAGACCACATGCGAATGGGTGCACGACCGCCTTCTGGCCCTGCATCCCGTCTCTCCAGGCTCTCGCCAGGCCTCGCCCCCCGAGAGCAGTTGCATTGAGCTGGAACGTCCCGAACGCCCCGAGAGCAGCGTACATGGGGACCACGTAGAGATGCTTGCCGCCGGCGGCCGGAATACCTCCTCCGTGGGCCTGCTGCCGGACAGTAACGCCCACATTCCGGGATGGTGCACGTCGCTGACCCCCGAGATACCCACCAGAGGCAGGAGCGCCGGCAGAGGCGACTACCAATCTGATAGTCGGCACCCTGATCACCTATATCAGGTCGTTCGCCACTCGGCCTTGTTGTACTCGCGGGCAATCATGAAGCGGGAGCCTCTGTCCACGACGTGCCTGCCAGCCGAGTTCTTGGCCATCTGGGTGGCCATGTGGCGCGTGCCCCTGACGGCTTGGAAGTCTGCCAATGGAGTTTTTTACTGGGCGCTTCTGGCAATTGCTCCGTGTTGCCATGGGAAGGCAGATGCGAGGTTGGTTAAGAGCATGCTCGTCATCTCCGCCCTGGGTCTCGGATTGGATAACTGGGCTGTTGCTGTAGAGGCCGCCAGGGCCGGTCTGAGGGTGCAACGGTGGTTGAGTCAGGAAGCCGCCTGGACACCCTCCTCTCCCGCGACTACTGCATACGGGGAAGGCGGCGGTGGAGGATCTAGTCACGGTCAGGAGGATAGGGTCCCTGGCGGCGGCAGGGGCGGCGAGGCGGTCGAGAGGCACGGATATCACCAATCGGACTGCTGAAGAAAGGGCAGAGAGGTGACCAAGCCGCTTTGACCGCATCGTTCATACTTAGTCCGCCTACTTAGCCTCGCAGCAACGTCCACGAGTCGCCCTCTGTTGTATGAACGGCATGACAAGAGATTTGGGAAGGAGGGGGTGTGGTTCCTGCTGGGCAGAAAAAGGAGCAATGCTATGGAAGTCCATGATCTGAACGACAGCAAGGTACAAGCAGAGGGGCGACAACATCAGCAGGCACAAAAAGGTCAGGGACGCGGTCCCAGAGCATGCATTAGCAGTAACGTGGTTCAGAGACGTGCAGCGTTGGTTGGCACATCTCATCCGTTCCGCGAGTAATGAGTAAGGCTGATCATTTTCAGGGGCAGAACGGAATCTTGCTTTTCCGATGCGATTACGCGATCGGGCCTCCACCAAAAGACGTTCTGGAAAGTTGCAGTGCCTGGCCTGGCGGGTGTGCTGCTTCCTCCCGTGCTAATAATCGGGCGCAACAGACCCCCCAATGACCGCCTGTGAGAGCGGTGAGTGCTAGGTGAGGGTGAGCGAATAACCAGGAGAAGCACTAGTTCATGGTGAGAGCCCCAGCGTCGTAGCTTGTGGGATGGAGGTGAGACGCGTGGCCAATGGGCGCCGGTAACAACACATCCGATGCAGCTGCGCTACGACCCTCTGAATGGGTCACCGGCAAGCCGGAACTGTCGCGGCTAGGGATGTGACGAAGTTTGGGCTCATTATACACGAATGTCGTCTAATCGCCGACTTTGGTCGGGTGTGTCTGCGGGGGGTCATTCGCTTTCGTGGAAGCCATGGAAGCCCAATAGAAGCATGAGACCCCTGCTGCTTCGATCGCTGGGATGGCCCAGTGTTTGAAGTCCTTCCAGAAGCCTGCTTCTTCGGCACAGTTGAACTCTAAATAGTGGAGTAGCCCAGACAAGCCGCAGCTGTGGCACGGCGAATGCCCCGGTTGGACACTGCAGAAAAACGGGGCTCGAGGGCGCTTACCTAACAAGCAACTTGAGTGCGAAGCCGGAGGTCTACACAACAAAGGATGCCGATGGCCAACCCAAAACCCCTCACACTGACCAGCTTGCCAGCCCAGATGAGGCCGAGAACAACCAGACCGCGGCAGGTGACTAGTTGTCAGCTTTGCCCGAAGGGGATTGCGCTGATATTCCGATGTGTCTGCATCACACTCGTACCTGAGGATTGCGCTCTTGCAGCGTGTTTGTCGGCACATTTCGGCAAGGTCCCCGCAAGCGCGGATTGCGTTTCACGGCATCGGCACTTGCTGAGCCCACCTGCCCGCTGACGAAGTGACCGCGCGCACGTACGGTCTTTTACCACGTTTGAGGGGCAAGGAACTCCGGGGCAGCATCATGTCTCTAGCAGCCGTCGACTTCATGCATGGCGTGAGGGTGTGATGCTCATGTCCTCCTGTCCTCGTGTCTGATCTCTCTGCGGCTTTGCAAGTAGATGCTACTCGCTTGCGCAAAAGCTCTGTAACGGTACGTAAACCGAGTATCCAGGAAGGTAGGGGGGTTCAGCTGGTCGTGTTATGGTACTTGAATTCCACCCAGCAACGAAAGAGGGCCCGAGCAGACTCAAAGATGGCGATTCTGCGCACCTCTTTTTTGCCATGCTCGATGACTCGCGTAGCACATGATGCGGTGAGCGCAACGAGATGATGGACAAGACGGAAGGGGGCGAAATCGCATGGTGATGCGTGCTGACGCGACCTAACATATGATTTGGGCAACGCAGCAGCGAGGCCTTATCTCCGACCTCCCCTTCATGTCCTAGAAAACCATCGACTCGAAAGCTGGTTCGGCGTGGCAAGGACACATCAAGTCAGGGCATTCGCTCCTCGGAACGGAGCGTGCACTTAACTTTTCGGCGATAACCTCACTCGAAATGTGCACTACGCTTCTGCACAGTGGCGGGCACCGAATGATCCCGATCGGCTACCATCGAGATCTGAGCAGGTAGGAAGCCAGGCGAAGACTGCCTTCGAATACAGACGCGAGAAGCTCATACTTCGAACCGTTGCCAAGTCTAACCTGCTAAAACCAGAGCTTCGTGGCCGGAAGGCTGGTATCGAGCGGGGTCGATAGCGCAGGGAGCAGAACGACCTGCCTGTACTGCGCTACTTGTACCGTAGACCAATGCCATTTTGGGAGGTCTCCATAGCTTCTTCCAAGCTCTGGCCGAAGCTTTAGAAGCTTTCTAGAAGGTCGCTCATGTGTCAGTCTCCCGCCGACGGACAGTGGCCCACCGTGGGCCTCGAGCTGCGCGTGATGCAAGTTCAAGGCGATGGACCACTTGCGAGCTGCCTGTGGGCATCCAGGGAGAAACCGGTGGTTGGTTAGTTGGACGATCATTTTTTCGAGAAGCAAGTGCAAGCTCTTGGAAGAAGGGTGTCCGGGCAATGAGTTGCAGGACGATCCTTTGCCCTTGTTCAATCTTGTCTCACTGCAGCCAAAGCCTGTATTCTCCTCCCGTGGGCGGCAGTCAGACTTCTTTCCCGCGGAAAAGAGTGAATCAGAGTTTCTTCTCTCAGAGTTCTTGGAGGGGTTTCGTCGTCCCTTTTATCGGTCGACCCTCCCCCTAATTCGGGTCAAGCTCCGCCCCCAGACCGGATGCAGGTAGGTGTCTCGGCCAGACCCTCCCCCTTCGCGAACAGAACCCCCTACACCCCCTTTCATTTCATGCTTGTACAACGCAAGGTACAATGCCATGCGACCCGTCACCATGATGGCGACACTGTCCGATAGCGCACAGAAGCATGCATGCGCTAAAGCTCATGAGAGTTGAGCATCATTCCCAGTAGAGTCTTGAGACGCCCATGTGCTGCTTTGACTGACATACTGTTGCATGTGACGGACGCCTTTGGTCTGCTACCTACCTAGGAGACGAGCAATCGAACAGGCGCGTTCTCGCTGATGGGAAGATGAGTGGTGTGCCATTCCTAGTATCCGATGCCTGTCAATGGTCCCCGCGTGTGCCGGAGCTCAGCTAGAGCCAATCGCCCTACTGCTTCTTCGGGGCAGAGAAAGCCCCGTTCTTCATTACTCCTGCATCAGGTGCAAGAGTCCAGAAGAATCGACCATCTTTCCGCCTCGTCGAACTCGTGGGGACGGGTATTCCAGGAAGCACTGAGGGCTCCTGTGGTTGGCCCGAATCCAGTGACGGTCGCTCAAGTGGCAGGCTGGCAGCGTGCAGGCCGCTGGCAGGCTTACAGGGCCGCACAGCCACAGGAGTTCTAGGTCACTGTGCCCACCTGGCGGTGGCGAGAGAAAGAGGGCTCGGTGGTTGACCATGACCGGGCATATCGCGGCTGCGGTTATTCTTGATATTAGGTATTTACCTAATATTGGAACAGGGGTACTGCTGCACGCTGCCGCCGCATCAGTTCGCGGCTTCACCGACATGTCGCAGCGCCTGCTTCGGCGATAGAACTGCATGGACGTCATGTTCTAGTATTAATATCGGCGACACCGATTGAACTTCGTAAGTGCTCGAGACCGCGGTTGCGCGGCTCGGAAGTGGACAGCACGTATAGTACACTCTCTCTGCTCGGGAAATCGGGGTCAGATGGCTGACGAAATCACAGCTTGCTTTTGATGCTGCCTTTACTCCCAACGAGAATGCGCTCCAAGCCTTGGCGCATCTCAGCACTCATTCCCGATGTTGCTGGTCGCCCGGTAGAGCCTTCGACGAAGACGTGGACGAATTCGCCGACGGCTCTCACCTGCTCGACGCCCTTCTCGAATAGGCCGATTTCGTATGTGACACTAGCCTTGCCGAGCTTGTTAACTCGCAACCCCAGCTCCGCGACCGCAGGGAATGAGATGGATGCAAAGTAATCCGAGTGGGAATGTACAACGAGACCATGCTGCGGGGAGGACTCTGGGATCAAACCACAATTTTCGATCAGATATGTGTTCACCACCGAGTCGTACCTCTTGACTGTTAATACGGTACATGACGAGGCCTTGGTTTGGAAAAGGGGCCTCACAGGAAGCTGTAGACGGAGTTGTTCATATGCTGGTACATGTCGTTATCTGCCCTGATGGGAGTGTCAGTGCCACGCGAGTCGAGACTCAATATGATCAGATACAAACATGAAGAATCGGCACTTACCATCTAGTTCTATACTCCAAGATGTACGGATAGTCCGTTCTGCGGCGTTGCTTCAACTGTGGAAGAGAGTCCATCGTGGGTTGTTCCGTCTGTTTTGAGAGAGTCTCAAGCCGTGAACTCGAACGCACTCGCCGACAGTCTGTCCGTGTTCATCTACAATGTTGACCTGGCAAGACAACCCTGTGGTTGTCTTTAAAAGGGAAGCCAAGTTGAGATGCTTGTTGCCGAGGTCCACGAACGAGGATGAAGCCCCACCCTTTCTTTACCGGGAGTCGCTCCTGCCTGCCAGGAATTCCGAGACGTGGTTCGGGCCGCCTATCGGTATTCTGCCGTTGAACACCGCCTGAAATTTCCCCCATCTGACACCTCACCTGGACTGAGTTGAGAGCAAAGATTCTGCCAAACAACCCCTCCGTCTACTTCAGCCATATCACCAACCCGGCAGCGCTCGTGGTACCCAGTTTCTTGGGTGGTCGTCAAGGCTGGCTCTTCGTCGCCGTATTGTGGCGCCATTCGCGCGGGTGTCCAGGTCTATGATGAGTTCTCATCAACCCGCTCAAGATACCCCTCAGGCCGAGGCTGGAGCTCTCGAGACGACTGTCCCCGTCAACCAAAAGTCCCAACCACTGCGGCGCCGCGGACCCAATCAAAATGAAATACGTTCAGCAATGAAAGCTGGCCACGAAGGCGATCTCCCCGACGTTATCGTCCCGGCATGCGGAGATCCCTGGCCTCGGCCATATTACTTCGAGGACGGCCTGCGCAAGGTTCACCCCTATTTCTGGACTTACAACACGTTTTGCAAGGAACGTTGGTGCGGCCGGTCTTTGGTAGACGTGTTTGGCAGCGAATTCAGAGATCGACCTGTGGAATACTACCGGGACGCCATGGAGCGAGGAGGCATTGTCGTCAACGGCGCGAGTGTCGGCCCGGATTACATCATGCAGAACGGCGACCTCCTCAACCATACGATCCATCGCCATGAACCTCCAGTATCAGGCGCGGAGATTCAGATTCTTCACGAAGATGATAACATCATGGTGCTCAACAAGCCCTCTGGTATTCCCGTCCACCCTGCCGGCAGATACAAGTTCAACTCCATCACAGAGATTTTGAAATCCGAACGTGGCCCACATTTTGTCCCTCGGCCCTGTCATCGGCTCGATCGCTTGACGAGTGGGATCCTCTTCGTGGGCAAGACTGCGAAGAGCGCCGTGGAAATGAGCCAGCAGATGGCCAAGAGGACCGTCCGCAAAGAGTACATTGCTCGCGTGCACGGCTGCTTCCCCGATGGCGAAGTTGTCTGCGATCAGCCCATTCTTGCCATCTCGCCACGATTGGGCCTCAACAGGGTCCGCGCAAACGGCAAGGATGCCTGTACCGTCTTTAAGAAGCTGGCGTATTACCCGCCCAAGGATTCAGACGAGCAGATGGAAAGACCCAAAACTCCAGAGGAACTGGCCAAGGAAGAGAAGTTCCCTTGGACCGCCAAGAAGGGCTACTCCATTGTCCGGTGTCTCCCTGTGACTGGAAGGACGCACCAGCTACGCGTGCACCTACAATATCTGGGCCACCCGATTCAGAATGATCCAATCTATGCCAATCAGAGGGTTTGGGGCATCAAGCTGGGCTACAACGATGGCGATGGCATCGAGAACCCGGATGAGGACATCATGTCGCGGCTCGAGCGTATGGGCAAGGATGACATTGCCGATGCCGTAGCGTATCATGACGAAAGAGTGGAACTCGCTTTGAAACGAAAGGCCGAGGCACTCACTGGAGAGACATGTGAGCTTTGTGACACGCCTCTCTATTCTGACCCCGGAGACCAGGAGCTTTCCCTATGGCTTCACAGTCTTCGCTATGAAGACGCCGCGGGAGCTTGGGCATATAAAAGCCCACTGCCCCAATGGGCTCTGCCCCCAACAGGCGCTAGTGGTCCGACAGATGTTGGCGGCATGGACGACATGGTGGAAGCGGTCAAAGATGGGAACCCCGAGCTTGCGGGATAGTGGGAAATGGCAGGCAAGAATACTGTCATCCATTTTACCTGGCTTCTGATCGACCTCTACTTGCTTTGCCGACCACCACGTGATGAGACATCGAGCGAGACACGGCGATGGCGCGACTAATGACGTCTATCGGATTATGTTCAGAGCTTAATAGACAGTGCGTGCTAACTAGTAAGGTGAGAGTGCCGAGGTCCTGGCGATTGACTCGACAGACGTGGTTGACCGACAAGATTGAGAACCGAAGGCCTGGGTCCTCGACGAGGCAAAAATATGTTCGCATCCGGACGCCAAGCCTCTTTGTTTGTGGCCCCTTCCCGACAACCATGTCAGCTGCTACACCGAGTTGGAGCTCATCACACGCAATTGCCCGACAGAGCGGTTCGCTATCGAGTATGGGCGTCGGGACGACGCGCAGAACCACAATGCTGGGATTCGACCCCCGTTGCGGGCGGATTGCAATATCTGTGAGCTAAAAGGCTCATCAGGGTTGCCAGCAGCGCCACCGAATCCGTCGACTTGGATACCTCCGAGTCACTGTCAGCTGAGGTGTTCCAGCGCGACACATCCCACGGATGATCCGGTCGCACATGCCGACATGTTTCTGTTCGGTCAAATTCCAGAAGTAACACACCGCGTCGTTGATTCGGCCAACCCCAAGAAACACCAACGCCGCGCTCGCCGGCTTGCGATTCCTCAACCGTCCGGGCGCTTGCGAGAAAGAAGCAAACATGGCCGAAAAGCAAGCCAACCATCGCCTTCGAGTTCCAGCTGTACGAGGGTCACATACGCTGTACTCCGCATGGCAGCCGCCCCAGCATGAAGCTTCCAGAGTGGCGACGTTTCGGCCTTTCACGCAGGATGCGAGGGCTCCCGTGAAAGCTGAAGCCTTCAACTCAAGCGTTCGTGCAGGGGAGGTCAGCGTGAAGATTATTGACACCTGCAAGCCAGGCGCATTGCGGCAGGCTTCAAATGGTGAGTCGAGTCTCGGGTACAGTAGTCATCGAGATGTCCCAAATGCATCGGTCGAACGTAATACTCAGCAATTCCTGTCGAGCCCGCAACATGGCAGCGTGTGAAAGCAAGCGCTTACAGCCAGTGCAAGGGCGTCAAAGTGCAATGACGGAGCCGACGGGGATTCCGTGTCGCGGATCATGAAGCAAGCCATGAGAAGCAAGCCATGTGCCTTGCTTGACGACGGTTTGTTCTTGGCTGGCCTCGCAGCCATGTTTTGGGCTCCGTGCCTCGAAATGCGGTATGCGAGAGGCGCCTCTGGGCTTGGCTGCCAGTTCCCCGCAAGCCATCTGACGGAGATGGCTGCGGTCGTCGCTCACTGGCTTAAAACGACATTGCCGCCACGCCCGGGCCAGCTCGCCAAACACGCGAACAACTGAATGGTTGCAGCTATACTTATGCCTGCACTGCTGAGAACAGGATCGAGTACTAGTAGGAGTGGCGGTGGTTCTGCGCAGCCAGATGCAGGGCTGCGGCAATAGTAGGTGCTGTACGCAGCACGCGGCTCCTCTGATGAGCCACTCAACCATCATCCAGGCACTCCCTCCACGGCATGTACCGCGAAGTAGGGGTTGGGTTTGGGCGACGGCCAGAGGCTGAGTGGGTGCGCCGACTCTCCACTCACAAGACACGGCAGACACACACCTGGCGCTCGAAGTTGGATGCGATGCGACAAGGTGCCTACATCACGACTGCTGCAGAATTTTACTCGAATCTGGAGTAGCCCGAACTCTATTGCCTTCGCACAGAGGCCAGCAACACTCAGCGAGCCAGTTCGAGCGGAGAACAGTCCGGGCGCTCCTCACTGGGTGAGTGGACTGCCCGGACGTGGCGTCTCACGGGGCGCGAGGGTGTGTGCTCGCAGAAGACCGCCCTACGGTCGATCGGTCGACCTGTTACGGTACCGTACACCTGCGCTCTCGCAAGTGCATTACTTGATTCCGTCACCTAGTGGGCTCACCCCCAGGCCATCCCCCTTGCGGTCTCCACCTCGACCGAGCTTCAGCATGTTCCTGGGAACATCGGGGAGGGGGTGGCATGTACCCCCCGGAGGCCGTAACCATGGGCCTCCCGTTCTACCACTATTCCTCTTCGAGAACGATCCAAGCAGGGATCCGGCCGGGCCTCTGGCGTTCGGCCTCGAAACCCCCCTTCCCAGACGCCCTTCCCTGCACGCCTGGCACGTTCAAGGGACAGCCCAGGTCTGCCCCAAGTGGGTTACCAGTTTTGCGCTACGCTTCCGAACTAACCTGCCTGTCAAGATGGGCGAGCAAGGTAGGGTGCGTGCCCGTGTACGTACCGCCCTCGAGGTACCGCCGTCCGCCTCGGAACGTATCAAGGACGTTTGCAGGCCCTCTTTCGCTTGAACCCTGTCCCTGGGGGATCATCTCCACCCAGTTGTGGGCTTTGCCTGCCGGCATCTACGGAGGGGGGTCTTCTCGAGGTTCACCTTGCTTCGATCTTTATAACTTGCAATGGATCCTCCTCCCCATCCGACCCCTGCTCCATAAGTGATGATTCCCCAGACTCGACCAGGCACTCGCCATCATTCACCTCTCCTCGCCCTTTCCTTTACTTCAGTTTTCTCAAACATCGCCTTCTACCAATACCTTACTCCCTCCTGGGTCACCACCTCATCATGCCTCGATCACCCTCTGTAGAGGCCAAAGGCGCCAACAAGAAGAAGGGTATGTCCTCGCTGCTGATGTTGCTGTTGCTGCTGATGCCACCATTACGCCCGCGACTGGCCCCCACGCCGCAGTATGGCTGATTCGAGAACCCCAAACAGGCACGAGAAGCGTATCAAGCTTGACGCCTTCACAGCTCGAACGCAAGCGGGCCAACGACAGAGAAGCCCAGCGAGCTATCCGCGCCAGAACAAAGGAACATATAGACCGTCTCGAGCGCGAGATCACGGACCTCAAGAGCTCCCTCAACCGCGATCGCACAGTCCAAGAGCTTCTCCAGAAGAACAGGGCGCTCGAGGAAGAGTTGTACAGACTGAAGGAGAGCATGCGACAGTCCTCCGGCCACTCATATCCTGGATCTGGTAAGGAAGACATGCTGCCTCTGCCAGCTTTATTGGGGCCCTTCAGTGCTGATGTGATCGGCGCAGTCTACGACGATAATCTCAGCTCCGTCAGCGGTGCTGTACCCAGTCCACGATCCTCTCCCTTTCCGTCCGGGGGCTATGGCGGCATGGCAGAACTTGGCCCCTCCTACGTCCCTCTGCCAGACACCCCAACGGAGACCTGGGCCCCCGCGGTCCCTGTTTCGGTCCCTTCCAGCGTTTCAAGCCCATCCTCGTCAGCCAATACGGACGAATACGGCGCCCCTGCCTACATTCCCACCAGCATCCCCAACCCCATGATGGACGCCAGAAGCGTGCCGTCAAAGATGGAGTACGACGATGTCGATTCGGGTACGTCGCTTTCTCTCATTTGTCATGGTACAGCGCGATTCTGAGACGCTAACATCAGGGCGTAGAACCTGGATATCCTCAGTCTCACAGCCAGGGGGCCATCAGCGACCCGTACCTTCCCCACGAACCGTGGAATACCTACCAAACGGCAATCTACTATCATCCGTCGGCGCACTGAGTCGACAGGCCGGCGCTCCGATATGGAAGCTGGCGCCACAGATCCTGCCGCCAAGCGACCCGCCGCAAGACTGGATGCTGCGCTTCCTTCAGGACTGCCGGCAGCTAGCGCGAGTCAGGCCCGTTGACGACTTATTCCGCCTGGACAGGATCAACTTGAAGAACTATCTCGAATATCAGTCTTCCGGCCTGGGCCTCGAGGGCCCTCGCTTGCAAGTGGCCGACCTTGAACGGGCCTTGGAGTCCAATACTAGCGCAACAATGACGGAGCATCCTCTCACGCTTCTCGTGGCGGCGCTTTGTGACCACGTTGGCATCGCGGGTGTTGTCGAGCGCTTGGGTGGGTTCGTCGTCGTCATGCGCGTCTTCGCCTGGCTTGTGCAGCTGAACAAGGAAAGCTACGATGCACTGGGCGACCTGGCTCCCCGGACATGTCAACTGACTACTCCACACCCGATCTGGGTCAACATGGTCGCCCCTCCTCCTCTCAGGGAAGCTCTTTTCGAACGCCGAGACTTGTTCGCCTCGCCCGACTTCTTCGCGGCATGGGCCAACGGGATGCGATTGATCAACTGGCCCTACCGGCCAGTGGATGCGCTCAGGGTGAACGAGGAGTCGGGAGACATGTGGTTGACAGAGGCTTTCATAGCCCATGCGCTTCGAGGCGACAACTGGCAGCCAACCGAGGCGTTTGCCACACGGTGGCCGGGGCTTCGCCGGTTGACCAAGCCGGTCGAGGGTGGCCCTTGAGAGTCACGAGCGGAGAATAAGAGACGGCGGCTTTGCAAGTCTCGTCATTTCCCATCAAATACCCAATTGTTATGACTGTACGAAGATCGGCTTTTCTTTCCATTATACTGCATTATCGCTATATTGTTTTCATCATGCTTACTAGACGGCGGGATTGGGGACATATTCGGTGGTACTTGTTTGTTACTGGTATCATGTTTTCTTTCAAGGCATCGCTGGACCAACGCGACTCGCAACATACGCGAGGTAAGATAGCGCAGCGAATGGGTCCAAAATCCCAATCAACAGAGACAATTTTTGAATTCTTCTCGGCGGGTCGCGATTGTGACTGTTCCTGGTGTGATGTGCCTACCAACTGACAGGCAGGGGTGTCTTCTTCCCCAGTCCACCCGATGCCTTGTTCTGCTTCAGATTCCCAAGATGAGATGCAGATGATGAAGCTGCTGTGGTGTGCCAAGCAGGAAAGACGACACACAGCGTGGGGCTCGTGAGACAATATACCGTCCATCATCTTACGCCACTCCACTCGCAAACACTTAGGTGCAGAGCCCACTGACAGAACTTCAGCATCCCATCGCCCCGACACTCCGGCTGCATAGATCTGAGACGGTGGGCTGTCAACTTCAAGGTCGGCAGTGTGACAGGCCGTTGATGTGTGTATCTCTGAGGTGCCAGAGACGCACAAGTTCACGTGTCTCACAGAAGCTCCAGCTGATGGCTGAGACTCGGGTGATCAATACCCCAGTAGCCTCGGCGGTATCCAGCCATCGTCAGGTCGTAGAGGTTTGAAGTTATCACAAGCCCAGCTTCCTTCGCCCATTGCAGCGGAAGATACATGCCACTGTGGGCATCGCAAGCAGCAAAAGGAATGAAGCGGGGAAGCTAGACCGGGGCTCGGAGAGACCCTTTAGCAACCGCCGGAAATGCCCAGACAACAATCGCGAGACTGGGTCCAAGGTGGGCAAAGTGGCAGAGCGGTCTGCACCGTACATGTCAAGACGTTGTCCATTCCCTGCCTTTGTCGAGAGGGTAAGACCAGGCGGCATGGTAGCAATCAAGCACAGAAAAGCCAGGCACGAGGACCGGACCAGCCGAAGACGCGGCCTGGATTGTGGTGAGTGGACCGTCTCTCTGCGGTTTCGGTACCCTCGCGTGAGCCTCAACATCATGACCCCTTCCCTAGAATCTTGTCTTGTTTCTTTCTGGCAATATATGCAAACGACGAGATTCTCAGGCCATTTTCTGGGCGCCTGCCTTCTCTCTGCCTCCGTTCATCTCCATGCCTCAAGGGGGTTCAAACGGGTCTTGAAGTGGGCTCCTCGTCGACTCTGGCCTTTCATCTGAATGTCTGGCGTGACGGGGCCGCAGGCTCGTCGGTCTCCCGGTCTATTCACTATGGCTTTCGGTGCTCTGGATCGGTCTTCTCCAGGTTCTCGCCAGGAACGGCGCCTTCAGGGTGCCCCAGAGCTCTGCGCTACGGGGCTGGATCTGGAAGATGCCGCACCTTGGACGGCGGGCTGGCCCTGGGCATCTCATCTTCTGAGTGCCCTAGGCACATGGGTTATTATTACCCACTGAGGGGCCGGGCATCGTCAGCAGCCCCGTCAACATTATAGGGCCTCCTCAAGAGTCTTCTCCCTGGCGAGCAGGTAGTCTTGGACACCGGGAAACAGTGGCCCTCTCTCCCTGAGGCGGACGGCTCGTGAATCGCAAGCGAGCAGTCCAGCAGACTTGGCGGGCATGTCTGTGCGGAAGCTCTCGAAGCTCACGACAACGATCGGTCAGTCTTGTTCGCCAGGCTCGTCGAGAAGAGTGCGGCCAAAGATGGAATCGTCATCGGTGACGTGGTTCTCTCATGTGGGTTGGCAGTTGTCAGTCTGTCTCAACAGAGTATTTCCCTCTTCATATGGATGCTTATAGTACCTGCAGGTCGATCCAGCCTGCTTTCGTCACTAGGCAGGTGTCGCATTTCTGGCAGAATTGCTCCCGCCATGCTTCAACCACCCTTCTCTCTCCTCCCCCCACCAACGAACAGCAGTCGCTCCGAGAGAGACCCTCAACGAGCTCGCGCCAAGCGTGGACCAGGCACGCAACGCACGCTCGCGGCCCTTTCGCCCAAGGGTGCCCACCTGCAAGTGCAAATTAGTCTGGAGATCATTTCAAGTCCCGATGCTGAGTGGGTTCCAAGTGGGCTACACGAGCACTAGTGACGAGGGCGGCCACGATATGGAGACACAGGACACTAACAGGGAAGAACCGGCGAGCTGGCCAGAGGTGGCCAGAGATGCCAAGTTGGTCGGCTGGCACGTCGAAGTTGTTTCTCGCCAGGGGCCTATGGGGGAATACTGGGCCAGCTATCGAATCCACTCAACACCAGGCACTGGAGTGCTGCGCACGGCGCGACTCGTCCTAACTTACAAGTACCTAACAACGCTGTGGTTGACTACAAGTAGGTATTGAAGAGGGTTCACGAGCAGCCAAATCAGACAAGAGCCCTATGAGCCTCGACTGGGCGCTTGCAGGTTTGCATGTACCCTTGTTGCGCACTTGTAGCACTGCACATGTAAGGGTCTCTGTCTAGAAGGCGTAAGGGCAAGCAGCATGTGTCTTGTTGTGCTGTTGTCACCGCTTCATCCCGTCCTGCCTCGTGATTCTGTCATAGGGAGAGCGGGCCCAGGGCTGAACAATGATGGTGCAGCGTCACATCAAAAAACGAGTTAGCCATGGCGGAGGGCATGGTTATGGCTGCAACGTCAGCGGTGTCTCCGTGAGAGACCCCCTGCTCGAGGTTGCAAGGGGCCCCTGATTGTTGCGTCGCCAAGGCGGGTCAACAGCAACATTGGTGATCAGCAATCCATGATAAAGCATCAACAAGCATTTCGGGCGTTCCGTGAGAACGGGGTATTATTACGGTCAAGACGATGATGAGTGGCCATCGTGACGCCGAGAAGTCGAGACACGGCGTACCATGTCGGCGACGGCATCAAGATGAGGGGTCCCCCGGCTGCAAACCTATCCCCCTCGCGTGAACAAAAGGAGATGCAGCCTCGTCAGCCGTCAAAGCCAACGGGCAGTGCAACATCTGGACTCGATTTCTGCTGCTAAATCGGTCACGGCTTTGCACTCATGCGCCACCATGGTTGCCCCGAATGGCACTCAAGCTCACCCAGCAGATCCCACGGGCACGGTGCATGGGAGTGGAGGGCTACCCATCTTGCCGCCGAGGGGACCCTTCCTTGTGAGGTAGAGCAGATTCGCGTCAACCCGGGGATGATACTGAGGACGTCGAGGCACATCCTTGAAGCTGCTGATGACATCGGCCCGGTCGACAGCTCAGCCTCTAACAACACGTGTAAGACCCCTGAGTCCATACTTACCTGTCTGCCAGTTATTCGCACCAAGACAGGCATGCAAGCACGGAAAACAGGCACCATGTGAGTGAGTGGTGTACTTTCGCGCGCCGCGCGACTTGCAACAAACACGTTCCATCTAAGCGAGGTTTTTCGTGAGCCGGATGGGGAAGCCTTATCGCCGACACATGGAGAGAGGGACGCCGACGAGGCAGCCCGGGAAGTACCGAGCAGGGCGAGGCGATCATTGGAGTGGGCCGGTGCCGACAGGCCCCGAAGGAGGGAGGGTCTTGACGATGAGTGGCAGGAACGGAGGGGTTCATGTCGACGGAGAATGCCCTGAACCCGACCATCAAGGGTGGGACAGGGGCCGCTGGTGAGAGGAGGGGTACCTACCTTTGTAAGGTAAGGTACCTAAGGAGTGGGGGCTCACATCGAGAGGGGTTCAAGATGCCGGCAATTCTCCGACCTGGACTTCTGACCCTAACCATGGGAGTGGGAACGGCAAGGGCGAGGGGTGAGCGTTGTACTTGTACCAGATGCACCCCCCCCCCAAGACCCAAGGTGGCAGCTGTCATTCACTGCCATACGGCCGCTATCGGCGGCCTGAGACTTACCGCCTGCTTCTTACTCCAATTCATGATGTAGCCATCTCCAACTTCGCCCCTCCATGATGGATGTGCACGCCCATAAAACAGAGCTTCCAACTCTCAATGTTTTCGCCTATACTGATTTGTGCAAAATCACGAGCAGATTCGTCGTCTCTTACTGATTTATTTTTTGTCCGCCTCGCTCTGCTTTACGAGATGCTCTCAGCTCATCATCGTGATTCGCGGGGTTGGGGTTTGGTTCACAGACCCTGGCGAGTCTGTGCCGCGCTGGGCTGAGACGAACGAAGCCGTCGTGGGGTAGCGCGCTCCGAGTTCGACCTGGCTGGTCCGAATGCCATCAGGACCCCTACTTTTCTGTCCAGCTCCCAGCAGGTTCGGCGACAAGCCGACATCTCCAGGTGCCAGATGCAGAAAGATCGACAACTTCGCAACCACTCCGCCGCTTCACATTGACATTGCCGACCACCCCTTCAACCCCCCTTCTCCCCCTCCTTTGTCCCCTTCACTTCAGCCCCCTCCATCGATGCGACGATGCCCGAGCGTCTGTACTTACTTACAGACAGGAGAATCGTGTCGAAGAAGTGCACTTTATTACGTACCAGCCCAACCGTCGCGGCAAGTGCCACGACTAGGGTGGTATCCGGCCTTGCCATCCATCTTGGGTGTGTCAGAATCTCGGGATTGTCACCGGTGAACCCTCGAGGCGCGACACACACCATCCATCTTGCTTGGAGAAGACGCCCTGGAAAGGCCGCTAGGTCACCTTCCATAGCTTCGATGAAGCGATCGCCCGTTGCAGAACGTCCACTGCCCACACGCCTCCTTCATTTCTGCTGCTACACTTTCCGCCTTTCCCTCCGGTATCATCAATTGTATCTACGCTATGCCTTGTAAGTCCTGATCTACTGAGTACAGTAGGCACCCAACACACGTCAGACAATGGACAGACTTTTGGCCCCGATCTCGAAGCCTTTTGCCTTGGTCTACCTACCACCCACCCAGTCAACGAGCAGCCTCCAGCCCACACCCTTGTTCGGTCAACTGCGTCCCTTGGACCTCACGTGCCGGGACTCGCCCGGGAATCGGCAATGTCGTAGCGCGACGTATCTGTACGGCGTGGCTGATCCTTCAGCCCTTTCTCCCTCCCCTGCGCTGTTTCGTCTGTTGATGCCCAATGACGGGGTTTGCGTACAAGGGTCCAGGGATGTGCCAGTTGAATTGTCCTGCCCAAGCACAAAGCGCTGCTCCACCTGCCGCCCTTTTGCGGCATGGAGTTTTCGTTGGGAGCCAGCGTCGGCATTCTTTGTCCCCGCCGCATGCCGAAGTTTGTTCGGAATAGTCTTGCTCCAGGGCCTGGGGCGCCGAAACTGGAGGTGAAGTCCAGGCCCCTACCATCTTTCCCATGCGCGCCCGCGGAGACGGGTCTAACGGCCGCCTACGAGTCAGCTGCTACAATGCTTGGTGGACGCACAGAAGCCTTCTGGAACGCGGACGGTTCGCGTTGGCAATTAGAGTTTACGCGTACACTCGCCAGCCCACCAGCCCCTCTGGGCAGCACGTGGCTGAGGTACGGACCTGATCCAAGTACTGGCCGGTGGCACAGGCACACTGCACACTGCATGCACTCCGAGTCGTCGTTTTCGAGCCCGCCAACAATTCCCCATCGCCTGTCCTGTTTTGTCCCGTCCTGCAAGTTGCTGCAGCGCCACAAGAGAAGGCTCGGAGGATTTTGGGGCGTCCACGAGGCGTTCGTCAGCAACTGCTATGGCATTGTCTGGAAGCCGAGTGGCTTCCCAATGCAAGGTAATTTTTGGTGTAAGTGCACCTCCTGGGCGGTGCTACACAACGGGGGCCGTGCTTGGGGTCGACCTGACCCTGACCCAGTCGCGCCTCGTATCCTCTTGACCTCCGCCGTTGACGCTGGGCTTGGGCCGCGTCGGCCGGCGGGTCTTGACCACTGTGCCAGCAATTGCGGCGTCGGGGCCTGAACTCGCTGGTCGCCGTCGACTTCCAAGAACGCCTTGCAGAGAGGGCTGGCTCATGCTAATGAAGCTCCTCCAGATGATAGGAGCTGCGTGTGTCTTCGGACGGTTGTCTCGCGCTGCAAGACAGACCACACACCACCTCCCATCATTCTTGGGCAATGCTCTCCTTGGTCCCGATAAGACAGAGGCGCATGATGTCTGCCGCTTCGTCAACTCTCTCAAGCCCGCTGGGTCTTTCGATTCGCAGAGTGCCGATCACCTTCTCAGATCGCAGCGGCGCAGACGCCAGGGCCTATTCCAGCCCTGCAACTCATTGTATCTCCTCTCTCGCCGCAGGATCGTCACAATGTCGACAGACTAGCCCCTGACCTCAACCCCACGATGTCGTCATGCCCGCGAACTTGCTGTGGAATCCAAACCTCAAGATCGCGATGGACAAGACCAATCGTGGAGGACTCGTCGAGGGCATGGCAGGGGGTGTACTGGTCATCTCGATATTTGCGAAGGTGCAAATCTGTCATTCTATCAGAAACGCCATCAATTTGAAGACTGACACCTGCATGCCACGCTGTCTGGGAATCTTACGTATCGGTGGTCATCGCCATGCAAACTCCCGCGCGGTGGGGGTTCCTCGACCCTCGGCACTCCACGTCTCGCAGCCCCTGCCCCTGCTTTGACAGAGTTAGGAGGGTTTAGATCAGCTCCCATCGTCCCTTTCCGGAGCCCTTGAGCAAGACAAGTGTCCCGAAACAGGTTTTCCGGTCATGCGGTGCATCATCAGCCTGTAGAATAGGACCACTATGATGTCGTCCCAGAACGCCTCAGGATGCGGCAGCATCTGGTCGGCATGAGAGACACAAAAAGCGCAGACTCCTGCCCTTTACTTGCGGAGTCATACGGCATACCCATGGTAATGTCTCTCGGTCCGATGAAGCACACTCGCAGGGCTCAGAAGTCTGTGTTCTCGCGGATTGCCCCGACGGACGTTGGGGGTGTGCGTTCCCCCGCCGCCGCCGCGCGGCCAGCCTCTCCTCCACCCCCGGCTCTTCTAACGAAGCAATGGCGCGATTTCTCGACTGCCTTGCATTGATGGCTGACGAGGTGCAGTTTCACTGGCCGCAGACTGGATGCTCCCGGATGGGATTGAGGGGTTCGCAAGGAGGGGGGGTTGCTCTGGTGGTGGCCTTGAGAAAAGGGGGTGTGCTTCGGAAACGGAGCACCGTCAAGACATTGCACTCCCTGCTGCCGAGTACAACTTAACGGTATGCACAGCACCAATGCCTGGTTCGGTGCCCCTTCCGTCGACCCTCGGTAGGAAGACCTCGCAACCGCCCAAAGGCTCTCGCTTACCATCCACACAGGCTGCCCAACGGGAACCCCAGGGCAATAAAACGAGGGGTCCAGCAGCTAGCCATGCCATTCGATATCTGTGTAGAGCTCTACGCCCCCCTGAATCCGGCCGGGGTAACCGTTTCTACCCACACGGACATTGGTATGGAGCCCAGAGAAGTCGAGCTTCCCTCATCGGCTCCTAAAGTGCCCCGACACCGGCAGCAGCGGGAAACAGATCAAATCGCTTCGAAGAAGACAATCCGTCCCTGAAATTAGGGCTAGCAGCGGCTGCTTCATTGGGCGACGAGTCATGTCAAGCGCGAGTGGCTCACCCCATGCGGGCTAATCGATGTCCTGAGAGACAACGAAGCGCACGCCCTGGCGGGAGCCCTCGCCCACTTGCCGAAGCTTTATCGTCGCTCGGCCTTCCCAGATGCCGCCCAGCCCAGCTGGGCTGAAGACCTGTGACACTCGCGGGGAAAGCTTGTTCTACAGGTACAGCTACACCGAGACTGGGATAGCCTGTCCGCCCGAAGTCGCGAACATGGACGAGACAGGGCGATATTGCGGAACCGTAGATGGCTCCGAAAGCGCGCTTTGCGACGACCTGTTGCTTAGCTGGTTAGTTCGTTTGAGCGCTGTGCCTTGGCAAGGTGCTGGTACTCTCCTTGCATGGCAGGGGATGGATTGTTTACACCCCCTATTTGCGGTCAAGGCGGCACTTGGCTCAGCGGGCATCCAAGAGGATCCCGTGAAGCATTCGAGCAAGGGGTTGTCATCCTTTCGATCAAAACAGACAGTATGCCCGCGCGGAATGTCTAGGATATGGCACCAAAGCGACACGAGTAATGCCGACTCGTCTTCGAGGGGAAATGCCGTGAGTAGCGCTGCATCCCGCCAACACAAGCAAGACAACCAAGCAGTCGCTAATAAATCGAGGTTCAGACCTACCTAATATGTAAGCCATAGCCATAATCCTCATAATTGCCTACCATACTCGGTTGCTCAAGTGCTTCTGTTTTCAGAGAGCGAGCCAAATGAAGTCGAAATAGGGTTACGTAAGCATTGACAGCACACCAGGGTGATCACATGACCATATTCATCAGCAGTCCAAATGTCACGAGATTGATCACGTGATTGCGCGCTCACTTCGCTAGATATCCGGCATATCTCCGGTTGCGGGCTTTGCTAGCTTCATGGGATGTCCACGCCCGGGTCTGATTCTCCCCAGTTTCTCCGAACACGCCAGTTTGCCGGAATGTCGGGACGTCGTTTAGACCTCACAATGTGCACTCATTGGCCGACCACAAGCACCAAAACCCGGAAGATCCTCGGCCGCCGACCCCGCGTCCGCCAAGAAGTCATACATATGGCCATAGACATCGAATCAAGACGAAGCCCGCATGGCTAGAGAGGGGCATGAGCAGTAATCAGCCAACAATGGGCGGCGCAGGTGCATCGAGGAGGGGCGGCGGCAGGTCCCACGCAACGCTACGTGGGGTCCGTGATGCCCGGACGTGTCCTTCATAGGCAGGATGACGCCTTTGTCACAGTCTGGCCAGACTACCCCAGAAACTCCGACGCGCCGCTCTCGGGAATCCTCATCGTCGGTTGGCTACCCGTCGATGCGAGAGCCGCCATGGCGTCGGTCTCAGGTCCAGAAAGCGGCAGCAGAAGAGCCATTTCCGCGAAAAGATGATGCTTATAAGCCGGATGGAAGCTCCAGCGAGCTCCGACTAACGTGTACTTAACAGGCTTTAGCCCGCCCCTCGTGAGGGGAAGCTGTAGCTTTTGGAATTCCATCTTTATTTATTCATCAGCTTATTCCCATCCCCGCCGGTCTTTTCGGCACATGTCTTCTTCTGTACAGTGTTCGCGTTGTACTGAAACCCTATAGACGTTACTGCCATACCTCGCCAAGTTAACCAACATGGCGAATAGCATCGATGTCAAGGCTCTGCTGAAGAAGCTTAGCAACTCGGAGAAGGTCGACCTGCTGGCAGGTTTGTGCAGCTGCGAGCATGTGACTGTGAAGACGACGAGGGCTAACCTGGACCTGACAGGTATCGATTTCTGGCACACTAAGCCTCTGCACGAGCATGGAATCCCTTCTATCCGTCTGACGGACGGCCCCAACGGTGTTCGTGGCACAAAGTTCTTCGATGGTGTCAAGGCTGCCTGCTTCCCGTGCGGTACCGCCCTGGGTGCCACCTTCAACCAGGCCCTTCTCGAGGAGGCCGGCCGCAAGATGGGCGAGGAGGCTAAGCTGAAGGGTGCGCACTGCATCTTAGGCCCTACCATCAACATGCAGCGCGCCCCAATCGGCGGCCGGGGGTTCGAGTCCATTGGCGAGGACCCCGTACTGGCCGGTCTCGGCTCTGCTGCTATCTGCCGCGGTATCCAGGACGTCGGTATTCAGGCAACCCCTAAGCACTTCGTCTGCAACGACCACGAGCATAGACGTAACGCCGTGCAGGCGATGGTTACCGAACGCGCCCTGCGCGAGATCTACGCCCTGCCCTTCCAGCTGACAGTTCGCGACTCGACGCCTGGCGCCTTCATGACGGCCTACAATGGCGTCAACGGGACGTACTGCAGCGAGAACTCGGACCTCCTCGAGAAGCTGCTCCGGACAGAGTGGGGTTGGGATGGCATGGTCATGTCTGACTGGTACGGCACGTATACTACGACCGAGGCTGCCAACGCCGGTCTTGATCTCGAGATGCCTGGCCCCCCTCGCTTCCGTGGCGAAGCCCTTAAGTTCAACGTTTCGACGGACAAGGTCAAGCAGCACATTCTCGATGAGCGTGCTCGCGCCATGCTCGAGTTCATCAACAAGTGCATGGCTACCGGGATTCCCGAGGGCGCCCCCGAGAAGACTGGCGACACCCCTGAGACAGCTGAGCTTCTGCGTCGCATCGGTGGCGAGTCCCAGGTATTGCTCAAGAACGAGAACAACGTGCTGCCCCTGAAGAAAGATAAGAAGGTGAGCTCTGCGTACTTGATAGGTCCCCGGCACCCCTCGCTGACTTTGATTGTCTAGACTGTGATCATTGGGCCCAACGCCAAGATTGCGACATACCACGGTGGTGGTTCCGCCTCTCTGGCCGCATACTATGCAGTCACCCCCTTCGATGGGATCAGCAAGAAGCTCAAGGAGGCCCCCGGGTACACGACTGGTGCCTACTCCCACAAGCTCCTTCCCCTTCTTGGTAATGTCGTCAAGACTCCTTCTGGCGAGCCTGGCATGACTATGAGGGCCTACACCGAGCCGCCCGGCACCGAAAACCGCAAGAGCGTCGATGAGCGCGTCCTGACCAAGACGGAGATGCTTTTGGTGGACTACTACAACCCCAAAATCAAAGATCCCCTGTGGTACGCCGAGTTTGAGGGCTCTTTCGTCGCCGAGGAGGATTGCGAGTACGAGCTCGGCCTGATCGTCTGCGGAACCGCCAAGCTCTACGTCAACAACGAGCTGGTCGTCGACAACGCCACCAAGCAGCGCCAGGGTGACGCTTTCTTCGGCGCCGCCACCCTCGAGGAGAAGGGCACGATCAACTTGGTCAAGGGCGAGAAGTACAACTTCAAGGTCGAGTTCGGCTCAGCCCCATCATCCAAGCTACTGGGCAACAACGTCGTCTTCGGCGGCGGCGCCCTGCGTATCGGTGGCTGCAAGGTCATCGACGCCAAGGAGGAGATCGAAAAGGCTGCCGCTCTCGCCGCCGACGCTGAGCAGGTCATCATCTGCTCCGGCCTCAATGCCGACTGGGAAACCGAAGGCAACGATCGCGACCATATGGACCTCCCTGGCCATCTCAACAAGCTCATCTCGGCCGTCGGCAAGGCCAACCCTAATACCGTCGTCGTCAACCAATCGGGCACACCCGTGACTATGCCCTGTACGTTAAGCAGAAGCCCATCTTCCCCCCCTTCAAGTTGTTTCGGGAGCCTCGCGCCACGTGTTTACTCCCAAGACACCATGAGGAACTTCCAACGCATCCACCAAGGATCTTTACTAACTGATACGCATCGGTAGGGATCGACGATGTCGCCGGCCTCGTGCAGGCATGGTACGGCGGTAACGAGACGGGCAACGCCATTGCCGATGTGCTTTTCGGCGACGTCACTCCCTCCGGCAAACTCTCGCTCTCCTTCCCTAAGCGCCTCCAGGATAACCCGGCCTTCCTTAACTACCGTTCCGAGTTCGCACGCACCCTCTACGGCGAGGACGTGTACATCGGTTACCGCTACTACGAGTTCGCCGACCGCGAGGTCCTCTTCCCCTTCGGCCATGGCCTGTCGTACACAAGCTTTGAGTTCTCCGACATCTCTGTAGCCGACAAGGACGGCAAGCTCACCGTAGACGTTACCGTCGCTAACAAGGGTGATGTTGATGGCGCAGAGGTCGTGCAGGTTTACGTGGCACCGAAGCAAAAGTCGCGCGTCAACCGCCCAGTTAAGGAGCTCAAGGGCTTTGCCAAGGTGTTCCTGAAACCCGGACAGAAAGAGAAGGTTACCGTCGAGATCCAGTCCAAGTACGCCGCCGCCTATTGGGATGAGGATCGTCACCAGTGGTGTGTGGAGGAGGGCGAGTACGAGGTTATCGCCTCGGACAGCAGCGTAATCTCGGTCAAGGCTGTGAAGGGCTCATTCACCGTGAAGGAGACCTACTGGTGGACTGGTCTGTAAGGGACAAAACGATGAGCCGTTGGAATGGTGGGACTTAGAGTGGACATAGTGTATTCAGTCTCAACCCGTCAGGCAAAACACATGAATCTATCAACGAACGGGATGTTCACCCTATGTTTGTGAGTCGCATGCGACGGAATAGGAGGTGTAGGCATAGTTATCGTTTCATTGTGTCAATACAGAGCGCTGGCTTGGTGCGGAGACATTGACGGAGGTTGTCATTTCTTGCTGCCGGACATCCTCCGGTGACGATGCAATCACTTGAGTACCTTACGGTTGACTTAGGTGTTCACCACGTGACCTCGCGAGAAACTGGATCTGCCCCGCCACGCGACTGGCCAATTCGCTGCCCGAAGCGCGTCACCTCGGTCTCGCCACCCAACGACACGACAAGTCTGCGAAGTACAACGACACCCCCCAGACTGCGCGGCCCGCTCGAAGCCGCTCGCTACGCGATGACGCAGATACCACCCACGATTCTGTCTCTCAAGCAGTCTTTCCTCGAGACCCAGATCCGACTCCTCTCGAGGCCCCTCGACCCGGACCAAACGTGGCTCGACCAGCATGCCGCCGCGGACGGCCACCTGCCTTCGTCCTCGGTCGACGAGGCCCTCCTCCGCCTAAATCAGACTCTCCAGCAACACAACCGCCGCGTCTACCCGCCACAGGCCACGCGCATCGTCGCTGAACAGATCGACAAGCTCTATCACCCCGACAATACAGAGCCGGACGGCGATGACGACAACGATGGCCGGCCGCCCGCCCACGGCGCCGATCTGAGCATGTCAACCCCTCCCTCTGTCCTCCAAGACGCCCCTTTATCGTGACTACCATTACTGTTCGCTAACCGCCGCCCAGCCGAAACATCCACCATCGCCTCCCTTCCACCCACGTGGCCCTCCCAACACGACCGGGACGCCAACCCCGCCGAGTCAGCCCGCTACAACTCCAGCGTGTCTATCCTCACATCTCTTTCCGCCCGGCGAGACGAGGCTCTTGAGCGCGTGCGGCGCTTGCGCAGGATCCAATCCGCCCTGGCGCCACTGGCCCTCGACGGGCAGGACGAGAATGCGCTGCAGCAGAATCTCGTCACGCGCGACGGGCAGCTGGAGCAGGAACTCGACAAGATGCGCATGCTTCTCGTGCGCGTGGGTGGGCGCGTGGCTGCGTTACCCGACGTCTCAGTCAACGAGGCCGGGACCGAGGACACAGCCATGGTTGAGCATCCCGCTGATGCGCAGAGCAGGAAGGCAGGTGCGATTATGGATCTATTCTAATAATTTGCTTCGGTCGGGTCTTGTGTCGGTCAATTGCGTACTTATTAGTATGGCAAGGCGTACGGAGTTGCTTAAGAGATACCCTCAATTTCTATTCGATTGTTTACTAGGTTCGTTTCCTTCCTCTTCACACGATTCACCCCGTGATTGAAGTGCCGATGCGGACTGTGCAGTTCCAGAGACAAAGAAAGAAGACCCCGATTATTAGGTTTCTCAGTGTGCCAGCGTCCCCGGAGGTGCGATGCTCCTCTTCCTCTGCTCCAACGTCCCTTCGAGCGTGGCATCCTTTGCGTTGTCATCTACATCGAGGCCCTTCGAGACGTTGATGCTTCGCGCAGACCGGACGACCTTCAAGTGGACCGCCTCTTCAGACTTTCCCGTTGTGTAGCCCGAACCGGCCAGATAAAACACCCTGAGACCGACGACCACTACGGCATTCCATGCGTCCCGCTCAAACTCGTCTGGCTCCTCGTCCCGACTTTTCACTGAGCCTTGTTCTTGCATCAGTTGGTGGATTTGTAGAAGCTGCCTTTGGATCTCGATTTGTTGCCTCAGCACTTTCTGGGCGTCATTCTCGTTCTGTTGTGTGGCTGCCGGGGTTCCAGCTGCTTTAGACTTCAGCTGCTGGGTGGCTTGCGAGAGCTGTTTGTTGCGCCTAGTCTCTTGTTCACGCCGTTCGATTTCTTGCTCGACAGTGTCCGAGTCTACATCATAAAAGTCATTTATGGTGACCGACTTTCCTGTAGATGCTGTTGCAACACTCTCGGCCACGGCGACTTTGGCATCTTTGCCAGCATTGTTGTGCCCATTGGAAGAATTTGGCAAGGAGGGGATATCCAAACCAGTGTCTTGCCCTCTGCTGCTGCTGACGCCGCTTTCGTTGTGTCCGCCAGTTGGCGAGACTGGACGTTCTGGATCAGCCAAACCGGCGACACTTTGCTTGGCCTTCGTTTTGACAGCCTGCAGCTCTTTCCGGATCTCATCTTTGAGCATTCGCTGTGCGGCTTTTTCCTGAAGCCTCGTCGCATTTGATGCCTTGCTGTGTGCTAGGTCATATTCGTTGCCGACCCTCATGATCTTCTCTCGACGTGTCTTCACGTTGTTTCGAAGGACCTGCTGAGGCGGAATCTTGTCCTCGTTCCGGATGGCGTCGACCCGGAGCTGCACCTCATAGTCCCCCGCCTCCAGCTCAACTTCGGCGTTTACGGAGCGCGTCATGCGATATAGCACCTGGCTTCGGATGATGTCGTCTGCATGTCCAGCGCGGTGCAGCCTGAATGCCATTTCAAACTTGTACTGCCCCTCTAAGCCCTTGAAGTATCGGTCGTCGAGCTGTGCCAAGACCAGGACCACTTTCCCAGGATTGAATAGAGTAAAGGCAAAATGGGTATCATGGTAACAAACAGCCCAGGGGACTTGAATGGATGTCCATATGGAGGAAACCTTCCATTCAGACCCGAAGAGGCGGGTCATGTCGAAGATGCAGTATTTCTGGAGTAGGTCTTTGTACGAGATCCAGAAGCAGCCGTCGTCGCCAAACTTGTGATCTAGTCTTTGGAGCCACTCGGGACTCCATTCAGAAGAGCCATCGGCCCAGCGACCTTGTACTCCAACGTCAGCAGGGAGATATCCGAGGCAGTCGACGAGACCTTCAGGGACGCTCACCTTTCCATTCTCCCTTTCCCCATGGGTTTCTTAGCTTGACCAGGCGTTCGCCGTGCCCCTCGTACGCTGTCATCACACTGTACGCGTGCATTTCGATGATACCCTTTCGCTCGCCGTAGCCACGGCCTGCGTAGCCCGTAGAGCAGCCCAGAAGATGGTCCTGGTTGACTTTGAGTAGAATGTCTCGCCAAAAGCGCTCTTTGTCTAGGATGTCTGTAGTGTATATCTCGCTTGTGACACCGCCGCAGAGATCCTCGATGCCCTCGCCTGTGAATCCGCCTTCGATTGCCGCATAGTCGCCGTGAGCTTTGGCGTACGCCTTTTCTAGCAGAGGTAGCCAGGTCTCGTTGGGCCCTTGGCATTGCGCAAAGTAAAGAGACCCGCTGTTGGATTGGTATATCTTGCGATATGATTCCTCCGAGTCGGCACGCTCTCGGTCCTCCCAGAGTCTTCGTTCAATGTAGCTCTCGTCGTAGTCAGGCTTGGTCAGGTATAGCTATGGCAACGTTAGATGCTTTTGGATATTTATTTCCCGTTGAAGCCACGAGCCATACCTTGTCATCAATGGTCACGCTTCGCCATTCACCATCACGATAAAATACAAACCCATAGACGCCCACCTGCTCGTCCCGAATCACACACGTCTTCTCGATGAGGCCCGGCTTGTTGCTGAGCACGCAGAGGGCAGCCATGAGCCAACAATCGCCACTCCGACCTTGGCGTACATCCGTCGCAGTTGGCTTGTTCTCGTCACCAAAGAATTTGGGGTCGTCGAATATATCAGTGACTCGCTTCACAGCAAGAGGCTTCAGGCTTGACTGCGCCGGCGCGGCTCTACCCTTGCCATTCCACAGGCACTCGAGACAGTCCCGACGACCGAATTTTAAGTCGAACTCGAGATCAAAATGAGGATCGCGGTATTTCTGGTTCAGTCTCCGGCACTCGGCAACAATTTTTTCCACTTTCGCGATACACAGCTCCCGGGCGTTTTCGTACGAAGTCTGAGCAGACTCCTCCGTTGCCTCGAGTGACCGACCGGCAACCCTCTCGGCATCAAAATTGTCGGGGAGGATAGTGATGGCTAATCTGAGCTGTCAGTCATCATTGCCTCTGTCAAGCCACACCAGGCCAGGGCGAGGAGGCCGAGCTAAGCATACCTTTCCCGGGCGTGCGCGAGTTGAATTTCACCCAGAACTCGTCCACAGCAGCCTGGGGAGCCTGTTGCTTTGGGCCTTTTTGCGAAGACATTCTGCAGGGCCCCAGTCGTCTGGCTTCTGGATAAATAGGAGAAGATCGGTAATTGCTAACAGACGAGTCACAGGAATCGTAGCTCGAAGCATTCGACATGTTGGGCAACCAGAGACTCAGTAGGGTCCTGCTTGGGAAAGGTCGATCATCGACCGCACGCACTCGAGGGTGGTCACTGCCTCACTACTAATGTTTGTTGAGCGATTGCTCCTGCCGCTGGCTTCAAGTTACTGAAGCACCTGCGTAACGAGATGGTGAGTTCGGGCATCAAAGCGGCTGCTTCGCTCGTATTATTCAGGAAGACTCGCCAAGGACTTAGAGAGAAACAGAAGGTTACGGGGGAACAAGGCGAATCGTGTGTGCGTAGGCTGTGTATCATATTGCTGGGCCAGGCCGATCTGCCTGCTGAGGAGGGTTGTCGTGGCAGGGTGGGCCATTTCATTCACGCCTCTTTCGCTCATCGAGGCTATGATCCGCCGACGGTGTAGTGGAAGAACCAGGTCGCAGCCCCCCACAAGCTGCCAGAGCATGCGTGGCCAAGTTCTGGCATCCGGCGTGAGGTGAGTACTTTTATCGCAGGGAAAGGGCGGATCATCAGCCTCACGGGGAAGCCTGCATGAGAGGGTCTGAGTGAGCAACCTCCAGTCTCCTCTTATGCCCGAGTCGATAAGGACCTCGTTCAGGTTACTCTCAGAGGCACAATATGACTTGACAAGAGGACTTCGAGTTAAGAGCGTTTCCATTCGACAGGCAATGCGCCCCCGACTGCTCCGTCGGGGTGCTTGCCTGACTCGTCCTTCAACTTGGATGTCTTCCACGCACAACCACTTCCACCGCCCCAAGAACTATCTTCGCCTTCCTCGTAAGCCGCCCGGGACCTCTCGCGTGCAGAGGCCGAGACCTGATCGGATGCCTCGACTTCGCCTTTTCAATCTCCATATTTGCCTCGCTTGCCAGTCGTGAAGAGCGCCCGCCGAAGGACGCTCGCCTCCTCTTCTTTGCCTGTGTCCACTTCTGTATCAACGACGGAGGGATGAGCCAGCCTCCCGATTTGCCTCGTGTCCGTATGTCCAACATGTGGTACCCAATCTATGGGCTTGCGCATCAAATCGTATATGCCGATAAACGTCGTAAGTCTTGCCAGGGCCAATCCAATTATCCGGTCGATAACTACAAGACTGTGGGATACATATACGTCCGTTCATATGAGTCGTAAGGTGTCCATGTTCGGGGTTGAGCACACACAAGCCGTGGCCATTTTTTTTTTTGCCTGAAAAAGAATCAAGTCGTCGACCAAGAGGCATCCGATACGCCGTGTAAAGCAGAAATGTGCCTGAGTGCGGCACATCCGGTTTCGTAGTGCATGGCCCGTCAAAATGTTGAGCAAAGATGAGATAAAATGCCAAAAAGGCCCCGAAAGAAGTGGGATTTTCCATGTCATGTACATGTCAAAAACAAATGTTCTGAGAAGACGATAGCGGAATGCAGCCGAACGGCATCCGCAAGCCGCAAGCCGGCCCGGGGCGCAACCGGGTGGCCCGGGTGTCAGGCCGGAACCGGCTCACAGCAGCTGCCTCTTAGGCAACGGGGGCCAGGGGGGCGACCGCCGGAGGAGGGATCTGAGCGGCAGGAGCGGCGTTTAGGTCGACTTCGGCGGGGATCTCGTTGTTCAGGTTGTTCAGGTTCGCCATGTTGGCAGCCTTCTGAGGGCAGTCGCGAGAGATGTGGCCAGCTTCACCGCAGCCGTAGCAGGTCTTGCCGGCCGTGTTGAGAGGGCCACCGTTGGGGGCGGTGCAGTCGCGAGAGATGTGACCGAGTTTGCCGCAGGCGTAGCACTTCATGGCCTGGGCCTGGCAGTCGCGGGCAAAGTGGTTGGGCCCGCCGCACTTGTAGCAGGTGGCAGGGCGAGGGCCGCCGGCGAAACCGCCGCGTCCATAGCCAAACCCGCCGCGGCCGACGGGGCCACCGCGTCCGAGGCCAACACCAGCAGGGGTCGGGCAAGTGCGCTAGTCGTCATGGTCAGTATCGCTCGGTGCGGAGGAGCATTCCCTGACGGCAGTCCATGTGGTACTTACGGCAAGATGGCCGGGCTGGCCACAGTTGTAGCAGCGACCGCTAGTGCCGGCGCCGCTCAGGCGAAGGGTAGGGCAATCGGCCTGGACGTGTCCAAGACCCTGGCAGTGGTAACACTGCTTGGCCTCGGTGGTACGGGGAAGGGGGCAGCCGTTGGACTCGTGGCCGGGCTGCTTGCAGTTGTAGCAGAGGCGCTCAGCGGACGAGCAGACTTCGGCGTAGTGGCCGACGTTGCCGCACTTGTAGCAGGCACGGCGGGAAAGAGAAGACATGGTGAGGTACTTGATGTCTGTGGACAGTTCATGATTAGCAGACTGTCAGCTTTTGGTATTTTGTGTCGTAATTAGCCACGCGCATCTCATCCATGAGACAAACAATGCCATTCGTAGGTGCGTCCGTCCAGCTAAAGGTTTGTTCAGGTCTTGGTCCTGTCCAGGTAGCAGGTACATGAATCCCAGTCATTTTGAGGGGTAGATTATTGCTCCCTTGTTCGAGCGCTGGGATTCTCTTGGTGGCAAGGCAAAGGGCCGTTGCAATTGACATCCAAGCGTTTTGCGGGAATTCGGCGTTGGCTTCGTTTTGGTGACTTGGACTGGGCGCATTTGGGCGCATTAGTCGTGTGGGCTCTGAGGGCGTTTGCGTGTTTGCGGCGCATGTGTCTCTGGCACCGAAAGTCTGGTTGGCTTGCAGCCACAAAGTCTTTCGTGTGTCGCGAATAGCAGGTGTGTGGTCGCTCCGCAGAAAGTCGCGTCGTCTGGAGATGCAAAGCTCAAGCACAATTGGCCCCATAGCCGAGTCCCGGGTACGATTGAGCGGTGTCGCGAGGCGCAGAGCCACAAACGAGAGGGCGCAATCCATGTACTGTTGCGCATTGGCCGAACTCAAATTCTCGGAGGATTGTGAACGTTGCACGATCGTCGAAGGGGCGGGCGCATTCGTGGTGGACTGCTGGAGGACAAGATGCGATGCGCGCGGCCAAATCGGGGTCGAGGGCACTCGAGAGTGGTAATCAACAGGGTCGACTCACCTTGTCGCGAAGGAAAAGAGGATTTGCCTTTGTTTCGGTCGGGGATTTCGAACTTCAGAGTCTCTCAGCAACAACCGTCGTCAACAACCTTTCCGGACTTCTCACCACCAACGGCCTCGGGTAGATATCACGAAGGGCGGAAAATTTTGCAGGAAGCGTAGTGCTGTGGGTGATGCGAGAGAGAAATGGAGGGATGCATGAAGGGGGGGACCGGCGCGATACTTGGGGCAATTGCTCCTCACTGAGAGACCCCAAGCAAGGGCAAGTGGACCGCCGCCGCCGCCTTCGCGCTTGCCCCCGGCGTTGGTGATTGTCCACTAGGGAATCACTAGCACGCTGACTAGGGGGCCTAAACGGGGAGCATCGGTGGAGAGCGCCAACAGCGAACGACGGCCTGCTGGGGCTCCAGTCGGCTTTCACTTCATTCCACAGTTGGCAGGTTCCATCTGGAAAACCGCGCCAAGCGATCCAAAACAGTCAGGACAGGTACCTGCGTGAGTAGGCCAGGTGATCTGTGCGCCATGCTCACCATGCCGGAGCTCAACGGCGGCCCTCGAATGTGGAGAGGAAACCGCGGGGCAAATCACACTGTCGGCGTCCCCAATAGGTCCCTACC
Organism: Furcasterigmium sp. R96-07A1; assembly: GCA_037042015.1. Classification (NCBI taxonomy): domain Eukaryota; kingdom Fungi; phylum Ascomycota; class Sordariomycetes; order Glomerellales; family Plectosphaerellaceae; genus Furcasterigmium; species Furcasterigmium sp. R96-07A1. The sequence goes on from JAXQJP010000346.1 coordinate 804,005, forward strand.
CATTTGCCATCTGAACCGACCACTGCTTATATCTGTCGTCACATTCCCTCCCTCGATGCATTGTTCATTCGCTGACTCAAAATGTTAACAAGAAGGGCCAAGGACATGATACCCGTGCGTATTAAGCTGCCCTGCATAGTGCCCGTGTTCTCACCATAGAAGATCCACACAGCCACCCTGCCATTCAAGGGTCCAGGACCTCGCCATGCATCATTAGTACCGCGTGGTAGTCTAAATATTCAGGCACCAGGTAAGTAGCCTGCCTCCCTCCCAGAGACTCTATTCCCGTGTCCGAGGCTTGACATCACGTCGGGTGTTGAAGGTACAGGGCCCAAGACAAGTTGTATATCAATGCTTTCCGCTGGAGCTGTGCCGCTGTTCACTCGGAAGTTGCTCTCTGCTCGCAGAAAGCGGCATGTCCAGCGTCGCCAACTAAAATCATAGTACATCGCAACAAGCTTGACGGCCTATGCCACTGGTCACCCTCCGCTGGTCAGGCAAGTCTTGCCTCAAACCCGCCAAGGTCCTGACTGTCCGTTCCACCGACCAGCTTCCGAGGGGTGAATCGGCAGCGGCGCCTGCACCTGTTCGACTTGTACAGCGAAGGCCCCGGGAGCTACTGATCTCGGCCGGGCGTCGACGACATAGTCGACGCCGTCCTCGGAAACATAGGACGGAGGCCTTGGCCCCGTGGCTGTTCCTGTGCGTCTCGTCTCCATGCCTTGCGCCTCGGACTCTTGAGCGTCGGGGTTGCGTTGCCAGTAAATTCGATCTGGGTCGACCCTAATGCTCTGTCTCCATGCCCCATACGGCGGCGGCTTCGGCTTCTTGGGAGCTGCTTCGTCGTCTGCCTGCTCAAGGTCCTCCTCGTCACGGGCCAGAACCACACGAATGGGTTCCTCAGGTACAGCGTAACCTCCGATACGCTGCACGCCAGGCTGTCCGTTCTGGCCAGCTCGCGGTCGATATATGAGTAGCAAGATGCGTATGACGGTGTGACAGAAGAATGCAGCGGAGATGAGAATGATGAGAATCAACAAGATGGAGAACTCGCTCGTCGCAAGATTCTGTGAGAACGAGAGGGCCAGGTCTATAAGTGATGTTAGCTTCCTCCGCTCAAACCTCGAACAATACGCTACTCACAAGTCGCCAGCATAAGGGCCGAAAATACGCCTGACACGAAGCTTTGTAATATGAGCATCCGCATGCGTCGTGACTCTATCCATGGGAGGCAGAAGAGGAAACTCTTAGGCCGGCAGCCTGGTCGGACATATTCCAGTCTCCCCAGTCTCAGCCCTCTTGGTCCCCCTCTCTGACGACGCCTACGCCCGTCGTCCGCCAACTGAGCCAGACGCAGCTCGGCTGGGTCGGGCCCGGAGAACCGTCTTGGACCGGGCTCTCCGACCATGTGCCCAGGATCTACGGGCTGCGGGAGCGCAGGTAATGGTCGAATGTCCAAGTCCCCACCCTGCTGGCCAACTTGAGCTGAGCCAGTGTTGATAGCCCCTTGGTTGGATGCCTCGTCGGCCCCGTCATCGTTTCTCGACCAGGGAAAATGCAGGCGATGGCTAGGCAAGCTCGGTAGCCCGGAAAACTGAAAGCGAGGTGTCTTGGGGCTTTCATCCGGCGGGCCCGTGGCCTGCCGGGACACCGGCGACTGAGCGTCGCTCGTCTCGTTCTGTCGTCGCCTATCGAAAAAGTTGGGTCGTCGTGTGGCCCGTGGCGAAGACTGCTGAACCTCCGCTTGAGAAGGTAGGGCTGGAGGTCCCATCTCGACAGTCTGGCCCGCGGTATCCTGGGCGGCCCGCCCTCGGCGGAAGTAGTTCATCAAGGGCGGAACTGTCGAAAGTGCCGCGTCGAATCTACAAGAAAACTGCAAGCCGGCGGTTTTCCGCCCTTCCAGAGAACACTGGGCGCAGTACTAGCCACTGGCGAATAAGGACTGGCCCGGAAGGTCCTGATAGCCACCGTATCCTGCTATGAAAGTTGGCAAGAAGCCTGGCTGTGTCGACAGAGCAGAGAAGAGGAAATAAAGGAGACCGGGCGATATCCGGGGAGGAATAGGAGGATGGAAATATGATGATGAAGGGCAAGAAAAGACACACCGGGTGCCTGCGTCGATGGCTTGCAAACGAAAACTGGGTGCAACAACAGAGGAACGTGAGGGCCAATATTAGGCCTGGTAAGGCAACCGAGAAGGGGGGTGACAGTGAGTACTGAAAAGAAATGAGAACCAATAGATTCGGCAACCAGCGCTTCCTCTGAAAAACGCCACAATGCAAGCAATGCTTCGCGGATCTGTCGTGGACGAAGCCAGGACGAACCCTTAAAGTCGGGACGCAGGGGGTTTCCTGTTGTGTAGAGGGAAGAGATCCAAGGACGGCGTTCACGATGAACGAGGACAGGGGAGAAAGAGATCTTTGATCGGCCGGGGGGGAGGCGGCGGGGCCATGAGCTCCAATGCAAGGAGACGTTCGTGTTGCCGTCTCGTCCAGGAAGCCCTGGGAAACCGTGGCAAATCCGGGGCGACGAGACGACGGCTGAGTCGCCAGGAACCCAAGCTTGCGAAGGCGCACAGGCTCATAGTATTACACTGGTACTCACGGGCGGACGGGGATTCTCCAGAGACAGCAGGATTGGGTAAGAGCAGCGACAGCATACGCCATGATGCTGCTTCATATCAAGAGTCCCCAGGGCAGCTGAGACGGGGGAGGACAGGATGACCAAGGGGGTGCTCCATATCAATTCGCCTCCCCTGTCGGGTTGTCCGTGACAACAGCTCGGGTTCTAGTGAAGCATGGAAAACAGAATTCAAAGGACGCATAGTGAAATGCTGAATTGCCTCTTTCTCCAACGTTGGACATCTTCTAGACTGACCTTCGGGAGTTCTCACATTGTACATCACTTCCTTCACTCCAGTACCTAGTACTTCAAGTTGGCAGCTCCGGGTCGAGTGTTCCATGTCGTCGAAATGAGGGCAGACGACAGCCAATGATACTTGTGATCGCCAGGGCCGCTAAACGCCTCCACGCCTTGGGCCTGCCGCACTCATCACTCTTTGAAACAAGGGGAGGTTTGCGTCACGCACATTCCAGGCACTGGCCTGTCAGGCCTATGTTTCGGATTGCTGGGATTGGCAACCAAAGCAAGTCATGGATGGAAGGAACGTTCCCCTTCATCACGATGCAGCTCATCGTCACCCGTAGTTCCCATGGAAGTTCACTCTCACGGGAGCATCGATTAGCTGATTTTATTTTTAGGTGGCGGCATGAACAATGCCGCGACATTTTCCCCTGCACCAATATATCAATCCGAGTTCCTGATAATATCCGACAACGTCACATCCTCAGATTTGCCCATTTCCAGGGCCGACGGACAACGAGTCTTCGATGCACGTACATGTATAATAAGTTTGCGACACGCCTTTCTTCGCCTTGAACCTTGGGAAGTCCCAAAGACGTGAGCAGTCTTCTCACCCGTCTTCTAAGATCAGAGCCCCAGCAAGCCCTACGCAAGTGTTAGATCGCGCAACGAATTCATTCCGCGTCAACATGCAGCCCTCGCTTACCAGCGAGCCTACACCAGCCTTGTCCAGCAAAAAATTCTGGTCTTGCGTCGCTGCTTCGAGTGTGACTGCTCCATTCGAGGATTTCACACACTATTGTCAAGTGTCTCTTTATCTTGCGAGGAGACCAATGACTGCCTGGCATCTACCGCCTCTCTCGGATGTCCATCATTTCATGGGCTGACCGTTCAACGAAAGCTCTCTCTCAAGAATGCCTTCTGTATGGAAAGAGAAGCCCCACGTAGATAGATGAACTCATCCAGTGGCCATGTCTTGCTTTGGTATCGATCCCGGCATGTCTCCTGATCATCTCAACTCGCCGATCAGCATGTTCCGGTCAGAGGATGCCGAAAGGACTACGACGGTTAGCTTCAAGATATGGTGTGTGATGCAAAGTGAACTTACGGATTGGCTCGTCTCCCGGCGCAAACTCAGCGCAATTCACGGTTCCCTTGTGTCCGGGCAGCTTATACGCAAGCTTGCCAGTGTCATTAGACCACACTGTTACCGTCCCATCACCGCCACCGGCCGCAACGTGCTTCCCCTTGGAATCCCAGCTAGCCCGAATGAGGTTCTTCTCGATACCCACAGAGGCCCCGTCGAAGGTCCGAATGTGTCGTTCTGTGGGCGCAAAAGGGCGGACATCCCACGTCCGCGCTGTCGCATCCATCGAGAAAGAAAGCAGTGATTGCGAGTCGGGCGACACCTGCAGTGATGTGACGGTGTCTTGATGGCCCAGCATGGAGTAGACCACAGCCTTCTTGCGAATGTCCCACACCTTGATATCATTGTCGATGCCGCCGGTGTAAACCTCGTTGCCCGCCTCTGACACTGCCACCGCCGTTATCGGGAAGTCCGTCTCGACGTAGTCCGCCGCGTTCTTCTTCCTCGGGTCCCAGATTCCTATCGTTCCGTCATCGCTGCCGCTTATGAGTATTTCCTCGCCGCGCTTGCTGATGTCCAGGGCGTTGATGATCTCTTCGTGCCCGACATATCGTCGTATCCTCGTGCCGTTGTCGAGGTCCCAACTTGCCAAGTGCATGTCTGCAGACGCAGAGTAGAGAATCTTTGAGTCACGCGACCACCGGAGGTCGAGGATCGCGCCCTTGTGGCCATTGAGAATGCCGTAATTTTCGCAGTCGCCATAGGTTCGCCAGAGTACTACGCGCACCTAGTCAGCCTCTAGCAACACACGACAAAGGTCCCAATGAATCTCACGTATACTCCTGTCCATAGATCCGGACGCGATGAAGTTGCCTGTGGCGTCGAACTTAGCACCAAAGATCTCGCCAGAATGACCGGACAGCTCCATGACAGGCGCCTGCAGACCGCTGGTGCGGGGTGCCTGGGTCGCGTTAGCTGCGAGGACCATATCGCATTGATTGCACTACTCACTGTCTGCACCAGCGCATTGCTCCCGCTGGAGGCATTGAGCCTCGCCAAAGCTCCAGTGGACGATCCAACGTTCTGCCTCTTCACGATCATCTGACCCGCGCCGGGGTCATCCGATGCCGGGCGTTTTTCCGCAGACATTGTGACTTCGTGAGATCTGAGATTGTGTCTCCGATACGGTCGATGGTAGGTTGGGATTGCGTGCCGGGAGTTCGGGTGCGGTTGCGAGCTGTTGCTGTGTGCTCGTCGAGTGTCCGTAAGGTGAGAAAACCAAGCTCCAAAAACATAAGTAGTAGTTCGGTTAATTGCAAGCCCGACCCTGCACCTCAGGTTGATCGACAGGCTGTATGCAGCCTGCAAGCCCCACTACCCCAGTCCAGGTCGCCCCCTACTGACCTCTCCTTCCAGAACCACAAGAGCTCTGGCAGTCGAACTCTGAATGATCGTGAAGGAACCATCTATACCAGCCTGCGACACGAACAGGCCCGAACCTCACTGATCGGCAACCCAGGCCAGTCATCTTGCAATTGCAGAAAGTATTCGCCATTGTGGCTGTGGTCTGGCCATTCCGACCATCACAGCATGGCCTCTTCGAACAAGGCCGCCCGCCTTGGGGAGGAGTATGCCCTCGATATCCTCAAAGCGTGAATCATGATGGCTGACGAGACCTCCAGAATATGGAAGTGAGTACATGCCACAGAGATCCCTGCGAGGACAAGCATGCTAATCGCTCGTCTTCGCAGGACCCGGGTCGACAAGGTCAACGCCGAACTCGTCACTCTTACATACGGCACCATGGTCGCACAACTAGTTCGGGACTTCGACAGCGACTACGTGGAGGTGAACAAGCAGCTGGACAAGATGGGCTACAACATCGGCCTGCGGCTGATTGAGGATTATCTCGCAAAGTCGAACACAATGAAGCGATGCGCCAACTTCCGCGAGACTGCCGATGCTATTGCCAAGGTTTGTGCCCGTTTTATCCGTTCAAAATGTACCTGAATCTTGCTAAGTAACATATATGTAGGTCGGATTCAAAATCTTCCTCAACATTACACCTCAAGTGACCAACTGGACAACGGACAACAAACAATTCTCCCTCGTATTCGACGAAAACCCCTTAGCCGACTTTGTCGAGCTTCCTGACGACGGTCGGGCACAAGATGAGCTGTGGTACTCGAACATTTTCTGCGGTGTCCTGCGCGGCGCATTGGAAATGGTGCAGGTGCAAGTCGAAGCGCACTTCATCAGCGACGTGTTGCGCGGCAACGATACGACAGAGATGAGGGTGTCGCTCGTTCGGTACATTGACGATGAGCTTCCACCAGAGGACGACTAGTGGTGAGCTATTCAGTCGGACTGGTCGGCCTTGAGCTACACGAGCGATGGTATCCTCGACCTTTTATGCCCTTGATATGAGATGATGGCCTGGGTAACGAGCATGGATGACCAAGGCACACGATTAGAGAACAGCATTTCAGAGCCATGCTATACGGGACAGCAACTTGGCGGGTTTGCAATAACTCAAACTCTATACGACTACATTGGTGCAACCCATGCACGCTGTGAAGGAGATGACCCACGAGACGTCATTTTCTCCAGCGAAGATTCGACAGCACATGCTGTCGGATTACTGACTCGGCTTGGGGATAGAGCAGACCGTTGCACTTGAAAACCTAGTGGGATGCGAAGAGCAAAGCGTCAGAGCGTCTCGGGCAATGACATCCTGCGGAGCGTGTCTCGGGGACGCCATGCGATTACGTCTCATTGTCCAGGATAGCGGCAGGATAGCGGCAGGATAGCTAGTGTCGCAAGACGGTGTACCTCCAGCAGCGTGCACATCGTGTCTGGTGTTGTCTCGCTGGCGCCACGTGATATAAGGGATTCCACGACCTGGAAATATATCAGGTTTTGGCGGCCGTCGGGGCCCCGGATAAGACTATCTAGGTCGGAAATGACGAAATCGATGTCGCGGTGGCCAGCTCTGGACTGCAAAGCTGCCTATTTACCTGGACCCCAAATATCGGAAAATAAGCAAAGCCATCGGGAGGCTGCACAGATTAGCAATCAAACATTCACAAGTATCATTGATGAGCGCCTCTACCATCAGCCTTACAGTAAAGACACAAGTTGCGTGGGGAGATCCCCCACCGTCCGCCAGTCCACCCGGCGGTCCCGGCGGGAATGAATGCGCTCCAGATTTCATGCCGTTAATGGCGGCATCGGGCTCCCACACGTGCGGACCGCGAAGCTTCCACTGCAGGGAAGATACCCGGCAAGGGGTGGGGGACCCTGCGGTATCCATTTACATTACCTTACATAAGGTACAGTATCTACTTGCCTCAAGTAGCTTCATTTGAAGCATCAGAGGACAGCCACAGCGAGTTGCAAAGCACAAGTAACGGACTCTGAGGCAGCTGCATCAATCTCTCAAGCTCCCTGACTACTACTAGTAGGTCTCCCCGACTTTGATCACACTTGCCTCATCTTCTGCGAGGCGTAAAATAAGTGCCGTAGCGGCTGACATCAGAGCATCAAATGTAAGGTACCTACAGCTGGGACCCCGCAAATGTGGTATGCTCATAGTCGTGGATGCCTCAGGCTACTCCGGTCTACGATGTACGGTTGACGTGCTCATATATACTTACAAGCAAAGACCTACCAGCAAAGGTACTCCTGGTTTCCACGCTGCCCAGAAGACTCCCAGACTGCTTCCCAGCTTGTCCTGACGAAATTTGGTAGCGACTCTGAGCGCAAGGTACCTACCCTCTCTGTGGGAAAATCCCAGCCCCATCCCTCCCGCATCCATTCTCCCCTTCCCTCTTTGCTTCCTCCACCAACTCTCATCTCTCTCTCCTCTCGCTCTCACCCACGCCCTCTGTCCGCCCTCATTCCCGCCTCTCAATTCATACATCGTCTATGCCGTCCGAATTTCCCATGGTGGCTTTTTGATGACACGAGTTGCGACGCCACGACCATCGTCGAAGTCGGTCTTATCGGCTTAGCGTATCCAGCGGGCGCGAGAGAGCAAGAAGTATCCAACAGCCAGTTCGTACTGTACCGAGTACTGTACGTTGGATCGACGACTACTAGCCTGCCGCCCACCAGGCCCCTTGGCCACCCCCCGGACCATCCTTTGCCTTTCGTCCTCCCCCGTACGAGAGACCACCACGACATCACGCCTCGTTTTTCCCCCATCCATCTTGAGACCCGAGAGTCACCGCATTTTCGCCAACATCACAGACTCCGTCTGCTCTTCGATCACTGCCCACCGACTCATACCATTCGTGCAGCTCTACCTACTTGTTTGTATTTGTCAAGACCTTTCCCCCCTCTCCTTATCTCGCGCTGTCGCGCCAGCTCCTCCCCCGACACGTTCCGCGTGCGTCCACTTTTCATCTCGAGCGCACTCCGTGCCAGCCACGCCGCACCGCGACATTCCTCTTCCGGAGACGCCGTCCTGCATCGACACGAATCGTCGCTCTGCCAGCATCATCACGCTTCGGCTTTTTCAATTCTGCAACGCCCTCCAGAGATCGACCTGACCCGTTCTTGCCGGGCAGACTATCGTCTGCATAGCGGCCCACGATGAACGTCAATCCCAACATGCCCATGAACGCAATGGGCGGCCCTGTTGGAGCCCCCGTCCCTATGATGAATAATGGCGCGCTCCCCCCTCAGGTCGCTGGCCAACGTCCAATGCAAAACGCATCTGATCAGCGGACGCTACTCAACACGTACATTTACGAGTACTTCATTCGGAACAACATGTACGAGTGTGCGCGACAGCTTCTCAGCAGCGACCAGCAGGTCAATGTGTACCCAAAAGACGGCTCTCGTCGTCGCGATGAAAACGGCAATCCAATCGGAAATGGTCTTGGTGATGATCCCATGGATACCGACTCCAAGGACGACGTGGATGCCAAGCTTCCAGACGACCTACCCGCCCCCAAGCTGCCGATGCCTGCGTCCGAGACATCGTTCCTCTATGACTGGTTTTGCCTCTTTTGGGATATATTCAACGCGCAACGGAAGCCTGGCACCGGTCCCGTGAATCAATACGTCGGCCACACACAGGTAAGTCGTGCACTACCCCTGACTGTACACGCACAAGTGACGCCTTGTCGCTGATTTGCCTCCCTTTCCTATAAGCAGTCCTCCCGTATTCGCCAGAATCAGCAGCAGGAACTTCTGCGCCAGATGCGACCGGACGGTACGCTCACGCAGCAGCAGTATTCCCAAATGTTGCGGATGCAGCAGAACGGCGCCATGGGGATGGGCATGAAGCAGGGCAATCTCGCTCGTGCCGCCATGGCAAACAATCAGAACAAGTATGCTGACGCTGTCCCTGAGGTGTCTCTCGAATGCGCTGACCAACATTCCCCTGTAGCCCACAGGCGATGCAGATGCTGCATCAGGCCAAGCAGAATCAGATGCAACGGGATCCTTCTGACATGGACGGCAACCGTCAGCGCCCGGCCTCGCCGGGTTCGTCGGAAAATGCGCCATCACCTTCCAAGAGACCTCGCCTGGACGGAGCACCCTTCAACCCTAACCAGCCCGGGATGGTTCCCAATGGTGCGCCACGACAGGGAATGCCCGGCCAGCAGGTGGGAAACGCCCAGAATGCTGCACAAGCACAAGCAGCTCAAATGCTTTTAACCAACGGAATCAACCCGTCGCAGCTGACTCCTCAGCAGTTCAGCACCTTTTCGAACCAACCCCCGCAGGTGCAGGCCAAGTCCATCGCCACCTATGCGGCGAACCTCCAGCAGCACCAGGCGAGTCAAATGCCCAACAAATCCATGCCCAACGCGTCCGGGCCCCAGGGACAGGGCTCGCCTATGATGGCACCACCTGCTGATCCGGCTGCCCTGACGGCCTACTACAATGCGGCAGAGATGGGCCCCGGGGCAATGCGACCTGGTCCTGGTGGTCCTGGGGCTCCCCAAGCCGGCGGTGGAAGTAACCACGCTCTGCAAGACTATCAAATGCAGCTAATGCTTCTGGAACAACAGAATAAGAAGAGGCTCATGATGGCTCGGCAAGAGCAAGACAACATGGGCGGAATGCCCCGCGGCGACGGCCCACCCGGTCCTGGTGGCCCTCCGGGCCCCAACGGCCAGGCCTTCCCTGACTCCTCTCCTCAAGGCGTCAGGACCGGCGCCTCACCGAACCCCACCGACCAGATGAAGCGTGGCACCCCTCAGATGAACAACGCTGGCATTCCCTCGCCCCTCCCCGAAGGCGCACAGTCGCGCGGCTCCCCTATCAACTTCATGCCCAACGCCATGGACCCTTCCATGGCTCCCAACTTCTTCACCAAAGAGATGCAGAACATGGGCGGCAACATGGTTCCCAACCCTCAGATGAGCGGCATGCGCCCACCCAGCTCCCACCCCGGCGGCCAACCGTTCAATGGACAGATGAACCCGCAGATGATGGCTGCTGCGCGCCAACAACAGCAACAAGCACAAGGCGGCAACCCTCAGGTGCAATGGCAACAGCAAGGTCCTAACGGACAGATGGTTGGCCCGGGCCAACCTGGCCCGATGCCAGGCCAGCAACGATCCATGCCGCCCCCGTCTGCCCCCGGCGCTGTTGCTGCCAATGCCGCCAGAACCAACACATCTTCGCCACAGCAGCCTCCCGCTCCGCCCACGCCTTCGCAGGCTAACAAGGCCGCTCCTAAGAAGAAGGATTCGAAGGCCAGCAAGAGCAAGGTAGGCTCCCAGAGACGACTAATACGATGTATGTGGCTGAAGGGTATAATGTACTGACTGTCACCAGGCTGCCAGCCAGAAGAAGTCCAACTCGAACTTAAACGCCGCCGGCGCGACACCGGCAGCCGACAATGCGCAAGATGGAGAAGCCCCAACACCTACGCCTATGACCCCGGTCAACGCCAACGCCAACGCTGCCAACTTCAACAAGAACGGGCAGAACACTGCAGGTCCCGCGCAAGCTCCGCAGAACAATGCCGCTCCGGCCCCGGCCCCGGCTCCTGTTTCGGCACCTGTACCTCCACCCCATGCCGATGCGTCTCAAAATGGGTCATATGGCATGGAGCCCGGTAGTCTCAGTATGGATGGGTTCGATTTTGTCAACCCGCTCGTTTCTAACGACGTGCTAAACGATTTCGACTTCGACTCTTTCTTGCATGACGAAGGCGACAACCAGGGCTTTGACTTCAATGCAACCACCTTCAGCATGGAGAATCCTAATGAAATTGGTGCGGATTGAAACAACAAAACCTAAGTCTTGGGTGCCAGGCGCGCTCTCTGCATCAGAGGCTCAAGGCGTTTTTGGTTGCTTTCTTCCTACGTGGCTGGCCGTGTCTACTATACCCACGACCTGCGGGCGCGGAGGCTGTTTTTCTGCACGGCGCTTCGGTTGAGGCGTCTGCTGTTCGATGAGGCAACCTTGAGTAGCTGCTCGCTTGCTATGCAAAAGAGCTGCCGCTCTCGGGAAGCCTGGCGAAGCTGGCTCATGTATGCGTCATCGCGCTCTTCATGGTCAGCTTTGTCTCGTTGGAAGGCAGGTTTTGATTGCACAAGCATACGATACACGAGGACACATAGCCTGGATTTCATATGGAACAAGGGCCAATCTTGGGCACGTCTTTGCCGATACTCGACGGAGCGGCATGTCGCATTTTCTTCTTTCAAAAGGGGGCAAATGGGGGTTTGCGAGGGATTGGTCGATGTACGTTGGTAAGGCTGCATGTAACTGTTAGAGCTCACCGCGGAGTTCATTCTTTGATATCACTATTAGCACGACGCCCGAAGGGTTGCGACTGCTTTCTCTTGGCGTTTCAGGGACAGCCAGAGCTGTCTACATAATGGAGATCAGAGCTCTTTTTCAGTGTACTGTACCGCACGCCTGTACGTTCTGTATCCTCACCACGCGGTCACATCACGGAAACCATTGTTCAATGTGTGAGAGGCGCATGGTATGGGTGTGGACGGGGCAGGGAAGCACATGTTCGAGGGTCAAGCAGGTGGTGGGAATGTAGATTCTAGGTGCAGCGGCATACCAGTGTACAAATTCCAGGCCCCTGATTCACACCTCAAGAGATGGAGAGGTTGCATCGGACAGGGGGGTGTGAGATTGCTCCTGTCACCACCCCGGCCACTCCTGTCACCCCGGCAGTCGCGATCCTACACCTTGACTCTCAACCCCAAAACCTTCCTCCTTTTCGTTTCCATGTAGTTGGCCGTCTCTGCTCATACTCAGCTTCGACACCTAGTGTGGTGAAGATTGAACGCCGGTTGATTCGTCACGGGGCACAAATTCATCGAAGGTACCTGACGTTGCCCAGCAACGAACTCACCCAAGCTGCTCCCCGCATCAAACAACCCGACAGAGCTCCCTCCCATAATCCATTTCCCCGCGACCCCTTCTGCCGAAACGAAACGCCCGGACATCAGCCTGGATCTGTGCGGCAGACGTCTAGCCAAGTAGGAGGGCAATTCAAATCAGAGGTCGACAAACCAGCAAATGCTTGTCGTTTATCACTGTGTCTTCTGAATCATATCAGTATGGACGAGAAGCCAACAGGCACGGGGTCCTCCCGAAGCAGCGGCATTCCTCGCTTTTCCCGTCTTCCTATGCCCCGAGCAACACCTTCAACCTCATCCTTAAGAACGGCCCCTTCGCGCGAGAGCTTGACGTCTCAAGCTCCCAAGCCGCGTTTGCGAACGACGCCATCGAGAGACCATTTATCACAGACAACGGCGAGAAGTACCTCGACAGGCGCAGCCACTTCCGCCGAGAGATCAATACCACGGCGTAGTCTCGCCGGTCTGAAGCAGCCACATGCCTCGACTCAGAGCTCGAAGGCCCCGAGAGGACCCAACCCATCATCGCGACAACCCCCTGTAGCCGAATTGCCGAACTCCCGCTCCTCGACAACTGCTTCTACCACGAGCCACCTCCCAGACAGCACTGAGAAGTTACCGGTTGAGATTGAGGGGAGCGGTTATGACACTTTGCGCCCGAGGTCATCTAGACCAAGACCGTCCCTGTCCGAGCGAACAATGGAGACCCTTGCACGATTGCCTTCGTCGCCGGCGCTGAGCAAGAAGACGTCCTCCTTCTTCGATCCAGACGGAAACAAAAGGCCGCGTTCCAGGGCTGGGAGCGGCAGCTCCCGACCAGGCTCGAGCTACACTTCCGATGGGTCTATGAGACCGCCCTCACAAGCTCGCAGCCGCCCCGGGTCGAGCTCTTCAGGTCCCGACGACGGTGGCCTCCAGAACTTCAGAGCATCGACAAACTCCTTCAGAACACCACTAGATACAATCCACGGCACCCCGTCGCGCCGAACCTCTGGCATTGTTAGTCTGACGACGCCAGCTGTCCGAGATGCCCCTCGTCAGGGTGGGCCAGCAAAATTCTCTGCTTCAACGATATCCCAACCACCCAGCCGCATGCAAAGCCCGGCTAGAGTCAGTGGCATCTCCACGCCATCTAAACCGGCTTCCAAAACAGTCTCAGGCCGGCCCCTGAAGCCCAGGGCATCTGTACAGGGCCTGTTTAAGGAGCCTTCCTTGGCAAACAAAGACAAACCTGGGATAAGATCGACAAAGGCTATACCTGCCATTACCAGACCAAAGACAACAGAAAGCTCCGAGGAAGCGACCGAAGCACCGCACTTGAAGGCTTCTGCGGCGCTTCGCGAACAGATTGCGAAGGCTAAAGCAGCCAGGAGGGCGGTGGTGCGCCAAACCGTGGATGCCCCCGGCTCAGCGGAGCCCTCAGCAGAGTCTCTGGATGCCCCGAGACGGCAGCTGCCGCCCAAGTCGCCTATTGTTCCCCAGGACAGCAGCTTCGACTTCGGTCTGGATCCGTTCAATACGAAGCGGAGCGAAGATGCGACCAAAAAGGTCCTTCAATCAAGACTCGGTGAAGCCAGATCTTCGGGACGGCTGAACATCGCAGCGCTGGGTTTCAAGACCATTCCCACGGAGGTGTTGAAAATGTACGAGTCAGAGTCGACGGGTGTCTACGATGGTAGCTGGGCCGAGACCGTCGACCTGACACGATTCGTGGCGGCAGATAACGAGATCGAGTCAATAGACGACAGTATATTCCCCGACGTGCCACTGAACGAGCTGGCAGCCGACGAGGACCACGCGGGCAATATCTTTGGGGGCTTGGAGAATCTGGATTTGCATGGTAATCTCCTAATCTCTGTGCCGATGGGCTTGAGGCAGCTGCCTCAGCTCACAACACTGAATCTGGTATGTCAAGCCCCTCTATCAAATGTAAGGCACCTTCAACTGTTGTTGCTAACCCACGTTTGAGTCTTCCAATCGCTTGGCCAACAATTGCCTGGCGCCAATCTCTCAGATCAGCACCCTCAGGGATCTCAAGATCGCGAATAATCTCTTCTATGGACCGCTCGATCCGTGTTTTTCCAATCTGCAGAACCTAGAAGTTCTCGATCTACACGGGAACAATATCTCATTCCTTCCGGTCAACTTCGGTAATCTCGAGCGGCTGCGCATCTTCAACATTAGCGAAAACAGTCTGGAGGTGTTGCCCTTCTCTGCCCTCGCCAAGATGCCCCTGACCGAGCTGGCAGCTCAGAAGAACCAGCTATCAGGCACACTCATCGAGGCTGGGGTAGAAGTCCTGCTCAAACTGCAAACTCTTGACATCAGCTGCAACCAGATCACGCATGTTGTTGCCCCAGGGTCCACGGTCTCGCTGCCGGCACTGTACCAATTCAACATGTCCATGAACCGGATAAAGGAGTTGCCTGATTTGACCTCGTGGACCACCTTGACCACACTCACTGCAGACGAGAACAGCATCGCTGAAATCCCCGAGAGCTTTTTGGGCCTGGAAAACTTGCGGCATGTGGACTTGTCTTCTAATGATATTCGCGCCGTTCCTGCCGAGCTTGCGAGGATGGAGAATCTCTCGATGATCCGACTGAGCGGCAATCCCCTGCGCGACAAGAAATTCCTGTCCATTACGACAGAAGAGTTGAAGGATGCCCTGTCCGTGAGACTGGAGCCGCCCCCTCCTTACCACGATCTTGCCACCACTGAGTTAGATCATGGCACGGTAAGAGTCCCCGATATTACGAGGAAAATGGCCCGTTGTGGGACAGCATCCCCTATCGTGGAAGATCAAGACGGCGACAGTCGTTCAGATATGGATGACTTTGCAACCCCCCCAACATCGGCACCCCATTCCCCAGCCCGTTCCAGATCCCATACCCTGTCCAGTCAATCCTGGCCAGTCAAGCGGGGAGGTCTTTTGGATCGTTCCAATACCGAGTCCTCGTCGTTGCATCCTGTCGTCTGCTCCAAGATCGCGTCTGCCATGAAGATATACGAGGTGCAGCTGCATCACAACCTGTTCACGACTTGGCCGGAATCTCTATCATTTTTCGCTGAGACTCTGACCACCCTCTCACTGGCGCACAACAAATTGGTCGGCGAAACATACCTGTCCGTCGAGCTGGGACTGCCGGCACTGAAGGAGATTAACCTCGTGAACAACCACATTACAAGCCTGGCTCCGCTCACAACATACCTTGATGCCCCGAGCCTCGAAAAGATCGACGTCTCCATGAACCGCATCTCGACCCTTCCGGGAGATCTGCGGACTGCATTTCCTGCTCTGGTGGTTTTGCTTGCCGCGAACAACCATCTCGAGGAACTGGACCCCGAGATCATCAAGGGCATGCATGTCGTTGACGCAGGCTATAACGACATCACCCACCTGAATCCAAAGATTGGTCTTCTGGGTGGCAACGGCGGTCTGAAGAGGCTGGAAGTCACGGGAAATCGTTTCAGGGTGCCCAGGTGGAGTGTTCTGGAGCGCGGCACTGATGCAACTCTTCGTTGGCTCAGGGGTCGGGTGCCCGTAGCGGAGATGGCCAAATGGAGAGAGAGCCATGGCGATATGGCGGGTGGATTGTCCGACGATTACGACGACGTGGATTGAGAATTTGCCTGAAGACGAGTACAACTCGGCATAAATATCAACTTGCGCAAACCAGCACATTTCTGGCCACAGAGGTGCCACGCGGCACATGAAGATGGTAGCTTCGTTTCTGGTCTATGTGGAGTCTCAGCGTCAATTAGGAGTTCTTGATGCAGGCCAAATATGGGAAACTTCATGAGAAACGCATTATGCCCCTGTCAGGGCTCTATAGGCTCCTTTGCCATCTATGAGGTATCATCGCTTCTACTCATGACATGTCCAGTGACGCCGTACACATCCTACCATGCTGCCAGTAACTGCCATTGAAACCGCTCCGTGTTCGAACTTAAGACGCTCAAGCCTTGTCGCCACGTCCGCCCCTACCTCCGCGGCGACGTCCTCCGCCGCCCTGGCCCTGGCCCTGGCCATCATTGTTCTTCGGCCTGCCGCCACCCGGTGCCTTGGGCGGCGCTGGGACGACCCTCAGGCCCTTGACGCCCCTGAGGCCCATCTTACCGACGGTGGTCTTGTAGATCACGGGCGTCTCGGGCGCCTGCAATCCGTCGCGGGCAAAAATGTTACCCTGAGCGACAAGCTCCTCGGTGGACCACTTGAGCGCCTTGAGATAGTTCTTGTAGTATCCCAGCCAAGCCTGGTAGATCTTCGCATGTTGCTCCTCTTCCATACGGCCGGCGAGGCCGGCGACCTCGGCGGCAGCGGAGAGGTCGGCGGGCCGCTCCTGCAACTTGATGTCCTTGAGGGTCCACTGGGGGAAGAATGACTCTGCTTCGGAGACAACAAGGATGCCGCGGCCCTCGGCACCGGCGCGGGCGGTGCGGCCGAGGCGGTGAATGTACGACTCCTTGTCAGCAGGAATTCCGACCTGGAAGACGGAAGTGACGCCGGGGAAATCCATGCCACGGGCGATGACGTCGGTCGTGACGAGGGCGGCCGAGGTGGCGAGACGGTAGTCATTCGTGACCTTTGTGCGTTTGTTCTGGGTCATGCGGGAGTGGAGAACGGAGACGGTAGGCATGTCACGAAGGTTTGCGAGGATGTGGCCGTAGAAGTCCGCGAGGGCGGCGGTGGGGGCGAAGACAATAGCCTTGAAGGGGGGGTTGCCCTCGGAGGCCTGGACAATGGCGGTCTCCTCGCGGATGGCGCCGACCATGGCGGCGGCAGTCTGGGAGAGGGTGGGGGATTTGATAAGGATCTGGGGCACACGCTCGTGGGTGTTGGCCTCGCCAGGCGGGATGGTGGAGATGAACTTGTAGCCCGGTCCAAGGACGATGCCGGAGACCTCCTGGACGTGAGGGGGGATGGTGGCGGAGAAGAGCATGCCTTGCCTGTTGGTGGCGGTCTTATCAGGCAAAGCTCTGACAATCTTCTTGAGGTCGGGCATGAAGCCCATGTCGAGCAGCCTATCAGCCTCGTCGAGGACAAGGGTGTCGAGGTGGTTGAAGATTGGGGAGATGGACTCGTCATTCATATGATCGAGGAGGCGGCCCGGCGTGGCAATGAGAATATCACAGCCCTTGAGAATCCTGTTGGCCTCCTTGTCCTTGTCGGTACCGCCAATTGCAATGCACACGCGGTAGTCGGGCATGCGCTGGAGGATGCGAGTGGCCTCCCTCTGGATCTGCATGGCGAGCTCACGCGTGGGGGAGACGACGAGAAGAGAGGCGCCGCGTGTGTTACGGGGCCTGTTCATGGTAATCATGGTTTGAAGAGCGGGAAGAAGGAAGGCGACGGTCTTGCCAGTGCCGGTCTTGGCCTGAACGAGGCAGTCGGAGCGGTTGGGAGGGAGGAGGTCCTTGAGCGTGGCGGCCTGGACCGGGAGCATGTGGTCGAACTGGAGATCCTCGGTGATGGTCTGAATGATGGTAGGGTGGACAAGATTTTGACCGGCAAGCTCAGCGAACCTGGGAGTGTCTTTGGGGATGTCCATGGTGAGCGGCGGCGGTGCGGGCGTCTCATGAACAGCGGGATCCTGCTGTTGGCGAGGCGCGGGAGTGTGTCCTTCAGGGCCCGAGCCTTTAGTCTTGCCGCCACCCCTGCGGCGGCCGCCAAAGCGACGGTCCTTGCGATGACCCTGATCAGCCATTTCGCAGTTCAGTTGATGATTTTGTGGTTGTGATGTGGCTATGCGGGGGTGGGTTGAAAGCCGGAGGTTGAAGTTGGGCGTGGAGACCGAAGCTCTGAATAATTGATGAAAAGCACAGCGGACTGTCTCAAAACAGGAGAAGTGATGAAACCCACAAGAACGTTCGAGTAAAGTCTCCCTGAGTGTTCCTTTGCCGTGCTGTGTTGATGAATCAAAACAGCAGAAGGAAACGTGCGACAAGGCGAAAGGGGACTTGAAATCTCAGATGAAGTTTGCCTCGTTACGAAGGGACATGAATCAATGCTAAGGCTGCGCTAGCGTCAGATTCCCGCTGTTAGGGTCCCTAACTAAAACCAGCACCCAGCGCCACGTGCCTTGCTAGCAACCACCTGTTTCCACCTAAGTTTAGACACCTCGTTTCTATTGTTATTGACCCCGAGGCCCCTGAAAGTCAAGGTGCTCAGGTGAAGAAGCTTATAAACTAGGTAGATACATTGCAGCTTATCTCAGGACCCTCCTGAGGCTCTTCTATTCTTAGATTCTTAGATTAAAGTTAGATCCTTTAAGCTTTAGTGATTTCAGAACATCCTCTTAGGTTTTCTTACCTGTGGCTTCTATGAACCCAGGCTATTTTCTACCCACTCAAGCTATCTACCTTACCTTACGCACAAGGAGGTCTACGCACTGCAGAAAGGCAGACCAGTCCCCGAAGAGGAAATTCTATACGGGATGCAGTCTCTGCCGAGATCACTAGGTGAACTACGTGTGTCTGCTGTTGTGAGGTGTACAAGTAGTATTTGACACAGCGTAACTGCTCTGTTCTGTGTCACGTCACTATTCCTGAGCACACATGGTCACATCAAACCTACAAGTTGAAAGAAGAACCCTGGGAAGCAGCCAGTCCCATGGGAGCCAGGGGGAGTGGACCAGGCTTGACCCTGCGTGCCTGCCTGTCCCAAGGGTTGTCGACAGCCCGAGTCCAGTACGCTTTTGGTTAGTGCACCTTCCAAGGGCAGCTTCCCAGCCAGCCTCTTTTCCCCGTCGTTTTTCCTGGGTCCATCCAGCCTTCCCTGGCCGCAACCAATCCTCATCCTCCGCCAGCTCCCACAGCAACCGTCGTTCGTTCACGCTCACATGCACACTTCGCGGTCCCGTTTCATTCACCAACGCTCCCAACGCGAGGCCGCTCGGTTTCTCTCGTGGCCTCTCTCCTCACCCGTCCATTCTTACCACTCGGGGCTTCTGCTTTGCGCGATCACACATGAGGACACAGCTTCTCCTAGCTCCGCCGCTGTCGCTGATTGCCGAATTCGTCACACAAACATTCCACCTCAACAGTACTCTTCGACCGATTCAGACAGCTACCACCTCGCATTCCAGGGCACCTCTTCGGTCGGAGTCTCCCAGAGCATAAATTCAATCAGTGGCAGCTGCTGATGGACCAACTTGCTGCATCAAAGCCCGACAACATGGAGGCCAGCACGGACATGGCAGCCCAGCTGCCCAACGGCAGCGCCGACGATAGCATCGTCGAACAACCTGTCACCCCTCCCGAACACGACAGCATGGTACCCGAGTCCTCACAAGTCACTCTTCCCTCCACCGAGGTGCCTCCTTCACCAATCGAGCCGAATGCTTCATTCAAAACTGAAAACAACGACGACAGGATACCGTCCTCCAACGTCATCCCTTCCTCTCTCACACCCCCGCCCTCGTCGCAGGCGCCCACGCACAATCGCAACGGCACATTGCCAGCTGCTCTTCTCGTTCCTCAGAGCTCACATTTCTATTCGCCCCCAGCAACTGGCCTCAATGATCGTCGTGATAGTGCCGCCTCCCACGCTGATTTTACGGCTCCCAATCCGCAGCTTGTGCTCGAAGCTTCGGCCGATGAACTGCGGGCCATGGTGCAAACATGCATCGCGGAGCATGCCAGACTCAAGATGGAAGCTGCTCACCACAAATTGCAGTATAATTTGCTCAGTCTCCAAGCCGACGAGGACGCCAAAAGAGCCGAAGTGGAACACGAGATGATGCGTCGCGAGGTTGAGGCCCTCCGAACGGCTGAATACTCCGCCCAGGCGAGACGAGAGATGAGCGCTGCCACCGAGTCGGCGCAGCTCAAGTACTTGCGAATGAAAGGGCTCTACGAGGACGTCGTCGAAGAAAACGAGTCCTTGGCGCGGCGGTTCAAGGCCGCCAAAAAACTGCTTTCTCAGAAGGAGGATGAAATTGGCGGTTTGCTGGAGGACCGTGATATGCTACTC
This sequence comes from Furcasterigmium sp. R96-07A1, assembly GCA_037042015.1. Lineage (NCBI taxonomy): Eukaryota > Fungi > Ascomycota > Sordariomycetes > Glomerellales > Plectosphaerellaceae > Furcasterigmium > Furcasterigmium sp. R96-07A1. The sequence continues at coordinate 824,277 of JAXQJP010000346.1, forward strand.
AACAGGATACGCGAGAACCGCGAACATTTTCAGATGCTCACGAGTCCGGGCGGCATGCTTCACAGCGCCCTCGGAGCCTCTACGCCCAAGCAAAATGCCGTTACGACACCGCATCGAACCGCAGCCCGCCAGACACCGAAATCCGCACAGAGAGAGTCCCGCGCTGATCCTGGTCAAGAATCTATGGCGGCTCTGCTGCAGGCTCTGAGTCAGGATAACAACAGTGCACCAACGACGCCGACGAGCGTCAAACGCCAGGGTCACCGACTCATCTCGAGACACACACGTAATGCGCAGTCCCTGTCTTCTCTGCCGGCTACACCGGCGCACCAAGCGAACCCCGAAGGCCTGCTTCCCTCTGCGGACCTCGTGCCGCAGCACATGCAGCACGACTATACGCCGAATCTGAAGAACTTCTCACTACGAAGCCCTGTTCAGCGGAGGCAAGGTTCGCCCAGACCTCATTCTCAACCTCAGTCTCAACCCCAGTCCCAGTCCCAGTCGCAGAATTCCTCGCTTCAGCAGCCGCACAATCAGAGAGCCTCCGCGGGTCGAAAGAGCAGAGAAAGCACCATATCTGCCGCCGAGGACAGCAACAACGAGGAACTGGCCCGCCAAGCGCTCGAATCCGTCGCTAAAACAGCGTCTTTCTTCTCGCAAGCTTCACGGGGGTCTTCCGGTTCGCGTCGGCCACTGCCTAACCGCGATGATGATGAAGAGGATGTCTCGGCAAGCCAAGCGAGCCAAGCCGCGTCGGATATGCTCCGTCGCGACCCTCGGGAGAGTTTCGAGGTGGCGGCCTCGCGTGGCGCGAGCCCTCGGTCTGCCGAGAAGAGCGGCAGGGCCCAGGCCAGATTGCCGTCAGAGGTAACTCAAAACGGGGCCGAGAAGCGGAAGCTTAGTGGCACTTCTCCTTCACACGAGGAACCGAGGCAGGGCCATGCAAGCCCGCCCAAGAAGATGCGGTACGCCGCTCAAGGTGGAGAGGCACCGAGAGTCGGCCTCGGGATTCAGTACGGCCAGCGATGAGTATGTATGGCCTATTGTTGGCCGGAATCAAAGGGAGGACAGAAGACGGCTTTCAATCAAGAACGTAGGAGTCGAGGTGCTGTGGAGTTCTTGGGAATCGAGGTAATGCAAGTGCATCGTCACGAATGAATGATGACAACTAGGGAGCTACGAAGCAAGTTCAGACAGCTCCAGCAGACCGCTCTTCTGCAGTCAAAGTGAGGGAGGGTTGCTGTTGAATTTAGAAGTATTCTGACTCTTCCAAACTGTGAACAGTCCAAGGCGGAGATGCAGCCCGTGCTTCTAGCCCCCTTCTTACAGGAAAGTCAGAACATCGGACACGAACTGCTGGTGCCCATCAATGTAACACACATGTCCTGCGTTGCGGATGACCCTCAACTCGACAGTCTGGCTTTTGCCGGCGTCGGTGAAGCCCTGCTGCACCTCGTCCCGCATTGTGGCCATTGTCTGCGGCAAATTCGCGTCCTTTTCGCCGACGACGAGCAGGGCCTCTGCGGCACCGGCGCCGACCTTTCTGAAGAGGGGTCGAATATCGAAGGTGTCACTCCGAAGGGCGTGGCAGCACGACTCGAAGCCTTCAACGGTGGTGCGGAGCATGAGAGCGCGCATGCGCCGGGCCTCGTCGGGGTTGCCAGCGAGCCAGTCGTCACCGAACCAGCGCTGGAGCGTAGAGTCAGTGGTCGCATCGAGATTTCCGGCTTGGCGAGCCGCGGCAACGCGGGGGCCGAACAGATCCTCTGCACCCGCGTTGCCAGGCGACGAAGAGATGGTGTCGCAGACGATGAGCTTCTGGACGACGCCCGGGTACCGCGACACGAAATAGAAGGATGTCGCGGCGCCCATGGAGACACCAATCCAAGCATGAAGAGACGTGATGGAGAGAGATTGGAGAAGCTCGTTGACATCGTCTGCAATCGAGGGGAAAGTCGTGTCGAGATTTTGGGGGGCGGAAGAGCCGCCGTGGCCGGGCTGGTTATATTGGAGAGTCTGGAAGCCACGGGCGTGGACAAGGGGAACAATGTTGTCCCAGGACGAAAATGGGGCGCAGAGTGAATTTGCGAGAAGGACGACGGGGGCTTCTGGGGGGCCGGAGAGACGGTACTCGAGTGAGCGGCCGTCCTTCAGGGTGATGCTTTGAGAGGCCATCGTGAAGGGGCTGTATGAGCTGAAGTAGAAGGTATACGTTTTGAGTCAGAGATACGGGACCTGTCCAGCGGTGTTTCTCGATACGGTGTGGCTGTCCTTTCTCAATTGCTGTAGCGGCCTTCTTCTCGACACAGGGCAATGAGGACGAGGATGTGGTTGTGACTGCTATGGACTACCGAAGTAGTAGGGTGGGATTGAGAGGGCAGGTAGGTATTGTGGGGAGCTGGTGTCGTCACGATCACGTGGGCTGGGTTCCTTCCCCCGCAGGCGATTCAACTTCATATTACCGGAGATCCAAAGCCACAGACGAGTGAAGCCTAAGGACCTAGGTACCTAAGCAGAGCTAAATCTTCGCAACAGGTCTTTGAACAGAGTAGATGCTCTCCCCGCACGCAGCGCTTGAGGCGGCGCCGACTGGTCCCGTGGGCACACCGGCCCGATCAGACCCCACAGGCGCCGGCCCCGCGGACTACGGGGCATACGGCGCCGGTGCCTCCAACGGTATTTTGAAGCCGGAAAATGAGGGATCCCTATTGACATCCCAGGTGAGCAGTTCACCCAGTAGGACGCCTTTTGCAGACCGGCGAGGGGGATCATACACGCCTTTGTCACTCGGGAGAGATAGCACATGCCGTCTCACCATGAGAGGAGGAGGGGTCAGGGTCATCAATAACCAATGAGAGTGGATATTGCTGCCAATGTCTGTAAGCGCCGACCCCTCTGAAGGCCGCGGCTAGACTTGTTCTCGTGTGGCCAATTGAACTGTCAAAAACGCGCCATGATTAGACTGTCCGGTCTTCCGTGCATCTTCAGAGCTTCGAATGAGCATGCGAACCAATGCAGGGACATGCGGGTGGCTCGAGTAAGTACTCGGCTATGTCGGGTCACTCGAGGGTGTGACAGAGTTCGCAGAGCTCCATGCTGGAGCTCCCCACTTTGGCTGCGTTCTCTCCTTATTACTAGTATCCTTGCTTCCCCTTGATCGGGCGCATTTCTCGCAGGTATTTTGTTACTCTGCACTCAGCTTCATACCGTTTTACCTGGACCACCGGAGTCTTTCAAAGCAGCTGGACGACTGGCCTTGCACGAATTGCCTGGTCTCGTCTATCGCGGTAGTACGAGCGTTACTCAGGTGAGTGGCATATAGCTTCGCATCGTAACTCAGGTGCGGGGTGAAGGGCGAAGACGACACAGCCACGAGCATGACCATGGCCTCCGCTGTGAGAAAAGACACTGATCGATATAGCATACGGCACGCGGGCTACCGTCGACCCTGAATCGTCTCGAGTTAGGCGCGAGGCCATTCTTATCATTCCACTCTCTGCCCAAACGTTTACATCATGTCACAACAATACCCCCGTGAGTCGGCACGCCTAGGCCCGCGAGACGGAGAGTGATCACAAGCTGACCATTCCTAGCACCGCCTGGCCAGGCATACAACCGTGCGTGCAGACCGAAGCTTGCAGATTGACCCATGCAAGGGCTCATGGTCATGTACTGACGCTGCAGTCTCAGCTCCAAAGCAGAGTTTCCCTGCGCCTCCCATGTCGCCGCCGGCCGGCCAGACCAACTTCTCATACCCAGCACCTCCCACCGGTGGTCAGGCTGCGCACTACCCTCCACCACCGCCGCAGAACTCGTCAACACCTCCCGCTACGGGGCAGCGACAAGCAGGTCATTACCCTCCTCCGCCTCAGCAGACGTCCCCTGCTCCCTCGAACCGAACCAACTCCTTCCCTCCGCCGCCGCCTTCATCTGTCGGCCAACAGCAGGCCAGCTATCCTCCTCCGCCCAGCCAGCAACCCACCAGAACAGCATCTTACCCGCCCCCTCCTCCTCAGAATGCGACACCCTCTCCCGGCCACCACTACCCCCCGCCTCCAGCACAGGTCTCCCCGGCCCAAGCGCAGCAACAGCACTTCCCCCCACCCCCTGTCGATCAGCTTCAACAGAGGCAGAGCGAGATACCCCTCCGCACCGTTGCCAGCCCAGACTCAAGCACCGCGCAGCAGATCTACACTTCGACGCCTCCCCCGCCTCCATCCTTTGCAGGCCCGCCTGAACAGGCACATCCGACTGAAAACCCCAACATCGTCGAGTCTAGCGATGAAGAGGAGGAGCCGGCGAAACAGCCCGCGCGCTTCATCTCGGGCGCACCACCCCCTGAATTGTTCGTCGGCGCCCAGGGCATCGCGTCAGTGGATGATGTGGGCACCTTCAACGGTGGGAGTTACCGCATCAGCCACCGTGACAGCAATACCATCCTCACTATCCAGCTCGCCGTCGGTTGCCCGCTCCGGGCCAAGCCGGGAACCATGCTCGCCATGAGCCCGACCGTCATCCTGAAGGGTCAAGTCAAGTTCAGCATGAAGAAGCTCGTCGCGGGCGCCGAGCTGGCACAGTCGACCTTCACGGGACCGGGTGAGGTCCTGCTCGCGCCAGCCATGCTGGGCGACATCACCAGCATCCGTCTGTCGGGCAAGGAGTCGTGGTCCGTGGGCCAGGACGCCTACGTGGCCAACACGCAGGGCGTCATCTGCGACTACAAGCGTCAGGGCCTCGGCAAGGCCATGTTCTCGGGTGAGGGGTTGTTCGTGTACAAGATAAGCGGAACCGGCCTCCTCTGGGTGACGAGCTTCGGCGCCATTATCCGTAAAGACGTGAGCAGAAGAGCCCCCCACTGTCTCCCACAGTGGCTTCGTGGCCATGGTCCTTGCTGACAGACAGTCCTAGCTCATCGATGGCGAGAAGTACATTGTTGACAACGGGCACCTCGTGGCCTGGAACACGAAATACATCATTGAGCGTGTGGCGTCGGGCGGTATCGTGTCTGGTATCGCCGCGGGCGAGGGTCTCGTCTGCAAGTTCACGGGACCTGGAACCGTCTACATGCAAACTCGTTCCCCGGTACGTCCTGTAGTGTTCAGTTCGACCCGTAGCATGGGCTAACTCGCATCCTGCAGAAATCCTTCCAGGCTTACTTGAACGGAAGTACGAACCAATCGATCTAGAGAGTTTCACGACAAGGTCTCGTGCCGCGAGAGACGAATTTTTGATCGCATGGTGTCGGTCATTGACACAGCTGGAGTGCAAGGCGCGCTGGGCCGGGTGATTGTCCTGATCTGAGACTTGACGACGCCTTTTTGATTCGTCTGGATTGCGGGTGATCAATGGTCTAGCAGTACGTGGTAACCCATATCATTCGTCTTTGGCATTGCCCGTCTCAGCCTTGGATGATGTTAGGACGTATGTCATTCCATATATAAAGGCGCAACTTGCTCACGGCCTCTCTTGCCTCGATGACTAGAGCTGTCAAGGAAGTAGCCATGCATGAAGCATCGTAGGTGCCTGTTTACGGAAAAGTATGGGCAAGTGCCAGGACCACATTGCCCCGACTCATAACGGAAGTAGCGACGGGATGTAGAGGTGAAGCTTGACGAGTGGTGATGTGTTGCCTGTGCTCCACGACCTCGTTGGCTTCACCCTCTCCTCTACATCATCGCCAACCTCGCCCTCACCCGGAAAGCGCTATTTTGGGCACAGTACCATTCCATACGTTCCAGCTTTAATTGCGCAGAGCGTTTCTTCAGTCTTCTTGTCATCGAGAGTAGCAACAGCGTTTCGAGTGATTGTTCTGGCAGTACATTCAGCTTCCGGCAATTACACTTTCTTCTTGGACAACCCATAATCAAGCCTTTTCGAGGCAAACGAGACAGAGCAGAGCCAGAGGCTGGCAACACTTATTGCCAAAAGTTCACACAACTCATACCGGGCACCCCCTCTGTCTAAGTCACGTCAGTGTCGTTAAATGGCAAACAGGACGGTTCCCAAATCCAAAGTCCATCACGAGCTCGTGCCTACCAACGTCACAAGACCACCCGTCGGCAACCTACAGCCATCCAGCGCTGTTGTCGCCATTAAGTCCTTGAAAGATCATCATTCAAGAGATTTCTGCTTGGGATATTTGAGCGCCCAACTCAGTCCACCTCATTACTCACACGACTTCCGATCATCACCAGCCTTCACGTCACCCAACCTCTCTCAGGAGACCTTACTATTGATTCTCCCGACTACCAGCCAACCAACTCCATATTCCCGATTCGTCATCGACCTCGCCGTTTTTTTACTTATCTACGTGCCCATTCGGACGCAATCTCTCGAGTCCCCATTCTTTGTTTGCGCCGCCACCGCAATCCCACCTTGGCTCCCTGGTGAGTTTACTTTTCCTTTGCTCTGCTGCAACTCAATTCTCTCCGATAACCCATGGCTTCTAGAAGACCTATATTAACGATATTCAGAGCTCGTCGTCAAGACGTTTCAAAGTCACCACCGAGATCTGGCTACGCGCCTGGCTAGGCCACGGTAAGTCCTCCATCCGTCAACGGGGGCTTCCACTTCGTTCCTGACCTTGATCATTCGTTGACTGGTGTCTGCAGAAAGTTCGTCAGACCATATCGTCTTCAACTCTCAACTCCTAAAGTCCGACCTGGAGCGCTTCAATCAAAATGACTACCACTGCCAACTCAGAAGTTTCCAAGTCGGCCAAGGCTCTCAGTTGCCACAACTGGCGCAGACCATCCAAGCCCGCCCACGGTGATGAGAACGGTCAAAGACTGCCCAAGATGGCTCGCAGTCGTGTTGACTCAGCCAGTACCGGTTCGACACTGGGCGGCAGTGATGAGACGCAGGTTGGAATGATCAACTACTGTCAACAGAAAAATCGAAGAAGTTCTGCAGGAATTCTTGGTTACACTGTCATCAGCACCGGAAATCCTATATCCGAGTCTGCAAAGTCTGACCTTCCTGTTATTATGGATTCTTCTCGCACAGTCGGCAAGCAGCGGCTGCGACCTGGTTCTAATGTTTTCGCCATTGATATCGTTCTGAGGAACGAAACGCAGGAAGTACCGTGCGAGTCCAATCAGTGGGACGACATCCCTCGAGCCGTGATCGAGGAAATTCGCAACTCGAACAGGTTCAAACTCGTTGACGATGTCAAGCGAGGGCCAAGTACAGGGACCTTTGCGCAAAAGACCTGGCCGAAGATTGAGGCATCGACGTCTATTTGCAAGGAAAACGATAGAGAGCACCAGGATGCAGCAGATCCAACTGCTGAAGCACTTTGTACCAACGAGAAAAGACTTGGGGTTGTTGACAACGCTACGGAGGCCATTTTGAGTGACCAGGCTGTCCTGAGTGTCAATGGCATCAGGGCTCGCGAGGCTCGCGAGACAACACCTACGAAGGACAGGAAAGCCGAATTCTCCGAGATAATCAACAAGCTTCATAGAGCCGCGAAGGATCATCATACTCGGCAACAGGCAGTCAGTCATGGCCCTGAACGCAAAGTCAGTGCTCCTCAGTCCAGCCGCAAGGCTATTCACCTCAAAGAACAATCCCACGACTCTTTCGATTCCGGAATTAACATGGATTGCAATAATTCCGAGACCAGCAGACTGCGGAAGTCTCAGTCATCGACGAGCCTCAATCCCGCTACTGCCGAGTTTGTGGCTAATTCGGCACGATTGATCGACCCGAGTATCATCGAACAGTCATGCAACGGGATAGTCGAGCGCGGGACAGACGTCGCTGGCTCAGGGCAAGTAGCCGGGCAGCATCTTGCCACTGAACGAGCCTTTGAAGCTATGAACAACTGCCCCAGGACAAGCCTCGATTGCCTGCGCGATGTGGTTCAGGAAACTCTTCAGAAGTTCGGGATTCCAGGACCGGCTCTGCAACCTTGGCAACTCCCGTACAGCGCCATCCCACCACCTCCATATGGTGGCTGTGGAGGGCTGGGACAGCCCGTCATGTCGCCAATGCACATGCCCCCAAACTTTGGGATTCCGCCTCTGGGAGCTGGTCCGCCACCCTTACATGATGCCGGAATTTCTGCATCTTGTGAACTTCCGCCGCAGCAAATCCCCCAGCCCCCTTTTCATCTGTCGGGGACCCCGAGTGGCCCAGCACCCTTCTTCAATGGTCTCCCACCACTACCGTTTACACCCTTCATGCCCCCGACCTTCAGTCAAGGTGCCGGATTGGGACCCGGTTCACAGCGCTCTATGCTGCCGAGTTTGCCGCCGAGCATGCCACCTTGGAATGTTGCACGTGGCCAACCATCGAATCCTTCCATCCCACCACGCAAACCTCGCGTGCCGGATGCAATGAGCCAGCAGGAATACGAGGCACATATCGAATGGCGCAAAGCGAACGAGCCTGGCTATGCTCTCCGTTGCAAGGAGCGGCAAAGTCGACGTAATCTGCGCAACGACAAGAAAGCCACCTGCTCACTTGACTACGGCAACAAAACCAATAACTCTGTGACTCGAGACATATATTGATCAACGGGCCACATGAACCTAGTCGTCGGCCTCTCATACGTTGCGTGAAGGTAATCGTGAACGGATGGCTGGAGCACCTACGAGGATGGCAAACCAAGGATACGGGATGGGTGTGTCAAAGGCCATGGATACACACATATGAGATGGGTTTGGCGGTTGATTTTGGTTCTAGGCATTTTGACATGGGGACGCATTGAAATTCTGCACGGGGATTCGAGATGGCGTTGTATTGATCATTCAGCCGTAGTAAAATATTACTTAGCTCGCTCAGTTCTGTTCTGATTGTAGGCCGGATACATTGACGTTGCTGTTCAGCATGCCATCAACGTGGCCACCACTACCTTAGCAATCACCGAGACTGGGCAACTCTTGGAGAAATGCAATGTTCACCTTTCGTGTTTTCGGTACATTGTCAATTGGTATCAATTCGTAAACCTCGTCGTCCCGCATTCATCAAAACTTTGGCTACAGATGCAAATCATCATGCCCAGTTGGCACACACCTTCCTTCATCTAGCTGGGCCTACTCTAGTTTGATGCCGTAGGCCCGCAGAGCGGTACCGCCAAAGAGCTCGGCCTGGTCTCCCGTTTCCATGGAGGACAGGTAGCAGAGACGGTCGACGAGAATCTTCCACTTGTTCCAGGATGAATCGTCCGCGACGGGGTTGCCGCCCTCGGATGCGGAGGGTCGGAGCGTGCAAACGGGCCAGTCGGAGCCGAACATTGTGCGACGAGCGCCGAAGGTGGCGAGAATAACGAGCAGCCAGGGGCTGATGCCGTCAAAGATTGCCTCGGGGGCCTGCGTGGAGAGGGACGGAGCCATCTCGCCAAAGGCACCGGACAGCTTCATGTATGTGTTGTTGGCCTTGGAGAGGGCGTAGATGGCGGTGCGCCAGTGGATAAAGGAAGGGTCGGTAGTGTTGATGATGGTAAGGTCGGGCTTGCACATGTGGTCTGGAGAAATGAGTTAGTGAATGGACAAAAGAGACATGGTGTGAGATGGGGGCAAGGGATGCGGCGGGGACATACTGATGATAATGGTGACCTGCTCGTCCTCTGGAACGCTGTCGTGGGCTAGGCTGATCATGACAAGCGCCTCCTCGAGCTGCTGCTTTCCGCGGCGGTGCTGGTCGACGCCAAGGTCGAAGACGAGGCCGAGCTTGCCCAATAGCTTCAGGCTCTTGATGAACGGCTCCTCGATGGCGGTGCCATGGGGCTTGTCCTGGAGGAGGTAGCGGAAACCACGGATCTTTGGCCACGCGATGGGGCCGGCGACCTCCTTGACCTTCTCGATGTAGCGCTCAAGCACCTCGGGTCCGCTGGGCAGGGGCGCCCAGGGTATGATGCCCAGGCACAGGTTCGCGTCGTCGGCAGTGTGGCCCTCGCCTTCGCGGGGCTTGCCTTCGGCAATGCGGCGGAGCCATGCCACCTCGGCAAGGGGTCCTTCCCAGCCGGAGCCGTCTGCGGCACCTGTTTCAAGGTCGTTCTTGCGGTCCGTCTCGAGGAAGATGAAGCCCTTGAGGTTGGCAGGAGACCCCGTGGCGGCACGGTAGTCCTCCACCGAGCGCTGCGAGGCAATGGGGTTGCCCTCTTTGGCCCAGGAGAGGGTGGATATTTCCGACCCGGGATACAGGTGGATGTGCGAGTCGACGATCGGGTAGTCGGCCATGTTGATGGGTTCGTGATCGGGCCGCTGGTAGTGGGTGAGAGCTTGCGGCGATGGCACACAAACTGGAGCTCTAGTACAGGACCCTTCAACGCGGGAGCCGTAGTGTGAGGTTGGGTGTTTCCGGAGTGGAACGAGAAGGGTTTTATAGTCCTCACGAGTCCTCACGAGCCGAAAGTAAAGATGAATTGGACTTTTCGCTTGGGGGAGTCACTCTCTTGTGATGAAACGCGAAAAATCTTGGATTCACGAGAGCTCCTTCTTGGAGAAACATCTGCCCCCTCCATCCAAGCGTCCTTACCCCGCCATCCGAGTGATGTCTCCAGTGGAGCTGCCTTACCCGCTATTATGTCCCCACAGCGCCGTCGTGGATCGGCAGCTTCAGGGACCGCGCCCTATTAGCCGTCGGTTGAGAATGAGGTGCCAACGGGACCTGACTACATCTTTGACCCGAAGCCCGAAATGCTTCCGGTCACTTGTTCAGGCAATCGGAACATGTCAGGGCCTGGGACACGGTTGCTCCGTATGTCGAGACTCGACATTCACGAAATTGAAAGGCAAATAATGATCTTGGCATGCAGTAGATTCAACAGTCGTCTACTTGAAAGGTCGAGGATAGTGAGAGTGTCGTCTTTTCCATGCTACCCCTTTCCAGATCTGACTTGTTCGAACCTTCCATCATCCAGTTCGACGTCAGCAGTCGGTCCTTCTTCCCCAGGCACGGGAGCAGACGGTGCGAGAGCGAGCAAAGACTCGCCTGCCGCGCCTCTCGAGACCTGGCTCGCATCTCCAGGATTCATGGCTCCTTGGCTCGCCCTTCTTCGACACTTCGCTAGACGCCCGAGGACGTCATCGAAGGCGAGGGTCGGCACAACGGAGTGCTCCTTGCATGATGTCGGGGCCTGGCACCACGCGGCATCGGCCAAATCGTCCCTCTCGACGTGCGTCACGGAGAGGGCCGAGCGCCGGGACGACCGCGTGGAAGAGCCCGCGGGATGCGGGATCCCGCTTGACGTGTGTTTGTGGCGGACCACCGGCTAGAGGCTACAAGATCCAGCTTGAGAGCATATGCCAGGCGGGAGGGATCGCGCCCTTTTCGGCGACGGGGCCCTGCCTGTCTGAGCCAGCCCGCGGTGGGTGGGTCAGGTGGAGGGTCAGGCAGATGCTGGCGGAGCCAGCTCATCCCCGTCGTCGAAGTAAAGGAATGTACAGCCCATGGAGGGGCCTCTCTTCTCTATTAATTAGGTGCCTATAGGGTGTGTGGCGTGGGTGTTTTGGCAAGTGTTGTCGAAAAATCTCCTGATCTCCGTCTTCATCATGCGTCGGTGCCATGATTTAGCAGACGACCATGCCGTGGCGGCGGGCCCGGGAAGCGGACTCCTCGTACTCATCCTCGGACTCCTCCTCGGAAGAGCAGTCGTAGCCGCACCTCTCACCGCCGCAGTCGAGCCTGACGCGGTCGCCCTTGCGGGTGATGCCGTAGCGCTCGCAGGTGCAGGAGACCTCGGAGCCGGGGGTGGAGTAGCCGGACAGGGAGGAAGAGGGGCTGGAGGAGTCGGAGCGGTAGGAGAGGGCAGAGCCGACGGAAGAGACGGGCGAGGTGGAGAAGTCGGTGATGATGTCTTCCTCGTCGAAGCCAGTGGCGCCGAAGCGGGCGGTGAGCTCCTCAATGGACTCCTCATCGCAGAACTCGGCGTCGAGGATGTGGCGGGTGGCCTTGGGAGACACGGGCTTGGGAGCCTTGATCTGAGAAACGGAGAGGGGGCGGCCCTTGGCGACCTCGGAGGCGGTCTTCTCGGAGCGGCGGGAAGAGCGGGACGAGGACGAGGAGGACTTGGAGGAAGACTTGGAGGAAGACTTGCTGGAGGACTTGGAGGAGGACTTGCTGCTGGAGGGGACATCGAGGATGTTCAGTGCGCGGCCGGTGGTGGGCTCGACGGTGGACTCGACGGAGGGGTTGTGGGCGACGTGGTAGCCATCGATGATGTAGTAGTACCAGTAGCGCTGGCCAGCCTGGAGGGAGGCACCCTGGAACTTGAAGGTACCCTTCCACGAGCCGGACTTGGAGGAGGTCTTGTCCTTGGAGAGCGGGAGCTGACCGACGTAGTTGTCCCAAGATCCGAGGAGGTGGACGGACTTGACGCCCGAAGAGACACGAAGGGAGAAAGAGAGCTGGGTGGACATGTTGGATTGAGTTGTGGGGGTGTTGGATTAAGTGGTTGGATTTGTTGGTTTGCTTGAAGCTGAGAAACACCAGGTTTCCTGAGATTTTGGTTTTGATTTTTGGTTGGATTAGAGTTGACCGGCAACTGGAGAGTTTGTGATGATTTTTTGGTGGTTTAGGGGTTAGAGACCGGCTCTAGGGAAGGAGGAGAAAGAACAGGGGGGAGGGAAACGGTAAACGAGAAACCAGATTAGAGACTGAAACACTTGCTGGAGAAAAGGAAAAGAGAAGAGAATCCCGAAAGGCGGGATGGAGGGCAGTGTTATATGAGATGGCCCCCTTCGTGGCCCTGGGCGGGAGTGACAGTGGTCGTCCTGCGAGGCCGGCGTGGCTGGCACAAGATCGCACGCTGTGGATCACTCGGAAGAAGCATCACTCGGCGCATGTCCAATGAGCATTGTGTAGAGGGTGCACAGGAAGGATGGTGCATTGCAAAGGAGCGACATCACTCTTGTTGCCGGGTTCAGCAAGCAAACGGTGGTCCTGCTGGGGTTGGGGGCCCGCCGGTAAAGGTGCTGAGAAACCCCTGCTGGCATCCACAGTCCATGGCCATTGGCAGACGAGGAGCTGCAAGCAAGCAGCATGCGGGTCACTCATCAACGACGAGAGAAGCTGGACACTGGTCGAGTGCATGATGATAACTTCGGCGGCTAAGTTTAGTGACGGGAGGGGAGGTCGAGAGGGGACATGCGGACTAAACCGAAGCTGGCTGCACCCGGCGTCTATGCTCGGCCGACCATTGGACCGGGAGGGACCCACCCCGGTCCGATCATGGGCGGCCCATCACTCGTCACCGGCGCCGACCAATCATCAGTTCCCCGGCGTGCCTGATGGCTTCCGGCCTGGCCTACCACAGACCAGAAGTCGTATAAGTGCCAGAACGGTCATATGCAGCGTCGTCCATGGACCAAGGACATGCGCAAGGTGAGGTTCGGCAGCTAGCTTCATCATGTCGGACATGAATCGCCCCTGCGGCCTGTGCCGCTCTCGTCCAGCCACACAGGTGCCATCAGGTATGCTGCAAGTCGCTTCACATCTGTGAATGAGGCGGCCGTGGAGATGAGTTGTTACAGTTTGTAGTAGCGCACATCAACCGTCTGCGCTGATTGCTGTGGCGAGCCGGGTCTGGCCTGTTGAACGGGAAAGGGGGCGCGCTTGTGAGGCCCAGGGACTGTCTGGCTAAACACGTCTATCGAGAGGTGCTGAGATGATCGAGCAGCAACGGCATTTCGAATCGCGAAAGTCCCCAAATCCAATGGAGCATCAGACTAGATTCCTAAGCCTCTGTCGCCGAGGTAAATGTGCTGCTGCCATCCCGATCGCAAGGGGGAGCTTATACCGTTCCTCATTGATAAAGTCTCTTGTCCAAACTCGACAGCTAGGATTCCAGTTCCTCTGAATACATTCTTCATGCCGGTGATCGCCGTGACGGATCTTCCGTGGAGCCCAAGGAGATCCCCCGGCATTTTACGCCTTGGGAAGGCCGCTAGCACGATACCTGGCGGACATGTATCGAGACTCAACGGCCTCATGCATGTCGTGAGCGTTAGCTTCGGCGGGTATGTGAGGTTCGTCACACGGCGTCAGCCCGCGATGCTTGAAGAAGCGGTCTGTCCTCTGAAGCCGTGACGCCAGGTTTTCAATGCATTAGGAGCGGTGTCACGTATCCCGTCTGCATGAAATGAGGCATTCTAGGCACGTTTTCCGAGTATAGTCGGCGATCGTGGCAGAGAAGTCGAGAATCGAGGGTCGCAAAACCAAAGCCACCGCGACTGGGCCGGTATATCCGTAGCTCGAGTAGCCTTGTGTTGGTTTATCGTCATGGTGGAACTAGAATATATCATAAGGTAGAGGAATGTAACCTGAAGAACATGCTTGTTATTTTATTCAAGGTGAGAGTCGATCCACGTTGGGCGATCGTTGGGGAAGCTGGGCGGGCAAGCAAGGTACGGGTCAACGACCCACAGAGTCGTCTCTTCACGTGACCAGGCGTGTCTCGACGCGGAAAGGGCGATTTATGGCGGGGTCCTCACATCCACGTCGACGCGCTTACCGATCTTTCTCGCTGTCGACGGGAGATTAAGTACAAGACGGCGTGAGTCAAGCCCTAGGCAGCATCGAGCTGTGGGCGGCGAGGAGATCGAGAACTGTACAGGGACCTTGAGCTCAACACACAAGAAAGCAAGCCATCACCGTTAACAGGGGTTCTATCTCTTCCCTCAATCTGCTCTTTGCCTCGCAAATCTAGTACTTGCACGATCCAGTCTGCGTTCCCGCCATGGCGCATGCTCTTTTTGGTGACGATGACCTCGTCACCAAGGCAGCCGCGTTCTCCAAGGCGTACATGTCCAATTATGACGCCTCCCACGATTGGAACCATATCCTACGTGTTGTCGCCCTCGCGCATAAAATCCACGCCGCCACACCGGAATCGTCCCTCTCCCTGCGCAAGATCACGCTCGCGGCCCTCCTCCACGACGTCGGCGACAAGAAGTATCTGCAGCCCGGACAGGATGCCACCTCTCTCGTCCGCGACTTCCTCCTCCAGAGCGGCGCAGGCAGCGCTCTCGCTTCCGAGATCCAGGACATCTGCCTCGGCGTCAGCTACTCATCTGAAGTCAAGGATCCAAGCAAGGTCACGGCTCTGATCGCCAAACACCCCGAGCTGGCAGTCGTGCAGGACGCGGACCGGCTCGATGCCATCGGCGCAGTTGGCGTGTCACGGTGTTTCACTTTTGGGGCCCTCAAAGGCGGCGGCAGGGGAATGCAGGATTCGATCGATCATTTTTCCGATAAGTTGCTGAGGATTGAGGGGATGATGAAGACGGAGGCCGGAAGGGAGCTTGCCAAAGAACGTACGGAAAGACTGAGGCTGTTCGAAGCTTGGTGGACCGAGGAGGTTGCTGTTGCGGAGGGCATGATCTTATGATGCAGAGATAGAACAATAGAGGACTGGTGCTTTGAATGAACTGCGTCAAAGCCTATTTCTTAGCAAGTCTAATCTGCAGACCAAAATGTGACCTGCATGGCCTGCGCAGTGTACACATCTTCTGGGCGCGTCAAAGCTGTAGGATGGGGGGATGATGTGTTGCGCAAAATTGAAAGATATCTGAAGCGGACACCACTCGTCTGTGAGTTTTCTACGCTGTTAATGAGAGTGTATTGTGACGTGAGGTAGTGTACTATTTCTGTATGCCGTTGGTCGTGGTGCTACATTGAGAGACGCCCAGGCCTGTCCTCGCCTTGAATGACACCCCTTCCGCGCCCTGAACACCTTGAACCCCGACTCTATTGAATTTGCAAAGATCCGACTTCCTCGTGGAATTGAGGCCCCGACAAAGGGGTATTAAATATTAAGAAGGTAATATGGCAAACAGCCGTCTTGTGCCGTGGCTTGACACATATGTCTCTGTGGCTTAGAAGACATAGGCGGCGAAAGCACCGGCGATGGCCAGGGCACCGACACCGTGGAAGGGGGCGCCGGCAGTAGGGACGGTTCCGTCACCGCCCTCTCCGCCGCTACCACCTTCGCCGCCGCTGCCGCCGCCCTGGCCACCGCCGCTGCCACCGCCGCCGCTGCCACCGCCGCTGCCACCGCCGCTGCCGCCACCGCCAGGTGTGGCCGTGGGACCGACAGGAATCCTGGTACCAGATGAGGTAATGACCGTGCCGTTGTTGGTCGGGGTGACGAAGGGAGGCGTGGTGCTGGTGGCGTTCCCAGCGGGAGTGGGAGTGCACTCGCTGGCAGGGAGAGTGGTGGACGAAGCACTGGCGCCCTCTAGATAGACAACGCAGTTCTTCTCGCAAGCAGCATCGCCGGCTGTCTCGGATGATTGCCAGCAGAGGGCGGGGTTGACGCCCAGAGGGGGCTGGCCGGCCAGGTTGTCAGTGCATCTCCCGGGCTGGCCGATGGATGCATTGTTGCAGCGGATGATAATGTCCGTCTCCAGGGAAGCACCGGCGCAGAACTGGGCGTTGGCGCGCTCGCAGACGTACTCGCCAGTGACATTGTTGCTAATTTACGGTTTTAGTAAAGGGTCAATGTGTGTTGGCTGGCAAGGTATGGAACGTACTAGGTGACCTGAGCGGCAGTGAGGCCAGAGGCCGCGATGACGACAGCGAGAGACCTCATCGTGAGATTGTATTGATGTTTGATGGAGCGAATGATGCGTTCTGATATGTTCACACGAGCGAGTGACGTGAGTGGGTAAGGCCAGTTGATCCGGGTCAAGTTGATAGAACACCAGCGGCTGGGATCACAAACCTTGTGGGTGTCCCCTGTCTATATACCTTTTCCATTCTAGATGCCAATACGCCCGACGCCGGAAACAGCGCAAGACATCGACCGTAGCCTGGCGGACGCGCCGGACTGAGCCACTACCCATGTAGAAGACGTTGCCGTGATGCGCATCGCGGCTGACCACGAACTCGTATGACACAGGGCTGATACGGACGAAAATGCCCCGTTGATTTCGGCCAATCTAGCCAGAGGAGTGACGACTCAGAAAACCTAAATGGCTCTTGGTTCAAAGACCTGGTCTAGGCTAAGTGCGGCGAATGGTGTGTCGACGGCCTGGTCGCCACGTCGTCCCCGAAGCTTGTTCCAACGTGGCGACCGCCATACTGGGGAAGGACAAGTGCTGAGATGTATTTTTGTATCACCCTCGGTCTCTACTGCTAGTACTTAGCCATTCAGCTTGAAAATGCCAATTAAGGAGCCAAGGGGTGTGGCTGAGGCACCATTTCTCGAGGGTATGCTTCAACGTGGCGAGACTCCGGTAAAAGAAATCGCTGAATGCCACGAGTTACTCTTTCTGGGAAGGCACGCCTCCCTGCTTGCAGGCTGCTTGTGGCCCTCTTGGTTGCTGGGTAGATGCCGAATGCGTGCTGGACACTATGTCCGGAGAGTAAGACATAGCATTAGGTAGTTCGCTGGTGTAATTTTTTGATAGACGTGCGTATGGAGACCATGGCAGAAGGTTATTTCCGCCTCAGTAGGGGAGTATGCAACGTCTCCATGGCATCTCCTGGAATTACCTAAACGGAAGAGTGATTCTGTTGTGAGAGAAGTCGGGCGCACCAGGTTGCCTGGAGATACCGTCGCACTGGGATGCCTCCTGGCAAGATTGCACGCTAAGAATAGACTGGCCGAGTGCCACTCCGTCAGGATCCCCATAGCTTCCGGAGAAGTCTAGAGAGAGCTGAGTAGTCGAAGTACCACTGAGCAACGACTGGCGATTGTGGCGAGGGGCGTGATCCTGTACCACGCACCACGTACAGCTTTCGCGAGTCGTTGTGGAGTGTCTCAAGGGTTATACAGGCGAGAAACAGTACAAGAACGTACCTACAGTAAGTACCTTGGGTAGGATCTACCGCAGGGCTGAAGGGCAGCACACGATCACCAGCCAGATGGATCGCACAATGTGCGGTCGCATTGATCGGATGCTAAGATCCGCGAACGACAGATCTTCCACCAGCCGAATGCGACGACATCGCGTCCAGCGACAAAACTCCCCGAACCCTTTCTGGGCTGGTTCTAGTCCGCCACGCTACCATGGACAACCGCCGGGTTAGGACTAGAGACACAGTCACTAGCTTCAGCACGTGGTAGTAGTAAAGTCACAACGTGACGTGAGCGGAGGAATGCCGTCAAATTCCAGGCTTGTCATCAATTGATGCCAGCTGGAGAAGCTGAGTCCTCGTATCGTTGCCCTGGGCTGCGAACGACGTCACTCGTGGTATCCTCCCAGCCACCGGCTTTCCCACCCCCGAGTCGCAAGTCCTTGGGAGGAAGGCGCGACGCTATCTGCCGCCCTTTTCTGCTCTGGTGCTGCGCAGGCCGCACCCGTATGCAGGCCACCAGAGACACAGAGAGCCGTCCTCTAGCTGATTCGCCGGGACAAGTCGTGGCCGTATGCACGTCCATGTGCATCGCGGGCTCATGGTCGACCATTGGCAGCGTGAGGAACATTGGTACCGAGGTAGCACCCGCGCCAACAGGTATAATCATCTTCCAAGGTTGGTCAGTGGGCGCTATGTCGCTCCATCGTGGAGACAGTCAAGGTCTAAGCAGTAAGCGAAACAGGGGCGAATTGGAAATACACGATCAGTCGTGGTGGTGTTTTATCAGAACCAGCTACCTTACCCTTTCTCAGCTCCAAGGGAGGCAGGAGTCGTTCGAGTCGCAGCCCCGGGCCTGCCCCAGTCCGAGTTTTCTGCAGGCTGCGGATTGAGCATAGCGATGTCGCTTTCTCCATTCGGTCTGTGCTAGGAAGGATACAAGTCTTCTGATATCAGGCTGTTCATCCCTGGACTTCTCACTCCTGAACAGCTTAGGTAGGGACTATTATGTACCTTCCAGGTTGGTATTACTTACCCGGCATGGGGAGGTCCATCAAGGATGATACTATTCATGGGAAGGAAAGATGAAGGGAAGAGAGAGCTCCTGATCAACAAAGCAACTTACCCGTAAGGTAGTAAGGTCAGGTAGGTACCTTACCTAGGGTTAGATAGGTAGGTAGGCACAGAAATGATGGCCGACAAAGAATCACTCCTGTCCAGCCCGCGTGGAAGTGCCCTTGAGGGGATGAACGCCCTAAGGCAGGGAAGAGAGTCACTAAAAGCGGCGTGGCTGGGTGAGGTGCTGGGCCCCTCCATCCAACATCCACTGTCCCCATACCTTAGTGAAACCTCAGGGCAGGTCCACGGGTCCCGTCCGCTTGTTGGCGTCCGCTGTCCCGTCCTTCGGTCGTGCGTACCTAGCCTGCCGTGAGGTTTGCGTCAGATCTCCTCTTTCCAGAATTAAACCCACCCAATCATCCCTTCCAGCCACCTCTTCTTTTGATGCGACTCCAGGACACTCTTTCTACCCTACCAGTAGTAGCACACATCGCCCCTTTCCCGTCTCCCTCGGAACTCGCGCAATTAAAGCATTCGACCTATCCACGACAGGAGCTGCCGCTCTGCAACGCACCGTGTTGATACAGATCTGTGTCGCGAAAGTTTAGTCGAATCCCACAAAGCGCGATACCAGGACCTCCGTCATCTTCAGCTCGACAGACTATTCGCATAGTCTCGCTCCGCCCACCCCGAACGTTTCTCGTTTGTCGCATCAGCATGCCTTCGACCGTTCTCAGTCATCCCGGCGCGATACCATAACCCGTCCAAGGACGCTCGCCGGGAACATGCGCTGAAGCCTCTGAAGCTCCCCGCACTTTACAGCACAGCGCTCCCACCCGCAACTGCACGACCAGACCTGTCCCGTCGCCATGGCTCGACTCGGAAACTATGGACATGAACTGTCCACCGATGGCTCGCCGAGCCAAAGGCTTTTCAAGAAACACAAAACCCTCCCGCACCCAACCCGCGACCAGACCGCCCACTCCCCTTCCACACCCCGTAGGTACAACCTCGCCATCGATACCTCAGCATCCCAGAGACATGCCTCCCTGCCAGCCATCTCTCCAACATTAAGACACCAGTCAAGACGGATACGCAGCGGCCCAGCTATGCCGCCGACGCCGCCAGCACACTCCCGCACCTCTTCTGGCAGCCACTCAGTCCGGCGGTCAAGTCCAGCCCCTGACGTGCCCCCGGGTTCTTTTGGACAAACTGCTTCGCCGGCAGATGAGCCCTCAACACCGACGAACCAGCATAGCCCACCCACTCCGGATATCACACCCCCTCAGCCTTCAGGACGTCCCAGAGCTTTGAGGCCCGTGTTGGTGGATAGATCCGCATCGAAAACGACATCAGACTCCCGCACCGAGTCCTTCATGACGGCCAGAGAAGATCCATATGTCTCGGAAGACGACGCTAGGTCGACTGTCCGACCAGGTCTTGGCTCTACGCGCACATCGCAAAGCACTGTCCGGCAGATCTCACGAGACACGCAGCTGCCCCGTCCTGTTGGCTTGGGGTTGGGCCTTGACTCGCGTCACGAGGATGATTTGACGCCCAGAACCAAGGGAGAGTTCAATAAATTTGACGGGGACTGGGGAGCCTCCCCGAACGAGGTGGAAATGATATGGGATGACAATCTCGAGAGGAACGTCGTGGTCAGAAGGGAAGGAAAGCCTGTTCAAACCCCAAAGACCCCTTCTTCGTATCAGCCAGCCGAGGTGGTCGAGGACAGCTTCGTTACGCCCACCAATGCCACAAAAGCTTTACGGTCTGTTCCCCTCCGAAGCAAAGCGGCGGTGCTTCCGAAAACAAGGGAAGCTCTCGGGCGAGACAAGACGCCGGCAAAACAACCGAGCGCTGAATCACCCGTAAATTCAGACCGCCGACGACACTCCGGCATGTCTTCGAGATCCAACGTGTCGACCGTTGTGGAAGCGTTCCTAGTTGATACTGCATCGCCGCCGCAGCCGCGACAGACTCTGCGACATATGAAGAAAAGGGGAGCCTTGCGCGACTCACTTTGCGACACATCACCTCAAGGCTCGGCACCGGCTTTGTCAGTCCGCCTTGAAGAGGCAGCGACTAGTCGCCCGCAGCTCGCAAAGCCGGGCACCACAGACGGTAGCCGGGGCAGACAAACAAGCTATACTTCAACTACGACATTTAACTCCATCTCCAGTAGCAAGGCTCGGCGGGAAATATGGAAAAATGGCGGGATCCCTGTCGTCGTTGTGCCTAGTCGTCGATCTTCGAACAAGCCTAGCCGCACACCGTCTTTAAGATCGACGAGCAGTCGAAGATCAAAACGAAGCCAAAGTGTCAGCTCGGTGCCGAGAACCACTCGTTCAAGGAGCGACGAGCGAACGCCAATCTTTGAGCGGCCTGGACGTCGTGCAAGAGCTCTTTCGGAATCAGATGGCTCGGATCATCGGACCATTGACTATCCACCCGTCATTCCCAGCAGGTCGTCTTCTCTCTCTGCACCGACGAGTAGGAATAACTCTCGTGCGCCGTCCATGACATCAGAGAGTGTCAAGTCACAACAGGCTGTAATGACCCAAGAGTCCCCAGTGGCCAGGACCAGGCCTTCTCCGAGCCTGCGTCGGGCACCATCCTTCGAAACAGGCCAAGAAGACTACCTTAACCACAAACCTCTGCACGGGAAGCTCGAAGTTGATCATCACGGAGATCCATTTTTCGGCAAGCGGCTTTCCACGCAGAACACTCCATTCTCTGTCGGATCCGTTGATACGAACGGCACTGCACCTGAGTTGGCAGAAGCGAAAGCGGTAAATCTTTACTCTCATCAGAACTCATCTGTTCTCGTGGTTGACCATTACAACAAATCTTCCTTGGAGTCTAACCTTGCTCCCTCGGACGGACCTGTTCATCGGATGCCCGAGAAACCTAAAATTATGACGACTGCACCTGACAGCGATCTGCCAGTCACGCCCCCACAGCCACAATTCTCCCTTGCCGACGTTGATTCTCCGTTGAGGAACCCCAGGAACCCCCCTGAACCCCCATTGATCAACTTCATTCCGGCAACACCTTCTGGTCTCACTCCGCATGATGAGAGGCAGCAGATGCTAGGCAATTTCTTTGAGCAAGATCAGGAGGTGGAGGAGGAGCCGCCTAGAAGGAGCATGTCCCTCGTCCGTAGAGCCTTCTCCGGGCGACAGAAGAGCTCAGTGAATTACCCACCCAGGGCATCCCGCACAGGGCTTTTGACACGTACCTGGTCTCTCTCTCGAAACTTACGGCGCCGCCGTGAATTACCAAGCGACTTAGAGGACGAAGACCTGGAGACGCCCCCAGCCGAGGGCAACAAGCTGCACCCTCATTGGCGGCCAGCGAACGGCCGACACAGCTTCTCTTACGGTGATGACTACTTTGGCCCGTACCCTGAGATCGACAATCGACCCAAGAGGAGCTTGAGCCAGCGGATGAAGAGAACATTCGCCATATTCCCCATAGAAGACGAATACGACATCACAACAGAGGGCGCTCCAGAGAGCCCCGAGAGACGTATCATCGGACGTAGTCCCAGTGGCAACCTGCGGGTGATGAAGCGTCGAGGTAGTCTCGATTCTCTGGATCGATATCGTCCTACTACAGCTCCAGATGGAGATGAGTTCCGCAATTCTCAGTGGAACAAGCTCAATGGCCAAGCGGACGACAAACCGCAACGATCGGGTAGACAGAGGCGGTTCTCGCTCTCCGAAACACTCGGTGAGCTGCAAGGCCTTCCTCGGCGGTACAGCGAGAAGAGAAGAGAGAAGCGTACACAAGAGCTGCGGTCGAAAATCAGCGGGCCGCGCGAAGTAAGGGACGGTGTCGGGGAGGTTATCCGCCGCGGCAACCCCTATAACCATTACTGAGGTTGTCCACAGTCCTACTTGGACTTCGGTTGCCTAGATTGTGAGGCGTTGAAAGATATCAGATGGCAGACATCAACACTATTTTGTTACGACCTCAACGATTTGCGAAATGACGAAAAACGAGCAATGACTACGATGCAGCAAGGAAGAGTTGGAAGATACGGATCATCTTTTTTTTCTTCTTCGGAATATAGGGAGTTGGTACATGCATTTGCTTTGCTTGTGGGGCTTTTCGATGTACGGCTTTGCAATATGGAACTGGCAATTGTGCGTGGCTGCGACCGATGCTGCCTCACGAATACGATGTTTACGATATTGGTGAGTGGTATCTCATCACCTGGTTACTGCTGTACCGTAGGATGCGGCCGCGTCCTGGTGACAGCGTTGTTATGAATATTTCCTGGCATCATACATCATCATACACATCATGCTTTCAAGAGAGAGCCTGGCCCTACGGACTGGCGTTTCATACATGAATTGATTTGTCTGTTCCACCTGATTGTCATTGAACTCAGTTTGTATTGTTGTAGGAGCCTTCCATGGCATCCCGCCCGTAGGTGCTATGAGAATGGCACCGAAGCAGATATGAAGCGCCAGACACCAAACGCCATCGAATTTCCACGTCTATCTTCTTCAAAATGTCCATGCGGTCAGAGCCTGGCTCCTGTCGCCGGACTTAAGTAATGGCCCTACCGCTTGTCATGGCCAGGGGGGCCGAAACCACCCCCGTGAGGCGGGGGGCCGCCGGGAAAGCCGCCTTGGTGACCGGGCAGGCCTCCGGGCATGCCTGGGAACGGCGGGAAGTTGGGCGGCATGCCACCCGGACCAGGAGGACCGTTGCCTCCTGCAGCGCCGGGAAGAGGGAAAGGAAGGCCGCCAGGCGCGCCAGGTGGAGGAGGGAATGGGAGACCACCCGGTGGCATGGGCGAGCCGTTCGCACCCGGGGGAGGGAAGGGGAACGGAGGGGGCGCGCCGCGGCCACCGGGAGGAGGAATCATGCCATGTGGGAAGGGCGGTGCGCCGGCAGGCATGCCTGGGAACGGTGGCGGGGCCCCTGCGTACGGTCAGCTGCCTGCAAGGTCGGGGGAAGAGCGTGAAGTTTACCTCCGGGGAATGGGAAGGGCGGGAAACCCTGACCGGGCTGGTTCTGGGGTAGCATGGGGTTCGCGTGTGCTTGTCCCTCGGCGGCATACGATGATGTGATGGAGTCGATGACGGACTGTGCCTTCTCGTGGCCGATTTCTGGAATCGTTCATGTCAGTGATAGCTCCCATTAACGCAGGCTGCATGCAGTATCGTGGAAAAAGTAGCGCATACGTTGGTAGTAATCGACGACATTTCGGAGATGGTTTTTTCCGCTGTTATGGGCCTTACGCACGCTCATGGAGTCGTGCGTCAGGTAGACGTCGCAGTAGTCGCCTGTCGGAGGTTAGTAGTGATCGCGAGCGGCCAAGGTCAAGAAGATTCCTACAGAAGACTGATACATGTTAGCGCGCTTCTGTCAGGCTGAAGAATGTGTCTGGAGCTTACACTTTGGCATCTTGTCAGTCGCTTCGGAACGAGAGATGCAGTCTTTGCTGTCGCAATGATGCCTACGAGTGAAGTCGCGACGAGCCACAAAAGACGAAGGCGAGGCTGAAGGACCCACGTGAGGATCGAGGCCAATTGGCGTGCGGTGAGGTATGTGATTGGTCAAGGCTAATCCAAGGGCCAGGGGGGTGTCGGCAGCCGAACGCGACAGATTTCCAGAACGGAGCAGGCCAATTGGCATCTTGTGCTAGCCCACTAAGAGCCCCAAAGCTACCAAGCTCTCCCCTGGACAAGTCGCATCTACAACAGGGAGAAGACAACGCCAACGAACGTCCCGACTCGATCTGTCAACATCCGCAAACGGACAGCCCGCCGACAATTCGACAGACGGAGCACTCCAACCATGGCGCAACCACGTTCACTACTGCAGTATGTCTGCAGCCTCCTGCTTCTCGCCTGCACCGCGCAGGCCCTGAGGTTCGAGCTTCAAGCCACGTCGTCGGGCTCCAGCAACGAGCGATGCGTCCGCAACTTCGTCGCCAAGGACACGCTGGTCGTCGTTACGGCCACGGTAGGCGGGTACAAGGGCGATGGCATGGTCGTCAACATGAGGGTCCGTCTCTCCCATCATTAGCTCTAGAGCACACCCTCAAGAATCGAGGAACACGAATCGCTAACACGGGTCTCATGATGACAGATCAAGGATGCTGTCGGCAACGAGTATGGCAGGCCTAGAGATGTTGCTGGCGAGCAGAGGACGGTCTTCACCTCGCACGAGAACGCCGCCTTTGACGTGTGCTTCGAGAACATTTTCTCTGGATGTGTGTTGCCTTCTCCTCGCGAACCCCGCCGCCTTGCTTAAGCGCCGAGCTGACATGTACATACAGCGCGAAACATCCCAAACGCGTTCCGCGACGTTGAGCTCGACATCGATATTGGCGCCGACGCCAAGGACTGGGCCGCCATTCAGGCCACCGAGAAGCTCAAGCCAGTCGAGGCCGAGCTACGCCGCATCGAGGAGCTCGTCAGCGAGATCAACCGCGAGATGGAATACCTCAAGCTCCGCGAGCACAAGCTGCGCGACACCAACGAGAGCACAAACACCCGCGTCAAGTGGTTCGGCGTTGTCACCACCATGATTCTCATTGCCCTCTGGGGGTGGCAAATTATGTACCTGCGCGCCTACTTCCGGTCGAAGCATCTCATCTAAACTGCGTGCGGGGGGAAGGGCTGGGGTGCTCCAAGAGTTCTGGTCTTGCTACGGCAGGTGTCGCTCATGCGCAATATTAGATTTGCCAGGTTTATGAGAAGGACAGGCATGGATAAGGATTGCGTGCCGACATTGCTTTGCCGTTTCCTGATGAAGTCATGCCGCATCAAAACCAAAATACAAGGTGTGGAGGAGGCTAGATGATGGCGATAACAAACAGTGCACCCTCGAGTATCGAGGTTTGTGCACGTGGCGATGCTGTACGCATGTGACAGTCGATGGAATTCAATATATGCAACGCAATATACTTCAACGCATGTACCATGGTCAATACTTGCAGGGTCCTTCTCAGTCGTAGAGGCTCGAGAGCAGTAATATCCGGAGCAAACATCACCGAGACGCGTTCATATTGTTATGCTGCTGTACCAAAGGCAAGGCTTGGAATCAATACAGCTCTGCTCCGCTGCTAGGAGGGTATGTTAAAGTAGGTGGTATCTGCAGACAGCCCCAACGCCTGACATCTGGCTCTGAACTCGCCTGACAAGCCATGCAATCTGCCTGTAGCCGAACTCGGTCGTAGAAGGAGAACAAGAAGAGCAACCCTCAGCCCCTGCATCCCGCGGAGGCGCCCGCGTTCCCATTCATCGTGTCATCGTGAAAGAAAGAAAAAGAAAGACACTATGGCGCCTTGCCATCACCCCTCTCCTTCTGGCAAGATCCTCGCCAGACTTCGCAGGACCTCCATCGTCGGGAGCTCCTTCGTGCCCGCGGCTGTCTTCTCCCGCACTTCGCGACCCTTGAGCCGTGCCGAGCTCAAGGAGAGCACCTTATCCGCCTCCCTCCCGGCAGTGTCAACGCGCTGCAGGAGCTTATGCACCGCATCTGCGAGCTGGTCAATCTTAAACTCGATCGACGACTGCACGTTCTGCAGCCTGGTCTGAGTCTCGCTCCGCGTCGATTCAAAGGATGTCGACGGGTCCGTCAGAAAGCTGAGCATCTGCGCCTCGTTCGCGTCGAGGCTCTTTAGGTCCGGCAGAGCCGGAGGTGGTGGCTGGCCCGGCTCCGAGGATGGTTCAGGGAATAGGGGCGGAATTTCCGGCGCTTGGTTATTGTTCAAAGCAATCCACGCGGCTTTCTCCTCTCTTAACCTGTCCGATGTCAGTAGGCAGATCATCGGTCGTGAGCCAAAGAGAACCTTACCTCTTAACCTTGGCCTCGAGATCCGCAATCTTTTGTTGATGTTCCTCATTCCGAGGATTCGGCTGCAACACAGTCGGCGCTCTCCGCTCCGGTACCTCATCGTCTCGACCGAACCAGTCCGAGCACTCGGACTTGTTGGCAAAGTCCTTCAGTAGGTAGTCTTGTATTGCCCGTGCTGCACCGTCTAGTCAGTACCGGGTGTCACACAAATAACGCCAGGCTGCAACGTACCACCGTTGATGGCGACTGCATTCACCAGCCCATGGGGCGGTTTTGACGGTATTGCCCGCTCACCACACCAGGTCAGGAGCTGCTTCATCCTCCGGGGCTCACTCAGGCCATCTGCCGATATATGCTTGTAAAATTCCGAGGTGGACACTTGATGGTGAGGGATAGCGTTGTGACCGCTTTCGATCAACGAGCTGGCGCGCCTGCCTCTCATGCCCAGGCTACTTCGACGCGTCCCTCCGCCCTTCTTCCGCATTTCCTTGTTTCGGTTGATCACTGGCGTGTCGCTGACCGGTAACGTGATTTTCGCGGAGCCAACCGACTCGTCTGCTTGTTGCGGTGTTTCCGAGACGTCTCCTGGCGGAGCGCTCCCGTCCGCTACCTCCTCTTCCTCCTCCTCCTCAGGTACCGGTGCCGTCGCCTTCATTTGCGCATGTTTCCTCTTTGATGCTGTCGGTTTGACTGTTGGTCGTTTTGCCTCGAATTCCACAGGTTTTCGCGTGCTCCCCCGCGTGTTCCTCCTGGGGACATCAGGTTGCGGCCCGTCCATGTTGGGCTCTAAGCTCGCGGTTCGCCGCGATGTCCTCCGCGGCTTCGTCTCCGCGACCATCGTCGATTTATTTGTAGATTTCCGCGCGTTCATCACTGGCGGTGTTTCTTCGGGCGCCGTTGGCGACGTGCGCCCCTTCACAGACCGTCCGGAGCCAGTTTTCTTAGGTGGCAAGGGCGCGGTGTCGAACTCGTCGTGTGACGCCGGTCCCGTCTTTGGCCGCTTCGGCCCCCGCGTGAAATGAAAGTCGCCATCCTGCTCGTCCCAAAGTGAAGCGCCTGTACCAAAAGTTAGTAAAGCCGCGCTGCCCCGGAATGCGTCCGCGTCGGTCGAGTTATTGCAGCGCATCGGCTCTGGTCCCTCACCTGCCAGGCGCTTGCTCTTTCTCTTCCCCGACTGGTCGTTGCTCATGCTAATTGCTTGTAGCGGATGGCGGATTCGCACGACGGACGTCATGGATATCGCGATGGTCCAATGGCCGGCATTCGCGGCTCGTCGAGACGAGCAGATCGTCGCCGACACAAGTGGCCAAGGCGTGTCGGTCGCGTCGTCGGCCTCAATGCGCGCGAGCCAAGTCGCGTCGCCGTGGGTTCGGTATCAATGATTTCACGCGAGAATTCGGATGTCATCGGCTCAGGAATTGTTGAATAGCATCGGGAGAGCAGTTGTTGGCGTCACCCTGGTGTCCGGTATCGTGATTCAAGTGTCGAGGCGCAAGGTGCGGCGTCACGACGGTCTTGTTTACATGGATGGCGGAAGACTGCGCTTCTTGCTGGCGTGGGTTGGCGCTAGCCCCAATGCAGAAGACGCCCACCCCCACCAAGGTATGTACACCTCAGTTAGAGGAAGACCTAGGTACGCTACCTGATTAGTAAGTATCGCCGGTCTCCCTTGGATCTTGCCCGAGGGAAGATATGGCAGTACTGGTGTTGCACAGATCAAGCAGAGCCCCGGCATACGTGATCTTTAGTCACCGGCGCGACTATATGAGTTTTCCTGTGTGTCTAAATGTAGCATTGTTTCTTGTTGCTACTCGCTTCTCGTTACAGTTGGAGGTGTACCCTAGAAGCAGGGCTGTAACCTCTCCATGCCCTCCTCGGACGCCGCCATAAGGACATAAGCAGCCAGACTCCATAACCCCTTTTCATGTGTATTCGCCGCACGCCGCGAAACATATGGGCGATGATCACGACGCCTCCAAGCCGTATTTCGACCTACATTACCAAACTCCTCCGCCGAAAGGCAGAAACAAATCAGATTCCGTGGTGTAGCCAGCCAGCCGCCAGCAGGCCCAGTTTGCCGATCATGTGTATCATCTCATGTCAAGCGACAGGACCAGGTCTGTTGATACAGATCATCTCATTGTCATTCGACAAGGCGATGGAAGAGAGAATGACCAACCGACCCTGTCGATCGGTCTGCGTCGACAAGAACTACCGAAAGGCTGTTGGCGGCGAGATGCGAGCCAAGTTGAACGCTTGCTCGGCATTCTTGTCGAGTGACTCAGGATGAGGTTCCATCTAGGAAAAACGACGAGGAGCACCTTGGCCGCCTGCCATAACTTGCTGGTTGGGCGGCATGGGCCCAGCCATACCGTAAGGGTTCATCTGGGCGTTGCTATACGGTTCCATGGCTTGCTGCATGAAGGCCCCATGAAGTCCCTGCTGTTGTGTCACGGGGCAGTCCTTGTGAGCTAGCAGCAGCGTCTTCAGGTTGACAACCTCCTCGCGCAGCTGATTGATCTGGGCAGTCAGAGCATCATTCTCACTGCTGAACAGCTCAACTTTGTTCTGAAGATTCGCAAGCCACTGCTTCTTGCGTTGTCGACATTTGAGAGCCGCAACACTGCGAGAATGATCAGTTAGTAAACCGTTGAACGTGACTCGAAAATTAGATACGCACCGATTCCTCTCCAGAAAGTTTTTGCGCTTTTCCTCGTCGGTCATTTTCGACTTGGTTCCGTCGGCATTCTTAATCTCATCGTCATCATCGTCCGAGGCCGATTCCATGTCCATGCTACTTGGCATCGCAGATGTCTTGGCCTTCTTACTCGCTGGAGCCTTGGCAGGAGGCTCCTCCGCCTTTCGTCGCCCGTTGGTCGGGGCGGAGGCGCCATTCTTCTTGCCCTTGCCCCTTGTCGTTGGTCGAGCAGCACCAATCTCGTCGCTGCCTTCGCTTGTGCCTCGTGCAGACGAGCCAGCACCCGTGGAGCCCGCACCGTTCTGCAAGGGGGGCGACCTCTCCAAGGACTGAACTGCAGGCGCGGCACTGTGTGCTTGGGGTTGGCTGGTTCCGGGGTACGCGGCGGCCGCAGGACCATTCCTCGACTGCGCTCCCTGTGCGAGCATGAACAGGCCGTTGGCGGCGTCGTTGTCGTGAGGGTCGAAGGGCCCTGTAGGCTTCGCCTCGGTTTTGGAGGCGGCAACACCGTTCGGCATGGCCTGAGGTTGTGAGGTAACCGATGTCTGGTTCTGGTTGCCAGTCTGATTTTGGCCTTCGCGCTTGGCGGCGGCTGCAGCACTAAGGGCAGTGCGGTGAAAGTCGAGGGTGCCTGGCGTCGCACCGCTGTTTGCGAGTTGTGCAAAGAGCTGTGAGTTTGGACTGGGGGCAGGGAACATGGAACCACTGCCACCAGGAGTCAAGCCCGTTCTCAGGGAAGACTCGTTGGGCGTTGGAAATCCTCCACGAAGATGATGCGAGTCGCTGAAATAGTCATTGGTCGGGCCCGACAGCATTGCCGGGCTCAATGGACCAGTGCGCAGTGAGCCTCCTCCCCAGTTGAAAGGGGTAGTGCCGGTGCCAGGCAGGAGAGCTGAGGGTGACGTGATGTGAGCGACAGGGGGCAGCTTGGTGCCGCCTGGGGTTTCTGCGCCGCTACCACCACCAAAGGATTGCTCGAAGGGGTTGGGTTCGAGACTCAGATTGTTGTCGCCGCGGGCATTGCCAAAATAGTCGGGTGTGTTACCAGGCTGACCTGGGCGGGGAGGGGGGCCAAGCGGTTTCGCGCCTTCAGGTTCGGACTTCACTTGAGATTCGGTAGCTTTCGCGTCGGCAGCAGCGTCTAGAGAGGGGGAGCAGACGTGTTAGCAGTGACCAGATGTCGTGAAGGATGACAAGAAGGCGAGCGTCGGTATTGGGATAACGTACCATGACGAGGTGGAGTAGCATTGTTGGACTTTGACTGCTTGGGGGACTTGGAGTCGCCCCTGTTGTTCGGTGAGGTCCCCATGATGACGACGATGATGTAGTAGGTATGGTGCTACGAGACACCTTGGGTAAGGTGAGGAAAGGCGATGGGTGACGATTGACGTCTTGGGGGGTAAGAAGGGGAGCGAGTGGTGCAGGAGGGATGAGGTCACAGCAGGACGACGCTGATAACCCAAACAGTATGGGCAAGGGGCGAAAGAGAAGCGAATGGTGAGAGAATGGCAGTGGCAGTCAGATGGAGAGCCAAAACATGCGCCACTTCCGGAAAAGAGGAGCTCAAACCGCGGCGTCCTAAGTCGTGACAGATCGACTTCTTGGTGAATCCTCTGTATCTTTTTTCGCCTCCTCGGGGCGGGTCGGCTCTTGACTCGAGGCGCGAGGATCTGTCCAGTCAAGGCGTACACACACGCGCGCCGGAACAACAGCTGCAAAAGAAGAATAAGAACAGTGGTATATGCGGTGACAGTCGAAGATGGCCGGTGGCCGGTTGCGTAGGCTGCGCCTGAACGGGATATCGTGGGCGACAACGGGAGGCGCGGTGCGTCCAGGTGTGCCGTGGGTGTGGTTGTGTTGGGAGAAACGCAGACGTCACAGAGGAAGTATGACGTTGCGGTTTGTGGACTTTAAAAAATCGGGCGACGAAGGCACTTCAAAGGGGGGAATGGACTGCAGGCAGGCAGGGCAGGGTGGTCTGTTGGTGTCCAGGCGGGCGAGCGTCTGAATCCGGCTGCAGCACCTCGAGCACCCACGGTGGACTGGGACGGGACACCGGACGAGCATTGCATCTCACGAGGAAGCGGAGAAGGGGGGGGGGTTCGATTTTGCACACGGCAGGGACGGTGGGGAATCCTGATGACGCCGTCCCGGAGGTGATGGCCCAAAGGCCCCGGCTCTCGCTGACAAAAAGCAAAAAGAGGAAAGCACCGTCCTGCTTGCCCCACCCACCCTCTTTGTTCTTCACGTTCAATGGCTGGCGAAGCATCAGAGATGAGGCAATCCCCGGGAACCGTTTCCGGGGCGTTTCTCCAGCCTTGGCGAATACACTGTGTAGCAGCCTCTGTCCGTTTCGTCATGCCTTGCCAGTTGCCCTTCTTGCCTCATTGCCTCCCACGGCTTCGGTTTTCACCTTTCAGATTTGCGGTGCGTCTCGGGCGAGGTTCTATGCTCCAAGTACATGTTTGATCTGATTTGGGGCGTCACACAGATGAATCGCCCCGTGTGTCGCATTCACCTGCTTCTCTGTCCGGGCACCGTGCCTATCGTTGACTCGACTTCGTCATTCCACGTCTCCCGACAATAGTGGAATGCAGTCGGGACTCGCTTCCCAAAGGGGGGTGTCAAATATGAGCAGCCCTGACCACTCAGAAACTGCCATGCGGTCTCGAACCCGCCGGCGGAGACACACTACCATGACACCCCTGCATCGATTGCATCACTTCTTCCCCCCTTCTCACGCGCCCTCGTGTCTCCCTCGCGCTAACTTTTTGTTGGTGAAGCTTTATTGACCAGTGTCAGCACCGCCATACAAGTCCAATTCCTCAGTCCCCAAGACGTCCTTCAACGCGATGCAGTGTGATCACAGTAAATGGGGAGGATTCGAATCACAGCCCTCATGTCGCCGTCATTGCTCCGAGAACCCTAGAAGCCGGCGGGAGGTTGAACAACAGGCTAGCGGTCGACATCCTTACAACTGCATGGCCGCCAGCGAATGGTCAAAATTCAACTAACGGTGTGCCATCCCGTGGATCGACACGAGAACTTCCGTTTCCATGCCCAGCCACCCCTCACTGGACGCCAGACCGTACCATGGTCATCGATGGCCAGTCTAGCCTTCGATCGGTCCACAACATCGCCTCGCGCGCTCGATCCTATCCGTCTCGAGAATGCGCCGAGGGGAGGGATCAATGGAGACTGGCCCAGAGCACCATATACTGTGCAGCAGCAAGAGCTCGATCAGCCGAATTTCTAATCAGGTGCAGTGGCGACTTCGTCCTTCAACGCGGTTGCGCGGTCATCGGACGTGATGCACTGATTGGGCCCAGAGTGGGAAAACATCCTGTCCCCACCAACCAATGCACGTCTCACGGGATTGCGTCACATCTCCGTCCTTGCTTGGTCTCCGTCCAGCCCGTGCACGAACGAGCTTGGACGCCCGTTTCTCCCGACACCTCGACCCTCCCACATCACTCCAATAGTGGCCGAATCTCTTGATTCACACGCTGCGATGGATTTCGCGCTCAGTTCCTTCCTGCAACGGGCAAGCATACATCCCAAAATGTGTCTTTGGCTAAAAGATCGAGCGGAGGGTTCTTATCTCGATCGCACTGCGCCGATGGCTGTCTAAGCACGCTTTACCACGGGTGACGTAAGACGCCCCAGACGCGGAATGGGATCGGGCGGGATTCGGAACTGAGATGTATCAGACAGACAGAATTCCGGCCGTGCCACGCAGCCTCGCGATTTCTCTCACATGAATGTTGAACAGCAGCCTGGAACTGCTGGCGACCACTCCTCGGCGTCCCAGGGGCACGACCGCGGCTCGTCCAAGCCTAGCCTCCGTCGATAGTGACGTAATTACTCGGGTGGCACCACTTACTCTAGGTAGCACGCTGTAAGGTAGTTATGTCTTGGGTGTTTTTGTGTTCTAGTTTGCTCCTCGTGGCAATTCAATCGCAAAGCCCTACATGCGACTTCTTGACAATGACACAACCTTTGTATGACAGGGTGAAACGCTGCTTTCCATTCTCTGGGCTGTTGATATTTGATACGCAAAAGGCATTCAGGTTGCTTTCTTCTCGGGGTAGTATACCACCTCACGCCACTGTACACTGCCTTGATTCCAGATGCATGTAAACAGGCACGACCCGATCTAAACTACGTACAATCGTGCAGTGGCTTCTGTGTCCGGTTGGCCTTATTGAAGGCCGCCAGCTTGTCAGCTTGTCCAGTCCTTACCGGCTTCACAGTCTGATACGCCAAGCGAAACTGGCGCGCCTGTAAGATCACAGTTGACGTCAGAAAATGGTACTTCACCAGGATTGCAGGGTTCGTATTCCATCGTCGTGGTTGCTGGGGTCGCCAAGATCATATTTAGTCGTGAGTAGTTTGCGAAGATACCGGGGAGAGTGCTCCGTGTAGTTTGTGCCGTCTAGTCGTGCTCATCGGCGTCTACCGTGTCACGGTGCTTCGATCGAAGGCCCGTCCGACTACCTGGGCTGGGTAAGTGGGTGGGAGAACAGTGGGCAGCTCTTATTACGACCGCTCTGGGCTATAGTAGCGTGTAAGAACAGCTCTATGCTAACCAGTGTCCTTATTACAGAGAGACACACTTAAAGTGCGTAGCTATTAAACGAGGTGGCCATTAAACGACCTAGTTATTTCTTAACAGCAATCTGAGTAATGTCCTGGTCTGGGTAGTGGTTGTGACTGCCCTGTTTTTATCGGACAGCGTGCTAGGTCACTGGCGCCGGCCACACCCAAAATGAAGATGAGTTGGCCTGTCGACAGACGGGATCATGATTGTGATGCTGAGACCAGCAACGTGACATTACTTGCGCAGCCTTCATCAGACAAGCAATTACGAAGCAAAGTTCATTATGTTCCGTCTAGTCTCAGATTTTGGGCTTGCTCTGCGCGGTGTCCACCTTTTCGACTTTGAAACCACGCCTAGGAGCGTGTAGCCTGATAGAGCCATGCTTCCCGCTGGTCTCAATTACCACCTCAGTCCTGTCCATTGCTAATAGCCTGCCGACGTCCTTGTGCGATGACCCGGTGTCGAGGGGCCAGATCACCACTGTGTCTCCGATCTTCAGATCCTCGCGTACAACCGTGCTATCAAAGGCATCAAGCTTACCCTCGAGAGACCCGAAGGGCTGTGACAGGACTAGTCTAGCAGCCTCCTCACCGCTCAGAGTCTTGGGCTCCTCAGAGGATGACTTTGCCGCCGCGACTGCTCTGCGGAAACGGTCCATCCAAGCATACACCAGCGGGTATCTTTGCTTGTTGAAACTCTCGGACGGGAGGGCTCCTTTTAAAGAGTTCAGCCAGGCGAATAACCAGACGGCGTGAATGTCCGCAAGATTCGGACCCTGTCGGTTGTCGCCTGCTATCCACTGTCGCCCATCTGCGAGCGGTCCCGTCTCGAGAAAGTCCATGGCCCGGGCAATCTTCTCCTGGGCGTTTGGTCTCTTCGAGGCCATGGTTTCAGTTGACAGAGGCTGTCTCTGTTCTTTCCCGCCATTGAGAAAGTCGTTGCGGTCCTTGAAATACTCGTCTTTCTTGAGGAGCGGCAGATCAGTTGGCAGTAGATTTACAGCGGCCTCAAAGACGCCCGTCTCTGTGGTGAACATTTGCAACAGGTTCTCAAACGCGACATCCTTGATTGACGAAGAGGCGGCACCCAGGCGGGGGATCTCGGTAGGAAGCTGTTCGAGCTTGAGAAGAATGAGATGTGTATCGAGATATATATCGCGACCAATAGCGAGTAGTGGAATCCGGCGGTACTGAATACCCAGCAGCGAGAGGTCGGGCCTCGGCATCATCGCCGGTTGGAGCTGCGACAAGACATCAGAGAATACACGTGCATTCGATGGGCAAGGCTTACACATTGCGAATATGGTAGTCCTCGGAGGGTCAAATACCAGGCAATACGCTTGGCGTACGGTGAGTATGTGTAGTGGTACAGGATAACCTGCGGCGTTTCTGGTTTCGGGGCCATGATGTGCTGCAGATGGTAGTCTTAACTCGGGCTCTTCCAATTGTGTTCCTTGGGCTCTGATGCGGGAGGGCCGGGGCTGAAGTTGAAGTGTGATGTTGAAGTGAGTGAGTGAAGGATGGGCGCCATGAGGTCGCCACTGACATGGTCTCCTACCACGGGCATGGTCGAGTGGATACGCGGGGTAAGCCGAGGGAGCTTCGATCCCGGTGCCGAGAGCCAATCGGCTGTCCAATTACATTTACAAGCCTGAGTGTTCAGATGCGTATCCCTTGAGGTCGTATTTGGATCGTTCAGAAACAGGTTGGCGGATTGGCCTAGGTAGTGTCTGATCTCGGGGAGTTGGGATTTACCCTCTCAGTGTTAATGGTTGTACCTGGAGACACTACTACTGGCTTGGTTTCGGTCAACTTGCAGTCGTGATGCAATTACCACCAGGGAAAAGCTGATAATCCATTTCTCATTGATCCCCAGAGCGGAGAGCAACATTTTGATCTACATACTAAGCTTTATTTTTTTGCGGGATGCATACTCGACTCCCAGCTTACACTCCCAGCTCACAACCGCTCGCCAGTTGCAACACGCTTTTCTCTCTCCATCTTACTCAAGAATCAGCCTCGGAGAAACCCCGAAGCTCTGGATATTTGACAATCATCTCACTTTCTAGTTTCCAATTGGCCCGCGTATCAACATACTGCATGCCCAGGTTACGGACTTCAGCATAGCCTGCTGTCCATGGAGCGATTTCGGAGACGTGGTCACGTGAGCTGTCATGTGCACGGACCCTCGAAACGAGCCCCTGAGCGAGACTGGTCGGCGGGGGCGGGGCAGCACCATCGCATCGAGGGGCAACTCGGAAGGAGGGGAAAATCACCACCCAAACTTTTTGAGTCACCAGCAACAGGACTCGTCGCTGCGAGAGACAGGTCCATTCACAACGCACGACTCTTGCCTCGCCCCCGAATTCGCCTTGCGGTACTTCTCTCTTCTCAAATTCCACAGGATCTGTGACGCGCGAAAATGAGCATCAACTTTCCCAAGGCCGAGGAGGAGACCATCCGCTTCTGGCGGGAGGTTGATGCCTTCCAGACACAGCTGCGCCTGACAGAGGGGTGCCCACGGTTCACCTTCTACGATGGCCCTCCATTCGGTATGTCGCATCCCATTTCATGGCGCTTCATTGACAAAAACTAACGCTCTCCTAGCCACTGGTAGGATGCTCCTCTCCGCCGTTCGATCCATGTGCATCACTTAATAATTCTTTAGGTCTCCCTCACTACGGCCACCTCCTCGCATCCACCATCAAGGACATCGTCCCCCGATACTGGTCTATGAAGGGATATCATGTGACCAGGCGCTTCGGCTGGGATACCCACGGCCTTCCCATCGAGTATGAGATTGATAAGAAGCACAAGGCCGCCGCCCGGGATGTCGTTGCCAAGTTGGGAATCGCCGGATACAACGCCGAGTGCAAAGCCATCGTCATGACATACGCCAATGATTGGCGGAAGATCATTGAGCGTCTCGGTCGTTGGATTGACTTTGACAACGACTACAAGGTGTGTGCTCCCGTATAGCAGCCTAGTCTGTCAGTACTGACCTGGTGCACTCGTAGTCCATGGACGTTACCTTCATGGAGTCATGCTGGTGGGTCTTCAAGCAGCTCTTCGATAAGGACCAAGTGTACCGCGCATACCAGATCATGCCCTACTCCACTGCTCTTGGCACTCCTCTCAGCCAGATGGAGGCGAAGCAGAACGAGCAATCGACACAAGACCCTTCAGTTCTCGTCGCCTTTCCTGTTGTCGGTCAGGAGGGAGTCGATGCCTCCCTGGTTATCTACACGACTACGCCTTGGACCCTGCCGTCGAACATGCTTATTGCCGTTCACCCAGAGTTCGAATACGTCGAGTTTGTTGACGAGAAGACCGGCAAGAATTACATTGTGATGGAGAGCGGTATCGCCAACTTCTATGGAAAGGACTTCAAGAAGGCCAAGTACAAGATATTGAGGAAATTCATCGGCAAGAACATGATTGGCTGGAAGTATGAGCCTCTGTTCAAGTACTTCGCCGTGGAGTACGCCGATTGCTTCCAGATCATCGGCGCTGACTATGTCGAGGCTGGCGAGGGCACTGGTCTTGTCCACCAAGCGCCTGCGTTTGGTCAGGAAGATTACGATGCTGCTGTTGCTGCTGGCTTCTTCAGCGAGAAACGCCTCCCACCGTGCCCCGTCAACGAGAAGGGCGAGTTCACAGAGGAGATCAAGGAGTATGCCGGACAGCATGTCAAGGCGGCAGACAAGGCCATTGTCAAGGACCTTCGCAGCACCGGTCGTCTCATCGTCGAGTCTCAAGTAACCCACGTTGACAAATTCTGCTGGAGGTCCAACACCCAGCTCATTCGAAGAGCTGTTTCCTCGTGGTTCATTCGTGTGAAGAATGATATTCCCAAGATGCTCGAGAATCTCGAGAGCACCACGTGGGTTCCCAGCTTCGTGAAGGACAAACGTTTCGCCAACTGGGTCGCGAACGCTCACGACTGGAACGTCTCACGAAACCGATACTGGGGCACACCCATTCCTCTCTGGGTCAGCGAAGACTTCGAGGAGGTTGTATGCATCGGAAGCATCGCAGAGTTGAAGGAGCTCAGCGGCTACGAGGGCGTCATCGACGATCTGCACCGTGACAAGGTCGACCACATTACTATCCCCTCGAAGAAGGGCAAGGGTGTTTTGCGGAGAATCGACGAGGTCTTTGACTGCTGGTTTGAATCTGGAAGCATGCCCTATGCTTCGTGTCACTACCCCTTCGAGAACGCCGACAAATTCCAGGGCGGCATGTTCCCTGCCGATTTCATCGCCGAGGGTCTTGACCAGACCCGTGGTTGGTTCTACACATTGACCGTCTTGGGTAACAAGCTGTTCGGTGTTTCTCCCTTCCGGAACTGCATCACCAACGGCCTTGTCCTCGCCTCCACAGGTGGGTTCCCTTGAACTTCGGGCGCGATGGCGGTATCGCTGTACTAATTCTCAAGCAGGTGTCAAGATGTCCAAGAGTCTGAAGAATTACCCAGACCCCAGCACAGTTATCAACGAGTTTGGCTCCGATGCTCTGCGTCTATACCTCATCAACTCTCCTGTCGTTCGCGCCGAGCCCCTCCGTTTCAAGGAGGCCGGTGTGAAGGAGGTCGTCTCCAAGGTCCTCCTCCCCTTCTGGAACAGCTATCGCTTCTTCTGCGAGCAGGCCATTCTGTACGAGAAGAACAATGGTGAGGCCTTCAGGGCCGACCCTGCCTTCACCGAGGGGAAGTCGTTGGAGAACGTCATGGACAGGTGGATTCTGGCCGATTGCCAGAGCATGCTGCAATTCATCAACCAGGAGATGTCTGGATACAGGCTGTACACCGTCGTGCCTCGTTTGCTCGAGGTGCTTGATAACCTGACGAACTGGTACATCCGCTTCAACCGCAAGAGGCTCAAGGGCGTTGCGGACCTCGGGCTCGACGATACCAAGGCCGCCCTGAACACACTGCTGCAGGTTCTGTTCACGCTCGTTCGAGCTCTGGCTCCCTTTACCCCCTTCCTCACTGAGCATATCTACGGTCTGCTCAAGCCTTATCTTGGCGAAGTTCTTACAGGCTTCAAGGACTCGAGGAGTGTCCACTTCCTGCCTTTCCCTACCGTCCAAGAAGCGCTCTTTGACGCCGAGATCGAGAGGAAGGTTGCTTCCATGCAGAAGGTCATCAACCTGGGCAGAACTGCACGTGAGCGCCGCACCATCAGCTTGAAGACACCACTGCGTTCCATTGTCGTGGTCTCGGATCAGCAGCATCTGTCAGATGTCGAATCACTGCAAAATTACGTCAAGGGCGAGCTGAACGTCCAGGAGGTTGTCCTTTCTTCTGACGAGGCCAAGTACAACATCATCCTCGAGGCCAAGGTGGACTGGCCCACGCTGGGCAAGAAGCTCAAGAAGGAGGTGCAGAAGGTGCGCAAGGCGCTGCCAAACTTGACGCAGGACCAGCTCCGTCAGTATCAGGCCGACAAGACCATCACCGTGGATGGTATTGCCCTGGAGGAGAACGACCTGGAGATTGTGCGCGTGCTTTCCAGGACGGAGGGCACCGCCACCGAACAGCCCAGGCTCGAACCGGCCTTCTCGACCGACGTTATCATCCTTCTCGACACGGACGTTTCGGGCGAGGACATTGTGCACGAAGGTCTCGCCCGTGAGATGATCAACAGGGTGCAGAAGCTGCGCAAGAAGTCGAACCTCGTACCCACCGATGACGTTCACATGCAGTACGGCGTGCTGGCGAACCCCGAAAGCGTGAACATCGACGCTGTTCTCGAGTCGCAGCAGCAGCTGTTCGTCAACGCTCTCCGCGGCAAGCTGGAGCCCCTCGCCGAGGCTGAGGGTGACAAGCTGATTGCGGAGGAGGAACAAAGCATCGGCGAACTCAGGCTGATGCTGAGGCTTGCACGCATCTAGACGTGGGAAGATGGGCACGAGATGATAAACAGGAAGGAAAGAATCGCTTCGTGGTAAAGAAAAGGCGTTGCATTGTAGCTGCCATATGGCTGAATGAATGATGTGTTAGAGTATGTTGTGGGCAGTACATGGTGATGATAATGGTGATATAGACATGCGCTACGACCAGGCGCAATTATTGTAGTACCCCTGGGAAAGGGGGCTGTGCCGGTTCGCTCAATGAAGCAACCTTACTGTCGGGGCAGCTCCCGGCAAGATGACGTCGGCTTCCAGTCCGCTGCTCATGGCACCTCAGTGGCCATTTTGGATCTTCACTGCACATCAGTCCGAGGCCCGATGGACTTCCTTGCCACGATCGAAATTGCTTGAAGCATCAAGAATGACTCCTGACCATAAGGATTGACTGGTGCTCTGGGAGCCAAAGAGGGCCAGCGAATGGCTTGGCAGGGGTCCGGGCCATTGAGAGCGCAAGATCGTCTTGGTGGTCATCCCCAGCCACCGCATCTTCAAGTCACAGCGGGTGACGTCCAAGCTTCCCGTCAGTACGTATTGTCGCACAGCCTTTTTCTTTTGTCTCGCCCTCTGATTCACGATAGCTTGTTCCTACTGTATATTTCTCGTGGCCTCTCTTCTCAGACTCGCTAGCTGCACGCCTCACTCTCCGCCCTGACTTGACAGTCCCCAACCGCCTTCTTCCCAACGGTGAACTCGAGCTTGCGACTCCAGACTTAGATCTCGACAGTACCCGACCTGATCGTAAGCGACATCCTCAAGCCCACGGCCCATACACATACTCGCCAAAGTCATACATAAAAACGATGCGACTCTTTTCAGGGTGGGGACTGCCCTCGTCCCTGATGCTGCTCGTTGCGGCGCTGGCAACAGCGGAGCAGCGCCGCCCGACGGCCATCCGCAAGATGCCCCTCGACCCCTCTGGCAAGCTCCTGCGCGAGCACTTCGCCTTCCAAGACGACATGACCATTCCGAGCTTCGAGCCTCATCCTTTCCTTTCGCCGCGCGAAGCAATCATTGCCGCCCGTATACAGCTCACCATCGAAGAGGACCTTCTCTTGGCTTCGAACAACACCAGCCCGCGACCACACCGACCGGCCTTCAATGCCCACGAAGATGATGCACAAAGCGTGTCGAGAGATGGGTGGCTTTTGTCACGCCGGGCCAGAGAGGTTTTGCACATGTTGCAGGGCAGACAAGGATGTCCCGGAGGAATGCAGAGCTGCTCCAACATTGGCGCGCCCAACAAGTGCTGCTCGAGCAACGAAGTCTGTGTCGAGGTTGACGATCCAGGCGTTGGAAATGTCGCATGCTGCCCACAAGGTGCAAACTGCGATGCGCCGGTAGGAGGCTGTCCTGATGGGTCTCCCGAGTGTCCCGCGGAGCTCGGAGGTGGTTGCTGCATTCCAGGCTTCATCTGCCAGGGCGTAGGCTGTAAGTCTCATCTCTATGGCTTTCCGAGGAGTGCGTGCGCTGACGCGTGAACAAAGGCGTCCCCAGTCGGGCCCCTCCATCGCCGACGACTTCTCAACAGGTCTCAACAGTGACCACGACATCGACGACGACTGCCGAGGGAGGCGAGCCTACTACGGTCGTCGTGACCGTCATTGTCACTGCGTCACCTGAACCAGACACGTCCACAAGCACCACCACGCGCACCGTCACGCCTTCCCTCACGACAAACTCTGGTATCGTTCCGCCATGGCGACCGACGTCGGACGAGACGGCAACGGCACCAGAAACCGGCGATCCGGAGCCTACGACCTCAGAGCCACCGGAAGACTACTGCCCAACTGGGTACTACCAATGTCTCGCAAGGCAGGCTGGAGGTTGCTGCCGCGTGGGAAGAGACTGTGCCACCCACGACTGTCCCACAACCTCTTCAACGGCCATTGTGTCGGACGGCGCGACTGTTCTGGTGCCCGTTTCGGACGCGCCAGAGTCACAGGCGACAGAAACATGTGCCAGTGGCTGGTTCCTCTGCGGCCAGGAAGCAGGGCCTGTTGCCGGATGCTGTCCCAGTGGCTATGAATGCGGAAGCGCGAGCTGCACGACGATAGGGGCTTCGCAAACGGGCGAAATTCAGAAAATGAGGCCAGATTCGGGAGCAAATTCAAGGTCACCTAGAGTTAGCCTGTTGATCATGACGGGGTCTATGGTGGCTCTTTTCTTCATGTCCTAGACCAGGGCTTCGAATTTATTGCACTGCATGGGTGGCGTTTGGTTCATGAAAACACAAGGATGAGGCAGTCAGTCTCGGGACTGCCTTGGCAGGGTGTATTCACGGTTGCATAGATATCCTGGCTGCGCGGAAGGTGCATAGTGGTATTACTCGGAAGTAATGATGAACACCTAGGAAAGAATCCTCCTTGAGATACGCAGTTGATGCCTTCCCCGTTCCAATTCTCACTCGCTCGACAGTCGACGACTCCTTCCAAGTCCCATCGCCTTCCTTCTATTATTGTTGGCCAGATGCAAGTTGTTCGAGGACACGCCTGCCTCGGCTTGTCTGGTCGCCAGCCTATATTTTCCTGCATTCCCGCTCGAACCGATGTCTTCTACCTTTGTCTTCTTCCTCACCACATCACTGAACCAGCACGAATACCATTTCATTTCTGAATCGCTCCATTG
Organism: Furcasterigmium sp. R96-07A1; assembly: GCA_037042015.1. NCBI lineage: Eukaryota > Fungi > Ascomycota > Sordariomycetes > Glomerellales > Plectosphaerellaceae > Furcasterigmium > Furcasterigmium sp. R96-07A1. Next base: position 866,743 of record JAXQJP010000346.1, read on the forward strand.
TTACTCCAGCTGCTCGACGTGTCTCCAGCTTCAAGAAAGCTTCCCAACGAAACATCAGCAAATACCCTTGTCTACAAACCCAAACCAAGTCAAACCCTTCATCCATTTCCGGCATTACAATCAGCATGTTGTTCCAACCCTTTGCCTCGGGCCTCCTGACCATGAACTTGCTCTGCACCACACTTGCATCATCCCCAGACACGACTTTCCCAGCTCCTGACTCCATTGCATACAGTATCTGCGAGACGCATCCTGAGGGAGGCAAGCCGGGCGAGCTGGCGCCTTGCGATGAAGTCCGCATCATGGAAGATGTCACTTGCAAAGTCCCTGCAGGAAATGGAAATCACAAAGAAGCTCTTCGGAAACAGAAACACTGCCTTTGCAACGGGAAGTTCTTCGAGCTCAAGCAAGCTTGCCACCGCTGCATCGAGGGCCACGCCGGCATCTCGGAAGAAAGGCGTAACTTCTTCGACACTGTCCTGCTCAGAAGCTACAACAAGATGTGTCTCGGCGATACCCCTCCCGATGTTTTCGGCAAAATCTGGCTGGACCAGGTGGAATCGGCCACTGAAGCTTTTCCAGGTGCCACGTCTCTCGTCAACATCTTCGGAACCTCGACCGACGTCAGCCTCTACTACACTGCTCATCCCCAAACACCCGGCCCTACGGCCGTTCTGTCACCGGCCGTGAAACTGCAGACGGCTTCGCCATCCCCGACCTACAGTAAATCCAATGACACTGCCAGTGAAAGTGCGCAAACCATCACGCAAACTGCCACCCAGACAGCTTCTGAGACGAAGACAACTTCACCTCTGAGCACCATTACACTTCCTGGCGTCGTCAAGCACTATGACGATGGCAAGAGTACAGGGTTGAATGTGCCAGACTTGGGTGGATCATCCAGCCATGGGCCAAAGACATGTCTGTACCTGCCCATCTTTGTGGTCGTCATCCTCAGTTGTGTTTGGTAGCGGCTTGTGAGGGCCAACATGGGCCGGGTGAAGTTGAAGGCGGGCAGACGCCTCTCTCGGAAGTGAGGCAGGACAGGGGCGATGAATCAGAATAACATTGTTAGCCCTCAGATGCCATGAATGAATTTTGTCACGCAGCATATGTCCCCCTCTGGTGATGGATTTGCAACCCAAAGATCCACATAGTTGAGTTGCCACATGCCCGACACCGCTTGCCGCGCGGATTAGAGATCAACTTGGAGGGTCAGACACACCCCATGACTGGCACCAACGGGTGATCTGCAAGGGTGGATGAACGGGACGGTGCCTCGGTGCCGTACGTACACGCAATGGCGGATGGGTGGGTGGGTTGGCCATCCGGGTGTCTGGGCCCAGGACGCACTCACGGGGAGTATATAAGCTGAGGGCCGCCGAGGATGGAGCTTGGTGTAGCAGTACTCTCGCACGCACCGATTCCGCACATTCACAATTTCAAAGACACACATTTTCCGTCCACCATGGCACATTAGGCTCCATTCGGGGTCTCTCTTCGGGCTACCGAAACTATCGAATTCCACCCATGACCAACGCCTGACCCTTACTCGGGCATGTGCTTGAAGGGCTTGGCCAGGTTCTCCTGGCAGAAGGGCAGCTTGCCGACGGTCCAGATCTCGGTGTCCTGATTGAGAAGGTCAGCTCAAAGGGCTCTCCTGAGAGGGAAGGGATTGGCGGTTGGACGGACGGGCTTGAGGTTACGCTTGATCTCCGAGTCGAGTGTGCCGGCCTTGAGGGCGATGATCTCGGGTGCAGCGTCGGGGTCGTGGGCAATGGGGCTGCCGCACTCGGAGCAGAAGATGCGGTGGACGTCCTTGCCCGAGGAACCCTTGCCGGCCCAGGACTTGGTGGGGCCCTTGATGGTGAGCTTGTCCTTGGGGACGACGGCTACGAGGGCTGGCGGGAGGGGGAGGAGAGGTCAGTATGTCTTTCTCTGTGTCCCTTTGTCATTTGGAAACTCACAGTAGGTCGAGCCGGACTGGCGCTGGCAGTCGTCGCAGTGGTCGTACCCGGTGATGAGGGGCGCGTCGACGTCGACCGTATAGGTGACGGCCTTGCAGAGGCAGTGTCCGGAGAGAGGCATGGTGAGTATGTTCTTGGATTGGTCGAGCTTGAGCTGAACGAAGCTGATGATATCTAGGAATCAATGGACACTGGGCAAGAAGATGAGGGCTACGACAGTTCAGCAAGGTCACGTATGGGAGGGGGCGGGGTAGCTCCTTTTAAAAAGGACAAACTCCGGTCCACCACGTCTGAAGCAACAGAACACGGGCCGTCGATTCGACTACTCAGCGCCCGGCAGCCCGGCAGCGTGCAGGCGGATGAGCTACTTCGCGCCCGCCGTGACGGGGCTCCTATCAACCTCGCAACGAGTCCAGGGGAGATGGGACCTATGACGACGTTCCGGCGGGGACGTGGCGCGCAATGATGTTGGATGGGCGGGGATCTACGGATCCTGGGAGCTAGGGCCACGTTCTTGTCGTGGTTGGAGGCTTGGAGCTGTCTCTGTGACCTGTGCTCCCACGCCTCACCGCGGGTGGGCATGTAAGCTCGAGGGTTCCATTATCAAAGGGAGCTCCGGCTGATGCTCTGCCAGCTTACCGCGCGCCAATTGGGGCCTCCAGGAAAGCATTGGATCTCCGTCGAAGCCCGCAATGCTCGTATCGTTCCGTACAATTGTGCAGTGAGCGCTTCATGGCAGGTTTATTTGTCAACTCGAAGGTCCAGATGATTTGGAATTCCGAGCTTGGGCTGGTACCCCTCCATTCTTTTTCGGGGGCCAAATGCGGGGTCGTCGGAGGACATGATTTGTCTTCTGCAAGCCTTGCGCGCGCGGGCCGTGAGATGCGGATCTGAGTCCGGCTCGAAGCTGACCTTGCAGGCGGGTCCCAGGATCCCCGCTGCTGTTGGCCGGAGGCAGAGCAGCAGCTAGAAATGCTTCGCCATCCACATGTAGCTCACAGTTGCTACGAACTGCAGGCAAGGTAGGTGATTAGTTGTGTGGGTAGATTCGATCAATGACGAGTCATTTGGCTGCTATATTAAACCAATTGGCACCTGATCTCGGAGATCGATAGAGAACACCACGCTGCCGAACAAGGGTGAGCGGCAAACATGTGTATAATTTCATTCATGCTGCCTAAAACCGGCCAACAGCCTGCTCGGCCACATTGCAGAGTCCCCACGAGACGGTCCATGCCAACACTGCTCGCAACATAATCTCTTGTATCCTTAGTAGCCCAGTACTGCCCAGAGCCAGCCGCTCTGCCAGAAACGTCCGCAGTACGGCTTCTTCGTAGGCGCACCGCATAGAGTCATCGGTGTGCGTTAAGACATAGCCATCCATGGCCGAGAGTCGAAACCCCCGCACGTCGGTGACGGTATGCGTGACCGCGCTGGCCGTGCCAGGGCTTGCGCTCGACGTCAGGGGCCTCTCGATCCGCTCGGGCAGCCTCCGCAGGGCCTTAATGGCGCGGAAGCAGAGACCGTCTCTCGCGTTGTCAACGGCCAGGGGTGCCGCCGGGGATTTGGACACGAACAGCTGCGGCAGCATCTCGGGCCGGGAGACGCTGATCGTCTTGTTTTCGCGCAGCTCCGCGAATATCGCCTCAAAGTCATGCGCGTAGTGGACGTATCTCGTGTAGAAGGCAGGCGTCAACACGCGGAACTCGATCTGGTCCAGGTCGATCGCTGCGGCGACGGAAGACGAGGCATCGAGGGAGCGGGACACTGATCCAGCCCCTGCATCAGTCGCCGCATCACCTCCCATGACTTCTTCTGCCCCCATGCCGCCCGCAGGAATGTATGTAAGCTGCATCTTTGCGCTCGACTTGTCGACCAGGTGACGCAAGTAGGAGCGGAATATCATTTCCAGCTGTATTTCGCTCAAATCGGCAACGCGACTGATGGTCGACTCGCGTGGCTCCGGTCGAAACCATACGTGGAGTTTTCTCTGGTAGAACAATTTGGCCGCTTCCTTGACGATCCGGGGAAAGGTATTGAATCCGACCCACCACCATCTCATAATGAACATCGCCTTCTCAAAAATGCCCATGGTTGTAGGGTCTACGGGAGTGCCCTCGCTGAAGAGGCGGGCGACGATTTTGGCATGATCTTTGGACGACTTGAGGGTGATGGTACCATCAAGAATCCCAACGGGAGAGTCGTTAGCCTCGGCGAGTATGTCGTGGGCCACGAGAGAGTATGACCCCTTCCGTGAGTTGAACGGAGAGACGTGGAAGTCTTTGGGCCAGGCGTGCGTAAATCGATAGGGCTTGTCTTGGGCCACCGATGATCCCCCCTCGCCGCCATTCGCCGCGAGGAGGTACATTCTCCGCTCGCCAAAGGTATTGTTCACCTCCAGAATCATGGCTGTCAGTTCCTTGGTTGCCGAGTAGAGGTACCAAAAAGAAACGGGGTTGAAGTTGTATCCCATGAAGCTGGCTGCTGTAACCAGGAACGCGTGCGGATATGAGGCGGGATCAACACCCTGTGAGGTCAGCGGGGTTCCGCCTGATAATGCCGAATGTGTACTCACCTGAGAGCTGAGATATCGGTCAAGCTTTGTCTTCAAAGTGCCCGTGCCTCTCCCGAGGTGATCTGCTCCGTCGACGTGGAACCATGCCTTCGCAGGTGAGGGTCTAGTGGGAAACCAGAAGCTGTCCTGCTCGTCGTCCGGCCTGTCGGTAGACACCATGCCCCCCGACGAGCCCTCCCAGCCAATAGGTACCCCTACGACGAGGTATGAGTAAGAGAAGGCGTGTTTCTCTGGAAATATCCTCCTATGTGTCGTCCTCGCGGGAATGAGCACTGGCTTTCCGACTCCGGTCCACTGTCCTTGTTTGCCTCGTGAGCCCAATACAAGGCTGAGTCGCAGACGAGACCATATCAAGGCAACCGCAACCGCCAGAACTGCGTTGAGGATGACTGATGTCACATCGTCGTCGAAAAGGCTTCCTGCTGAGTCGATGATCGCCGCCCTCTCTCCCCATAGCGTGAATGCAAGGACGAGAATGTAGTCAAAATAGCAACCAAATAGTGCTTCAAATGTCGCGCTCGGAAGAAGCACAGCTGCCGGCGCCAAAATTCGTGCAGGCATACCTGGATCCTTTGGTCTATTGCACAAAATCTAATGAGGTGAATGTCTTGTCAATGATGAATCATGGCCTTTTGAGAGTGAGCATGATGGTGAGAACAAATTGATATCATATAGGTACAAACAGAGATATGATGCGGTGTTGAGTTGACATACATATGACGCTCAAGTTATATTCTGTGCACAGCATACTTGAATCAAGCCTCGACTCTGTCGCATTGTAGGTTGCAAGGCTGGCGAAAGGTCGAGGCCAGCAGTAGATGTTCAGACGAGCGCAGGGTAACGCACCTGGCAACAGCTGCCACACTAAGCAAGGCTCGGCTGCAGATCTCACGGCCCCACCGACTGCCCCTCCAGAATTTGCGGGAGGCGGCAACCTCTCTGGCCGCTTGAGTCAGCCGCCGGGGTGCAGGCCGCCCTGCTCGCCTCCATTCAGCGATTCCATTCACTTCCATTGGATCCCTGCGATACTTATAGCCTCGAGCCCAACTCGACTCTTTCAACACCGCCATATTCCAACGCCACAAAGGACACTGGACCATACCTACATAACACCACATCACCAGTAGCGCACTCGCCAATCCACACTCACAATCACCTCGAAAACAACATCACAACCGCAAACATGTCTGACGATTGGGACTCCGTCACCAAGATTGGCAGCAAGACCCGCGGCGGTGGTGCCAGCCAGCGCGAGACTGTTGTCCGCGGCCGCACTGGCCTCAACGCCGCCCTCCGCAGCGGCGCTGTGGCCACAGAGAAGAAATTCGCCTCTGGCAATGCCGTACGTCCTAATCCTCTCCCGCCCGCATCCCCTTTTGCGCCGTGAGCGCGCTGTCGTGGCAGACGCAACGCGGGGCCCTCCAACAGGGCTCTGACGACACCGACCCACAGCCCTCACGTGCCTTGGGTGCCTTCGTCACCACCACTCCTCGGCGCGAACATCGTGTGCTGACTTGACTCCCTCACAGTCCGGCCCTGCCGTCGAAGGCCAGCGCCTGACCAAGGTCGACCGGTCCGACGACATCATCAAGCCCAACACCATCGGCAAGCAGGTCGGCGACATCATCTCCCAGACCCGCCAGAAGATGGAGCCCAAGATGTCACAGAAGGACCTCGCCACAAAGTGCAACACGACCCAGTCCATCGTTGCCGAGTTCGAGCGCGGCGCCGCCGCCCCTGACCAGAAGGTCCTCAGCGCCATGGAGCGCGTCCTCAACGTCAAGCTGAGGGGCTCGGGCATCGGTGAGCCCAAGTTCGGGGGCAAGAAGAAGTAAAGCGGCTCGCCCCCCCTTCGCACCCTTCCCCTCAGCCCTCCGGGATAGGTGCGGCTGCTCGAAACAAATACAGAACAAACGGAGACGGGGTTCTTCGGACAAGTCTGGCGCGGGGGTCTGTTGGGCGCACAGTATTAGCGGCTGGGGCCCCTGACGGCCCTCGCCGTACGCGAAAATCGGGCATCTGGCGAGGCCGGCGTCACTTGAATTACAGCGACGACGTCGCCGGCCTCTCCAGGACCGACGAGGGATGGATGGTTGACTGGCAGCCATCGGGTGACCCTTCGGGGAGTCTGGGCTAGAGATCACATCAGCACAGCAAGATTGTCTTGACGCTTAACTGAGGATTTGTATGTTCCATAGATGGTAAATCAAAAGAGTCATTAGAGCATCAGCGCGGTCGAGAACGACATCAGACTTCAAGAATTTCAATTCATGCGATTGTGGGTGTCTGTCCTGCGTCTATCAAAACACAGCGCGCCTTCCCGTTCTTCTAAGTAGCGGAAGTGAAAATGCCTTCATTGGTATACAAAAACGCCACTCCCACCAAGACACAAAACCAAACACAACCGGCCAATCGGCCACTTGGACAAAAGGGTATCATCACATCTCCTCATTGCGCTCCACCTCACAGATATTAAACCAGTAGGCTGTTCACCCGCGCCGCAATTGCGGAATCATAGGGCTTTCCTCGGGTCTGGATCACGACGTGCTCCTTGCCGCCCATCTGGACCACCTTGAGCCATCCCGGGGCCACCTCGTTGGCGAGCAATTTGACCGTGTCGATACCCTCTTCGATGGGCATCGGCACCCTCAGGGAGTCCTTGAGCTTCTGCTGCAGGACAGGCATGGTGAATGACAGAACAGCCACGCCCATCGGGTTGGAAGAGCTTGCAAGCATGCCGATGATGGATGCCACATCGCCCACACGCTGAAGTGCTCTCTTCCTGGCCATCTCAGGGCCGGAAGGCACGTCCAGCTGCGCCCTGGCCGCCTCTTTGGCCCGCAGGCGATCGAGAAGGCTAAGTTTGGCGCCCTGCCCATCGACGGGAGAAATCTTCTCCGTGGTAGCCTTGGCCCCTTTCTCCTGCTGCCTGATGGCAATTCCCTGTTTGAGCTCTGCGAGGGCACGCTGTCCCTTGGCCAGCAGCGGGTTCTGCGTGCCAGTCACGTGCTGATGACGCAGAGTGATTTCGGACTTTGGCAGGTCGCTGACACTGAGGCTCTCAAAGGAGAGGTCCAGGTCGGACATATCATCCATGGCGCGCTCAGCACGGAGGGTGTACAGGTTCTGCTCAAATTGTTTGCAGAGCTTGTTCTGGTCGATAGGTTTCGAGTCCTGCGTAATGTGAATCTCGAGGCAAAGCTTGCCCCGGCCATAGTCGGCAACCATGAAAGGGGAGCCGAGGGAGTCTTCATTTTTGGACTCGATGTCTTGGATGGCGATGCACCGCCTGATATCGTCGACCGTAACATTGCGCTTGCCCCAGGTCCGAGACACCTGCGGCGCAATGGCGCTAATGTCAATGGGGGTGTTGTTGTTCTGGTGGGAAATCTGCATCATGACCGTCTTCAGAATGGCCCTCTGAAGATCAAGAAGGTCCGACAGCTCATCTGGCAGCTGCGATCTGCTGTCCGGCGCCCTGACTGACTCGATGGCCACGAGCTCTTTCTTCGTCTTCTTGGACCGGCGAACGTTTCTGTCGGACTTCTTGCCCTCTTCCGAGGTAGCCACGGACTTGGCTTCGACAGTGGTCCGGCAGCGCTTGTGGACGGGCGAATCCGCGTTGACTGCTGCTTCCTCCTCTCGGGCCGCCTTCCTTTTCTTCCCGTGGGATAAAGTCACCGCCGGGGGAAGGGCCACTGTCGAGGGGACGTGGCTCTCCTCGTCGCTTGCCGTGTCGACACAGGTTACAGCCACAGAGTTGAAGGCTTTTGAGTTGGGTAGGCACACGGCAAGGACTTTCTTCTTGTCGAGCTTGCTGGGCAGAGAGGTATTCTTGGAAATGCGACCGAATTTGCTCATCAGATGATTCGGGGCAGGCGGCGCTGCCGAAGCCTTGACACGGCGGCGGGAAATTGCTCCGGCCATGGTGGTCGAGTCTAGGGAGGCTGCTTCCCTGGTTTCCCTAAAGGATGTCGTAACCAAGGTGAAGACGGGGAAGGTGTTCGAAGATGTCGAGCGCAGGAGGTGATGGAGACAGACGTGGGGGTATCGGTAAGTCAGGTGTGATCTATTGTTCTTGGAAAGGCGTGGTGATGGTGGTTGAAGAAGGTAGGAAGCAAGAAGGGGGAAGGAGCTGTCCGAACCATGGCCGTTAAGATATGCTGAGCTACAGTGGGGTGACTGATCCATGTCGAATTCGAGGGCGCGTTTCCAGGGCCACGAGAGGCGCGTCCTTGACGCGTGAAGCACGGAGAACTTCAAGCGCGGGTCGCGTAAAGTGGCCGTAAAAGTGGGTCTACACACGCGACAAAGACCTGCACCCCACCAAACGGTCATCGCCTTCGTCACGACAACAGACAACATTTTTGTGCAGACAGGGATGAATCAAGTTGCCATCTTTGACCAACTCAGCTACATGCTGACTGGACACCCCAAGAGCTGCTCGTCTATTTGATGAAGCAGACAGTCAAGACAGCACTATCCCGCTCGATCCACACTCTAGGGACATTTAAAAAGCAGACGCGTGGGAGATCGCCTCGTGCTTCTTTGACCAAGACAATGGCTGTCCGCTGTGGATGAAGATCTGGTAAGCATGGACATAGTTGCATCGGCTCATACGCGTCCCCAAGATTGTGTCAAGCAACATGTGTATTGAGCCCCCTTTATGAAGGGAGCAACGGATGTACCGGCCGCAAGGGACAGTGATGACCCGCGCCTTGTTGAAGGTGCCCTTTTGAAAGACCAAAACTTGTGATACCATTTCCACGAACCCCAAAAATGCCGGATGTCGATACCCCACGGCAAACCTTGGCATGAATTTTATGTAACCGCTGTAGCCCATGACCCCGGCAAAATGACAAAGGAGAGAGGTCTTATGGTTGCCTCTAGCCGCATTACGATAGAAGCACGCCGATAACTCCCTGAACGCAATGGCTCGTGTTGATAATACAATCCGTACATGTGGAAAAAGCCTGGCGGCCGCCCGGGTTGGCAGGTCCTGCCCACCCTTGGTCTCGGCCGTGTTTAGCGGCGAAGAGAGGCGGACCAGTGGTCCGCCGCAAAGGAGACAGGACTCGGTGGTGGGGGTGCTGGGACGCTGTAGTCCTGCTCGCGAATGATGTGAACAGGCGTCGAGGGGCGATTGCCGGAGGAGGCGAGTGTTGCGTTGATGCTGCTGTAGAGGTCCTGGCCGGTCAGGAGGCGCAGGTTCTGCCTCTGAGGAGGGATGGGCAACGGTGAGGCGAGCTGGCTGGCGGGCATCTTGAGATGTTATACGTGATTTTGGCACTATTTCAATCGAGATTAGCTTGGGATACTACCCGCCACTTGTACAGATATTGCTTACCGGGTGGAAGAGAGTATGTAAGAAGGCGACGCAAGGTAGGTGCGTAAGCTGTACCAATGTCCGCGCCCGGGCAAGATGTTGATGAATGAGGCGTCGTGAAGATGAAGCTTTACTCGTTCGTTGCAGTTGGAAGAGGCTGTGAATATCGAGGTAGTGTTGTGGGAGGGAGTCGGTGGGGACGGGAGGTATAGGAGCAACAAGAGGAAGGGGGGAGGGAGGTCGATGAATAAGTAGGTAGGTAGGTACCTTTCAGTTCAATCTCAATCTGGGGCTTGCGAGAAAGGAAGGAAGGCCCCGGGATTTGGTCCGACTCAAACAAGCAGGAGAGACGGGCAAGGATTGTGGCAGTTTGGGTTGCGACTGGGGGTCAGTAACAAGGGAGGGAGCAATGAGAGTTGTGTTGCTTGTTCCAGAAACAGATCCCCAGACCGGGGGCTTGTGCCTGTGCCCGTGCCTTTATTTTATTTTTCATGCCGGCCAGTTTTTTTTTTGGCTTGATCCTTCTAAACCCCGATACCTACTCAAAGGCCTACTTGTTTTACGCCGTTGAGCGCCCACGACGTCTTACCTGCACCCTTGCATCTTATTCAGGGTGTCATTGACATGCGCTTATCCTGCGGTGTCTGTCGTCTTACCGCTGTACGGAGCGGCTCCGGCGAGGGGTCAACAAGATGTCTACGGAAAGGTTGGGGAGGTATGTCAGACTGAGGCGTGACGAGGAGTCCAGGCCAATGGTCGGGAATGGGGGCGTCTTCCTGTACGCTTCAACTGGAGAAGGACGGGTAAGGTTGCAGCAGCCGGGGGAGGGCCAGCCGGAGAGGCGGCGTGGAGAAGCGGTCAAGGTGCATGGTGTGGGGAGGGGGCGTCTCCATGGAAGTGATGTGCGTGCTGATTACGACTTGCAAGACAAGAGAGGAACGTATTGGACATATCGGCCGGACAGGAAGAGGAGGAAGAGGGGGCTTTGGATGGTTGGCAAGGCCTTGCGCTCCCCAGGCTTGCGACGACCGAGGTACGAACAGCGAAGCTGGCATGACAGAGGCACGCGCGAGCAGCCTACTCTGGGACTATTGGGCCGGGTGCGATGCGACGGTGCCCTGGGCCACCGGCCAGCTTACACAATGGCGACGGGCAATCACGTAACTACTACTAGTGTGCCATTGCCCGGTCTCCAGTCAGGGCGGGAGGCTTCAATTAAGGAGACGGTGACGGACCCAGCTTGCCTGCCTATGATGGCCTGCCACGACAGGACGGTACTAATTGGAGGCGGTCGCGGCAGCCTGCCTGGGGAAACACTGAGTCGGGCGTGGAGCGTGGGGGAGGCAATCCGGGGCATGTCGCATTTGTTGTCTCGGTCTCGGTGGATTCTGGAATGATCGGGCAGTTGTTGGTGACGGTATTGTCCGTCCGCCTCATTCATCTTGGGTCCTGAGGAGAGCTCACATTCCTGGAACCTGGATGAAAAGGGGCGGGACCAGGAATACCGAGCGTACCGCCTTTGCAAAAGGAGAAGAATGTTCCATCTGGTCTTGACAGCTTCGCAAACAAGGGACGGAAGGGCACCCGGTTGGGCAGGGCTGTCCGGGGGGCCCCTGTCCGAGATGAGAAAACTGGGAGCTCACAGGAGACGGTGATGAGCTGTCGCTCGCAGAGGCTAAACAGCCCTGCCCTTGCCGGAACCCAACTTGACCGAATCCTGGGCTGCGGGGATAGTTCAAAGGCGACGAAAGCCGACATTTTCGGTTTGCTTTTTCCGCCAGGGCGGTGGGCAGTCGTTGGGATCCCTGACCGCTTCCTACATGTACAATTATGACTTGAACTGTTTCTGGGGAAGTGAAAGCTATTTGCATGAGTGGATTTTCAGTAGGCCTGTGAAAAGTGATATGCAAGAGATCCCTACCTACTTCCTGGACTTTGGGGGATCATGGTCAGGCCTGGCTTCCAGGCCGATGAAACTGCCAGCCAATGGCCCAATGCATTGCCTGACACGACACCAGCCGGGGCACGCACGCCCTACCTTGCCTCAACTCATCATGCACCACTACTTATGAAGTAAGTGCCTACCTAATCACAGTCGTGAAGTAAGACCGAACGTGGCAGCTGAGCAGGTTGTTCGTGACCTACTTAGTAGTAGCTGGCTACCTTACCTTGCCTACCTAGGTAAGAAAGCATGCATCATTTGCTTTGCTGGCCCGAGATCTGGCGATACGATGTGGCACCACATAGGAAAGTGACACCTCAGTCTCGACACGCACACTTGAAGTACGATCATGCAACCTAAAAGGGGTGACCTCGGCGACCTGCGTGGGGGAACTCATTCCGCGTTCCCCGGATCGCGCTCCAGGCTCACAGTTACCTAAGTACCTTCCTCGGTCGATCACCCTTGGACGAGCACAAGAGCCAAGAGGGCCCCCCTTGGCCCCCCGGGCCCCTGGACATTCCCGCAACATGGAAATCCCCACCACGATCCTTGTCTTGCTGGGGTACAGCTTTGCTGCGGAGAAACGCCGGCCAGGCGGCCTGTCCCGAAAACGCGTGCACTGGATCCCACCTCTCTTTGAGCTGATTCGAACGACTGCTGCAGCCAAGCTACTCGCGGTGCCTGAGATCCCGGGGTTCCGGTTGAATGCCCCTGAGCATCGCCTCATTACTCATGCCGGTTTGGAGGAGCTCTGCTCCAACCCAGTACTAAGTAAGTACTAGTAAAGTCAGTGCGGACTGTATCTGGGGTCAGAGCCGCGGTAATCTCCTTTGATTGACCGAGCTTCTGTGCTCCCTCCAGCCCTGAAACCGGCGTCGTTCTGTTTTCCTCGGTATCATCAAGGTTGTTCGGCTACCCCGTCGACTCGTGGATCACATTTCAAATCGGAATCTGTCCACTACTTCAGTTGTCACTACGTCAGAATTGTAGTGCGGCGGCTTAGGAACAGCGGGCTGGTGACTGGTCCGGCCATGACTCCGTGCTTGATCATCACCCGAGATGATCTAGATTGGTGCGTGTCAACTTGGCAACGGATGAACTTGAGGCTTGACAGACTATCGATGCCACGGTGTCAATAGACGACTCTGCAGCATGCTACCATGTTGGTGCTGGCCAGTCCTCCGTGATGCTACGTGCTGCCCGGCCCCATTGGCCGCCGCCCGTTACATGGCTGTAATGAGCTCAGATCCCCAAGCAGGCAGGCCTACCAGTCGACACCTTGCGACTGTCTGGCCATGAGACAAGCCCGTACGTCTGTGTTCGAGCTACCTCGGCGCATACCATTGCAGTTGCGTCGCACCGCCAGGACCTGCCCACGTTACGGACCGAGGCTGTTATCACCCAGCGCTTCGGCGCTTCAGCGCTTTGAAGCGTGCTTGACAAGTTCTCGCTTTGACACACTCCGTCACGCCGGTGGTGCCAGGAGTAGACAAGGGCTAAGCATTAATCAAATCCCACGCTTGGGGATATTCCGCTGTGTATGTGTTGTACAGGCTGATTATTACATAGTATACAAGGGGTCCGAGTCAGACATACGCTGTACTCAGAACAGGCTCTCCCCCGATTCCGCCCTCTTGGCATCTCTCCTGAGCACATCCTGGAAGTTTCGAGGGACCGAACGCATGCCCTTGGTGAATGCATCGCACAGCAGCGCCGCTGCCACGCTCACATTGAGACTGTCCACAGAGCTCGCCACCAGAGTCGGCTGACGGGCAATCGTCACCTGATGCGTCGCCTGCGAGATGATCTTGCGCGATAGTCCCTCTCCCTCATTGCCCATCACCACAATGCATGGCTTTTGGCTGAGCGGGTCGTCCTGTGCCACCTCTTCGGGGGAGGTCTGAGTCCGAGAGCCCCGCGAGGATGACGGTGCGACAGCAACGTACGAGTCCCAGCCAGCCTCCCTGGATTTCTCGAGGAATGATGCGGGGTCAGCCACAGAGAAGATGGCCACCTCCTCGGCGGCACCAGCCGCCGCCTTGACGACGGTGTTGGTGACGGGCGACGATGTCTGCTTCGTGATGGCCACGGCGGCGGCACCGAGGAATCGCGCCGTGCGCAGGATTGCCCCGAGGTTGCCAGGATCCATTACCTCGTGCAGCAGCAGAATCAAGGGCTTGTGGCTGTTGCGTGCATCCCATCGTTGGAAGGGCTCTGACCCGTTGATCTCGAGTTCCTCCTTGCTCTGGTGCGCAATGGTGACGGTATACCCGCCGTCTGCGACGGGACCAAGGCTCTCGATGGGAAGTTGCGGCAGTGGCGAGGTCTCTAGCACCATTCCGTTGTGCGGCCGACCTTTGCTCATGCTGTCGAGCAGTTGCTGTCTGGCTTCTGGGACAACCGTGACGCGGACACCCCGCTTCTCGGCGAGGGCTCGCACCGAGTCGACCGTGCCTTGCCTGGAGGTGTTCTCGTATACGTAAAGGTGGTAAAGCTTACGCTTGCTCTCCCTTAGCGCGGCGGTCACAGGCCAGCGACCGAATAAAAACTGAGATGCCGCGGTTGTGTAGGGCAGCGCGGTGGGCATGCCTTCAGCCTTGCGATCCCTGGGCCGAAAAGACCCTGTTCGTCCTGGCTCGCCCGTCCCCGTGAGCTCCTCGCGAGCTCGCTGGACGTCGCGCTGGAAGTCACCCGCAGCGCGCCTGTTGCGTGCTGTGCGCTCCTCGCGACCAAATCTTTGCGGTCGATCGCGCTGCTCGCGATCATACCTCTGGGGATATTCGCGTTGCTCGCCGCGGGCAAAAGTCATGGGACGTCCGCGCTGATCGCGTCCAGACCTCTGTGGACGATCCCGATCGTTGTGGCCAGACACTCGCCCACGGCTGTTTGACGCGTCCTCGAGCGAAGACCACGCATCTCCCGCCCTCGACTTCGTGGCAGCAGCGTCTTCTTCAGACGAAGCACCTTGCAGTCGCGCCCTCCTGTCATCGACCAGCTTCGTGATCTTCTCTTTCATGTCTCCCTGGTTGAGCTGATACACTAGGCTCTTCTTGCCAAAGCCAAACTCGGGGTTGTTGAACCGCTTGCTCCGTGACTTTCGACCGCCCTCGTCATCCATATCCCGTTCTTCCATCTTCTTCAATGCCTTCTTGATCTTGAAATGTTTTCTCCCGCCTGCCAAGACCGGGCCGGCCCTGTCAGGGCGGTTCGGCGTCGATGGACGTTGATCGCCATCGCGGGAACGAGAAGTGCGACGGGTCGCTAACGTTGTCGGAGCGGCTCTGTCGCCACGGCGGCCGGAGCGTTCTTTCCGTAAGCCTTTCCAGACGGCTGATAGGGAAGAGGAGTATCTTGTCTGATCCAGGAAGGATGAGACTATAGTCGGGTTGGAACAGCGAGTATAAGAAGCTAAGGAGCTTCGTGCAAATGTGAAACTCATTGCATGATGTGCAAGAAAAAGTGTTGATCAGATACTCCGTCTGCAGAGAATTTGGCCAGTGTGTACTGTATATTGAAAGCGAAATGGACAGGAACCTAACAAGCTTGCCTCTGGGTCCTGACTCGGAACTTTTTTCCCATCTGCCAGCAAGATCGCGGGCGGTGAATGATGGTGCGCCTGCCAGAACTTAGCGTGCCGATAAGATAAGGAATCAGTCTAGCATCTACTGCAGCGAACGCGTCAAGTGCGATTAACGAGCTCGCGTCGCAAACTTCCCAGCATGCTAGGGTCCTGATGAGGTACCTGCGGGCCAATTCCTCACGATTCAGGCGGCACGAGAGTATGCTTCATAAGACTGTCTTCTTATAAGCAAGCTTGCTTTTTTTGCTCTTTTTGGATCCCGCGCCTTGCGCATTCGCCACCCCACTTCGGCTTAATGCGACCACACTCCAGATCAATGTCGGTCCTCTGAAAGCTGCCGTTCAAGATATGGACGCGACAATGACGAATGGCTCCGATATGGGCCAAGCGGGCTCAAACGACAGACATGAGGATCTTGATGCGATTCTGTTTGATGGGCTCGAAGCAGATTCCCTTGATGAGACTCCAATTGCGACATTGAGCGGCAGCCCCGCTGTCGCCGTCGCGAACTCTCCAGCGAGGTGGAACGACATTGCAACTTCACCAAAGCCCGATGCGGAAGCAACAGCCACCGCTACCGAAGCTATGGAATCAGACGATTATACAATTGCGGAGATGAACACGGAGAAGGAATATTCTGCGCAAGATCAAACCCCTGTCCTAGCACCTTCCACACATCCTGTCGAGGAGGATCGCGAGGGAAGAGAAGAAGGCCAAGAAACAGAAGAGTTCTTTCTCCCGTCTCCAACACAATTTCAGCCCGTCAAATTCGAGATTCCTCTTTATGCCCTGTCAGCTGAGCGACGGGAACAATACGAGGTGGTTCAGAGCGACGTTGTCGATTTCTTAATCGAAGAGATAACCGAGTCACCTAATTCAAGTTTTTTTCGGCTCGAATATACAGATGGTCTACAGGATACGGTAAGTCTCTTCTGGCATCAGGTTTATTCCTTCTTGCCTCTTCTGGCAGGACTGCCCCAGAAACAGCCCCGAGAAATCGCCCTGCATTTCGTCTGCCTGGGGTTTATTTGCACCCACTTCGATGTCACTAACCTCCATGAAGCTTACTTTTGACGAGCTCTTTCGACGCCCTGGAGGACAACTTGCGTTCCAAAGATTCATCGACGAAGACGACTTGGCCATGAGCGTAATGAGGCCCAACAAAAGGCGCCGAAGCGACGCCGACGCTTTTGACGACTCCGAGTCTACTTTCGACGATTTTGCAGATTCAGGCAATGACAACCGTAGTCGAGCGTCGCAACCGAAACGTTTGCGCTTGACGAGCCGAAGAAGCACAAGAGAAAATACGCACATGTTTTCTGACGACGAAGACGCTGGGCCATCAAAGCCTAAAGGTCGCGAACTCCGGCAACGGCAACACCGTAGCCTTCGGACTGTGTCTAATACATTGAATTATGCCGAGGGTGAAGATGAACTGGCCCAGGACTCTTTCAACATGTCCGACGGGGATGATGACGATAATTTCCAGCTCGTCACGTCTGACCTCGCCCCGAAAACTGGCCGGCCTAAGAACCGCCATCGAAGAATCAAACTCAAACTTCACAATACACCTAGACCACCCAGGTCCCGTGGCTCGTCGATCGAATTTGAGGATGCAACCCGCCGAAGGTCCGGGCGATCAACCAGAAATCAGAACAGCATGATGGATACAGCCTACATGGACGATGAATCATTCTTAGTCGAAGACGATCGAACACCCGGAGCCCCTCGAATCCTCAGTGTCAAAGAAGTCTACAAGGCCCTGCCGCCCGACTCAGACTTCCCTTTCTATCACGAGGATACCTGCCGAATCTGCAACCTCGGTATCGCAGTGAAGGGCCAGCTCGTGGGCTGTCAGGGCTGTTCCTACTCTTTCCACAAGGTCTGCCTCGGATACAGGGCCCAAAGAGAGCACATCGTGACAAAAATCGGAGTGGAAGATTTCGTTCTACAGTGCAAATGGTGCATAGGACTCTACCGGAAGAAAGACGAGACCGCTCCTCGGTACGAGGCTTGTCAAGTCTGCAAGGAGAACGGTGCCTCTTGCCATGCCTTCTCCGAGAAATTGACTGCCCGCCAGGAAGAGAAACTGCGACAAGAGAATAACGGCGAAGACCCTATCATGACCGTGGCCCCTCGTCTTATCAACAACCCTGCGAACGTCCTGTTCCGATGCGAAGCCTGCAAGCGCGCTTGGCACTACGAGCACCTCCCCTCGACAAAGATGCAATCCGATGTCTCTGGAATCAGGGAGCAGCGACTCGCGGAGTACTCTGTTGACTGGAAGTGCCAGGATTGCGGCTCAGGACACCATAAGGTGCAGACCCTGGTTGCTTGGCGGCCGGTGGACAAGTCGACAGTGCGGAAGGGCGTCCCGACCCGGGATGACATGGAGTATCTCGTCAAGTGGCAGGAAAAGTCTTATCGCCACTGCTCTTGGATGCCCGGTGCTTGGGTATATGGAGTGACTCCCGGCAGCATGCAGAAAGCATTCGCCAAGAAAGATGCCGCCGAAGATCTCCTGAAACTCAGCGAGCAGGAGGCAATACCCGAGGAGCACACACTTATCGACGTCATCCTTCTCGTCAAGGGTGACAAGAGCGCTAAGACGACCATTGAGGAGGACTCCCGCCGAATTGCCAACGTGAAACAGATATACGTCAAATTCCAAGGCCTGGGCTACGATGAGGTTGTCTGGGATTCACCGCCGCCAAGCAATTCGGAAGCACAGTATGAGGCTTTCAGGTCCGCATATCAAGAGTATCTCACTGGGAAATACTTTGAGGCTCAGCCGATCTCCAAGATGCGAGAACGACTTCGAAAGTACAAAGACGACGCATTCGTCGACCCGGAGGGGCAACCCCGCGGTATCAAGCGCGGAAAGCTCATGGAGTATCAGCTAGAGGGCGTCGCCTGGATGCTCTACAATTACCACCAAGACAGGAACGTGATTCTGGCAGACGAAATGGGCCTGGGCAAAACGGTACAAGTCATCAGCCTCATCGCTCAGCTAGCCTTGGACGGTCCTCGGGTCTGGCCGTGGATGGTCGTTGTACCAAATTCAACCTGTCCCAATTGGCGTCGAGAGATCAAGTTCTGGGCACCTGATCTGAGGGTCGTCACTTATCATGGCGGTAGGCAAGCCCAAGAACTAGCGTACAAGTACGAACTATTCCCAAACGGCAGCACGAGCATGAAAGCTCATATCGTTGTCATGTCCTACGACTCTGCACAAGATCCCCGGACGCGTTCTCTGTTCCGGTCCGTGCAATGGGCCGGGCTCGTGGTGGATGAGGGCCAGCGTCTGAAAAATGACCAGAACTTGCTCTATGCCGCTCTGCAGTCCATCAAGTTCCCATTCCGACTTCTGCTGACGGGAACGCCGCTGCAAAACAACAAGCGGGAATTATTCAATCTTCTCCAGTTCATCGACTCGAGCCATAACGCAGCTGCGATGGACGAGAAGTACAACGAGATCAACGCGACAAATCTTCCTGAGCTGCATGAGAAGATTCGGCCGTACTTTTTGCGCAGGACCAAGGCGGCTGTCCTCAAATTCCTTCCCCCAATGGCGCAGATCATCCTGCCTGTCTCAATGAGCGTTCTCCAGGCGAAACTCTGCAAGTCCATCATGGCAAAGAGTCCGGAGCTCATAAAGGCAATCTTTGCAGACAGCAAGATGCGATCGAAAGAACGAGGGAGTCTCAATAACATCCTGGTCCAGCTCCGCAAGTGTCTTTGCCATCCTTTTATGTACAGCCAGGCTATCGAGGAACGCGGGGAGGACAGCTTGAGCACACATCGCAATCTCATTTCTGCATCCGCCAAACTCATGCTGCTCGAGCAGATGCTGCCAAAACTCAAGGCCCGAGGCCACAGAGTCCTGCTCTTTAGTCAATTCCTTGGTCAGCTTGACATCATCGAGGACTTCCTCAATGGAATGGGTTTGGAATATCGGCGCCTAGATGGCTCCATTTCGAGCCTAGAAAAGCAGCGACGCATCGATGCTTTCAACGCGCCCGACTCTCCGGTATTTGCCTTCATGCTGTCAACCAGAGCTGGAGGTGTTGGCATCAACCTGGCAACAGCAGATACCGTCATCATCATGGATCCTGACTTCAATCCCCACCAGGATATACAGGCCTTGTCTCGTGCCCACCGCATTGGGCAGAAAAACAAAGTTCTCTGCTTCCAGCTCGTGACAAAAAACTCGGTGGAAGAGAAAATCATGCAGATTGGCCGGAAGAAGATGGCCCTTGATCACGTGCTCATCGAGAGCATGGACAATGAAGACGAAGCACCCGATGACCTAGAATCCATTCTGAAATTTGGTGCTTCAGCTCTTTTTGGGGACGAAACGGACGAGAAAGACATCATTCGATATGACGATGCTAGCGTTGACAAGCTATTGGACCGCTCCGAGGTTGAGCAGACGAAGACCGACGATAATGGATCAACCAACTTCGCGCTCGCAAGGGTCTGGGCTCAAGATAAGGGAATCCTGGACGCCGACCTCGCAGAGCATGAAGATCCCACACTCAACATGAGCGTCTGGGATGACATCTTGCGGGAGCGCGAAGAAGAAGCCAAGCGCATCGCCGAGCAAAACAAGGTGGTCCTAGGCCGGGGCGGCAGACGTCGTCAGGTAAGGCATATCGACCCAAAAGTCGCTTGGACAATGACGGCTAACTGGCGCAGAATATCAACTACCGCACTAACCAGGCGGCAGAAGCCGACGACAACAGTGGCTCCGAAGTTGACGAGGACTTCAAGGACTCGGGCGACGACCGAGACGACTACGATGAACGGGATGAAGACGGCAATGTACCCGATGTCAATGCTCAGGAGCTCAGTGCGCTTGACAGTACAGACAGGCGCAAGTCCAAAGGTAGAGACCGCTCGTTGCAACCATGCTATCGCATATCGGGTCTGTTTCTTTTACTGACAGGTGCAGTTCTTGATATCGCGTCATCGAGTAAGCCCCCTGGTGATCAGGTTGCTCGGGCGGCCCAGATCCCGAAACCAGGTAGACCCAGAACGAAGAAGGTTAAGGCAGCGACGCCGAACAAGATTGAGGACACGGAAACAATGCAGATTCGAGGTCAACATCGGGTAGCGCAGCCTGCGCCGGTCTCGCATCGTCCGCCAGCTCCGGCACCCGCATCGACTAGGCCGCCCGCGCCAACTACTGCCCGGGCGCCCCATTCACAGTCTCAGGAGAACCTGCCTCAGAACGGCCGCTCCAGGGCAGCCCCTGGCAATATGCCACCCGAGATCCCTCCACATCTTACCCACTTGTACAATCTTCATCGCCATCCTCAAGGCCAAGATGCACTTCGCACACAGTTCAAGTCCTTGACCGACTCTCTGGGCTATCATAGAGCCCCAGATGGCCACCTGCCGTATCCTAGAAGGGGTACGCCGCATGGAGGCATGGATGATGGCAGGCCGTCACCGACCTCCAATCGACTCACTGTGGACCTGGTCATGTCGAGATCGAACGGTTCAGGAAACAACACTCCCAGCGCGTCATTCTCAGTGGCCCCAACAACGAATCCGCCCGCTACCGGACAGTGCCCGATTTGTGGGGGCAAACATGCCCCTTCAACCTGTGTCCAGATCAAGAAGGAAAGGCATGTACGCCTTGCCCTCGACGGCCTCTCAATGTGGTCTTCCAGTCCCCAAGAATTAGCTGCAGAAAAAGCAGCCTTAAAGAGGAGGCTTCGGGACATCATGTAAGGCTTGTTATATGCCCGGATGTACCCTGCCAGCAAGCTTGTCAACACGTCGTCTTTGCTTTCCTTGCGCAAATGACCCGTATCAAACAGAACAGGCGTCAAACACGAAGAGGTGCCGGCTCTCCAGGTTTGGCCGAGGCTGTCATGAGCCTTCCACGCAAAGCACCTCGAGGAACGAGCCATAGCTGCTCAAAACTAGCTTATGAATCAATGAGAACCAAGACATCAAGTGACCATGGCCGTGACAATGACGTCCTCGCCACCTTCCTGACACGGTGTGATACTGAATCTCCATCCTCTGTTCGACGTTGTTTGTCACGTGGAGCACAACCAAGTCTGGTACTGCAGCTATCCGGCTCGACGGCAACGGACTCTAATCCACCAGAGAAAGCAAACGCTGCCTGCCTATTGCTACCCAGGGCACCAGAGACAGCTGCAGTGGTAGCCTCGTCCTGTCAGCAGCGCTCTGGGAAGGAGGGACATAAACAACACCCTTATGCGCAGCCTCAGGCAAACCCCAGCATCAAGGCTCATCCCCAGGGGCATCATTTTCCAACTGCCCTTCGCCACCAACCTTCACGGCTGCACAAGGTGTCGGCCAGCCGGCTTGAGCCGAAGCCAAACTGCTTTGATGCACCTCGCGAGGGCCTTGTCTCGCATCATCCTTGTTCTTGCCACGACTCTCCGCACGCTGTCTGCCGGCGGTATAGGAGGAAATCGCCAGTCAATTTCCGCCTCGCCCGTTTGTAGGCCCCGTATCCTACACCGTTCTTTTACTTCTCAAGAACCTCCACTGCCCCTGGAACCTCCATTTCTATCCGTCGACCTTGCTGCCCGTCTGCTGCCTCCCTTTCCTTAAGATCGCTCCTCCGCAGAATGGACGCGTTCCGGGGCCTATCCTCCTCCGACAAGTCTTCTTCACCTGACGCTTCGTCATCTTCTGCCGCTAGTCGACTCACCACACCAGATCTTGACAGTATCCCCTGGGATCGACGCATCGACAAGCCTATTGCTTTGTGGCACGGTCAAGGCATTGCCTGGACCGCCAGTGGGGAGCTATCGAACATGGAAGACAGGCATCACCTCCAAAGTCTGGGCTATCAACGCCGCTCTTTTGGCCCTTCAGACCCTCGAGCCCATCAAGCACAGCAACAGCCACATCAGCAACAGCGGCATCAAACGGTTTTCGCTAGCAGCAGTTCTGGAGGGTTCGATAGGACCGGAGCTGAGATCGGACGCATGTTGACTGGACAACGTTTTCTGGAGTCTCTGAGCTGGCGAGATCCACCGAGAATGACAGCTCCAAGCAGTGCAACGCCTATGAGCCCAGACCTGAATACACCCTTTGTCTTGGCCCCGTGGAATCAGCAGCAGGAACAGCAGCAACTACAGCAACAACCGCAGCAGCAACAGCAGCAGCGGCAGCGGCACTGCCAAGAAGCTGGCTCCAGTCCGGAGGGGTTCTATGCCTATTGCTTTGACCGCGGTGACGGCAATTACACCCGACTGATTCCAGCAGACATGCTGCCGCCGCTGTTGCAAGTACCCAGCCTACAGAAAGGGTTTGATGGCATGTTGGTGTTGCCTTTGCCTGCCAGATCTCCTCCTCACGGCCCTCGAAGTAATGTCGAGCCCGTTACTTTGTTGAAGGTAAGAAAGCCCCCAGAACAGCAGCGCTGCCGTCTATACTTTTTCCGTCCCTAGCTGCAGTTATTGATGGATTTGGTGCAGACTCCTCCGCCATCTCCAGTGCGTGGCCCAGACAACATACAGGTAATGTCGATACCAAAATAGTCTTGAGCTGGAGTCTCATGCTATATTCTCGTGTACCGAACATGGAAAGAGATGGTACTGACGGCGTTGGCCTCACACATAGAACAAGATAGATCACATTATTGCCACAACCCCCACCCCGCAGAAGAAGCCCAAGATATACTGCGATAAATGGGTCCACGAAGGCGTTTGCGCCTTCACTCAACAAGGCTGCAAGTACAAACATGAAATGCCGGTCGACAAGGCGACGCAGATGTCCCTGGGTCTTTTCCATGGACTTCCCACCTGGTGGAAGAAGCAGCAAACCGAGAAGCAGCGCGAAGAAGTCGCGAGCACCAGAAATTCGGGTAACGTGGACCTCGGCTACGAGGGCAGAGGTGATGGCGATGTACTCCTCGAGGCCAGGGGAAGCAGCGACGATTATCCTCTGGCATCACCAGGACTGCCGAGGACACAGCAGACCATGTCCTGGCGCCGTCAGGACTCGACTGGCTCAATGCAGCTAAGCCCGCCTCCGAGTGTTGCCACAGGGGGCATGGTTCCTCTGTCGTCGCCGGCGTATGCCCCCAACATCAGCGGTCTGAGGTCGTCTGGTAAGCCACCCGATCTCTTATGGCACGAAACAATCCCAGACTGACGTGCTTTCGACGACAGAGACCTCGCCCTTCCCCCGATCAACATCGTCACCTACGTCGCCCTGCGCTTTCGGACCGATCGCGCCTCCTTCGAGGTACAGCGGCGCGGACAGCGGGCCAACTTCACATCCAGTCCACACTCCCGCCGTGCCGGGTGGTGGAGGCGTAGGACGGAATCAAGATACCAGCCTGAGCCTTTCGGGCAATATTGGCTCACCCAGAGCTCCCAATGGGCAGCACATCCAAAGAGGAGGGCATGTCGGTGATGAGGAGCGACTTCGGCAGCTTCAGAGCCAGGAGTTAGCTCGTTTCGAGCGCCTTCGGCTTGGATAGTCGCCACGCCATTGTAATCTCAGACGGCGTCTTTGAAGATCATGTACATCGCGGCAGCAGAAGGATTCGGTTAAATGACGTAAGATGTATAATAGAGGCTTGGAAAAACGCTCTATATGATGGTCGCGATGCGAGACGTGATCTACTTTTCCCTGTGCAGAGACAACAGCAACGAGATCAATCAGAGGGCGTTCGTTCGTAGGTACCGCCGCAGGTAATGTGGTAGGGAGGTACCTGGGCACTTCTGGTCCCCTACCTTACGCTGCCCGATAAAAAACACAGCAGTCTCAACCACCACCCAAACTGGGACATCACTTGAATCGCTTGTTAATGAATGACCAGGTCGTTTGATAGCCATCTCATTTAATAGCTACGCACTTCAAGTGTATCTATCTCTAATAAGGACCCTGATCAGCATAGAGCTGTTCTTACACGCTGCTATAGCTCAGAGCGGTCGTTATGAGAGCTGCCCACTATTCATCCACCATTTGTCCCCGTGGACGTGACCCAGCTGTGGATCATCCCTAGCGGGACACTGGAGTGCCGATCTCAGCCGAGGGAGAGGACGGAAGCTGTGACCATCAAACGATCGGGGTTCTGGGGCCCCTGGTGCAACCACTAAGAGGCCTGGGATCTGGCTTTGGCAGTGAAGCAAGGGCGGGGGCGAAGAGGGGAAACCTGAAGCAGCTGAGTTAGCTGGTTTGCTAGGGTCCGTTCAGGTAGGTGCAGCAAGAGGGAAGAGGATGGGAAGAGGACGGGAAGGTGTGGTGTGTATGGTAATCCTCATGGACGGAAGCAGCCATCCCTAATGTCGGAAAGGGCGAATGACGCTGGCGGGGATGCAGAGACGGGAAGGCAGGAAGCACTGACCACTCCGCCTTCTGCTAGGTAGCTGCACAGAATCCCCGACCGAAGCATTGGAATGGAGCTCGGGCCACCATCCAACGCTCCAGGGCTGGGAGCAGAAGCCAGGATGAGGCCCGTGCATTGCTTCTAGAAGGGTTCGATGCCTCTCACTGGCCGCAGCCAAAGCTTCTTGCCCGCAGCGGGGCTTCTCTAGAATAGAGGGAGCCGACCGAAGCCCTGACGCAGCGCAGGCAAAGCCGTCTTTCTGGCTGGGCTCTGCCTGGAGAAATGTCATGGGTGCTCCACCATCTCCCCTCCTCTTTTCGTCAGTCCTCCTCTTTGCTCCTTCACACATGCCGGCAACCCTCTGACGTTTCTTCCCTTCCTCCCCCTCCATCAACAACATATCACCTATCGCCTGCTCAAGAGAACACAAAGTCTTGACTCTGTTTTTGTTTCCGGGATCGCATAGACACCTACTGCCAACGCCCCCTTGTTCACATACCCCCCTCTTCACGGCGAGCTTCCTTCTGCTGTCAGACAGAAGCGCCGGACCCTGGATTTCGCGACGCCTGACCCAATCTCTCATCAAAGGGGGGCACCCTGCTTCCCTGTCGACTCGTCGGCCACAGTTCCTTGTGCTGCTCGTTCCGCTTCCACCACAAGCCTCATTACCTTACCCGGAACATCAAGCTGTCTCTGAATTCCGGGGCAAGCTTCAGACGGGATTGTTGGTTCACGATTCCTTCTTGAGATCCGGTTACCACTCCGTCTCCTGGCCTCAATCGCGGGGTTGTCTGGCCTTCTGTATACCACTTGCGCATCCGGCTCTTGCTTTGACGTGTAAGTCTCACATTTTCTTTCAAACATGTAGTTCTTCTTCTTCCATGCCCTCACTCCCGCTTCGAGCGGCATGGTCCTGTGCCTGTCTGGTCACCCTTCTTCAGCTCCCACATGATGCACGCCCGATCCCTTCCATGGCGCTTCTAGTCGCTGCGCCCGCACCTTGCCCCTCCTTGTTGGCGAACCGTCAATCACAGAGCTTCCCCAGTGCCCCGCGGTTCCAGTCCTGGTCTGATATATCATGTTGCCTTGGCACCCGAAACCTCTGAACACTTTGCCACCCTCCACTCTCACCCTTCTTTCTCTTCTGCTCGGTGATGTATCAGAGCCCAACGTCATGATACATTGGTTCTTGATTGGCAAAGTTGCTCACTAGGCTGCACACAAGTTGATGGCGCCTTGAAAGGGAGCCGCCTGGCACGACCGACAGAATTGGCATCTCCCCTGATTCTGTAACTACTCATCTTCTCATCCCTTACCACCTTGCACGAATACTTCCACCGAGAGCCACAGCAGAACACTCTTTGTCCATGTCACTTTCTGCTGTTTAGCACCCGCGCCCCCTTCTTTCAACGCCGCCACAACTGTCCGTCCTGACACACCGTCACCTGCTTGCGCTAGGCGTGACTTGCCTCCTTCAGTTGGTGCGCAGGACTCAGAGACAACACCACAGAGCCCCAAGCCTGACCTATTTTTCCTCAAATACCTCGTCAGAGAAGGCGACTGATTTGCGGCCCGCAAACCACCGTTCCCTTCTTCAATAACAAGCCCTCGTACTCGACACTGACATTCTCCGATTCGGAACAGCACATCATGTCTACACACTTTACGAGCCCATTCGGCGCCAACGCCGACCCATTCGGCCCCCGCGATGGCAGCGTACCAACCTCCAATGCAATGCATCGCGTGGTCGAGGAGGATGAGGCCGACACCCTCGCTTCGCCCACGACACCCAACTTCGGTAACGCTGGCGCTCCTGGGTTTCGCAGCCCCTTTGGCGGTCCCTTCGGGGGTGGTGATGCACCTTTCGACGCGCCCCCGACGGTCCGAAGCCCTCCCAACCCAGAGCACTATCCTGCCGAGTACAACTTCGGGCGACGCACGTCGGTCTCAGCAGAATCTCTCAAGCCTAGTGCCGATTCTTTCGAT
Organism: Furcasterigmium sp. R96-07A1; assembly: GCA_037042015.1. Classification (NCBI taxonomy): domain Eukaryota; kingdom Fungi; phylum Ascomycota; class Sordariomycetes; order Glomerellales; family Plectosphaerellaceae; genus Furcasterigmium; species Furcasterigmium sp. R96-07A1. Next base: position 893,450 of record JAXQJP010000346.1, read on the forward strand.
AGCAACTGGACCCCTCCATTCCATGAGAAGACACCCGATCAGATCGAGCGGCTGAAGAGGGCCATCGAAAATAACTTCCTGTTCAGCCACCTCGAAGATGAACAGAGTGCTCAAGTGCTCGGCGCGCTGAACGAAAAGCCCATCCCGGCTAAAGATATCAAGGTACGGCCATTGAGTTGATGTGGCCAATATACGCTCCAGACTAACACTTGAGAAGGTCGTCAGCCAGGGAGACGCCGGGGACTTCTTCTACGTCGTAGAAAAGGGATCTTTTGACGTGTATGTCAACAGCAGTGGTGCACTGCAACCAGGACCCGACGGCATGGGTCAAAAAGTCGGCTCGATTCAAGCCGGGGGCTCCTTTGGCGAACTCGCGCTCATGTACAATGCCCCGCGCGCAGCGACCGTCATATCTGCCGAGTCTGGCTGTACTCTATGGGCGCTGGATCGCAATACCTTCCGCCGTATCCTCATGGAGTCGACCTTTGCGAAGCGTCGCATGTACGAGACCTTTTTGGAGGAAGTCCCTCTGCTCCAGAGCCTCACAAAGTACGAGCGTTCGAAGATTGCCGATGCACTCGAGACGCAGAAGTTCAGCCCTGGACAGACCATCATCAATGAGGGCGACCCCGGTGACGCGTTTTTCCTGCTCGAGAGCGGCGAAGCCGATGCCTTCCGGGCCGATACCGACGGCTCAGTCAAGCACTACTCCAAGGGTGATTTCTTTGGCGAGCTAGCTCTTCTGAACGAGGCTCCTCGCGCTGCTAGTGTCGTTGCGTCGACTAATGCTAAGGTGGCACGCCTGGGCAAGAAGGCTTTCCAGAGGCTTCTCGGCCCTGTGGAGAGCATTATGAGGAGGACCAAGTATGAAGGCGTCAAGACAGGCGTAGAAGATCTTGATCCCATGGAGGCTGGGCCCTGAGACGGAGTGGTGCTTGCTCCGCCGTGGTCGCAAAATACACACGAGGAGATACGCCCGTGGTTGAGATCCTTGAATGGATGCGCGCCAGGCTGCGGGGCGGGGGAGGGTCATTGTCTAGGGGCTGGGAAGCATGCTTGATGGCTTACGACGGGAAAGGCGGCGTTTGACGGAACATCCCTCCACTTTCACTTCCTAGGGAATACAGCTAGTGACATTCGGATACCTGTCAGGAGCAACATGATTATCATCGCTGTTCAAGAAAGCAACTTGCAACCCAATATCGCGTGAGTCTGTTGGCGGGTATTTCCGCATGGGTATCTTGGCATGACATATGATACATGGCCTCCCTTCTCTAGTTTCCTGACCTCGTACTCCTGGAACGCCATCAAAGTAACAAAAGGGAGAAAACGAACTCTATGCCGCCCTTGCCTTCCTATCCATCTCGGCCAATATCTCCCGCCGCAAGCCCTCCACGGCAACCTCTGTCTCGAGCACATGGCCGACACCCTTTCTCCAGCCCTCCTCGAGCCCGCGCATCTCGCCGGCGACGTCCTCCTGTTGCCGCCTGCGGGCGATGGTGAGCACGTCGATCTGGCGCTTCGTCTCAGCGAGTTCGCGCTCGAGTGCCTTGAGCTCCTCCTCCATTCCGTGGTTGCCGATGAGCCAGGCGTTCTTGCCCCACTTCTCGAGGAGACCGAGGTTCTCGACGCGAGATGCAAGATAGGTGTGCGATGTGTAGGCCTTGCGGAGGGTGTCGGCGAGGGCGTCGAGGGCCGCCCGCGGGGTGGGCGAGGCGCTCGGGGAGGCGAGGGGCTCCTGGGCTTCGTAGCGGGAGAGATCGATGGCGTTGAGGGGCTGCTTGCGCTCGATGCGGGCGAGTTCCTCAGCCACGAGCGGGGAGAAGACGGGTGCGCGGATGGGGGGAAGGAGCTCGGAGGAGGGTGGGGGCACGCCCGCGGCGGAGAGTTCTGTGGCTATGAGCGATTCGGCCTGGGTCCGTTGCGCGATGGTGATGTCGGCGTCGATGTCTGAAGTCAGGGTCAGGATATGTCACGTCTCGGGGAAGGGATCGTTTGGGGGGGCTAACATGGTAACGACTCGTGAAAGGCGGATCTGGCGGACATTGTGGTTTGCGGCGCCACGAGGGGCTTGCCGAAGAGATGAGGCAGGATCGGTGTGATGTGAATATACCGCAGCAGGTCAGAAGATCGCTCGGAGCTGCCTGATCGAAAGTTGCGTGAGTCGCAAGGCGCCGCTCAATGGTGGTGGATGCTTGCAATCTTGGTCGCGAAATGTTGACGGTCAAATATCTCCTTATCTGATTACCTGAGCCGATCGCATCACGTGACTACCCCGATGCTTAGACCGACTCCTTGGCTCCCTTGTTAGGTACCATGCCATCATGAACTGGGGCAGCATTATCGACGAGGGCATCTCTACTTTGGTCGGGTTGTCTTGAGAGTTTGAAGTTTGCATATATTATTTCTTGGGCTGACAACCAGCGGCGGTTTACCTTAGAATCTACACATTGATTTCCTCTTACCATCATTTCGGACGCCCGTCGTTTCGTGGCTTCAAATTATGACAACTTAGATGCCTGGGGATCACGGTCACCAACCTCCTGCTTCGCCTTTTCCCGAAGGATCTTGCGGAGAATCTTCCCAGACTGGCACTCGTCAGTTGTGTCCCCGGATGTGGAATGGAGGGGGTATCGAGAGGGGAGACTCACGGGGTTCTTTGGAACAACATCGGTGAAGGCCACGCCGCCTGCAAGCCTCTTATGGCGGGAGACCTTGCCCTCCATCCATTTGGCGATCTCTTGGCCCGATACATTGGTCTCCGGTGACCGCACGATATACGCCCGAGGAACCTCTTCTCCCTTGATTGTGACGCCGACGACAGCGACGTCGGCCACGTCGGGCCGCTCGAGGAGCAATGCCTCTAGTTCGGCCGGCGCGACCTGGTTTCCTTTGACCTTGATCAGCTCCTTGATCCGGTCAACAATGTAGAAAAGCCCTCCGGGTTGGTACGAGTCGATGTATGCGATGTCGCCAGTTCGCAGCCAGCGCTGCCCGTCGGCGTGGACGATGGTTTCCTTTGTCGCCTTGGGATTGTTCCAGTAACCACTCATCACCGTCGGCCCGCTGATCCAGAGCTCGCCCGGCTTCTTGGCTTCGGTGATCTCCCTGCCGTCGGCGTCGACCAACCGCGCGCTGCAGTTCGGCATGATCTCGCCTACGGCGGTGGACGGGTCGCGCCGCTGAGGATCCCACGTCAGGGCAGTACAAGTCAGTTCAGTCATGCCCCAACCCTGGCGAACGAGGACGTCGGCCTTGTTGATTCGCCGCTCAGCCTCCTGGGCTGTTTCGGCGGCGAGTGGCGCGGCGCCGCACCCGACTGACTCGATGCTGCTGAGATCGAACTGCGAGACGATGGGATGCTTGGTGAGAGCTACGAGTATGGGCGGCACGGTCGTCAGGTGGGTAATGCCGAACCGCTGAACGTGGGTGAGCATCTTGACGAAGTCAAAGGAAGGCATGATGTATGAGGGTATGCCCTGTTTGGCAAAGTTGGCGATGAAGTACGTCTAGTTTGTCGAATTGTTTGAGAGTCAGTTTGTACTTCTCACTGTGATGAGGCCAGAAAAATGACTGACCTGCGCATACGCGTGGTACATGGGCAGGAAGCAGAGACCGCGGGCCCGCTGGACGTCATCGGCATAATTGTCGGATAGCTTGGAGATCTTGACGACGCCGGTACCGTTGGCCACGTAGTTGTAGTGCGTGATCTCGACGCCCTTGGGCACGCCCGTTGTGCCCGAGGAGTAGTTCAGGCAGCACGTGGTGGTGCGAGCGTCAGCGGGCTCTTTCCAATCGAAGACTCGCGCGTCAGGCTCGGCAGCGAGCAGCTCCGTCCAGTGGCGAGCGCCCCTTGTGGCTGGCTGCTCGAGCGGCTTCGTATCTGGGAGGCTCGTATCGAAAACATAGACACTGCTGGGCGGGATGCCGGCTTCCTTGGCGGCTTCGAGAGCGGTGTCAAGGCTCCCTGCCGCCGCGATGACGAGCACGGCGCCGCTGTCTTTGATCTGGTAGGCAAGTTCTCGGGCAACATAACCTGGGTTGGCGCCTGTGAAGACAGCCCCTGCCATGAGTACACCGATGAAGACGGAGGGAAAGAAGATGCTGTTGCCAGAGAAAAGCAGCACGCGATCGCCAGGCTTGACGCCGCGTGCCTTGAGACCAACGGCGAATCGTTTAGAGAGGAGGCGGTAGTCTGCGAAGGTGACTCGGTGTGTCTCAGGGCGGTCGGCGTCTATGAAGGCCATGCGGTCGGGTAACGGCTCTGACGACGAGCCGAAGATCCATTGCTGCAGCGAGCAATTGGGAACTTCCTCCGTCCAACGCGAGGGAATCGGCATCGTGATATCTCCGGGGGCTTTGTCTGACAAGCAGTGGTATGGAGATGTCCCAGAAACACGGTTCAGACTTTGGCCAAGGTCCGGTAGATAAGTATAGGGGCTCCAATGGTTCTTCCTAGACGCGATGCGACTTGCCGACGCCTCATATGAGTGAAAAGAAGACAGGAGCTGAGGCGGTCTGCAGGGTTAGTCTAGCCACGGTGACACGACAGGGTGTTCGTCGCACGGAGATGACCTACCACGAACTACTGGGCTTCTCGGGGTGATCTATCCGGAAGTACCTTATTGGCGAAGCCGAGCTCGGTCGGACAGCAGTCGCGTGATGGGGCTGGCAGCGTGATGACCTTGGTGGCTGTCTCCCATGCTTTATACCGTAGTAGATAGTTCCGTGCCTTGCCTCGCCTCTAGGAACTACTACCTAGCTGCTGTTTGCAGTAGCCCACCTGGCAGGCAGGTGGGCAGGCCGAGGCATCAACTGGGCGGGGGGAGGGGGGGAGGAAGGTGGTCGTAGCCCGTTTAGCGCTTCCCATCCCATCGTCATTTCGGCCAGGGAGGTTCGCGGATCGAATTCAGTCCGCCAACCCGCTAACGACCTGGCTTCTCCGCAGTGATCCCTGTTCAACAGGTCCTTGAGATCCCCCGCGATGCGGGGAAGTTAGGGGCCGTCCTGGCGCTAGGCTGTCTTTGGTGCGCCCATCGCAGGTCACAGCCGAGGCAAGTCTGGGCAAGACGAGGTCATTTACGGGCTCCAAACGCGCACATCTCCTTGGGCTTTTCCCAAGGCTGCTGAGGGAATGAGAGGTTTCAACAGGTCACTTGTTTGTAAATGGAAGCAAGCAATAATTTCAGTCTGGTCAGGACTCGGACCAGTCCCGGGCAAGTGAACCTACTTACCTGGTCAAGAGATTCCATGCCAGGCGGCCTTACGGTCAAGCACAAGTTACTTGAACCAAGACTGTAGCTGACCCTCAGACCACACTGTGAACCGATTCGTTTTGCTTCTTGTCGGGTATCATCCGGGATGACAAGGTATCTAAAGTACAGTTGGCACACCACTCTTGCGCCAACCTCCTCCCTTTTCGAATTCAAATAGTCGCCCTACACCTCCCAACGATCCGATTTGGTCTTCAGCCTTCGTGGCGGACACTCGCGAAGGTGGTAGAAAAGACCCGGATGGAACAGACAAACGAAACGCATGACCTGCCCCCTTTGCCCTGCTGTACCCTCGCCCTCTTCGGAAAGATCCAAGAACGCCGAATTCCATGCCCTCATGAGGTTATAGTTGATGCTGATGCTGCCCCACCACCACCACCACCGCCAGGTCGAAACCTCGTCGGACCCGGACCAAGTCCGGAGGCCGACCTCTCGACGTTACCGAACAGATGTTCCGCACGGTCCGCTACCGTCGCCGTTTCTGCCAACCCCAAATCTTGGGCCAGTCCTTGCTGACGAAATCTCGACTCGCAGAAACGACCTGGCGGGCTTGCGTAGTCTGACGTTTGGCCGCCCAAGATGTCCAAGAATTTCCTGCTGGTCGTGGTCCACTCTACGACCCGACTGCCAGACACGAATCCAACACTACGTCCAACATGCCGCTGTCCTGTTCCTCGGCCCCGTCCCAGAACATCTCTTCCGAGTCGACATCCATGGCGTCCAGGTGTCCGTTCGTGAGCTGCGGCGTGATATCAAGGTCCGTATCCCTCTTGGGAAAGATGTTGGTTGGGTCTTCCAGGCCAGGCAGCCAAGTGTAATCGTGCCAATTCTCCAGCTCACCCTCTCGGTAGCCGTACGTGATGGCTGTCGTGATGATAGGGAAGTTGGCCATGCCGTTCTCGGCCATCTCGAGCGCGATGCGCATGTCGGACATACCGAGGGGCCCACGTTCGCTGGCAGCCTTGGCCTCGACGGGGAGTAGACCACTCTTGTCGCGCGTGACCTCACCTCGCATGGCGCCATCCTCTTCCACGGCCAGCTGGCGTCGGTACCTATGTGTCTGAATCCAGGAGGAGCTGACGCCGAGACCAGCATTACCTGAGTCACCCGGCCCGTTACTTCTTGTTTTCGAGAAGATCGACGACATTACTTCTTTGATGTAGGTTTCGGCTGCGGCCGAAACGAGATGAGCCGCTTCTGAGCTGTGGCCGCCGGTCAAGCCGGCCTCGTAGCAGAAAGGCAGCATCCGCCCTTCAATGAGGGAAGCATCGGGGAACTCGCCGGATTCGACAGCCAGCGGTTGCGCGTATCGTTTGCGAATTTCCAGATCCAGGTCTGTGCCAGAGAGTCAGCCAACAAGGGACGGAAGGAGGGAAGAGTGTGCTGGCTCCTACTCATGTTGTTGATGCCACCCACAGCACCAAGACCGGTGGCGCTGGCAGGCACCTCGGCTGTCTTGGATGGCCGCCTGTACGGATCGATGAAAGCGCTTGATATGCTATCATGAGGATCGTACTATTGCATGGGAGAGAACGTTAGTATCGGTGCAGGAACGGGGCCAGGACGCGCATGTAACCGACCTCGTTTGTGCCAAGGTCCTTGATGCGCCGCCTGTCGCGGGCAGGAAGCTGCATGACCTCCCCCTTTAACCTCCTTTCCGAGGCATCTCCCGATGCAGGTTTACTGCCAGTGCTTGTAGAGGGCTTATCGTTGGCGCTAACCCAAGGGGCAAGCCCCTGGTCGGGCATCTCGCGCGTAACATTGCCATATATGGCGGCGATGAGCTGGTTATGCAGGTGCTCCTTGTCGCTATTCGGGGCCCCTAGAATTGGGTCGATACGTTCAGAAAACTCGGTCTGATTGAGGCGGCCTGCGAGGAAGTATGCAGTTAGTGCGAGCGCTACGAGATGAGGGAGTATGGGGGATATCGTACCGATGAGGAACTGTGTCAACGTCTCCTTGTATACCACCCACTGTTCGCTTCCAATAGATTGCTTCAGTGCTGTGTATATGGGCTCTAGGTCGATTCGGGCGGGAATGATCTGGCTCGTTTTGGCTTTTAGTGAGCCCGGCGCAACGGTGATAGTCTTGGAAGAAAGGACGGTGTCGGACAAGTTGACCGAGGGCCGGCTCAGGGCCGCGGGGTCGATGTCGGGCATATTGAAACAGCGCAAACAATTATCGGCAACGATATAAACGTGTGCTGATGTCTTGGGCGATGCAAATTGATGGTAAATGATGGCTGAGGGTTGATGTCGTCAAAGTCGCGTGCGACCACGAACCGCAACAATGCGCAAGTTCGCGACCATGGGCCAGTCGTCCGGAAGAGAGAGACGATCGCTGGTAAGCAGTTTGCCCGGGTCAAAGGGGTCGCGTGACCATGTCGCGGCGTGGATGTTGATGAAGGTTCTTGATGGCCGGCTTCAACGATGACTTTTGGGTGATGTAGTCGCGATGGACTTTGGCGTGTCGTTGAGTTTTCGGCGAAGCTCCAGACGGACGCGGGAGGAAACACGGAGGCGTCCGTAACTTTCATGGGCCGAAGCACGGAGTAGGTACTGACTACCGCTTGCGGACGTGTTTCTAGTGCAGATCTGAAAGTACCCAGTACTAAGAGCGCTAGCCTGGGATCCGCAAGAAACTCCTTCAGGGGCAGTAGGTCATCGATGCGTGGGCGGTATAGCGCTAAGGTACCTAGCCAGGTATTCTTCGGTACGTCGTAATCGCCCGAAAGAGCCCCAACTCTCGATCTACCCCTCAATCCCGTCGGGTCCCCTCAAAGTCGCGTCCGTCGCGTCTCCTTCTGAGCCTTCGACCATACCTTACCCAAAGCAACGACTCGACAACGTTAACGGCGCTCTTGACGCCGACAACATCTTTTAGGGTACTGAACACCTGAGCAAGTAGATCCTGCTCTTGACACATTCTGACACGTACCGTGCAAAAAATGCCATCATGTCGAATCGCGAGCACCGCATCGCCAGCGCGGTCGACAGTCTGATCCAACACATCGTACCCAAAGACCCCAGAGAAGATGCTGATGCCGCGCAGGAGAGGCACGACAACTGCTTCGAGCTTGTTGACTCCATAATCAATGAGTGCGTCTTTCTTCCGGTCTTATGACGACTTTAGTGACTGACTGACCTGACTCCCTTGCAGACCAGCCTCTCCCTCCATCTCGTCCGACGTCAACCACGCCTCAGACCTGATTAAGAGGAAGCTCATCCAGACCAACCCGACGCAAGCCCTTCGATTCTCCAACCTTTACACAAGACTCTTGTCACTCCCTGTGCTCAACCAGAAATGGGCCATTCTCTATCTACTCTACCAGCTCTCAGACTCACCTGACCCCGACGAGCCTCTGCCCATCAGCCCCTCACCGCAGCTTGCGCAGCGATTGGATACGGGCAGGAGGAAGGAACAGCAGCGGCCATCAAAGGAAGAACAATCGGTTTCTGAAGATTCGGGCTTATCAAGAGCCGAGGAGGAGGCTTTCAGGGAAGCCTTTGCGCCAGGTGGTCTGAAGAAGTTTCCTCCCCAGAAGCCCAAGAGGCCACCGGAAGATAAATTTGCGGAAGAGGTTGAAGAGGGCCCAAAAAGGGATGTTGCCCTCAAATCGACCCTTCTGGCGGACAATTACACCGAAATCAATCCATCGGAAACAGCTCTACTCAGGGACCTTCCTTTCACTTTACAAGGCCTTTCCTCCACAACACTCCCTTTTGCGAAACAAGACACCCTTACCTTGCCTCCGACGTTGCCTGCTCCCATCATTTCTCTTCTACACACCCTCGCGGAACCGTCACTTCTATACAGGCGGCTTGATGCCTTTGTCAAGTCTTCCGCTCAAGGCCTCCTGCGTCAGAGTCTGAGGGCTGCAATCAGCGGGGAGCTGCGAGCTTATCTTAGCCTCGTCGCGACACTCGAAGGCCAGGTGCGGCGAACGCTGTCGACTTTAGACGAAAGTGCACCCAAAAGCGGCATTGGCAAGGCAGGTGTTACACTGAAGAGATGCGTCGTTTGGACGAGAGAAGCGACCATGGGTCTTCGTCTCATGAGTCTCATCGCCGAAGAGTCAGAAAGCAAAAGAGGCGGACAGCTTATCTCCCTCATCCATGGCTTCTCTTCATCCCACGGAGACCCTATGGTGGCCGCCTTCGCCGAAAGATTGCTCGTGCATGTCACGAGGCCTTTCTACGATGTCTTGAGGCGATGGATCTACGATGGGGAGCTTCTCGATCCGTATTGCGAATTCTTTGTCAAAGAACCTACACAGAAGGACGAGCCAAAGACAGGTGGCAACAGTGTCTGGGAAGACAAGTACGAGATTGACAAGGCGATGATCCCCAGCATCATCACCCAGGATTTTGCTCAGAAGGTCTTCCTTATCGGCAAGTCTCTCAACTTCATCCGTCACAGTTGCGGAGACTCTCAATGGGTAGAGAACTACTCCAAGGCGGCATCCAAAGAGCTGCGCTATGGCGACACCGCCACACTCGAGGCCTGGATTGACGAGGCCTATAAAACCACAATGAAGCGCCTGATGGACCTCATGGCAGATAAGTTTCATCTGTTCGAGCACTTACAGGCCCTCAAAAACTATATTCTCCTGGGTCAAGGGGACTTCATTGCTCTCCTCATGGAGTCACTCGCCGCGAACCTTGACCGTCCAGCTGGAGCACAATACCGGCATACCCTCACAGCACAGCTCGAGCATGCTATTCGAGGGTCCAACGCTCAGTATGACTCTCCGGAGGTGCTCCGCCGCCTCGATGCTCGCATGCTGCAGCTGTCTCATGGTGATATTGGCTGGGACTGCTTCACTCTCGAATACAAGATCGATGCACCCGTCGACGTCGTCGTAACAGACTGGGGCAACCGGCAATACCTCAAGGTATTCAACTTTCTCTGGCGCATCAAGCGTGTCGAGTTCGCTCTGGCCTCGACATGGCGCAAGTGCATGACCGGTGCCCGTGGCGTGCTCCAAAATTCCGATCCTGCCGTTGTGCAAACCTGGAAATCCACACGGGGTGTCCTTGCTGAAATGGTTCATTTCGTGGGCCAGCTGCAGTACTACATCCTCTTTGAGGTGATCGAGTCCTCCTGGGCCGAATTACAGAAGCGAATCCGCAAAGAAGACTGCACGCTTGACGATCTCATCAAGGCACACTCCAGGTACCTCAATGATATCACACACAAGGGCCTCCTCGGCGCGAAGCGAAGCACACGCCATCACGGCTCCGATCAGCCTGCTGGCGAGGATGACCGCACCTCATATCTCGCCCAGCTTGGCGACCTCCTCCGCACGATGCTCACGTACCGCGATTCGGTCGACGGTCTCTACTCCTGGTCAGTCTCTGACTTTACCCGCCGCCAGGAAGCTGACGTCCGCCACTCGCGTTTCGCTTCGGTGTCGGCCGATGACGGCGGCGATGCAACCCCCTCGGGCAGCACCTCGGCCGTGGCATCCGAGTTCCCAGCCCTCCACGAACGTCTGCGCCAGCTCGGCACCTCCTTTCGCACCCGCCTGCAGATCCTCCTTGGCGACCTCGCCTACCAACCGGATATTGACATGCGTTTCCTCGGTGTTACCATGAACTTCAACGACGTCTACCAGCCCGCGAGGCGCAAGGCCAAGGCTTCTTCCGGATCCGCATCGGTCGTGTCCGAGGCCAAGGGACATGTTGCCAAGGCCGCCGCGGGCGGATCCAGCAGGCCTTCATGATGGGGGCTCAAACCAAACGAGGTGTATAGGATCTTTGGTTTCCCTGCCGCTGCCTGCTAGCCGGTAGACGAGCGCTTATGACTTGAATGACAATTATTTCGAATGCAATTGAAGCATGCCCGTTAAGTTTTGGAGTGACTTCACATTGAACTTTCTCTGGTGTCTATATGGTACCAAACCAAGCACAGGTCATAACTATCATGCCATTTCATCATAGAATCATGAGCTACTGAGATAGCCATCCCCACCCCCCCTTTCTCGCGATGCGGACGAGTGGAAGCGCCAATCTCTCCCAAAATGAATCTATCTTTCGATACCCGAAAGCCTCCATCCCACTAATCCGAAGGACCGGCCATTCTAGGCTGCCTTGATAGTATTACCTCCTCCACCTCGGCACTGCACCTCTCGGCAGCTGCCCTAGCGTTCCCGAAAAGTCATAGCAGCTTTGCCGTATTCGTTCGATCCTCCTTTCTGACAGCGCTTTCCGACGCGCGCCGTGATCGTCTGCTTCCCCTTGCTCGTCCTGGAGACGACCCCTTTCACAGGACGTCGCCTGGGAAGACCAAAAGTGGTTTCAACTCCTAATAGTGTACTCTATACAAGCGGGATCTCGCCGCAGATCCCGCTGGGTCGGCCGGTGCGCCAGCAGCTCAAGTCTTACGAGCCTCGGCATCCTTGCCGGAAGTTGTGTTTTTCCGTGTTCCCTTGTCTCAGAAAACATAGGAAAAGTTCCTCTAGTGATGAGTCGATAGTCATGTCGACGCTGATTCGAGAAATGCCGCCCCGGCAGACAAGCCCATCGTCTGATGTGGCGATGGACAGGTTAGGGCGGCACAACAGTACAAGCAGGAAATCAAAGCTTAACGCAGTCCGAAATGCGAGCTACCACAAACGTGTTCGTGTGTCGTCGGTCGTAGCTTCGTCATGTCGTTTGTTGGTATAATGCTTCAATGCCATGCAGAAACTTGGATGCCCGGAAAAGCATCCTAAAGCAGGGTGAAAAAAGTGCATGGAATACAAGCCGAATTCCTCGTATCCACAGCCGAGAATTCAAGCCAGAATCGTAGGGTCAGTTGGGCTTTACGAAGCCATGAGCACGGATATGAGGCTGCTCATCTCCATGATGAGGGGCAATGTTTGTTGCTCAGACATCCATCATTTCCGTGTCCTCGTCAGACACGAGCGTGCTGTCTCCTGGGCCCCAGACACCCTCAAACACGGTCGCCGTTGAACGGCGACGACTGGCAACCCAGGCCATGCCGCCCGATTCGAGGAGCTCGTGTACAGTAGGACGTTCACTGGGCTCGGGTCTGGTCATCCAGCGGGCCATCTGATCGAGAGAGTTTGGATGGAACAAGTCTCGCATGAAGACCGGTGGCGACTGCAGCTCGCTGCGCTTGGGGGTGTCCAGACTACTGTCACTGATGGACCGTCCGTTGAACGAGTCATCGAAAGAAAGACCGACGTCTGGGACACTTGTCTGGTTGATGAGAGAGTCGTCCTGGGACATCATAGTAGGCACGCCGGCAGCATCCCGAGAATCATGCGTGCCAGTTGTGGTCGAGCTGAATGTGAGGCTGGGAACCTCGGTGAAGTCCCCAGAGCGTAGTGCCACCCACGTCGGTCCGTTATCGGGAAGAACAACGTTGGCCGCCATCTCGATCATGATGAGGCCAAGAGCGAATATGTCGGCAGGTTTGTCGAACTTTCCGCGCAAAATCTCCGGTCCGATGTATTCCCGATCACCTTCAGCATCGACGCCTTTCGCAGCCGGCCAAGCTGTGGCCAGTCCGAAGTCGCCAATCTTGAGGATACCCTCGAAAGTAATCAAGATGTTGGCGGGCTTGAGATCAAGATGCATGAAACCAGCGTCGTGAATGCTTTGCAGGCCCTGTCCCGTGTTAGTATCCAGCGCGCCGAAGACGACAATGTCACCTCACTTACCAGGGTAACGTCATGAATGACCTTCCAGATACGGAAATCATCCAATCTGCCCTTGCGGCCGATGTTGCTCAAGAACTTGTCCAGGGTACCCTCATCACAAAACTCGGTCTGGATGTATAGATGGAGGTCATGCTCCCAGCTGTCGACATACCGGACCACATGGTCGGCATGGGTGAGAGCTTGGAGAGCGCGTACTTCTCTCATTTTGTTGTCGCGATCTTTGGGGCCAAGGAATTGCTTGCGAGCCTTCTTGACGGCAAAAATGCGATCGGGCTCCGGGCTTCTTGGTGAAGCCTTGCTGGGTGTCCCGCTAAAGATGGACAAGAACGATGCGCGAAGCGACGCAGACTTGACCACACGATAGACTGAAGAGAACTCGCCTTTGCCAACAAGTTCGACCTTGTCGAATCGAGAGTAGAGCGAATCATCGACATCGCCAGATGCGCGGTTATTGCCATTGACTGGTGTCGACAGGTTGGCGCCGCTGGACAAGAATGAATCGCGGCCGGACGGTGTAACAGGAGGTGCTGTTCCTGGGCCTCTGGACTGGCGGAAGTCCTCGGCCGGGTTGGAGATGGATAGATGGCTGGCGTCGGGAATGATCATGCTGGCCTGAGGAGTCTTTGGAGTTCTCTGTTCCACAGGACTCGCTGGATCAAAAGAGGACATCTTAGCGAACAACTTCTTGGGTGAAAGAGATCCCATGAACCGAATCTGCGGGCCGAGCGGTGACGGAGTGTGATGACCTCGCTTCGTCCTCGATTGGCCTAGAGAAGGGAAGGGGGGGCACGGGGATGGAGCGAGGCCGCAATTTGGGGGCGTAACAGAATTCGCAGTGGTGTGCAAATGTCCGGTCCGTCCCCTCTCTGCGGTCTCTCCCGTGACGGTGAACTTACCAGTCGATTCGCGAGATATTTGAGGGCGAGAGGAGCCAAGCGATGACAGACTCTTCTGGGCACTGGGGCTCTCGTTCCCGACCTCCCGGTCATTAAAATCACTCAGGACAGGCGTGCTCACGCTCTGCTTGGTGGGTGTGGGAGGAGCATCTGTGGCGATGGGGATCCTGCTGGTGCTCTCGAAGGTGAACTTCTTATCCTCGCCCTCGAGACTCAGCAAGCTGCCCCTACGAGTTTGGCGAGGCCCGAGACGCTGGAAAATGCTGAGACCTTTGCTCGGGTTGCTACCGTTGAAGATACTGCTGCGGGAATGCGTGGGCGAGGTGTTGAACGGCGTTGCGGAGCCTGAAGGAATGCCGAAACCGGAACGACCAGCCCTCTTCTTCATGGCACTGCCAGGAGGGGGGGGATAGGTTGCGAATCCGTTCGTGGGCTTCTTGCAGGGTGTGTCGGGCATCGTCATCTTGGGCTCTTCCTCCGGATTCCGGTTGACCTTGGAGATCAAGCCAGTCGACATGAACGCGCCGGCCCAGGGCTTCACGTCCCTGAAAGGCGTCACATTGCTATCCGGGGCTCCAATTCCATAGGGCAGCGACTTGGCGAAGTTGACGGGAGCCGCAGGCTTCGCGAAGATCGCGGAGGGCGCATTGGGGGCTGACTTCTCCTCGAGGCTATTGCCACTCGACGATGTTGTAAGAGTCTTAGATAAGGGGTGTGGCTGGTGAGGGCCTTGCTGGATCGGAATGGCCGGTGGTGGCACGTTCGATGTGAATGGGCTGTCCCGGGCGATTTGAGGGGGCAGAAACTGGTCCATGGAAAGGCGGGGGCGGTTTTTGACGTTGGGGGTCGAGAAGTCACCGCTCATCTGTGCCAGGTGGTTCGCACCTGAGCGTCGTCCCCAAGATGTCCTGTCATGCTGGCGCTGCTGCAGGGTCGACTTGCGGAGTGAGCCTGTCCTTCGAGGTATAGAGGGAGTAGGAGTCGGCGAAGGATGAGGTTCCCTAGGTCCAGCTAAGGCGCCGGAGCCGATCAACTCATACTCACGGCTAGAGGCGTCTTCGTGGATCTCAAAACTCGATGTAGATGTTGATGGGGCACCGCCGAAGATGCCGGGGGATTCGGCGTAACCAAAACTCGAGATGCCGTGCAAGCTGCGCCTCTTCGCGACGGGGCTGCTGACATTGGGCTGGTCTAGGTCCATGATTGCGTCGCTTCTCTTCAAGGCGCCCGACCCGGCAGTTCCAGGTTCGATCGCGGGCTTGACAAGGAACTCGCTGGTGCTGCCCTCAAGCGCTCGAACCAGAGCTTGGTGTGATGAGCCAGATACGTCAAGGTGCAGGCTGTGGCGGGAAGACTTCTCCAGAGGACGTCGTGGGATGGAACTTCGGGTCAAAGGACTTCTGGGGGTCGTCGACGAGGGCGAAGGGTTCTCCTGGCCCGGAGAGTTGGAACCTGAAGGACCGGGTGTCGAGTTGTCGGCGTCGTTGGTGGAACTCAAGGTCCGTTTCAGAGGCGACTTGGGTGAGGCGCGTAGTCGGGAAAGAGGCCTCGAGGGGGACCCGCCCTGCTTGGATGATTTTGCTGATCGCAGCGAAAGCTTCACACTGGGGGAGAAGCGTGAGATGGAAGCGGTGGGCGGAGCGTGAAGGGGAGTGGTGGTCGAGAAAGAAGGCACACCGACAGCGGGAGTAGTTACGGGCTGGGTCGGGGTCTGGCTCCGCGTCACAGGGCTGTATCGTCGACAGGGCGATTGCTCGGCAGGGGAATGAGATGTCTGTGATGAGTCGGAGCTCTGCGAGTGTGTGCGGCTCAACTGGAACTTGGAGGGAGACCGCGACAATGACCGCCGCAGGGTTCTAACCCCACTGGCAAAGACATCGACATGGTGAGCATGCGTGGGGCTGGGCACGGTGAGGGTGCCACCACCACTATTTGAGAAAGACATTGCGGCGTATTCTTTTCAGATATCGCGAGTGTCTGTGAATGGGCTGGCTGTTGATTCTGCACGCGCAGTGTAGAGCCAAGCAGAGCCAGTTCAGAAATTCCGGAGGCTGGTCTCTTGATGGAACAAGGACCAAACTGCAGGACAAGTAAATCGACAGCGCTATTCGAGAGCTGACTGTTTGAGCCGAGTGTCGGTTTCAATAATTGGGTGTCGTAAAGCAATGAAACAAACGATGGTGCTCCTCGGCGCAACTTCCTGAGATGCGCCTGAATCACAAGTTGTTCGGGGATGCTGTTGATCTTTCGATGCAGCAAGGGGCTTCGGCTTTGGGAGATTGTGGTATCGTCGCGGGGCGAGCGTGCTACGCAAGTCCTGTAGGCTTGGAGTTGGCGGGCGTTGAAACTTCTGCTGTTGAACAAGCTGGCAGTCGAGCGTGCTGAAGGGGATGAAGAGGGTGGGTGATGAGAGGAGATGGGGAGAATAATCTGATGCGCCTCTACAGCATGGCGCTAATTCCAGGCAGTCACAAACAGAGCATATCCGGGTGAGTACGGCGTCTCCTGCTTTTTTGCTGGTCGGTTCCGTGTTGGAGATGGATTGCGCAGCTTCGGTGGTTGTTGGCGACTGTGATCAACGGCGGGTACCGCTCAAGTCATTGTTGATATCGAGTCGCGCGTTGTCTTCCTTCGATGAGGCGCGGAGGAGAATGGCGTGTGGGTGGCAAAACGCCAGCGAGGCAGTGTCGTTGTCGATGCTGGAGATCTTTGGGGGGAGGAGGACGGAAGGGGAGGGAAAGGAGGCCCGAATGGAGTGGTATGCCTGTTGGATGGAATTGTGCGTGCGTGCGTGCGTGCGTGCGTCGAGCGACCCAAGACCCCAAGAACTGACCGACCCGAACCTTGGACAAGACTGTGCGGTGAGAGATGGGAGAGAGAGATGGATGGTGGTCCGTCCGGGAGGGCAGGTGTGTGTGGTCCTGGACTCACTGACATGGGGGGAAGGCACGCGCAAGTGGATAGTAATGGCCCAACAAGGCAATTTTTGGGTATAGTCCCCGCCACGCGAAGGCGCGACTTGACGTGTGTTGTTTACCTCGTTACCACATCAGGCTAGACGCACACGTGATGGCGCGAATTGTCAATACAACCCAGAGTGGGTCTGTGTTAAGGAGAAACTTGAGCCTGAGACCCTTCCATTGCTCATCCTCAGCAGACAATAGGGACTCACGAGACAGAACAGGCCCACGACCCTATAGATTTCATCATTGTCTCTATTGCCTTCTTTCTGCATCGTCAGTGCTTACCCTCAGTTGCTTGTGCTCAGATCAGTAGTTGCCGTCGCGCGTCCATGTCTTATCAGACATCAATGACACGGGACCTAGAACCCCTGCTTGATATGACAGTCGGCTCGCCCGGCCGTGTCGGGGGAGCCATCCAAGGATCCAACGGTGTGGCATCAACGCATCCCCTGTCCAGTCTTGCGCTCATCTTGCGCAGTAATTGGCTTTCATGCCCCCTATCCGCCTCTGACTGTCCTGCCTGCAGGGTCCCCGCTCACACGGCCACGCCTCTCACTTCTAAGCTCGACGATCAGCGACGTTTACCACCCGACGGTCTAGAAACCCTCCCGTGCCTCTGCCATCCCTTCATCCCCGTACACTGACCCTTGGGATCCCCTGGCCACGCTGCCACGCTGGTCAATCGTCATCAGCTGCCACTTGTCACCCGCAGGACGTCACTTGGACAGGCAACATCCTTCAAGTTGCCACCCTCGGGCAGTAAGAAAAGTACTGTACCCATGGCGCAGATGAGGTTGGATTGATATGACGAGTCGGTGCGAGAGAAAAAGTGTGGGGCATCAAAATAAACAAACAACAATAAACACGTCCCCCTCATCCAGCCTAACCCTCTTGCTCTTCACTTACCTGCCCCCTTTTCCAGTCCTCTTCTCCTGGTGGAGAGGCCGAACCGGTGATGGCGACTGGGCTTCAATGGAAATAGGGGTTCGTGTAATTGCATCCAATATTCCAATTCATGCCCGTTCTCCAGATCTTATCTCGCTTGTATTCCATAGTCGAGCGTCAAGAACAGGGGGTGGGCGACGGTTGCGGAGCTCTCAAGACACTGATCCTGCCGTACTGCCCAACTGACCGCTCTTTGTTCTCCTCTCCCACGTAGAAGCAACGGCACCGGACCACATTCCAGTCATCTGCCGCGCCCTTCGGCGCAAACTGGATCGTATCGTGAGACCACCTCATCATCGCCCCCTGCGCCCCGTTTCTTGCGCGGGCTCACTTACACGTGCCCCCGCGTCACAGACTCAGGTCCTCGAGCGCAAGACGACTGGACGGGGCTGCACGATGGTGATGGGCTGCAGTAGCCACAGGCCCGCAGCCAACGCCAAAACAACCGCCCGGTCTCTCGCGGAGCACCCGGTCCCGCGACGTCGCGACATGGGGACTTGGGACGAAAGGAAAGGATGCCCCCATGCGCCGTAGCGGCTGCGGTGGATCTTCCCGTCCCGCGCAGCAGAAATAGGTTCAATGCTCACATAGAACGTGGACCGTCTGGCCATCTCTTGTTGCTCCCTCCCGCTTCCCGTCCGCTCGATCCGAGTGCTTAGACAGGCGAAAGGGCCCATGCTCGCCTCTGCAGCGGGGTGGTACCTATCAACACACGCTCGCCCGTCTCCCTCTTTCCCTCCGTATACGGTATGACAGACATACAGCGGTATGCCTCAAGCCCGCTCATCCGTCATTGGGCCACCTCGGCACCTTCGCGCCGCTCCAAAGGGTCCTGACCGTCCTGTGAATGTCTCCCCTCTTCTCCGCCCGAGTGCCCATCTCTGTCACGGTTCGCCAGATGCAGAGATGTGATGGAGCATCCCAGACCTCAAGGCGGGGCGCTCTAGATAAAGTCAAACTAAAACAAACAGCATCACGGACGCGCTATGCGCTGCTGCGCGAGTCTCGACGCCGCCGTCGCCGCCGGCTCACGGGCATCGAGCCAGGCAATGTGACGGACAAGCTGCTGGAGGCACCCGGTGGTATCGCGATATGATCCTTGTCTTCTGCCCTGTGCCGACTTGCGTGCAGGCTTGCAGGTCAAGTGCCCACGATCAGCCGCGCTTCAAACCCTGAAACATGCGAAGAAGGGATTCCTTCTTCCCCTCATGTCTTGTTTCGGTTCATGCTGGTAGGTAAGGATCCCTGACGTAGCGGGTTGGTACAAGGATCGCCGGTGCGGACGTGGAATGTGCGAAGGGTCCGTAGGCAGACTGACATCACAGTACCTTGTTGACGTGTCAAGACAGGCTACCAGGGCCAGGCTCATGGCGGGCCACTTTCGACATGGAAGCCTGTTGTCTCATGTTGTCGATCGCATCGCGGCGGTTTCGCGGGGCCAGAACGTCAATGACGCTTGTTCTGTGCATGCACTGCTGTAAACACCGCCCATACGTTGATCTACATTCGCTACGTAGCTTGGTAGCTTAGTCTCGGCGGCACGTAACTTGATGGGAGATCAAGTAGTTCGAAGCGATCGAGGGCCTGGGCCGCCCAGCAAGTGGTGATGATGACGGTGCCCACCCGCCATGTCTACAACACGCCTCTTGCATCGGGCAGGCCCAGCCAGCCCAAGCGCTGCCCCCTCATCGCATCATAATGGTGAAGAGAGCCCTGCCTTCGATGACAGGGCCGGTCGTTCTTCGGGTATCATACAGCACAGTATCCCAACGCCGAGCGCTGCATCCTGCGGCGCCATTCCTCTATCACCGTATCCTCCTTCACGAAAGGTTCGCCCGGATCCACTCTACCCACTGGCAAAGGTCCTCAAACACCTCAAGTAGTCTGCCCAGGTCATCAGGCCGCATCTGCTTGCCCGACCTCATACGTCGAGCCTGACTTTGGGCGTGGTCTCCATCGTCAATGGGCAAGATATTCTGCGAAACAACGTTGATGGATCCGTTTTGTTGAATTTGCAACTCGACATTAGCGGTATCGTCGCGGAAAGGGAAAACGACGTTCAAACCCGCCGTAGGATGCACCAATAAGACGACGTCGATGGGGATCGACTTGATTGGCGCCGAGTCATTTTGGGCATCAGTCATGAAAACGCGGAACTCCTCGTCATTAGTCAGGGTGTTTCGAGTGACGCTGGCTTCTGTCTTATCTGCAGGAGACGGGTCCTTGCTCATAAAGCTGCGCGACAGTAGTGTGCTCAAGAGCGCGTATTGGCGCAGCGTTGGAAGCATGCTGACGAGCTGGTTTGGGTGGGAGAACGGGAGTTCCGTGATCGTTTGTCCGTACACGGGCTTGTAAATGAAGAGGGAGTTGTCGTGCCGAGCCACCTTCATTTCGCCGTCTAGCCCTTTGACGGCCACGTCCCGCTTGCGGCGGATCGTCCGGGGTTCACTGGCGTCATGACTGAGTCCCTCGGGGATTGGAAAGACGATGTTGTCAAACGTATAGCCCGGCAGGAGCATAGCCGGTGATTCGAGACCCACGGCGAGATACATGCTGTTGGCCACGGATTGGGGCACAACGATCGGCGGATCGAAGATAGCCACAAACTTGACGTTTGGAAACTTATTATTCGCTATGCCGTCCGGGTGTATCATGTCGACGCCCGCCTGCTTCTCGTCTGAGGTCTGAGGTAAAATTGTCGGTTCAGGCTCCAGCCAGTCTAGGATTGTATGGTCAGGCGTCGCGAGTATGTCTTCAGGGCCTGTCTTCTTCTCAACGTCATCCGATATCCAGTTGCTGGACACTCGCACAGGATGGTACATTTGCCCGTCCAGCGGCTTGCAACCGATAATGATCGAGAACGTCTGCTCCGAATTCTGTTGTTCCTGTTCGGTCTCTGGTGACGCAGGTGGCACATGTCGACGCTCCTTCCAGTATTCGAGAGAGAATCCAACATGGTTGCGTGCATGCATGACGGGACGACCGCTTCTTCCGCACACCACGGCCGTCTCGACCAGCTGCTCTGGTTTGCCCTCCATGCCGTTAGCTGCCCGGACGTGTGCAAGCTCCCATTTGAAGAGTTTCTCCAAGCTCTCGAAAATTCCTGCAATGGCCTCGTAACAATCCAGGCCCGGAAAGACGCTCAGCTTGTCGAGTGTGGCCAATTGTTCCAGGTTGGCGGCAAACTTGTCGAGAGTCTTGGTCAGAGGGCTCTGACCCGGAAGAAGCTGCAGATCTTGGTATAGAATCTGACTCGCTCGATCAGCGTATCGTACCACGACAGGGACTTCTTCGGACTCGGGGAAAGCCACGTTGACGCCTGTCACGATATTGTTGTCGAGATTGATGTCGAGCTGCAGCCCGTGTCCTGCCATGACGAGGGTTTTTGTGATCCTGCCATCGGGGGCTCTGTGCTCTTCCCACATCTTGTTAAGACCTGTGCGTTGAGCCAGCCGCTCCAGGCCAGCCTCGCTGACACGTCCTTTGCTTTTCTGCAATTGATCAGCGCTCGTCTCTAGCTATCCCGTCAACCACAATGTGACCTACCCCCAGGATGTTGATGATGTTGTCCAATCGCTTGACCATCTCATCTTCGCCACTCATGGAGAGGGTTCCCACGCCCAATGCGCTAACGTCGACATGATCCATGCTCATATCCACGCCGTTGGCCATGCCCAGCACGCCCATCGCGGCTGCGGCGGATGGGCTATCATATGTGACGGGAGGCTGCCCATGATGACCCATGAGGGTCGCAGAATTCGCCGGCGACTTCTTATACTGCTGCGGCGACGACTTAGGCCCCCGAGGCGAGAAAGCAGCCTGCATCTGCGATATGGAGAATGGCGTCGAAACAGGTGGTGTAGCTGCTGGAAGGCCCGACGGCGTGCGGCCCTGGCTCTGAGTAGGGACTCCAGATTGTCCGGGCTGCCCCGGCGGAGCCTGCGGATTCTTGATCGGATTCGTGGGGTTTTCCATCTCGTCGCAGTATGCTCGGCAAGTCTTGTCGGTTGGGTTTGCGCGGAAGCGAAAAGCTGGTAGGCGACTCGGGGATCCTAGCAATGGTTGCCACTTCCCCTCCGCTGCGATGGTTTATTCGATGTGGTCAATTTAGAGTGAGACACACTTCCGGTGAAGTGTGCTATATCGAGATGTTTTCAAGTGTTCGTTACGAGGGCGCTTTGCAGTTGATGGACGTGAACGACGTTCCGCTGCCGCTTGTTGTAGTATTCAAAAGCCGGCAAGGCAAGGCAAGGCAACCCTCAATCACCCTAAGTAAGGTACCTAGGTGCCTAGGTGGTAGGGACTGGCAGGTGGGGCAGGCCCTTGCACCGCTAGGTGGATACCTGCCTTGCAGCGCACCCCAACTCACCTCGGGTGTGGCCCGTGCATTCGGTGAGTGAGCTCCTACTTATTAAACCAAGTTACCTCTAGTGAACAATGGCATGAGTACCTAGATTGAGGCTGTGTTAATGCTCTCCTGAAAGAAGAGGCTCTGAGGAGAGTCTTGAATCCTATAGGATTAATAATTCTAGGAGAGGGTATCCCAAAGCTTCTCACCCCTAATTATGTCTAAGCATTGTCACAGACGCGGCTAATTCCCGTTGTCCCTTTGACATGAATGTGTTTAAATGTCGTCGACGGGGACTTGCTGACCAAGTTAACACTGATTTATCATGGCTACTTACTGACTAGAATATGAAAAATGAACACGGACAGTGCTTGTTTCATTTAGTGATCAATTGGGTTGTATCTAGCACAGAGTCCAGACACCATGATGCAATGCAATCTGCAAGGTCGCGGTGCTGCCATCCGGACGGGAATGCAGCATGCATGCACACGCGGGATTAGAGACAAGCGTGGCAGCCGCAACCCGCAGTGATGCACGCAGTATACGGTTACAACCGCGGGTCGTATATAACTTGAATGAGCTGGTACGCAACCCATGCTCGGCAGATTGAAAGCGGCTTGCCTGACTCCCTTACGATGTTGGAGACTCCACATACGGCCGAACAGAGCTCAGTGTCAATACAAGCTGCTTGGTCTCGGTCAAGAGATAGCCAACCCCAGCAGACCACATTCATACATGCTTTCGTTCTGGTATCATAATTGCTAAAGCTCACGATCAAGGAGAGCAAAGGCCAGAGCCGCATACGAGTCACGCAGTCAAGGACAGGGACAACAACAACAACGCCGCCACACTAAGACCCCTAACTGCCAACATCTATGGCTTGTGTGGAAACAAGGCATAGCCATCAAACAATATATTACAGGTCTTGTCATTATTGTTGCAATTTGACTCGCATCTCATACAACCCCTGTGATCGATTGAGTGTGGAGTAGAAAGATTGTGTATTCTGTGGCAACAACTGCTTTTGTTCACCCTTCATCAGTGTCATTACGAAGAAAACACCCTCTCCAAACATCATCTTCTCAAGCACACTTTTTAAAAAGAAGTGAAGTCGTAAAATCGTCATGAATGGCAACCAATCGTGTGCCGTAGCCCAAAGCTTGCCTCGCTGTGTCTAGCAGATCCATGCCGCTCATGCCAGTCAACGGTCAGTCCAAGGTCCAAATCCTCCCAGAACAATAGCTTCCGTCTATCCGACGTGAGCAACGGCACGCGAGCCCTCCTGGTGGTCATAACAGGGGGGGGGGGTTCTCGCAAGGCCAGACCATGTGTGTGATCCGGGCCTGCTGATCCGACTGAACACAATGGGAGAAGCTGGATTCCAGAGTTCTCGCGGAATTAATTCCTTCCATGCAGCGTTGAATCATAAAGCCATGTACAGCCATGATAGTGCGTCTTAGAAACATCGAACACAGAACGTCATCAGCTCGTCAAACGCACCCGGGGACCAGAAGGCGATCCCGGTCCATGCGTGTCGCAAATACAGAAGGAGAAAGAAAAGGGAGTTGAGGGAATGTCGGTAGAGGGACAGCAGTCGCTCATTTAAACGCGGCAGCAGCACAACGCAGGCCACATCTGGCTAGCCTCTCCATGGAGATGGCACCGATTCAAATGGGCCACAGCCTCATCACCTGCGTCGCACAGAAGCTACTGCGGCCGGGCCGGAACGGGCCATCGCGTCGTAGGTGCCAGCTGGAACCGTGGCGTCGATAAGCGTCTTGCGTCGCTTGATGTCCATGCCAGGGTCACCGCCCACGGGTCGCTGAAGGTCATCCTCGTCTTCGCGCCCTCGCTTGATGCCGCCAGTCGAGCTGTTCATCACAGAGGCCTGAGTCGAGTAACCGTTGGACATGGAGTTCATGTCAGCCGCTGGTGCATAAACATCGTTCCCAGTGGCTCCATTGGCTCCCCGGTCGTTACTCATAACACTGTAGAGGTTGCTCGAGGGTTGATGATGCATCCTGGGGGAAGTTGTGTAGGTAGTGGGTTGCGAGTAGTACGGTTGAGGCCCGGTGGTGCGAGGAGTGGCGCGCCCGGACGCAGGAGGGTGATTCGGCGATCCCGTCATCTCGGGCGAGATGTGCTGGTGTTCATTGGACATGGTCCCAACGGCAGGCGCGGCGTAGTTATACGAGGCACGGTTGGCATCATAGGCGCTGTCGTGAGTGTATTCTCCACCATCGTGCTCATGCTCGCCTTCTTCCTCGCCAGAAGCATGGGTGACGGGTTGGCCCGCGGGATCCCCGTGCGACATGATGCCATTACTGGGCTTCTGATCGGGCCCCGTACCTGTGGCCGGGCGGGCCGAGGGCGGGCCCATGTCGTTCTTGCCGTACGCGTCATGGTGAGCATACATGCCACGATCTTGCGGCGCCGAGTTCGTCGTCTGGTAGGGTGACTGCTGAGTTGGCGGGTTGTACATGGCACGGTTGTTATCGTAAGCCTGAGCACCGGGGTGGTACTGCTGCATGCCTTGGATTGCGTTGCCGGGCGGAGTAGATGCTGGAGTTGCAGGCATTGAGCGCGCGTTGCTAAGGCCCGTGTCGATGGACATCGGGTTGGTAGCTTGAGAGCCGTTCATACCTTGCGACTGCCATTGGAAGCCCTCGGACGCACCCATGCCCCCTGCCATTCCAACGCCCGAGGCACTGGTCGGCGGGGTGGGGAAGGTGTGCGCTCTGTCGATGCCCGGCCGAGGCATGCTCGGATGGGGAGGCAGAGGCTGCTGAGGGCCGGAAAGACCCATGGAGTGATGATGGTGTTGCTGAATCGGTGCGAGTCCGGGCCCGGACTGAGAGTTACTGCGCATCGGGGTTTGCTCTTTGTTCCTCCTATCGGCAGTAGCCATTACCTGGTTGGTGCGGTTTTGGTTGGTAGGGTGGTAGAGGAGAGCACCGATGTTATGGACGAAGAGGGGGTACAGCAACTCGGTGATCTTTTCCTTGTTGGCAAAATCAAGGGCCCTCTCGAAAGGAATCCTAATGCAAGTCAGGCTGGAGAGTTCATGCATACAGTTCCAATTGAAAAATCTTACCAGACGCCCTTGAGGTGCATAGGACCAATCTTGACGACATGTCTCACCTTCTCACTCTTGAGAATGCCGTCTCGCCTACCCCGGGTCATCCCCGCTACGTTGAGTAGTTTCGTGCCGTTGATCATGTGGTTGTCTGCGGGGCGCAGGGTTTAGTGGGGTCTCAGTCTGACAGTGAGCATGCTGTAATCATACCTTCACGACGAGCAACACAGATACCCCTAGCCTCGACCTGGAAGCACAGACTGCCTTCGTCTTCCCATAGCGTTGCAGTGACCCTGGGCTTCATGCCAGGGGGCGCCACCTGACCCGTGGTATCCATGGCACCAGGGGCATAAGAATTAGGTTGCCCAGCCCCCTGGGGGAGTGGGAGAACATTCTGGGCACCCATGGCGTTGGAGACGGCGGGAGGAGCGCCCTGGGGCGAGGCCAGGCCATTGGCGTAGGGGTAGGGCTGGTTGTATTGAGCTGTTGGCGGCGGGTACTGGCCAAGGTGACTGGGTTGCAGCGGTGGCGGCTGCGAGTAGTGCTGCATGGCCCCCGAGGTCACGGTCTGGGGAGGGGGCGGTTGGCCAGCGGACATGTGCTGCTGATAATACATGTCTTGCGCGGGATGGTTCATGATCGGGTAGTGATCGTAGCCTCCGTAAGAATGGCCCGCAGATCCTGGGATAGCAGTGCTAACGGGAAGAGTGGGCGAAGGAGTCTTGGGCCCGTATGAGGAGGCAGCCGACGTGAAGGACGACAGCGAGCCGGCGTGGGAACTGGCGGCGGACCCAATGGAGCTCACACGTGGAGATGTGCCCGAAGAAGAGTATGCCTGGTGGGGAAGAGGCAATGGCAAAGACGGCAATCTGTCGCTGCTCATGTACGACGCCCGCTGGCTTGGGGGAGCGTTGTGGTACGAAACTTCGGTCGGCGCCCGGGTTTGGACTTGAGAAACGGACGGTAAATCCAGCTTCACGGTATTGCGTCGAGACTCTTTCGAAAAGGTCCCGGCGTGTTCGCAGTTGGATTCGAGCAGCGGCTGCTACAGTGTCGTCTATCGATGCTGTTCGAAAGGTGCTTGGTTTGGCGTGGTTGTTAAGGATGTCGTTGAGCGTCGGTCGTTGAAAGCGTTTCGGGTCGTAAATGCTAGCGCGTCCAGAATCGTATCATTCGCTGCCGATGGTGAGGATGATACGTGGGTGAGAGAGATGCCAATGCTCCCCAACTTTCGAGCGCCGTATGGTCGTGGTGCGACAGTGTTGCCTCGTCCAAGGTGGACGTGGTGTGAGAAACGAAAGGCGCTGGATGAGACAGTCCAAGTGATTGGGGGAGAGGACGACGGAGGGGGCCGCTGAGAGTGATCTTGACGAGAGAAGAGCTAGTCGGGCGACAGGCCGAGGGCCTGATGGGAGCAGGAAGGAGCCGATGGAGCAAGAAGGCAAGCAGGCACGCGGATCCTGACTCCGTTTGGGATCTGTTTCCAGCCTGAGGTGGCTATGTGAAAGCCAGAACCAAAGGCAAGAGGCGAACCGCGGAGCAGTCGACTCAAGCAAACTGAGCAGGAAAGACGAAAGGAGCTGCTCGCTGTCTTGTTTCAAGCTCGACCCTATTCTCTACTCGATGCATGTATAATCAGTTCAGTGCTCCGTCTCGTGCGAGACATGCAAGGACGCAGGAATGTGCGGAGGCGGAGGCGGAGGCGGAAGGGGGGTGCTTGTCTTGTCTTGGGCAAAGAATAGTGTATAGTGCTGCCAATGTCGAGTCGACAAAGCCAGGCCCCAAGAGATGAGAGATGAGAGGTGAGTGAGGTAGGGTTCGGCGAGTCAGGCAAGATGACTGCGAGACGGGTGCAGGAGGAAAGTGAGGATGTCGTTGGAAGAGGGTCGGCGCCGCTAAGCTGGGGAGGTGCAGGAACAGGAGCGGCTGTCACGCAGATGAGGTGCAGACGAGAAGGAAAGAAGCAGGGACGACAGCAGGTGAAGGATGCGGGCAGATGACCGGGTAGACATTGCAAGCGGACAGGGACTCAATTCACTCACCTTCCTCGCCGCTCTCACAAGACGGGACCCACGACGTGCTTGTCGGAAGGAGAAACAAGGTGGTTGGTGCAAGTCGCGAGAAGTAAAGGAAGGAAAAGGGAAGGATCCGGACGAGGGTCGGTTTTGTTTTTTTGGTGGTGAGGAAAAGAGGAGGTGGCCGGGCCCCGGGAGGTAGAGACCACGCCCAGCCCAAACTGTTTTGTACCTAGACCCCGGGCCTGGCGTTTCTGCCACCCAAGAGCGAGAAAAAGGATGGGAGGCGGTACCTCTCGGGGGAGGGGGACCTGAGCACCTTCGAGGTACTTGCGGGCCGCGGGCGAGGTACTTACCTCCCGTCCCTCTCCCCCTCCCCTGTGGGCGCGGCCAGACACTGGAAGGCCAGAAGAGTCCCCGGCTCAGCGAGGGTGAGAGCCAGGTGGACTGGGGAGGGGGCCCGCTGCTGGCGCCGGCGGATGGCAGAACACACAGACAGCCGGACGGTCAGACTGCCAGGAAGACAACCAGGCCATGGCTCTCACCGGGGCGGTAGCGAGTACCTAGCATGGGGTCGCCAATCCAGCAGCTAATAAGGGCGCACCAACCAGGCATAGGCCCGTGAAGTCCCTACCTTACCTTCCCCCGCCCACGTCCACTCCGTGTCTTGCCGCGAGCCTGTCCGTCGTTTCTTGCCCCTCGCCTGCCTTTTCTTTGAAGAACACACATGATGTTCCCTTTCTTCGTGCTCTGCGCTCCCTGTCCCGACCGCATCCAAAGCCTCAAGCTACCCAACCAACCATGCAAAACTGTCTGACATGGGAGCCCTCCTCGGAGTGCAAGGTCGTGTGGATAGATTGGGAATAGCATGGGCATGGCTAGAACGCCCACCCCTCTTCCCTCTCCCCTCGACTGTTGCTTTCTTCCCCCCCGCCAGGCGGACTGGGGCTGGGGGGGGCGGGTGGTGTCGACGCGCGAACGGAGACTGGTAAACTGGGGAGGAGAAGAGCCGGGTGTGGGTATCCCTACTCCTTTTCTGCCTACCCCAAGCTACTTTGGCTGGGTACGACCGGGGGACGCCTCTGAACAGGGGAGGGGTGTCTAACACAAATCAGACAAGGCTCAAGGCTTGGAAGCGGACACATCCACTCTGGCCGTCGTCGGTGCCTCTTCGAGACTTCGCTGGATTTACCGAGTCTGGCTTTTGGTTGCAATTGCACACATACATGTAGGTTCAACGGTGTTCGCATGCGAGAAATGGGAAGGTTCTGGGAGTGCTGGGCTGTTGTCTAGCACGTGTGTGTGACCAAGGCGATCAACATAAGGTATGATGTGGTCTTGATAGCAAGAACGAGGCATCTTTTGGCTCTCGCTCACAGCATTTTTCAGGCGATGTTCGCGTTCAGTCATTGGAGGGCCTACCTCGTCCTTTCAAAATGTAACACCTGGTAGCGAATCTAAGATCCCTGGACTAGGCTCTGTCGCGATGGTCGCAAGCTCGATGGCGGTCAGGCAAGCAGGCCATGCCTCAAGAGCCTTACGCCGCATTGAACCATACAGCGAGGAAAGGGTCAAGCTTGGAGACGCGGCGCGCGAGTCCGCTGCTTACGCTGTCCCTTGGTTGCTGGAGGCAAGCATCGCTATCAGCGAGTTCTGGACATGGCTTGTGAGCTACCTGGTCGACGGGCTTGGGCTCTGGAGGGGCGGGCGGGATATTGGGAGGGGAAGCGGGTCTCGATTTCTTGGACCGCGCCAGGTGGCAGAGAGAAGATGGCGTGAGGACAGGGGGTTGGCGGCTTCTCACTCGCGAATCCCCGGGGAGGGGGTGCGCTGAACGAGGGAGACGAACCAGGGGCAGAAAGCGGTCGCACCGAACCGAACACTGAGGACAAGGAAGGATGATACTCGGGGTGTTGATGTAGGAGCGAGCCATCCATATCCATGTCTTTCCGCTCTTGTCGTCTTCCATCGCAGCGACAGGCCGTGGCGGGCGGATACCTAAGGTGCTAAGGTAGACTTGATCGGATTTCCTCTGTTCTTGGACGGCCGTCTGTCGAAGACAGGCTACAAAGCTCCCTATTTCCATGTCCCACAGATTCCCCAAGAGAAACGGATGGTTAAGCAGATGGGTGGGAGCTGCGATAGACGCTTCCTACAGCGTACAGCTAGACACCTTCCGCGTAAGATGGAAGCTTCGATCCATCAGCATGGACAGGAGGCCTGTGATTCCTTCCTTTCTTCCACTTGCTGCCCGTCCAATCGAATTAGGCAGGCGCGATGAGCAGCGGTGAAACTCTGTAATACAGACATGGTTAGCATCATCAAAGTGTGCCTGGAGCTGGGCCGGAACAATTGAATTCTATTCCACGCTTGCTAGTACCTGAGAATGCTAGTCTGTCGTCTTTATGTTTTTTTTTTTTTTTCCAACGGTTCCGGTCCCCACGCCTCGAGCCACACTCGGCTGCAGGATGCGATCTTCAACACGGCTGCTCCATCGCGGCACAGATCGATCTGCCTGGCTTGCATCCATCACACACGCGTCTGCTGAGACCTTGCGGCTTGCCACGACCACGACAACGACTCCTGGCCTGGTGTCTTGCGCATGATCGCAGGCCGGGGATCCAAACAAGGCGTCTCGAACGACTTGTTGGGCGGTCCGTCTCACTCCAGCCACTTGCAACGGTCGGCTGTCCAGGGAGAGAAGCCCCATGTCTGTCTGTCGCGGCCCGTTCGCGGGGCCTCTTCTCGTATCCTTACCTTGCGACCAGTAGCTTGACTCCCCCAACCTTTCTTTCAACTCGACATCGATCCACCTGCCTAAAATCAAGGTGCTTGTTCGCATAGAGAAGGTCCCGCGTCCGAAGTCATGACCAACCTCTCTCGAGGCATGACAGGGTACGTGTCGATGCCTTCCTGGTCGCGGGTGCTGCTGGTTCGAGCTACCCGCGAGGCTGCATGCGTACATGGCAGTTTCCACCCAAGTGGTCAAGACGGCAGCCAATGCATGCATCCAGGGTAGAGGTGAACCAAATCGCAGCGGAGCTGCATTGGTGCCCCTCGGTGCATGGTCTGGAGTGCGCGGCCGAGGGGGGACTACCGACGTATCGCGCGTCCACGTCTCACCGGGCAGCCCTCTTGCACGCTGCCGGTATGAACTGACTTGACAAGCTGGGGTCACCGTCACCCCATTCGCCATGGCGAGGCAACTCCACGATCCTCTGATCCCCCAATGCACCTAGCCTTGCAGGACGCGGCGCATCTGAGACTGTTGTTGGTGCTACTCGTCATCAAGGCCAATGGCCTTTCAGGCGCTATATATGGGCGCAATCCTCGACAACGTCTATCTTCTAGAAGACCTGTTCTTTCCCTTTGGCACATTGCCAGTGTCGCAATCCGCTCGTCAGAAATGCCTTCCCAGCCTCAGGAGCTAGCTTTCCGTCAGCGGGTCTCACGAAACTCTTGCCCGGTCGATACTGATCGACAATGGCCTTGGCGGCGAGAAACAGGCCACAGGGAACGTTCGACAAGCCTTCTAGGCGCCGCGAAGGGGCCACCCACTTCACCAGCTTGCTGGCCTCTGCGATGATCTGGTCAACGTGTGCCACCATTCGTGTCTCGAGGGTTAGACCATCGGGATTTATGGAGGTCATTCATTGATACCGAGATCCACCAGAGTGAGGAGCGCCAAACAGGATGCGCGTCAAACAGCGCGGACAGGCATCGACAACTCGCCGTGGCCACTCGAGTCGAGCTCCGTCTCGCTCCCTTCCGTGGGTCTCCGTTCGTCGGACCCTGCAGAGCTAAAATCTCTTGACTTTGCCAGCTCCTCCAACAACTGTTGAAATGACAGGGACCGGGGTAGCAGATGAACTGGAGGCTGGCTTGCAGCACTTGCATGACCCACCAGCTGCAAGGCGGCTAAGCAAGTGGAAAGAAAACCAATGGCGAGCCGCCTTCAGATTGGGTAAGTTCATGGGAGGGGGAGGGTGTGTCGTTACCTTTGGCAGTCGCGGACTTTATTACGCTGTAACGACTCGAGTGGTGGGCGAGCGACGCTGATGAGAGAGACGAGGAGACCTTGTTGGATCGTCCCGAAAAGTCGTCTGTCGCCAGGCCCGAGCCGTTCAAGCCGTCTTGTATTGTTCGAGGCAATTCATTGCCGAGGCATGGCCCATGCTCTGACGATGAAGTACATACGTTGCACAAGCATCGATTGTCAGGCGAAGCCAGGGACACACCATTTGTCCTAGGAGGAGACGGAATTGTGCTGGTCAACACTGTGAGAGAGAGAGAGAGCCCGGAACGAGTACTGCTGATGACTTCCACAGGATCACTATCAACTTGACCACCTCCCTGTTGTAGGCAACCTGACTTGCTACGGCACGCACACGTGGCCAATTGACTCTGACCATCCCCGGCGGCGTGTCCACTTGCCTCGGTCGTCCAATGCTGCTCCTGATAACGGAGACTCAGTCGCCCGTCCCCAAGCTGGCCGCATTTTGGGCCGCCTTCGTGGACACCCTGCGCGAGACACTGGCTTATCAGCTCCTGGTGATCTTGACCTTCGGATACGCGATCTCAGCAGCAACTCAACGTGTTTCTTTCATGTGCGGGCGAATCAACGTTATCCACGTTTCGGCTGGCCACACCACCCAAATATCACCGCCATCTCCCACCCATACGCCCGTTCCCGCCCACTGTTGTGTCACGCACTTTTCTCCGGTAATGTCACCGCCATTGATGGATTGACATGTACAGCGCTGGTCTTGAGACCAGCATCGACACCTATGAGCACAGGTGCGAAGCTTGTTCACGTCGTCATAAAAGTCAAGGCCTGCTTCTTAGAGGGCGTACTGGCATACGCGCATGTCCGACGTCTGGCTTCATTCATGATCCACGGATGCGGGGATACAAGCGGCGGCAGTGCCTTCTTGGACCTCTTGCGACGACTGCTACCTTCCATGCCATGCTTTTTTACTACTGTCAAGCGGACGATACTTACAAGGCTCAGGCGAATGGCTTGTTGTGCATGCGGTCGGTCGCACGTCCGTATGGACTTGGAGCTTTGCGACGGGCTGGGTCTAGTCGAGAACTCACCGCTACTTTCGACATTTAAAGGGACTCCCCTCCACCGCTACCTACAAGGAGATAACAGCACCATGATCCTTGCCACAAGTCAAGCCGCGATCGTTTGCTGGAGCAGAGAACAGCCAATGGAATATGACCTTCAATTCGAGGTGGGCCTTTTTGATCCTGAGCCAGCCGCCCTAAGAGACTCCCACCAGGTCTCGGGGCCGACGTTCACGTGCAGTGAGTGCTGGCACCGGATGGTAGCGAGCAAGGACCGGGACCGGGGCTGTTTGGGAGGCTGGGGGATCTGCCCGCTGCCGGAGGAAATCGCGCAAGGCAGAAGGCGCTCGCCCGACTTTGCTCGTGACGGCTAGCCTCAAGCGAAAGAGGCCGGGTTGCCTCTAGCCAGGGGAAGCGGTGGAGTGAGACATGTTGCGAAAGAACGGCCACGAACCGGAGCCAACGCTCGTGTCACAAGCTGTCTCTCCTTGATTCGGTCCCTCTAACCCGACAACAGCGAGAGAGACGCTTGACGTTGGACCAGCCCTTGACGGACGGCCATGGGCTGGCCGGTTCAAGCCCTACAGCGTACACCTCCCAGCCAACCTTTTCACAGATATACCTGTCTGCTCTTGTTACGGTGCCCAACTCCTGGCCAGCGGTGGACATGAGGGTTGTGCGCAGATCTACAAGCACGGGTATGTACGCATGCACGGCCATGACGGCCTTAGTCTGCTGAACCGTGCATGGCTGCTCTCGGGAGGGCTGCAGGTGTAACCTCTAGTGTGGGTTCTCCAAAGCGGGCAACGCGGGATACCGTCGGGGCCAGGCCCACATTGCATGGAAGCCGCTCAGAAGCAGATTGACGCTCGAGAGGGGGCGACTCGGGACCAAACACGCGCCGCCTATGCCATTCGAGTTGGTCCATTAGTTGGTATCTGCTGGGAGCAGCTCTCAGGGCGACGTAGCTGCGCAGCCAACGCCGGCTTCCGTGCGGCAGCGCAGGCAAATAACTAGCGAAACCTTTTTGTTGCACCCCCTTCCAAATCGCCGCCATGTGCCTGCACGATAGCCGGCCTGTCGCCGTCGCAATGTCTGTGTGCTTCCCGCCGGCACAGGCATCTGGGACGGTAAGGGGGCTGAGACCAGCCCCCATCGCATCTCGCACTGACGGGGGTCGGGACAGCGGCCCTCCTTCAACTCATTCACTGTACGTCATGGTTTCGAGGCCGGGGTGCTTGCCAGAGCCTCGAGAGACCACTGCCGGTCCGTGCCAAACGGTTTGCTGCCCATGTACAGGTCTTGGCGTGGCGTACGTTGGCGGACATTGACGCGGCGGAAGGGCTTCGTAAAAACAGGCACCAATCGATGTCGCCTCAATGACGAGAACCGATGTCAGGATGTGTGCTTGTCCGCTGTCCACCTCTCGTTCTAACTTGCTCTCTTCGCTGTTGGATGAGAACCTTGCTGGCATCCTGCCCGTCAGCGCTCGAACGTACCTGTGGAGGTATTCACCCTGGCGCTGGCGCCGGTGATAAAGTTTGCCATGGAGATGGTGCCCGGGACCTCCAGGCTATTACAGGGGTAAAAAGGGTAGGCTGTCACTTGGCGCGGTGCTCACTGTGGGTTCTGGCCGTTCAACCGATGCTTCCAGGTTCCTTCCCCTCCAGCCCCCCGTCCAGACGCACCTATGCCGCGCATATGTGCGATGGACGCACTGGCTACTCTGTCTTGGCTTGGCCGCCCACCCTCGGAGAACTCGTGGAGGTATCTTTCCTGTGGGCGCCGACTACCTCATGTGTGACCCTTTTGCAATTCGCTGTCTCACTTCAAATGGACGAGGGAGGGTTCAATCGTCGACCAGGCGTAAAATCCTTCAATCCGCGGGGCGCGATCCTCAAATGGCGGAAGAGCTCGGTTGAGAGTCCAGAGTCCAGAGCTCAAATCGCGCGCAGGATCAGCACCGAAGAGGCAGGGGCCACGACATGGCTGGGGTGCACCAGGTTCGGTCCGTCCGGCCGCTCGTCTCCCTTGCCAACCTCCGCGCCCTCATTGGGACTGGTCAGTGCGATTTTGATTCTGGGTCAGCAGAACGACAGCATGTCAACTGGCGCGAGCCAGGCGAGAAAAACGCCTAGCCCAGGCTGCGTCTCGATCCCTTTTTCAAAGGTAGCAGAAAGTGGCACAGGAAAAAACAATTTGCGGAAGCATCGCTGGCTTCGAAAATTATCAACCAGAAAATTCGAGGGCGCCGCGGCTTTTTGGCATTTTGCACGGGCGTTGCAAGATGTCACCTCAGAGAGTGTGGCAGTTCAACCCCTGTGGAGAGCTTTCTCTGAACGTTCCCGTCTGTGCATGAACGCCTGCGACAGGAGCCTTGCGAGGCGGCGGCACGGGAATCTCGCTTGCCCTCGACGTCTTGGTTCGGCAGAAGTCGAGCGTTGCTTTTCGCCCGGGGGGAGTGGAGGAGACAAGTTGCCTGAATAGCACGACGCGAGACCCTGAAAAAAGTGGTTGGGGACTTGGGACTGTCCCGCGCTAGCGAAGGCGACGTGACCACCGCTGATCTCCCTGTTGTCGCGACGTGACTGGCCCGCGAGCGCCTGGCTAGCTCAGCCCGACGAGACAACAAGGCCGATGGACGTGAAGCTGGTGTGCCGTGTGCTGATATTGCCACGAGGCTCGGAAGTTTCTCCTTGTCTTGCGTGTAAGACGGCCATTGAACGACGGCCTCGCATCATGTCAGGTGACCCACGAGATGATCCAGGTGGCGGGCGCTCGTTGGATACCGCGCGGTGGACTGGCGGAAATGCAACGCGCACCGTACCGCAGCAACTGGGCGCCGGGCAGAACCGCCACTCAGCGAGCTTGCCGCGGCTTACAGCGGACGGGTGCGGTCCCCGTCTGCACGGCAGACATTAGCCCGGTGCCGTGCCCCCCTCTTTCCCCTCACATCCCACAATTGCCTCGACTTGCTCAACCAACGTACGGGAAGTGCAGCGTCGGCTCGCGGTGGTTGCGTGCTGGGCGTGGCAGGCGAGGACAGGATGGAGGGCGGCGAGAGGCGGGGGAGCGGCGCCGAGAGGTGGAATTTGAGCGAGAGCAGGGGTGGCCATGGACAACGCACAAGGAACCCACCCAGACGGGCAAGGTCTCGGCCAGCGCATCACCTACCTACTCTGCAGCGCGAAGGTCCAAGGGGCCCTGGGGGCCTCGATGAGACGTTCGATCCGACCAAGGCCTCATCCTGCGGGCGTGCGGCACGGTCGCGCGATAGGAGATGAGGAGGAGAGGGGGTCCGCCGGAGAAGCCACCAAAGCCCACATGTTCGCCATGCGTGCTGAGTAAGGTATCACGGGGCTGCCCAGCTGCGGAGGACAATGGCTTTGTTTCGACGGCACCGGTTGCAAGCGCGGCAGTGGAAGAGCACGGGAGCAACAGTCGGACAAGCGCTGATAGGGGCGCCATCTATCCCTCGTCGCCCCTAGGCGGGGGCTGCGGTCGGGCTGCAAGGGACGCTCAACCGACTGGTAAGGCGAATTGGCCAGAGAGCTGTTCAGCCGACGGATGAGAGATCTGGGAGAGGTCGTACTGCATGAGCGCAGGGTGGAGGGGAGGGGGCGCTTCTCGGCGGGCCAGTGGATGGATGGGTAGACTGGTGGGTGGCAGGGTGCGTGTGTTTCTCGGTGAGCGTCCGACTTCTCGTTCGAAGGTGACGTTGGACAGATTAAGTAAGCAGCCGTTTGGGTCATGTGACTTCGTGTGCTTGACGTGTCTCGATAGCGATGAAAGAAATCGCAAGTGATACCACGCGCAATTCGGCACAAAAGTCATCGATTCAAGGCTCAGACTAGCACCCGGTAGCCTCTTGTGGTAAAAAAACATGGCACCTCAGCGAAAACCATTACCGCCCGTCGCGAAACCCAACTATGGAAAGGTGTTTGATCCTTGGAACTCAAGCGCGTCCGGTCACCAGCGGCCCGACATGCGTCCAGGACTCGGCTGGCGCGATAGCCGCAACAAGAAGCTCATGAGTCAATTCACCGGGGGTCACACAGGCGGGGAGCGACTGAGCGACACCTATGGCGCGGGAAGCGAAGATTTTGATGAGAATTTGGGCATGGTCGTCCCCAAGGATGTCAAGGCGAGAGCGAAACTCAGCGTAATGGACATGCTCGCCAGACCTGGTGCGATGAAGAAGACGCTTCCAGGCGCAAAAGAGCCACTTTCAGGTTCAGGACTCGCACCCGAGGAGACGGGCGGGGCGGGTCGAGATGTTGGCGATGAGGCTTCTCAGAGTGAGAGCCCCGCGCAGACGAGACGATTGTTTGACGGACTCGTCGTTTACATCAACGGCAGCACGGCGCCTCTAGTGTCGGACCATAAACTCAAGCGCATCCTGGCAGAGAACGGTGCGAAGACGTCTCTCCATCTGGGCCGGCGACAGGTCACGCATGTGATCGTGGGGAAGCCAGCTGGCAAGTACGTTGGGTCAGGGGGTGGGCTGGCCGGTGGGAAGCTGGAGAAAGAGATCCAGAAGATCCGAGGGTGTGGTGTCAAGTTTGTGGGCGTCGAGTGGTGAGTTTTCTCTTTCCCCTCCCAGCCGCGCCGAGTCTCGTCGTTCGTCCGCACGAGGGTTACGCCGCACATGACCCACGGCATGGCTAAATACCTCATCTGTAGGGTCCTAGAGAGCCTCAAGGCCGGAAAGCGGCTACCCGAGGCGAGGTTCGCGACGCTCAAGGTAGCACGAGAGAGGCAGCAAAGCGTCCTGGCCAGCTACGCCCCTGCACCCGAGCAGCCCGCGCAAGGGGGTTCGGAGACATGAAGTCCTCCAGGATCTGTACGATGAATGAACGAGTCGATGATGGTACGTTTTGATGATTTCTAGAGGTGGCATCCAGGATGGCGTCGGAGTTGGGGACAACGGCTCTGGTTCACGCGCAGCCGCAACACGGCATGAGTGCGGTCATACAGCAGGTAACATGGCACAACGGACATCAGATGAAGAGGAGCTTTCCCTAGCGCCGCAATTCAAGATTATTCGTGTTGTCGGTATCGTCATCGTTCATCTTCTCCAACACCTCGAAGTCAATCTTTTGTCACGATGCAAAGCAAGGCATGGCTCGGACAAGATGATAAAAGAGCGCAGAGATCTACGACATGAGATACAAGCAAGCCGTCGCCGGACGGACAGGTCTCATAATCCTCGCGCGCGCCAGGCGTGTGTAAGGCCTGCCTCCGGAACAGGCGTCTTGAGCACCCCCTGCCTCGCCCAGCTGCATTGTGCGGCACCGATCCGTCACCATCCGCCCACACGGTTGACGTACATGGTGACACCACCTCCAGCGGGCCCAGCTACCACAGCCCGCACGATCGTCATGGGCCTGTCGCCATTTCTGCCGATCCCCTTGAACCTCCACTCGAACCTGCCGACGAGCTGTGCAACGAGGGACAGCATCTCGCCCCTGGCAAACCTCTCCCCAATGCATTGCCTGGGCCCGTAGGTGAAGGGCATGACGGCCCACGGGTCGCCCGTCCCGCCGAGGGGGTCGACCTTGACCTGTCCGTCCGTGCGGGTCAGCCATCGCTCCGGATCGAACTGGGCCGCTCGAGGTCCCCATATGTGTCGGGATTCATGAATCAAGCCCGGCGCCACGGTGACGACGGTGTTCTTGGGTATGGCCACCGCGCCGATTGTTGTGCTGGGCGCGGTCGTCTGTCGGTGGCAGTACACCACCGGCGAGAACAGGCGGAGGACCTCGTTGCATACGGCAGTGAGGTGGGGGAGCGACTCGACGAGGGCGGCGTCGACTTTTGCACTCGAGGACGGCGAGGGAAGGGTGTTTCGGACCTCTTCGCGAAGGCGGATCTGCCACTCGGGGTTCTCGGACAGCGCGTAGAGGGTGAGGGCGACGGCGGTGGCGGTTGTCTCCTGGCCGGCCACCATGAAGTCCATGGACTGGTCGATGAGGTAGTCATCTGAGAAGGCCTCCCCAGACTGCAGCAGGGTGGTAATGATATCACCCTGCCCATACTGCCCCGTCCTCCCCTCTTCTGCATCGGTCCGTCGCTGCTCGACGAGGGGCCGGATGAAGTCCGCAATCACGTCTCGCGCCGTCATGATCTCTCGCCTGGCCCTGACGGGCAGTCGACGATAGATGAAATACGGGAGGATGAATGCGGTCTGGCGATAAAGCAGATGGTGTCTCTTGGTAGCGAAGAGATTCCGGAAGTGCTTGACTCGGGCTGAGTCCGGATTTTCGACAGCATTGATGGAGGCGCCGAATGCGGTCAGTGTGATGATGTCCAGAGTGACATGGTGAAGCCGTTCCCCGATGTCAATGATGCCCTTTTCATCCATGCGAAGCTGCTTCTCGAGAACATCGAGGAACTTGGCCCCTTCGGTCCAGAAGGTCGGAGATAGGTCCTTGACATACTTGAACTTGAAGGCCGGCTGAAGCAGCCTTCGATCAACCTGCGATGAGTGATGAGCAAGACTCAAAATTACGAGCAAGAGTACCCTGTTGAGAAACGAACCCTGTGTTTGTTGGGTGGTGCGACGAGTATGCCACGCGGGGCGAACTGGCCCATGACCTCTAACGCCCAGGGCAGCTTGATGTAGTTGTAGGCTTGTGTCTGCAAGACGTCCTTGCAACCTCTCGATGTCGTAACCATGATCCGCTCTGCATTGAGGAAGCCGTAGTAGCGGACGAGCCCGTCGTTGGGTACCTCGTTGACCCATCGAACGAGGTCATCGTAGCTCGGTTCGCCGAACAGACGAGACCGTAACGGGGCCTGATTGGGGCTTGGAATGTGTCGGAGAGGACTGAGGTAAAAGGGATATAGAATAACATGGTAGAACAAGAGCCAGGCGGCATAGACGATGGCAATTGCTGCCCCGCGCATGAGAAGAGCACAGAGCCCCGAGTCGCCCTTGCTGAACTGTGTCCATAGCAAAGCACCAGCCACCGAGGTCCCGATAGCTGCCGAAGACATGCTCAGAATTGAATCACCAGTCGCACGATGACAGCTTGGTACCGAACCAGCTCATGCAAGGGCAGGTCGTGTCACGGTGTCGAGGCGGGGTGATGTTCAATTGTTGAGCCATGCCGTGCTGAAGTAAAATCAGCTCGACAATTGATTGGTTTCGTGCCGGGGTCGGATCCAGGGGTCTGCCCACGTACATACCTTTCCTTACAATATGTCAGCCTCACTAGGCGACTCTTGACCCCGTGACCAGAAGAGGCCACAAGCGCAAGATTGAAGCATCTCCGAACTCTAGATTATAGGCAATGTTCTGGGAGAGGCCGTCCGGACAGATGGCCTGGTCGGGACTATGCGTGGAGGACACTTGGCCTCCGACAATCCAGATGATGGCGAGCAGTAGTGGCGGAGTGTGCCGGAGGGCAAACTGCTCGAGCTTGATTACCGAGTGATGCTGCAAGAGAGATGAGCTGGGGTGCCTGTAGATTTAAGCAGGCTATCTTTGAGGTGGTCACCTATCGAAGAGAGACTCACCACGGGGTCCAAAGATGAGGAAGGAGTTGGAGCCGGGATGGTATACATTCGAGCCGACACAGAACCTTTACGGACCTCATGGGAATGGAACCCTTCAAACGGCGGTTGATAAGAGAGCGGAGCAGAGATATGTCGATAAGAGGTGCCAGGATGCCCAAGACGGGTAGGAGCCATCGACCAACTTGCCTGGTGCCTGCCTCATACACGTTCCGCCGAACCAACTACCTTCTCCAAGGTGTGAAGATCAAAAGCATTCTTCACGTTTATGGCCGAGGATTCAGGTTGCATCAGGAGCAACTGTCGAACGCATTGATTTCATGTCGGGTGCCCTTCCTCCTCCCTCTTCTCAATATCCTCCTTAGCTTTTATCCTCGCCCACTACAACTTCAAGCCCCTCAAAGCCTGCAGGTGGTCTTCATTGACTGAACGTGTCAGAAACACATGACTACTCTGCCGCTGTCACGAAGTTCGCATTGCAAGGTTATGTGCCCGTCATTGAACTGATAGCACGAGCGTGTACGGTGACCTCGATGCCGTCTCGGATTTCGCCCTTTGCATGCACCTACCCTACCCGTTGAGGGAGACGAGTATCTCGAGGAAACATCGGTTACCAAGGCTCCTGTTCCCGCTTCGCAGCGTTCATGGTGAGGTATACTTCGCTGAAATCAATCTCAAACTTACGTATGCATCTAGTTCCTCATCAGTCGCGGACGAGGCAGGCAGTTCCCAAGGCTCGGGTACAGCCAGCAATGACTCGCTATCGATGATGAACATGCCTTGGCATAGAAGATTTGAATGGCGGTTTTCGCAACGCCAATGTAAACTCATCCATTACGAGTAGCGCAGGTCGGTTGCTACAAGCCTGGGGACCGTACCACCGCACTGTAACCTTGCCAACTCAGCCTCGGACTTGAGGATACAAGCAATGCAACATCAGACCACAGGGCGACGTCGGCTTGTGAAGGCTAACACCAAAAGATGAGCCCTGGCACCAGGCCCGGACCGTCAACAGCATATGCAATGCACCTGTCGTGTCACCAAGCCTCTGCTTCAGCCACCTCGTGGGAGCAGAACCTGGCTTCACCTCGTGTTGATACTCGGAGAACATACACACATACACGCCCCTGCGTAAATTGTCCGCCATCGCTGATCATGTTACCATTACCAGCATGGGTACATGGACGCCTGAGGAGGTGACACGGCAATCCGACCCGATGACCTGGTGTCTTCATCTAGCCCGTCGTGTAGCGCGAGGCTGCGAGACCATGGCCGACTCTCCGACACTAACTGCTGGTCAATTGTGCATGAGATCTGACGCACCCGCACATCAATCATGTTTCCTGCCTCCTCGACGCTTCAAGTTCATCTCATCTACAAGGCTGGGCACCGGGCCGTGAGCGACCTTTGTCACCTCGGCAATCGAGTCTTCCTGAGGGAGACGGTGGTCAGCTCTCACGGGGAACTCCAAGGTGCCGCCTTGTACGCCGGCCCGCTCGACGCTATGTGGCCTCCCTGCGCCGCCTTGCCTCCCGCATGTGCCGCTCCTTGTTCCACGGTGCGTGCGGCCGCCACGGGCTGCCTTGTGCGACACGGCTGTTGAGAGGGTACTGGGGGCTCTCAGCCCGCGTGGTGCCACGATATCCAGCCAGGATCAGGCCCATCACTCTGCCCGACGGGCGCCGCCTGGTGGAATGTTGTGATACCGAGCCTGTGGCGAGACGGGGCTGGACCTCGGGAGCATCACCAGCTTTCCATTGAAGCAGCAAGGCGAGTTCTCACAATAGGGGTGGCCGAGGGGACGAGGAAGTCACGCTTCCGAGTCAATGCTCGACTACATGCGCTTGAAACTAAGAACGAGGATTGCTGACTCCGGGATATACACACCGAGGCCCGTACGAACGACCCGCGCGATAACCTACAGCTTGGCCTTGCCCTGCTGCTTCCTGGACCTCCAGTACTCCCTCACCTTGGCCCTGGCCACGTCGACGGCGCCGGCGTCCTCGATGGTGCTCGGCACGCCGATCTCGGCATCGAAGTCCCCCTTGTGCGCGTTGTCCACAAGCTCGCGGAGCACGCGGCGCAGCGTCTTGCCGGACCTCGTCTTGGGGATCATTGCCTTGCCCTGGATGATGCCGCCCAGGGTCGCGATGCCGCCGACCTGCTTGCGCACAAGATCCTGGATCTCTTTTTCCAGGACGGCGTCCGGCATGGCCGTCTGGGGGTGCGGGTGCGACGAGAGCGTGATGAAGGCCAGCGGGAGCTGGCCCTTGATCTCGTCGGGGATGCCCACGACGCAGCCCTCTGCAACCAGGGGGTGCGATGTGATAGCCTGCTCGAGTGAGCCTGTTGGTAGTGGGTGTCAGCAAACTGAACCTTCGCTCTGAGACAGGGCAAGAGGGAAAGAGGGCGGGACATACTGCTGGAGAGACGGTGTGCCGAGACATTCAGGACGTCGTCATTGCGGCTCATGATACTGACATAACCCTCCTCGTCGATGAAGCCGGCGTCGCCCGTGTCGATCCAACGGCCATCGAACCTCTTGAGATAGCCCTTGTAGAAGCGCTCCTCGTCCTCCCACAGGGTGCGGAACGCCGAGGGCGCCAGGGGAATGCCCAGGACGATGTTTCCCATGTTGCCGCGGGGCATCTCCTTGCCCTCGTCGTCGACCACGCGCACATCGAACCCGGGCATCGCCTTGCCAGCGCTGCCGGGCTTGATGCCCGCCGGGGGAGGGCGCTGCGCAGTACCGGATGGGAGCGCCGTCTCGGGCGCCAGGGCGCGGCCCGTCATCGGGCTCCCCGACTCGGTCGACCACCAGTTGTCGATTACGTGGGAGCCGCCGGGGGCGCCGTACTGATCGAGGAGCTCCTGGTAGGCGGAGACGATGGAGGGCTCGGAGCGCTCCCCGGCGAGAAAGAGCGCGCGGAGCGTGCGTAGGCCGTCCTGTCCACCGATGCGCTTCAGGTGCGAGTTCTCGGAATCGTCCCGGCGGATGGCGCGCAGGGCCGTGGGCGCAGTGAACATGCTGGTGACCTTGT
The DNA here is from genome assembly GCA_037042015.1 of Furcasterigmium sp. R96-07A1. NCBI lineage: Eukaryota > Fungi > Ascomycota > Sordariomycetes > Glomerellales > Plectosphaerellaceae > Furcasterigmium > Furcasterigmium sp. R96-07A1. The sequence continues at coordinate 936,264 of JAXQJP010000346.1, forward strand.
ACTCGGAGACGACACGCCAGAAGGCCGATGCGTCTGGCGTCCCGACGGGCTTGCCCTCGTAGAGCACAGTGGCGGCTCCGGCGAGGAGAGGGGCATATGCGATATAGGAATGGCCGACGACCTAAGTGAGGAGAGGGTGTTAGTCACGATGACCTGCCGCTGAGTCCGAGGACACGGGTCCGAAGCGAGAGGCCCTCTGGTGGGACTTTTGTACGCACCCATCCAATATCCGAGGCTGTGAAGATGACATCTCCAGGCCCCTTGATGTCGAAGAGATACCTGATTGACAGGTTCAGCCCAACAGCATGTCCGGCAGCATCCCTGACGACACCTTTTGGTGTGCCGGTGGTACCGCTGGTGTGGATGACATAGACGGGATCCGTCGACTTTATGGGAACGCAATCGGCCCTAACATTCCTCGCTCGACAACTTTTGACGATGCTCTGCCAGCTGCGCTCTCCGTCATTGCGGTTGACTGGGTGCCACCGGATCTCCGGGCGCTGCCAGACGATGACCCGGCCGGGCTTATGTGACGAAAGGCGGACGGCCTCCTCCACGAGCGGCTGGTACGGGGCGGGGGCTTTTGCGCCCTCGATGCCGCACGAGGCCGTGAGGATGGCGACGGGACGGGAGGCCTCGATGCGCTGGGCCAGGGCGTTCGGCGCGAAGCCACCGAAAACGATGGCGTGGACGGCGCCCAGGCGCGACACGGCGAGGATGCCGAGCAGCGCGGCGGGGATCATGGGCACTGCGTCTTGTCAGCACATGTTTGAGCATGCTGGCATGTCTTGAAATATACAGGACAGTATGTATGTGTGCCTGAGAGAGAGTGCGTGTGTGTGTATGTAAATGTCATGTATATGAGTGGCACCTACTGTAGATGAGAACGACATCACCCTTCTGAACGCCCTCGTCACGCAGGGCACCGGCCAGAACCTCTACCTCGTCGAGAAGCTGCGCGTACGTGAGGGTCTGTTTCGTCTTTGTGACGGGACTGTCATAGTGGATGGCGGGCCTATCGCCGTGGCCTGCAGCGACATGTCGATCGACGCAGTTGTAGCAGGTGGAGATCTCGCCCCCCGGGAACCAGGACCAGGTATCGTGGGTGACGCCGCTGCCGGGCAACTTCTTCTTGGAGACCTCGAGCGCGGTGGACGGCTTCTTGTGCCAGTGGAGGCCCTCGGCCTGACGGGCCCAGAAGGCGGCGGGATCCTGCAGCGACTGGCGCAGGACCTCGTCCTGGAGATGCGGCGCGGGGGCACCTGGCATGACGGCGATCTGCGCAAAGGGTCTCGACAGTGACGGTGGTCTGCTGTGCGGTCTCAAGGATGAGAAAGGGAGGTGACGTAGGCGATGCCAGTGTTGGCGCCGCATGGGAGCGACGTGGAGGCTAGGGCCTGGGGTCGAAGCGTCTTTTCTACTTGGTGTGCGGCTACTTTTGGAGGATATCCTCGGTCCTGGGGAACAGTCACCGGCAAGAGGCTGCGTCTAGTAGATGTGGCATATGCCGGAGGGCCCGACCAGTGTAGTGTAAGTTGCGGCTTGCCGGACGTTGTGACGTCCTCCCGCACTGCCTTCCCCGCATTCCGTTGCCCCGGGGGGAAGAGACGGTAGGACGGCTTGGACGGACGAGGGGGGAATAGCCCGGATGGGGGGGCTGATCGTCCATTGCCGGGCCCCCGGTGCTTGGGCCGAGGGTTTGCCATGTGTTGGGCTTGGAGGTGGAATGTGGTGGCGGCGCCTTGGTCCTTTGGCCCAAGAGGTTCTTCCATCTCACGGGACGTTGGCTTGATATCTGGTGTAAATCAGATGCGAATGCTCTTCGACGTCTTGGAGGAGTAAAGCCGTGATGGCCTTGAAGTTGTACCCGCCACGAGTGCCCGGGGGCCCTGCGCTCAGTCTTGGCAACTTCAGCGTTGATGGCATGATGGCCCAGGTACTGATGGTTCTCGGTGGGTGATCACTGAGTAGAGTTATCACTGTGGTCTGTCTGAGATCCGGTGCTCTGGTGCTCTCACTCGTTCTCCACACCAATGTCGATTTCCATGGTGAGCCGCACCAAGCAGTCTTGCGACTCGAGATACCGCCCAGCCCAAGAACCCCCCGGCTAGACTTTGCACACCTCAGTCAAATACTAGTACAGGAACTTGAGGTAGCAAATGCACAGCAAAAGAGCGCGCCCGGAGTTGCGGCACCGCTGGGCGGCACAAGCGACAGCCACCAAGAGGGCCGCAATCTCGCTTCCCGCCCACCACCTTCTTGCTCCTCCCAATCTCACCTCACCCATGCTAAGCATGCGAGCGCGATGTATGTTATCACACCGTCTCGGGCCCCTGCCGTTGATGTTTCCTTTATCAACGCACCCCCTTGCGCCCCTCGCGCCACTCTGACTCGACCCATCTCACGTCTCGAAAGCTGGGCGCCCGCCGAAGAAGCAGAAGAAGCACCGTGACGAGAGGCGCGCCGAGACTCAATCCACCGTCGTCCCCAAGCGCTCGCTCGCACTTTCTCCTCCCGATCTTCCTCTACAGCGTACTACTAGTACTAAGGTAGCTTGCTAGCTCACCCACGGGCCACGGTTTAACTGAACAAATAGTCCACGGCATGACCTGAGCCGTCGCGGGCCCCAGCCGCCTAGCGCGCCGACCGCCTGCTGCACCGTAGCTCAGCGCCCTGTGGAGGAGGCGACGCGTCCAGACCTCTGATCTCCGTCGTGGCGCCCAAGCGCCTAGAGCTGTGTTTGGGAACACATCCCAGCTCTTTCTCCCCTCCCTTGCGTCTCCGCGCGCGGAAAACTGTGCATCAAGCGAGATTCGCACCCTCGTCGGCCTAGACGTCACATCACGTTGCATCGCGGCGCCTGATTGCCACGACCAACGGCGGACCGCCCGCGGGATATTGGATGCGACTCGGCAGGCCCAGCTCTCACGTCGGGCGAAGCGACCTGGCGATAAGGAGAACGCGCCGGCGACACACGCCCAACGTCGGGCGGCACGAGAGGCGGGTTACTCTCCGTCGCCTGTCACCATGCTCTCTCGTGCGCACCTCACAGTGTACCGCTCAATTGATCAAGGGCCGCAAAGACGTCGGGCTATTTGTCCGTATCTGAGAGCATATCTACAAGGGTCCTGCCACCATGAGCGCATTCGCCAATGCGAGTAAACATACGCTCACAGCGAGGAAAAGAACGAAACACACACATAGGTCCAAATTGCTGCTGGGTTTTCTCCAGAAGGGGAAATGCGAGGTAGATTGTAAAATGTCGTTGATCAGAGCCAATATACGTAGCGCCCCTATCGTAAACACATTATACATCTCCCAACGTCCGAAGAAAAAAGACAAGAGGGGGTATAGACCGCACACACAACATGTCGTGAGGCGACATATAGCCTTCCTCTCCTCTACTCCTATCAACACCTTGGAAAACGCAGTCGTCGAAAGCAAGTACAAGAAAATAAGGGTGTGATATCGACATTGGCGGCGGAACGCTTGGCCAAGAGATTAATGTACCGACTTCTCTACTCCGTTCCATGCAGCGCTCTTCCCATATCCTCTAGATCCTCGAGCCGGCGCCCGCTCGCTTGCGCTCCTGGGACCGACCCGACGCTCAAGAGAACATTTACAGGAAGAAGGCGGCGACACCGAGGAGACCGGCCATGGAGACAACGGCCTTGCCGGCACCGGCGGTGGGGACCTCGGAGGGCTCCTCAACGGGGGTGGTGGGGACGTGGACCAGGGTGGTGTTGCTGGGAGGCTGGGGGACGACGGGGGGCTCGACGGGGGCCTCGGGGGTAGGAGTAGGCTTGGGGCTGTGGAAGCATGTCAGCTGTCTGTTCGCCTTCTTCATGTGCGCGCTGCCGCGGGACACGGGGGACTTACCAGTCGTGGCACTCAACAGCCGAGGTGGTCAGGACAGGCTTGGAGATGGTGCAAGGGCAGTCGGTGATGGTCAGGGTGGTGGCCTCGGTGATGGTGTAGGTCTTGTCGCCGTGGGTGAGGGTGGTGGGCTCAGGGCAGTAGGTGGTGTAGGCAGTCACGACCTCAGTGGTGTAGGTGACGTTGCCAGCGTAGTGAGCCGAGACGGCAGTGGCGGCGGCGAGGATGGTAGCGGAGAACTTCATCTTGACTGATTATTAAATCGACTCGGACGAGCGACGGTTGTAGTTGAGTGTTGGTGGTAGGGTTGGAGGAGGGCGTTGGATAACGAATGAAAGCGACTGAAAAGTCTGGGTCGGTGATTGAGCGAATGTGCGTGGGTGAGGAGAGAAGAGAGAGGAAGTTGGAAAGGAGCAACAGAGGGAAAGGACTCTTATACAAACAGAGAGGACGGCAAGGGGGGGCGATGCGAGGCCCGTCAGGAGAGAGGAGGTGGAGGAGGGGGGGTGTACCGTACACCAAGGCCGGTGATGGAGTCAAGACCGGGGGGTGGGGGCAGTTTGCCTGTCGTTGTTGTGCCCGAGCCGGATCTGGCACCGCTTCCCAATTTTTCCACTAGACAGGAGGATCTGATCTCGTCCAGGCCGAATCACGGACGAGCCTTTTCCTGTCTCCATGGGCAGGGGGGCCACGGAGAGCTGGGTTTGCTGGATAAGGAAAAAAAGGGGGTGGGTCGTCCGTCGTGTCGTGTCTGTCAATCTCTCGTCCCGAGGACTTCCAGACACCGACAGGGCGAGACAAGGGGTGGCCAAGCTTCCAGCGCCAATGTCGACGAAGAAAGACCACCATCGAGCCTGGAGATACCTGGTCGTCCTATCGACTTCCCTGCTTATCTCGCTGGCCTCATCCGCCTGCATGGTCTGCTCTTCTCGTGTTGTTCTTCGGCCGAAATGGCCATTCCAGACGATCACCTCCATGGGGCCCTTCTTCGCGCCCACTTGCCCCAAGGTCGAGTCATGCATGTCCCTTCTCTGGCCATCGCCGTAGAGCGGAGAACGGGATCGTGGAGCCGCTCATGCCTTGCCTCACAACAACACGCCAGACAGAGAGGCGGCGGGCAGGATGTACGCGGCGACCGAAGTCAAGAAACGGCCTTCAATGTACAATTTGTGCATCTCCAACGGGGGTTGCACAAGGGCGCATGGGTCCAGCTCTCGGTCTGTTGTCATCCTGCTTCGCTGAGTGGCCCGTCGCTCAGGGGAGCCGTCTCTCACAGCGACTAATGCAGGAACGGTGCAGGCTTCGGGCACCCCCGAGGCTCCGTTTCGTGCGAACCGGCGTCAACCCAATCTTGCTCCCCTACCGAGCAAGCTGCCCTGAGGAGGCGGTAGGTATTCGCGGCCACGCGGCCCACTGAAGGTGGTACTCAATCCGGACGTCACCTGAGAGCGACCGAAGGGAGATGAAGCAGACCGTGTTTGGTGAAGGTCCTCGAGATCACAGCTTCCGTCGGTCGAGTACATGGTTTCGTGAGCCTATGAATCGTCCTTGTCAGGTGTATCAACCGTCTTGCCGCCTGTTGACGTCCAGGAGAAAGGCGTTGCCGTATTGTGCCTGTGGCTGAGACGGGTTCTGGTCTATTGGCTCCCAATCAAGCGCATGACAGTTGTGCAGGCGTGCACACCTCACAGAGCTTATGCTTCCTGGCTGTGCTGAGCTGAGATTCCCATGCAGGCCGTGCTTTGCGAAATGAGGCCAGTAGGTAATCTCATGGGGGGGTCCTGCGCCGCTGACGACGAATCATGATCCGTGTGGATATTCGCTCGCCAGTCCTGCACCTCCTGGAGACGTCTGGTTCTATATCGACATGTCCCTATTGGTCCAGGGGGCACAGTAGCGGGCAGCCCAGTTGGTCCACACCAGGTTGGCCCCCCGTCCGTGGTTTTGTCAAATTTCCCACGAACACGAGCTGGCCCATCCGGTCCCCAATAGCCTCGCTCCGGGCGGCCGAATTGCCATGCCGATGAGGAGCCGTGCCGCCTAAAATAAACGGAAAGGAGGTGTACAGAATGCGATCGACAAAGTCCAGACTTTGAGCTCGACAGCACCACAGGTCGGGACCGACCAGCAGATAGCGTCCGTCCTACTAGGTGCTGATGGCTGCCGCGGCAAGGCCCTTGCGCCCTTCTCGATGGTCCGATGTTTGTTTTCATCGTTATTTGTATCCGAAGCCTAGGTGACGGGTTCCTGAGCTCGGGCTTCTGGAAACTGAGCTTGCATCGACGGGACAGCTTCAAGCACGGTCCGGCGTCTGATGTCCCCCTCAGATGACACGGTTTCGAGCTGCGCTTTGGCGAAACAGCAGCGTCATTGCTGGCAAGGTGGAAAACCTCGCAAAACGCAAGTTTGATTCAAGTTCGCGGCTCTGTCTTCTCTTCTTGGCAGTTGCCGAGCAATCCCCTGCTGGCGCATAGAGACCAGCACCAACGAGACTGCTGAACCTGCTCAGGTCCTGGTCAACAGGCCTGGCTAGTGTGCCGTCTGTGCTGCACGCCATGCCCCCGATAGCAGTTGGGGATCTTGAGGCTTCTGCAGCCCTGATTCCTCGCCCAAAAGCCTGGCGCCGGCCAACAGCCCTGGCTCTCTCGATGGTGATCGGCTCGGATGAGATGACGGTGGTGTGCCGGCACGGCAAATACGGAAAGGTCATTTCCACAGGACAGGGGCAGCTCGGGGGGTGCCAAGGCAGCCCTGGGAATACCCGCCCCGGCTCCTTGCACAGTACCCGCGAGTCGTGTGCTCTGTGCGGCTCTAGAACCTTTGGATCGAGTATTGAAATGTAATGGAACCCCGTCCGTGATTTCCTACCGTGCTTTGCATCGTTTCGAAGGTTCAGCCGGCTTATTCTTCCAATTCCCCGGCCGGTCAGTGCCAATCTTGACAATGGACAGTCGCCACCTCCACCGGCGCCCATTTTGATGGCCGACCTGGAGACTGAATATAATTTTCTCGTATTCCGAAACCCCTTCGCTTGTAATTGGATTCCCTTATCTCTGACCACATTTCCGAGCTTTGGTCATGGTCATTCCGCTCTGCGGATCTACTACAGCGTAGTATTCGTCGATGGGTTGCTCGATGCGCTTGGGCCTCGCTCGGTGAGGTCTTGGCCCACAGACCAGAGGCAGCTGCATCTTCATTCCACAAGAAGGAGCATCTGCAGCAGAAATCGGCCTGGACCACGTTGCATCTCGACGCTGTCTTACTCTGCCCCACGAAGAGTTCCATTTGCATATTTTCTACCCGTCTAGCCGTGCGAGACGCTGTTCTCATCATGAGACCTGTAGCGTCATTGGACCCAGATCTGCGGTTCGAGTAACGCCGAGGCATGGCAGGTCTGAGGCTCGATCAATTGGGAGAGGGCAATGGGACGAGGAGCTGACGTGGATGACTCGTCACGGTGACTTGCGGCAATCCGGCAGTGTAGTTCCCATGGTGGTGAACAGTTCGTGACGGGGCATTCGGGTCGTTGCTCAATCGACAGCAACATTCGAGGTCGGCACGCGTCGAAATGATGGTTGGCATGTTCATGGACGCGAACGGAAAGGGTGTTTGGTGCCGACTGTGCCGACAAAAAGTGTGTTCCTCAGCACACTCGCTGTTAATGGATACCTACCTACCTACTTAGTAGTTATGAGAAAGATTTTCCTGGTAGCAAGGGGATGAAGGAATGGAAGTGGGAAGTCGGCCATACTAGGTAACATCTCATGATTTTGGCACCTAAGGTAGGTAGGTATTTATCGCAGCTTGCGATGGGCAGGAGCAATGATGGCCATTTTCACCGCGCCTTCCCCGTCGTCGTCGTCCCCAGTACCGCCCGACGTGCTGGCGGCTCCGGACGCCAAGCGCGGCCATGCCCGGCGTTCGGGCGGCGTTCCCGTACCAAAAGTACCCCGCGTGCTCCGCCGTGGATTATTAACCACCTTTGCATCAAACGTCATCCATCGTTCACCTCGGCTCTCTTCACCCCGCTCTAGCTATCAGCATCGACTTCATCACGGACTGTGCTCTACACAAAATCCACAGTAAGCCCGACGAATACCATTTGAACGTACCCTTCCATCATGGGATCAACAATGAGAGCAATCGGCATGTCTCACCAAGTCGCAGCCGGGCCTGACTAACATTTGACCCTAGATATCAAGGACGGAAAGGGTCCTCGGGAGAACCTCTTCCTCAATGATTCCGTACCATTGCCCAGTCCCAAGGAAGGGGAGGCCCTTGTGAAGATCAAGGCCTTCGGCATCAATCGCATGGACCAAGTCCAACGCCTGGGCAACTACCCGGTGCCTCCGGGAGCCTCCAAGATCCTTGGGGTTGAGTTCAGCGGTACCATCGAGTCCTTCGGGCCCGGGGGCGACACTTCCGGTCACGGCTTCAAGCAAGGCGATCCTGTTTTTGGGTTGGCCTACGGGGGCGCTTATGCCGAGTATGTCGCCGTCAGTACCAAGATGCTCATGCGCAAGCCCGACTTCTTCAGCTGGGAACAAGCCGCCGGTATACCCGAGACATGGATCACCGCCATTCAAGCTCTGCACATTGTGGGCAATTTCCAGAAGGGCCAAACTGTTCTCTGGCATGCCGGCGCCTCGGGCGTCAGTATCGCAGGCATTCAGCTGAGCAAGGACGCTGGTGCGAGCGAAATCTACGCTACGGCGGGCACGGCGGCCAAGTGCTCCTTCGTCCAGGAGAAGCTCGGCGCTACCAAGGCCTTCAACTACAAGGAGGTCGACTGGGCTAAGAGCGTCAAAGATGCCACTGGTGGTCGAGGTGCGGACTTGGTCATCGACTTCATTGGAGGGAGCTACTTCAACAAGAATGTCGACGTGGCCGCTCGTGATGGCAAAATTGTCATGCTGGGTTTCATGGGGGGCGCTTCAGTCGAAAATGCTGATATCCGACCGATCCTGCTCAAAAGACTCACCATCGAGGGCAGCACCCTCCGCAGTCGTGACACGGAATATCAAGGCAGGATTCGCGCCAAGCTTGAGGAATATCTGCCAGACTTTGAGTCCGGCAAGCTGAAGGTCGTCATCGACACCGTGCTTCCAGTACGTTTGCCCGTCTTCCCCTTTCAGGCTGTTTCGGGAGTTGTTTGCCACGCGTAGACCCCAATTTCGCTCCAGAGACAGCATGAGTAACTCCCAACACATACACAAAGAGTCATTGCTAACACCGCGGGTCGGGCAGTGGGAGGAGATCCAGAAGGCACATGAGCTGCTGGAGACGAACAGCAACTCGGGCAAGATCATTTGCACAATTTCTTGAACAAGACTGCCATAAATCACATCGTAAACTTGAAGATTGTGACCCAATCGCATTGCAAAAAGCTCTCGTGGCACGATTGTAGGAGAGTAGAAGCTCAATTAACATGTATCATCATTCATTCATCAACGTGACTGCAAAGAAGGAGAAGATTCACGAGCACTGCCAACGAGATGTTCAGTCCTCATTCCTCAGTCCTCAGTGCTCCTTGAGCCACTTGAGCATCTGCTGGTGAGCCGTAGCCTGTGCTTCACGGATGGCTGCATCCGTGTACTCGCCAACCACAGCAAAGCCTGGTATCGCAGTCAGTCACGGGGAAAATTTAAGATACTCAGGAAGCGGGACTGCTTACCATGTGGCACACCCGGATAGACCCTGACCTCGTGCTCAAGGTTGGCCTTGGACATGTAGTCCTCGCCCGCCGTCCGAACGGCGTCCGGGAACAGAGGGTCGTCCTCAACGCATGCCAAAGACACTGGGATCTTCAGTTGGCTGAAGTCGCTGGGTACAACGGAAGCGCCGTGAGCGAGTGCGCCGACTTTGATCAGAGGACCAGTAGTCGCCTTCCCCGATTCCTCGTCTGCGGGCTTCTCCCCAGTCGGCTTCTGTTCAGAGCCGAGGAGGAGGACGTAGCGGCCACCGATACAGTAGCCTACAGCATAAATGCCATCCCCACTGGCGATGGCATCGGCGAACTCCTCTTTGCAGCCGTCGATGACCTTGTGCAAGATAGGTAGAACCTTGTCTTCCGTATGCCGAGCGAGCCACATGTCAATCTGGAAGCTCTTGGCCGTCTCCACAATCTTCAACTTGACCGACTCCAGAAGAGACGTTCCCTCGTCGCTGCTCGTGAAGGTTTCCGAGTTTGGAGCAGGGTCGTTGCTGAAAAGGTCGGGCATAACGACAAGGAAGCCTTCGGATGCGAACCTGTCAGCCTGCAGCTGGTTGTTGACAGACTTCAGGCCGGTGCCTCCAGTTAAGAGCAGGAGGAACCGCGCAGGTGCATGAGGATAGTCGGTCGGCTTGGAAATGTAGACCTATAGCATACTGATTAAAGTCGACTCGCATCTATGCCCGGTAACATGCAACATACGTCGACATTGTTGATCTGAATGATCTCACCACTAGCAGTTTGACCGCCAGCTGGTAATAGTTAATAAAACCATGAAAGAAACTGAAGGGCGGGGATAGTAAGTACGGATAGGTCTGTCTGTAACGCAGTGCTCGCTGTGCTCGCCCATCGTAGGGCCCGTCTGCGCGGGTGTGTCGCCTGGAATGATGGGCTGCTCAGCGGCCGCATCACTCTCGGGGGCTTTGGTTGCGACGTCGACTTCGGTCATGGCTGAGGAGTCCAGGTCAGCGGTGAGTTGGGAGAGTATCGGTTGAAAGATTCCAGGTCGTACTGTGCAATTAAGCTGCAAGCCTAGGGTATTGGATTTCGGTGGTTGACGGTGCTAGGTTCCGTAGCAATGGAAGGTAGAAGGGTACAGGCTCACATGAACATGACGTCTCAGAGCGGGCGGCTCTGCCCCGCGTTCTGGGAAGGTGCCCCTACCTAGCAACTGCACTTACCTAGGGATTGCTTGGCTCGATGTGGCAGCCTGACGCGAATGACTAAGCATCGACCCCGCCATCCTAAATCCATTAAACGGAACGCGTCGACGCGTCGGGAGTCCTTCTTTTGCCATCCCCATCAACTTCACCGACTTGATTGCAAATTGACCACCCAACCCAAAATTGCGTCGCGTCGTTGATATTGCATCTGCATAGAAAATCAAGCAACCTGGGTCCGATTGCCACCATGGATGCTATCGAGTCCAAAATCACCAAGGGCGCGCTCAGGTTTGTTCCCCCTCTCGTCGCCTTCCACTGACCAGGGTTGACGTGGAATTTGTAGCGCCATATTCGAGGATCATGATGCTGCAGCTGCACGCTTCCCCGTGCTCGTTCTCCAGTGCCTTCAGGTCAAGGCTTTGGGCCAGCAAGCCGGAGGAGCACCGGCAGAAAGATTCCGCATCGTCCTCAGCGACCTGGACAACTACGTCCAGGCCATGTTGGCTTCGCAGATCAACCACCTCGTTCGCGACGACAAGATTGTCCGGAATTGCATCGTGCGAGTCACCCAATACCAGCCGAATTCAGTCAAGGGAAAGAAGTGAGTATTCCGGATCACCTTTCTTGTACAAGCTAACATGAATAGGGTCATGATCATCTTAGGCCTCGAAGTCATCGAGGAGCTCGGCCAACCCGAGAAGCTGGGCGATCCCGTTCCTTTCGAAGCCAAGGCCGAGGCCGCACCTACCACGACAATCCAGGGTCAGAGCTTCTATGGCGCGAAACAGGAGGAGACCAAGCCCAAGATTTCCAATATCCCTAGTCGCAGTGCGCCCGCTCAAAGCCACGGCAGCAGCAACATCTACCCGATTGAGGCTTTGTCGCCTTACGCCCACAAATGGACAATCAAAGCTCGCGTTACGCAAAAGTCTGATATCCGAACATGGCATAAACCAAGCGGCGAGGGCAAGCTCTTCTCCGTTAACCTGCTGGACGAGAGCGGCGAGATCAAGGCCACCGCCTTCAATCAGCAGTGCGACCAATTCTACGAGCTTTTCCAAGAAGGCTCCGTATATTACATCTCTAGCCCCTGCAAGGTCCAAATCGCCAAGAAGCAGTTCACCAACCTGCCAAACGATTACGAGCTCACCTTTGAGAGGGACACCCAGGTGGAGAAGGCTGAGGACCAGAGTAGCGTGCCACAAGTACGCTTCAACTTCTGCAACATCCAGGAGCTGCAAAGCGTTGAGAAGGATGCGACGGTCGACACCATTGGCATTTTGAAGGAGGTAGACGAGGTGTCCGAAATTGTTTCCAAGACCACCGGAAAGCCCTATCAAAAGCGAGAGATCACACTTGTCGATGACAGCAACTTCTCAGTACGCGTCACCGTCTGGGGCAAGACTGCGCAAGGATTTGATGCCTCGGCAGAATCCGTCGTTGCTTTCAAGGGCGTCAAGGTGTCAGATTTCGGCGGCCGGAGTCTCAGTCTACTCTCCTCTGGCACAATGTCCGTTGACCCCGACATTCCCGAGGCACACCGCCTGAAGGGCTGGTACGACTCTACTGGGCGGAACGACAACTTTACCTCGCATAGGTCTACCAACCTTGGAGGAGCCACCGGCCGACCGAACGAGGAGAAGTTCGCGGTCCAGGTCAAGGACGAGGGTCTCGGGATGAACGAGAAGCCTGACTACTTCAACCTCAAGGCGACCATTGTCTACATCAAGCAGGACACCTTCGCCTACCCAGCTTGCCGCAGCGAAAATTGCAACAAGAAGGTTGTCGATATGCAGGACGGCACTTGGAAGTGCGAGAGCTGCAACGTCACCCACGATCGTCCCCAGTACCGCTACGTCATGTCCGTCAACGTGTGCGATCATACCAGTCAGCTGTGGCTAAGCTGCTTCGATGAGGTTGGCCGCTCAATTATGGGGATGTCTGCTGACGACCTCATGGACCTGCGCGAGACTGGCGACGATGCTGCCGTGACCAAGGCCTTTGAAGCGGCCAACTGCAAGAAGCTCGCTTTCCGCTGCAGCGCCAAGATGGACACGTTCCAGGATGCGCAAAGGTATGTCTTTTCCTCTCTCTCTCTCCTTGTAAATTCGCCTTGCTAACCTGACTCGCAGGCCACGATACCAGGCCCGCAGCGCTGCTCCGATCGACTTCAAGGCTGAGGGCAACAGGCTTGCGGAGCTTATCAAGCAGTACGCGGATTGAGGCACCATTAAGGAAGAGACGTAGTTTATTAGCCAACGCGTAGAAGCGCATGGTGCACACTTCTGCCTGGACCCGCCATGCGAGCAGGTCAGGTGACAGGTACGGAAGAAACGGTCAGTGTGCAGGTGTATCATGAGCTATGATTTGGGAAGGAGGTTAGGTCTCATCATTTGAACATGTGGTAGACTCGGCGTCTGGGCTTGACAGAATGTAATGTAAAATCATGATCACTCCAGGGACGGGATTGTGCAATTAAGCATGTTTGTGGCACGGTACGGACTTCTAGAGCTCTCTGCAGTCACCAGGTCATTAGTTATCGGACGGCTTCTGTTTCTACCGTGGTTGACATGACGCGCCATGCGCGAAGCGAATTTGCCTCTTGATGTATCGCTAGCCATGACCATGCTACCCTAAACGCCAGTTTCATCTATAGACATGCGTGTGATGCCTTCTGCCCCTCGAGCCCACCTCATCAGGAGGAACAGCCGGCCTCTGTCTTCGTGCCGAATTCGAATGATATCATGTCTTCGTGTTGCTCTGGTAAGTAGTCGTGACGGCTTGACCGAAGCTCTTCGCGTATGTTCTCGCCAGCGTGCGGCAGGTGACTTCCTGCCTTAGACGAGTGTTTGCGTGTTCATCAGCCCTGAACAACTTGCCGATGTTCAGTTCCCTGCATTCATAGCGCACTTCAATCATGCGACACGTCGACCATGAGGTCCTCGTCTTCGACGGTCTGGTCAAAGCCGAACCCGGCGTCCAGAGCCGAAATGTCCTTGTCGGCGCGTCTCTGCTCCCTGTGGGCATGCTTGACATAGTCCTTGGTGGTCATGAGGCGGGTATCCGTGGCTTTGGCTACCTGACCCAGGACGGAGAGCCTGCTGACGCCCTCTTTGATCCTCGCCGCAAAGTCAACCTCAGAAAGCTCGCCCCCTTCTGGAAAGAAGGACAGGCATGTTGTGCCATCCTGGGTACTGAGGGAGCCATGGAGGAGCCCGGAGCCGATCATCTCTTGAACCAGAGCCTCGACGTCCTGATCGGTTGGAAGTTGCTGGCCGGTTTCGGCGCTCGTCGTCAAGGCCCTGACTTCGCGGATGGACATTTTGGCATAAATCTTTCCGAGGCCCACGATTTGCCACTTCTGATATCCAGCTAGGACCTCATTGATCCAGGCAATATTGTCGTCCTCCTCCCACACTTTGGCATGCTTATCAACCTCAGCCTTCAACTTGCTCGCATCGTCATCTGTGAATACGTTGGCCACGTCTTCGTAATGCTTTGCAGCCGCGTGGAACTGCTTCGTCGAGCCAGAGTGAGCGAAGCTAGGTAGCTTTGGCATCCGACCCAAAGCCAGGAGTCCGGTCAGAATCCACTTCTTGTACGCATTTGCCATGGAAGAGGTGATGCTCGTGTCTCGACTAGGAAAGCCAACGATCCTACCAAAGGCGGTATGGGCCTCACTCCACCGGCGCAATCGGCCCAAGATGAAGCCACAGGATTCGTCGTACTGCATGATCGCGTCTCTCGTCAGGTTTCGGGACAAGCATGAGCGGGATGATAGGTAAGTTGCCGGCGAAGCCATCTTTCCGCCGAGAATTGAGTCCGCCGGATCCACCATATTCGGCACGAAGACATAGGGCTTTTCGATTACCGGCAGCGCCGCCTCGTATTGGCCCGACTGTTGCGCAAGAGCGACCAGAGACAAGTGGTTTGAGGTGAGCATTTCGCTGTTTGGATCGATGCGCAGGATGGCAGATGCTAGCAGACCGACTGCTTGAGGCTTCTGCGCTTGTGTTAGCAGGGTTCAAGGCCAACGCTCGAAGGAAGCAACATACAGGGACCCATTTTCCATCCACCAATTCTTGGATCAGATCCGTGTAAAGGTCACCAACATAGCGTATTTGCCTTCCATCAAAGGTTTGTAGGAATCGGGTGAGAATTTTGGTGAGTTCTGGTCGAGGGATGGGCGGCTTTGCGGCATTCTTCGCTCTGTTCAGGAGAAGGAGCACGGATATCGAGTTGACTGACGGATCCAGAAGCTGGGGTGCGGGCCTCGTTAGCAACTGGTACACAGTATGACAAGTGCTAAATACCAACCTCTTTCAAATGGAGAGCTGCAGATATGATCAAGGACGGCTCCTCCGAAAGTTTTGCGGAAAGCTGTTCAAGGAAGGTCTTGACGGCCAGGTCATATTGTGTGTCTGTCAATTGGTCATGGTTATCCGGCGGAAAGGCGAGCAGGAGCTGGTCTATGGCTGCCATGACTATGGTAGTCCGGCCACTAGCCTAATGGCTGCGAATTTGTCTCTTCAGATGATCTCTTGACTGTCGGCTGGCCGCGATGCCGTCCTTTGGTAATGCGCGGTGTCAAAGGAGGGGTTGATGCCTATGCAGCAGCGTGGATGCTTGCTGCAGACAATTGCTTGCTACTGGTATCTGCCAAGACCGAGAGTCAAGGGTTCGATCTGCCCAGAATAGGAAAAGTGAGGGCTGAAGTTGCTGGAGAGGTCTTTCGTCGTTAGGCGTCTGTCGCGGGTTTCATATCGTGAGCGTGGAAAGACGTAGCTTGCGGGAAGGCAGGTCAAAGAGAGGCGAGAGTCAAAGACCCCGCTACCCGTGGACGTTCCAGTTGTAGCTCCAACTGTCGCCTTGATTGGCTCTTCCCGCAGAGCTTAGCTCCTCTCAGTGGAGCTTGAGCTTCCACTGCAGTGCTTGGTACTTGGGGTCCTGCGCTGAATCTCAATACACGGGCAACCTAGTGGGGTCAGTTTTACAGGGCAGTCGTCACTATGTGAGTTGAGCTGGTCCGACTGCCCTGTAAAACTGACCCCAGGTGCCGGGCCCTCCCGGTCCGTAATACCTTACTTACTTACTTATCTTGTCCCCAGGTGAAGGACGACTCGGAACCCATCACGATGGAAAGAGTCGAGAACCATGCCTACTACACCAATAGTGCCTAGTTGTTAAGGAATTACAGCTCTGCCTGCTTACAGCATTTCGGAACCCTACTACAAGATAGCGTAACTGGGTTTGCAGCTCTTTCTTGATGTGCCCGGGTTGCAGATAGTGCATTCAAAGACGCCCGACGTCTAAGGGGTTTGAAAAAAGAAAAGAAAAGAAAAAAGTAGAAGAAAAAAACTTAGGCATTGGTATCGATCAAATCTTCGAGCTTCTCGAGACACGAGGTACGAAGCAGCTTCCAATCTACAGTGGGACACTCCGTTGGAGCGGGAGTCAATGAATCGAAGGCGTAGTGGGTACTCTATTTTCCGCCAAGACATCGAAAAGTAACAGTACTATCGACCTCGGCTTTAGTCCTCCAAATCCATACGTCAATGACTCTCCCGGTACATCAACGACGCCTTTTCCAGCGAGTCGTCACGCCAATTCCAGCTGCTGAAGTCACCATACATCTTGCCATTCATCCGACATCATCACGAGCTTGTTTTTTTCCCGACCACAGAAAGGAAAACCCTCGCGATGGCCTCCTTGTACCGCGCCCTCCGCCCCGCGGCGGCTGCTCGTCGCCAGCTTGTCTCCTCTTTTGCCCGTCGGACTCTTGCTTCCAAGGGCCCGATTGATGCCATGTCTGCGCATGACCGTGACCTTGAGGTCGGCGAGCTTCAGGGTGCCAAGTTCAAGATCGAGCCCCTCCGCCGAACAGGCGAAGACGAGCACACGATGCGCGCCCGCCTCCTTTGTAAGCCATTCTCCAGACTCACCCTCAAGACGCGTTAATTGACTGGTAATGATCACAGACCAGTCCCGCAAGCGCGGAATTCTCGAATCTGACCTTCTCATGTCCACCTTCGCCAACACACATCTCTCCAGCATGACCAAGTCTCAAATGGAGCAGTACGACCGCTTCCTCGATGAGAACGATTGGGATATCTACTACTGGGCTACGCAAGACGAGTCTCCGGGACCGGACACCACGCCCACCTCCCACCGTCCCTCTGAGTCGAATCTTTCGTCCACATCCACGAGTAGTGGCGCGGAGAAGACTCTTCACTCCGCCACGGTAGCCGGCTCAGAGTCCTATCGCGGCGTAGCCCCCGGGAACGCAAAAACTATCGATGCTGGCAGTAACGGCAACGCCGACTACCCCAAGACTTCGTCTCAGCCGGCAGAGGACGTGCCAGTCCGCGAGCGCAAGGAGGGAGAATGGGCGCAGACCGTGGGGACGTTTAAGCCTGCTTACCGTCCCGTGCCCGCAAGGTGGAAGGGCAGCGAGATCTTAGAGATGCTGAGGGCGCACGTCAGTAGTAGGCGAGCGGACCCCAAAGCTAGCGGTCAAAAGGATGCTGGAAGCGACGAGAAGGGTATGGCATTCATGCCGCCGCTGTTCGAGATGAAGAGGGGTCAGTAAAAAGAAGGATCATGATGGTGCCATGTACGATAACAACGGATCCCATGTATACCAAAGTAGAGCCGAATGGATGCTGCGCATATGATCGATCTAGTATCATACCCTGCTTGCCTGCTTAGGTACTTCGGTGGTCTTGTGGTGACGCCTACAATGCACAACTTTCGGTGTAGATCCCACACCGAAATTGTGCCGGTACAAGATTGCACAAAAATACCCACCCACATAGCCGGCCCCGCCAATCAAGGCGTTCCATATTCCAAGCAGCTTTCTGAACGACTTTGAATCGTCCCGAATCAGTGACGACGATAGCCTCGACCTCCAGAAGACACTCCCACCGGCCATTGAGCATCGCAACCGTAACAATGGCGTCGAAGCTCGCTCCCTTCCTCCTCAGATCGGCAACCCGGACAACATGCCGGGTAGCGAGGCCACAGATCCGTGCTGTCAGCACCACAGCGCCCAGGCCGAGCGCCTCGCTCAACGTCGTACGTCCCCCTGCAATCCCGAATTGAATCGTCCACGCGCGCCCCCTCCCTCGGGTGCGATTACAGTCGCTCGACATGGGCTTATCGTAATCTTTCGGTGGTCATGAACCGTCTGGGAGCCGCTCTGCTAATGCCCGCTTCTCCCGTCGCAGCACCGCAATACTGAGGACAACAACCCCGATATCCCCTTCAAGTTCACCGAGCAGAACGAAAAGGTCATCGCCGAGCTCCTGAAGCGCTATCCTCCTCAGTATAAGAAGGCCGCTGTCATGCCTATCCTCGACCTCGGCCAGCGCCAGCACGGCTTCACGTCCATCAGCGTCATGAACGAGGTCGCCCGCATCCTCGAGATGCCGCCGATGCGCGTTTACGAAGTCGCCTCCTTCTACACCATGTACAACCGCACGCCTGTCGGCAAATTCTTCGTCCAGGCCTGCACAACTGTGAGTTGGACTCTTTCCCCTTGCTGCCACCGTGCGGACGTGACCGCACAGATGGCCTTGGAACGCGATATTCCACACGTGCGCCCGCCGCCACGTTTGCGGACTTGCCACTCGGACCCAACCCTTTTCATGATACTGACGGAAATTGTCGCAGACTCCCTGCCAGCTTGGCGGTTGTGGCTCCGACGCCATCGTCAAGACCATCACGGAGCACCTCGGCATCAAGCAGGGCGAGACCACGCCCGACGGCCTCTTCTCCTTCCTCGAGGTCGAGTGTCTCGGCGCCTGCGTCAATGCCCCCATGGTCCAGATCAACGACGATTACTACGAGGACCTCACGCCCCAGACCACCAAGCAGCTCCTCGACGCCCTCAGGGCCAGCGTCAAGGACGGCGAGATCGATCACTCCAAGGTTCCCCCGCCCGGCCCCATCGATAGCGGCCGCAAGACGTGCGAGAACAGCGCCGGCCTGACCAACCTGACGAGCGAGCCGTGGGGCACCGAGACTACGAGGAGCGATCTGTAGTGGAGTGTCTGAGACGGCATGTGTGGTGAAGGGGAGAGAACAGGCAGGAGGGAGCTACTACGATAGATGACGGGAATTGTACATAACCTATGGCGAAAGAATCGGTTCCAGAAGGAGAAGCCGCAATGCGAGGTTTTCGATACGAGAGTGTGACCGCACTTTGAATTGTTTTTGCAAGCTTTACTTTTCCCGTGCTATGTTTTCGTGATACGCCAAACAATCAAGCGCTCCCCGTGTAAACGATGCCCGAAGGTAAACATACTCCATATTTGGGAGGGGGATATCCAGGAGACGTGCCAGTCTCAGTTTCCAAGCCGCAGGATCCATCCGTCGCCCAGACGCCTGCCGCTCTCACCCACGCCGCCCCAGACGACGACGCCCGTCTCCTCGAGCTCGCCCATGGGCGCCACGGAGATCCATGCCCTCGGCTCCGGCGGCGCGACGTCCGCGTCTTCGTCGTACGGCGCCAGGTCTAACCTGGTCCACCTGCCCTCGCCCGTGGGCTTGCCGATGGCCTGCCAGAAGGCGTCCCCGAGGCTCGCGGCCGTCATGCCGATGGGGGGCACCTGGAAGGCCCAGGCGTCGCCGCACAGGGCGCGCGTGCGACCCTCGCGGCCCCTCTCGGCGGGCTCGTCGTCAGGGGCCTCCCCGCCCACGAGGACGAGGTACTCGCGGCCGCCGCCGCTCGTGACGGCCACGAGACCCGCGAAGCCACGCGGCGAGGGCCAGTCCTGGGCGCCCACGAGGGGTATCTCGGCGGCCTTGCCGTCGGCGGCGGCGGACTCGGGCGTCGCACCGGCGGTGATGGTCTGCCACCCGTCGCGGGCGCGGACGGAGATCTCGCCCTTGGCCACGCCGTCGTCGAAGGTCTCGACCTGGAGGTGAAGGAAGTCGAGCTGGTTCCCAAGGGGCCGGGAGCCGTCGGAACCACCGTAGCGGAAGAGGCGCGACTTGGAAACGCAGAGTGCCGCTCCGTCGCGGGCCGGTCCGGGGGCGGCGGGGAGCTCGGTCCAGACGCGGGTGCGGATGTCGAAGGCCCAGAGGTCGCTCGACCGCTTGGCGCCAGGGGAAATGGGGGAGTCGGTGGAGGAGCGGGAGGCGGCCGAGACGATGCCGCCGTGGACGAAGAGGGTGCCGTAGCCGTCGTCCTCCTCGTCGCGTGCCTTGAGGGCCAGGTTGCCGACGATGGGGGCCTGTGGAATGCCGACTTCGGCCGAGTCGCCGGATGCCCACTGCTTCCAGCTCTGCGCCCGCTTGGGACCGCGAGGGGCGAAGTCGCGGGGTCTATCCGTGCTGGTGGCTGCGTGCCCGTGGCGAGGGCCAGGCATTGGCGAGAGCGTCACGCCAGGGGCCGGAGGGACAGGGTCAAGGAACGACCAGGCGTGGCTGCGGGTGTCAAAGACCCAGACACGGCCGTGCTCGTTGATCGGCTGGCCAGAGGTTGGGTCTCGTCCGCCGAAGAGGAAGATGCGGTGGCCAACGACAGCTGTGGCATGGCCTGCACGAGGGGCAGGGACGTCGCCGAGGAGAGACGAGGGCGAGGGTGGTTGCTCAACCTGCTTGCCCTTGGCTGAGGCACTGGTCGTAGGGGTTACCACGGCTTCGTCTTCTTCTTCCTCGTCAAACGAAGGGTCGGCACCTGTGGTGGGCGAGGCGAGCGGCACCTCGTCCAACGAAGTATTGCTCGCCGTGACGTCCTTCTCTTTTCCCTTGCCCGTGTCCTCGACGGGTGCTTCTACCGCCTCGGCCTCAGGCGATTCTCGCAATTGGGCGTCGGGCGCCGGAGTATATGTCTTGGGAGCTGCAGCCTGGATCTTGTAGTAGTCGGCGCCAGCGCTGTTGTAAGGAAGGACGATGACATGCATGTCGTTGTCGACGGAACGGCCGGGTGCGGCGTCGCCGCCAAAGACAAAGGCCGAGCCATTGACGACGTTGATCGAGTGCGAGGAGCGTGGCAGGGAAGGAATGTCGATCTTCTCCCAGGTCGCCTTCATGCCAGGCGTGACCTTCTTGTTCTTGGCCTTGACGTTGGGAACAGGGACGGATGGGAGGTTCTGCGGAATGTTTTGGAACAGGTCGGTCGTGCGACGCTTCAACTGCGCGAAGGACTCCATGGTGGCGCGGCAGAGCTGGGTCGAACTGAGCGGAGCGGATGACAATACGTAGTTTGTAGACGTGAAAGAGGGGTTCGTTCGCTTTGAGGGTGTGCCGCTCGAGTCGTTGTTTGCAGCAGTGACAGGGCTGCGCCAAGATGACGTACTGTAGCGGGGGAGGTGAAGCTCTTGTTGGAGCTCTTTAGGTCGAGAATGAGAGGCAATTCCCAGATGACGAAAGGACGAGGAAGAAGAAAACCAGGATTGCTACGAAACCCCTCGATTGGTTTGAGCAGATGAACAAGGTAGACCGGGATCTTCGTATCACCTTAGTACAATGGAACTCGTCGACCTGGGTCGCCGTCAGCAGCGAGCCGTTCCCATCATCAGCGTGGCTCAGCTCCCCAGCTGGAGAGGCGGACCGCCCGCTTGTGCCCGCTATCGGCCAGAGCTCCTTTTTTAGCACCTGCCCCTATCATTGGCCCATTGCGAGGTTGACCGGCCCCGGAGACCCTGCAGCGCCCCGGCGCCCAGGGGAGACCGTTGTTCCTCTCAGGGCCATGGCCTTGTCCAAGCCCCGTCGCTGACCTCAGCCACCTCACTCCTCAAGTAGTACCTCAGTGCATCACCCCGTCTGACGCTCGAGACTGAATGTAGAACAAAGGCTAGTTTCTAGAGGGAGCCAAACATCAACGGCAACGGGCACGACCCGTGATGTTTGCCTGGTCCGGCAACATTGGGTACTTTGGATCATGCGTTCAGTGCAGGGGTCCGCCTGGAAGCTGATGCCGTGTTTGCCGCCAAGACGCGGTATCAGACGAACCGCTCGTGTCCACGCCTGATGTGATGTGTGATGTGAACTTCCATCCAACAACGCCTTCCTATTTGTTATCCTTCCGACAAACACTCTCATACAAGCCCGCAGCCTGTTTTCACCGTGTCCTCTTGTCGATGGTGTCGCCCCGATCGAGGCCCGATCTCTCTGGATCGACACTTCACGGTCCGATGATCGGCCCCACACAGGGCCCGCCCCGGCGCCGGGCCGGCAACGACTCTCGTGTCATACGTCGTGATCATTCATGCTAATTGAAGTTAGGTATCAGAAGCAAAAGTATACTAGTAAAGAGGGTATCAAGATGTTTCCAAATCAATCATGAAGAAGAGTTGCCGTGTGAGCCTGAAAGAGGCCTTCCCGTCCATAAGAGCACAATTTCAATCCTCTTCGCCATCAGCATCAACCTCCTCCTCGTTGTCCTCGTCCGCCTCCTCTTGGCGTTTTGCCAGGATGGCGACACCTTTGACACCCTTCCCGTTCCCATTCGAGGGTCCGATCACGCCCCGAAGCATGTTCACCAGCTCCCACCTGCCATGGCCCGTCCGCCGTATGACGCCCACGTCCGGCTTCTCAGCCCAGTCGGTGAGACTAGGATCGGCGTCGCCGCCGAAACAGACACTCGGTTCGATCCCTTCGGACGCCTTCTCCAGGTGCTTCGCGACGTGTTCCATGCGATCATCCCAGGCAGTACTGCCGGTGAACTCTTCGTCGCACTCGCCAACGGGACATGTCATTCTCCTCGGTAGTTCACACCTCGTATGCTCTGCCTCGGCCTGTAGCTGGCGGATTCTGGCTTCTGAATCAGGAGATGACTTGAGCTGGCGGGCAGATTTGACTGGCGTCGAATTTGCGTGCATGCGACGCACATGCTGAGTGTATAGATCTTTTCGATTGAATATCGCGCCATTGGGCAGCCGGGGAGCAACACTATCCTCGCTCTTCGCAGACTTGAGAGCCATGTGTCGCGGCTGAGGCGCTGGGTTGGCGCACTGGGCACAGGTTCCTTGGGTGCAAAGCCAGTAGTTCAGGGCAAGGTGCTGTGTCATCACGTGTCTCTTCCACTCATTCTTGCTAGGGAAGCTTGAGGGGCAACCAGCAAAGTGGAAGACACACGTAAAAGGCCGTGTATGCTTCGTCTTGTTGTGCTTCTGCAGAGCAGCTTCATCCGCCGATGTAGCATGGCAGGTTGGGCAGACGAGGCTGTACGAGACATTCTTGGGTCCAGATTTTGAAGATATGCTCACTGGAGCAGCATCTGCGGAAGTCTTGACTCGTTTCCGCTGCCTGCGCCCGTTGTTTCCGCTGTAAGTCGATCCGCTGTTACCACTGCGACTCCTCTTCCTTGTACGTGTTCGAGGCATCCACTCGCCATCATCGTCTTCCTGTTTCGATGGTTGTGGCTCCACGTCGGAAGCATCGAGCATCTCATTGTCAGGTTCCGGGTATATCGACTGAGCAGGTATGATGGGACTTTGAACCCGCCCCTCGATCTTGCAGGCCTCGCTGGTGTCGGTCTCCGACGCGTCACAGGACCGGTGGCCGAATAGCTCTCGCTTGCTGTCTGCCACAATACTAGGAGACCGGGAGAGTACGAATCCTTCTTCAAAAGAAACTTGTGTTGAGTTGATATCCACTGGGTTGACGAAGGGAGCTTCCCGGACATCCAGTCCGCCCATGTGCGCCACGGTGTGTGACTGGCTCATTGTCCAGGCTTCGGGATAGGCTTGATATTGGTGGTAAGGACCCATGAGTGCCGTATCCGGAGGAGTGTTGGGCACAAGGTCGGTCTCTGTGGGTGGACTATGTGACTCGCCGCTCGAATAGGAAGGTTGTTGAGAAGAGGGAGATTCTTGACGGGGATACATAATCATGGGTGTGTGATCGTGATCCTGCTGCCAAAAACCATGTGGATCACACGGTAAATGGCCTGGATAGTATGGATAGGAGGTATCTTGGAGGTACTGCTTGACTTGCGGCGGATGGGAGCTGTGCCAGTCGTGGTGCTCAGCCGTCAAGCTAGGGTCGACCAATGCCTGGTCATCCGAGAATGGATCCATGAAACGAACAGGCTCTGGTGTATATGGGAACTGGGTTGGCATGATTCCGGCGACTGGGTGCCGGTTATTGGGATGCATAACTGAGTGAGGCATAGTACCCGTGGTAGTGACCTTGTGAGACTGTAGTTGGGTCGAACAGGCGGCACAGGCTCGCGCCGGGAGTTGATATCCAGGTTGAGTATGACCCGGTACCAGATTCTCCGCTACGACACTTCAAGACGTAATGGTACGCGAGGCCCTTGATAGCTCCGCGGCGATGGATGCAGAGGACTTGTTGCGGAAGCAGGACAATGCTAGGTTTTGCGGTGTGAATAAGAAGGGCAGCCGTCGTCGAGAAGGACCCAGCCACAGCGTGTAGATGATTGCTTGAGGAGGAACACAGAAACACGAGGGAATGGGTGTCGTCTGCGCCGCGGAGGGCGGAAAGATATACATGTAGTCGACTGTGGGTTCATAAGAGTCGCGGGCCCCTGCTGGGGTGTACCCAATGCTCCAGGGCCTCCTCTGGCTGGTTTCTTCAGGCCGGAGAGGCGACGGGGGCGACAGAGTCCCCGAAATTGCCAGCAGAGCCTCAAGTACGTACCTGATCGAGGTCCTTTTGGAAAGGGGCGGTGTTAGTGCGTCTAGGAGAAGGCCTCGCCCTAGCGTCCACACCCCCAGGACCTGCTGGGCCACCCACTTGGCGACATGCAGCTGCTTTGGGGGGTGACATGGGCTACAAGAGATGTACATTGCCCACGGACACGGTCAATAGTTCCAAGTCTTCGGGCGCGGACCACAAACGGGGCCTGAGGTGGACGGAGCAGGGCGGGGATTCAACCCCTTGATCCTAGTGATGGAGGACTCCCGGTACACACCATCGCAGGGCAAGAGGATCAGAGGCGGCGGCACCGGGATATTTGATCCGAGTCCGAGGTGCCTTACGAAGAGCTCCATGTCCTTTTCCTGGCCCCTGGGAATTCAGTAGACAGCTAACCAGGGGAAGAGAGCCAAGTTGAGAGCGTTGCCGCGGACGAGTTGTTGTGTCGTTCATCTACTAGGCCCTTGCCACCTAGTCATTTTCCGGGACAATGTCTGCGGCGACGACCCCTCAGATCGGCCAAGATTCGTCGCAGAAACAGAGAACCGGTGAATCCTGACAGGCGAGACACGGGCGAGAGATCCCATGGGGCTTTTGGCGCACAGTCGCCCTGGTTATGCCTCTGATGCGAGTGTGCGCATCAGTGCCGTCGCGGTATCCAAGCAACCAAGGCACCATGCCCGCGGCACATGATACGCAATGGGCCCGGGGAGGTGGAAAGGAACGGCACCAAAAGCAAGGTGAGATGGATCCAGGCTAGAGATACCAGGGGTGAACGCCTGGGGGTATGTAGATGCATGTGAAGTGGAAGAAGTTCCGCTGTAGCATGATTGGCTGACCGCAAGGCGACCACCGTTAGGCGACTATGTTTCTCATCCGCCTCGTCTCTCCCTCGGTGGGCGGAAATGGAAGTCGATGATGTGTTGTGCCAGTAGGCAACCAGAGACGATTGTTCGTTTGTCTCTCTGCGAGTGAGCCTCGGGCTCCGATAAGCAGATGCGCCCAAGTTACGGCGATGACAGGGACATGCACACGAGTAAACCGAGACGTGGATGATGGAACGTGCGATGGAGCGAGCCAGTCGCCCGCGGTCCAAGAGCTGAGCAGCCCACCAGATCGAGGCAGCTTCACCTGCTAGACCAGATTCGTGCCTTACGCACGTAAGATGGAACGTACATGGGTAGTAGTACAGGTAAGGGTTACAGCTCTGCAAGACCGATGAAACAAGGTGTCGGAAACAACAGTGGAAGGTTGAGAAGGCCACCTCAGGCGGAAGGTGAAGTCCAGCCCCAGACCTGGGCCGGGGGCATACACAGTGGGGTTGAAGGAAGTATGTCATATCATTGGCTCTCACCCATCTCCTTCTCGGACTGGGGGAGACTCGGAAGACTCGATCAGTTGTGGAAGGCACCTCCCTGGTACCGACCCCACCTTCGATAGCCATGGCAAGAACGACCCTGGATCAAGTGCTGAACTGAAGCCACCGGAGCAGGTGAGGTCTCGTCCTTCATGTCCCCCCACCCCCTTCCCTCCGACATGGCATGATGTGGCTTTTCGGACGGCGCTTCAGTCATGACCGAGGGGTCCTTCTTGGGTCTAGCGCCATAGCATGGCACAGCTTCACCGAAGCCCAATCTAGCCGTCCCAATTTAAGACCGATGATCTCTGCCACAGCCTGGTCGCCTTGCGCCGTAGGGCCGCAGGGGCCGTGACCCTATCGCAACCTCGATCCTACCCGCCCAAACTTCAAGTCGACCTACAGCGTACAATCTCGAGAATGGGAGTGCATACTTGGTAGGCCTGATGAGCCGAGCCCACGACGTCCTGGACCCTGATTGCCCGAACATGACCAGCACATCGGCGCCACCGAATTCCATATGCCGAAGCTATCGAGACCAGGCCAGCAGGCCAGTCTCTCTGCCCCCGATCCGCCGTCCCATGTTTCAACCATGTCCTTGCTAGTTCCTCGGCGACCAAGAAGAATGGTCCTGGTCCGCAGCTGAGGCATGGCATCAGGTCAGCGGCTATCACCCCAAGGTGGACGGCTCGACTTTGACCAAACAGCATGCCCACGAGATGCACCGGGGCAGCAAGGCGAGTTCACCATGCCTACCTTGCCTCAATCAGTCTTGCTTGGCCCTCGTCACATTCGGAACAGTCCCTAATAGAGGATTGTGTCTCGAGACGTCCATCTTCACGCTTCTATTCTAAAAGTCCCTGGATTCCAAATGGTGAGAAGAGCAACGCCAGCCGCGGTAAGACTCCTTTGCCGCGGTGGCGCACTAAGCGTCGTTGGGCCACATGGCTGAGCGGCCTTCATCAACAAGCCGTTCTTGCCGTTATGTGTGGCTTTACCCTCCACTTTCTCGCCCTGGCTGACCTTTGATCAATGCTTAGCGCACAGATGGAGATAACAGCGCTAAGTCCTTACTTATTCCTACAGCGGTCCCTCCCGGTGAGATCTTGCCCGCTGTCTCAAACATCAGACAAGGGGGGGGCCATTTTTATTAGACCAAGTCCCCCGCTATATGTTTTCCTTACCTATACACCTCCTCTGCAATATCAAAGAGTGTTGTGCGCATGAGCGACCTAACGGGAAGACGTTGTTTTGCGGAGACCATTGAAAGCCCACGTTACACGAGCTTTGACCTTGCATGGATCGCAGTCAGGATGGAGTCCAGCCCGTCCGTTCAGCAGCCATCCGAGCAAGGAGCTCCTTCCCGGTGAACTAGCTCCCCTCGTCACCGCCCGGGTACTAGAGATGTGAGTATGATTGTGATATGCGTGCCTCGGCCATCTCATCTGGCGTTTTCGCAGAGGCCTCTCGCGAGTACGGTTCGGTACAAGACCTATTACAGCGGACGCTTCGCGCCGAACCCCACGACAACTGAGACATTACTGAAGTACGGTCTAGGGCCTCGACATCGCATGTCACCCTCCTCCTCCTGGGCTGCCAGCCTGTCTTTCACATGTTGAACTTGTTGGTGACCTGCGGATCTTTGCCTGTACATGCCCTTGAATAAGATCGAGGCTCTCGTCATACGTGCCATGTATGATGTCGACCAAAACGTCAGAGCATACTCGCTTTGTGCAGATCGGACTGGTGTCGGTGCAATCAAACTCGCAGATGCCCGGCCCCCAAGTTGCACCCAGGCCACACGAGCTCGCTCTCCCCGAGCTGCATACGGCCCCTGCCCCTTCCTCCGGCAGGGTCAAATCGGACCCCAACAGCCCTAATGAAGCTGAGCGAGCTCCGCGTGGGATTTGGGGCAGACTGGCGTGAGCTGAGGGCACCCCCTTTTGTTTGAATCACCCATCGTGACCAATTCTGTCTCCTCATCAGAACGGGGCGTTTCCCGGGTGTTGGTACTGATCGAGCCTGCCGCTGCCTCGCTGGTGCTGCGGGGTGGCTTGCCATCAACATCATCCGCGCCTGGCGCGCATATAGGCGTCGTCGTATTCTTGGCGGCGGGACATAACATAGGCCTCCTCGCAACAACGATCGCCGCGTCTGGCGTCCCGACGATACGGTGCAGGGGCAGAAGACCAGGGGTCTGGGGGAGGGGAGGGGCGAAGTTGGTTCTCGTCACCTTCGTGCCTGTTACTGACTCCTGCATATGAGACCAGGGTACCGAGTGACGAACCTTGCCCAGAGGCGGGCCACACCCGAAGACCTCTTCTACCAAGGGGCCTGGTAACTTGGCAACTTCCACCTTTCAATTGCTCTCTCGGGGCTGTTCCATGAATCGTCACACGAGTATGGGGCTGGGAAGAGGAAAAGCAAGTGTCATTCCAACCCGTCAGCATGGACCCAGCAAGACGGTCGTGCCTATGTGAGGGCGAATACATGAAGAACTCCAGAAAAGCACACCCAGCTTGAACAAGCAGTCGACTTCGCCGGCAACCAACACCGTGCCAGGTCCCCTTGGGCCCCTTTCCTTGGCCCCCTAAGTCCTGCCTCTCCAGTCGTAAATCGTTTGGTATCTCATCATATCGTCCCTTTGTATCCCAAAATGCAACACCGGCACTCCCGATATATTTCGGAGCTGGAAGCCACCCCTTGGCAAGGTGCCAAGCCAGCCGACCCGACGAGTGTCAAAATTAGACCCTGAGTCGCTTCGCTCCCGGCAACGGGGTATCCTCCGCGACCCTCTTCTTCTTATGCATTGGCGCACGCACAGGCTCAAGTACAGCTTGCTCGTCCCGGTCTGCGGCTTCTCTCTTGGCGAGCGAATCCTCGCTGGATGAGCCAGACGAGCCAGAGCTGGCGTCTCCATTTTCCGACGCATCTAGGTGCTGCCACTCAGAGATATTTTGAGCAGGCAGCCCGTTCTTTCCGCAGATGTGGTCGTCAATGTGGTTGAAACGCTCCGTCCACGATTTTGCAGGGTTAACATCCTTTGGCAGGAAGACGATCTCGGCACAAAAGCCACACCAGAAGCTCGAGTCGCCATTGCGGCCTATACGTCGATCCTGAAGTTCCTTGTTCAGCTTTTCGGATTCCGTAATGTTATGCAGTGCTGTCAAGTGGTTCTTAAACTGCTCGCGCCGTGAGAAAACCTTGCCGCAGATGGTGTCAGAGCCGATGCAGCTGGGCTCGTGGCACTTCCACGTTTCGAGCTGCATGTGCTGGCTGTTCTCGTGGCGCTTCCAGTCATTCTTGCTGCCAAACCGCATGGTGCAGTCAGTGAAGGTGCAGCCATATGGTTTGTCGTGTCTCTTCATGTGTTTTCTGTGAGGCGATCAGTTGTTAATTCACCAAGTGAGGGCTCTCCAGGGCCTGAATGACTTACTTGAGCTCACATGGTCGCGAGAACTCTTTGTAGCAGAGCGGGTCGGCACAGACGAGTGTCTGCGTTTCGGCATAATTAGACGCCGGAGGCTTCGCCTTCTTCGATGGCTGGGTCTTGCGGTCCCTCAAAAACTTGTCCATGACCTCTCTGGGAATCTTTTCCAGCATGTGCAACAGGTACGCCTCATCACGCCCTTCCAATTCGATATCCACAAGGGGGTCGCCTGCCCCCTCTTCTTCCTTGTGGCTGGAAACCACACTATCGCAATCATCCCCTTCAGTCGCCTGGTCATCGTTCTCGTCACAAGTGATAGACGTCGACTCCGTGCTAGTGATACCCTTGTCTGCCTTGCAACCTTCGTTGTCAGCAGTCTCGGGTCCAATCGAGGCGCCGTCGGGCGTCTTCACCCGACATTCAGTAATTTGCAGCTCTTCAGTCGTCAAGTCATCTTCTGGGGCTCCAATCGACTCCGCTGTCACCATGTTACCGAAGCTCTCAGGTCTGGGCCGCCCGGGGAACATGTTCTCGAAAGCGATCGCGTCAGAGCCCACATTGTCAGGAGAAATAGGGTGCATCAGGTTCGGTCTATCCGCGCCATCCGTTGACAGCGTGGTGCAGTCTCTTGCCTGAGTCGAGCATTGGTCCGTTTCGCCCAGTTGCTCGAGGACATGCTGGCCGGAGTAAGGGACATGCAGTGATATGGGGCTTGCCTCGGAAGGGTCAAGGTCTGCCTGTGGCAGAACATGAGGTCTTCGGTGGTCGTACCACACCTCCTGACTAGTGACGGCAGGAAAACCCGCGTAAGGGTAGTCCATCAGGGAGCCAACGCCTTCTAGCGAAGCTCGGCCTTCAGGGGCGCCGGCGGCTGGAGGCCTGCGGAAGATGATTAGACAAGGTCGGCTAGCTACCAGGGCTGAAGCATGGGGGCTCACATGATCACGAATTCGCTGAGATCACCATCAGCCTCGACGATTCGGTCGTGGACGCGCTTCAGGTGCGACCGGAAGTTGTCCGCTCTTGGCCATGTCTTTTCTTTGTTGGAACAGGGCCCGACACGACATCGATACTTGACACCTTCTGTTGAATGGACACTCTTCTTGTGGCGGTCGAGGTCGTTGGTGGTGCTGAAACCCTCTCTTCGGGTGCACCCTTCGACATCACATTTGTGCGGCTTCTTGTGCCGCTGATCATGCTTCCTATGGTATCGTTAGTCACAAGACTTCGACTGAAGGCAGGAGACATACTTCAGCTCCGATTTGTTTTTCACGGGCTTGTCACATATCAGGCAGTGCAGGCCCGGTGGTGCTATACCAGGTCGAGTCTCCGCAGGTGCAGTTTGCTGTGACCAGAGAGCATGGAAATAATCACCCTGAGGGCCAGAATGATGGCCATATTGCTCCGGACCCGGGGCGCCGAATGGCTGGAAATCGGCCAGGCGGCCAGTCACACTCCGGGTTTCGTGACTTCGGTCCATTCCCTCAATCACCGACGAATCCTCGGCACTCTTCTTCGTTCTACTCTCGTACCCGGAGTCTGAGGGCAGTGTCATGTAGTCACATGGGCCATTGCCTCTAGATGCGACGTATGGACCGGGGACCACGCTGCGAGCAGGGAAGTTGTAACCATTCGACCGGGCCCGAAATTGCAGCCCTTCATCAGGTATGGTATGCCGAGGAACCCATGGATCCGTGTCCGCCGAAGAAGCCCAGAACTGGACCAGGTTCCAAGGGGTCGGCCAGTTGCGCGAGACAGCGCTGTCAAGGCTTGAAATGGCCCTCTGCTCGCCGGCCATGTTCTGGCCAGAGCTAGACAACAGCGACTTGGAAGGGTCCATGCTTGTGGTGTTCGAGGGATACGCCGCGTAAAGGAATACACGGAGGAGCTTTCACCCACTGTCGTCAAGCAAATCAGCCGCGGTGTATCCGTCAGTGGCGGTGATGACATACCTGCTGCTACAAGGCAGGTCGGGGATCTATCTTTGGTTCCCGTGTGTGCGAGCGCAGGAAGACTCGGGAAAGGTCTACATCGATCAGCATCGCCACACTATCCTATTCCCTCATGAGGGTGGAAACAGGCCCTCCCCGGCTAGCTCGAGAGCGACGGCCCGGGGACACAGTGGGGTTCCGAGGAAACCGCGCCAAGTGTGGGAAGATGGAATGCTTCTGACCTACGGATATCTGTGCCCACGTCACGAGGCAAAAAGTGATGTGGACAAGGTCAAGGCTAACAAGGCAGAAGGTGAAAGGATGTGAAGCAAGATGAGATACAAGTCGAGTTTCGGCGGGCCTGACAGGCGGCGACCTGCTGGAAATAATTCTGCCCTGTGCTCAGATTGTCCAAAGAGGAATCACTTGGTCGGGCGACCAATGTAGAATGGGCGACCCGTGAGTAATAAGGGCGGCAGCAATCCAGGGTCCCGAGCAAAGCGTGCGAGGTGCAGCGACACAGATGTGAGGAGTAGCCGGGAAGTGGTCGAAATAGCCGGGTGGTCGTGCGAGGAGACTGCCAGCTGACGGTCGACGAGGCCGAGACGGGTATATCGAGGAGATGCTTGAGGATTCCTGGAAGAGACGAGTCGAGTCGAAGAGCGCGAGCGCGAGCGGACGCACGGAATCGACTGCGGCAAGGGGGAAGGACGTTCGACCTGGCCAGACGAGGCAAACATCCATGCAGGAGCAATGGAGGTGAGCCGAGTCAACGTCTCACGAGACGGGAGGACAGAATGCTAGAGTGGTTGCCTTTCTGACGTGGACGCGGTTCGCCCTACTTTTACGCTGGGAAGTAGCACTTCTTGTGAGGTCTCAAGCAATGAAACAGCCCCGCAGCCAATGAAATGCCGATAAAGCAGGTGTTAGGCAACCATGGTGAGTGGGGCTTGCAAAGAAGGCAGCGAAGGCAACGATGTCATGGGCAAGGCACGACGCCTCTGCAACCAATCCCACAATCTTCTTCCGTGACACTTTTTCCACTTTCACCACCGCCATTCTAGAGGGACAGGCTGGAGTCGGTGGCATGGTCCGCGACCAACAGGCGACGGGGTCACCAGCAGTGCTCCTCCGACATAACTTGTACTGCTGCCCGGCGTTCGCTTCTCCCCCCGTGACGACACAGCCCCCTTACACACCTTCCCCTCGGACGCATTTCCGGACGTCTTTTAGCATCATCGCAAGGACATCGCCGCAGGTGTGCAGCAGAACGTTGCTAGCTAACACTTGTGCCGGGTTCTGTCTCCTCTCTACAGGTGGGAGATGAAGACTGCGAGACGTGGAAATGTCGCTAATCCCTGCCCGTCGTAGACCGACATGGCCTGATGAGATGGCTCCACGACTGTTACTAGACGATTCAATGGTCGCTCATGTGTATGAGCTCGTCTACCGTGCCACAAGTATGAGGTCGCTCTGTTCTCGCTTGTTTCTCTGGCTGTTCTCTTTCCAAGAGCTCCAACTCGATGCCAGACCATGGGGCAGTGCTTGTACCCGACTTCAAGCCACGCCGACATCAGCGCCTCGTCCCTTGGGCACCCTCTTCCTTCAACTGCTTCCTGGCCTCGGAACACAGCCGAAGTCGGCGTGACAGAGGCAGACCATGTAGACCACCATAGATATGACAAAGCCAAGCGGCTTATCAGCTAACGAGACTATGCCGTGTGTCGAGGTTATGTACCTTTGCCCTCGGAACCTCCCAGTGCCCTAGTTTGGAGAACGGTCATGATGCCAGCCAGGCTCTTTTCCCATCTCTGCTTCTTGTTCCCTCAGTTTGCTGTGTTACATGACGACCTCGACCTGTCCTCTTCCGGTGCGTCACATGAGATTATGTCGAGCGGGGACTCAACCATGATTGGATTGGGCCTCAGAGGCTCGTTGAACGACCTGGCGCTTGACGCCCCCTCGGACAGTCCTGTGCCTTGGTGTCATCATTCCCTCCTGTCCCGAAAGAGTTGCTTGCATCCCCATCTGGGCGGGACCAGCCGCCGAAATGCAACTCTTCAACGAGGGCTGGCCCCCGGCTCATTGTGTGCGCGCGACCTCTTGTACGGCCAGATCTACTGCAGCGTCTATCTTATAAGTGGCCGACCCGGTACTCGGTGCCGCTGCACAGCTTTCACTCCGTGTCCAGCGGCATAAGAGACCTGCTGCTTGCCGTCCTCCCTACCCACCACCGCCCAGTGTGAGGTGTCCAGTAGCTGCACCTCGATTCACTTGATTGAGGCCTGTTGGAAGCTTTGCTCCTCTCAGTCAATGGACTTGTGCTCTTCCAATGGCCCGATGTTTCACCCTCCGAGTCCATGTCGCTCTCAGCCTCATGACGTTTGCTGGTTCTATGGCTTGCTCCCGAACAATGACAGTAATTAGACCGTGGCTATCCCCTCCTCCAGTGAAATTTTTACTCGCGGGTCCGATTGAGGCCTCGCCCCTTGGAATATCCAAGGCTCTACGACGTAAGCTGTGTCACATTTCACTTGATGTCTTCCGGCACCCCACTGAGCCAGGATATACAGTCCATACACCACTTGTTGCAGCAAACTCGTCGACCACCACCGACTCGAAATGACTTGTCATCTTTGTCCTTGCGTTTCAAGCCGTAGACTCCTGCGGTTTTCCAAGCCTACATTCACGGCTGGCATCGCGGCAGCTTCACCGTGCAGCCGTCGCACCGGAGATGGCCAACATTGCAACTGTCGAATCCCTGGAATGACGGTTTTGTGATTCCGCTTTCAGCACGAATGCAGCCATCGAGCAATTGACCCAGGAATTGCGCAGAAATCCACGGAGACGTCACCCCCCTCCGGTGCTCGTCAGACGACGGCCGGTCTGGAAAGCATGGCATAAAAGCTGCTCTGGTTGCCCTTCGATCTGGAGAAGACACCATCACCATTGAAAACCACCAACCTACGTACTCGCTGTCAAGTCAAATCGAGCAAGCCCCATACTACTTTCTACCGCCAAGCATCACGCCTGTGCCTCGTAAGAACCCCTAGTACGCTAGAAGAAGCATACGCATCTAACTCTTCAAAAAAGGTTACACACCACGACACGATCACAGCAAGATGTGCGACTGGGAAGAGTTCCTTTTTACGTGCAATCATTCGGTTGTCAAAATCAGGTCATACTGCCATTCTGCCAGAAATGATCCGCATCACTTATGCTTCCGCCCCAAGGTTCTCCGCTACACGTGGCCCCAGAACAGGCCATGCGAGCAATGCCTTCAAGCGAGAGGTTGTCAGTAAGAGAAAGGTTGACTCAGTCGTTTCTGGACCGAGCGATGCACGGAGGGCACGATCATGGAAACAGTCCCGAACTGCCTGGCGGTAAAGCAGAGAAAGGCCGTCCGGGTCAACCTTTGACGAATCTACAGTCACAAGTGGGCTAAATCCGGGGAAGGTCCGGATCCAGGCTCGTATTTCGGATGCGACACCCTTGAGAAGCCCCTGAGACGCTTATTCTGGGCCAGGGTCGCCCAGAATTTGCGTTGGGAAGGGTCGAGCGCTCTTCAGAGAATCAACAGTTTCACGGCGGATGGGGACAGTTCGATAATAGTACTAGAGTTCTTTAGTCAATATATTGGTATATCTAGACACGTACGTCGGGAGTTCCAGGCCTTCTTTCCCCCGCATATTGTACAAGTCGGCATGCTGTGAATCCTATACGGCTGTGACAGGCGCCATCCTGCTGTCAAATTGTCTCTGATCGATACAATCTTGACATCGGGTTCCACGTCATCTGTCTGGAGTACCCCACGTCTGCAATGATTTGAGGCGAAAAGGGATGACGAGGATCTGGACAGGATGGGCGGGACATGGCATGTGACACGGCTGGATACTGCCACGAAAGGGTCTTCCGGGACGGATGACGCTCACCGCTCGTAGAGAGTCTTCTATGGAGCTGACTTGGATCACAGTGTCTACCAGAAAAGAATCAGTTGTTGAATACAGTCACTTGGCTCGTCCGCCATCCTACATGTACCCAATTTCGCAAAACATGGTTCCGTTGAAAGAAGGGGTTGAGCCCCCACTACCAACTAAGCGGGAAAGAGAGAACTCGGCGGCCCCGTTCCCAGTTCGAAAACAGCTCCACGGGTATCCCGATACCCGCCCCTCGATCGGGCACCCTGGTTTTGACAGCCCATCCCACGTTGTCACATAGGCCATTGCGGCATGTTTGTGGCCTGCGCTTCTGGGCCATGACGGGTAGCTGCCGCTGGCGGGATGCAGGGCATATACATCCGTGCTGGCAGGTCAAAGTGAAGGGGAGGGTGTGAGATTTGACAGGCGAGACACTTTGATAGGTCGAGTGATTTCCAGCTACCGGGTCGAAGGACGGCTCAGGCTTGGAACTCAGACCATGCTTTCGCGACTTTCGAGTTTGCGATTGCCCTGACTGTTGGTGGCTGAGTATGTCCATTATCGACTCTCCAGCTAAATCTTCCTTAACCAGGATCAATTGAGAGAGAAGCTGGTGGTTAGTCTGTGCCCCGATGACATCCCTCAGTGTCATCGACTTTGACAGCTGTGAGTTTGGTGGCGTTGTAACCAGGCTGCAGGGCCTGGCTGCGCGAAGCACGAAAAGCACGAAAAGCACAAGCATAGGAGCACCATCAGTCACAATTGGCGGCTGACGTGTCACACGCAGAGGGTCGACGCGATTATGAGGTCCAATAATCCAAAATGGGTCGTGGCAGGCACATGTCCTATCCGCTCCGCTGCCCAACCGCTGACCCTCCGAATGTTGAATATGCAAGCATCCACTGACCAAACACGACGAGCTCATGTTCACTCCATGTTTGTGGCGCCAACTACGTGCCCCACGACATTGTACCTCTTGGAGAAGTAGGTGATCCAATCATCGAGAGTGCCTTTCTCCTTATCATCGAGGTCCTTCCACTCGGAACTGACGTCTTCTGCCTTGGTCGACGTCTTGGCTAGGGCGCGGGAAGCGTCCTTGCCAGCAAATACTGTACTACGGATCAGCACTGACCGAACATGACAGTGGACAAGATTGACTTACCGTGGTATGAACCACCCTCCTGGTAGGCCTTGTTACCCGTTACGTCGTAGACCTTGCCCTTTTGAAGTGTCAGTCAACCATCACGTCGTAGCGGGTATTCACCACGCTGTCACCTTGATGGCAACATAGCATTTGCCTCCAGTTCCTGCGAATCAAGGAGCGGTCAGCCAATGTACTCATAACCGCACTGGGGCGTTTTCAACCGCGAACACCACGAGTGTCTGGACAGGCTTTTCGAACCGTGCAATCCATTGAATACGCGGCAAGGATTTGTGACAAACTTACCGTTGGCTGCTGCAAGTTCTTCCAGGGTGATAGGGTCGTCCTTCGGCGGGTTGAGCTGGACGGGCTCTTTGGGTTCAAATCTGGGGGCCATTGTTCCTGTTTGTTTGGGGCTGAGAGGTTTGGGAGTATTGTGTTGATATTGAGAACGGCGAGCTAGATTCTTGACGACTGTAATCTCACAAGTGGTAACTCAAGGAATAAGTCCAAGTCCAAGGTATATCCGTGAGTACAGGAGGTGCAGCCATGGAAGTGTTGAAAGACCCCGCCGGACCCCCCAGATCATGGAGGGGCACTCTCGAACCAATGAACCTCGGGAAGAACTGCGCCGCCGTGATTGGCCATTGGAACCATAAGACCCACAATAGCAATCTAGAGCTTCGACTGCAGTCTTTCGAGCTGTGATGCCATCATCGCGGTCTCTACTTACAACGAGGTCCCGTGCAGCACATGGCGTACTAACGGCGACATAAACGACATACACTCACCGTGTTTCATCACAACTGACTACGCGACGGCATACGCAATAGCTTCAAATTCAATATGGCTGCCATGTCAGCCGCCTCGCTCAGGGCAATAAACCGAGCTGGCGCTCTCCAATTGGCGACTCGACACACCCCAATCGTCGTCGCAAGAACATCGACACTTCCGGGATCGCTCGCACAATCTATACTCGCATACAGAGCTCTTCAAACCCGCCACCAAAGCACACGCCCTCCTAACACTTCGCGGCCGGAACAAAATGCTGGCAAGGGGAAAGCGTCGCCTCCGCCTCCGCCCACCTCTTCCACGCTGAAGTTTCTCTGGAGTCAGCTCACTTTCCGGAATGCCTTCTCCGCTCTGACCCCAAGAGGCTTGAAGACGTTGTATAGGCAGAGTCCGGTGGAGCTGGTTGCGGCTCTCATTATGTAGGCCGCCTCACCCCGAGACCCCCTGTGGCAGTTGCTGACGTCGTTTCTCTCAGTCTTGCGTCCTTGGTTGGAATCTCAGGATACATCATCAAGGTCTGCATTGAGTACTTCTACGCGCGACAATTTACCAAGTACCCTGCCCCCATTGCGAAGTCTCTGCGACGAGCTCTCTACTATACAAACATCAAATCGGAGCCCGAGCTTGCGAGAAAGTGGTACAAGAGAGCACTCGAGCAATGCGACGAGCTCGGCATGGATCCCTTCTCGGACGATGTGCTGGGAATCCGCATTCAGACTGCCGCATGGCTTGAGAAAATTGGAAATTACCAGGGGGCCATTACTGTCCTCACGTCCGTCTGGCGTGACTGCACTCTGTGGGTGACGACGATGGAGAAGGGCATAGCAGATGGCACGGTAGATAAGTCCGGGGTGGTCAAGCCTCCGCCTTTACCAGCGCCTAAGGAAGGCGAGGAGATCAAAGAGCTACCAGCTCAGGAGAACCTATGGCGCAAGCGCAACAGGCTGCTGGCCAAGGCCGTTGGGACGAGCACCAAGCTCGGAGAGCTTTATGCCGATGACCACGTCAATGATTCAGACAACGCCCAAGCCCGGTTGACCTGGGCGGTTGAGACTGCCCTTTCCGAGTCGAAACGGCGATCAACCGAAGGCGTCAAGCCCGAGGAGGGCAAGTGGCTGAGCCCTGAAGAGTTTGGCGGTGCCATGGAGTGTGAGTTCTTGAACTGAAGGAAATCTTTTGCATCATTCTAATACTTTGGTGTAGCTCTCGCAGCACATTATGAGGCCAGGTCACAGTTTCACCTCGCTGTACCACTGCTCTTCCAGGCCTTGAGGCTCTGCCAGAGCCCCTGCCACCGGCCCACCATCAGTAAGAATAATCCTCTGGGCGGCCATGGTCATCAATTCGTGTGATTATCCTGGCGCTGACCGACTGACAGTGAACAATCTTGCGGTCGCCTTTGCCCAGCACCCAGTTTTAGGCTCGAGTATTGACGGACTAGTTGATGCCCCCGCTACAGCCGATACGATGAAGATCCAGGGCATGCCGACAACCCGAAAGGAGCTCCTGGAAGCTGCTTGGAACTGGGCACGGAATGCCAAGACACATGCAAAGGACGTTGAGGCTAGCCAAAGGACCCCTGAGTGCGACGAAGCATGCGCCGTGGCCCTGTCCAACATGGCTGATATAGCGGCGCTCAGGAATGATGCTACGAAAGCCAGACGGCTCTTCCACGAATGCATCGACCTGAGCAAGAAAATAGGTTTTGACCAGGGCGTTATCCAGGCACAAAACGGTCTTAGGGCGCTCAATACCGGCGCCAGCCCCTCCGGATGAGCAATTTGGACCTCACAGATACTATCTGACTAGCATCCAAGTATCAGCACGAGGTCTCGGAACCAGTTATAGGACGTCAGCATTCGATGTGCCTACACCTTGTCATGCCCACATGGTCAAACCTTGAGCTGGAGTTTACGAGAAACGAACCAAGTCAGTCTCAAAGGCGGTCCGGGCAGAACTATGACCCAGACACCCCTCCCGATAAGTCGATCTAGTGGCTTGCATATGGCATGATTTATGGGGTTCGCGGCGTTCCGATGGCGTTGTAGCTAGCTACCTCACGGGTCGGTGTCACATACAGGCACGACGTATCAATATACGGCAACTTGCCATCATGCGCCATGGCAACAAGCATGACTCCCGTGAATAAACGGCGAACCTGCTCGGATGATGGTAGGGTCTCCTATGGGATCGCACCTGGTAATAGTGATCGTGGTCGTGCCCTTTTGGTTGATTTCGCGAATTTACCAATGACATAGCCATTTGTGTCTTAGGCCGCTAACCTCCGCTCCGCACCTTAGAAAAGGGTAAATGTCCGGTTCAGCCGCAGAACGTCGGGATTTGGCCACTGAGGCACCAATAGCTGACGTTTGAAGCCGCCCAAAACAACAACGACAGTCCTTTGTGATACCATTGGGTACCGAGACCTAGGGACATGTAGTGGGGTGCAGTAGGCTCGCGAGACTGAGACGGGGTCGCCGACAATGAGGGCGTGAGATGACGTACACATGTCAGGGCCCAAGCCCGTCGAGGCAGGGGGCCATATGATAGAGGGTGCTGTATCGGAAACGGTACTGGCAAACGAGATCTTCACATGAAAATCATGGGGCAAAGTGGGAGTACCTGTAGAGGTACAGCTCCGACTCGTGGTGGTGTCGATGACACGTGACCTGACAGTCACGAACTAGAGGGGAGAGTTTCGCTTGCTGCACTCTTGTTAGTTCGAGGCGCAATCTTGCTGCCTTGCCCAGTTGCAGGACGATGAAAGGCTCTAGCTGAATTACCAATCCTGGGGCTGGCAGCGTTGCACAGGCAAACAGGGAGTGTCTGGAAAGGCCGACGACGCTCCGGGGCCGGCCCCCCTGGTTGGGTGGAGACAAACAAAGCCCGTGGGCGCCGTTATCCATCTCCGTAAGACCGTAACCCGCGTCGGACGTGCCTGGAAGTCATCGACCTTGCCGATAATCGCCAGCGGGCGGATACTTGACAGCGCACGCGAGATCCGCCCTATCAGGCCGGTGCCCCATGTCGACCCCATCGCATCGCCCAACGGTGTGTCCGGCTGACCTCCAGGATAAGGTTCGAAGCGAATGATCCGTCAAAGTCGGATGGCAGGAGACCGGCCCACGCTGATTGGAGCCTCTCCCAACGAGATAGGGCGTGACGGTGCCATGCGTGATGGGCGAGCGAGTCCAGACCGGGGCGACGTGCCAGCCACCACTGAACGCGGGTGCGGAGTTCCGCTAGACGACGACTGGCTTCACATGGGCCTCCGCAGCAGACCGGCTTTCGAGAGTGCCTACTAGCTAGTGTAGTAGCTGCCTGGTGATTTGAGGGACATGCCAGCTATCAACAAGGGCGGCGCATATATTACGCCGCATGCCGACTCGGATTTGGGGCACCGTCGAAATACAACAGAAGTCAAGCATCCTCCACGACAAAGCTGAGGGGATGCTAGCTTACGAGGACCGAGCGTCATGGCGTCGATGTGTATGCCTGGGAGAAGCTCTCGAGGTGGAGAGGCACATACAGTTGGGCTCCGGTCATCCCCCCGGCTTAACAAATGAATTGTTGCAAAGTAGTAGTACCTATTGCAGAACGAGTTTATTAGCTACCTTGGAATGAAATCGAAGGCACACTGACATGGGCAGCCTAAGAGGACAGGGAGGAGGGCCAGCTCAAAAGTCAAACGAAATCTATTCCCACCTTTCAGTTCCTGTCAAACCCGCCTTGTTCGGAGATTCTCCGCAGGTGGGACTCTCAGTTCCTCAGGAGGAACATGAACTTGTATCGTGTCGTTGCTTGTAGCTGGAGGAGAGGAGAATGGATGAAGAAAAAGCGGGGGCAGATGCAATCGATCCCATCGGTGCGGTTCAGAGAGACTTGCTTTCCATTGGTGGAGGTTGATGCTGGAATTATGGAAACATCAGCACACTATGTTCACGCCACAGTGTGAGCCACACCCTCCGCCAGATTTCCCGTACTCAGGTCCTAGTTTTGCTGTGAACATGGCGGATTACGCTTCCCAAATGTCGGGAATTGAATCAACGTCGATCCTTGTAATTCATCAGAGCACCCCTGATCACTTTGCAACCCACGCCCTTCGCCCATGCCATGGCTGTTTCTGGTGGCCAATGAGGAGCTCGCATCAGCCATGCGGGCATCGTCTTTCCAAGCTCTCGGCCGCCATTTTCGCCAGGGTACCGGGACCGAAGGCTTGCAGAGACGAACGAAATGGCGGAGAAACGCGACGTGAACATCCTGGAATCCATCTCTTCCGTGCTGCACCTTCGGCCATACGTCAACAGAAGATGCCCGAGCCTTGCAGAAAGGTACGATGCTACTTACGAAAGAGTCCTCTGTCAAATGTCGGCCTTGACCGTCCTGCCTGCTCCCCGCCTTTCTCGGCTGAGGGGAGGCGTCAAGTTATGGACGCAGAACGACCACGATGCGGTGCAACGTCACAGACAACCGTCTCTCGCAGCTCGGATGCGCTAGACCGCTGCCGGTTGAATGAAAGGAAGCCGCCTTCTGGCGCCGTGAAATCACCGGTTCACGCTTATGGACGGCTCTCAAATGGCGGCGAGGAGGCGCGACACTACGCCCTCAACTATTATCCTCTTCGAGCTAGACCTAGCGTCTATGGAGGAGAATCTCCTGGACCTGCCCTCGTGGAGTCCACCGACCGACTTCCGCCCGGAAGATCCGCTGCGTAGGTCATTGGCCCCTGGCTCTGGGGGGAGCCATCCGAGGCTTGATACGCCGTGTCTCTGCCAGGCCAAGCAGGGCGCAGTGGATGCAGGCCAGCTCCGTGATATGAGGCGACGACGGCACATGTAGAATACACACGCCTCTCTCGTCAAGTCTTGCTTTTCTGGTAGGGCACCCGAAGGTGCCTACCATGTGTGAGAGAAGATATTTGGGCATCGCACGCATTGCCGTTGAGCTTAGCCTTTGACTGACTTGAGCTTCCCGGATGGCCCTCGTCTGGGGCCTTGTTTATCCAAGCCCAGATAGAGCCCAAGGAACCTGGAACTCTATCATACTGACAAGTACTTGGACCGGTGGAACTGGTACCCTCGAGATTCAAGTCACAATAGGCGCAGAGGGTGGCGGGCGCCGTCTAGGGTACACGCTCAGTACATGGGGCCCCTGTCCCTGCACCACGATGCCTAGACACCGGCGCCGGCAGCCACACCGTGGTCTTAGGGCCATCGGAGAGAGCTTGTCTTGATTCAGGGTCCTCGCGCCATCCTCATGGAGGATGAGACTGGCGGAGCATGTCGAGAAACCTTATGGCCCGCCCGCGGGTGCCACGAGGGGAACGACACGGAAGAGGCTGAAGTTCCTCTGCCTTGAAGTAGTCCAGGAAGAGGCGGGCTCCCCCTCCGGACGAGACGCCGGCGTGTACTCGTCCGGGTTTCCCCCCCTGCCTGCCATCTCAGACAGGGCAGGATGAGGTGGACGGAAAAGGGTGGGTAGGCCTGCAGCAGCTGCGTCCGCCAGATGGAGGTGGTGTTCACCTCGCATCTCCCGTCTTCTTATAACAACCCCGAGTATTCCCCTTCTGTCATAAAAAGTCCCCTTTCCCCTCCCCCCGTCTGTTCCGAAACCAGATGCCAGCTGCTGTTCATTACCGGGTCACTGCCATACCAGAAGCCTTCACTCACCCCTTCGACTGACACTTCTCTTTCCTGCCCTCGCACGCCATACACGTCTGGCCCTTGCTCTCATCTCGAGGGAGCATCCTCGGCCTCGTTCATTCATCCGCTACACAAAGCACATCATCATCCTCGGTGTCACCCGTGGCTCTTACTGCCAATGGATGATATTGGTGTGTTGCTAGAATTCGACTCGCGGTATGGCTATGACGAGAACAATCACCGCCGCCATAACATACAACGCTACACTTCAAACCCCGTGGCAAATCACGCGCCTACCACTGTAAGTCGTTCATCGGTCCAGGACCCTGCATACGCCTCCTCCCCACCTTCGATCTGGCCCCGCGAGCGGGTCAACCGAGGCGGACTTCCATTCCGGCTTTGACGGAGCCTGGAGAAAGGTTAATGCAGGATATATGGAAGCCTGGGCTAATGATGGAAATTAGTTCAACGTACCGATCGTCCCCGAATTCGACCCCGTGAGCGCGGCAATTTATCCCAGCCCCACCAGCTCGGAGCGGGGGACGACAGCATCACCGCGAGCTATGACACCGGACCAGTATCAATGGGCGTCCGGCGGTGACGAGAGCGTCACGTCGCCGGTACCGGGGGAGGGCGAGTCAGCGGAGGCGCCTGTGGCTGGTGGCAAGCCTCCGGCCAAGAGGAAACGAGAGAACCGGTACAAGAACGCACCGCCGTCGGTGTTGTCAGTAAGTGCCACCCCAACATCCAGCAGTGACCTTGAGAGCGATGGGATGACACGGCTGTCTGACACCTCATCCCAGAGACGCCGAGCCCAGAACAGAGCCTCGCAGCGGGCGTATCGGGAGCGGAAAGACCAGAGGATCAAGGACCTCGAGGCCATGCTGGCCGAGCAGAAACAGAAGAATGACGCCCTGACCCAAGCGTACTCCATGTTGCACAACGATTACGTCCGCCTGCGGGGCCCTCAGATACAGACAAGACAGCAGCCGCAGGCAACGCCTCTCATACAAGGCCAGCCAGCGACGATGCCCATGTACGACGTGTCCGGCATGAGCTACACGGCATCCGGCGAGGCGATGTTCATGTATCCAAACATGACGACAGACTACGGCACCTGAAGATGTCGAGATCCGTATGTCGTGTTTTGGTGCACGGGACGGCGTGTTTACCGGGGTGCTGGCGTTTCCAGCTCGGCAGTGGTGTTTACTTGATTTGGATCAATAGGCAAGTCCTCTATGGACGGAGACCGCCTGAGGGTCACGAGACCTGGCGAGCGACGGCGTCTTGGAGGTCGAAAGGCAAGAGAGAAGTCTACTGGGGTACCTTATTTGGGGTCTTTGGGTTCTACGGAGTACTGTACTTGATGAACCACCTGGTTTTCCTGGCGTACGATGCTGCTCGGGCCTTTCTCTCCTTGAGGACCAGCGAACGGCCGATCCGGTGCCATGGCACCGAGGACTAATAAGGTCGCCTACACAGCCCGCTCCTTCCCCTCAACAAGCAACGTAAAATTCTGCCTGGACTTTGGACATGGAAGAATTACTGTTTAAGCCTCCGATCAACCTGATCCTCGAATAGTTGTTCTTCCTCGCAAGCACGAGTTCAAAGAAAACATTGTTGCTAAACCCTCGAGTCTGGGCCTATGATGTATGGGTGACGAAATGGAAAAAGCCAATGAATGGTTTGAAGCCGAGTCCGAGGGCTGGAACACGATTGCACTGCACTGGCAAGCCGACACATACGGGGCGATGAGGCCGTGTTATACAAGTACCGGGAAACCACATGTCACGGCAGTTGGCATCGAAAGATGCCCCACAAGCTTGCGACAAGGGCTCTCTGAATCAGGCGACCCTCGGCCGACTCCATGTTGCATGATTGGCTCATCTCTGGAAACAGGGGTGGCACGGCGCACTATGAGGCGCGAGACCATCAACCTCAAACCGCGCTTCCTCAAGAAAGGTCCTGAAACAACTGTTGTAGCGGGTCACGCTTCAGCATCACGACAGCGGTTGCAGGGCGGGAGAACGACTGACATGCTCCTGCCAAGAGGGAGCCACCAGGCTCCGCTTTGCCCATCTCCCTCTGCTTCATGCCGTCGTCTCCCCTTCGCTTTTTGCTTCCCCTTTGGAGATGGGTCGGCAGTCTTGTTCATTGCGCTCGTGAGGGATCTTCC
The DNA here is from genome assembly GCA_037042015.1 of Furcasterigmium sp. R96-07A1. Lineage (NCBI taxonomy): Eukaryota > Fungi > Ascomycota > Sordariomycetes > Glomerellales > Plectosphaerellaceae > Furcasterigmium > Furcasterigmium sp. R96-07A1. The sequence goes on from JAXQJP010000346.1 coordinate 981,010, forward strand.
CGGTTTGCGGTGATACACGGCCTCGTTTCGTTCTCTACTCTCTCGTCCTTCCTTCGTCCGACTTGTCGTCCTTCGTCCTCATTCCCTCGGGCAGGCCCACGGAGCTTCGCACTGCCGCCTACGATCAAGCGCGCAGTCCGCGTACGCAGCAAATTCCCTTCTTGTCCATCCTTGATCTTTGTTTCGATTCCTCTGCAAATATTATCACCAGTTCGTCAACCGCCAGGTCGAGAGTCGCCATCTTTCCACCTTGCTGGATCCGGTCTTTACCACCTCGACAGACAAACGCCTCGGAACGAGCCCACCACTCACTACCATCGGCACCAGACGCAGGTCGTCGCCCACTTCCAACCTCGAGACTCAGTTGAATCGATCGACACGTTTGCGCCCAGCAAGGAGAGCCGGAAACAAAAGCAGCGCCGCTCGGGCAGAGAGTGCGGGAGCATAGAGGTGGCTCGTTGCTGCGACCGCAGCGCCAGAATTCAAGATGGTCAACAAGATCCTCGCGGCATTTGTCGCCGTTGACTTCCTGTTCATCGTATCTGGGGCCATCATGCTCGGCTTCTCTCTGATCGTCCGCTCCAACATGAACGAGGTTCCTACGGAAGGCAGACAAGCGGCCCGGAATCTCATCTATCAGAGCTTCCCTTTTGAAGGTAAGTGCACTTGCCCGGCGGGTGTCATCGAGCGTTGCCTCGGCCCTCATCACATGGCAGTCGTAGGGAGAATGGAGATGGGCTAATTGTAATTGCAGCGGGCATTGCCAACGCCGTCTTCATTTTCGTCACATTCGCCCTTACCCTGCCGGGCATTGTCACTCCTATGCGCGGCTGGCTCAAGATCTCTGGCTGGCTCATTACGTTCTGCGGCCTCTTCACCCTTGCCCTCGGCGTCTTCCTCTGGGTTCTTACCCTTCGCACCCAGGATCAGTTCGAACAGATCTGGCTGTCCTCCCCGCCGGAAGTTCAAAGTCTGATGCAGTCCTCGGTACGTGCCTCCCACCGGCTAGTTCGAGACGCAATTGCTGACAGTGCTACAGTTTGAGTGCTGCGGCTACTTTAACAGTACATCGCCCGCGTTTGTTACCGACAGCGTCTGCCAGTCGCCCGCTGCTGCGGCCCTCCAGCGTGGCTGCGTCGGCCCCGTTTCGTCATTCGCCAACATCTTCCTCGATAACATCTTCACGGCCGTCTTCGGCTTCGTGGGCATCGACGCCCTTCTCATCATCTGTCTGACAATGGTCCTCAAGGACCGCAAGGAGCGCGAGCGCTTCCGCCACATCGATGAGAAGTCGGGTTACCGTGGAATCTAGTCCTCGCCATGGACAGACCCTTGAGGCCACCAATTTCACTGTCGACAGGTGTTGGCCCCGACTGTGACCAGTCACACTTTATGCTGCACGCTGTTCTGGTGTACACCATGTGGAGGTCGGCTTGAAATACCATGCTTCTTAGGGCTCGGAATTGAGGAATCACAGAGCGTGGCCTCAAAGCCTCATGTCGAGATGTCCCATGACGCCAAGTAGAAAACGCGCCTCGCACAGGAGCGTCACGGTCGTTCCATTGTTCAGTTAATCCCTTACCACGTACTTCTTGTAAAAGCCATTCCCGCCTCCATTTCATGTCGAATATAGATAGACCAAAGGATCCACGTAGCGCTTATTTGTTGCCTTTTTTTTTTGTGCACCGTCTCTAGCAGACCGCGTAGTATGCAAGCAGGGGATGTCATTTTGACCGCGCAGGCGTTACTTCAACACATCTCAGGAGGTATCGAAACGGTGCTTGCATGCTAGCCTCACTGGCAAAGGTTATTCAAAAGCGGTATTCCCAAACCATGCTGCCCGTGTCTAGTTCGCCGACGCTATATAGTTACGTGCCCACGAGATCCCCCAAGAGCAAACAAACAAAGGGAATGGTTGAACAATAACGCCACCCTAGGAGCAACTGAAGAAATTGCAACGCTCGTGTGCTGCCCCGCCTCATGTGATCATACAAGGGAATCATCTTGCCGTGCCCGCCCGCTCCCACTACCGACAGGCCCTCTATCTTGTGGTGTCGTACCCCGCCTGTCCTCTTCGTGCTCGCCATCTGCTGGCGCCTGACTGGACGGCGTCTCGTCCGGCTCGTCTCGGTATGCCGGCCAGGGTATCAGGCTGCTCGTGCTCCAGCGGTTGCTGCCGCTGCCGCTCCACGGCCGAGCCGATTGCCCGCCCACCTCGGGGTCCGGATCCGACCGCCCGCCGCCCTGCTTCCGCCACCACTTCAACTTCCAGATGCCGCCCATGGCCTCCTGTGCCGAGGAGTGGCTCTTCCTTACGGAGCGTCGGGCGGTGAAGCCCGGAAAGCCGGTGGATTTCCGTCGTTTACGGAGACCACGGGGCCTGTCGGATGCGTCAGGCGTGCCGGGTGTCGACGATGACGGTCCGCCGGCGCTTTCGCCGCTCGCTTGTCGTCTGCCCACGAGTAGCCGCGTACTCTCCCCGGCTGGTACGGTATGTGAGCGCAGCCGCCCGGTGGACGGACCGGGACGCTGCTGGTCTTCAAGCTCGTCCCAGATCTCGGCGCGTTCCTGCCACCGCGAGGCACCCGAGTTCTTGTAGCTGGGGCTGTGTGGTGATGCCTCCCCGTTACGTGCAGGCTGGAAGGTGGAATAAGATGCGGTTCGGGCGTGGTCTTCGTCGTCGTCGAACGAGTCGGATCCCAGGAGGGATTCTTCCTCGCCTTCCGTGTCTTCGACGAGGCCGAGGCCCGGTGCGAGCGAGGACTGCCCCACGCCTGGGGTGTGCTGCTCGTCGCTAAGCCGCCACGAGAGCGCCAGGACGCCGGACAGCAGAATCACGGTGCCCAGAGCTATGAGGCAAGCGCGCAGAGGTCCAAGCTGATCGGTCTGCTTGAAGTATATCAAGCCGTCAAGGATGGCGATGATATTGTAGATGCAGAAGACCAGTGGGTACAGCACCGAGGTCGAGACGAGCTTCAGGCCCCGGTGGAGATAGTATAGTTGGCTCAGAGCCAGCGTGATGAGCGCCAAAACTAGGACCCAGGCCTGCCAGTGGACGAACTGGTTGCTGGAGCCCGAAACGGTCTTGATGATGAGCTCGACGGCAGACTTGGCGACGAGCAGGGAGTGGGCAGACAGGATGCCGCTGATGCATCCGTAGGCCAGCCCCCGAGCGAAGTGGAACCGGGCATCCTGACTAAATTTGGAGAAGCTGTTCAGCATATCCGTGACGACAGCTACTGTGACAACGAAGAGGCCCTGGAGTACCATCCAGATGACGAAGGGTCGGCGGCCGAGGAGGTCGAGGAGTTCCCGGAGATCGTGCGCCGGCTCGGGTATTGCGCCGAAGATGGCGATGAGCACGGCGCCTGCGCACACCAGCAATGTGCCCCAGAGAGACCATCTCGTAAACGGTTCAGCGAGGATGAGGGTGGCGCATATGGAGTTGAAGACGAGGCCCGAAGCCTGGAGGGTCGAGAGGACGGGGAGCGGGAGGGTCGAGATTTGGACGGAGCTGCCGAGGATGTTGGCGGCGATAAACATGCCCATGCCCAACTGCCATTTCCCCCTCTTGTACGGCGGGCGTCGGATCTCGTGGGGTTCCTTTTCGTCTTCAAGGATGTGGGACTTGCGTTGGAGGGTGAGGCCGAGGCTCTGGACGCTGGTGGACAGGAGGCCGACGATGATACCGATCTGGACGGGAGCATGATTAGTCAACGAGATGCAGAGTATACAGGCGACCCGGTAGGAGATCGAAGACGTACGGCGACCGTCCCTTCGGGGGAGATGCCGCCAAAGGACCCCATTGCGCGTGACGATCCCTAAGTGGCGGTCATCTGGCGGTGGCCGGGAGGAGTTGTGGGCACGGGCTGATGGCCCATGAAATTAGTGCAGCGGTGTTGTTGACTCGTTGTTATACTGTGTAGTGGATGAAGGACGCTCGAAATTCGCCTTGAAGCCCGGCGTTGGGTAGGTATACGGGGGAGGAGAGTTGAGGAAGTCCAGGATGCACGTCTCTCGAGTCGTTCTACAGCGGCTTAGTTGGGTTGATGAGGCGCCTGTTGTCTCGCCCGATTATATCAGCACCCGAGGGGTGTGCTTAATTCGACACGCTGATGTGGAATGTCCAGTTTTGGTTGCGGTCAGTCGAAGTGAAGCAATGAGGACCAGATAAATGTTTCTTGCTTTCTGTAAATTAGCACAAGGTCGCAACAATTTCTGTGAGAATCCATAGTCAATCGTGTCTGCTTGCGCTGGCGCACGCAAGTCTCGTGTGGAGAGCTAGAGTCAATCCCTAGATCCACTGAGCGGACACTGAGGCGCAGGTTGGACAACGCAACCACTTCGAACACAAAAACAAAAGCAAGGGCACATCGACGTGTATGGACAGCCCTGTATAACCCTTAAGAAAGCAGAGAGCATCAGTTCTGCTTGTGCTTGATTCGCTGACCACGCCTGACATGTGTGTTCAAACGTAGCCACCCTGCAGTGGGCAGCACTGGTTCATGCCATGAACTGTAGGCTGTTTCTAATAAGCGTTGTCCAGATGAACGCGATTGAATTATAAGACTGTTGAAACAGAAAGATACAACACTACATGTTTGTGTGTTGTAGCATTCACGACGATCGATATTTGTTTCGCGGAGCTCCCCAAGAAGGTATCTTGTACTTAGTCCTTGTGGATGCCAGTTATCATCGCCTTATCCTGAGTGATGTCACAGTATGAGTTCTGGGGAAAGCACCAGTAGCAAAGGTGAGGGTGACGGGGAGTGTTGTCCTGTGCTGGCCAGAGTGGAGACAAGCAGAATTACGGGGCAATGCACCAAGCTCTTGTCACCGTGACCTTTGATTGGCCCTGAGACCTGAGTACTGCCAAGCTGGACCGGGCAACACCTGTGGATGACTTCCCGTGATGCCTCCTCCGCCGTAGCACCTCCACCCTCGAGAGTCCCATCTCGACATACCCACGATCCTACGATACCCCCCCTCAACCCAACCATCGCGACGCAGGTCCCCGGGCTTCTTCATCAACTGTGTCGTACTACGATCCTCCGCATACGGCTCCACCAACACACACTGCTCCTGCAAATCCCCTCACAACACCGCCATCATGTCGAACCAACCGTTGACCGACGACCAAGTGAGCCAGCTCCGACCGCAATCCCCATCCTTTAGCTCCGTCAACCATCTAGATACCCGGGGAACATACTTCGTGCATCTTGCTGACCACACCCGCCATGACAGGTCGGTCAGGAGCTCCGCAAGATGACGGCGTTCATCAAGCAGGAAGCCATGGAGAAGGCCCGCGAGATCGAGATTAAGGCCAACGAGGAGTTTGCCATCGAAAAGTCCAAGCTTGTCCGCCAGGAAACCGATTCCATTGATACGACGTACGAGAAGAAGTTCAAGCAGGCCTCCATGTCCCAGCAGATCACCCGCTCCACCGTCGCCAACAAGTCACGGCTCAAGGTCCTCGCCGCCAGACAGGAGCTCCTCGATTCCATCTTCGAGTCCGCCGCCAACAAGCTTCAGGAGGGTGTCAAGGACAAAAAGAAGCACGCCGAGACTCTTAAGAACCTCATTCTTCAGGGCCTCTACGCCCTCGACGAGCGCTCCGGCATCGTTGTGCGCGCCCGGAAAGCCGACACCGAGCTCGTCAAGAAGGCCGCCGAGGAGGCGTCCAAGGAGTATAAGAAGGCCTTGGGCAAGGAGTCCTCCGTGACTCTTGACGAGAAGAACCCTCTGCCCGAGGGAAGGTTCGTGCTGGATCCCCCTCCCTGACCCCCATCCTAGTGTTCTGTCTGACAACCCGCGCAGCAAGGGCGGCGTCATCCTCGTCGGTGGCGAGGGCAAGATCGAAATCGACAACACCTTCGAGGCCCGACTAAGGCTCCTCGGCGACACCGCCCTTCCCGCCGTGAGGGAGACCCTCTTCGGCAAGAACCCCAACCGCAAGTTCACCGACTAAGCCGCGCCGCCGCCGCCGCAGATGCTTTTTGACATACAACTATCACGCCCTCATCCGTTCATCTCCACGCGCCAGACAGCGAAATGAAGGCCCGAGGCTTTTCCGAATCGATGAAATCCGTCGCAAACTGATTGGAATGGACCACCTGTTTCTACTTGTACCTTAGATGCTGTACGATTAAAACATGCACATCGCCGCAATGCTCCTTGAGTCAAAGACGTACTGTCTTGATAATTGTCATGATCCAGAGCGCTACTTGCTGTTACTCACCAACTGCCGTAAGAAAGGTTTCCTCCGCATCTGAACTGTCATCGGTGACGATAGCCGCCGCCACTGTAGCCTTCTTCGCCTTGCCGCCCCCCTTCGGCTTCTTTAGATTTCCGAGGAAATTATTCATGAATGCCTTGGACTTGCCCGATGGCTCCTCCCCTTGCTTTCGTGGTTCATCGAAGAGGCTCTTCTTCGGTAGGGGCTTTGTCCTCTGCGAGTAGGTCATCCGCTTCTGCGCGCAGTCGATGGCGCTCTTCGCCTGCGTGCGCGAGAGATATAGTGCGCCCGCATCGTTGATGCTGCTCCATATGCTCCTCAGATGCATCGCCAGCTCGTCGATATCGTCGTTATGAACACGTTCACTATCAGCGTCCTCACAGCGGACGTAGGAGCCGTCGTCCAAGGTCATGTCCATGAGCTGTACCTGGGCTCTTAGCTTGACGAAATCTGTTTTGCGCTTCATTTTGAAGTCATTGTCCATGAGGCGAGCCAGGACCTCAGGCATTACGGTGTCCTGGTCTGGGTGTTGCCCGGCCAAGGTGACATCCCCGTGGAAGAACGCCCGGGCTAGTCTTCTCCTCAGCTCGCGAAGCCGATTGGACGCCGCAGAGATGCATAGAAGAGGCCTGACACGGAGACAGTCCTTAGGAAACGCCCTGTAAAGAGACGACGCTGTTGTCTCGCACTGGCTTTTGTTAGCTTGTGTTTCAGAAAGGGTTTGCGGCCACATACAAAGCTGTCCCAGGATACAGGAGCGACCGCTTCAACAAGCTCTAGTAAAGCAGACTGGTGGCAGGACAGCAGCTCCGGGCTGCTCATGAGCACCTGATCGGCGCCCATGCGGAGGAGAGAGTCAATGGTGTACTGTATGGTTTCGGGCTCCATGTGTGGTGCGATATTGCCAATCCAGCTAAGATAACTCTGCACGGTAGACCAGTCCTTGCGGGAACCGGACACTTCTCGTTCCTCGACTGGGTGAAGTGATTCGTCGTCCACCTCGTCGACGGCACCCATGCCTCGATAGATTTCTCTCAAAAGATCTGCGTTGACCAGGCGCTTGATCTGAGCTGTGCTGGCGCTACAGAGGAGATCGGTATAGGCTCGCTGGGTAACGGGTGAGGTTCCAAGCCTCAAGGCATCAGACAACCAGATGTACAACTCATCCGGTAGCTGAGCCCTGCCAGCCAACTTCCGGAAGAAACCACTCTCGATATGGCGGCGGCGTGTCCCTTCTTTAGCGAGCAGTGACCACGGCCCCTGTGCAGCAGTCTTGGGGAATGGCTTCAGTCGTTCTCTTGATACATCGTGCTTCGCTTTGAAAAAGTACCAGAAGTTCAGTTCCGAGTTGGCCGTTTCAGTCCGCTCCATAGCACGCAAGGCTTTGCCTGCCGTCTCATCCTGCACGCCTGCCATGTTGATGAATTGCTGGCGCACAGTATTGGGGCTATTGGTGACCACATTCCTCTCCGTAGCGAGCCGCTTCTCGACAGCCTTGGCTTCAGCATCTTCATGCTTCTTGAACGCTGCGTTCATGGCATCGTCTTTTCGCTGGTGATCCATGAGAGTCCTCAGATCGAACTTGGGCTTCGTGTGTAGCGGTAACGGCGATCGCAGGGTGGCCTTGGACCTCCCTCTACGCTTGGGGGTCAAACGCGCCGATAGTGGCGGTGGCGGCATATTTGCAGGCTTTGGTTTTGACGGTACGAATGAGTCAATGTCCGGTAAAGAGGTGTCGGACAAGCTGTCATCGTCGTCATCAGAGCCCCTGATTTCGGCGTCCCGACTGAACGCTGCTTTGCATTGAACAGGAGACACAGGGGAGGAGGGGATTCGAGGAGTAGATGTGGATGGTGAGACTATGTTGCATGTACGAAGCGAGGGGGTGGGTGATGTCCTGGCCATTTTTGCCAAGGGTCGAGCCTTGATCGGCGAGAAGGCAGCCATGCCGGCCGTTCGCTTGCTGGTGGTAGCTACAGCATCGCTGTGATCGAAGAGGGTGCGGGTCGGGGTCCTGGCGCCATCCGACACTGGCCCCTGGGACCCGATGGGAATGGGCGTGCTGGGGCGGGCCGGGGATGACCATCCTGAGTGATCGTCCATGGCCTTGTCCAGGAGGCAAGAGGACGATGTGATATCGTTCGGCAGACCTGACCGTACTTCTTGGGGAGAGGCCAAAGAAGGTCCCCCATGATCTGGAAAACCTAGACTTATCGAGGAGGCAGGGTCGATAGACCTGGTTGCCCTCGGCGCGTTTGGCGATGTCGAGGTATCGTGGCCCATCGTCGCAGTTGCACCAGTGGCGGGGAAGGCTTCTACAGTATCTTGAGTAGAGCCCGGTGGTTGACTGGAGAATGGATCCGGTGGAGATGTGCTCACGGCATCCTGTTTGACATCTTGGCCCGATTCCAATTTTGTCGTGCCATTCACATGTGACGACTTCACAGGATTCTGGGGCAGGTTCGCCCCCGGCCGTTTTGCTGCGGTCTGCTTCTGACCGAAGAAGCTGGTAATGCTGGATTGCTTGAAAGGTGCCATTGTAATGTGAGTTGTCGTGAGGCCAGCAGAGAAGGCTCAGTGAAGGTAAGCGGTGACTGGGCGACTCAAGGCTCTGGAGTCCCCAACAAAGCATCAGTATGGCGGCGGGCATCAAAGGCCATTGGGTGGGATTCTCCGAATCAAGGAGCCATGACAGTTAATGAGCTCCTTTAAGTGCTTATCGCGGGTGCTTTCTATTGTCGATCTCGAATGTCTTTGCGTAGGCCAGGCGGTTTGGCATATTCCATGGCCTTGTGTAAATGGCAGGTGAAGTTGTCTTATTACCAAGTCCAGGCTACTTTAACCACAAGACGCGCCATCCCTCCTTTCGCGTTCCTCGCCCCTTATCTTATCTCTACCACGATTGGACCGATGGGTACTAGCGTCCCTGTCTCTTGGAGTCGAGATGGATAGGTACCGAAGGTACCTCACCTACCTGTGCTGTGGAAGAATCCCATAATATCCGCAATGCGAGCCGACATGTTCTTGTTGCTAAAGATCTGCCTGGACGTCAAGTCCAGCTGGTACACTGGTGGGACTTACCGTATCTTTAATGAAAAAAACAGACACCAGTACCTGTCCTTCGGTCACCACTACTACGAACTAGACTACGGAGTTTCATCGAGTACCGAGTACTCGCAAGGCAGAAGCATTACTGGCTGGATATGGGATCGTTTGAACTAGATGTCGGTGTCATACGAACCATGAAGAACCTTGACATGTGGTCCTTGTCATACTTGTGGTACTTACAGAGAACCAGATTGCTGGATGATCGACATCGTCATGCTGCGTGGGACGGCGTGTATTAATACCCGCTGCGCCCTACAAACGAGCCTCGCACCAGTCCGGTAGGAAGATGGTCTTCTTCAGCGCTGCTATAAGGAGATCGATCACTCGCGGGGCCACTCGGCACGCTACAACTTGAATCACGGCACCATTGTAGAGTGGATGCAATGCATCGGAGCGGCAGGGCTGGCAACCATGCCGGACGTCCCGTATGGATGTAGCACGGGCTAGTCGCGGACAGATGTGTGGTCTCGCGCACAGGCTTGGGATGGCTGATAGAGGGTTTCGGGTGGAAAAGCTTCCATGCTAGCCTCGCCTTCCCGAGTCTCACCCTGCTCCATGATACTCCCGAACATGTAGCCCACTCAATCGCTGCCTTTGCGCCACAACGGTGAATTTGGTCTGGTGGACAGGAGCCAGTTGATCGGTGAGCCCGTGGAGCTTAAGTACCCGAGGGGGGGGGACGCCGTCAACCTGAGAAATGGGACATGTGGCCAGCGCACGCAAGCTGGGAGGCCAAGAAGAATAGGGAGGAGAATCGATGTCAAACGTCAGCAAAAAGCCCTCTACAACTCTCTAGAGGTCCGGAGTGAGGCGGTATCGTGAACGGACCAGAAGAGCACTGCAGGTTCGACCCCTGTCCCTGCTTTCCAGGTTCAGGCGACGGCTACGGCACGTCGCATCCCTCGCGGGTCCGCGTCGTACCCTTTCAGGCCAGCCGAAGGGACCGGGGCGCTGATCGAGCCCGTGGTTGATGGGTGGGCGAGCGCGAGGTTAATCTTCGGATCCCTGCTCCACCAAGAATTGATTGACCAAATTTCCCAAGCTCCCACAAATCCCACGCTGTTGGTAACTGGCGAGGGAGAGCAAAGAGAAGACCAAGGACGATGTGCATCCGGACGCGTAAGAAAGATCCACTAGACACCGTGTCGATCATGGACAGTGGAGACAATTGATGGGAGGAATTCTGACAGCCACTCTCCTAATGCTGAAGGTCAACGCGACGATATTCCACCTGAGGTGTAAAAGGGGACCTGTCTAGGGCGTCGCATCACGCGGTCCCTCGTTCAGGAGGACGGACCAAACTACAACTGGCTTGGAATAGACAAGTAATGACCGCGAGTGCCGGGCGTCATGCTGTGGACGCTGTGCCTGTACCTCATGTGTGCACCTGCAGCAGTAATCCAACGGCGGCTGCGCCTCGCTCACAAGGGTCTTCTTTAAAATACGCTGTTCCGTATCTGCAAGCACCTCTTCTCGTTCATACCGTACTTATACGTGATCTTTGTCTGTGTTGTTCTGGTTCCTGGACCTCCTCCTCACACACTACAAGATAGTTTATTATCAATCAGGAAGGTGCCTGCACAGCATTGCAAGCCCGCGCACGGGTGACCGCGGAGACTGATTGATGCATACTTTGAAGAATAGCGACAGGCCGAACTCCGCGCTGGACGGCGCGCTTACCAATTGCCCGATGACTGAAGTGCTCTCTGCTAGTCGAGTGGTCCCTGTCGGGGTCTTCGTAGTTTCCGGGCCTTCCGGGGACCGGGCTCGCTCATGTCTGCGGATATCCATGGTTGGTCAGTCGGCAGCAACGGCTTTGAAAGCTCATACAGGCTGTTAAATTTGCAGATGGTGAAGCACCCATGAAAATTTGACCTCGTCCCCGAGCACGCCGAAACCCGTCGTGGTTGTAATCATTCCGCGCCGTGCCCTTTTCGTGTCGTGTCGGAGAGTCAGTGCCAGCGGGAGGTTGACCACATTTTTCTAATGTCATCCATTTCATCGGGGTCTTCCATTCACCATCGGAAGGGACTGTATTAGCGGGGATGGCCCCAGATCAATGCGTGCATTCGCCAGGACGGCGTCGACTAGATTGGAATGGGAAAGGGGGTGACGAGGTACATTGCCGACCTACCAACTCGCGCAGGTCGCAAATGTACATGGCGTCCAGACGGGAATTGTGAGGGAGCGGAAAGCGCGACGGGACGCCGGCACCTCCACCATGTCCGCTGTCCGCTGACATGCCTGCATGCTTACCTCACCTATAACCTCCACTTACAGTGGACGGGCTTGAGGCACAGGGCACGGGCAGGGCAGGGAGAGGGCCTCGACGGGACCTGGAGGACAGAGTGCCAACCTAACCTGGGTAACCTAAGCCCAGTGAGGTGCCTTCCAGCTACCTATCCCCGTTACTCCCGAGCCCACCATTCCCACGCCGTCCCGCAAGGTGGCAGACCAGGGCTACTGCTTGAACCGTCTGTCCCGTCTCTTCAAGTTCTCCGCCCCCTTGGCGATTCTCTGTCATCAAACACCAACGCACCGCCACCTCCCTCCAGGGCCCAGAGTGTCCCCTTCGGTTCCCATCTCCCGCCCGTCTCTCCGCTGCGACGTGCTGCCAGTACCGCGCCTCCGCTCCCGAGTCCCATACCTACCATCCATACCTGACCATACCAACCCAAAATATTCCTCCCCCTTTCCATCCACTCGTTCACCCTTCCCTCACGCCCGACTCTCGCCAACACACCCGCGCTGGGCGTTTTCCTGCGATCGAGGCCACGACTGCAACGCCACTAACTCGACGCGCGCCCTGTTGCATTTCAAGTCGCTGGTCGGTCTCCCCCTTTCGACCTCCGGACCTCCCGGCTCGAACGCCAATTCCTCCTGCAGCATACATCACCGCACCGACACGATCTCGCACACGAGCACACGGTTGATTGTCAACACCGGACGCCATATTCTCGACTGGCACCCCTCTCTCTCCCTCGCGGGACCGGCGTCGGCCACTCCAGGCCAGTCTGGCGGACAATTTGGATTGCCCGGGCTTCCTGCCCGCTTAACGCCAAATCTCGACCATGGCGGCGGCGGCGGACTCGGCCACTGACGGCCAGGCTCATAATGAAAACCGAACCGATGATCCTAATGGGCAGTCTCTACCTTCCTACGACGAGACCACCGAGGCCGCGCCCTCCACTGCTCAAGTTCCGGACCCTGATGCAAAGCCGAAGAGGAGAAGAACGAGAAGACTAGCGTTCCAAAACGGCAAGCCCACTATCAAAGTCGAGGGTCCAGATGGCGAGGAACTCGAGCCAAAACACGAAACGGGCAGAAAGGTGTACTTTGGCACGCCCTTGCCGGTAGAATTGTTAGATGAAGACGGCAAGCCGGCACAGCATTTCGCGAGAAATAAGATCAGGACAGCCAAGTACACACCCTTGTCTTTCCTGCCCAAGAACCTGTGGTTCCAATTCCACAACCTCGCCAATATTTTCTTCCTCTTCGTCGTTATCTTGGTGGTGAGTATCCCTATCCCCTCGGCCGTTACAGACGGCTCCCTCGCCGAGTGAAACAAGCACCAACACAACTTCTCTGCTAGTTCTTCCCCGTATTCGGTGGCTACAACCCAGGCCTCAATTCCGTTCCCCTCATCGCTATTATCGCTCTCACGGCCCTGAAGGACGCGATTGAGGATTACAGGCGGACCATGCTCGACATTGAGCTCAACAATGCCCCTGTGCACCGACTCCGTGGTTTCGACAACGTCAACGTGCTGGAGGATAACGTCTCTTTCTGGAGACGGGTCAAGAAGGCCAATTCGCGATTCTTCGGTTCAATCTGGCGTCTGTTCCAATCACTATGGTCGCACAAGGCCAGAGAGGAGAGGGCCAAGAAGCGCGAGGCGCTCGAGAAGCCGGATGAGCCAAGACGTTCCGTTGAGACCCAAAGGACCCGCCGCTCTTTTATGTCTTCCCACGAAGATGGTGACGATATTCTCATGACACCCGTCGCTTCGCCCTTGCCTCGGCAGAACTTGACGCTTCCTGATATGGCCGACAAGCAGAGGGCAGATGCTTTGAAGCAGCAGCATGGCGATGTACTGAACCGCGACCTTCCCGCCAAAGGCGACGCTCGTTTTCACCGGGATGCATGGAAAGATATCTGCGTCGGCGATTATGTCCGAATCTACAACAACGATGAAATCCCGGCCGACGTAATCGTTCTATCGTCCTCCAATCCCGACGGCAACGCGTTCGTTGAGACCAAGAACTTGGATGGCGAAACCAACCTCAAGGTCCGACAATCCTTGCGCTGCGGTCGATCACTCAAACATGCAAGGGATTGCGAGCGAGCACGGTTCATGCTCGACAGTGAAGCGCCCCAGCCGAATCTGTACAAGTACAGCGGTGCTGTGAAGTGGCAGCAGCGATTTGGAGGCCCCGACTCGGAGCTTCACGATATGGTAGAGCCCGTGAACATCGACAATATGCTCCTTCGTGGCTGCAACCTCCGCAACACTGAGTGGGCCTTGGGTGTCGTTGTGTTTACCGGACACGACACGAAGATCATGATCAATTCAGGAGTTACGCCAAGTAAGCGAGCCCGCATCGCCAGGGAGCTCAACACCAACGTCGTTTGGAATTTCTCCATCCTTATTGCTATGTGCTTGGTCGCTGCGGTGGTCAACGGCGTATCGTGGGCGCGAACGGACCGGTCACATTACTTCTTCAACTTCGGTTCCATTGGTGGTAGTGCAGCAATGACCGGCTTCATCTCGTTTTGGGCGGCCATCATTGTGTTCCAGAACTTGGTGCCTATTTCCCTGTGGATCACCCTCGAGATCGTCAGGTTACTGCAGGCCGTTTTCATCTACAGCGACGTCGAGATGTACTATGAACCCATTGACCAGCCGTGCATTCCCAAGTCCTGGAACATTAGCGACGACTTGGGACAGGTTGAATACATCTTCTCCGACAAGACTGGTACCTTGACGCAGAATGTCATGGAGTTCAAGAAGGCGACTATCAACGGACAGCCTTATGGCGAAGCCTACACCGAGGCACAAGCCGGAATGCAAAAGCGTCTGGGCATCGATGTCGTGGCGGAAGCAGCGAGAGCCAGGACAGAGATTGCCGAAGGCAAGATCCGTGCGTTGGAGAGACTCCGTCAGATTCACGACAATCCGTATCTGCACGATGAAGATCTGACATTCATCGCGCCCGATTATGCCGCGGATCTGGCAGGTGACAGCGGCCCAGAGCAGCAGGCTGCCAACGAGGCTTTCATGCTGGCCCTTGCCCTCTGTCACTCTGTCATCGCGGAGCGCACTCCTGGAGACGTGCCTAAGATGGTCTTCAAAGCGCAGTCCCCTGACGAAGCTGCTCTCGTGGCCACTGCACGCGACATGGGCTTCACTGTGCTCGGCGGCAACAACAACGGCATCACACTCAACGTGATGGGCGAGGAGCGCTATTATCCCATACTGACATCGATTGAGTTCTCCTCCGCCCGCAAGAGGATGAGCGTCGTCGTTCGCATGCCGGACAATAAGCTCCTCCTCATCTGCAAGGGTGCCGACAGCATCATTTACTCTCGTCTCAAGCGCGGTGCACAGCAGCAGCTAAGGAAGACGACCGCAGAGCATCTCGAGATGTTTGCTCGGGAGGGCCTGAGGACGCTCTGCATCGCGCAACGGGAGCTGACCGAAGACCAGTATGATCAGTGGCGCAAAGAATATGATGCAGCGTCAGCGGCCCTGGAAGACAGAGAAGACAAGATGGAGGATGCAGCTTCTATGATTGAGCAAGATCTCCTTCTCCTCGGCGGTACCGCTATCGAAGATCGCCTGCAGGACGGTGTGCCGGACACGATCGCGTTGCTTGGCCAGGCTGGTATCAAACTCTGGGTTCTGACCGGCGACAAGGTTGAGACTGCCATCAACATCGGATTCTCCTGCAATTTGCTGAACAACGACATGGAGCTCATTCACCTCAAGGTCGAGGAGGATGAGTCAGGAGAAACCACTGACGACGAGTTCAGAGCCAGGTTGGATGCCGAGTTGACAGAGAACCTGAGAATTTTCGGCTTGTCCGGGAGCGACGAGGAGCTGGCAAAGGCCCGCAAGAGCCACGAGGCACCAGCTAACACGCATGGTGTTGTCATTGACGGCTTCACCTTGAGATGGGTTCTGCACGACTCGCTGAAGCAAAAGTTCCTGCTGCTCTGCAAGCAATGCCGCTCGGTTCTCTGTTGCCGTGTCAGTCCAGCACAGAAGGCAGCTGTAGTGTCCATGGTCAAGAATGGTCTCGACGTCATGACACTGTCCATTGGTGACGGTGCGAACGACGTCGCCATGATCCAAGAGGCTGACGTTGGTGTCGGCATTGCGGGTGTTGAGGGACGTCAGGCCGTCATGTCGTCAGACTATGCTATCGCCCAGTTCCGTTTCTTGCAACGCCTGGTCCTGGTCCATGGCCGCTGGTCGTACCGCAGAGTGGCCGAGACGATTCCCAACTTCTTCTACAAGAACATCATCTGGACGTTTGCCATTTTCTGGTACCAGATCTACTGCGACTTCGACATCACCTACATCTTCGACTACACCTACATCCTCTTCTTCAACCTGTTCTACACGTCCGTTCCCGTCGCGATTATGGGTATCCTGGATCAGGACGTGTCAGACAAGGTGTCGCTGGCAGTGCCTGAACTTTACCGTCGAGGTATTGAGCGGCTTGAGTGGACTCAGACCAAGTTCTGGTGAGCATTGCGTGCATTTTGTCCATCCCCCTCGGTGTTGCTAATCCAGTCCCAATTCAGGCTGTACATGTTGGATGGTCTCTACCAGTCCGTTATGGCGTTTTACATCCCGTACCTGACGGTTGTGAATACCAACTTCGTCACCTTCAACGGCCTCAACGTGGACGACCGTACCCGCCTCGGCGCCTACATTGCGCACCCGACCATTGTTACGATCAACCTTTACATCCTCATCAACACTTATCGATGGGATTGGGTCATCGTGGCGTGCGTCGTTGTCAGCGACTTGC
Organism: Furcasterigmium sp. R96-07A1; assembly: GCA_037042015.1. Lineage (NCBI taxonomy): Eukaryota > Fungi > Ascomycota > Sordariomycetes > Glomerellales > Plectosphaerellaceae > Furcasterigmium > Furcasterigmium sp. R96-07A1. The sequence goes on from JAXQJP010000346.1 coordinate 997,393, forward strand.
TGGTATTCATCACAACGGCAGCCGCGACGGCGAGCGCGGGCGAGGACGGGTTCGCCTTCTATCAAGCGGCTCCTCAGATTTACGCCCAAGCCTCATTCTGGGCTGTGTTCTTCATCGTCCCCGTCGTCTGCCTCTTCCCTCGATTTGCCATCAAGGCTCTACAGAAGGTGTACTTCCCGTACGACGTGGACATCATCCGAGAACAGGAGAGGATGGGCAAGTTCGCACACCTCGCTCAGGCGCCACTGGACAAGGAGCTAGCTCAAGAGCGCCGGGCGAGCACTGCACCGTCTAACTCGTCCGAGAGCTCGCGTAAGGGTAAGCACATGCACTATGCCAGCGTGGATGAGGACAGGAGGCCAATCTATCCACCTTCAGTTGCGACACGGACGACGGCACAACACGCCCGCAGCCAGAATGGCAGCGACGGAACCAACTACACGGGTCATCGCCAGTCGCTAGACCTGGACCTGATGCCACCCGTGCGCCCGTCGTTCGACCGAGCTAGGCCCTCGTATGACCGGTTCCGAGCATCGATGGACCGCGTCCGCCCGAGTTTCGAGGCGAGCAGCGACTTCACCTCGGCCGCCCGACTTTCCCGAATCGAGTCCAGTCAGTCCACCGTCGGACACAGGTTCCTCCAACAGCGGTTCCGTGGCCTGTCGCTGTCCAAGAGCGCAAACCAATAGTTTGTCCTGGACAGGGACAGGTCTTCGCGACCCTCCTTTCCTGTATTATACACCGACCGATACCGACCGATACCGACACCCCCCGAAACATTCCGAAACTCACAGACACCGACGTCTCTCTACCCACCCTTCCGACTTTGCTTTTTGGTTGATATCCCCGATGCATCTCACGATCTGCATGAGCGATCTACGACATTCTCGCTTTTCGCATCGCGAGCGACTCGACGTCTCGCTTTTCTTCAGTTTTATATCTCCGACCGGCTGCAATTCCGCAGCCACTGCCTGTGGTTCATTTTGTTTTCATTGGTACAGGAGTTAAGGATGGTGTTTGTAACGGGCCACATACAGTGAGCCGTCAGGTGTATTCCTGGTTCTTCGCCTGTAGCTCCGTTCAATTCCGGAGCGTGGGATGGTGCCCTTAGACTCGCTCGAGAGAGTTCTGCTTATTGTTATCATGGCTACCATGGAGTGCGCATGCTTCTGTTAGCAATCGAGGGGGTGATGAAGGCCCCGGCGGACGTGGGAAAAGGCCGTGGAATTGGAACGGCAGGTGGCCGAGCCTCTTTCGACGGCTGGCCTTGTACATGCCCTCAAAGATGGTGATAGAGACAGCCAAATTATTGGACAGGCGGCGAAGTGAAGATGAACCATTTCCATTTTTAGTATTGCATCTCCTTTATGCCTTCGCAGAGTTACGTGTCACAGCCCCTGGACACGAGCACAAGGTGTTATGCTGGGAACTTGTCAGACGAGATGCCAAATTCCTCCAGCTTGCTGCTGCCAGACGGACGGGTAGGCATTTTCACCCGATGGAAGACCGCGTCCGGGGCACCCCCATTGCCCGACTTGTGGTAACAGCCCAATCTATTTGATGAGGTGACGCTTGAAAGGCTGTATCGATGTCGGCTACCTATGAGGTAGTACCAGGGCTCGTTCACCTGGAATCCAGTATCTAATGGTTATCAGCGCCCTAGCAACCACCTTTTTCTGCGCCAACTACCCATTACATATAACAACAGCAATCCTTCTTATTTGGCAATTACCCACGAATCAATCGACGGTCCTAACTCTATTGTCCCTACGTTTCCAGACGTTAGGTTGTTCTTCGTGGTTTCCCAGTGGCTGAGGTGGCGCCACGACAGCTTACTGTCGGTATTTAGCGCTAAGATAAGCTTAATTCCGCCATCTAATCGGCTGGCTTGTAGCTCAGCTGTAGCCTCCCACTGTCGTCCGACTGGACAGCAGGTCATCTCTCTACGCCTAATTTTGAACGTGATCCGCGAACCGGCAGGCCTCGAGATGGAGACCGCCCGCTTACGGTGGGAGGCAGCGGCAGAGCACATCGGGTCTCTTGTCGCCGCTACTCCGTGAGTAGTCCCCCTCCTTGACGCTCTCAAGCTAGAAGCTGACGAGTCGCTTCTCGTTCGACAGCTTCGCCTATCTCCAGATCGCCTTTACAGCCTTCGCCATCTACTTCGGTCTCTGGACAATACAGAAGATCAGGTCTTCCGAGGAGGAGCGCGCAAGGAAGTACAATGTTCCGTCACCCAAGACGCCAGCTGAGTTTCAGCTCGTTGAAGAAACGAACGTCAAAGTGCGAAGAATCCCTCAATCCCAAGTAGCTTGGAAGCGTGCTGATTACTTTTGTAACCGACAGCTCTCTGGTTCTACTGCAGTCCAATGCTACGCCCCCGCGACAGGACAGCTGCTCGGTCTCATCAATCCCTCGACGCCGGCCTCGATCGATCGCGCCCTCGAAGCGGCGCATGTAGCGCAGGAGAAGTGGCGGAGCACTACCTTTGCTCAACGACGAACTGTGCTCAAATCCATGCTGAAGCATGTTCTCGACAACCAAGAAGAGATATGTCGCATTGCCTGCCTCGATTCAGGCAAGACCATGGTCGATGCCCAGCTCGGTGAGATCCTGGTCACGACCGAGAAGCTGCAGTGGACGATCAAGCATGGAGCGAAGGCGCTCCAGCCGAGCAGAAGACCGACAAATCTCCTCATGATGTACAAGAGGAACGAGGTGCGGTATGAGCCTCTCGGCGTTGTGGCGGCTCTGGTCAGCTGGAACTATCCGTTTCATAATCTCATAGGGCCCGTGATTTCGGCCATCTTCGCGGGCAATGGCATTCTTGTCAAGGTGTCCGAGCAGACGGCGTGGAGCGCGCAGTTCTTCACGAGCATTGCGAGGGGGGCACTGGTTGCTCATGGTCACGATCCAGCCCTGGTCCAGAGCGTCGTATGTTGGCCCCAGACAGCCGGACATATCACATCCCACCCGCGCATCTCCCACCTCACCTTTATCGGCTCTCGGGACGTATGCCACAAGGTGGCCGCATCCGCATCCAAGTCCCTCACGCCCCTGGTGGCCGAGCTGGGCGGCAAAGACGCCCTCGTCATCCTCGACTCTGCCAAGGGCGACCTCAAGCGCATCACCGAGATCGTGCTGCGGGGCACCTTCCAAGCCTCGGGTCAGAATTGCATTGGCATCGAGCGCATCATCGCCACACCCAAGATTTACGACACCCTGCTCCAAGCTCTCGAACCTCGCGTCAAGGCCCTCCGACTCGGCCCGACAGCGGACGTCGGCGCCATGGTCTCTGACGCCGCTTTCTCCCGTTTCGAACACCTTGTTTCCTCTGCCGTGGCTTCCGGTGCCAGGCTCCTCGCCGGAGGCACACGTTACACGCACCCTGACCACCCAAAAGGCCACTACTTCTCCCCCACTCTCCTCGCCGACGTCACCCCTGACATGGCCATCGCCAACGAAGAGTGCTTCGGCCCCATCATGGTCCTCATGCGTGCCCCGGCCTCAACCGCCGCCGCCGTACTGCCCATCGCCAACGCGCCGGCCTTCGGCCTCGGCGCATCCGTCTTCGGGTCCGATTCGGACCCCGCCTTGCGAGAGATCACCGCAGGCTTCCGCACCGGCATGGTCGCCGTCAACGACTTCGCCGCCTACTACCCCGTGCAGCTGCCCTTCGGTGGCGTGGGCGGGTCAGGCTACGGCCGCTTCGCGGGCGAAGAGGGCCTGCGCGGCCTCTGCAACGCCAAGAGCGTATGTGCCGATCGCCTCGGCTGGCTGGGCATACGCACGGCCATACCGCCGCCGGTGCAGTACCCGGTGGCCGACCAAGAGAGGAGCGGGCGGTTCGCGAGAGGTGTGGTGAAGCTGGGATACGAGCCGTCGCTGGGCGGCAAGGGCAGGGGTCTGTGGGAAATTCTGACGAATTCATGATGCGTTGGATTGCGGAGGTAGAGCGCAATGAAAGTAATCATGTACTCGGCTCAGGTAGAAATGCCTCGCCCATGTGGCCGTACAAGCATCACAATAATGTAAATACATATCACACATATTATCAGCGCATCTTCCGATTACCCAATATCTCGTGTGAAATTCGTATCCTTTCCTTTACGCTATTCTAACATATATGCTGACATGTACACCATCCAGACTATTCAGTCACCAGCACCCGCACACATGCAGTCTTTTTTCCCCTGCCTCTCATCCTCGATGAGAGAAGGGACACAGACCCCGCTACGGCTTGCTCGCCGGCGCCAGCCGCCACGCGCGCATCGGGAGGCTCTGGAGGTGCAGCACCTTGGGACGTATGTACATGATAAAGGTGGTGAGGCCGATGAGAACGCAGATGATGTTGACGATGTAGTACCCGTCCTGGACCATCTCACAGGCGCCACCGCCGTTTAGGCAGCGCTCCTTCTCGGCCTGCATGGAGCAGGAGAAGGGGTCGGTGACGACGGGGCCCTTGAGGAGGTCGATATCCGTGGTCTTGCCGGGGCGGCAGGTAGCGACGGTGAAGTAATCGACGAGGCGGAGGACGAAGAAGCGGGGGAACGTACCGCCGAGGTTGCAGACGCTGTCCAAGGGTCAGTATAGGCAGGACAAACACGGGTGATTAGATCAAAAAGGTTGGACTCACGTTGCGAGCAGAGTCATGTAGGTGCCGCCGATGGCGGGGTCGGACACGCGCGCGTGGAAGGCAGACACGGCGACGAACATGACGGTGTTGGTGAAGGTGGAGAAGACATGCTCGACGATGACGACCATCATGTACCAGCCGGTAACGCCGCCGGCGGGGAAGATGGCGACGGTGAACTGGGCAGCGACAGCAGCGATGAGGCGGCCGACAAAGGCCCAGCACCACAGGCGCATCGGCGTGTAGCGCTGGGACCAGGTACCGGCATAGTAGCCGAGGCATATCTCGAAGGGGAAGTCGATGAGGACGGTCAGGGCCATGTTCTCCTGGCCGAAGCCCTTGTCGATGAGCTTGAGGTTCGTAACTGCGTCGTTGGCCTGGAAGCCGATCTTGGCGATCAGGTGCACGATGATGATGGTCTGGATGTTCTTGAGCTTGAGTACGCCCCACATGATCTGATAGACGTCCCAGATGCCGTCCTCATTCCGCGTCTTCTCCTCACGCTTGAAAAGAGCGAGGCCGATGGTGATAAGGAGGTAGGCCCAGCCCCAGAAGGTGAGGTAGCTGCCGAGGGTCATCAAGCCCGAGTCAAGAGGGGTGTCGCGGAAGTAGCGGTTCGCAAAGTCCTTGGAGTTGAGGGCGAGGAAGACGGTGTAGGAAAGGAAGTGGCCGCCGGTGAGACCAACGGTCTGGGCTGTCGAGGCGTATGAGACGTTTCCAGGGGTGAGGAGGGTCAGCGCCCAACCGTCGACGGCGATGTCTTGCGTGGCGCACATGAAGACGAGGAAGAACCACCAGCCGGTGAAAGTCCAGACCGTGGGACCGCCGGGCTTGCCAGTGGTCGCCATCATGTTCTCGACGGTGGAGCCGAGCCAGAGCATGCCGAAGCCCGAGAGGACCTGAATGGGCAGGATCCAGCTCTTCCGACGGCCGACGGTGGGACTCCACATGGCATCGACAATGGGGCTCCAGAAAAGCTTCAGAGAGTAGGGATACGACGCCAGACTGAAGATGCCAATCTCGCTGTATGACATGTGGTCCTTCATGAGGAAGGGGACGGATCCTCCGGCCAAGCCCATGGGGATACCCTGGAGGAAATACAAGAGGACGAGGAGCAGGAAGTTCCGTTGATCCTGGATAGGCAGCTCGAAGAACCCGTGGTTGTTTGACACGGGGGTCTTGGGGACTGGATCATCCAGGGTGAAGGACTCGCGCGACATGAGGTTCGCCGTGACGGCGTCGGAGCCGGGCGTGGTGGCCTTGCGGCGGTACTCGACGCTGTTCTGATTCATCTTGCCGTTCGCCTTCTCCGTTCCCGTGGTAATGGAGAGGTCAGGCGGCGTTTTGGCTTTCGGGGACTTGTTTCGTTTCGATCGGACGCTCATTGGAAGTGCGGTTGCTTGATTTGAAGTCAGGCGCGTGGGAGTTGGATTCGCGCAAGGGAGAATCTAGAGCGGATCGAGGTCGGACCGGAGACTTGTGGTACGTGAATGGACGTCGAGGTGTCGCAGCTGCTATTTCAGGAGAGCAAGGAGCCGAGTATTGTGCGTAGTTGCGAATGCGGCGGTGGCCATGAAGCAGTTGATGGTAGACTTGGCAAGATTTCGGAGATGCAGTGGGTGCAAAGCGGCGTATCGATAGACTACAAAGATCAACAGGCACCGATGGGTGTCAAGACAGCCACTCGGAGGGCCTAGGAGCGTGGCGCTTGGGTCCGTCAGCAGAGTCGCGTTTTGTAAGCGCACAATGCAACTGTGGCCTTAGAGAAAGGTGGAAGAAGCCGGTGGCGAAAAGTGAAGACTTTCTTTCGATATTGATAAGCAAAGGAGTGACGAAGTCGGCTTGCGAGAGCAGGTCTGGAGGATTCAAAGAAGAAGAAAGGGAGAATGCTGAAGAGAAGCCAAACCCATTACCCGGTGCGTGTGACAGCGTCCCCGTGGCGTTCAAGAAGCCTCGCAACTGTCGCCGGAGGGAGGTGGTTGAGGCGGGATTAGGAGGGGGGCCGAAGTTGAAAGCTGTCCGGATGGAAAATGGACGTTGCTAGTACCTTAGAGCCCGTAATGGATGGTCCGGAAGCTAGAGGCCAAGCATTTGAGGGGCACTTGTCCCGCTTGGGTGCTGTTGCCTTCCCCAGAACTGTTCGCTCCAGTGGTTCAACACCCTGGACTTCAAAATGCGGACCCCTGAAGCCATGCCCTTTCTGGGTTCTTGCACGGCGGGGATCCAGTCCGTGCTCGCCTTATCTTAGCTCCGACCCCAATTGAGATGGATGCTTATCTGACCAGCTCCAACCGTCGCGTCTCCCACACGCGTCTCACTTTACCACCCAACTGCTAGTAGAGACTCGGAGTTCGCATCACACGTTCAACGGTTGCCCACCAGACTTGATGCAAATCAACGGAATCATGGACACAACCATAGCCGATGTCTCGGTCGATCAACAGCTTGATCAGGAGATAGCGGACTTGCAGCATCACGGTTTGTGCTCCCTTCCCTTCCAAGTCTGTACCTTGGTTCCATGCCGCTAACACCAGCCAGTCGAGTCTCTCAAAAAGCAAGTCAAAATCCAGACCACCAATCTCCTCTCTGCAGAGTCTACACGTCAGGTGCTCTCCTCGGCGTCTGGTCTTCCTTATGAAGCAAATCCAGCCAGCGGCGCCGACGCCAAGCTCATCACCCGCCTCGGTGCTCAGGAGGCCCATGACCAGCTCAGCCTCTACCGCATGGGCGCCGGCATCACCTCCTTCAAGGTCCGCGACCCCGACCCCAACGCCGTCGATGAAGGCAGGGTCCTCGGCCTTCGTTTCGAAGTCATGGCCAAGGCCCGCTTCCTGAGACCCTACTATGTCATGCTCAATCGTCCCTACCCCGACTCCCGCCATCTTCGCGTCCATAGACACACCGTGCCCTCCTGCATACCTCTCGCCGGACTTGCAGGACGTCATCTTCCGCCTCCCTCTGAGTTCAGCGGCGTCGAGGCTGTTGCTGAGCAGCGCGTGCAGGACCTCCCCCGGTTCGCACGAGAGCTAAGGAGAGAGATTGTTCGGTACCACAACCGTGCAGGTGTCATTGGCGAGATGGGTCGGGCGGCGGACGAGGCAATTGCTGACTCTCAGATGGAGGCGGGCGACCTGGTTAGCGTCACGGCGGCGGATGCACAGGCGAAGCACGTCGAGCTGGGCTGGGCCGATGGCCGGACGGGCCGTCTGGTCATGAACGACGACGGCGAGATTGAGAAGATGGTCGTCTACCGGGAAGAGACAAGGGACTGGCAGACGCAGCGGGAGCTCCTGGGTACGAGTCAGCACGTCGAGGACGTGGTCAAGCTGCTCAGGCTGCGGAGTCAGACAGAGGTGGAAGAGGGCTGAGGGATCGTGGAAAAGCCTACTCTGGAGTCACTGAACTCAGGGATACCACTCGATCAGCACACGCACACCCTCAGTCTCAGCACGTCCTCGTCATGCTCATATCTAAGGCGACGTCGACGTGAGAGACCGGCCACGCAGCGTAGCACCCCCAACGGCGCCGCCACATCCGAGCCCTCGCGAGGTCACGGTGGCGTGGCAATCGTGAACCAGCCTCAGCCGTCGCGGGGAACCACAGCGTGTGGAAATGACCAGCGTCCTGTCTCGGGCGCTCCCGCATAACAGCCGCAAATGCTCATCGCACAACGTTCAAGACATCGTGTCGCGGTCGTGGAATGTTGCGACCTCTCACACGCGGGACGCCGGAGAAGCCTCGAGTAACACGAGCGAGATACAAGCGTGCCCAAAGTGCGGCCGCCGCAGAGATGACCAGCGCGAAGATCGCGTGTTGGCTGCATGACCAGGGCGACAGACGGTAATTAGCACATCAGTAACACGCCCGAGTGGTCTCTTGGCTGGTCAGCTCCTACTGCTGTGCTACACCAGCCCGGCGCCGCTTTGTTGGTCACTCGCGACCTAGTATCACCAGCTTACGAATTTCATCACGTCGAGTCTTCTCGCAGAGTGCATATGAGCAATCGTGTGTATTGAGGCCACTCCCGGACGACATCGCCACGGAAAGCAGGCCAAAATCCATCGTTTCTATGTTGGAATACCCGAGATCTGCAAAGGTTACAGTCCCGTTCTCGTCCTCCCACCGTCGGCCAACCCGGCCCCGTGTTCCCCTCCACAAGTGTTGCCAAAAACATTAGGGGTATTTCCTTTGTTCACATTCGGTCGTTTCGAAACCCCGTCATCTCTCGCCGAAAATAAGCTGCGCCATAAAACCAGTCGTCTCCATTAAATACACAAGAATTGAAAGAGAATAAGGGGCGAGACCCCGGGCCTCGTGCTGCACTAGCAGAGGCCGCGGTTAGGGTCCACCACCTAGTGATGCCGTGCCGGCTCACCATTCTAGGCAAAAGGCGCTCAGAAGAGGGCGGCGGCGATGGCGGCGGCGAAGAGGGCACCGCCGGCACGCTGGGCGTTGGGGACGGCGGCGGCAGTGGGGACGCCGACCTCGTCGTCAGTGGGAGTGGGAGGGATGATCGACTCGGAGACCTCAGGGGGGTAGGTCTCAACGGGAGGCTCAACGACAGGCAGAGACTCGGTGGGAGCGGGAGCGGGAGGAGGGACAGGGAGCTCGGTGTGGGGAGGCTCGGGGTAAGGAGTCTCCTCGACCGGGGGCTCAGGAACAGGGGTCTCCTCAACGGGAGGCTCGGGGTAGGGCGTCTCCTCAACCGGGGGCTCGGGCACAGGAGACTCCTCGACGGGAGGCTCGGGGTAGGGGGTCTCCTCGACGGGAGGCTCAGGAGCAGGAGACTCCTCGACGGGAGGCTCGGGGTACGAGGTCTCGACGGGAGGCTCCTCGACCGGGGGCTCAGGAGCGGGCTGCTCGGGCTTCTCCGTGGGCTCCTCGACGGGAGGCTCGATGGGAGTAGGGCAGATGGTGACCGTCTCAGGGATCGTGACGGTGACAGTCTTGCCTCCGTCGCAGGGGACACCGGCGTCGCAGTCGATGACGGTCTCGGTGGCGGTGATGGTCTCGGTCACCCACTTGTACTCCTCCTCGTGAGTCTCCTCGGGGTGAGGGTTGTGGACGTAGTGCCAGTCATCATCCTTGGTGCGGTCGCAGCCATCGATGGTGACGTCGTGGTGAGGGGGGTGGTAGACCTCCTCCTCGCCCTCGGCGGGGGCCTTCCAGGGGCCGACGAGGTCCTCCTTGGACAGCTTGATGCCGGCGGGGAGCTTGAAGTCGCCGTTGAAGAGGTCCTTGAGGCCGCGCTTGGGGACGGCAGCGGAGGCCGAGGCGGCGAAGCCGGCGGCGGCAGCGACGGTGGAGAAGCGCATCTTGTTGGATGTGATTTGCTCGGCTTGATATTACTTTTTGGATATTAAGGGTGGAACGAAAGACAACGTCGGAATACAATACTGGTCTTAGCGAGCGACAGTAGAGCGAACAGTTGATATGAGTACCGGGTCTGGATACGTGAAGAGCAAGAAGGGGAGAGTAGGAAGTCGATCTGGGAAGGACGAGCGGTCCTTTATCAAGTTGTTGGCTCACACTGGCACATGTGTTTGCCCAGAACATCGGCTCACAGAAAGGGGCGTGGGACAGCTCCGTCCAACCACCGGGATGACGACCACCAGTCAGGGGGTGGGACCGGGGACCAGGAGGGGAGGTCGATCATCATGGAAATGCAGGCCGAATGTCTCTTAGTTGACTTAAGCCCAGACAAGACCTGTGCAACGTACGACGCCGGTTCACGGCTGTGGATGTGTGGGTTCATCGGGAGCAGAGCAACAACACGCCCCTCAACCCCTGCTCCCCTCTCGCTGTCTGCGGCTCAGCAGCCCAACCAAGGCAGGAAAGAGGCTGGCGGGTGGCTGCAGTGACGGCACACTCGCACCCTACTAGTCATGCAAAAGTCGTGTGTGCTCTGCCGTTCCCGGGGAACTCACGAGGAGGAGCTGGGGCGGCTGGTTATGGGACGATGCCTGTGCCTTGCTTGCGCTGTTGTCCGAGCGCCATGCATGGTTGGACGAAAGGCCGGCCCTGCTTGTCGTCGGTGGACCTCCCCAGACCAGAGTCCGCGGTTGAAAGAGCTGACGAGGCCTCTGCAGACCCGCCGAAGAAAGCAAGGAAAAGGGGCCAGGCTCCGGGACAGATGCGGCCAAGCAGCCTGTCGTCTTGGAGGGCCGCGGTCTTGGGAGGTCTTGGTATGACTGCCGGGCCACAGCAAGAAGCCGCGAGATCAACACTGATCGGTCGTATGTTGCGATGATGGGGCGGCTATGGGATAGGGCCTGTCCAGTCGCGTGGAGGAGCGCTCTGCCTGTGGCTTTCTCGGCACTCCACGATCTGCGCAACCCCTGCATATAAGTGAGCCAAACAAGATCGGCCGGCGTGGAGAGGTCTCGGCTACGCAGAAGAGGACCTGCCAAAACGAGGCCTAGCCGATGCCCCAGCGCCCCTCAGGTCCGCCCATCAAGCGCCTGGCGGGCATTGCGGGATGAGTTTAACGTGACAGCAGGAAGACCGCCCCTGGCTCCAGTGACGCAAGAGTACAGACCAGCTCACTGATTGACTGATTCTTGAAACGCGCATGGGTCTCCCCCTTGACCATCTTAATATCGGCAAAGTGCGTCCATGATGCCCTTCTGCTCCTTCACGCTCGTCTTCCACGCCATAGACGATCAGCCGATGATGTCAAGTTGGTAATGTCGGCGTTGTCTCTGTCGTAGTCGGCGGCTCGTCGTCCGCGTGGTCTGACATACCCCTGGTCTGACTTCTCCCTCCTCTCAGAAAGCAAAGGATCGAAGGATCGACTTCTCCCTCGTTTGCATGTTTGCGACCATTTGATCCAGTCCCTCACCTCTCCCTTTCTTCCCGTCAGGAACACTGTTTTAACTGTCACGGTTGGCCGGGCAGAGAGACCTGTTCGCACCACTTTTATGCAAGCGCAGAAGCAAGGTGACCACGCAGTGACACCGGCAGGGCCTGGTTGCCGTGCATGATGACCTTAATTTTCTGTCGAGGCTGTTCAGCAGTTGATCGATCATATTCTTAGTCCGGTAGTTCTTGCGGAGAGTATTGCGCGTCCCGACGGAAAATACCCCTGGACCCAGAAGCCCCCGTCGCCGTCGCCCAGCACGACCGACGTCTCCTCGGCGATGCGCCATCCCTCGACAGCCCCAACCGTGGCTGTAACAAGTGGTTCCTTTTTTTCCATTGATGATCGGTTTCCTTGCAGGCGATTCGTGGTCTGACCCAATTTCTCTGCTCCCGTCTGCTGTCCTCGGACCGCATGAAGAATTGGCGGGAGCATCAGGCTGATCTCTCGCTCTTGATCTCGCCCAAAATGCAAGATACCGCGCGGCGTGGCTGAGCTGTGAACAGGAGGCATGCCGGAACGGCAATCCTCGGGCGCCGCTGGTGAGCAGCACACTTTGATGGATGAGATCTGCTTCCGACCATGTCGTTGGCGAATGCTGATCTTATGTCAACAACTGTCAACCCCTCCCAATTCATGACCCAATGGGACCAGCCACCATCGCGGATGAGAGACTCCCCATCGGCCTATCCTACCATGACACTGTCCACCGGCCAATGTCGGGAGTCTCACTGGGTCGTTTCCATTGCGACCCGTTGTCTCTGTGTCTGCGTGTGTGCCATCAACGAGCCGCGTGCTAAGCTCCGCCCAGCCGATGCGACCTGCCTCCCGACCTGCATCATGCCGTATAGCCACCTCAGCACCGGTTCTTTCGTGCAGAGGGGGGCTGGGGGAGACGTGGTAGAGGGTCTCCTCGCCAACGTCGTGTGATGCCACGCCCAGAGAGGAGAGAACGACCACCGCATGCATGTCCTCAATCGGAGCTCTCTCACCAATCTAGCGGTTTTCGCGTCTGCTGTGTCGCGGACGACGCCGCGGCCGTCTTCTCGTGATGCTGCTGCCTTTCCTCGTCGGCCACGTCAGCGAAGACGCCGCGGTCGATGCCCCAGCGCGCGACCTGCCCGTCCACGATACCCGTCCACTTGACGATGACGGGATGCGCAGCGGCGACGTGTGCGAAGACCGTCTCCCCGTCTTCCTCGGCGACGTCGAACCGCCACGTGCCGTCCGCATTCCAGTGCTCCGGGCCGAACATGCGCTCGATACTCAATTCCTCCCTGGCGTCCTTGAGCGTCTTGGCCGCCGAGTCGCGGAGGGCGTCGTCCGCCGACCCGGCGACGGCGCTCGCGACGCCCTCGAGCACCCCGAGGAGCTGCCCCGCCTGCGACCCGATGGCCGCGCCGAGGCCGAAGCCCTCGTCGAAGCCGGCTTGGATGCTTTCATTCTTGGCCGCCGTGACGCCCTCGCGGTAGCCGGCCGTCGTGTGCTCGGCTTGCAGCCGGCGCATGTCCGAAGGGTGCGCATCTCTAGACGATGCGGTGTCTCTCGCCGGAAGTGACGGGGATGACGGCGCCGAGCCCCAGACGTCGTCAAAGGTCTCGCCCTGGTCAGTACCGTCCTGCCTCGGCTCTGGGTTCATGCCGATCACGAAGGGTTCCATGTCGGTCGCGTTGTCGACTGGCTGGATGTGCATTCTGATAGAGCGAAGTCACCTCCCGAGCCTGCTCAGAGTCTCGCGGTAACCGGGTATGACAATGGCTGGATGCGTCGAGGTGATAGAGTTTGATGTTGTACTTTCTGCAAATCCGGCGGGCAGTATGAATCATTGCTTCCTCACAGGGCGCTGGCGGGGTTCTCCGCCCTGTCAAAAAATCGACCATGGCGGGGTACTGAGCTCACGGTGCATTTCTAATCGGCAGCAACGCCTGAGCCTCGACCAGTGTCTCCCATCACCAAGTTCGAGTCGTTTTGAACCTTCCATTATTCTATCATGTTTTATGAAGAGCATCCTGCATGAGCACACCCGCACGCCTATTTTCTTACATGCCGGCTCGTGCTACGCCACATATCATGTAAATCCATAATCACACACACTGCCCAGATACGTTTCAACGTTCGGCATGAAGCATTCTAGAGCTCCTTCTTCTCCTGAACCGCCTTCGACTTGGCCTTGACAGACCCGGGCGGTGTTTTCAATCCAACCAACACAGCCGCAGCCACGACAGCCATACCGGCAGCGCCCATGGTGTAGGCCACCTCGCGCCCAGCCCACCAGTATACGCTCGTGAACAGGATGGGGCCCAGTCCCCTCCCCAGCTGGCCCCAGCTCCGCAGGATGCCAAGCTTTCCGCCGCGCTCGTCCTCGGCCGCCTCGAAGCTGCTCAGAGCGTTGAGGCCGGTGACGACGGTCGCGGAAGTCATGGCCAAGCAAGCTGCAGCCACGTAGAGCCCGGATGTCGTGGTAATGCGGCCGAGAAGAATGAAGGCCGTCAGACAAGAAATGACGCCCATTCGCACGGACAGCAGTGGCGGGAGTCGCCGGGTAACACCACCCTGGAGGATGGAGGCCACGAGGCCCACGAAGCCGAGGAGGCGTCCATTGTGCGCAGAGCCGTAGGCGAAGAGGTCGTAGGTCATGAAGGACAGGGAGGACTCCATGCCCGAAAAGAACAACAGGAAAACGAAGTGAACGGCGTTGAGAAGGAAATGCGAGTTGGTCCTGTCCTTGGGGGCGACCTTGTTCTTCTTGGCTTTGCCCTTGCCGTTGGCTTGCTTCGGTGACTTGGCCGAGAGCGAAGGCAGAGTTTCGGGCAGACAGAAGTACAGGTACACTGTCTCGGTGACGATGAGAGCCAGGCTGACGCCCGCCGCCGTCGCGAACGGGTTCTCGCGCACGGTCGAGATGGTGCTGAGGTATGCGCCGAGGCCCGGGCCGAACGTGAAGGCGATGCTGAAGCACGCGCCAATGAGGGCCATGGTCGAGCCGCGAGAGGCCTCGTCGGATATGTCGGTTGCCATGGCCGTTGCGATCTGCACGTTTCCCTCTGACAGGCCGCCAACCACGCGCGAAGCGACGAAGGTACGGAAATCGACCGCGCCAACCCAGAGGAGGACAGACAAGATGTTGCCGCTCATGGAGGCAAGCAGCGCGGTGCGGCGACCATACGTATCAGACAAACGGCCAATCAGCGGGGAAGCAATAGCTTGGAGGAGGCTGTGAATCAGGGGTTAGCAAAAATTTGGCATGGCATAGGTAACATGATGCGCCGGGGAGCATGGGGGAGACGCACGAGAACAGGCTGCCCAGGGCGCCGCCGAGCAGGACAATGTCATAGCGCGAGTCGATGGGCCTAGAGAAGGCTGCCTTGTACTTGTTCAGGTAGGAAAGGACCGTCTGGAGAAGTGTCGGGGAGGCGCCGGAAAGCGAGGCAGGAGCCTCGCGATCTCGGTAGAATTCGAGGAGCTTCGGGAACAGGGGCAAGATGAAGGTGAAGGATATCTGCGAGCTGTCAGTGATGCGGAAACGGGGGCAAAAGGGTTCACGCGGTTGAGTGCCTACCAGATCGAGAAGCAGAGAGATTGTGATGACTTTCAAGACCCTTTTACGGGTGGCGGGGTCAACAGTCGCGGCCATGGCTGCTCAATTGCTGTGGGTGACGGGTTGGTGGGATGATCGCGGTCCAGCCTCGAGGATCCAATGATGGAGGAGATGCGAAGGCAAAAAGAAGCGGCTGAGCGCAAGCGAGAGTGAAGCCGAAAGCGATGACAAGAAGACGGGAGGGAAGAGAAGAGAAGGGACGACCACTCGGGTTGATCGAAAAGGGATGTCGAAAAGGAAAGCCACCTAGCTCTCAAGTTGGACGAGCGCGAATCCCGGACTCAGGTCGATCCGGTAGACCACCGGCCACTAGGGGCGACGGTATTGGTGATGTCGGGCCCCCGAGCCAAGCCAGAGTCAGGGGCCCTTCAAGGCTCAAGGCCCCCGCTCCACGCCAATTGCAGGTCAACTCTCGGGGCCCAAGCTCCCGCGTTTCCTTCTCGGTGTGGCGCACCCAAGACGCGCCTTCCTTGGGTTGCCCGACTGCCTCCACTGAAAACGGTCCACGAGCACGTTTCCTCGTTTCAGGACCAGGACGCTCCTTCCCGCTCCACCTCGATGCTCCCTAAGGTTGTCCCCGTCTTGTTCTTCTATGGGGCTCATCGGTCGTTCGTCCGTACCACTGACATTGACATCTCGTAGGTAAGACGGAACTCTTCATCTCCAACATCAACATCACACCTGCACACCTTACCATGTGGACTTGGTTGCACGGGCAGATGGCAGTACCCTTCAGACTCTGGAAGCCACACCACATCACACGTCACACAGCGACCCTGATTTGATAAGGACATGTCTTTGTTCTCCTTGAGCTCTGCTATGTACCTTGCCCGGTGTCAGGCGTTGCGCGTCAGCTGAAATGCCCGCCGCTGTCTAAGTTATTTTATGGCTTCTAGGACAGTGTTAGCAATGTATTGCAGTGCTCGTCCCGTCGAATTATCTACTCACCCTTGCGGAACTGTCGATTCTATAGTTCTTCGTGGCCTTGCGAGTCGGCGCCGTGAGGGCTCAAGTCTCATCGTGCCGATGACCGGTGAAGTCACAGTACTGAGGCGTATCGGAGATCTCGTTACCATCCATCCTGGACTTGGGCTTCGTGCCACCGGCCGGCCTCTTGACGCCTCCTCCCTGGCCGCCGGTCTGGATGCCGGTGGTATCGTAGCCTGAGCGTCCCATCTTGACCTGTGCCTGTCGCGTGTTCCGGCGTTGGATTTCGCGGTATCCCAGCTCTCGCGGGTCGTTCGTGGTCTAGTACGCTGTTCCCGGTGTCTTCGGCTCTGGTCTCAGCCTCGTGGTAGGGGCGAATGTGCCCAGGGCGGTAGCAGCAACAGCAATGGATAATCCTCTGTGTCGAATGGCTCGATGTCTCTTCCTTGGTGAGTTCTCGTCTTGCTGGGGGACATTGTCTGGGTGGCTATATAAGGAGGGAAGATGCTGTAGTGTAGTAGGCGGTACGATTGGGATTTGGCACGTTCGTCTTTCGTCCCGGTGAACTTCACTCCTGCGCGATGTTGCGATGCGGGCGTCCTGCTATGCGATGGGTGAATGGAGGTGGCGGAGGCAGAAAAGCCAGTGGGAAAGGGAAAGGGGGCGAGGTGACAGCGGCGGCATCATGGGCTCTTTTTTACAGCACAGTACAATCTGATACAATGGGATTCGGGAATGTCGCGTCTGGCGAGCGACGGTTGTGCCAGGGAGGCGGCGGAGTGCCAGGGAGGGCGCAAGGTTTGCTTTTCTGCCCATGGTTTTTCGGGATTGCGCCGTGTCGTGGTGAGACACGTCCCTGAGGCGCGCCAGAGGCCGCGCTGTAGCACGGGGTAGCCAAGTAGCGTAATTGCTGAGTGCCGGACGTGGCGGGCAGTCGTGCTAGCATGTTGGTCGTGAATGTGCGACGCCGACGTCACGGCCACTGCCGGGCGGCTTCCTGTATGGAAGGGAGGCGACGGAGGGCAGAGCTGGTGGGCGAGGCTCGGTGGGATTGTGGAGGTCGAGCCGGGGCCCGCGACTCAGGACGATCTCGGAGTTACAGTTGCTTCTTGTTGCTTGGGCTCGGGGGGGCGAGGAATGTCTTGGGCCGATGCGAATGTGTGTGTGAGATCCGACAGGTCACGGCATCATGTTTCTGGCCGAACCAGGCCGCGGGTATTCCAGCGCGGTAAAGAGGGTCATCGAGACCACTTGAAGCCGAGGCCTCTTGGTAGATTCCGGGGATTTGCGAGGAATGACATTTAGTTTCGGCCGGCCGATGCGTTAACCGTGACCTCAACTACAATCCACACGCCAATGCGATGTCTGTCGTTGTAGTTGAAGATTAAGGTAGAATATGATCCCGGCTATACTGTTCTTGCAACATTAAACAACGTACTATTGCGCTCGGTTGCGTCGTGTTTGACAGTTGCAGAGCTTCGTATAATGGTACGGTATTGTCAAGAAGAGACTTGCACGTTTTCCATCGACGGCCTGAACACTCGCCGTACTTATATTCGTCTGTCGTTCGGAGTACAGGTACGTGTACTCGGTGGGTACAGCTGACCGCAAGATTACTCGATCAGACCAGACCATAAGGCCATTCCCGTCACGGTGTTAGAGTATCTCGAATTCTACAATGCCCTCCCTTGCGCTTACATTCCGCCGGCAACGTTCCTGGCGATGCCCCCCTCCCCCCCGGCTCTCCTCCGGGGCGCCCCACCCCGATACATTGCCCTATTCGGCGAAGAGCATCCAGACCACACCACGCTCACGATTGGCCATGATCTCACGGGACCGAGACGACCACCAGACCTCCACCAGTGAACTCGCCGTCCCGTGGCCAGCGAGATGACCTCTTCCCGCCCCTGTCGAGACCGTCCTGTGACGCGTTCGAAGATTCATATCGTCTCGGCGAAGGCTCTTTAGGTCGCTGTGAGCGCTGACCTCGCATGATGCGATGCGCCTCGCCCCTTTTCCCTCGTACCAGACATTTCGGCCAGGAGATGCGATCGAGAAAAGGGGTCATACGCCATGACTCTGGGACCACGGGGTAGCACGATGGGGTATATCTTGTCGCGGCCTTTGGCGAACCTAGCTCTCCTATTTCCCCTTTCTTTCGCTTGATCGAACAAATATCGTGGCGAACTGTTTCGCGCCTGTTGGTTTGCTTCCAAAAGACCAACCAATTTCAAAACTTGAGGTCTCCAGACGTGTGTTATGAGTCCCAATTGAACCATCATCTGGCTTGACTCACCAGAATACTCCATCGTATATACATCCGCTTGCAGAAGGCACCCTTGGAAGCACCATCAACCACCCAGCATGGCAACGCGATATCACCACCGCTTCTTCCTCCCCATCCTTCTCTTCCTCGCAACCCTAGCCTCCGCTCTACCAAGGACATCATCATCACAGACGCCTCATGAAACCGCCCTTCCGGCCGCCACGCCGCCTCCCCCACCCGCTACGCAGACAATTCCGCCATCAACAGCGCCCCAAACGGCCCTGGTCGCCCTTTCAACAACAGCCTACCGCGTCAACGCAGCGGCAGGCCAACCGGGAGTCTTCCGCCCCGAAGACGGCCCGCCGGACTACGACGTCCTCATCCCCGCAGACCCAGATGCCGCGCCCCGGGCCACCGCCGACCTGGCAGAGCACGGCCTCATGCAGATAACCTACTACTCCTGCGCCACATTCGCCGCCACGACGCACTGCGGCTGGCACAGGCCGCTCGTCCCCGTCTCCTCGGCGTCGCCCTCCAAGCCAGACGTCAGGCTAGTAGCGGCGGCATGGCTGTGCGCGTTCGCCTTGCTAGCCGTCCTCTCCTGACGGCGATGAGACGCGATTATCCATCACTGAATGTCGCCATGTGCGCAATAACGAAGACGCCTGCTGCCGGTCAGCACCACGAAGTAACGACATAGAGGGGCCTCGCGGCAGAGACGGAAAGACACTGGGTGGCCAGTCAGCTCAGCAGTATGAACATTTCCCGTCGGCGCAACGGAGTTCACGGGGGATATACCATGTACCATTTCATTCCCATGTCTACAACACACAATCAAAATTTCCTGCCTCGCCTCCGCTTCCTCTTCCCCTCTCCGTGTCCCGCCATCAAATTAAGTAAGACGTAAAGGTGTGAAAGCATGGGTATTTCAGAAATCGACAAGAAGGGGTCCCGGCAGGAAGACAACGAAGAAGAAGAATCAAAAAAACCGACAGGCCGCCGCAATCTGCTCCTGCACAGTTCGCTCCGCCACTGATGGCCGCTTTGGCCCGGGATGGCCAGTCTGTCCGACCTGGTCTCGGCACTCCCCCTTGACCCTGCAGTAAAGCGCCCGAATTCTGATGACGCAGAAGAGCATCGCCAAGCCGTTCATGACAACCTCGCAAGATCCCATGATGTAGCTTGCCACGGGCCAGAGCCTGAGGACTCGCATATCCTTCCAGAGGCCAGGCCATGCGAGTGGTGGGGTCGTATCGTCGGGGTCAAGGCCGTAGATTGCAAGTCGCAAGTCGAAGGGCGACGGAAATGCCAAGGGGCCGCCGTAAGAGCATCAATACTATCGTTACACGCTCGGTATGCCTTTCATGGCAATTACTTCTTGGCCGGCGCAGGTGGAGCCTTGACGTTGTTCGAAAGCCAAGCGAGACCCTCGAGCAGTCCCTCTCCTGTTGTCGCACAGCTGGGCACGACGTACCAGATCTTGTCTTTCAGCTTGGACAGCTGAAGCGCCTCGGTCACTTCTTGCGGCTTCATGGCTGTGTGAAGGTGTCAGCGGATGCTCGCCTCAAATTTCGGCGCGTCTGTCTTGACTGACCGTCGTTGATGTCCTGCTTGTTCGCGAACACAAGCAGCAGGCTGTCCTTCATCTCTCTGTCGTTGATGATACGGTGCAGTTCCGATTTGGCCTCCTCAATTCTTCCGCGGTCGGACGAGTCAATGACGAAGATCAAGCCCTGTGTGCCTGTGGAGTATGTCAAGTCAGTCAGGGGCCACCGAGGCGCAACGGGGAACGGTACGCACCGCTGAAGTAATGCCTCCACAAAGGACGGATCTTGTCCTGACCACCAACATCCCAAACGTTGAACTTGACGTTCTTGTACGTGACCGTCTCGACGTTGAAGCCGACGGTGGGAATGGTGGTGACATCCTGGCCGAGCTTCAGCTTGTAAAGGATCGTCGTCTTTCCGGCAGCATCGAGACCCAGCATGAGAAGGCGCATTTCCTTGGATCCGAAGATCTTGCCCATCATCTTGGACAATTGGCCACCCATTTTGAATGTTCCGGTGTAGCGGGTGGGATTAGGAGGAAAGGTGAGGCACGGCGCGCGTGTGGTGTCGGATCGATGGGTGCTTCGGGTCGAAGAGAGGTCGTCGCGAAGGATATTGAGATTGGTGCGATGGTCAAGGTAGCTAGGTGCGTTCCCAGTCAGTGGATTGTCTACAATCACCGGCACGAGCAGGGATGTGTGTTGGGGAAGTCGAGGTGGGTTTGGAAAAAGGACATACGCGCACGATTAGAGGGGAGATGAAGCCGAGAGAAGAGAGCTCCTTTTTTTTCCCTTGTGACTCGAGTGAACACGGGCAATAGATATTCGATAGACAAGTGCAACCGAGATCAATGGGGCTCTGGGCCAATTGGGGCGAAGTAGAGTAAAATAGTCGTTGACCACTGCCGCAAGGGTCGTCGAATCGTGTCCGAAACCAGGGCTGCCTCCCGGGTCGAGTTGCTGTTTGAGGGCGGGTATCAGGATGGAAAGCAGACGAGACGATGATCTATTTTCTCGACGGCACACCGAGGATCAAGTGTGGGCGCGTTTCGAGATGGTGAGTGTTTGGGGAAGGGAAGGGGAAGGGTGAATGAAGGTGGCATCCAGGGGTTCAGTTCACGGGTTTCCAAAAGTTGGGTCGGGACCTGACACGGACCTAACTTGGTGGCTCCTCCCCTGGGGAGACACGCGCTACCACCTGCAGCGGCCCCTGCATAGAGGCCACAGGCACGATTAGAAGCGCCCCGTGACTGACCCTACCCGTAGGTTTTAGCGGGGCCATCCATGTCAGGGGCGGGCATATCCCGATCCTTTTCACGGTGAGGGCCGGTGAGATGTCCGCCAAAGGTGAGTGGGGCTCCCACCTCCTTCGGCCACTGCCGGCCTCTGTTGGTGGCTGTATATTTCTCGGGTTTACATCTCAACCCGGCCTCGCGAAACCTTTCTCAAGTGCTCCTGAGATGGGCAACTCTATTTCAAATGCCCTTGGTCTTTGCGGTTGGAAGCCGTGGCTGGTTCATGCGTGATATGCCGCTGACCTGAGCCCTGTCAGGGTCGCTGAGAATGGGCTCGAGTCAAACGCCAACACCAAACGTCGACATGTAAATGAGCTGTGTAAATTTTCCCCCTTTATTCGAGGTGAGAAAGATTGCTGATATAGTGACGAACTGACGGTAGACATGTGAGACTCGACCATAAAGAGATGAGCCGCTATAAGATACCACCACCAGATGAGGTATCATCTTCGCAGACCTGCGCTATTATTATCACATCAACAGGCCGGCGACCAGACTTGCGACCAGCATCCCGAAGCTCCCCAGCACGAGGTTCATATTGCCTCTCATACCTGAACCGGCATTATCTCCGGCTCCAGTCGCAGACGCCTCCGCTCCCGTGCTGGCCCCCGAGTTGGATGACCCGGAAGTCTGGCTTCCCGAAGATGCGGCGCCCAGTTTGCCGCCACCTGTCGAGGCGGGCTGGACGTTCTCCTTTGCGTCCTTGGCAGCGCTGGCATACTGCTCGATCGTTTGATCTCCACCACTCCTAAGCACAGCGTCAGCATTCTCGTCTACACCGCGCCGTGTGCCAAGGGGAGATGGTCACACACCTGGGGTTGATGACGCCGACCATGCCGCTTTGACAATGCTTCTGCGTGGCACAGTAGAACCAGATTGGGTTGTCATCCTCTATCTTGACGGTGAACACCTCGTTGCCCTCTCCGCTGTCCACGGCGACGCGTCCGCTGAAGATGGCACCAGAACCGTTGAGCGGCTGGCACGGCATATCGAAGTGACTACGCGCCACCGAATGCATGCCCTCGTAGAAGTGGAACTCGATGCTGTCGCCGATGGCAGCCCTCGTCATGTTGGGCTCGAACACGAGGCCGTTCTCGCCAACATCGACACGGTGGACCACGCTGGACGCTGTCGAGGCGGCAGAGGAGCTTGTGGCCGATGCCGTGTTCGATTGGGCGAGTGCCGCATGGAGCAGACCAAAGCAGAGATATATCCGGGTGGTGATGTTTGCCATTGTACCTAGCATTTCAGATGATTCAGATGGGATGATTGGGTAGCGAAATTAATTTCCAGGTCAAGTATGTGACGATCAGGCTTTTTTGGAAAGTCCTAGACATCGTGAAAACCTCTCAATGCATTCTCGCCCAAGACTTATATGTTGTTCCATCGGATAGTCGGCACGCAAAATGCCGTCCTTCGAACTTACAGCTCTATAACATGCACTCTCCAGCCGTTTATTTGGAACCATCACCTATCAAGTGTTGCGCGGCCTCTCGAGGCCACCAATCAGAGTCCTGCGGGAGCAAGCGCAGTACAAAGAACAGAAATGGCCGTGCTAAAAGCTTGTCTTCGGGCCAGGCCTCGTGCCGCCATCCTCGGCATCCGGGGCAACGTCAGCTCAAGGTGGCGGGTCGAGAGACGATGACGACGTCAGATACCCATCTTGCCGGCATCCTTCATGCTCCTGGGTGACCTCCCGGGGCAATTAGTTCATCCGCAAGCCGGGTTCGTAAGCATTACCCAGGAAGCTTACCCAGTAGCTTTCCCAGGGCCCTGGCTCAGCCGCGGAGTGAAGGATGAGCCCATGAGTAATATGTCAGTTAAGACCTGCGGGAAGCCCGGCCAAGCCCACGGCCTTGCGGCATGCTTGAATGAAAGAGGGCGTTGCCGTTGTCCTAGAGTCGAGCTTTAGTCTCATCACATCGGGCCTAGTCGTCCTGGACGGATATAACGGCACGACTATAACAATTCCGGATAATATGCCTGGTATTAATAGAAATTGGCGGGCTCACGGTTCAGCGGCAGTGTGAACTGCAAAATTATCAATTGTTGAAACTCCCTGATGGTATGCTGAGGTACCTTAAGACAATGGTCATCTGATCCATCCACGCCAGTCGATCCACTGTTTGTTGATTTCCAAAACCCGAACGCTACCAATACGCCACGCAAGAGGAGCTCAATTGCCCTCTACTACCCCGCAATCACCTTCAGATCATGCTCTGAATTCGAGCACGTATCTTCTCTCCACCTGGTGTGTGGTGGATGAGTCGTTTTCCCCGTGGAACTTCAGATTGACGGTCAAGCCGTCGGACTCGGTGTTGACAACATCGGCCGCGTAGAACGCTGTGGTCTGGGGATATAGAGCCAGTACCATCTTCCCCGAGTCAACCTTGGCCAGGCCCAGAGCGTCCTTTTCCGTGGGAATCGGTATCATGTTGGAGGCGAACGTCTTGAACTCCTTGGCCGTGCTAGGATCCTCTGGCTCGACGTCAAGACACTTATATCGTCGACTCTTGCCCTCGCCTGTGACCCCGACCACTTCCCCGAGAATCCAGTCGTATGGCGCTTCTCCCTGCTGGGGCTCTTCCTTCTTGCGCTTGAAAGCAACCTTGTCGCCCTTGTTGAAGTTGGGCTTGACGGCGCGATTGGCCAAAGCCGCCGAAGCCGCTGCAGCACTTTGCGACGAGCCCGGACCGCCGCTGCCTGTCGAACCCTGCGGCTCGACGCTATCGGCCTTGGGTGGCATGCTGTCACGGTTGCCGGTGCGATCTCCATGTTTTCGAGAAGCCGGCACTGGGCTCGGGACGGGCGAGTCGCCTGCCCCATCGAAATCGTACAGTGACGACGCGGTGTTGGCCGTATCGCGGGAATGTCGACTAGTGCCGCCGGTACGCGATCCAGAAGTCGAAGGGCCTCCCAGAGCCTCATTAGCCTCCTTGTGGTTCGCCTGCTGCACGGCCTTGAGCACGTTGAGCTGCTCGATAGCGGACTTTATCAGCGCCGATGCTGCTTCGGAGGACTTAACACCCGCTCTCGACAGCTGTTCCATTTTGGCCAGGTCAGCGGAAGTGACCCCTCCGCCCTTGGAGGCCGCAGCCAGTTTCTTGTCACACTCGATGATGCTCGCAATGATGCTGCTGTCTTTGTTGACAGCCGGAATCAGCTCCTGAATCTGCTGCTTGGCCATCTCCCATAGTTGTATCTCCTCGCCATGCCCGCCCCCGTTGTTACGGTTGGAGCTGCGCCCGCTTCGACTGCGTTGCGACATGATCTCAGGCCTTGATCCTTCGACCACTGCCCCCTGCTGCGGACTTAAACAGATCAGTCATTATACGGGTGCAGATAAGCGACGGGTATGTTATGATGTGTTCAAAAATGTTGGTACGTGGGTAAATGGGGGGGACATATGCTGAGAGATTGATACGGATGACATGGCTTTTTGGAGCTCAACTTACGGACTAAACCTGAGGGAGGCGCACAGCTGCGCTTGATCTAGGTACCTCGGTACAACACAATAGGTATATAAAGCCTAGGGATGCGATATGTTACAGGCTTATTTCTCGGTGGAAGTAGGCTTCAAGTTGATGACTCTTGTGAAATTGACTAAGAGGGATTCATTCGTTGAAGAGAGACGGAGAGGAGAGGTCCTGCTTCGGCCTCGACGATGTCGCCTCTTGTATGTTGGCCCGTCGGAAAGCGGAATGAGGTTCGCTGTAATGCAGTCCTCCGACTGGGTTGGGGCCAGCCCAGTACGATGGAGGTCGGTTGTCGATTGACTGAAGGCAGTGAGGATGAGTGAGGTGTGAGGTGAGATGTATATATCTGGTTTGATGGACGCGATAGATTGTTCGGCCCGTGTCCGACCGCGACCAGGCACCACCCCGGCTACGTACTGTAATGATCCAAATGTAGCACTGTACCTTCCAGACCAAATGAGCATGAGAACGCACTGTGCTCAACTCCGGTGCTCGGATGATCTTCGGCAGGGAAGGGGCTTCGCGGGGTCGAGTCCCACCTGACGTCAAATCCGCCCTCAACTCCAAGGAGCTTCCCCCGAAGCTTTGGTGGGGTTCCTTTCCAGGAAGACGATCAGGCTCTCACGAACTTCGACGGTACCTGAGCTACAGCACTGTACTCTGCTCAAAGCAGCATCCACGCATACAATCTCGAGCGAGCCGGATCCACAGTCCCCAGACCTACCGTCAAGATGGTTCCCGTACCTCTCATCCGCCTACAGTGCGGCGTCAACTCATACGACTGGGGCAAGAAAGGGGACGACTCGGCAGCTGCCCGCTTTGCTGCCACCACACCGGCTGATGGATTCTCTGTCCAGGCCGATAAGCCATACGCAGAGGTACCATCGCGTTGATACCTGGGCTTGTGAACTTTTCTTCACGTTGCTGACCTGTCAATAGCTTTGGATGGGCACTCATCCCTCAAACCCCTCCAAGGATGCCAAGTCTGGCCGGACTCTCCTCGAGCTGATCGAGGACAACGCGCAGCTGCTCTCAACATCCGTATCATCAAAATACGGCAACAAGCTCCCTTTTCTCTTCAAGGTCCTCTCCATCAACAAGGCTCTTTCCATCCAGGCTCATCCCAACAAGAAGCTCGCCGAGCAGCTCCACGCCAAGGACCCCAAGAACTACCCTGATGACAATCACAAGCCAGAGATGACCATAGCCATTACCCCCTTCGAGGGCTTGTGTGGC
Organism: Furcasterigmium sp. R96-07A1; assembly: GCA_037042015.1. NCBI lineage: Eukaryota > Fungi > Ascomycota > Sordariomycetes > Glomerellales > Plectosphaerellaceae > Furcasterigmium > Furcasterigmium sp. R96-07A1. The sequence goes on from JAXQJP010000346.1 coordinate 1,023,229, forward strand.
TTCCGCCCTCTGGCAGAGATTGTTCACTTCCTCCAAACGGTACCCCCTCTCAAGGCCCTCGTCAAGGATCACAAGGCCGACGAGTTCATCTCCACGGTCGAGGGAGCAGGAGAGGACGAGTCCGACGACGCCAAGTCCCGCAACAAGACTGCCCTCCAGCACATCTTTGCCTCCCTCATGTCTGCCACTCCCGAGGAGATCAAGACCCAGACCGCCGAGCTCGTCAAGCTGGCAAAGTCTGAAGGAGACTCCTTCGCTGGCTCAGGGCTACCATCTTCCCCCGGTTCGGATCTCGCTGAGCTCGTCATCCGTCTCAATGGCCAGTTCCCTGATGATATTGGTCTTTTCGTCTTCTTCCTACTCAACTTCATCCGTCTTTCGCCCGGCGAGGCCATGTTTCTGCGTGCCGACGACATCCACGCCTATGTCTCCGGTGACATCATTGAGTGCATGGCCGCCTCAGACAATGTCATTCGTGCCGGCTTCACGCCAAAGTTCAAGGACGTTACTACCCTCGTGGACACCCTCACTTACAACTACGCACCCATTGATGAGCAGAAGATGGAACCGACTGACTACCCCTACGCCACCCTCAACCGTACCGGCTACTCTTCCGGCTCCTCCGTCACACTCTATGATCCCCCGATTGAAGAGTTCAGCGTTGTCCGCTCCGTGCTCAAGGGAGACGGTGCCAAGGCCACTCTCGACCCTCTCGAGGGCCCCAGCATTGTCATCTGCACCTCTGGCAAGGGCAGCATTGCCGTTGGTCCCACGGTCGAGAAGATGAGCGAAGGCCACGTCTACTTCGTGGGCTCCACGGCCGAACTGGTCCTCCAGTCCGAGGGTGGACCTGATGATGAGTTTGTCACGTTCAAGGCCTTCTGCGAGGTAGACAACCAGTCTTCAGCACAGAAGCTGTGAGATCTTCGACACGCAAATCAGGCGCGGTGGCAGACAAGACCAAGCATACGCACGATAATGAGTAAAGTTTAGCGAAGAAAGTTGATTCAAGCACTCGCACTGGTTCTTAGAGTGTGAACTTGGTGACCTTTTGATTTTGAAAACCCGGTGATGCTACGGGAAACTCATGCCCTGTCCATGTTGATTGCAGCGATGTCTCTGAAAAGACCGCAGAAACATATCGTGATATCCTTCCCTCCATAACCGTATCATCATGGACATACAGCCCAACATGCAAACTACGGCCATGATCCCAACCCCCACCTTGTCATCCTCCATTACATCACGACTTCTCATCCCGTTGCCCCTTTTCTCTCTTTCCCATGCATGCCCGACCCCCGACACCGGGAACTCGAGGCCGAGACATGAAAATAGAAATCTGCCGTCGTTTTCTTGATCCACGCCCCGGATGTAACCTGTTCCCTTTCCCATCTCCATGCAATTTTTTTTTCTTTCCCTTTTCCCCCGGACAAACCGAGTCGGTGTGTCATGCTGTCTCTGAGCCAGACGGGAAGCCAGAGCCGAAAAGGCACGCAGGTCACCGTGCGCGCATGCGTGTTATGCAGTGTCGCCGCGAGGCGAAATGAAACGAAACAAACAAAGTAGCGAAAGGAGGGCGAGGCGGAGAGGTGGGGAGAGAGAGCAAGGACAGGCGAGAAATGCAGGACGGGGAAGAACATTGCAGAGACAGCAGAACGCGCAGAGACAGATAGCGAAAAAAAATAAAGACCAAGGTGCAGAAGAGACAGGGGGTCGGAGGTCAAGGACAGTTGAAACGAGACGATGCAGGAGAAGAAGCAGAAGGAAACAACAGGGGGAGGCGGCGTGCGAGATAGCGGCCCTCGAGGGGGCAGAAATGTTCGTAATGTCGCCCAATGAAGGGTACAGGCGACCGGAAGGCCCTGACGTGGTGGTGTTTACTGCGATCGCCACATGTCCGGTCGTGAGGGACCTTTCCCGCGCGCGCCCCCCAACCTCCCCCCCTTGAGGGGGATGTCGGCCGGATCGCGGTGGACGGACGGGTTCGGATGCACTGATGGAAGCCTTGGCAAGGCCCTCTTGGCCGCGTTCCAAAGGCGGTGGTCGTAGGCGAGGCACCGAAATAGCCCGTCCCTCATGACCATGCGTTGTCGTGGGGCTGTGTTACACGAGCAGCCCTCATCCCCGAGGTGGAGGCGGGGGACAGTTACACAAGGCGTCGAGAGCGTCGACACTTCCATGTCCGATGGGGGTGTCAGACATACACCGCCAGTGGCGTTGAGGGGATCTGCCGGACCCGGGAACCGTAGGCGAGTAAGTAGGTCGGGAAGGGGACTGGCGTCAAGGGGAAAAGGGGGAGGGGGGTCTGTCTCCGATGCCTCGTTGCAGCTGCCACGCGGTGCATCCAAGGGTTAGCTCGTGGCCCTCTGAATCTTCCCCTGCCCGACGAGCGCCTCGAGTGGCGTCCTGGAGGATAGAAAGGGCCTGATAGGGCTGGAAAAGGCCCCGAGCCCCTGAAATCCAAGCCATCGCCACGTGGACAGGGGTATTCGTCCCATGTTAAGGCCTTTAGGTAAACGCCCGCTGCAGAATGACCATGGCCAGGCGTCGTGTCTCGCCCCTGCAGCATGACCTTCGGGTGGGCTGGTAAGGCGCATGTCGTTCATCGGAAGGGCCAAAAAGATGTGCACGTATTGGTCGTCGTGGCATGGCGGTGACAACAAGCCATAGAGGGCATGTGCACCCAAAATAGAAGCTCGGGAACCCCAACTGCATGTTGAGAAGGCAGAGCCGTACGTCTAGGCATGGCCATGAACCCGCTGTATTTGACGGCGACTGCAGGCTACGTCGATCCGAAGGGAGGCAAGCATTGGCGTGTAAAGAGCATCATCCAGCTTCGTGAGGCTATGCACTGGACGTCTCATCGAGTCTCGGGTGAAGGACATCCGAGGTGTCCCCAATTTTGACAGTATGACATCGATCTGCCCGATATTTCTCGACACTGGAAACACGACGATGGAATTGATCAGGGCCAAGCCTGTTGGGAGACGGACGGCAAAGTTCCAATGTGTGATTTGCACGACCAGACGGCGGAGTCCGCTCCGGGACGATCAGAAGAGGAAAGGGGAAAAGAGACAGCACAGCTCGAGGAGAGTGAAAGCAAAGAAACGACTCGTTTGAAACAAAAAACCAGTGTCCGGGTCATACAGTATCTTCTCATCTGTGGTGGTTGACGGGTACAACAATCTGGCGTGGGAGCACAGCAGGCAGCCTGCACTCCTCATGTGCTTTCTGACGTCCGGCAGACGTCGCATCTCGTTTTACTGATGCGTCCAGCTGTCCACGATCAAGTATCCTGCCAGTCCTGCACCTCTGTCGGCGTGTAACCCCAGGCCGGCACGCTGACAGGGGCAAGGCGTCATCTATGCTGCGGAAAGGCTGGTAGCTGCCACCCTCGCTCGCTGCGCTTCCGAGTGGATGGTGGCGCTGTTGTCATTAACCACACGCTCGCGCGTGTCGGCTCCCGAGTTCCCGTTGCCATCGGAGGTGGAACTGGCGTGGCTCCCGCCGGAGATCATGTACGTTGGAGCAGTGGCGGCATGGGTCGCGAGAAGGCCCCTGCCTGCGATGGAAGACGACGGTACAGGCCCGGCCTGCATGCTGTAAGCATGGCTTCCGGACATGCCGTACGTTTCGTTGTCCCGTCGTGACGGGTGATCGCACTTCATCGCGAAGTCGTGAAGCCCTCGGTTGGTCGAGTCCGAGTCGTAGAGGGGGCCGCTGGTAGAAGAGACCGAGTAAGCCTCTGAGCTACATCCAGTTGAGGTAGAGCCACGGTGGCTGCCGTTCAGGGAGGGGAGCGTTGAGGGATGGGTGAAGGCGGATACGGGAGAGCTGTCATAGCTCGTATACTGCCCAGAAGTGTCGGGAACACTGTTGGCTGGGGAGGTTTCCGCGGTGCTGGGCTGGGCAGTCTTCATACCGTAGACACCGGCGACATCAGTGTGGTAGCTTGTCAGGCCCGGGTTGGACATGGACTTCTGTCCCAAGGCTGGGAGCATCCTCTCGCTGGACAAGGCCGGAGGCAGAGCAGCCGCAACGGCAGAAAGTGACATGCTCGGGGAGTCGACGCTGCTGGGAGGGCGCGAAAGGCAGTGGTATCCAGTCCCGGCATCGCTGTAAAGCTGCGGCGCAGTTCCGGCCTTGGCAGAAGATGGCACTCGGAAAGGGTACGGCGACTCTTGAGGGTAGTAAGAGGGGCTGTAGGAGAGGCTGGAATAGTCGACACTATCCTCTGCATAGCCTGGGTTCCAGGCCGCGGCGCTCTGGTAGTACCTGGCGCCGTATGAGGAGTACGCGGCAGAGGATGTCGGGTAGCGTGTCAGACTCTCCGGCACTTCCTGTCCGAACTGAGACGAGAAGGATGGGGAGACGCCAGCTCGTTGGAGGGCCCTGGCCGAATCCAAATCGTAGCCGTAGGGGTTTCTGTCCTGCAGAAGTGAGGCTTCCTGGGATGCCACCTACATGACAAACGATCAGTCAGGAAAATGACAGAATTCCAAAGGGTCGGGACTAGACAAACCCTTAGAAATTGACAGGTCTCGGCGTTTGCGTTCCTGCAGTTGGTGCATGGTTCTCCGTTGCCCGGGTCACCACTGCATCTGATCTTTCGCTTCCTGCAACGACCGCACTAGGAAGAGCGTTGTCAGCATTTACCTACCAAAGAGACCTTATGTAGCCGAGACATGCAATCGTATGAACGGGACCTTGAACAAAGAAAAGGGGGGAAAGGATGGAGGGCACTGGCGAGACTCGGCGACTTACAGCGACAGAGATGCGCTTGCGTGTTGGTGCATCGGCCCCAGAGTCTCGGTCACCCATGATCTTGGAGGAGGCACGGGCGTCTGACAGCGGTACGGAATAACGATGGCGCTCAGGAAAAGAAACTGGCAGCAGCGGGCCGCCACGGCTATATCGTCGTGCGTCTGTCGGGTAGTAGGGACGATCGACCATCGTTCTTCTGGCCGAGCTGATGGTGTGTGTTGCAAGAAGCGAGGAAGACCCCAGCATGTGAGCCAGGCGAACGACTGACAGCTGTTGTGGAAGCGTCCTGTCTCAGAGGATTCGAGCTTGTCTCTGTATGTCTCCCAGCAAGACCGCAGAGTCGAGGAGGGAATCTTTGTCTGACGGGACTGTGTTAGAGGTGCAGACGGGAGCTGTCAGGATGCTCTAGAGCGAGTACGTCTTCCTGTTCCACGATGGGGGGCATGGAGGACGACGCAGGAGAAGTACAAGGGCTGGAAAGAAGGACTGAACACGAATAGGACGAGGCGGAGTGTTATACTCGGCCGTCTGGACAACCTTGCCTGGTACCTCGTGGTCCAAGGGGGAAAGATGATCTCAACAGACTCGTTTGGTTACCTGCTTCTGATCCCTCTCTGGCCATGACTTACACCTTGAAAGCAACTTATCTTGGTCGAGCCCCCCTGGCCAGCGTTTGGTGCGTTCGGGAGCCTGCATCTGGTGCCGCCAGAGCGACGGTGGGGTGAGCACAGGAGCTATAGCGAGAGCTGGAATATCTCGAGAGTCATTAGGTACATGGGCAGTTTCGACGTCGTGGCCGACTGACAGGCGGCCTGCCGAGGACCTATGCCCGACATTGAGCTGCCGAAGACGCAAACCTCGTCTCGGAATCTTGAAACCATTTCCTCTCAGCTGACAAAGTGCCGCTCTTCGGTATTGGTGGCCTCGGCACATGGTAGGGTATTGCTGTAGGTACAGCTGAGCCAAGCCCCCCTCTGATCGAACTTGCCGCAAAGGCATACAAGGAGATGTACAGTTTCTAATCTGTCAAACGACGTGCCAGGCCCGTTTGCGTTGCCCCAGCATCCCACCAGGTTCTGGGCGCAGAATACCCTTTGAGGATAGTCGACCGCATCGCGTCATGGGCCGTCGAGCAACACAAGTGAGATGCAGTGTGGGCCTGACAAGTCAAGACCGATCAGTGTTGCCCCATACAAAGGTGACTGGCATGAAAGCATGCCGGATTTGGTCTGTTGGCCACGCCTAATCGAAAGATATGTGACGGGTCCCAAGGTCGTGCAAACACCTTCTGCCCCAAGCAGCTTCGTCACGGCACCCTCGTCATACTCGTCGTGGGCGAACAAAACCCTGGCTGTGAGACAACAAGTGACAAGTCTGGACGTCCTGGCTTCACAAACCGCCTTTGCCTAAGGTGACGCCGCAGGAGAAGCAGCTCTAGTAGAGCTGAGCCGATGTGACGCAAGCATCTCAGGGGTTAAATTCATTGGAAAACGGTGCTCTACTGTGCAACTGGCATGCTGATTGGCCGTGGTCTCGTTGGACGTGAAGAATCGAGTGGAGATCAAGGCGAGGGTTTCTGTCGATGACATGGTAGCGAACAGGCGGTTGACGAAGCCAAAAGCCTAACTAATGCTTGAAGATTTGCCCCTGTACGACGCAAGAGAGCAAACGCGCCCGAGGGGATCTATTGTCGAGGTAAGACAGAGACGTCGACGACAGGCGGCGGAAGTATCGCCCTGTGAATAAACCAGTAACCCAGAAGCATTCGCTGTCGATGGTCCTGGAGCATTTAGCGGTACTCTCCGCTTGTTTGCTGCTTGCTCATGGGTAAGTACTTTGCACTGGGTCTCGGTAGCATCATCCACACGCCGGGCGTCGGGTTCGAAAGTGAAGGCCTAGATCAAAGTTGCCCTCCGGGGTACTGGAAGGCTGAAGGCAGGCCCACCAAGCCAGGGCCCAAAACCAGACCGCCTCTGCCCGGTTCGTCTTGTTCTCTCCACGCTTCTGCAAAACGCAGTGTTGCCAGCTTCGCGTCGATGCGGGACTCGAAGCATTATTACCGAGAGCTGGCCGCCTTCAGTGGGGGTTATGCACCCATCGCCAGTAATTTCCTTTCTAGACCGCCCACGTAGAACACCGCTCGGTTCTAGAAGTATCTTGAAGGGCTTGATTGAGCATGGAGATCAACATCCGAACGCAGGTGTACTTGAAGACACGCCATCGCAGGCCCTCATGCGTTGCGACTTGCTCGGAACTCGAGACGGAATAGCCATACGTTGTTGCATCGACCCCATCGAACGAAGGTGCTCTCCCCAGGCCTCAGCCGGGAAGGAGGAGACGTCCGCTGTGCGAACCATCTCCCACGCACCAAATGAGGGCGAGATCCCGTTGCCGTCGCACAAGCCCACACTGATGTATGGGGTGGCCACCTCCTCAGGTCTCAGGCTGACAGATGCAGGGCGTTATCTGAAAAGACTTTTCGTCGACTGCATGCCTTCTGGGCTCCCTCCGGAAAATTTGGCTATGCCGCGTTCCGTGCCTTTGCTGTACCCATCAGGGGGCCCTCCCCGACATCTGGATAGCGCGCAAATGGCATGCACTCTCCCGGGCGGACGGCATCGGCGCCAACAGCCGGTGCACATCCATGTAGTTAGGGTAAATGACTGACGTACGCAGCGACCCGCAACGGCCCAGGACCTCGTGCCTGCCATGTCACAGAGCCGCCCCAAAGACGACCGGCTTTCGACGGAGAGGAAGTCCAGAGAAGGCGAGCTGCGGGAGTATCCCTGGCGCGTCCGAACCACGTGTGGTTGTGTTTGAGGTGCCTTGTATGGCCGCCCCTGCCTCCGCCGTGTCTTTCCAGGGCAGCACGGCATACGAGACACCTTGCCCAGAGACTCGTGGTTTGCCTGGCAGGTGAAGCATCTGCTGCCGGCGTGGGGCCTCTGACCGTGTTGCAGACCTCGTTCCCTACGCCCACCTCGGAGCTTCACCTTATCGACACCCAGGTGGAACAGGTGAAGCCGTGTGACGTTCTTGAGGATCAACGGCTTTCAAGCTCAAAAGAAGGTCTCGGAGTTCAACAGAAGACGACGTCTTCTCGCACAGCCTCGTTCAAGTGGTGGACGAAGCTGCAAGTTGCACAATGTATGTCGCAGCACAGCAGGATCAGAGCATCGAGAACCAGGCCGGGGTCCGCGTAGATATGTCGTGCAGGTTCTGCAGCCACCCGCAGCTCTCCGCCAGCCAGAAAATGGTGGAAACAAAAGCGCCCAGGGGTAATCGGGCGCACTTCAAAGATCGGCTGCGATAAGTCACCCACGCTCAGGGCACAGTAGACCCTGATGAGCTTTCGGGCCTGGCATGGCGGACACGGGTTGCCGTCCGCGGGAGCAGCAGCTGCTGCAGCATCCCTCAGGCGACGTGGGGTGTGAGATTTGCGCTCCCACTGTTTCGCACGGCGATCTTCGATGAGCCAGAAGCCCGGGGCGATCAAATCTTGGATCGATGAAGGCCAACATCAGACGTTTCGCTCGTCCCAGCTGCGCGCGGCCAGCCCACGTTCAACGCGCCGACTCGCCGATGCCCCCCAAAAGGAGCCTGACAGCCTAAGACAATGGCGGTGGCACAGAAACATGATGAGGTTTGTGAGACCTGGAGAGCACCCACGCAATTTTTGGGCTCATATGGATCATGTCCGGCCATGTCCCAGGTGCTGTGTCACCTCGACATTGATAGCCATGAATATTTCGCCAGGCCAGCTTTTGCTTGTATGCAGCGCCTGCGCCGTCGTCCTTGTCTGACCCTAAGCGACGGACGAAAGTCGGACTTGAGAGGGCACTCGCGGCAGGTCCACCGGGCTCTAGCCAGTGATTACCTCATCTGTGTTACTTCGTGTCCATGGTGTTTTGAGTCTGGAAGGCCGTATGCGCATGAGGCGCGGGTGGCAATACGCGAGGGCATGGCAAGTCGCAGCCCCTGCAGCTTCGCTTCGAGATACCTGTTGTCTATCTCCGTCTATAGTCATCGTGACGGTCTCGACCGTGGCCTCGGTTGTCTCGTTCTCGATTGCGGTCCATGCGGCCCCCGCGGTCTCGATCTCGATCATCGCGGCGCTTGTCGTACCTATCGTCCCTCCGCCTGGAGTCCCGGGCGTCTGCGTCGCGGTGGCGGCGGGGGCTCCGGCTCCTGCTCCGCCGCCGTTCGAAACCTGAACGCTCCCCTCCGCCATGCTCCTCAGGTCCATCAGGTTCGCTTCGCCGAGGGCCCTGGTGCGCATGGCGGCCTTTCATTTCCTCGTCTCCGTAAACCAGGCCGTAACGATTATCCCTCCGGTCATCCTGGTTACGGTATTGTCTTCTCTTCTCCAGCTCATCCACGCCACCCCAGCCACCGCGGGAGGCCTGTTGTTTCCTCTTCTTGTTTTCGTCACTCCTCCATACATCGCTGAGCTTACTGACACTTTGGGAGAAGTCGACGTGGATGCGTCGGTCATCGATAAGAACGTCTTGCATCTTGGAATAGGCATGCTCGCATGAGGCCTTGTCAGCGTACTCGATGAATGCGTACTGGAGACTGTCTCCCGTCTTCTTGTCGCGAATGACCTCGCAACTGAGGATTTTGCCGAAACGACCGAAAATGAGCTCCAGATCTCCGTCTGTCGTGACTGGATTGAGCTTGCAGACGAACAGCACGTTCTCCGGCGGCGCCACCTCCGCAAAAGGCAGGTCACCCATCATCTCAAGCGTCAAGGCCTGGGCGCGGGCCTCCCTATCTCGTCGTCTTTTCTCAAGATCTTCCTCGGCCATGTCGTCGTCTTCGTGCAAAGCAGCTTCGTCTGCGATCCGTACCGTGGCAAGTTGCGCTTTGCTCGGGGGAGGGGATGAGCTCGGCTCCCGCAGACCCGGCGGGTCAGGGTACGGGTCGTCGAGTATGACTGTGTGTTTGATCCGGATGTCCACCAGAGGATGTCCCTTGTCGTCCACGATAGCCTCGTTGATCTTCTCCAGCACATCGAACCCCTCCACAACCTTGCCAAAGATAGCAGCCTTCCCATCCAGGTAATCGGTGTCTTCACCCAGCGTGATGATAAACTGTGATGCCGCCACCCGCGTGTCCGGGTCCGAGTCCATCGGCGCCGTGGCCATGCTCACTGTCCCCCGCTCCAAATGCTTCAATTTTGGATGGAACAGCGCAGGAAACATCTTGTCCCTCTTGTCTCCTGATACTGCGCCCCATATGGATGTGCCGCCATCGGAATCTTTGGACATGGGCCCTAGCGGATCGCCTGTCTGAAAAGAGAAGTTCTTCTGCACGGAGTGGATCGGGGAAAAGTTGTAGTACTTGGTTTTGCAAAGCTTTAGGAAGCTGTAGAAACAATGTGTTAGCTGGGTATGCGACAAACCCCTGGGTAGGCGGCGGCATGGGAGGGTGCGCTTACTTTTCGCACAGCTTGGGCGCGTAGTCAACCAGGAGGTCGATCACGATGTCGCCTGAGCTGGTCTCTAGAAGCACCGACATCGCGCTGGAATTAGAGGGGGAACGACCCAATTGTCTCAGGGTTCTATTTGCGTTTCCTTCTGAAGAACTGGGTGAGGGGCGGCAGCCTCTACGAATGCGGTGTCAGAAAAATTAAATTGTTCGCGATGGAAGTTTAGTCGCGTTCAGGTCAAGCTTGGCGACTGCGAGTGACGTTGGTGACAGTGGAAAGGCTGCTTAGTCATACGATCCTCATCCCGGTGTGGAAAGGTCCGGCATGAACTTGATGGGAGCTTCACATTCACGGGCTCCCCTCTTCTTTGCGTAACAATTAACAAAGTATGACGTTGATCACCTCATCCGTGACACATCAACTGCATCGAATCACACCACGATGAAAATAAAGTGATTGTAACTGCGTTTGTGGTATCATCATGTCAGGGCATGCTATTGTGCCTCATGTTCCCGTTGCGAGAACTGCTATCCTACAAGTTTCTGTTTAGTGTACAAGAGACACGAGACCCTGCTCAATAAGCTGTGAGAGTCGCTTGTCCTGTGTTCCATTCCATGTCTTCCCCTGTTTTGCGGCGATCATGGTCGCTCTGCGATGTGTTGCAACGCCAGACTCCAAACAAATTAACCGAGGCTTGCCCGTTCATGGGGGAAACCAATAAGACGCTCGCCAGAATGATCGAAAAAGCTCAAGAGAAACCAACAGTCAACTTGCACCCTAAGGCGAGCTCTTCCTCCTTCGTTCCGATCTCAGCTCCTTCTCGGTGTCCATCAGGCGGCACTGTACCCATGTTCGGAACGACCTGTCAGACTTGGCCTGGTCGCCATTGAGGAGTTCTGTCAACGCCCGCTTGATTCCCTCGTTCACGTCGAACAATCGTTGCTCCTCCTCTGCAAGCTCGTAGAGTATTGATTCATCCGGCAGAGTGCATAGTGCGGTGCTGCTGCGGCGTGTCTTGGGCGGGCCGACGACAGATGATCTTCGGTGGTGCCGAGATGAAGAATGGTGGCCGAATGGTGAGCAAGACCCACGCGTGGGGGATACCGCTGGTGTGGAGGAGATGGAGCTTGCTGAAGTTGTCGAATACGAAGCGTACGAGGCATTTGCTCGGATTTGTTCCAGGTTGCCCCGGAGCTCTTCGTGCTGTTCCGTCAACATAAGGTATTTCTGCATGGCGAAGCCATTTGAATGGCTGCGTGTCGGAGAAGCAGGTGGTGTAGGCATCATGGCGGGGGACATTGTCCTTGCGGGCATGTGAATAGTGTAGTGTGTATGTCGTGTTCCTGATAACGATCCCATCGATGATATCGTAATGCGCGAGATGGCAGAGCTGTTCCGCGTGATCACGAGGGTAGATGGAAGACCAAGAAACTCTTGACACTTCTGGGTCAACAGTCGAAGGTCGGGGCGAGATGGATGTTATGTAGTAGTCTGTTTGATGGGTTGGGATCCGGGTTGACAGATATGAACGCGGATGAGTGGATCAGGATGCTGAGGAACTCGAAAGCCTTACACAACGTGGCTGGGCTTCGAGGCTGTTATCAAGGGTTCAAGACCTCTTGGGCGTCGAAACCTCTAGGTTGGAGCCAGTCGATCCCTGTGGAGTCGAGGATGGGTGGGCTGCCTCGAGACGTCCGGGACGGATGATGGTGGTGTGGTGCCCTTGTCCACTCTTGCGTCGATAGCGTGACTGCAGAGTTCTGGGAGCAGACAACCCCGGTGTTACGATGCGGGGTCAAGAACACGCGATGGTATAAGTGTGTGGTAAGGGAAACGTTGGAGACCGGCGATGGTTGGCGCCTGGATTGTGAACGGCGAGAAGCTCTTGCCGTGCTACCGCGATTGGATGAAATCGATTAGCTCGAGATACCTCAGCGGCGCTGACCCGGTTGGCGGTTGCAACGAAGATGGGTTACTTGGTCGAAATCTAGAGCTGTCCTGATTTTGCCAGTCTCGTAAGAGCGCGGGCAGAAGTGGCAAGCCGGTGAGTGCAGATGAGGACCTTGCTCTGTTACAAGTGCTTATCGGGCTAAACGACGTGGATGTGGACTGGTGCAGGTGACCGGGGAGAGAGATGTGGCAGTCGCTGCAGGCCGTAGACTTGTGTGGCTTGTTGAAGTCGATGTCGCTGAGGGATTGGTCCAATGAGGTCGACAAGTGGTGTCGGCGTGGGCAGGAATGCAGCTCTTGTTGAAGTGGTCGGGACCGGCTATGGACTTTATCGATTTGTCCAAGGGGTGACGGGCAATTAATATGCAGGTGAAGGAATCCGACCTTTTGCTGAGTGCCGGGCCGGGGTGTGATGTTTGTTCGGGCTGACGGGGGAGGGGAAGACTAAACGGCCTCCAAGAGAAAGAGGGCGTGTGGGCATGTGCAGGTACTTGTAGCAGACTAAAGGACCTTTGCTTGGGTGATATCAAAGACGATCGATTCTCAGGAGTAGGCTGGCGAAAGCTCATTTAAAACTGGGATCCCGCAATTCAAGGAATGGGGGATCTGACAGCCCGTGCAGTCGGTGAACAATGTCCAGTGGTCTGGCAATGTGCCCCCCAATGTTGACGACGGGAGGATCTTCCACCTAATTAGCGGGCTATGGCGTAACGCCAGTGGGACGCAATGGGCGCTGTTTGGCGCTGCTCCCCGACCTTCAGTGGAGGTGGGCACCGAACAGGGATCTTAGGGGCCCACGCAGACGTTCTGGACCTCGACGGGACCTCCAAATATGGAAATTGCCCGGCGGGGATTGGATGGATACGAAGCCGCGGACAGCACACGCAAGCCAGTTCCTTGGTTGACCTGCAGCCTTGACCACTTTCCTAGCGGCTCTGAACGAGCTCGCTATCGCGTGCTTTGGGCTTATCGACTTGCTCCAAAGGGAAGGCGAGCGCCGAGAGGTCAGATCGGGGGCGGCGGACACCGATCGGGTCAGCCGAGGGAGGCCCTGTCGCAACCAGATATTCGCTACTTATCGCGAAGACTGATGAGACTCTGGACCGTCGAAGGGCAGTGGCGTTCCGCAATTTCGAGTTGTGATGATGGATGGCGCTGATGTGGCTTCCGCCAAATGCTGGCGAAGGCAGCCTAAGGGGCAACGGACTATGTGGTGCTGTACCTTTGCCACGAGGTGCTTCTGGCGCCGTCGTAGGCTTTGTGGCTTGCCCAGAGGATGCGTCTCGTAAAGGTGATGGTGTCGTCGCTGGCGCTTCGGTGACTCGCGGACCCGAAGAAGCGCAGTACAAGTAGTAGATGTCGCAGTGGTACATGGACAACTAATCGGAAGTGCCCCTTCGTACCGACGACCAGAATATGCTTATGCTTGTGCTTGTGTTGGGCTGGTTATAGACGATGAGAAGCTTTGCTGAAAGCTCGGGGACACGACCGTCTGCATCTGGGCATTATATCTGGTCCAAGAGCACATTGCTCCTTCAAGGGCTGGCCCGACGTGATGATGTGACGTACCTTGCCTACCAACGGCGTACGGACAGTACCTACTTTTTTGGATGGGGCCTTCCTGTCACTTCTCGCCCCTTGCTTCTTCTCCCCGCGGCCAGCGTTCCAGGTACAGATGCGCTCCTGGAGGTCCCAATCGTGCCACAGCGCCCCCAAGCCTTGCGCTCCCGTTTCAGCACGAGGTCCCCAAGTCCCGTCCCTGGAAATCCTGCTCCGTCAGTTCGGGTCCCTTGCGCCAGTCAGCGCCACAAAATACCCGGAAAACTGGGTGCGCCATACACACCTTACGTCAACGATGATATGACCCGCGGACCACGCTCCCCGTGTAATCTGTCTCCACAAACCTCCGAGGCTCCCTTGACTCCCGCCAACACCAACCAGATTACCATACTAATTATCCAGGTCCAGCAGATCTATTTGCACCTACAGCACTTTATTACGAGTTCGGCCAGATAGGCGCCTGACCATGGCCTGAAAGGGCGCGGATGGCAGCCTCCTTGTCCTACACTGTGCCAAGTTTGTGTCTGTCAGATCATCGGGAGGCTAGAATGCTTCCATGCCTCGTGCTTTGTGGCCTGGGTGGTATACTCGAATTTTACTCAACCAGCAGAGAAGCGCATCGTTCGCGCCATGTCACTTAGCGATGCAACTGTGGAGAACCCTGGCTTTGCTTTCCCTTGACATCGGGACCCTGATTGCATGACGGGGCTCGCGGTGACGAATCTGGCAGGGCAACTTCTGAGCCTCGAGCACAATAGCATCCCCGACACCCTAACCATCGAACAAATGTGCTCCATGATCACAGGCAGACCAGACGTCTCTCCCACATACACTCTGCCAGCCTGCTTCACCCCGCTCACCGACGCAATTGCTGCCGACAAACAACAGGTTGTCGAAGTAGTTCGCCTCCCTCTCGATCGTCGATGACTAGCGTAACATCACACCCGCCGCGCAATGCGCATGGGTACTTCCAGTTGATCATTCACGTTTGCTGCACACATGATGCCACCTGATGTTTGGTACCTTGCATTCTCAGTGTTGGGAACAGCATGTCTGGCCGATGATCGCTATGTCGATCGGGCAGGTTCTCAGCCCGCCTGTTATCTGTTGGGTCACTGGTGCGAACGGAGTACGGATCGCGGAAACAGGGCCGGAAACTTGAAAGACACTACAGGATCCCTGCAACATTGGGGAGCAGATGGTTTCCGGCCACGCACCCCGATGACTTCATGGCGCCCTCCCGGCCGCAGAGAACGTTCAGCCCATCGCTACCTTAAGTTGCCAGCAGCTCAGCTGATTTCGGGAGCGTCCACGTTTGAGGCGCTAGCCCCGGGGCCCTCCCGTTCTCGATTTCGGTGGTGTTGCCTCCTGTGAGTGTGTTTGATCAAGCATTGCCATACCACCATGACCTCCAAGTGCAATGAACATAAGGTCCAATTACTCGATTGCCGGCTGAGACCCAACTTTCCTGAGCTCTGGTAGACTGGCCAATAATCGGCCAAGATCGGAGACGCACTGAGTGATCGTTGGCCAGGCTGTAGAACTCAATGAAAGGGTGGCGTGTTCATACGCCACATGTGAGACATCCTCCGAGACCTGAGCCACGTCAACGTGAAGTGGCTTTGAATAGATGGCGACTAGGCTGTACATCGACCGGCCCTCCACTGACGTAGCTAGCTCGTCTCCAAACGACTGGCGTTTTCATAGGAACACCTTATGCGACGGGTACCATTGCCCGGAGACCGCCGCTGGTGGTTCGAGAACCCGGAAGGTCTCATTGTCTGGAGGCGTCTAAATTTCCCAGTCGGTAAGATGCTTTCCGCTGGGTCCCAGTTGGGCGCCGAAGCTGACCGGCAAGACCGTAAGCCGCAGTGGCGTCCAGTATTATTCGAACACGGATGTGCTGACCTGCCAGACTGCCAGATAGTCTTCGAACATGGTGTGCCGAAACCATGAGAGGGATTGAGGAATGTTGTTTTCGAAAGCGTTCTCGGCACAACGAAAACACCTGCTTCAACACCCTGGCTCGCGGTCGATCTGATGGCTGGCCATGAAGCATGACAGCAACAGGAAGACGAGACCTGGAACACCCCAAAAACCTCAAGCTCGATTGGCCTGGAAGATCTTGCAGATGCGGATGGGGACAGCGTCGCTGTAGAAGGGTCCGCGTTGGGCATCCCGTGTCGGTATCGGGAACTGCACCTCCTCTAGTTTGAGTCCAGCTAACCGGCATTTGACCTGGAACGACTCGAACGTTGCCTCGTTGCGTTGGGTCGCTGAGATCAGCACTTGGAGGAGGGGAAACTTTGAAAGGAGTTCTTCCACCGTCCCAACCAGGGCAGGCAGGATGCTTTCGTCGTAGGTGATGTCCGCTCCGATTACGACGTCCACGGCCTCGCCCGTATTCCATTCCTGGTCTTCAGTTCCAACCAGAGCGTGGCCCCATTTCAGGTCCATGGGCAATATCTTGCGGCCTTCTTGGAGCTCATTGAGGAACAGGGATTCTGGGAGGTTGTTGATGACATCGTCAGAACCATCCGAGGCAATAACATGGTCAGCACCTAGGAACTTCCCGCACAAGATGGCTAGGTAGCCAGTACCGGCACCCAGCTCCAGGATCCGTCTTCCTCGCACAATTTGGGGGTTGGCGCAGAGATACTCCCCGAGGTGGAGTGCAGCTTCCCACGTACGCAAGCCTGTTGTACCAGATGCCGATATGAGGGAACGAGACTCGAGAAGAGTGATTCCTTTTGAGGGATCCGAGACGCCCGGCTCCTCCAACTGCGAGAGATGATAGGTAACATAGGACTTTTGTTGGGCTGAAGTGAGCTCTGAGGGTACAGGTGCAGCAAGTTTCTCGGCAAGTGCAGTCATGAGATCTTCCGAGACTTCCTATATCCGTCAACAGTTGCCTTACTATGAGGCCATGCTAGTCGTCGACTTACATGAGCGTCCCAGTCCACGATACTAGCTTCGATCTTTGGGATGAGCTGCTTCAGCACACGAAGCTGGTAGCGAGGCGGCGGTGCATAACACGGGCCCTCTTCGGAGAATAGTCTCTGGTAAAGAGCATTTTGTGTTGCCTCTTGCTGCAACAGGGCCGCCGGTGGATAGTCCAGCTGCGGTTCCAACTGGAGATACTGATAGCAGAACCGTTCTAGATGGGGGTCAGGGGCTACCGGGAGCCCTGAGCTCTCCGAGCCTGTCATGAATGAGCTGCCGAGGGTGGTGGATGACCTTGAAATGAATTCAATCGTCGGTACCAATTGGTAGCCCGGGAGAGATCAACGATAAAGTTCCTTCAGCTTATGTCCAGTGATCATGTGTAAGTGCTCATTCCCGGCTTCAAGCGTCTTATTGCACAGTGCTCGGCGCGCGCTAGATCGAACTCTTGAAGGTCGTGTATCCCTGCCCTCCCGTCCGGCTTAGTCATAGAGTCACGTGAATGGCGCCGCAGCTTTGTGCCCGCCAGCTTGACCCCACCCAAAAATCCTAGGGCTCGCTAAGCGAACCAGTGAGTAGCGTCCCTCGCCGAATTTTCAATCCTGCAAAGAGAGCCAGCCCCAACCCGCCAATTCCTCGACCAACTTCGTGAGCGAGACGAACGACAACCCTTTCCGACACCCGTCACACTTTCGAGACATCCATCGTCAAACAGTCGCGAAAATGGCGGACTCCGACGCTCCCGTCACCCTGCGAACTCGCAAGTTCATCCGCAACCCCCTGCTTGGCCGTAAGCAGATGGTCGTGTGAGTTTGCCCATCCTCTTCACTCCCCGCGACATGGACACGGTGTCGGCGGCGGCTCCCAGCGCAAAATCTTCCTCGACGATCACCAGCAGCATCGAAGCAACATCCGGCAATCGACGACACGACGCTGCTACCGCCAGGCGGAAACGACTCGCCACCGAAGACGCGACAGCATGAAGATTTGACGCTGGGAGAGCGGCCGGCCGAGACCACGCACAACATGGCACCCGCACAATGCGCGAGACAGACGAGGACCTTTGCTGACGTGCGCTCTTGCAGTGACATCCTCCACCCCGGCCGTGCCAACATCTCCAAGGAGGAGCTCCGCGAGAAGCTCGGCTCCCTGTACAAGGCCGTCAAGGACCAGATCTCCGTCTTCGGTCTCCGCACCCAGTTCGGTGGCGGCAAGACCACCGGCTTCGCCCTCGTCTATGACTCCCCCGAGGCCATGAAGAAGTTCGAGCCCCGCTACCGCCTCATCCGCGTCGGCCTCGCCACCAAGATCGAGAGGGCCTCCAGGCAGCAGCGTGCGTATCCCCGAGCACCATCACCGGCGCCACAGGCCCGCGTACTGACATGTGTATCCCTCCCACAGGCAAGCAGCGCAAGAACCGCCAGAAGACGCTGCGGGGCACGGCGAAGGTCAAGGGTGCCAAGAAGAAGAAGGAGTAAGCGGTTTCCCACTTCGTGTAGGGGACGAGGAACCGATATCCCCCGGCCGGGGTCGCCCTCCCGCGATCGACGACGACCATGGGCGAACGGGGCGGACGGGCCACGGAGGCGCGCGGCCGGGAGAGGAAAACCCCTTGCCACTCTCCCTCTGGCCTGTCGTCTTGGCTCGGTTCTTTGCTACGATGACCCGGCTGGATTGGCGTGCGGATTATATGGGGGAGGGGGGGTTTTCTCTAGAGGGAGGCTCCCCTTGTGTGTGCATTACGGACGGCACTGGCTTCTTTGGCATCCCTCGGCACATCTTTTTTTCCCCTTTCGGTGTCGATTGAACACAAAATACTCGACAGAGTACGAGGCGTGAAACGGGAGGGAATGGGTTCATGATTCTCTCAAATACAGAGCACTAAAGAAATTGCGTCCACATTCGCGTGATATGCTTTGCAACATTGTTGTCAACCTAGCATCAGGGTCCGCTGGATTCTACATGTACTCAATACGGCTGTGGCAACGAACACCACCCAGCGCGTGACAAACAAGTCAATGACTTGGTCACATCTGTACGATAGGTTATCATCTGCAGTAAAGGCACACCTCAACGGTATTCGTAAATGTGTTTCAAGTATTCAGCATTGTGGACAGGCCCGCGGCTTGCTCATCCATAAGCTCTCCGTCTATAATATCGCTGAGCATACTCGCTTACATCGACCGCCTGGCTTGACACCAAGTTTCCGGTATCATGCCTTTCAATGCTTGAGTCTCTTATCCGGCCTGAGACTATCGTCAGGTAGTCCACTCCTCTTGGTACCCGGGAGGCTATTCGTTCGTATGTCATTATCGTCCTGACTCACACGGCGGTGCGGGTAGTCGTTCTTCAGACCCTCGAACGCGCTGGCGTTGAGCCTGTCTCCCGTGCTGAAGAAGGGGTGTTGAAGTGCCTTCTCGGCAGTCATGCGCTCGATAGGATCGTACTCTAAGAGGCTAGAGAGTAACTTGTACCCCTCCACGCCCAGCGACACGAGCGGACCCGTGGACTGCGATGCCTGCATGGCGTTGCTCGCCGTTCCCTGACTTATCGTGGTCCAATACCACTTCTCGAGGCTTGAGCCCTGCGGCATGGCCTGGTGATGGCTGCGGTGGTGGTGGTGATGCCCCGACATGGGCGGTTGCAGAGTCGCTAGCTGCGAGTACTCTGGCATGGACGTCAGGAGCGGCCAACGCTCCTTGTTGGGCAGTCCCATGACGTCGACGATCTTCTGCATTTGGTTCCGCTGAAATGGGACCGTCTTCTTGCTGTCCATTTTGGCCTCCTCGCCCTTGAAAATAGGTCTGAGAGACAGCAGCTCCGCGAAGATAC
Organism: Furcasterigmium sp. R96-07A1; assembly: GCA_037042015.1. NCBI lineage: Eukaryota > Fungi > Ascomycota > Sordariomycetes > Glomerellales > Plectosphaerellaceae > Furcasterigmium > Furcasterigmium sp. R96-07A1. The sequence goes on from JAXQJP010000346.1 coordinate 1,042,709, forward strand.
AGCCGATTGCCCACATATCAATGGCAGGTGTGTAGTGCCTCGTACCAAGTATCAGCTCAGGTGCGCGATACCATATAGTCACGACGACTTTATCTCCGCTGAAGAGAGAATGCAGTGGCTTGTCGAAGCGGCGGGCCAGGCCCAGATCTCCGATCTTGACTTCTCCGGCCGATGTGACCATGATGTTGGCGGGCTTCAAGTCTCGGTGAAGAACCCAGTTTGAATGCAGATACTGGCAACCATTCAAAAGCTGGAACATGATGCTCTTGACCGTCTGCGGCGGTATCGGATGCCGCGGCTGCTGGGTGTGATGGTGGATAATCTGAAGTAGATCGTGCTCTGCATACTCGAACACCATGAAGATGCACTTGTCCTCGAGTATGATCTCGATGAGCTTGATTACGTTTGGGTGCTTCAGCTCGCTGCATAATGACATCTCCCGGATGGCGCTCTGTGAGATTCCCGTATAGGATATCTGCTCGCCCTCCTTGTCGGGTTTGAACTTTTTGATGGCGAACTCGCCGGTTTGGCCCTGGCGGCCAAGGGCTTTGTATACTCGGCCATAGGTACCACTACTGATGAAGCCGACGACTTTGTATCGTTCTACAACCCGAACCTTGGGCTGATACCTCTCGTGACCGCTTCCACGGTCGCTGGGATCTGCGAGAGAGGGTCAGTAAGATGTGTTTGAGCATGACTTGTGGCGAGTAGCGAGAGAAGTGCAAAATTACAGGGAATCTGAAGTCCGCCGTAGCCCACGCCTCGCCACATCTTTCAAGATGTGTCCGAGGCGAAGGGTACACGAGAAAGTTCGCAGACGTGGAATGACTATCAGCTCGATATCATTCCGCCCGGGGCAGGACGATGCTTTCTGGGGTTCTGATATTTGATGAGATGAGGTCCGGAGTGCGTAAGCAGATGAAAGAGAAGTCCCACACCGCCGAGCCTGAACTAGCGGAGGGCAGCTCTCGGAAGACGGGGAGCGGGTATAAAAAGAGATGCGCTGTCGTAGGAGGGGGGAACAGGCGGCGGGTAAATCCGAGAAGCGACAAGAGACGACCTGATGCAAGCGGCTGGTACGGCTCAGGTAAATCGCTCTGTCTGTTTGGGATGAAGCAAGAGTCGCACTCAGCGCCGCGTTTATGCTGGAGAACCAAGGAAACGACGAGGCAGGGCAAGCCCAAGACGGAAATATGCAGGCTCCAGGTGTTGGCCGCTGCAGAGGAGAAGGTGCAGCCCCCCAAGATGGCTAAAGTGGGTGTGTGGGATGTGGTGTGTTCTTGAGTTCCAGGTCCTTGGTGGAGACACAGGACAGAGGTTTGCAGGGCCCGGACAACCCAAAAGTCGAACCCCCGGCTCGGGTTCCCGGGATAATGTTCGGGGGTTACGGTCTTCTTCCAAAGGCAAATCTGGGCGGGATCCAGATCTACTACCTAACTCAAGGTGGCCAGAAATCGCCGGCGACGAGTGGAGGAATAGTGGGATATCGGAAGGGAATCAGGGGCCCGGGTGGGCTTGAAAGTGGATTGGAACAGAGTCATGAAGCGGTTCCGGTCCGGGAGGAGTTTAGACGAAGATTCGCCCGTCTTTCCGACATCGCGGATCCCGGTGCGCTTGGCTTTTCGGGGTGAAGGGGGAGGGGCTCAATCGGAGACGCAGGACAGTGCCGAATAACGAAGCGAAGAGAAACACTCACCGTCAAATGCGGCTTGGACACTTCTCTTGAGTGCTCCAGCCCTCATGCTTGTCGCGCCGGTTGTGGGTGCTGAGGCGCCTGAGGGCGGGTTCGGCAAGCTCATGCTGCTGCTCATGTCCTCAACTCAGCCCCAAGCCTCCCAGGACGGGTCCCTCGTAGCCTTCACCCTGAATATCGTTTCCTGGCCACTCGGGTCAGCGACTCTCATGCGCCAGACTCGCGCGTCGTGCGCCCTGCGTCGTAGGATCACCAAGCAGGGATTTCAATCCCCTGACGACGCACCACCGCCGACGAGGTCCCCGGCGAGGGCCAGGCTATAGCGGCACGACTCTCACTGTCGCAGCAGTTGGAAGTGAGAGAGCACGCCCCGGACGCTTGTGTCTTGGTCCTCACTGGGTTCGTATGCGGGTACCGATTGTCACCCGCGGCGATGCCCAACTGGTGCCGGCCGATGAGGGTTGACCGATCCCCTCGCGCAGCGCTGTCCCGATTGTCGGCGCGGTTCCGTCGGTTCGTCTCGCCGCTCAGATTTGGAGCTGCGTCTGCTTGCTGTTCCCCTCCTTCCCTAATGGGAGACCTCACTGGCTGGTCCTAGACGATGATCGCGGGGAATCGCGCCGCGTTGGACATGCGCCGGGATCAGCGTCGGTCGCGGATGCACGGTGATGCGAGTCGACGTTGTATTCTTATTGCTTATCTCAGACTGGGTGCGCAACGCGGCGGCACTTGATGGCCGAGATTGTGTACTCGATTGGTTCAATCCGTAACCGTATGGATACCAGGTTCAGTTGCAGTGTCGCAGAACGTTGGCGTGGGATGGCGTCTGGGCGAGCGGGCGTTCAGGGAATAGGTAGGATGAATCTTGAGGGAGGGTTCACAGTCAAGGTTATTGCCTCCTGGAGGTTTGCTCGGTGCTAGGGAAGCCAGGCAAGATAGTGGTAACACGAGGTGCAGCCTCTCAACCCGTTTACCCACCGGGCCTAGGGAGGAAGGGGGCCTCGTGCGCGGACGGTGGTTGGTTCTGACCAATCCCTCGGGGAGGCGCCCTCCCTTCCTCCCCGGGGCTTCATCTGGAGTCGCGAATCCTACCGCGGCGTCGCAGGGCACGTCGCATCCCTTACAGTGTCTAGAACGATAAAGGTGCACCATAATTCTTGCAGGGACCTAGATCTCTTGTGACTTTTCGTAATGCTCTGCTCTAACGTGGCTGGAAAAAGAATCAAACATGCCCGCCGCCCTCCTCCTTGCCATTCAATCACCTATCGAGGGCCAAGCTTCTCCAGTACCCGGGTGCCTTGCTCGTCCCACTCGGCCTTGGTCACCCACATGCTCTCGTTCTCCGCCATGATGTTCGCCAGCACAGCACCACCGAGGAAAACCATGTGCCTGCGACGCGGAGGATCCTCTATCCTGACCTTGAACTTGCTTAACCGCTCCGGGTTGCCACCCAGCACGCGCGTCAGCCACAGCTGCTTGATCTCCTTCTCCAGTCTCGAGGGCAGTCCAGGGTACATGCTGCTGCCGCCGGACAGGACGATAGCTTTGAAGAGCGAGGAGCGGACGTCGACATCCGCAGACTGGATGGTGTTGAAGAGGAACTCGGCGATGCCGGGCTGGTCGCAGTCGACCAGATGAGGTTGGAACAGGCACTCGGGGGCCTCGAAGCGCTCGCTGCCAACGCGGATCACGCGGCCGTCGGGGAGTGTATAGCTCTCGACTAGAGTGGTGGTCTCCTCGCTGAGACGCTTGTCGAGCTCCAGGTCGTACGAGACGTAGCAGAGCTTCTCCTTGATCTGGCGTACTGTTTCGAAGTCGGCGGTCCTGTTGAGGGCGTACCCGCGGCGGAGCAGCAGGGAAATGAGGTTGCGGGTGACGTCTCGACCGGCAACGTCGAGCCTCCTCGTGAGGTGGTTCAGAACGGTCGACTCGTAAACGGGGACGATATGGGTGACACCGTCACCAGAGTCGACGACGACACCGGAGCTCAGGCCTAAGTAGGGGCGGGAACGTTAGCGACCTCTCGAACCCTACGCATACTCGAAGGTAGGAGCAGACATACCCTGCGCGTACAGTGCCAAGACGGCCTGGATGGCAACGTAGACACCGCCAAAGCCGTACCGCTCGAACATGACCTCGCACATCTGCTCACGGTTCTTGAGGGGGTTCAGGGGAGGTTCGGTGAGGAGGATCTTGCGCCCGCGCGGGTCGATCTTCATCTTCTCAAAGAAGGTGTAGTCCCAGAGATGCTGCATGTCGTCCCACCTCTTGACGATGCCGTTCTCCATCGGGTAGGTGATCTGGAGCATGGTGCGTGCGGCGGCGGCCTCGTCACCGCACATGATGTCCTTGATGGCGATGTCGAGATCGCCCTTTTCTTCCGTTCGCAGGATCGGACGTCCGACCATGGAAGGGTACTGGAACTCGGGGAAGTTCTGGGCGGCATAGCCGACCTTGAGGAAACCGGTGCCTCCATCGAGGACTGCGTCATGTCGTCAGCCGGCGAGTGCGGAGTAGCACGTAGGGAAGCTGGAGCTTACCAATTGGAGCTTCCGACATATTGATGATGGCAGCTGGATGAAGCAGCTAGGTGTGTAGATGCGGATGAACCAGGTTCTAGCTGCTGCGCGCTGTGGGTGTGGCAGCCAGGCTGATGTAGAAACAGTAGTAGAGGTCAAGTCCGGTCGGGTCTGGTGTTCTTACGTCGGCGTCGTCAATGGTGGGGTTGGCAGCACCTCGACTGGAACTGGGACCTGGCCGAGCGCTGCTCCAGCACCCAGCCACACTGGGACGCCTTGAAGCTCCACCTTGCCTGATAGGTCGTCTCACGTGATACCCCGCGATGCTCAGCGCTGCTCCTGGTGCTCCCCGCTTCCGTGACGGTTGCCAAATGACTCAAGTTGATAACCCAAGGAAAGAACAATGGAAGGGGTGGAAGGGTCCATACGGTGCAGCTCAAGACTTTTGCTTGTCTAAATTCAATACATCATCATTCATCGCCCAATACGCAGACGCAATGGCTCCAAGCACCATGAAGATCCTGGTCATCAACCCGAACTCCTCCCATGCCATGACTGAAGGCATGGAGAAGGCGATCAACGGCATTGATCTACCGGATGTAAGTCACACTTTTGACTGCTGAAAACATGATTATCTCTTACATGCCCGTCAGTATGTCAAGGTCGAGACTTACACGGCTCCCGCCGAAAGCCCTGCCAGCATTGACAACGATGACGACATTCGTAGCAGTGGTGAAATCGTCTTCAAGGACCTCCAGGGCTCCAACAAGCTCGAAGGGTATGACGGAATCCTCGTTGCCTGTTACAGCGTGCACACGCTGGTGGACAAGTTGTCTCGCCAGTACCACGGCAAGCTTGCCGTCACGGGCATCTTCGAGGCAAGCATTCTCGCGGCCGCAGCCCTGCTGCCCCATACTTCGGCCGGGCCGCCAGAGAGCCAGTGGGGCATCGTCACCACTGGCAAGTTCTGGGAGAAGCACCTCGAGGACGGGGTTGGGACCTTCCTGGGAGAGAAGGAGGGTACACGGAACCTGAAGTTCAGGGGCGTGGCTTCGTCGGGACTGACGGCCGGTGACTTCCACCATGTAAGCCCGGAAGAGGTTCAGGAGAAGCTCATTCGTGCCACGGAGACTCTCCTAGGCAATGGTGGCATCAGTGTTGTGGCCATGGGCTGCGGTGGCATGGCTGGACTGGAAGATACAATTCGGGCGACTGCTGTGAGGCAGTATGGCGAGGAAAAGGGCGGCAGCATCTACGTCGTCGATGGTGTCAAGGCTGGTATCCTCCAGCTTGAACAGATGATCAGGAGCCAGAAAGCCTTTCAGAAACCGGACGCGCAGTAACACTAGCCTTGCTAGCCTACCGAGAGCATTCGAGTAATCATAATTTCGACACCATAGCGTCTGTTAGTGCTCCTGTGCACGTGAGAAGCTCAGCTGAATCACTCCCGTTCTGCGAGTCGTCATGATTTCTTGATTAGTATGCGCCAAGCCTTCAGGGCCATTCGACGAAGGCCGCCCCAACGACCATTTCCAGTGAAGGGGAAGGCTCGAGGTAATGTGTATATTCTCGTTGCCTTCAGCTAACATTCTTTGGATTACTGATCACGGCCACTGATTCCTCGTGAGAGGGCGTTCGAATACTAGGCTGCCATAATTGTTTCGAAAACTACGCAATCCGTAAATTATGATCAAGTAATCCCAAAACACGTCTACATTGGAAGAAGAGCATGGCCAATGCTATAAGAACGTAGACCAAGTGGTCGTTGAAATTGCAAGTCTCAGTCGATATCATACACCTCATCCATTGATATTTGCCGTTGATACTGCAGTCTCGATCTCTACCACATTCCCAAGCTATTTCCACTCAAGATGGTCGTCACCAAACTCGTCACTGTCTTTGGATCCACAGGGTCCCAGGGAGGCAGTGTTGTGCAAGCACTCCTGCGTGACAAAACAGGTTCCTTCAGAGTCCGCGGTATCACTCGCAAACCCGACTCTGATGCCGCCCAAGCTCTCGTCGCAGCTGGCGCCGAGGTAGTCAAGGCTGACGGGCTCAACAAGAATGAGCTTGTTGCTGCGTTCGGGGGTAGCTGGGCTGCTTTCGTCAACATCAACTCTGATGACCCCGTAAGCTACGAAATCACGCGACTCTGAGAATCCCTCACTCACCCGTGTCTAGTGTATCAACGACATCGATGGGCCGGGCGAGATAGACATGGGCAAGAACATCATCGATGCTGCTGTCGAGGCAGGTGTTGATGTGTTCGTGTTCAGCGGCATGGCTTCCGCGACGGAAACTACCAACGGCGCGGTTCCAGCCAAGGCCTTTGACGGTATATTCTTCAGCCCTTTGTGACATCCCCGAGCGAGGCGCAGATGCTGATTGTATGCCAGACAAGTATGCTGTTGGTCAATACGCTCGCTCCAAGCCCTTCCGCTGCGTGGTAGACGTGAGCCCTGGCTGGTATATGGAATCTTTCCTCTGGGCCGAAGTCATGTCCGTCTTTGGAGGATGGCCTCATGTCCCTGATGCCGAGGGCAGGCTCACCTTCTCATGCCCTCACTGGGGTGGCGCGGTTGATGAGGTCCCTTTCATCGCCATCGAGGCTGATTATGGTGACATTGTCCATGGAGTCTTGCTATCGCCGGAGAAATACAACGGCCAACTCATCCAGGGGCTCAGTCAGCCCCGCCCACTGGAAGAGGTGATCCCTGATTATAATCAAGGTAATATCCGATCATCATCTCACCCATGTAAGGTGGACAGCGAGGACCCTGCGGTTGCTAATATTCCTAGTCACCGGCAAGAAAGCGCGCTTCCAGTTCATGAAGACCATCGAGGACATCGAGACCTACGGTATGACTGCCCTCATCACTGTCCAACAGATGTTTGCGTTCTGCCAGCATTCGGGTGGCCTTTATTATGGCGTGCCGAACAATATCAACTCGCCGGCCGAGCTCAAGGCCCTGGCTGCCGCTGCCCAGGGCAAGACTGGCGAGGATGCTCAGCTTATGACTCTGGCTCGCTTCTTCAAGCAACACTTCGCCTGAGGTGAGAGCGGTATGTATACACGGCTGCTTTCCCGTTCTTCGGATAGCACATGCCTTCGTCGTTGGTTGAGAAGACGGGCGAAAGAGCAAGCAGGAAGTTTGAAGAGTGTTCGCATTTTCCCAATACAATCCTCGCTTACAAAATGCAATCATGCCTTGACCTTCCACACGGTCGTCAGTGTACCACTGCATATCCTGGCTCCAGTGCCTCGCCAGCAGGCCTCATAATCAGCGTCTTCTCGAGGTACGCCATGGTCCCGTCCGCCATCTCCAGCCGGTGGGTTTCCACTAAGCCTCCTCGGTGGAAATGCCGGCGAATCCATCCTTTTCCGTGTTGCCCTCCTTCTCAAACTCAGGGGCCGTCGTGTTGTAGACGTCCTGACGCAGATTCTTGTCCTCCTCGTCCTCCACTTGACCGAACGTGGTGACACTAAACTCGGGCACCCGCCGGCGCTCCTTGATGAGGATGCCCCCAGACTTGCCCTTTCTCCGCCGCAGCTCCTGCTCTACGTCCTCCTTCACAGCGTCCTGCTCGCCCGCCTTGTCCAGCATGGTGCCCTCCAGACTCAGGTAGCCGTGGTCGCCGCTAATGCCCACGTCGAAGGACTTGATGCGGAAGCGCACGCGGCCCTTGATCTTCTTCCCGGCCGCATCGACCCAGTATCCAGTGGCGTGGATCTGGCCGACGGCGCCGTGCTCCTGCTCGGCGGTGAAGTTGGAGACGGTGTCGACGGCGGTCTGCTCCGCCTCGTCCGAGTCGAGGTGCACCCAGCGCCAATCGGGCGGGAGCCGGCCTGATTCGATGCTGGCGTTGAACTTGCCCCAGCAGACGACGCCGATGTGGCCCTCGCTCTCGAGGTTTACGCTGCCCTCCATCCATGCGCCGCGCTTGGGAATGAAGAGGTCCACCTCGGCGGTGACCCAGCCGAAGCCGACGGCGTATTCGTCGACGGAGAGGAGGTCGCAGATCTCCGAGTCGGAGGTTGCGGCGCCCAGGCGGCCGGGGTTCTCGGATACCGCGACGTTTCGGAACGCGAGGAGGACACCACCCAGCGTGGGCACGTAACGGTTCACCATGGGCTCGAGATGTTGCGCCGCAGCGGCGGTACATGGTTCTGCCCAGCCCACCGGGTAGAGGGGCAGAAAGAGGGAGACGGTCTGTGTGAAGAAGGGATACTGCGGCTTTGCCGGGGTGTCGGGAGGCTGGTGCAGCCTGGAGGTGCGGGAGGTTGCGCTGGGCTCTTCGGGGGTATCGACGTCCATGTCTTCAGGCGCAGGCTCCGGTGAGTCGTGTTTCGACTTCTTCTTCGACTTCTTCTTGTCCTTCTTGGTGCTCTCGAGCTCGATAACGTGCTCTTCCGGCTCACCCTCGACCTCAGCCTTGCTCTTGGGCTTCTTCTTCTTCTTCTTGTCGGTAGGCGCGGTGTCGTCGTTGCCGCCGTTGGTTTCGACATGCTTGCTCTTCTTGTCTTTCTTCTTCTTCTTCTCTTTCTTGTCGGAGGTCGCGAGGTCCAGGGTGCTATCGATGGGGTCTGCGGCCACTGCGGACAAGTCTGGTGAGGGACCGCTGGAGAGTTCGTCTGCTGTGCTCTTGGTCCTCTTGTGGAACCGTTCATCGACGTCAGATTCGGAGTCTTCGCGGATCCGCTTCTTCTTGTCCTTCTTTTCCTTTTTGAACATCTTCTTCGGTAGAGGGATGGCGCCTGTCGGCGACTCTGGTACCTCCGACGACATGGTGGGTGGTGAGTGTCGGGAGTGCTAGGCAACTGGAATCCGTGAAGCAAGCAATTCCCCCGAGGTGGGATGCGCTCAGGAAAAAAATTATTGGAAGCAATTGAGATTCTGAAGTGGGCCCACTCTTCCGTCGTGCGGAGCGAATGGTTGCTGACCGATAAGCGTGCGCAGCTCAAAAACAGGCGCGATAAGAGCCTTAGTTGCACTGGGACTCAAAAGCACCCGTGTAAGTCGACCATGACCCCGAGCGGAAAAAGGTCGCTGGAGGTGAATATAAATCAACAGCTCAGGTGGCTCGCTCTAGGTATACATAATATTGTATTTAATTTCAAACTTCCAGCTATCAGGCGACGTCAGAGGTAGGTGAACGGACAAGCCTATCCATCGGTAGTTGCATGGCCCAAATGACGACTCTGGTACTGCAGATTTACTAGGAACTATGAAGTGTATAATCAGGCGGCCTGCCATCCTGTAGTAAGCTCTCTCATGACAGCGTCTGCCAGAGTTTCCAGCTCCGAGTCCTGAATTCCAATGCTCTCGTTGTCAGTTTTGTCGTACAGGGTACCTCCCTCAGACCAAATGCGGCGCAGAGTATAGACGACAGCATACGGCTTCCCATCACTCCATGCTTTCTGCTCGGCGTCCTTGAGTGACTGCAGGGGGGTATACGAGGTTTGCCATTCGCTGCCAGTCTGCTTCTCGAACTCGGCCAGGATCTGCTTAGGGGTCACAACGAATGATTGTACCTTCAGGGCCTTGTTGAAAGATGCCTCTGGATGACGGAGAGCCGCCACGACGGCCTTTCCAACGCTGGAAATCATTAGCCAGTCTCTCAAAAAACATTAAGGCGTGTCACTTACTCAGGCATGGTCGTGAAACCGACCTTGCCTTGCCCATCCTCGACCAGAACGGCCCTCTTGTCCTTGGCGCTGAAACCGCCCGCATCTGGTGTCGCGGGGGAGAGGTTGAAATACATGTCGATGTAGGGGCCTGTCACCACAAAGGTGTACTTGAGGCGCTGAACATTTTCCCGCAGATACTTGCGGACCTTGAGCTTCAACTGGTGGGGCTTTTCGTTGGCACTCTGGGGCCCGTACTCGATGTCGGTGCCGTACTCGGATGGGAAGAACCACTTGACGTCTGAAGACTCCTCGGCAATTCGGATGAGCTGAATCTGGGACTCCAAAACATCTCTACCGACAGCCGAGACGACGGTGTCGATGCCGGTGTAGGCGGCCTTGACGTCCTTCTCGCTGGTGACGTCTCCGGTGATGATGTTGACACCTCTGCTCTTAAGGTCCGAGATGTAGTCACTCTTGTTGGAGGCGGTGCCTTCTGATGTGAAGATGGAGACCTTCTCGAAGGATGGCTTGGCCTTGAGAATCTGCTCCGTGATGAAGCGACCGATCTGGCCGGTGGCTCCGAGGACCAGGATGCTCTTGGGTTGAAATGACATGTTTGTAGGGATGAAGTACCAGAGGTAGTGGAAGGAAAGATAATATGAGGCCGCAGGTATAAGGCAGGCTTCGGAGTTGACAGAAACTCAGTATGCGGTACTCAAGATTCTCTGCTTCATTTATTGTTGTGTCACCCCACAGCAGTATGCTGGTTGACGCCTTTTGCAGCGCCTTTTGTGTCACCACAACGAAGCCGGCCCCTCCGCTACCCCGCCGTGTCCCCCACTCGGAGCGACGCCGGACGAGACGGGCAAGACGGGCAAGACGGGGCTATTCCGGGGGTGCCACCAAGGCTTTGTTAGGTATCATCAGTTGTGATGATTTCTAATGAGAGCGACATTGAAATAGCCATGATGGGTTAAAGCTCATGATGTTGTGAGACGGGCCAAGTTAGGGCTTATCCTGTACTTGAAGCTTCAGTGTAGCGCCTGCTGCTTTGGAGATATGAAGGAGAGGTCACTTGCCCATTGCTGAAAGACCCTCTACATATAAATTAAGGGGATTGTACTCGTTTGAGAATGAGGTTCCCATGACAACTGGTCAGACGAGAAGAGCATAAGGTAAAAAACACCAGCAAGCCGTGATATTGGATCTCACTTGTTGGGTTACCCAATGGCTGGACTGAGGTACAGTGGTTCCAAGCCCCTGCCAGCCGGCTACAGGGGTGCTGCCCAGAATCAGAAGGACCGCCCCCATTATTTACGCGTGGCACTGTGCGCTCGGAGCTCTCTTCCGCCTTTCCTCCTTAGCGGCATGATCATCCTCACACGAGGTAGCTCCCCACTCGATGCTCCTCGATTACTAGAGACCTCTTTCATCCCACATCCATCTGAGTCCGGCTTCTGAACTGCAAATAGTTCCCGGAATACCGTCAGTCGCTACTTCAGGATGTCCGCCTCGAGGAGCATCAGACAGTGCATCAACGATGTCACGCTCTACTTCTTGCTACTTCTCACGGTAGTCACCTTGGGACCGCTACAGTTCGGCTTCCACTTGGTATGTCGTCCTGTGATGGCCCCGGCCTGAACCCGTGGAGATGACTGCTGTCTGACCTTCTTGTTTCCCAGGCCGAATTGAACACCCCCCAAGATGTCATCACATGCAAGCGCAAGGCCGCGTCCAATACCCTCAAATCTACCATCTCCAAGTTTATTCACTCCAGTCAACCAAAATCCGGCGACGGCTTCTTCCCCGACTGCATCCCTATGGATGACGCCGCGTTCTCCACCGTCTCGGCCATCTTTACGGTCGGAGGCTTTATCGGAGCACTGTCATCGGGTCCTTATGCCTCAAAGAGGGGCCGCCTCTCTGCTATGCGATTGACCGCGCTGGTCTTCCTCGCTGGCTCGACCTTCGAGACGCTGGCTACAAACCCGATCTTGCTGGGCATCGGCCGCCTGCTATCGGGCATTGGTGCCGGTGCTGCCACGGTTGTTGTGCCTCTGTACATCAGTGAGGTCTCCCCTCCCAAGGAGCGTGGCCTCTTCGGTACCATGACCCAGGTCTCCATCAACGTCGGTATCCTTTTCACACAGACACTGGGGCACTTCCTGAGCCACGGCGCTGCCTGGCGATACATCCTTGGCGCTGGCATTGCCATTGCCCTGCTGCAGACACTCGGCCTGTTCTTCATTCCCGAGAGCCCTTCCTGGCTTGCCGCGAATGGAGACGTCGCCCTAGCGCGTCGGGTTCTGCAATGCATCCGCGGTCAGGGCAAGGATATAACGGAAGAGACGGCAGCATGGGACAGCGAAGTGGTTAATTCCGAGCAGGAAGGCCTCCTGGCCCGGCCTGATGCGGAGGACGGCCAGGGCAACAAGACTTCTGCCCCCGTCCACATGGGCTTCGTGGAAGTGATCCGGGATCCCTGGTATCGACCTGCCATCGTCGCCGTCGTTGGAATTATGTTTGCTCAGCAGCTGTGCGGAGTCAACAGTGTCATGATGTACTCGACATCACTTCTCAAGGACTCCATCTCCATTCAGTCGTCACTTCTTACGATCCTTGTCTCGGGCGTCAACCTCGTCATGACACTTTCCTGCTCTGTCCTCCCCGACAAGCTGGGTAGGAAGACGTGCCTGGTTATTTCAGCTGCCGGCCAAGGCTTAGCCTCGTGTGCCCTCGCTGTGGCGATGGTGGGCAAGAGCAAGACCGTCGCTTGCTTCTGCGTGGCCGTCTTTGTCGGCTTCTTCGCCGTCGGACTCGGCCCTGTCCCTTTCATACTCGCATCGGAGCTCGTGGGCCAGGAGGCCGTTGGAGCCACGCAGTCCTGGGCGCTAGGGGCCAACTATTTCGCGACTTTCATCGTTGCTCAATTCTTCCCTATCGTCAACAACGCGCTGAACCGCGCGTTTGACGGAAGTGGCTATGTCTTCTTCATCTTTGCTGCCTTCGGTATCCTCTCCGCCATCTTCATCCTCGCTCGCGTTCCCGAGACCAAGGGGAAGAAAGATGCGGACGAAGTTTGGGGACGGCAGCGCCGCCTGGACTGAGCTATTGTGTTTCGAGAGCAGCACGGCGTTGGGAACCGGGTTATCAAGGTTCGTTCATGAATATATACTTCTTGAATAATCACTGCTTCCGGGTCTCGGGCGTTTCCATGCCTTTCAAGGTGCAAGGTTTTCCAAAAGTTTGCGTCCACGGACGGCCTGCGCCTCGTACCCTTCCAGCCTTGCAGTCTCCTTGAGGCCACCTTCAACCCATGCGACCACGGCAGTGTGTTCGAGTAGACGGTTCTTGTACTCTTCCGCTTGCTCAGGCAGCGTGATGCTATATGTCTGCAGACGACTGGCGACAGGTGCATAGAAGGCATCTACCGCCGTGAACTCGCCGCCTGCCAGCCAGGGACCGCCAAACTTGGCGAGGCCTTCGGTCCACAATTGGGCGATACGATCGATATCGGCTTGCAGTCCCTCGCTGAATTGTCCGATATCGACCCTCAGAGCGACGTTCATGGCGCACTCGTTACGCAAAGCCGTGAAGCTCGAGTGCATCTCGGCGGCGGCGCAGCGGGCCCAAGCCCGAGCGGCGCGGTCTGCGGGCCATACGGCCGGGTGGGCCTCGGCAACATACTCGGCGATAGCGAGGGAGTCGGTGACGACGAGGTCGTCGTCGTGAAGGGCGGGGACTTTACCAGTGGGCGAGAAGGTGGTTAGAGCGCGCTGGCGAAAGTCGCCGCCCATGAAGTGGACTCGTTCGTCGAAGGGGATGCCGAGGGCCGTGAGGAGGACCCAGGGCCGCATCGACCAGGAGGAGTAACGCTTGTTTCCGACGTAGAGTGTGTACGTCATTGCTGCGGCGGGTGAGGTTGGCAGATCAGCGAGGAGATGTTGAGGTTCACTGTTTGATGAGTGGTGAGTGGTGAGGGGTGAAGGGTGAAGGGCGTATGAGTCTTGTGAGACCGTGAGTCACCAGAGTAGCATGGTCACCGCACCCCAATGACCTTCTGAACCAAAAAGAATCACTACAGACGAAAATATATCGGACAAACCGTTGGTCTTAAATTCCCGAAGGAACAGATCGTCGGCTGGTCAATGGTTCCTCGAGGCCAATATCTGATCTCCCGCTGTTCATGATGGCCCCCGTGTAAGTCCGTGGTGGTGTAGATTAGCTACACAGGCGGTGACAGCTGTCAATCTCGAATTCTTCTCTCAGTGCAATGCAGTCGATCTCCAACACTTGAACACCAACGCACGCCTTGGACGCCTCGTTCTTGAAGCATGTTCGCAACCCCATGGGTGTGTCGAAGCTGCCTGAGGGCGCTGGCCCGACCCAGGAGTGTCAAGTTTGTCCGCCACGCCAGCACAGGTACCTACTTTCGCCCGAACACCACTGAGGGAACCACCTGACTGACAACAGCCACATCCAGACACGAATAACACCAGTCTTCCCAATGCCCTCCTCCAACGGGCCCGAAAGCTCAGTGCCGAGCATGAGCAACTGGAGGCGACCCTTTCCGAAACCTTCGACCCCAAGAGCGCCCGCCGCATGGGCGAGCTGTCCTCCGTTGCAACGGCCCTCCGGGAGCTAGAAGCAGCCAAGGCATCCATCACCGAACTCCATGCAATGCTAGGGTCCAAAGACCAGGAACTGCGCGAGCTCGCAAAGGAGGAGCTTGCCTCGACGAATGAGCAGCTCGGGGATCTCTCGCACAAACTCTCTGTCGCCCTCACGCCCAAGGACTCGTTCGCCCACCTGCCGTGCCTCATCGAGATCCGACCCGGCCCCGGCGGTCTCGAGGGCCGCTTCTTCGCCGACACGGTCTACAAGATGTACCGGCAGTACTGCTCGCGGCGCGGCCTGCGCGTGCAGGAGATCAAGTACGACATGGCCGACGCCGCGGGCGACCAGAGCACGGCGGCGGGCGAGCAGCCGCTACAGGAGGCCGTCTTCGAGATCAAGGAACCGGGCGCCTACGAGCTCTTCCGCTGCGAGGCCGGCATGCACCGCGTGCAGCGCATCCCGGCGACGGAGAGCAAGGGCCGCGTGCACACGAGCGCCGTGGCCGTCTGGGTGCTCCCGTCGTTCGGGGAGAGCGCCGCGGGCGAGGAGGACGTGAACAACCCGGAGAGCGACTTCTACATCGACCCGCAGGAGGTGCGGACGGAGAAGATGCGCGCGCGCGGCGCCGGCGGCCAGCACGTCAACAAGACCGAGTCGGCCATCCGGCTGACGCATCTGCCGACGGGCACGACGGTGAGTATGCAGGACTCGCGGTCGCAGCAGCGGAACCGCGAGGACGCGTGGAAGGTGCTGCGGTCGCGGGTGGCGCTGCAGCGCCGCGAGGCGCGGGAGGAGCAGGCCGCGGCCCTGAGGAACACGGTCCTGGCCAAGAGCCAGATCACGCGGGGCGACAAGATCAGGACCTACAACTACAACCAGGACAGGTGTACGGACCACCGCACCGGCATGGACGTGCACAACCTGCCGGACGTCCTGGTCGGGGGCGAGTCCTTCGACAAGGTCATCGAGGGGGCGAGGCACTGGTTCGTCGCCCAGGACATCGCTACCATGGTGGCCGAGGAGGAGGCCGCGGCCGCCAAGGAAGCCGACGGGCACGGCGGCGGCAAGGGCAAGAAATAGCACGTCGCCTGTATCACCATACGCACCATGTACAACACATTGTAGAGAAGCATGTCACGGACGGACGTCCGAGCGAGGCGCATTTTGCAGATATTGTAAGATTTGATTCTCCGCCAGCTACTGGCCATCATCATCATCATTCCATCTGAAACAGTCCGTTACAACATGGTATTTTCTGCTCTTCTTCCAGTCCTCCGGGGGAAGATATAAAAAAGTACATCAGGGAGAGGGGATGTCATACAATGGGGGGTTGGGCATGACAAGGGGTGGTGAGAGAGACCTTCCTTTTCGTGAATCCGGCTTTTCAGATAACCCCGTCGTGTGCCAAAAGTCATAAGGAAACCAGCAGGGGCTCGATGCCTCCCCTTGGCTCGGTTCCCAGCGGGTTGAAAAACCTTGAAGCGCCGCGCTATAGAGCCAAATCAGGTGGTGGGTATGTATACAACAGGATGTCCTGCAACCTAGGTGGCGGCGCGGACTCTGAGCTTGCTCGACCGAGCAGCTGTAAGGTGGTTGTTTCGTGGAGGAGGGCTGCCTCGGGAGCCGCCTGCTCAGGCGTACTGCCGCTCGCGGCGCATCATCTCGAGCACGCCGACGACGCCGGTGTTGCGCAGCCGTTCCAGAACGACGCGCATGCCCTCGCGGCTCTTGCCCATCTGGGCCTCCGTCTTTGTGGATGCGATGTTCTCGATGCTCCTCTGAATGCCTCGCGTGCCGAGACCACTGACCCAGCCCGACAGCCACTTGCCCTCCTTCAGGTGCTCGGCGCCCTGCTCGGATAGCGAGTCCTTCTTGGCCCTGAGGCGCTCGCCGAGCCGCGACCGGTAGACGATGGTAGTGGCAACGTCGGTGGTGGCAGGATCGGCGGAAGCATCGGGGAGGGAGAAGCTCTGGCGCTCGACGACGGAGAGCACATTGTTGAAGTTGAGGTTGCGGCTCTCGGTACGCATCCAGCCCTCACGCATGTCGACGATGCTCGTCTCGAGGATATAGCTCGCCTTGTCGCCGGAGCCGCCGCCGGTGATGGAGGCCGGGAGGAGCTTGAAGACAGCGGCGGGCATGCGAGACTTCTTGAGGTGGATGCGGGTTGTGTGCAAACGGCCGGTGGCGGGGTCGACCCGGCTGTCGATGGTGTCGGTGCTCAAGACATGCTTGGAGAAGGGATTGAGCTGGGGCGAGGAGTAGCGGAGGAAGTAGGCGAGGGTGACGGTCGGGAAGGGATGGGCGTAGTTGTGGTTCGTGGTGTGGGTGAGAACCATGCTGGGCAAATGAATCGAGTGGCAGCTCGCAGCGGTGGAATTGACGGTCGTACGTGGGTGGTGGCTCGAGGCAATGCGTGGTTGCCGGTGGTGCTAGTGCTGGAGCTCCTCGAGGTCGAGTATGCAAAATTATCGCCGAGGTAAAGCTTCGGATGGCGATGGATCTTCCGATCCCTGCGCGCGAGCCCGGTGTCGAGCGTGAAATCGGGTGATTTAACAGAACATGGAAATGGCGGAAGGTGATGATACAAGTGATTCAGGGAGGAAGGGGGAGAAAAGGGAGGAAGTAAGATGGCAGAGGGAAGGGGGGAAGATGCGGAGGAGGCGAACAAGTCGAGTCGTGAGGAGAAGGCAGCGCATTGGTGGTGTGTTCATGTCGCATGCTTCCCGAGTTCCCCGGATTTCCATTGGGCGCCAGAGCTACCAGACTCGTTTAGATGCATGACGCTGCACCTCCAGCCACTCAGATGGCGGCGCTGATCTCACTCAGTCGCACCACGTCTGCTAAAAAGGCCAAATCGAATGATGGAAGGGCAATTGTCATCTGTCCAGGGCGTCATGTTTGGTGTTTGAAGCTGCCCGGGTGCTACTTATGGAGAGCTATGATGGATTTCATGTCGCTGCGGGTCCTGTTCAGACGAAACACAATGTCCCGAGTCTGTGAGCGAAGGTCATCAACATGGAGCTATCCAACTTGCCGACGCAGTAACCGCCTTTTATAGTCTTTAATACTTAGTACAGGTTTAATACCAAGTCAAGCTTGTCTCATCACTTCAATTGAGAAGCACCTTTCAGCGCAGTTAAAAAAAAAACGATGACGGTGGATGCTGGAGTGTCTGACACGACCACACGCTGAACATTCAGTTTGTGGTATATTTTTGGATACTTTTGTCGAATCTGTGGCCATGCGACAGTTTCATCAATCAGCCTTCCTAGTATTGACCGTCCGTGTATCGCTACTACGCCCGCAGTGAGGAATGGGGTCATGTGAGTCGAGAGAAGCTGTCGTAAATCCGCAGTACTGTAAAGTACCTTGGTCGTAAATGGCCCCTCACAAGCAATTCACACGTGCACACGGTTACACATCGTCCTTCTTCGCAGAATAGAGGTAGACCCGGCGCCGCGGATCATCAGGAACACCTCCGAGTCCGTTCTGCAGCCTCCGGACGGCCGATCATGTGGATCAATCCCGAAAATGTTGAGGGCCCTGGATGCCCAGGAAAATCACATGCTTCCCGCTTGTGGCCACTCCTCACCGAGCCCAAGGGGCGAGCTGACCGAACTCACCGAACGTCCTGATGACCAAGCATGCCGAGGCCCACTGAGAATTCTCGCAATACGCCCAGAAGAAGACGCGCACGCGACCCACGCGCTCTTCCGTCTCGGTGACGGATCCTCCGGCCGCCCCGACAATTTCGATGGTGGCACTGCCGAGAAACCTGAGATCCGCTCTGCGATGGATCAATGCGCCGCGAGCCTCGGTCCAGTGACGTCCTCGTCCCTGTGAAGAAATAAACTATTCCTTATGCCACTCCCGCCCAGCGCCGGCCAGACCCTTCTCTCAAAGTGCTCCAACACCCTCTTTTGCTACTTGCGATACGCCCCTGTCTGGATTATCGCTATCCTCATACTGCTCTTTGGTGTAGCCCGCACGAGCATTGCTGGCATCTTGACCTCTTCGCGAGAAAGATCCCTTGCGACGGACAAAACTCCGACAGCGTCACCCACAGATCAAGGGTCGCTACCCTCGAAGCCACCGTCATGACCAACGCAGCGTCCAAGCCGGCGTACACCATCGCTGAGCTCGACCGGAGGCCCGTTCGCATCATTCGCCTGATCCGTATCTTCGTCGCAGCCGCCGCTGCCTATGGCGCATACAAGGTGCAATGGAAGCACGTCGCCAAGGCTTTCTTCACCGGCCCGGGTAGTATCAGCCGCATCCTGATGCTCATCTTCGCCATCCTCAACTGGAAGAACATGCCCTTCGTCTGGACCGTATGCGTCTCCTGATCCTTGAGTTCTCTCGCGAACTTCTCCAGCTTACTTACACTCTTGCAGTACCGCCTCTGGCACGGCATCATCTACCACAACATCATCTCCAAGGCCCCCGTCCTCGGGCCCCGTGCCCTCTTCCGGCCCATGATCTGTGAGACGCACGCGCCCCTCATGGAAATCGACTACAACATCCACAAATCAAACTCGACCTACTTCTCCGACCTCGACATCGCCCGCACCCACATGGCCTCCCATCTCCTGCGCACCGGCAGCCGGCGCCTCGACAACAACCTCAAGACCGGCCTCGTCCTCGACGACGTGACGGGCAAGCCCCGCCGCGGGCGCTTCGGCATCATGCTCGGCGCCGTTCACTGCTCCTTCCGCCGCGAGATCCCCGGCTACCGCCCCTACGAGATGTGGACGCGCATTCTCTCCTGGGACCGCAAGTGGCTCTACATGGTCACGCACTTCGTGCCCAAGGGCGTCACCCGCCCCACCGAATACCTCGACGCGCGCTTCGGCCGTCTGCGCACCCGCCAGGGCGGCAGCGAGGGCAAGGAGGCCAACGCCTGGAAGACCAAGATCCACGCCACCGCCGTCAGCAAGTACGTCTTCAAGCTCGGCCGCTGGACCATCCACCCCTCGTACATCCTCGACGGGAGCGGGCTGCTGCCCGAGCGCCCGGGCGGCTGGCGCGGCGGCGAGAACGACGTCTTCGACGAGAGCGAGCTGGGCGACGTCGCCGACGACGCCGGCTGGGACTGGAAGATGGTCGAGAAGAGGCGGCGCGAGGGCATGAAGTACGCCCAGCAGTTTGCGAACCTCGACCAGCTCGAGACCTGGTTCGACGGCGGCGACGGCGGCGACGGCAGCGCCCTGGGCCGCTTCGGTCTGCCGGCGGCGTCGTGGTGATCCGTCCGGGGATCGGGCATGATTTGACATGATCTTTTCTTCTGTCTTGGTTACGGTACGGATGAATCCTTGGGTTTCCGGAACTCTTCTTGTTTATCCAGTCACATTTACATTGCGTTGCGTCTAGCCATCGGCACGTGGACTTTTACACCCGAAGTAGAAGCGCCGAGGTTTGTTTATTGTATAGAATTAGAACATCGATCACTCAAGAGAGTGGGCAATTTCATTCCATCGTTCCATTATTATGTTACATGAAGATCCTCTCCTGCTTCCACGCTGATGCAGCAAGGGTTGGGTATCTGAGTCTGTGCTCACGACCATGATGCGCAGGTACCACGTCCTTCTTACAGGGCAATGGCAGCGGCGACGGCAGCGGCAAGACCAAAGCCGGCGGCATGGGCGCGAGTGCCGGCAGAGTCGTCGTCCTCATCATCATCACCATCGCCCGCCTCACTGGTGCCGGAGGCAGTCTCGCTGGTGACGGTCTCGGTGGCGGTGTCCGTCTCAGTCTCAGTGGTGGTGGGAGAGCCCGCGGGATCCTCGGTGTCAGTCTCGGAAGTGTTGGTGCTGGTTACGGTCTCAGTCGAGGTTGGCTCAGTGGCCGACTCGCTCACGGAGGTGACGGTCTCGGTCTGGGTCACAGGCAGCGAGATGGAAGCGGCCGCGGAGCCCTGCTGGTTGCAGATCTGCTGGAAGCCCTCGAGTGCCTCTGATGAGGAGCGTCAGCATGGAACGGTCTCGGAAATGGACATCTTCGGGGCCACATACCCTGGACATGGGTGGAGTTGCAGTCGCTGTCGGTCTGGAAGCAGGGAAGAGCTTCTTCCACGACGCTGTCGAAGTTGCTGCAGACGCAGCCGAGGTCTTCGCCGTTGCAGCCGGTGTTGTCGGCGCCGCGGCCGTAGCACTCGGTCCACATGCAGTCGGGCATCTGCGAGAAGAGGTCGCCGATGCCGTTCTGGGCAGCACCGAGGGAGACGAGGGAGAGGGCGGCGAGTGTATACTTCATGGTGGTAGGTGATGCGTTTGCGTTAAGATTTGGGTTCAAATATGTGGAGGAAGTGTGAAGTACTACACAAATACCGGGGCGCTGGCTTGAGAGAGAAAACAGGCGATGGTTGATGGTGACTGGAAGGAGTAGATTGAGTGCCGGTTGTTGAGCTGGAAGCCACTGCTTTTAAGACTTCAGGTGCTACCTCTGGTCGAGAACACTGGATCCATGTGCCATGGGCACTGGCATATCTTGGTGTAGGGAAGCTGACGAGGTTGTGACTCTGGGCAATGACCAGGCCGCGTTCACTGACCAACATGTCCACCAGTCACGCCGTCTTCACCGGCTGTTTGCATGGATCGCGGCTGAAAGGCGTGGCTCGCTGCCCTGTTCTTCCCTGTGGTTACGTAGGGCTACCGCCTCATCGGTTCGATCATCATATCGGCCGAGGAGGCACGGACGGGAGCAAGGTTATGGAGCAAGGTCTGGAGCGAGGCTATCACTGGGCGATGGAGGAAAGCTCCGGAGAGACGAAAAGATGGAGACGTAATCCCATGTACAGGACTCACATTGTGCTTGCAGGCAAGCCAGGTACGTATGTGCCCTTGGTGTACGCCAGATGTGCTTCTGGAGGTCTTGATGCCGAGACTAAAGACGGGAAAGGGGGGCCACATCCTTGTGTCCTGACTTCACATGAGTTGCGGCGGTTGTTCCTGGACTATCGGGACGGGTCAGTGGCTGTTCAGCGTAATAGTGACGCCCAGGCGCATCGGCATCGACTTCGCCAAGACTTCAGTGCAGCGTTTGAGAGGTGCGAACGGGATGTGACGGTGTGGTGGAGGCCCGTCCGGGGCGTGGCTTGCGTGGCCAGCGGATGGCAAAGGCTACGGCACGTCGTAGCCATATTGGCTTGGCTAGCATAGATTACTGGGCCCGAAGAACTCAGGTCAGGGTTGGGTTCTCAAGAGGCTTTGCGGACTGCACACGTCGTTTGCACGGTCGTCATAAAAGGTGGACGTTTGTGGAGGCTCTGCAGCAAGGCATCGCCCGATGAATGCGGTACGGCTTGGTATCCCGTCATTTTCTCCCCACGAGAGACACGTTTGGTTGCCGCTCACATGCGACCGTTACAGTCTGCCAGAGAGCTGTGCCGGGATGGAGCTCTCGCTCCGGGCTGTATTCCTCGGCGCTGACGGATTTCGGAACTGGGTGGTCTTGGCTCTTGGAGTTTTGGCAAGCTTTACGAGTACCAACTTCAAACGAAGGCATGGCCTGACATTGGCCGGAAGTTTTGCAAGGAATATTACTAACCTAGGTACTGAC
This sequence comes from Furcasterigmium sp. R96-07A1, assembly GCA_037042015.1. Classification (NCBI taxonomy): domain Eukaryota; kingdom Fungi; phylum Ascomycota; class Sordariomycetes; order Glomerellales; family Plectosphaerellaceae; genus Furcasterigmium; species Furcasterigmium sp. R96-07A1. The sequence continues at coordinate 1,064,727 of JAXQJP010000346.1, forward strand.
ATAATTTATGACACGTATTGCAACCTGAGTGAGAATGCCTCCTGTCTTGCCATTTGTGTAACCAAAATATCATGTTGTTGATGCTGCCATTTGAGCATGAGGCCAAATATATCGGCTCACAACAACTGGCTCCGAACTGGGTCATAAACAGCATGCAATATCAAATGACGAGCTACTCAGAGGAGTGCCCAATAGCAAAATCGAACGTCTTGTATTCCAGTTCCTACCCTCACACTGAACATTTTTAAGAGACCATCTGATACACCGAGCCGACATTACCTTCAGTGTCTTCAAAGTACCGATACAAACCTGTCTCTCCTTCCTTTTCCGCGGCACTCAGCATCCTTCCTCCGGACTTCTCTATGATCTCGCCGGACTCGTTGACGTCTTTGACGAACCAATGGATACAGACGCCAGAGCCACCAGTTTTGAGGATTCCTTGTTCATCCGGCACCCTTTGAAAGCCTCCACTGAGGGACACGCCCTTGGGCTGAAAATCGAACATGCTAATCTCAGATGCAGGATACCCAAGACGAGCTGGCTTCAGTTCAAAGTCGAAGACGGCCTTGTAGAAATTGGAAGCTGACACAATGTCAGAGAGGCTGCAAGACAGGCATATCTGGAGTTTACTGACCTCGTTGGACATCTGTGGCTGGGATAGCCATCCAGACGGGGCTGCCGAACGAAGGAGCTTGCCATTCAGTCATGATTTGACAGGCGTTTGTTTTGCAACCAGAATTGATGAGTGAGAAACTCAAGCATGATCTGTAGCTGCCTCCCGAGCCCTAGATGGGATCTCCTGCCTCTATTTAACTTCGCCCTGAGATAGCTTCCCCTCACAAAGCTGATGGTGTCTCGCAGCACCTGTGGCGTCTTTAGCTTCGTTCGTCGAGTTCACGACGCAGCACCAATCTTGCACCCATTCCCGTTCAACAGTCTTTGGCCTTCCAGGCAACAACAGCCACCATTTTCAGCTCGGGTCGATCTTCGCAAAGACAATTTGAATCCCTTCGTTTACGAAACACGCCATTCCGAGAACGGCGACCTCAGCCAATATTTCACACAGAGTAGCTACTCTACTCTCAACCAATTGCAAAAGGAACCTGGCAGATAGTACGACAATAATGTTTAGACAGTGTTAATTCGAAAGACAACAACAAGGTGCATTCAATCAACAAGTTTATCCCCTTCAGGATCCGACGTACGGTGCGCCTTAGGATCACCAAGATGCGCCGCACTGTACATGCCCCTCGGTGCAATTAAGGTAGCGACGCAATTGGAGGCCAAGTCCACCGGTGCCCCGCGATGGCGTAGTGGAGGGGCAGCTTGGAAGTTGCGTTCCACGGAGACTTCGACACTCTCCCAACCAAAAGCAGTACCCGCACGTTACGCAAAACGTTCAAGATGCCGGAGAAGAAGGTTTCCGTCCTCTTCGTCTGCCTCGGCAACATCTGCCGCTCGACGATGGCCGAGGGCGTCTTCCGCAACATGGCCAAGCAGCCACAGTACAAGGATCGTATCGGGAAGATCGATTCTTCAGGCACAGGTACGTCAGAACAGGCCCTTGACGCCAGCGTTAGCTGACAGACATCACACAACAGGAGCATACCACATTGGTGAAGGACCTGACGACCGTACCATGTCGACTCTGGCTGCGCATGGCATCAACGACTACGAGCACGCCGCTCGTAAAGTAGGTCCTACCGAACAGCCCGCTCCTCACGACTGCCATATACTGATACCGCGAGCCAGGTCCGCCTCTCCGATTTCGACGAGTTCGACTACGTGTTTGCCATGGACCAGTACAACCTCCAGGACCTCAAACGACTGCAACAGCGGGGCAAGCCGGAGTCGCGGGCCAAGGTTCAGCTGTGGGGAGAATATTCCGGGTCGCGGAAGGCGGAGGAGGTCGACGACCCCTACTACGGCGGCCGCGAGGGCTTCAAGACGGCCTACGATCAATGCACGCGGTTCTCGCGCAACTTCCTCCAGGACATTTTCCCGGACGTCGAGGCGCCCTGAGGAGACGCCGATCCGTGACGACTTTAGCCGAGCAGGACAGATATCAGCAGCTGCATCTGACGAGAGCATTTAGACAAGATCTTTACAAATCAAGATACCCACTTTGCAATATCTGAGGGCGAAGCCTCGACGACTCCGGTCTTCGCTGCAGGGCGCAGTCAAGTGGCTTGGTTGCGGCGGGGAACCGGGTGAGACAGCTGTGATTCAATTGTCCTTCGGCCCCCATCTCACTCTTTTCCATCGTCAGCCCTACGAGACCTTTAACGGGACTCTTAATAAGACCCAGGATTGGATCGCTGCCAGCCATTGGCCAGACCTGGTGGCGGGTCATCTCTGGATTTGCGTCCAAAATCTGCGCCAACGCCCCGAAGGGAACAAAGGTGGTCAGACTTTGAAGGGCCGTAGGAAGCCAGGGTTAGGACCCTCAGATTCGAAGAGCACAGTCGAGGGCAGCATCTGTGGCGGCGTTTGTCAGCGGAGGAAGCGGGTTGCTTCGGCAGCCTGATGTTCGATGTTCCGCAGCGCACATGCGTATCACCCACCTCAGGTCCGTAATAGCACTCGCTTCGCTGTAAAACGCGTCACCTCGGAATGTGCCATGCTGAGCTGCCCGTTTCACGCCTCGGACGTTCAGGGTTGATGGGGTTGTCGCGCGGTTACACATGTGGTGCAGGCCAATCACATGCATGACCAGCGGCAAGGCAGGTGCTGGCGTCGGTGGAGGCCCGGGACGGGCCCTGCGGCCAACAAATCAGGCCCGGCCAAGAGGCTTACTCTGCCATCCCGTCTGGGGCCAGGTAAGGTACGTACCGTTTGTGGCAGCGGCAGCGGCAGCGGCATGGGCATGGGCCTGGGTGGCTCTGGCTCATGTTCGGATCAGAGGACAATGAATAAGGTGTGGTGCATGATTTCTTTCAGGCTGAGAGCATGAGCTCCTCTTCTTCCCCCCCATTCATATCCTAGATGCCAGCTCGAGTCTTCCCTCTTTTTCTCTTCCCCCTTCCACCTGCACCGGAAAGAAGCATATCCCTCGTGCCACGCGCCGTCTGAGCTTGTTGTCCACGCAGCCACATCTAATCGCCCCGCTTCTGTTCCCCGCCTCAAACCCAAGCAAGACACAGGAGGACCCCGCGCCAGCGCCAGGTCCCAGCTCCTCGACGCCTTCGATTTCCTGCCCACCGGAACAAAGAGCGCCTCCTTCGTTGACCACCACACACATCACGCCCACGGCTCTACCATGGCGGACCTCCAGGGAAGGAAGGTCTTCAAGGTCTTCAACCAAGACTTCATCGTCGACGAGCGCTACACTGTCACCAAGGAGCTTGGCCAAGGAGCATATGGTATTGTCTGGTAAGCCTCCATCTACCCCGCTACCCCTCGATGTATTGCTGTGGGACGATCTTGAAGCTGACCGCTGTACAGTGCTGCAGTCAACAACACCACGAACGAGGGCGTCGCCATCAAGAAGGTCACCAATGTCTTCAGCAAGAAGATTCTCGCCAAGCGCGCCCTGCGCGAGATCAAGCTCCTTCAGCACTTCAGGGGTCACCGAAACGTACGACCACACTCTTGACCCTTTGCCCCGGAATTACCATCATCGTGTGCTGACATGCTGTCGTGTCACAGATTACCTGCCTGTATGATATGGACATTCCTCGGCCGGACAATTTCAACGAGACCTACCTTTACGAAGGTGAATACCCCCCCATCTGCCTGTTTCGGATACTTTACTTCATGGGGGCTAGTCTGCTGACACGACCCTTTCACAGAGCTGATGGAGTGCGACCTGGCGGCTATCATCCGTTCTGGTCAGCCCCTGACCGACGCTCACTTCCAGTCCTTCATCTATCAGATCCTTTGTGGGCTCAAGTACGTGCACTCGGCCAACGTTCTTCACCGTGATCTCAAGCCCGGAAACCTTCTTGTCAACGCCGACTGTGAGCTCAAGATCTGCGATTTCGGACTCGCACGCGGCTTCTCTGTCGATCCCGAGGAGAATGCAGGGTACATGACCGAGTACGTCGCGACACGCTGGTACCGCGCACCTGAGATCATGCTCAGCTTCCAGAGCTACACCAAAGCTAGTAAGTCGGCCGCTTGAACCCACCTGAGAAAAGCGTGGAAAAGGACTAACGCGAACCTCCCAGTTGATGTGTGGTCTGTCGGATGTATTCTTGCGGAGCTCCTGGGTGGCCGTCCCTTCTTCAAGGGCCGCGACTACGTCGATCAGCTGAACCAGATCCTCCACATCCTCGGAACCCCCAACGAAGAGACCCTCTCGAGGATTGGATCGCCCAGGGCCCAGGAGTATGTGCGTAACTTGCCGTACATGCCGAAGAAGCCTTTCACCCAGCTCTTCGCCAACGCGAACCCCGACGCCCTCGATCTGCTCGATCGTATGCTCGCCTTCGACCCCTCCAGCAGAATCAGCGTCGAGCAGGCTCTGGAACACCCCTACCTGCAGATTTGGCACGACGCCTCGGACGAGCCGGACTGCAAGACGACATTCAACTTCGACTTTGAGGTTGTCGAGGACGTCGGTGACATGCGCAAGATGATCCTCGACGAGGTCTACCGATTCCGCCAGATGGTGCGCACCGTGCCGGGCTCGTCAGCTCCCGGTGGTGCCGGTGCCCAAGCCGGTGCCGGCCAGGTGCCCATGCCTTCGGGCCAGCAGCAGTGGAGAAGCGAAGACCCCCGTCCCCAGGAGTACATGCATGATGGCGGTGGCCTCGAGGCTGATCTTGCCGGTGGCCTTGACGGGCGCACTGGGAGGTGAGCCGGGGTGAGGGGGAGAGCACGCAAAAAGACGGCATGATGTTTTTTGACTAGCAGGAGCAGGACTTTTGGCTTGAATAGCGCAGACGGGCGGTCACCCTTTGGACATGGCCCCTTTTCACTTTGGTGTTGAGATGGCGTGGTTCAGGAACCACGCCGAGAAGGCTGGCCGAGCAGGAAAATATTGGATACCGTTTCTTGGGGGATGCACCTGGCACCCAGGATAGCTAATTAGGCTGCGGCGGATACATCACCTCACTTCTTTCTGGATGCTCTTGCTGCCCGTTGTGATGTGTAGAAAAGAATTGGCCCCGCCAATTTCCTCGACAGGCGAGCAAAGGGCTCGAAAGGGGTTGAGAGTCAGTAAAAATGCATGACGACACGTCAGTAGGTAGATATGGCAACATGGGCAGTTGGCGTTCTCCCTGCCATACAGAATACATGAGCGTGATAATGCCGACCCTGGCATTCTACGAGGCAACGACGCAGAGTTGAAAGATTGGAAGATGTTCTATGTGCCATTCCGTATAGACAGATCTACCGCGCCATATGTGTGAGGGCTACATTACCATCCCTTTGGCCCCATACCAGCCTGAACTATACCGAGCCTCTTCCCGTGGGCTTCATACCGCCATGAGCCGTCTCATGCAAGCCTCGCGATCCCAAATGACCAAGAACGAACGAAAGGAAAAAACATGTAAGGGGAGGGTATATCCGGACATTGAATATGTAGAAGACGTTCCCCGCGGGTACCCCTTTCCGCGCCGCCCGTTTTGATGCAGATGCCGAAGATGGAAAAATGAATAAATAAAAAAGGAAATAGACGGAGGGTGGCGTTTACGCCTCGGACCCGTAGAGCCAGTAGTAGGTGGTGTAGGGGACGCTCTGGGGCGCGTCGTCGACGCACTCGCGCGGGGAGCCGCCGGCGGTGACGACGCGGTAGACGTAGGAGAGACCTTTGGAGGCGCCGTTGTCTGCGAGCTGGAGCCATGCGACGGCGCCGGTGCCGACGGGGCCGGGGTCGGCGGAGGCCGGGGCGGGGACCTTCTCGGCTAGCTTGGCCTTGAAGAGGAGGGGGGCGTCGGCCTCGGACTCGCCGGTGAAGAAGGTGGGGACGCCTTCGGCGTCGAAGATGTGGTGGCCGAGGAAGGGCATGGAGAGGCCGGGCATGTCGAGGTCGGCGGCAGGGGGGAAGGGGGAGCCGGCGGCGGCGCCGAACTGGGTGACGCCGTCGGGGAGGAGGGGCAGGTGGCCGGCCCAGAGGACGGTGGTCGTCAGGGCGTCGAAGTGGTCGACGGTGGGGAGGGAGGAGGGGCCCTGGCGCGGGTAGAGGGCCGTGGCGTCGTAGAGGACGGCGAGGGCGCCGGTGGCCTTGGCCGGCTCGCCGGGGGTGCAGGTGTAGTTCTGGATGCCGTGGCCCAGGGCGATGTGCTTGAGGCTCAGGCCTTCGGGTGTTGTGGGGAGCTCAACTTCTGGAATAGGGGTTAGCGTTGGGTGCACGATGTTGTGACATGAGGCGGTAGCACGTGGTGTAAGTGAGGGTGGAACGTACCTGCGCCTGTGATGGGCACAACTGGCTTCGGCCGGGAGCAGCTGCCGCCACCTTCTTGTCTCCGGACAGGGGATGCCGACGCAAGGGCCGCGAGGGCGAGGGTGAGAAGTGATTGAGGCTGCATTGTATTTGAAGTGTGTGTTGTCTGCCGATCTTGAAGCTAGACTGCGATGTGACTCTGTGTGTGATGTTCCAGAAGATCGTCGTTCTGCTGTGGAAGGACGGAGGTCAAGATATAGGTAAAGAACGAGGGCCGTTGAAGAGTATGCTATTTCGGGATCTCGAGAGCGGCAGAGCAGAACCGTGGCGGCAATGGAGATGAAAGTGGCCTAGTGCTGGCCTGGGAGGATCTGCGGTTCGGCGCTTAGGGAGGTTGGGCGTGGGCGGGCTTGGCGAGGCGGGAAGGGAGCCGGAGCGGGGGACGGAATGAGGCGTCTGTCAGATTATGGTAGACTGGAAATGGCTACGGGAAGAGACCGAGCCGAATTGTGGTGGTAGGTGGTTGTTGTTGTTGCACGGGAAGAGCGAGAGCCAGGTGGCTTATACAATGAGGAGGAAGATGCAAGTGAGGTAAGGTGAGATGATGAGCCCTTCTACCACACGGACCGAGCGAGGAATCGGGCGGTGCTTTATACATGATCGACACGGTCTTGTCAGTGTGTTTCGAAGGTTGCCAGGAGAGCTCCATGCGTCCATCTGACAGAACGCCTTGCCCGAGAGAGAGCAGAACGGAAGCGTGGATGCAACCATGGCGGGCGATGAGTGCCAGGGGCGGCTCTGAAGGGGGCTTGTGCGAGAAGAGACCAGGATCCGGGGCCGCGAGAAACGGCCGCGCAGCTGGAGGCGCTCCTGGGCCCTGCGGCTAGCCTTCACCTAGCCTTCAGTTGGAACTGAGGGCCCTGACGCGACGGGGCTTTCTTGGACCGTTGGCTTCATCAGACTGGCTCGAGGCTGGCAGACGGATCATGCCCGTTTCTCTTGGTACGCGGCAAACGGACATTCAACGAGAAGACGACCTGAATGCCAAGTGCTAGCAGCCGCCCGCCGAGAACTCTTGGTCGTGGTTACCTACGCCTTGCGCTGTGAGTAGCCGAGATATTGAGGCACCTGCCATGGGATGGCGCCCTTCATTTCCCCGGGCCTCGTCCGTTCCGTCCGTCGCCGTCTGCCAGCACGGGCGCCAACAGGAGACCGTCTCAAGAAGATTGATTCCGTCTCGTGGTTCAGGACGAGGGTAGGGGTTGAGGTGAGCAAGGCAAGGCACGGACATGGGGATGGGATCATTCAAGTTCAGGGGAGCGAGCAAGCGTGTTTCCTCGCTGATCCCCCGCTGACAACTTGAAGCTCCACTGCCCGGGAAGACATGGTCCGCAGGGGTGAGCTCGCGGTCAAAGCTCGCCATGATCTGGCCTAAGCTTTTGAGATATATTGCTCTCCGTGATCGCCAGGAGCAGAGCAGCAGGGGCATGACATGGGGCTGGTAGCGAGGTCCGACATGCAGGGAGATGCACTGCATGACTCGATACCACCGGAACGTTGTATCGTGCTCAACATGAAGGTGGCTAAACTGAATACAACCGGGGATGCTAGTAACTTGAGGTTCCATCCCCACCGTCGCGGAGAGTTGCAGCGGGCGTGTTAGTGCTCACAGGACACTGCTCAGGGGCGCTGCAACGCTGACAGAATGCCCCTAAGTCCCCTAAACCACCTCCACACCCCGGCTCCCGCCCCGAGCTTGACCAAAAGGAGCACCGCGGAGAGCTCCAGCACAGCAAAAGGAATCCTCCATGTTTCGCCTGAGAGATCAGACCTTGTGCCCACGTTTCAACCCATCCCCTCCCGTGCCTACGCTTCCTCTTCGTCGGTTCCCTGGCCCGGATCTGCTGTTTGATCTTTACCAGTTCGTCCGAGCTTGCCAGCAAACAATCTACCTCACCTGAGACGGAAATCATGGGACCCCCTTACCACAAAGGAGGGAATGACACCATCGCAAAATGCCCCTGGCAGCGAAACGGCCTTTGTCCGCTGGGCAGAAACGGCCCAGCAAGGCTTTCATCAATGTCGGGACCGTGAGTGGCCGACGGTCGGAATTAGACGTGGCCGATACTGCGGCCGCCTCTGCAGTAGGACAACCCATGTGGAAATCATCGTGACTGACACGACAGCACCTGCCAGATTGACTGCAACCCTCCACCTGAACACATGTGCGCCGCGACATGAGAGGGCTCATCGGTACGGGTCTCATTACTACCGACCCAACCTCTCTCCTCTATTCCGGATGCCGGCGTCGAAGCGCCCTCCAATCGCCGTCCTCCTCCAGCCTCGCCGGCGCTTAACCTGCATCCAAGCCAAGCTCTCCGGCGAAATCCCCGATTCGACCACCATCGTTCTGCCCGCCTCCCGGCAGTCATGCTGCTTCCTACAAGTGTACGAGACTCCACGGTCCAAGGGCGCCTACCTCTCTTCCTCGCGCCAAAATATCTCGGCGGCGCCTTGTACCGAGGATGCTTCCTATTCCGGGGTTTCGTCTACAGGTAGCAAGCCGCTTCTCCGAGGAAATAAACAACTCCGGCCCTCTCGTGATTCTTGGCCCATGCCGTGTAGCGTTGGCATTCATGAGCCGTCCGGCGACCTCTTCTACGCGCTTTACCTGCCCATGATTAGGTGCGCGCCGTCCTGGGCATCGCCAGCGTCCCAGACCTGCGGCGAGGCATACATCTACCGCTTGTCCGTTTGGACATGTCGGTTGTGGGAAGTTGCCTGTTGGCCGTTGGCACTCTCTGCGAGGCAAACGCGCGTCTAAACCCATATCGCCAACCAACAGCCCAACACAGAGTGTGCCGGGCCAAGCTTCGCCCACTGGCCGAGGCCAGGTGCGAACATGCCCTGGATAGCCACGCCCGATATCCCGGCCGGGCCTCCCCCAGCACATCGGGATCCCCTCACCTGACCGTGCCAGCATGCATCAGCCACCGGCATTACAACCAACATCACCCAGAAAAGGTCGAATCAACGGTAATCGTTGGCCATTGCCATTACTCTCGAGGGGCCCATCCCCTCGCTGTAAGTACTTGAACATGTGTAGTGTACAATGCCCCCCAAGCGGCGTCTCATGCGCTCCTCGATGCGACCCTGCCGTCCCGCCGGTCTGCCTCGCGAGGAAACGGTTCAACAGATTCCATGCGCCGCGGAGGTTCGTGACCTCCCCGTGCTGTCCTTGCCTTCCCCCGTGACGTATGCCTTGCCAGGCACATATGCTATTGTGATACAAAGGAAAACCCTAAAAAAAGAAACTCCTCTAATTCATCCCCCCTGCTGATGCTCAGTTGTCGTGCCTGAACGTACACTTGTCGCCTCTGGCGCACTTGCCCTGCTGCCAGAAGACACACGGCTTCGTGCCGATGAGCGCCTTGTTCGCCGGCCGGTGAGGCGCGAGGGTCGCACCACCCGGCGCGTTGCCCTTGCGAGCCTTGCCGTGCTTATCGTGCTTGTCGCGCCGGTCCCTGTGCTCGCGATCCCTCTCCCACTCGCGGCCTCCATCCATGTCCGTGTCTCTGTCGCGGTTGCTTGCGCTGCCGAACTCGTGTCCGTAGTCACGACCATGGCCGCCATAGGCATCGCCGTAGTCCAACTCGCCGGTCTGGCCGCTCTGACGTGCCGAGCCACGCTGGTCGTCGGCCGGGGCTGGCTGCTGCTGCTGCTGCTGCATCTGAGCGAGCATCATGAGCTGCTGGTAGCCCTGGTCGTTGGGGTTGAGCCCGTATGCGTTCTGAGGCTGGCTCTGTGGCGGTTGGCTGAGCTGGGCGAGAAGAGCCTGGACCTGATCATCCCCCAGTTGAGACTGGCCCGGAACAGGGGCCGCCGCTGCCTGTGGAGGCTGCTGCGTCTGGCCATTCTGCATGCGCTGGTAGATTTCCATGTACATTGCGTAGGGATCCTGCTCCTGCTGGCCCTGCTGGCTTTGCTGATGAGCTTGCTGATGCTGGTAGTAGGCTGCCCATGCGTCCTGGTTGCTCTGGCTAGGCTGCTGCTGCTGCTGCTGCTGCTGGGCTTGAGCCTGGGTGCGTTGAGCGCTGGCCTCCGTCTCCGCGCGAGCCCGGTCGTGAGCGGCCCGCTGAGCTCGCACCGAAGCCTCTTGATGTCCGGTCTTCCATTCGCGGATCCTCTCAGGATCGGTCATCCACTTGGGTGGCTCGTTGGCCGGGTAAGGAAGACCCTTGTAGAGCTCGAAGACATTCTCAAGCTGATTGGCAGTCGTCTGGAGGGCGGGATCGGGATAATCATAACGTCGATGTGTCTGAGGAGCGGCAGGGTTATACGGGTGGGGATTGCGCCACTTCTGCACCGCGTCGGACTTGAGCAGAGCGAGGACTTCGTCGGCATTTGGCACATAGAGCTGGCTGTTGCCCGAGTTGGCGGCCTGCAGCTGAGCGAGTTGTGCGTGTTGCTGTGGAGGCGTCATGTTGTAGTTGTAGCCTTCGGGAACAGTCTCGGTAGCGGTCGAAGACTGCATGCCGCCAAGGATGGACTGGAGCTTCGAGGCAGGGTCGGACTTGGCGTCGAGCCTTCTCTTCGCGTACCAAGCAGCCGCTTCAGGGCCATGTTGCTGCACCTCGCGAAGGCGGCTATGGATCTCGTCATACTGAGCGCCATCGCTGGGCAGGCGGGCGACGGGGGCGTCTTCGTAGGGCAAGCTAGACTCAGGGCCGGGAGACTTGGGCGTGGGCGGGATATCGTCGGCGCTTGTATAGACGACCATGAGCACGTTTTGCTCACGCTGCTCCATGGCTTTCTGTTCGTCGGTGCGAATCTCGAGAGTGCCACCGCGGTTGACAAAGGCTTTGTTGCGATACTCGTCGTCGATGCGCGATGTGTCGGCAATCTTCGGCATGGCCCACTGGGCACCTTGATTGGGGAGCTCGTCCTCGTCCTCTTCATCATCATCGTTGAAGGCGGCCCGTCTCTTGAGCATCATGCCTTCGGAACGGTCATCGGCAGCATCCTGCGTCATGTTGTTCTCATCTTCTGCGGCCTCCTTATGGAAGATGCGCACCTGCGTGAGCTCGGGCTCGGGCTTCCACGTGACCCTGAGCCTACGACGACTTTCTTTTCGAAGTCGCTTGGCTCGCTGTTCGGGTGTCTCGTTCGTTTCGGCTTTGTTGACGTCTTTCTTCGCCGAAGGCGCATCAGGTTTGCGCGTGTTGATTGATTCGAGTAGGGAACCGATGCTGGAAAGCGAGCCAGATGAGGCGGAGGATTTGGTTGATGCAACTTTGGCAGCGTCGAGCTTGAGCCTCTTCGCCGTGGGCTGGTCAGTGTCCATGGGCGTCGAAGGCGACATGTTGTCCGCCTTGGAGCTGTCAAGCTTGGATGCGTCAGGCTTGGAGGGTGGTTTGACAACGGGTCTATTCTTGGCAGCGAGCGAAGAAGATACTGGGCGAGCTTTTGCGGCACCAAGTTTGGCGGAGAGGGTGTTGGCCCCAGCTTGTTTAGGCGCGCTGAGTTTGTTGGCGAGGGAAACGGTCGAGTTGTCAATATTGACTTTCTTGCCAGGGCGTGAGTCTGCCGAGTCATCTTCCAGTGGCCGTTTGGCCGTGGATGGGTCCGCTGATGCAGCAGGCTTTGTGGCCGCAGAGGCCGGAAGTCTGGCAGCCTTGCCTGCAGCTGTTGCCCCGGTGGCTGCCACAGGCTTCTTCGTCTCTGCGGCTGCATTTACTGGTTCCGCCTCCTTCTTGATGCGAGAGGCTATAGTTCGCACCAGGCCCTTCACCTCGTCGTCGCCCTTGTCGGCGAAGCGCTTCCGGACCGTCTCAAAATGAATTCCTTCGGCAACCTTTTTCGGCATGCTAATGTTGGACATGAAACGAAGAATCGCCTTGGGAAGCCTTCCGGAATAATCTGCCGCCTTGACACACCCGATCAGAGAATTAACGAGACTCAGGCACCCTTTCTGGTGGCCTCCCATGTTTTCGAGGACCGCGTCGTCGCCATACTTGTCAGCCGCCTCGCAGGCCCGGACGATGGCTTCCTTTTTAGACTCAAATTCTTTCTTCAACTTGACCGTTTTGTCGCCTGAAGCATCCGTTTTGGCTGCTTCATCGGCCTCGGCCCTGGCCCTGGTCATCTCACTTCGGAGCTTGATGAGATACTCGCCAAGCTTCCGAACAGCATCACCGATGAGCGAGTTGGATCGAACAGCGGTGACCTCGATATGAACGATGCCAATCATGTCCCAGGCTGCTGCCTCAACAGGATCGACGGGCCTCGTCGGGGATCGCACTGGCTTTTTGCGCTCCTCCTCCTCCTCCTTTCGTGCTTTTCTCTGCGCCTTGGACTTTGCTGCCTCGTCTGCCTTCAATTGCTCCTGGTAAAAGAAGGGATAGTCGGCATACTTGGGTCTGCGGGTACCGAGCGCTTTCATGTCACGTTGATACTCGTCAAGAAGAGGCTTGGCTTCCCTCTCCCTGTCTTCTGGCTGGCCATTGAAGTTGGCAGAAGGTCGGTACTTGTCCGCAAAGCGCCCTTGAATCTCACACGGCAGGTCGTGGCCAGCTCCAGGCAGCACCTTCTTCCCACTTCTCGATGGCAGGGCCACAAGGGGCGATATCCTGTCGTAGCTCTTGGCGAATGGGATGTTGATAGTTCCGGGTGAGATCAGGAAACGTGCCCCTGGGATGGCTGGGAAGGCCTTCTTGGCGGCAGCGGGGCGTGATGCAAATTGGGCGACGGCGGCCAATTCTTGTTCTGTGCTGAAGGGTGCAGCGACTGCTTCAGATTGGGTCAGGTCCGGAGGCGAATCTGTCATCTCGAGGTCCGCCTCCGTCTTTAGCGGTCTCTTCTGCTTCTTAAGTGTCAAGTTGCCTTCCGCATCATTTAGCATCGACGGTGCTGCTGAGCCCGTGGATTGCTGCACCATGGGTCGAGGAGACCGCGAAACCGCGGACATGGCCTTCTGCTGAACGGCATGCTCGGGGATCTGTCTTGCAGGTACGGATTGAAACGGTGCAGTCGAGTTGGCCGAGGCATATGCCATATGTTGTGGCACGAACTTGGCCTGCTGATGCTGATATGCAGCCGGGGGAGGGGACTGGTGGAAGTGAGCAGGTGTCGAATTGGAGAACTGCTGTGGTTGTGGGGGCGGAGCATGCTGGGTCTGATACTGCTGGGGGGACCCGGCAAAAGCTCTGTCCGACTGTGTAGATGCCCGAGGGTCATGCTGCTGCTGTTGCTGCTGCGGCGGCGGAGGTCTTGAGCCTTGCGCAAAGTCGTGTGGGGAGAAGGACTGCTGCGGTACGGACTCGAAACGTTGTTGTCCCAGAGGCGTCTGGTTTTGCGAGCGGCTCTGCGCAATGAGCTGCGGATCGGCGTACTGCTGCTGTATACGACCATTGAAGCCAGTAGGGGTTTGCCCCTGGTACTGGAAGGACGCTTGAGAGAACTGAGGATTGCCCTGCTGCGCATATACGTCCTGGCCATAGCCGAGGCCCTGCATAGCCTGACCCTGGGCAGGCTGACCAAAGGTATCATCGACATTGAACTGGCCCTGTACCGAATGATAGGCCCCTTGGCCCATGGCGGAAGACCTGCCAGAGCCAGCACTTGCCTGTGTCACGGGAACGTGATGGGCTGATCCATACATGTTGGAGTCAATGGGATTCTGCCTGCCATCAAGGCTGCCAAAAGCACCCTGGCCCGGCAGTGTCTGTGGCCATCCTTGAACACTGTTGAACTGACTACCATCACCTGTAAAGGCGAAATTATCTTGCCAAACCTGACCCTGGGTTTGCGGAGGAGGGCCAGAGGCTTGGTTGGTGTTTTGCCAGTCCTGCATGTTGAAGGTGGGTGGATAATGCGCTTGTCTTGTGATTGGGCGAGAGCTGGGAGAGCTTTAACCAATCACCAGACGGTGAAGTTTGACGCTAATCGGTAAGGGCACTAGCGTGAAAAAGAAAGGAGACGCTGATGCCGGTGCAGCCAATGAGCGATGTTGAAGAGAAAGAGACGAATGGCTTTCGGACGAAGGCCTGTTGCTGATCTGAACCAAGGATAATCAGCATCGATTGCCGTGTGGTTGCATTTATATGCGCATACCAGGCTTGATCCGTGATTGAGGGGTGAACAATATGTTCCGAGAGATGGTAGAAGAAAGGGTCTGGGAGTGATTGATGTTAGCAGGGTTGGAACCCAAGGTACATGAAGATGTGTGTTGTGTGAGAGACTGTGTAAGTGAATCCATGGATTGAAGGCTATGGTAAGTAAGTCCAGCGAAACGACCGGACCGTGAGGGTGGCATCAGGAGTAAGTTTTGGTGAAGCGAGTCACAGTGGGAAGTCCAAGAGTGACTGGCCATTCCCAGAAGACTGGCGACTCGGGCGCTGGCTCGGGCGGCCGTGAACTGGTGACAAGGCCGTACTGTGGCCGCGGCGACTGGGAAAAACATGAGCTCCTGCAGCAAGGGACAGTCTCCAGGCAAGGTCCAGAAGTGTTGGTGTTTAGAGAAGCAGCCTCCAGGTGCGGTGTTCAACATGGTCCATTCCCAGTGTCGCTGAGTATCAGCTGCGCGTGTGAGAGACCACAGCCTCTCCTGGTCATTGACTGTCTGACACGTTCCCGGCGTTCGGAAGAGGATTTGGGGGACTTAAAACGCTGTCTTGACCCAATGCCACGAGCCTCGCCAGCAAGTCTCAAGTCATGGCTGGCTGTAGTGGCAGCGTTGCCGGCCGAGCGCAGAATTGCTGCAAGTCAACAAGCTGTGGTAATGGAACAACTGCGACTCGTGCAGCCGGCTCCGCTGCCCTTTTGCCTTAAGAAGCCCAGTTTGCGATTGCTGTTTCGTCACCTCCAACATTCGGGAATTTTCCTGCTTCTGCAGATGATGGTGGTTTTCTCTTAAAGAGCGTTACTCTTGATGCTTTGATCCATGCGCATTCGAGCCCGGCCCGCGCGATCTGCGCCTTAAGTGGCTGCGAGATCCCAGGCCGGCAGCAGGAACGTCATGGACCAGTTGTAATTAAAATCACTGCTGGCCAGCTGTGTCGCCTGTGCATCCAGTGTGCTGGTAGGTACTGAGGGCGGCTGGCTGATGCCGCCCTGTGGTGCAAGGCAGTGTAGTGTAGTGTGTGTGCAGGTGAAGGGGGGGGCATGGGGCTGGGGGATTGGGGTAGTTTGGGGGTTGGAGGGCGCTCCTCTTGCGACCGTGACCATACCTAGATATCGCGTACGATTATTGAGCCCTCAAAGTCCTGTGGTTCCGTTCAAGACCTCTTGTCGCTTCCCATTTCCGCTTACATGAAGACCATTATAGACTAACACATGGCGCGCCAGCCGGATGCTCCAAAGGCAAGAGAATGGGGCAGAACGCGTCGAGAATTTTATCAGGAGCAAGGAAGAGAAGGCTTGGTGGTCCGAGTAATCAGGAGACACAACAGTGGCGGATGGGCTTTTACGTCGCGGAAACGTCTTAGACGTTCCAATCTGACACGAGATGCAATCTATACAAGACGAGTCGATGATTCCGGCACAGTATTCGGCGGCTGTCGGTGGGAGGGCGACGTCAATTCGATGGATGTCGAAGGAGGAAACGTCGCGGTTGACGTGACGAGGGATGGGAGATGGAAGAGGGAGAAAAGCTGGGCCTTTCGGGTGCCGATTGCCCTTTGATCACCTGCTCAATAAGGACACTGCGTTCGGGCCATCAAAGAGGGGCGTTCTGGTTCAAAGCGCCAATGAAAGAAGACAAGCGCCCTGAAGGACACCAGGGATGGACCTCGGATTGGAACAGGCTCGAGACATTCCCATTGCATTATCCGACACTATTCATGTAAGCATCCGTTATCGCTTATCAGTCCTCTGTCTGCCACATGGGCCTACGAACACATCACCGAAGCTTGGGGGCCATGATGGTTTCCCAGCACCTGTTCTGGCTGCACCTTGATCTGAATCACCAAACCCGGTAAACCTCGACGCAAAAGAACCAGCGAATACTGCCGGGGGACACGCGACACATTGCCCGGATATTAGACGCTCATACCGACTACAATCGAAGCCAAATAGAGCTACCGAAGCTCGGTGCTGAGCTCCCCACCATAATCATGGCGTCCAAGGGCAGCACACTCCGCGATCGCCAGATTGGTTTGTTCACTCAATACTGACTTGCTTGGACTGAAACTCTGACGCGCTTTGGACAGCCGCCTTCAAGAAGATTCTCAACCTAAACGAAGATACCCCCGAGACCGAAGACGCCAACAACCCCCTCGCGCCAGCTTCGATTCTCAACTCTGAAGGCGACCCCATCTGGAAGGTCCTCTGCTTCGACGACTTCGGGCGCAATGCCATTTCCAGCGTACTCAGAGTGCAGGACCTGCGATCACTGGGCGTCACCTTGCATACGTATGTCGCTGTGCTGGCCTTCTCATTCTCGAGCCCGCAGGCTGACCTCTTTCAAGTCATATTGGAGCTTCGCGCCATCCGATTCCCGATGTCCCGGTCATTTATCTTTTAGAACCCACCAGAGAGAACCTAAAGCATATCACGAACGATCTGCAGAAAGGCCTCTACTCTCCGGCCTACGTATGCGCCCACCGCTCTGTAGCCGTACTTTGCCTCCGCTAAATAGTGTCTAGATCAACTGTCTCGGTGGCATCTCTCGAACTGCACTCGAGGAGTTCGCGGCAGACACAGCAGAATCGGGGACGGCAGAGAACATTGCGCAAGTTTTCGACCAATATCTGAGCTTCCTGGTTGAGGAGCCGGACCTCTTCAGCCTTGGTCTTCCGAAAGCCTACCATGCCTTGAACAGCGCAGCAACGACCGACGAAGCTCTCGACGTCCTCGTGGACAGGATTGTAAACGGTCTCTTCAGTGTTATCGTAACAATGGGTAAGTGGTCTCCAACGTGCCCGGGAAAGCTTTTCACTGACATGGGGCTAGGCGTCATTCCGATCATCAGGTGTCCGAAGGGCGGAGCGGCTGAGATGATCTCGGCCAAGCTTGACCGCAAACTACGTGACCATATCCTCAACTCGAAAGACAACCTCTTCTCGGCGAGCGCACGCTCCGGATCCACAACAACGCCTTCCTCTAGACCAGTTCTCATCCTCATGGATCGTGATATTGATCTGCTTCCCCTGCTCTCTCATTCTTGGACATACCAGTCGCTCGTGCAAGACGTGCTCAGCATGGAGAAGAGGCGGATCACGGTAGTCGACGAGGGCAACTCGAAAAAGAGCTATGATCTCACCAACGAGGATTTCTTCTGGAAGAAGAATGCGCCCCTGCCGTTCCCGCAGGTAGCCGAGGACATCGATGCCGAGCTGACAAAGTACAAAGAGGAGGCGTCAGCGATTACAGCTAAGACGTAAGTGCTCTTGAATCCCATTTCTCGTGGACACGGGCTAACCCGGTTCAAAGAGGCGTCTCGGACCTTGAAGACCTCCAAAACGACACAAGCGCCAGCGCGCAACATCTAAAAGCGGCCATCACACTGCTTCCCGCCTTGCGGGAAAGGAAGGCTATTCTAGACATGCACATGAACATACTTGCTGCCCTACTCACCGGCATCAAGGACAGGCAGCTGGACAGCTTTTTCCAGTTGGAAGAGAACATCATGAAGCAGAATAAGGCACAGATCTTGGAACACATCAAGAGCGAAGAGCTCAAGGGTGGGGAGGACAAGCTGCGACTCTTCATCATCTGGTATCTCAGCTCGACGGAGCAGGACGTCACCCGGCCAGAGTGGGAGGGCATCGTCAAGGCCCTTGACGAGGCGGGCGCAGACACGACATGTCTGCCCTACATCCGACAGTACGTCGCCATAGCTGCCAATTCTGCCTTCGTTTCATCTTGCTGACCTTGACCTAGGCTTAAATCCACCGCGAAACTCACAAATCTCACCACCATCAACAACCCCGCTCCTCAGAGCGCCGGATCCACGGACCTCTTCGGCCGCTTCTCCTCCATCTCCTCCCGCCTGACGGACCGCCTGAAGGAGAGCGGCGTGCCCGCCGGCCTCTCGTCCAACTTCGAGTCCCTCATCGGCGGCATTAAGACCTTCCTCCCCGCCGACAGGGACTTCACCGTGACCAAGATCGTCGAGAGCATCATGGATCCCTCGGCTGCCTCCAGCTCCGCCATTTCCCGGACGGAGAACTACCTCTACTTCGACCCCCGCTCCGCCAATGCCCGCGGCACCATGCCCCCGCCCAGCAGCATCCGCGCCGGCGCGGCGCCGCCGGGCGGGCTCCCGGGGCAGGGCGTTCAGGGCCCCGGCGCCAGCGCCAGTTTCGGGCAGCGCAGGCAGGGCTTCTCCGAGGCCATCGTCTTCACCGTCGGCGGCGGCAGCATGGACGAGTACGGAAACTTGCAGGAGTGGGTGGCGCGGACGGGCGGCGACCGCGCCAAGAGGAGGGTCGTGTACGGGTCGACAGATATCGTCAACGCCACGAAGTTCATAGAGCAGGAGCTGGTACAGCTAGGCAAGGAAGTGCAGTCGTAGTGTCTCATACGAGTAGAGCAGGCGGCCGCAAGGATCTCGCTGGCGTCGTCCGAGTAATGCATAGCACAAGCGGTCCTCGCACTTCTCTTTCGCAGCTAGCCTTGCGATGCTGACGTGCCTGTGGTGCTTTCAGTTTCCGTGACCTGTCGATGAGTCATACGTCACTTCATATAGAAAAGGGATACAACAATAGCATCATGGTCATGAAATGGTTTGCAAATCTAAAATAGGCCGAGCCAGCCTGGCACGCCGCAGTACATCTTATACGATACATCCAGCAGCTCTTACTGCTTGGATTTCGTTACGTCTCCAGCCACCATCATTCCCCCTACCCCTGTACCCCAGGCCCATCGATGCCATATTCAACGTCGGCCATCCGCCGAAAGTAAAAACCACGCTCTCAGCTTCCTCATTCGTCAAGTGTAAGAGAGGAGGGGTATAACCGCGTCCGTCTTGGAAGTCGTTAATAGAAACAAACAAGTACAGGGAACATGAAATCGCAAAGAGAGAACCGAGGAGGCAGAGCCTCTTCCGGTAAAAGTTGAAAGTGGCGCGAAACAGACCCCTCAGACGCCCCTGAACATGCGGACCACGAGGAACCACAACATGCCGATGAACTTGAACGCGGAGAGACCGGCAACGGACCAGAGAACGACGGCCATGTAGATGTTCGCCCTGTTCTCGTCGTCGCTTTGCTCGTCGGCGTTCGGGTTGATGCTATCGAGACCGGCGGCGCTGAGGACAACGGCAGCCAGGGCAAAGTTGCTGATCATCCAGACAAGCACGACAATCGACCGAACACCTCGGTAGTAGTCCATCTGCTTCTCAGCAAGCTGTGCAGCGTTCGGTGTCGACTTGACCTTGACAGGTTTCGTCGCGAAGACGGCGAGCTCGCGCTCGTACGAAGCGTTCAGGTCGGCTTCATCGGGCAGGTCCGTCTTGCCAGAACCGTCCTTCGTGCTGACCGTGGGCAGCTTCTCAGGGGCATCGTCGCCTTTGGTACCCCAAGAGATATCGTGCGTGTTGCAGAAGGCGTAAACGTTGAGAATGTTGGTGTAGGTGGGCGAGAGCAGCATGTACTGCACGAAGGATGTGACCATGTGCCAGGGGTCGAACATCAGGATGGAGGCTACGAGCCAGAGCCCGTAAGTCGACATGACGGATACGATGAGCGTGTAAAAGACCGGGTTCTTGAACAGCTCGTCCAAGCTGAAAGGCTCTCCGCGATCAAGATCGTCCAAGATGGCCGTGACCGCGATGTAAATGGCCGCAAACATGAGGTAACTGGGGAAGAATTAGTAATGACGGGCAAAGAGCTCGGTGTGTGCGCTTACAGGAAGATGACGGCCCAGAAGTACACCATCGTTGTGTAGTACCATCTGGAGCCCGCAGGTCGGTTACCCATACTGAGGACGAAGCAAGTGAAGAGAGAAACGCCGTAAAGCCACGTGAAGACGACGCCGAGAATCTCGCCGACTCTGCCTAACAGTCTCTCGCTTCCCAAACTCGTAGTCAGGATACTGAAGACCAGGAAAAAGTTGCCAATGGCGAACCAGGCAAAGATCATGTTGACAGTGTGGAAAATGAACTCGATAAAGAGCATCACCTTCCGCAAGAAGGAGTGATCGGAGCGCCAGAATTGGTAGAAGTGAGCGATCGCGTAAACGGCGGCGAAGAATGAGCCGTTGAGCCAGCGACGGCGCTGCAGGACCAGTTCCGTGACGGTGTCTGGTACATCGGTCTCACCTGTCGCCGACTTGACATACTGCAGGATCCAGTGGCAGTTGCGCTTGGTGACCAGCTCGAAGCAGAGAATACGATCCTCAGCCAGGTACATGTTGGATGTGAAGATACCAGCGTCCGAGCCATGAAGCGTTTCGCCAGCAAAGTACTTCTCCAAAGGACCTTGCCCGGACTTGTCGTTCTGCAAGGCAATGTATCGGTACGCCGAGAAGGCACCTGGCAAGACAGAGATGAAGCCAAAGGCCGACTCGAGGGGCTTGTCCAAGATGTTACTCATTTTGTACTCGAAATTTTGTGTTGCGACCAAGGGGTTCAGCAAGTTCTTGCCGCCAGTGCCCAACATGGCCTTGATTTCACCACAGGCGCCTGCGCACATGGGCTCCAAATCGAAGGCCTTCCAGAGGTGGTAGATCGAATTGCCACCAGGTTTGGTACCGGCGTCGAGCAGGATGCAAATGTTGGGGTCCAGAACGCGGCCGAAAGCTGAAAAGAACCATCTGTGCGAGTTGATCTTCTTCTGGTTCTTCTCCTTGAGGCAAAACAGCATCTGCACGGGCTGCTGCTTCGGGACGAGCTGGACAACGTCATTCTTGATGCGCATGCCGACCTGCGAGGTGTACTCGTAGATATGGGCTGTCACATCCTTGTTGTTGACCTGCTGCTTGGCGATACCCTCCTGGTAGACACCCATACCGGCCAGGAGAGCTCTCGTTCGGGGGTTGATCTTGGACCGGCCGTCGCTCACGACACAGACGACGATCTTCTTCCAGGCATCTTTGCCCCAGGTTTTGCTCTCTTTTCTGTTGCACATGTATTCGACGTTTTTGAAGACACCCATCATTGTCCTGGCGAAGAGGATCTCATCCTCGTTGTACATAGTAACGACAATGAAGAGCTCTGTATGCCTAGGCTTGGAGAAGAGCCTCTGTCGCAGCGTGAAGTTCTCCTCGAAGAAGTGATCAGGGTCGCATGTCGCAGCCGTGTATCGCATGTGGGTAAATTCGTCGCGCTCGCCGTGGGGCAGCTGATTCAGAAGTCTGGGAGGCACGGGGCAGTCGAGAACGAGGTTGCCGCGGTAAAGAAGCACCTGCTTGACCGTCTTCCATCTCTTTAGGGGCGTCGCAGACTGGGGTGGCGGCTGGTCTTGGTAAGGTTCGGCACCCTGCGAGTCCTGGTGACCCAGCATGGGTCTCCTGTCATCGTAGTCGTAGCCGGCGGTGGAAGGGTCGTAACCGGTCGGGGGGCCGTCCATAGGTGATGGACCGCCCTCGTAGGGCTGGTTGTAGTAGCCGTCATGATGGGCTTCAGGGTTGAGAGCATAGTCGCCAGTGCCGGGCTGGTAGGGACCTCGTTGCGGGTCGGCAAACGGGCCTGAGCTGAGGTTGTCTACCGAGTGCTACGCAACTTAGCTTGTGGACCTCCTGCGATTGGGGACGAGGACACTCACAGCAGCATTGAGTGGCAGTTGGTCACTTGGTGTGTATCTGCCCGCGCCGGGACCCGGCGAAGGCGTCAGGCCCGGGGCCATGGGCGGTGGATAGTCGAGCTGTGCTGGTTGACGGCCATAGGGATTGTCTTCCAGTTGATAGCCCTGTTGATATGGTTGACCCGGCGAGGGCGAACGCCGCATGCGGGGATCCATGCGGTCGTTGTAATAATCGTCGTCTGTAGTATAGAGATGTTAGGAATGGTTGCGTAAGGTTTGGTCACAGTCGGAGGTAATTCAAGGTGTGGTTATGCGACGTGTTGGTAGGAAGGGCCGCGCAAAGAGGTTGTGCTTGAGAGTGTAGAGTTCAACGGCACTTGGCTTGTCGCAAAGAGCTTTGTGCTGAATCCGTGACTGGAGCAAGGCTCGGATGCCCATACAGTGGAGGCAATTAAGGAGGATATGCAAGGCAACCTTCGTGAGAGGGGAGAAAGAAAGAGGAGTGACTTGCCTAGGCGATTATACGACATGGTTCAAGGGAGCAAGGTGACGATCCGGGGAGCGGGTGTTTGATGACCGCAAGGCCTCGTATCTGACTCGTCTTCTTTGTTGGCACTACCTGAAGTCGAGGAGAGAATGGTAGGTACTATTGTTTGGCGGAGTGACGCCTTGGACCGGCGCAGTGACCGCAGGTTGTTCTGTCCGTCGCAAGTCGGAGGGCGCCAAGACGCGAGGTGCCTGCACTTCCGAAGGCGAGTCCGATGTCAGGATCAGTTGGTCGGTGAATCCCGTGGACGGTGGGACAGGCAAATGTGTGTCGAACTGTAGAGATGGCAGAAGGAGAGCCGACAAGACAGGGTCCGAGGGGGAGGAGTTGTGGATAGGGAATTCGTGATAGGGGGGCTGAGGGTTTCAAGCTGATGGAATTTCGTAGCAGATGACTATGGAGCTGGAGGGATGATGGACAGGGGGGGTTGGCGTGTCTTGGCCGTCCCTTTAGCGCGTGTTGGTGGGTCTGACGGTGACTTTGGCTCCCAGCTCTGGGGAACATCAGGCTTGTGTTTCAGCTTCTGCTTCACTCCTCAGGCTTTCCCGAAGGGGCCACCGTGACGTAGACCGTCCAGCCTATAGTGGTAACCTCGTGCGGGAATGTAAGCGTATACGACGACAGTCAATGGCAGTCATCGAAACCGGAGAGATGCAAACACGACACTGTTTATGACTTGCAACATTGAACGGCCGGCCCATTGTTGTTGTTGATCCCGCCGACAGTTGTCAAGGCGTCGGATCTTTACTACTGTGCTAGTTGCGTAGTACAGTGTGGATCGCCGCCGTTGCCGTGGTACTCGGACTGGCACGAAGCGCAACCGTCAAGCGATGCGAGGCAAGTTCAATGCAACGCCACGCACTATTCGAAGGAAACCAGAATGCATGTCGGCATGAATCAGGGCGGCCGCCAGCCAAGTGCCGATAGCCGTCCCTCGACAACCGGCCAAGTGGTACGTACTTCTTGGAAGATGCAGGGATGGCCACTGCGCGCAACGAACGGCTCAGCGGCATTGGGTGAAACGGTGGCCTCTTGTGGCTGGTGCTGCGTGTTTGTACGTGGCGGAGGGTATCTTCAGTGGCTTGGCATCTTCCAAAAATAAATATGCGCCACACTCTGCTCCCCCGCCATCCGCCGCTATTGAGACAGGCTGACAAGAAGTTGCCCACGCGTCACGTCTAAGCCTCCCAGTGCGCCTTCACTAGGAGACTCTCTAATCCAATCAGGCTTCTATTGACTAGGTCAAGATTCATCATCAAGGTCATACTCGAATCAAGTTTGGATGAAAGATCTTTAGCGCAGGACAGCATTGCCGAGGCATGTCCGTTGATCGAAGATGGGATGCCCATGTTGGACGGCTGCATGGGCATTGCTAAATGCTGGGTGTTGATGCAGCGACATAGACCTTGAATATCCCAGTTTACGAGGTTTGCCATGGTGGCCAACAATCCACTCGCCAAATGACAGAGTACTAGTACGTCAATATTCGTGGGTGGCGATAACTCTTAAAATGTTCTCGTTAAGGATCCGGTATCCGAACTGATTCCGTATCAGAGCTTGGCACCGCATCCACTCCTCGGGTGTACACGAGCAAAACGGTTCCATGAAGAGGTATTGTAAAATTCTGCCCTGCCCTTTCACGAAGGCATGGCATGATGCGACCTCGGGAGTCCTAGCCTTACCTCGATCTCATCCACGATCTCCGGCCACAACCGCATGCCGCCGCCCCCGACATCACCACACGCCAGCTCTTTCGAGATGGGCCACATGACGTCCATCCACCCGTCCTTTCCGCCCCAGTCCTCTTCCAGAACCTTGAGATGCCGTGATGTCAGCGGGTGTCTGTACATCTGCGTGTTCATGGCGGGTGCTAGTAGGATCCGACGCCTCGTGCCATCCGGCTGCACCGTCGTGTCCCACGCCCTGACAACACTCGTCAAGAGATTGTCTGAGAAGCCACCAGCGAGCTTAGCTAGAGTATTTGCGGACAGCGGTGCAATCACGAGGAGTTGAGCCCCTGTGGTTTCCCAGCAAGTCACTGTTAGAAAAAAACGCCACCTTGCCCGGCTGGGCCCTTGCTCATGGTCACTTACACCGACGAAGCTCAATATGAAGGATGTTAGCCCCCCTTCTCCAGGGCTGGGGACCCCACTCGTCCTCGTCCAGGTACAGCCCGTCGACGTTAGGCATACTGCGGATTTCCGCCGGCGTGGGCTGCTCGTCCGCGCCGCCGGTGAGGAAGCGTGAGGCTGAGGTGGTCAGGACGATCCGGATGGACAGGTTCTCGTGCTGCGCCAGGCCCTGAATGATGGACCTCAGTTTGATCGTTGCCACACTGCCCGTACAGGCCAGGAGCAGGTGCTTCTTGCCATCCGTGTTTGAGGCTGCCACTGCATCCGCCGGGTTCACCCTATGAGGATCTTGTGCCATGGTTCACGGTGACTCGGTTTGTGTTGTCGAGGTGTAAGTTGCAAGCTGACAAACCAGGCCTCCGGAAAGTGCAAGTTTCGGGGCAAAGTTCCCCTCGGCCGGGATGTTCACCGAGGGGACACCGAAGTTAGCGTGTCATTACATCATCCCCAGTTTTCGGGGTAGGTGCTGCCCCTGTCATTGACCTGCGATTTCTCAGCCCATACTATTGCCGAATTCGATTTCGCGATTACCGTTGGCCTTGCATTTCCCGCCCTGCAAACACAACATACAACATGTGGTCGCGATCTCTACTCGCATCGGTAAGCTTCCATGCTGTCATGACTATTGCTTATTTGGAGGATCAGATCCGCTGACACCTGGTATCCGGACAGAATGCGCTGCGGCAGGCCGCCCGTCCGGTGGCATCCGCCTATCGCGCCCCGAAGCCCTTCTTCACACCCGCCCAGATCCGTCTCCTGTCCGAGCAGACACGGCAGGCCATCGACAAGGCCGTCAGCTCCGCGCGCGTCGTTCTCTTCATGAAGGGCACCCCTGAGATGCCTCAGTGCGGCTTCTCCAGGGCGAGCATTCAGGTCCTCGGCCTGCAGGGCGTTGACCCCAGCAAGTTTGCTGCTTTCAACGTGCTCGAGGACGCCGAGCTGCGATCGGGTATGTGTAATACCCCCTGACTGGATGTAGCTTTAGCAGCGACACAGTCTCCCAAGGGGATTTGGCTGACTCTTTTAGGCATCAAGGAGTACTCCGACTGGCCGACCATTCCCCAGCTCTACGTCGACAAGGAGTTCGTGGGCGGCTGTGATATCCTCGTTTCCATGCACCAGAACGGCGACCTGGCCAAGCTTCTCGAGGAGAAGAAGGTTCTTGTCGAGGGTGGCGAGGGCGAGGCCGGCAAGCAGGAGTAAACATATATGCACTGGAGCTAGACGGCAGAGCGTTGTACAACATCATGGACACGAAGATAGTCATGTATTCTACGCAGAAGGACGCGAAATGGAATCTTCGCTGTTATAATACCACTCCTTCCACATCTATGCGACCTAAATAGCGGGATAAGCGCCTCCATCGCCGCGAAGATCACTACCGGCAGACCAGATGCCCGTCTTCTCGACAGGGTCGAGGTGATACCGAATGATCTGGCCGCGCCCGTGCATCCCACGATCCGTTCCGGTGACGACTTTGACCTTGTGGCCGAGCTTCTTGAGCCCCTCGATGGTCTCATCTGGGACGCCCTCCTCCACATTGACGTTCCAGTCGAAATCGATGCAGATCCGAGGGCTGTCGAGAGCCTGCTGAGGGTCCAGGCCGCCGACGAGTTGACCGAGGAGCACCTGAACATGGCCCTGCGGCTGCATGAAGCCGCCCATGACGCCGAAGGCGCTGTGAAGCGAGCCATCACTGGCGTTGGTGACCATGCCCGGGATGATGGTGTGATACGGCCTTGAAGGAGTTAGTCTACCATCTTGCTTTTCTATGGAAGAAAAACTTACCTCTTGCGCGGCGCGACACGGTTAGGGTGATCCGGGTCGATGTTGAAGTTGGCACCGCGGTTCTGGAGGGTGAAGCCACAGCCCTTGGGGATGATGTGGCTTCCGAAACCCTCGTAGTTGCTGTTGATGAACGAGGCCGCGTTGCCCTCGGCGTCTGTGACGGCGAAGTAAACTGTGTCGCTGCTGCTGATGGCCGGGGACTTGAACGGGGGCTTGCCGTGCTCGAGCGAGGTGGACGCCTTGGAGGCATCGAAGATCTTGGCCCGCTCCGCGAGGTATTCGCTCGAGATGAGACCTGCCGAAGGAACCTTCTCGACGTTGGGGTCGGTCACGTACCACTGCGCATCGGTGAAGCCGAGGCGGAGAGCCTCAATGATGGCATGCAGGTAGGGGGCCGTGTTGTGATCTTCGGGGCCCCATTGCGGAATGGTGCCGGCCTTTTGCAGCTCCTGGAGAATGCCGAGGGCCATGAGAGCAACGATTCCCTGGCCGTTGGGGGGATGCTCCCACAGCTCGACACCGTGCTTCACCAGACCACCACCCTCGACCTTGAGCGAGATGGGCTCGACGTCCTCGCTGCCAGCTTCGAGGTGGTGCGCCAAATCATCGAGGTCGATGAGACCGCCACGATCCTGCACAACCTTGACGATTTCCTCGGCGATACGGCCCTTGTAGAAGCCCTCCTTGCCCTTGGTGGCCAGTTCCCTGAAGGTCTTGGCCAGGTTCGGATTCTTCATGAGCTCACCCGGCCGAGGCCCGCGCACGCCGTCCTGGGCCTGAGGGTCCTTCTTTAGCATCTCGCCAAAATTGGGCGAGGCGTTGCGGAGCTTCTTCTCAGCTGCGCACCACTGTCTAGTTGTCAGGCTCCCAGTGAGGCAAAGAGGGTCAAGTCTGGAGGCTTGTGCTTACGGAGAAGCTGGCTACTTCAGATACCGGGAAACCTTGCTCGCCGAGCTCAATGGCAGGCGCCAGGACTTGTTCCAGGGTAACCTTCTTGCTGCCGAAGCGCTCCACGGTATCGTGCCACCCAGCAGCAGCTCCGGGCACCGTGACAGCATGGACACTCAACATGGGGACCTTTCCACTCTGGATCTCCGAGGGGCTCAGGTCCTTTCGTACAGCGTCTAGAGTGCACTTGTTTCCAGCGCGCCCAGAGCCGTTCATGGCCGATACCTTACCCGTCTTGGCATCATAGTAGAGAATGAACATGTCACCGCCGATGCCCGTGGAGCATGGCTCGGTCATGTTCAGGCCGGCAGCTATTCCTTCTCAGCTGCTGCTCGTTGTATGGGTTCTTGAAATGGGCTCACTCACCTACGGCAACAGCAGCATCCTGCAGTCATGGTCAGCAGGTAAAGTACACGAGTGAAGGATCAGAAACATACAGCGGCGTTGCCACCTGCTTGGAGGACTTGGAGACCACATTTCGCGGCGAGAGGCTGTGTACAAGCTACGATGCCCTTGGTGCTATGGACAACGCTCCGACGACTGGCAAAACGCGCGAAGTCGGCAGACTGCGGCGTGTGAAGGGAGGTCGTGTCAAGAGGCATCTTGACTAGGAGGCTTGCGTTTGGTGACGTTACGATGGGTGATCTCACTATTGACGACGAGTGGTATCCTTTTGAAGCCTCGAGTCTCGAGTCAACGGAGTAGAGAGTTCAAGGTGGTGTACGCTGAATACCAGACTGTCGGGGAGTGCCGAGGTTCTGTGGTGATCGGCCGAGTATAGTCAAGCTACTTGTAGGTGCTGCCCAGTTCACGGCGAATCGTCGAGAGAGAATGTTACGCAATCGCAAGCAGCCCATCATCCATTGACCCGTTTCTGCCCACCGTGGGACAGCTCCTCTGACTGCCACTACCCCTCGTTCAAGCTCCAAGTCAGTGACGAGCCCCGCGGGACCCCTCCCGAAGGCGACGGCCACGCCCCCCGTAGGTAAGGTAAGGTAGGCAAGGCGGCACGGTCGCCGCTCCGAGTTCGGGGCCGGATCTAGTTCGGCTTTTCAGGCGATGTCACTGTAGCCCCATGGAACTGGTGCCCTGATGAGAGAAGCTATGGTAAAGAGATTACCGGTGAGCTCTCCAAAGTAGGCGCGCATAGATGGTTGATGAATCTACGAGAACTTGGACCAGAAGCTTCAAGTTTGGAGGTGCAGCCCCCCAGACGTGGACGTGGACGAGGACGGGAAGTGAAGTGGCGGCGGCTGTTCCTTCCCTCGCGGGGGATTCAGGGGCTCGACCCCCACGTGATAGCGCGCCGTAGTGCTTCGCGACGTCCAAGCTCCCCCCGGGACGGGCCAGACAAGCTTCTTTCCACCCCAAACGCTTCGTCGCGCTCCATCACCGTGTCTCTCGCTGCACATCCAATCAACCTCCCATCTCCAGATCAGCCGCCCAAAATGTCGAGAAGGCCCGCCAAGGGCGAGTACATTGAGACCGTAAGGCAACTTTGATCTCAGGAAGGGCGCCAATCACTAACACGACCTCTAGGACACGGGAAACAAGGTCTCCCGCAAGGCCAATCTCGTCGGCACGCAGAACATAATGCTAGGCGGAAAGACCGTCATCCAGCCCGAAGTCATGATCAGAGGCGACCTTGCTCGGACGGCCTCGTCTTCCAGTGGATCAGCTCCTGCCAACAACACCGCCGTTGCCATCGGACGATATTGCTTCCTCAGCAGAGGGGCCGTTCTGAGGCCGCCGGGGCGAGTCTACAAAGGGTACGACAATCTGTCTTGAGTTATGGCCGTTTCCCTGTGGCATGTGCTGAAGACGAATTTTGTAGTGCTTTTACCTACATGCCCCTCCGTATGGGCGATCACGTCTTTGTCGGCCAAGGCACTGTCGTTCAAGCGGCTTCGATTGGGAGCCACGTCCACATCGGCCACGGAGTCGTCATTGGAGAGTTCGCCATCATCAAGGACTATGTCCGTATTCTCGATGGAAGCGTTGTACCCAGCAACATGGTGATTCCAAGCTTCAGCATCGTAGGCGGCCAGCCGGCAAGGTTTGTCGGAGAGGTACCCGAGGGTGGTCACGATGCTTTTGAGCTTAGAGATCTCTACAAGACCGTTGGCAACAACCCTCAACCCATGGCAGTCTAGACACGCATGTCTGAACGAATCGCCACTCGACTACATCTTCTCCAATCATCATGACACGATCAGGAACGGCCTTCAGAGAAAAGCGTCTCGAATGGATGCATCGTCTTATTTGGCTCTGATATCGGCGTCCGGATATCTGACTTGCACCAAGTCTCACCCCTCAAGCGATCAGGCAACTCGGGAAAACGCCAAGCTGGATGGCTCGCTCGGAGCAAACCCCAAGACCCCGCCTCGCCTCGACAGATCGCGCCTTGATCGTTGGCGGCTCGCGCTCCGGGAAACCATCAAAGCTCGTCCCATATACGGCCACAGAGTGAGCAATAGCCTTGGTGTTGATCTCGAGGAAGGGATAGCTCCAATTGCCGATGGTATCATATTGCGTGTGGTAATTGGGGTCATGGATGATACCCGCGGTACCTCCGAAGAGAGCGACCTCTTCCTCAGTCTTGATATCATCAGCGCCGGTAAAGAGACCGCCAGATGGGATGTTGACATCCAGGAAGGGGCCGTAGTCTGACCGACCGCTGAACTCAGTGGGAACGAGGGGAAGTCCCTGGTCGGCAAAGTACGCCTCGTACAACGCCTCTGCCTCGGCGGAGCCAGGGGGACCGGCGAGACCAAAGGCTGAGCCATCGCCGTCGTATACACCAAGAATACCGTTTCCGGAGGCTACCATGTCGAAGTTGAGGTACAGGCGGATCTTCTGGAGCTCTTCGGCATCCGCAGTCGCAACGTAGTAAGTCGAACCCAGAAGACCTGCCTCCTCGGCCGTCCACCAACCGAAGCGGACTGTGGTGTTGGTCACATAGCGGGCGAGCTGTCGGGCGACCTCGAGGATGGCGATGCTGCCGCTGCCGTTGTCATTGATTCCAGGGCCCTCTGCAACACTGTCAAGATGGGCACCGACGAAGAGGATGTTGTCTGGGTCTCCTCGGGTGGTGGTGGCGATCACGTTCTCGCTGCAGCCATTAATCTCGGCGCTTACGGGTACGGACATTGGTTGGACTCACCTGTACAGCACCTCGCCATATGTTGTGGTGTAGAAGCTGTCAACAACAATGGTCTCGCCGGCCTGAAGCCTGCTGGCAAGTGCGAGAGCTACTGCGTTTGGGATGCCAGCTGTTGGGACTGTCGGGCCCTCAGGGGGATCCTCGAGCGCCAACACGCCGTACAGTGGAGGGGCACCGACGACGTAGTCGAAGACGATGAGACCTGCGGCGCCAGCAGCGCCGGCGTTGGCCGACTTCGTCGCGAACGCGCACGAGCCGCCAGCAGGACCGCGGGAGATCAGGCCGATGTTTCCGACGACCTCGGGAGGGAAGTCCTCCGTCTAGGCAGATTTACAATCAGATTATGTTCTTGCCATCGAGCATGCTCTGTCACTTACACCGTTGCACCCGAAAGAGTTGACCCAAACGAGCTCGAGGCCCTCAAAGGTACTGTTCTTGGAAAATTGGAACGTCTGGGACAGGACATCTTCGCCGTCGATGACCAAGGCGCCATCGTTCACGATCTCGACGTAATCGGCATATGTCTGCTTCTCAATATCGTAGTAGTCGCCGAGGGCCTCAAGATTCTCGACGATGTAATCTACGGTCTTGTTGTAGCCGATCGAACCGGCGAGGCGAAATAGCTCTGAGCTGTAGGCAATCTCGCTGAACTTCTCGGCATGGGCCTGTAGGTTGTCGAGCTTGATGGCGTTCTGGAGTTTCTCCTGAGCGGCTGTTAGAGCATACGGATGGCGGGAAAGACACTCTGCTTTACCGAATCGACTGGCTTGTGAGGAACACAGGGCTTCTGAGCCACGACCGTGCTGGCCAGGGTCACGGCCACGGCGGCAACAACGTTCTTCATCTTACGAGTTTCTTGCCGATACAGCTAGGTCTAGCTATGTCTCAGGCGCTGGACTGTCAAGAGTCGCGATCTCTTGGGGCAGGCAAAAAGGCACAGGTTGAGATGCTCAGCAGCCGCGCCACGCTCCATGTATGAGGGACAGCTCTCTTTTCATGTCCTCGAGTGCCCGCGGGATCTCGCAGGCGGCCGTACCACGCCATCGATCCCGTCGAGTCGACCTCGCATACAGCTTGATTGCTCTAGACACCCAGCAGAGCCCCGTCCTATCACGACCCTTGCTCGCAAGAAGCCCTCCCATTGCTGGCCAGAGTTCGTCTGCCGATCGGTGCTGGCGACCTTCCCGATTCATTCTAAACCAAGCCACCCGTGCATGGGCGTGGCCCTGTGGCCGCCATGGGCCATACGGCTCACGACTCAAGAAAATGTGGCGTCATGTGCAGCTACCTATGCAACCCCGGCTGCATCTCGCCGGCTGCCAGCGCGATAGCTCGCAATTGACGCCGAGGGGGCCACTCAGATGTATGGCGTGAGGGCTGCCATTACATCCAGGCACGACGCCACAGAATGCACCGCTTCGACGACCTGCTAGATACGGCAACGCAGGACGGACTTGCCACACGGCCGGACCGGGGTTCGTTCGATGGCGGGCGGGCACGCAGGCTATATCGGCTTGCTCGCCAAGACTGGCAGTCGCCGTTAGAACCGATGGTGCGGGAGAGGCCCTGATATCGACGAGCTCATGCTCAAGTGTTCTCCCCACGGCTACGACGAGACAAGAGGTCTCGTCGACCACGTGCGGGGAGTTACATTAGCCCTCGTACTTGTGGCACGCCAGGGAAGGAGGCCCCGTTGCTCCGTTGCGCCTGTTTGTCACTAGACGGCCCGGCCTCGGGAGACTACGTGTGTGGGAAGCCTATGGTAGCTGCCGGGGGCTCGTCCCGAGTCCAAGACAGCGTCGTCTTTTCTCAAGTCCTATCTGATACTTCCAGCTCAAGGAATAAGACGGATTGCTCAAGATCACGAGAAGACCTGCCCTATATATCACCGCTCATGGCAAACTCCGGCTCCTCGTGAGCCTCTACTGCTCGGCGAAGATACCTGTCCGGCGCCGACATTCGACTCGTACCCCAATCCACAAGTACCATGGAGGACAGAGACAATAACACCACGGTTCTTATATACGAGATGTCGTTCTTCTTTCTCCACACTCGAATGCACGTCGGTAGCCGCCTCGTGGGGCGTCGGCACCCACGTCCCTTGGCGATCCAAGCCCCTGGCCGAGTCCCCCTTTTCTTGGCACGAACCTCAGACGACATTGCCGGTAGGTTTTGGCTAGGAATTGCACATGTGGCCTCGAGAGAGTCGGATACGAAAGTACGTGGCTGAGGCGCCGAGGGTGTCTGTATGCCATGTAGCTGATAGGCGCGGTCGACGATGATGGCGTGAGTGGGCGGCCAGATAGAGCAGTGCTTGGGGACGTGGCTTTAAGTACCTACATTCATTGTCCAGAATGCATCGCAAGGGGCATCAGGGAAGATGTGGGCGATAGATCGTGGTGTGAATTAAATCATCATGCCGCCTGACTCCGTAGACCGAGCCGTGTATCCCACAGCAACTCAAGCAATAGCCATAAAAGCACCGTGTCGTCGCATCGCCACCAACCCTACAGTGGGAATGAAACGCTTCTACAAGACCTAGCCTCAATCCCGCTTGCCGTATACCAGAGGTATAATATATCTCACACCTCCACGCCGCTAGACATCATCCATCCTCGCACCGCCGCGGAGAACGTCTCCTCGCGGACGTCTTCCGTATCTTGTCTCATCTCGCTGTATTCGTCACCCGTCCCACGGAAAAGTCCCCGCGTCTAGCCCTCAAACTCGACCACCCCTTTGCCCCCGCTCTCGCTCCGCCTCGCCGGCTCGATATCAACCAGCTGGCCCTCCTTGCCGCTGGCCCCCGCCTCGGCGTCGGCGCCGGACAGTAGGTCCCGGTCCTCGCTGCGCACGCTCCTGGCCTCGGCGTCCCGCCGTCCACCTGCACCGCCGCGGACGCCGATCTCGACACCAATGTCGACGTCGTCCTCCTCCTCTTCCTCCTTCTGCCCCGGGAGCGCGTTCTTCTCCAGCTCCTTCTGCGCCTCGTCCATCCTCTTCCGCACCTCTGCCGCCACGCGCATGCCGTCCGTGACAATGTTGTCCAGCACCCCGCGAAGCCCGCGCGTTGCGCCCTGCGCCGCAGGCGCGACAGCCGAGGCCGTAGGACGTGCGCCGAAGTTGAGGTTCGAGAACGTCGTCAGCGACGCCGAAGGGCTGACGGCCGACGAGAGGCCCTCGATGATGTGGAAAGATGTGGGGAACGAAGATTCGAAGAACTGCTCCAGCAACTCGTCGGCCAGCACGACCATCCGGAAGGTGGGCAGCGTGATGTGCAGAGGATTGGCGGGGTCAAGGGCAGCGTTGGCCGCCTCGGACTGCGCCTTGGAGACGCGCCGGTCCGAGGTGCTGCCCGACGGGGAGGGCGCCCCCTGGGCGGGTTGCGGCTTGTCCTCCACGGGAGATTCAGGGCCCAGCAAGTCCTCTTCGTCATCGTCGCCAATGGCGAAGGCGTTGCCAGTGTCTGGCTCGCCGGACCCCGTGTTCTGGGAATGATCCGGATCGGCATACTCGAAGCATCTCCTTATAAAGGCGCTGACGCTGCCCAGGAACCTTTCGTTTGCGGTTGCCCCAGTCAGGCTGATATCGGATGCAGCAGGGTTCGGCTGACCACCAGCTCCGTTAAGGTTGGGGTTAGACGCGCTGGGGCTCAAATTGCCCTCGAGACCTCGCCTCGAAAGGAAGAGCAGAGCCTCTGAAATTCGAAGGATACCCTCACGGTCGACCTTGCCATCACCATCGTCGTCATAGAGGTCAAAGAAGTAGCTCATAGCGCCCATAATGTCGCGCTTGCCCTTGATTTTGGCAATGCCAGACACGACATTGGCGAGGGTGAGCTCGCCCGTGCCGTCGACATCCCACTGCTTGAAGAGGCGTTGCATAAACTCATGATCCGCAGGCTCGGGACCAGCGCCCCAGGGGTTGAGCATGCTATCGTTCCGTCCTCTCGTGGTGTATGCTCCCCTTTCTTCGAATGTCTCACGGCGGGGCGTGAGCGGCGAATCGGAAATGGCCCATTTCGACATGTTTGCCAGGAACTCCCTGAAGGCATTATAGTCCATCAGGCTCGTGCTGGCTCCTAGTGCAACTCGGCCCTTGTCGATGCCGTGATCCATGTTGTTCTGGAAGACATCTTGCGCCTTCGTCCGGCTGTTCTTGGCCCGCCGCTTTTGCTCCTCCTGGATGATGAGCTCGCGCTGCTGGCGCTCATAAAGCAGGGTGTAGAAGCGGTCGTACAGAGCGCCGAGCTCATCGGTGCTCAACAGCTTGCTGTCGGGGCCCAGATTCCGGATGGCCGTCCTCTTGGTGAAGTTCTCAATGTTGCTGAGCACGGCGTCTTTGTTCTTCAGGCGCAGATCTGTGATGCTGGCATGGGTGATCTGCGAGAACTCCTTGAAAGCGACGACCATGAGCTCTTGGAATTTTGTGACGGCCCGCAGCTTGGGGTTTTCCGACTTGGGATGTGCCGACTCGTCGAGACGGGCGAAGTATGATTTGAGGACTGAGATGAAGGCACCGTCGTCGGTAGCATCCAGGAGCTCCTCGCCATTGATCCTCAAGATGGCCAGGCCGACCTGGAATAGCACCTTGGGTCCTTCCACGAAGAAGACGTCTAGCACCCTGAAAGCAAAGACCAGGGGCATAGAGTTAACGTAAAGAGACAGGAACCACGGCAAGGATACCACAGACAACTGCACGTCGCTCTTGACCAGATGCTCCCAGAGGATGGGCATCGTCCTCTCCACACATGACTCGAAGACCTTCTGGTCGAGAAGCGTGCCGTACATGGTGGAGGAGTAGTAGCCGGGTACGAGCCTGTCGCAAAGCGAAGACAGCAGGAAGAATGCCTGTGCCTCGTTCATGTAGATGAGCAGCGCGGCGACGACGATGTTCATGGCCTGGCAGTACCCGACTTCAGGGTTGATCCAGCTGTACGCCGTGAGGACGCGGCGCAGGCGGCCGATGCCCTCCTCATCCTGGAATCCTGGGTACTCCGGCAGACTGCGGTTCAGGTCCTTCTCAATCTCGTCAATAGCGAGTGATTCCTTCCCGGCATGCTTCTCCAGGGTTTCGGCGTAGAGGTTCGGGTTTTCCAGGCGCAGGTAGATGGAGCCAGACGTCTGTTCCCACATCTCACCCCTGAGACGGTTGGGCAGACCGACGCGGATGAGCTTGTGGAAGGTGGGCTGGCGGATGAGAGTAACATTCCGACCATTGTCTCGCAGGTATTCCGCCCACAGGCGCATCTTGGCCCTGTCCCGCAGTTTCTTCGCATCGCCAGGGTATCGGAAGAGCATACCCAGGCCAGCGTCCGGGGGCGATGCGTTTTTCTGTGCGTCCGAGCGAAGAAGATACTCAGAGTAGCACTCGCCGACAACCCTCCTGAGCCTGCTAACGCTCCCGACGGCGGCCCGCAGACCCTTCTTCAGCCCGTCGCAGAAGCGCTCACAGCGCTGCCGCGTATCCGCCAGGTGTATGGTGATGCGCTGCTCCCTGAGCGCGTCGCTCTTTTCGGCAGCCTCGCCCTTGTCCTTCTGTGTGGTGCCCAAGATGCCGTTCCATGTCGTGATGGCCAGGGCGAACTGCCGCACATGTTAGCATGTCCGCCTCGAACCGCCAAGTCTACGACAAGTTGCGGCGGCGGAGGCCTCAACCCACCTGGAATGACTGGCTGTTCAGCCTCTCGACTCTTCGGATGGCACAGAGGGGGAAGGTGAATCCATTGCCACTGGGTCCGGCACCATGGGTCTGGCCGGTGAAGACGCTGCTGGTGGTGGTGCTCGCTGAGCTGGCGAAGCTGCTGGGCTGGGTCGAGAAGCACATGTAGGACTCGGAAAGATGCAGCTTGCCGGCATAATGGTAGCCTCGGTCAAGCTGGCGGTCGCCCTGGGTGGCATTCACGGGAGGGATGGTAAGCTCTGCATTGATTTCGAAGAGGGGCGTCTGGGTGCTGGGCAGGCGGAACTGGCTCTGGAAGAGGGATGCCTTGGAGGGGTTTCTGTCGGAGTTGGACAGGTTCAGGCCCTGCATGGGGTCGATGAGCTGCTGCGCCTTTTGCACGAGACTGGATAGGTTCAACATGATGGGCTGCTGTTGGGAGGGAGTGGCCGAGTTCAGCTGGTCATCATCGGGGTTCTGGCGGTCTCCTGGACGCAGGAAGAAGCGGGCGGGCGGCTCGGCCGGGGTCGAGGGCGACGAAGATGGAGCGAGCTGTCGGTCGATTGGTGAAGGAGCGAATGAATGGGACTGGGAGTCGGAAGGAGGGGAGATCGGTCGTTGCTTGTCAAGCTGGGGGATGTCGTTTCGGAAAGATGTCAAAGTTCGGTTGAATCTCACGGGTTGACAGGTGAGGTGCTCCGGAGCTGATGCAGCACAGGACGGGGCAGGGCTGGAACGGCCCCAATCAGCGGAGCTGTCGGCAGTGAGGGTGCAGAAGGGCCAACTTAGCCCGCTAAGGCGCCCCCGTCCAGCGCGGGAGGCACCTCCTTATCCCCCTGTTGTGTGCCCTGAGGGTGCTGTAGACGGCGCGCGCACAGACCTCCAGACGCCGCCAGCGCAAGGGACCACCTTACTGACCTCATCACGGCCTGGTCGGTCCCGGCATCTCAATGGACGGCTGACATCTGCTGACATCCGTCAATCTGACAGCCCCTATTCCGAAGCTCAACACTCGAAGGGCTAGATGTACCGTCCGTCAAATCTCGTCCTCGGTATCTGTACGCTGTATCTTCAGAGATTCTGAAGGCGTGCCTCAAGCATATCTCAATACGGATCTCCAGCCACGACCTTCTGACCACCCCACGCTGAGAGTGACCCCTGACACACCCCATGACGCTTCCTCCTGTCCTAAGGAATGTGAGACATCAACAGTCCAGTGACCTCCAGGGGCAACCAACCGGCCCTCTCGCCAACCTCAACCATATGTCTTTTTGCTGTCGGAGCACGAGAACAACGCAAGTTCAAAGATAAAGATCGATTCAGATTCAAATGGCGTATCCTGCCCAGGCCGTGTATACCTACCTGTCCAACGCCTTTGCCTCGTCAAAGAAAGAAAGCATGAAGCATAATAAGAGATCGACTGGTGATCCAGGCCCCCAGTCGAAGCCCATCCGCGAATACCTCGTGTGAGAAAAGGTCTCCTCTCGCACGCATCGCGCTGGGTCTGCTGTGGATGCAGTGATAATGAATACCCGTACGCCGTGAACGCCCTGCCATGGTGAGCCCGGCCGAAAGTGCAACACTCTCAAACGCCCAGCATCTCACCCACCCTCGACAAAATGCCTATAGAGACACCTCTGCCCATGATGACCGCCCCAGAAGACCGTTCTCATGATAATCATACAGTAGCCCGCCACCCCTCAGAAGTCCTTGAAGTACTCATCGTACTTGGCGGCCATCTCGTCCGTGTACGGATCCCGCTTCCCGTCCTCTTCCGGGTAGTGGTCGAAGCATTGCGAGTCAGTGGGTGAGCGCACGGGGGGGATGATGGGCCCGCGGACACGGTGGTACAGCAGGTCATCCCAGCGGATGCACTTGAAGAAGGGATGCTCCTTGACGCGAGCCGCGCCGCCGCTGATGTTGCCGAGGCGCTTCGACCGATCCACGGTGCAGAGTTGCTTGATGACGTCCTTGGCCCGATCCGAGATGTGCGGCTCTGCCGGGAAGCTGATGGGCTTCTCGACGATCCTGGAACGGTGTCAGTGTCTGCATGGCCTGCTAGAGGTGTATTGCGGAGAACAAGGGGCGGAGGAACATACTGCTTGTAGATCTCTATCGGGTTCTGGTGCCAAAAGGGCGGGTAGCCCGTCAGGAACTCGAACAGCAAAATACCCAGCGCCCACCAGTCAACGGCCGTCGTATGTCCCTTATTATGGATGACCTCGGGGGCCAGGTACTCGGGGGTGCCACAAAGGGTATACGTCTCGATGGGGTCGCCGTCCTCGTTACTCAGGCGCTTGGCAAAGCCAAAATCGACGAGCTTGATGTGGCCGTCCGCGTCGAGGAGGAGGTTCTCCGGCTTGAGGTCACGGTAGGCGACCCTGCCCTGCTTCTCGTGCAGATACTCGAGGACGAGGACGATCTCGGCCGAGTAGAACTTTGCGGTGCTCTCGTCGAAGCGCTTCATCTTGCGCAAGTAACTGAAGAGCTCGCCGCCAGGGACGTAGTCGAGGAGCATGTAGAGGGAGTCCTGGTCTGAGAAGGAGCAAACTAGGCTCGTTATGAAGGGGTGGCCAGAGACATCCTTGAGGATGCGGCGCTCGTGGCGGACATGGTCGATCTGCTTGAGCTTGATGACCTCGGTTTTGCGCAAGATCTTGAGCGCGAAGACGTCCTTTTTCTCTTTTTCGCATGGGTTTACGGCCTTTACCAGACAGACGCGGGCGAATGTACCTATGGCGGAGAGGGCCGAGGTCAGCGGCGGGGACTCTTGGCAGGGTTTCGCGGAAAAGCGCCGCAGTAAAAGAGAAGCGGGGGATTTGGGCGCATACCTGTTCCTAATGTCCTAATCATGCGAAAGTCGTGCGAGGACAGTTTCCTTTCGGTGAGAGGGCCGTGGCCGGCGTTCTGGTGGCCCTTTCCGTTGGTAAAGCGGCTCTTCATGCGAGCAAAGACGCCTAGTTGCGGGCGCTCATCGTTGCCGATCGAGGCCGTCTTTGCACGGGCGACGCTCGTCATGTCGCTGGTGATCTGCGGTCGCAGGTTGAAGGTCTAGAGAGTAGGCAAAGACTGGTTTGTTGTCGCGAAAGGCACAAGTTCTACCACTGTAGAATTCGCGCACAGTGAGAGAGAGAGAGAGCGTGGATGCGTGAAAGAGTAGCCTCGGTCGCGTCGAAGCAATCTTGGTTCGGGAACAGAAGGCCGAGGTTGAACGCGAAGAAAGGAGTCGTTCAGCGACGAACTTCAACACAGAGCCATGGGGAGTCTCATGTGCAGTCGTTGTGTGGTCGTGGCATTGGTCATCAGGAGGGCGGCGACGAGGATTCTAGTAATATCGCGGGAATCTCGAAGGGGGGTGCGGCCCGGAGGTGGTCTTGGGTGTGTGCAAGTGACGTTGGTTGGGAGGAGGCACACGGGGCCAATGTTTTTTCTGTGGCGGGAAAGCAGCTCGGTAATAAGTGAATTGGGGAAGGTGAGAATAGAACTTGAACGGGAGACGGTGGGGAGACGGACTCGACGGCAAGGAGGCGGAGATACTAGAAAGTTGGAAGGGCAAGGGCTACTTTGAAAAGAGCATCGGCTTGCCTGTTTCATCCTTCTTTTGCCTTCTCGGCGCTCGAGGGACGCGATGGCGCCGGGCCGGGATCATGGGAAGCGTCCAGTGGCGGCGGTCAGTGTCAGCAGTGACAGGCGGTTTCCCGTCCATTCCGCCCTGCGCCCTCCAGGGCTTAGCACCAAGTGCGCCCAGGGATTCTTCCACGGCGCTTCGATGCAGGAGTGAGCGACCCCTAAAAGATGGTACCGTACAGCCGCTCCACGGCGGGGCGGCGCACAAGTACCTCTGCTGCCCGCCCTCTCGGCCGCCGGAGTACACGAGCCAGCCAGCGACAAGTGCCAGGGGGCAATGACGAAACCTCCCGTCCACCGTCCAGTGGCCGAGTCCAGTTAGCGCTCCTTTCCCGTGGCGCTGACGACATTCCATCCTTCCGAGTCCCAGCAACATGGAACCGTCCGAGACGCTGGACCAACACGCCTCCGTCCCTGCCGTCCTTTCTCCGTCCGATGAGGTGATGGGCGTAAGTATTACCTCAGCAATGACATCCTGAAACTCAGGCATCACTCAATATCTCCCCACCACTCGGCCCGATGTAAGTTCTACAGGCACCATCAGCCATGATGGTCTATCCTTATTTCGTGGCGAGACGAGGACCTCTACAACGGGATCTCACGGAAGCTCGAACATGATATAATGCCTCTGAAAAGTACGACCCCGGTGCATTACGCCGAATCAAACCATGTCTGGCGCTGGTGTCTACCAGTGCTGCCCGAGCAAAAAAGCAAGCTCACTACTGAAAGGGTCTAGAAGACATACCCCTCCATTCGCATACGGGATACATTCACTCCTTTGAGTCAAATCAGAGCAGAAGAAAAACATGTGAAGAGGGGAAGGTGTCATAACCTTCAACGGTCCACATCAATCTCGGGGCCATGGTCGCCCTTCATTGACGACCTGACTTCAACCTGCCGACCACATCCCGGAGTCCGAATCTCTTGGGCACCCTGACCAGCCAGTACAGCGCCAGGGCAGCGAATAGGTTGAAGACGATGTAGGCCCACATGATGCCGTAGTTCCTCCAGCGCAGACTGTACGACGTCGACGTCGAGGCGAGGAAGGCGTCCGTCGTGGCGAGCGGGCAGAACTGGCATGCCTCCGTGTCGTCGGGGTTCATGACCTGCCCGCCCGCCATCTCCATGTACGGCCCCATGTACTCGGCGCACGTCGTGTTCCCGCCGCCGGGCACAGCGAAGCGCAGGAGCTCGATATCGGAGCACGTCACCTCGACGTGCGCGAGGCCCGTGGACAGCAGGCCGTCGACGAGGTACGTCAGCGGGGAGACGCGGTACATGAACTTCCAAAAGCCCGGCAGCGCGTCCAAGGGCACCATGACGCTGGACGAGTGTCAGTACACACGCTCGTGTTTGCAGGAAGGCCCGGGAGGCTTTCAAAATCACTCACCCGCAGAAAATGAGACAGAACGTGAAGAGCAAAAGGGCGATCGTGGCACCAATCTCGGCCGTCGGCACGCCTGCCACGACCATGTTTGCAAACGTCGACTCGAACAGCATGAAGGCCCAGATCAGGAGGAACATGAGCCCCCCGCGCTCGGTCTCGGCGTCCGTGGGCATGGCGTTCTTGTGCATCCCCACGAGGTAGTAGAAGGGAAAGAAGATCACGAGGGCCGCGAGGGTGTTCCAGGGAAGCTCCACGATGATGTTGACCAGCATGAAGACGTGCCACGAGTACGCCCTCGACGCACGCTCGCGCGCCTCGTACTGCTCGCGTTGGAGGATGAAGTTGGGCATGGCCTGGTATACGAGAAAGGCGAAGACGACGAGCAGCATGAAGATGGAGAACATCTGGCTCTGGAGCCCCTGCATCGAGAGCGGTGCGTCGAGGAAAGACAGGCCGATGAGAAGGCTCTACGAATATGGTCAGGGCACGAAGATCAGGAAGGATAAGGGGCTTCTGTGTCACGTACTGTGCCTCCTGACAGGATGAGCTTGGAGTAGATGTACGAGGGCGTCCGCCAGTATTGCTGGAAGACACGTCTTGTGCAGGCGACGAGCTGGACGTGAAAAGGCGCAGCATACACCGACGTCTCGGCCTCGCTCTCGTGGTTCTGGTTGCCCCGCGGCACCTGTCTCAGCCGCTCCAGCTCTAGCTGGACATCCTTGAACCTGTCGCTCTCCTTCCAGGTCTTGGCCCAGTCGCGGTCGGTCTTGGCCCCAGGGGCCGTCCCGATTACTTCGAGCATCCACTCCGCAGGATTCTCGTCCTGCCCGCACGGCCGGGCCCCGTAACTCTCAAAGTATCCGGCGAGGGTGCGGGCGTTCTCTCCGACGTCGCCAAAATAAACTGTCTTACCGCCGCGGGCGAGGAGCAGCAGACGGTCGAACTGCTGGAACAGGAGCGCCGATGGCTGATGGATAGTGCAAAGAATGGCCTGGCCGTTGTCGGAGAGCTTGCGGAGAAGGGAGGTGATGGACCACGATGTCTGGCTGTCGAGCCCGGAGGTCGGCTCGTCGAGGAAGAGAAGAAGGTCAGGCTTCGCGGCTAGCTCGACGCCGATGGTGAGACGCTTCCGCTGTTCGACATTGAGGCCTGCTCTTTCGTCAGCTGCCCAAGTATCACAAAATAGGAGAGGGGTTTCGCAACTGACCTTCGCCAGGGACGCCCACGACCGCTTGTGCATAGTCTTCCATCTCCAGCAGTGAGATGACCTCCTCGACGTAGGCATGCTTCTCCTCCGTGCTGACCGTGGCAGGCTGGCGGAGGACGGCGCTGAACCTCAGAGCTTCGCGAACTGTGGCGGTCGCCAGGTGGATGTCCTGCTGCTGAACGTAGCCAGTCTTTCTCTGGAACGAGGGGCCTCGCGGGATGCCGTTGACCAGCACATCACCACTCACGACGCCCATGGTGACTCGGTTGGCCAGGACGTCCAGCAAGGTTGTCTTTCCGGCTCCGGTAGACCCCTGATATGGAGTTAGCTGAGAAGTTCCCGCGTCGAGTGGGCGCCTACCATGAGAGCGGTCAAGGTCCCTGGCTTGACCCATCCGTCGACCTCGTCCAGGATGCGTCGCGGCTGGCCTTCGATGGTTATGTCGTAGCACACGTCCTGCCAATGGAAGATATTGCCTTGGACCATGTTCGGGTTGGTCGTCGATGGTGCGGAAGTCTCTTGGGCTGGCGAGACATTGTCTCTCTCCAGGGTCTCTTCATCAGCAAGCGCCTTTGATTTAGGCACTCTCGCATTGCCGCGGCCGAAGACGAGGACCTCCCCTTTCGATTTGTTTGTGGTGATGAACTCGGCTGCCAGGAGATACACGGCAAAGAATACAACGATGTAGGCGATGAGAATCCCAAAGTTCCTGTCATCGTCAGCGGCTGTGCGGGCAGCAAGCTGCAAGCTGCTCACCTCCACATGTGAGATTCTTTGTAGCCAAAGTTGGCGTCGATGTAAAAATTGCCATCCACAAAGTCGGCACCGGGGGCGGCACCGGGCACAGAGCACGTCCGCTCCTCGGGTGAGGCATCGGGGTATGCCGGCACGTATTGGACGCAGGGGAACTGCCTGCCCCTGAATTCGTTCGCTACGAGGCTCTCGTATGCGTAGGCGATGGGGTTGATGTAGTTGACCCAGCGAAGCCATCCCTGCATGTCACGCGTCGGGAGGATGAAGCCGGTGTAGATGACGAGGGACAAGATGAACAAGGCGGCGGGCGTCAGGGCCTGGTGGATCGTCTTGGAGGATTGACCTATGGTCCGGAGGATCATGGACATGGTGAGGGTGCAAGTGAATCCAAACAAAAGAAATATGAAGAAGGCGTCCGCTTCCTGGCGGAGCCTCGCCATGAAGTAGAGTGGGATGTTGAACGCCATTGTAGACATGATCTTAGAGGGAAGGTCGCAAATGGTGGAGGAAATGGCTTCCGAGAAGGGGTGGTACAGAGCGTACCGTGCGTGCTTCTCGACGATGGGACGCTGAGCATAGAGGGTGAGGATCTACTGTAGTATCAATCTCTGTCAATCGCATCCCGAGACTTTAATGTCTTACCTCTAGGGCACTGCTGAGACCGTTGAAGAGAATGGCGAAGAAGAGCAGAATGCAGCGCGTGTTGATGCTGGAGGCGTCCGAGGGCAAGTCATAGAAGACGCTTCCGAGGACCAGAGAGATGACGAGGTTCCCGAAGACGGTCACGAAGAAGAACAGCTTGTCTCCCATGAGACGTTGGTATCCGCGAGACATGCAGAGCCAGACTTGCATGGGGACAGAAATGGTGTAAGGGGATCCTTGGGAACTGGGGACATGTTAGCATCCCTCTCCAAAACACTTGGTCATATGAGACTTACATGAGCTTCGATTGCTGTGCTTTTCGCACAGTTGTGAGTTTCTCGACCTCGGGTCCGTTGATGGGGTACTCTGCCTCAAAGTCGCTGATTTCAGACATGAGCCGAACTCGCGCTTGACTTGCCTTCCAGACATTGGCGAACTCGTCCGGGGTTCTTGGGACGATGTTCTCGAACCCAGCGCGAGCCATACGCTCTGCTGGGTTGGTCAGAGACGTCAGGAAGTCGGCTGTCGTCTGCCGGTCAGGGCAGTGATATCCCAGGTCGGTGAAGTATCGTTTCGCCTCTGCCGCAGGGCCGAAGTAGATCTGACGTCCCTGATACAAGAGGGTCACCTTGTCGAAGAGCTGTGTGCACGGTCAGAAGACGTCGACGACTCGAGCTCGTCATATGGGGTTCCCACTCACGTCGTATGCCTCCTGAGAGCCCTGGTACATGGCAACGATCGCCGAGGTCTTGGCCAGGTCGGTCGAAAGCCGCAATGTCCGGGCAAACTGCAATGCCGTTGCGCTGTCCAAGCCACGCGTGCTGTTGTCCCAACACTGAATGGCGCTCTGGTTGAGTGTCACCTCGGCAATGCTGACCCTTTTCCTCTCTCCTCCGCTGACACCCCTGACGAAGTCATTGCCAACTTTGGTGTTGACAGTATGAGAGATGCCGAAGATGGCCATCACCACGTCTCTCAGGTGCTCCGCATACTTTTGCCTACTAACTCCGGGCAGCCTGTTTCGCGGAGTTCGCGCGAGGGCCGCAAAGAGCAAGGTCTGGCCGACTGTCAGGTTAGGGAAGTGGATGTCAGTCTCGGCCTGGTAGATGACTTCGCCTCGAAA
Organism: Furcasterigmium sp. R96-07A1; assembly: GCA_037042015.1. Classification (NCBI taxonomy): domain Eukaryota; kingdom Fungi; phylum Ascomycota; class Sordariomycetes; order Glomerellales; family Plectosphaerellaceae; genus Furcasterigmium; species Furcasterigmium sp. R96-07A1. The sequence continues at coordinate 1,109,716 of JAXQJP010000346.1, forward strand.
GGTCTTGTGCATCATCTCAGCTGGGATGCCTTTGAGAATGGTGGAAATGATTAGCCATGCTCATTGGGGACCATCTTCTCACAACTGACCTTGGTAGCTCATGTGAGACTTGTCATCAAGGTGAAGACCGCTCGTCTCCCCGGAGATTGTTTTGAGTAGACTCGTGACACCACTGCCAGGGCGACCCAGGACAAGAAGCATCTCTCCTTGCTCAACCAGGCCATCCAGGTCCCGGAGAATGCGGATCTCCTGGCGACGGCTGTTCATCCACTGTTTCAGCATGAGGGGCCCTTGAAGTAGGACGTTCAGTACGTTCTTCTGGTAGTCTGTATCTGTCCCGTAGCCGTGGACGGACAGGCTCCGGAATGCCACACCCGCGGAATGTCTGGGATATCTGACGGGGTCCTTCTCGGAATGAAGCAGCAGGGCCTTGGCCCATTGTTTCGCGTCGAAGTCATCGGGACGGGTGGGATCCAGGGAGGGGTTGGTTGAGAGGAACGGGTTGATGGCAGGATTCGCCTGTGAGGCACTCCGCACAAGCTCCAAACTGTAGCCTCTTACCAAATCGTTCATACGAGAGCGACCATTATGAGCTGCGTCACCTCCAGCTGCAGTCCTCGGACCGTAAGGTGCATCATCTGCCAGTGTCGCATCGGACTCGGCCGAGCCAGCCGAGTTGTGCTCTTGAGAGTGGCTCATAGTAGAAGAACAATAGCACGAATGAAATATGGCTCAAAGAATGGAATTTGAAAATGAAAGGAAGAAGGAGATTCATGTCTTCAACTTGGTCCGGGGTATCTTGCTGCTCTTATAAGACTCCCATGCGGTAGACACCCACGTCATGGCAGACCGAGACTGCCGGTGATGCCAGGCTCGGGTCACATCCAACCAGTACCCATCATCACCAGTATCTCAATTTCCGAAAATGCGGTTTGCCCCGAGGATTTGGTCGATCTGCGGTCTTCCACTGGGACGTGGTTGGTCTACTTTCTCGTATGCGGTTTTGACCCATTGCTCCTCTGGGAATGTCGGGGCCGAGCAGCCACGTCTTTTTTCCGCCCCGAGCCCCTGCTCTTTCAACGTCCCAGAACCGTCGGGCAAACAAAACAATGTTATTTGACATGTGCCTGTGATTTCTCAACTGGCAAGATGTTACTCAGCTGGACCGTGTCGCGCTACATGGCCAGGGTCATCGGCGATGCATGAGCCTCGTCTCATCCTCATTTTCCGAGAGTTGCACAGAGTGTCCCTTGAACGAATGCCAACTTATGATTTACCAGCCCAAGCATCTCCATGAAATTCACAAAGCAATTGAGCTATGAAAGGAGAAAGTCACTGACGAAGAACCTCGTCGAGGAAGAAGCACGGCAATTGGACCCTGCTTGGGCGTTTTAACAAAGGTAACGAGAATAAGATATAGCGACAGAAGTAGGCGTTCGCGGGACAAAATTACAAGCCGCAGATGTGATGAATACCAGGTAGTGTGTGAAGTCAAGAGACGAGTGGGCGTCAAGCAAGATCAGATGTTCGCAAAAAAGGAAGCATTTACAATTCACATATCTCCTAGGTACCAAGGCGAGAACGGGGGTTTGGCATGTATATTCAAAATATTTAATGAACACCCCAATTCACGGCTTCTTTCTCCTTGAGTGGCTTTTTGCCCGCCTCTAAATGCCAGGTGATGATATAACCAAGAAATGATGTTAAGTGAGCAAAATCAATAGAAGCAGGGGTTCAAAGTTACGCAGGTGAGTTACTTTGCTTGGTTTCCCGCTTAGTCACTAATAAAGAGGGAGCAAAAACAAAAGAAAAAAAAAAAATCATGCCCAACTGAGTTGGGCGTATCATGAACATACGACAACGGCAGGGTTTGAACCTACGCGGGCGAACCCAACAGATATCAAGAAATTCACCTGTGCTCAAGAACACAAGTGAATCGTTCAAGTCTGTCGCCTTAACCACTCGGCCACGTTGCCCAGTGAATAACACAGATTGTAACGCAAGTGAGTCATATAGCTTTCTTTGTCCAAGAGCCTGCTCACCGTGAGTCAACAGGATAAGTGGTGCATGAAAGTTTGAGGATTTAGTGACAAGTGAATAAATAAATCTGGGCATGAGCAAGTGCTGCTAGTGAACAAGATTGGCTTGATTAACCTGTTGGCTGTTGTGGAAATCCACTGCTTGAACGATGACTTGAGCTTTGAACCACCGGATGGTTAAAATTCACTGGGTGCTCTCATCATGTTCACCCTTGCAGTCTAAAACAAGGTATGGACACTACAATACGAGAATGAGGGCCTTCCAGATTGGTAATCTCACGTGTCTGGAATGACCAGTGCCATTTGTTCACAAAGCATGCAAGAATGGATAATTGCTGCATCGAATATACCGCTATTCCCCGCCGCTTCACCAAAGCTCTATTTGGCCCACTCTCGCGATGTTGGTCTGGTATATGAACGAAACAAGGCAGTCGCCTACGCTGGGTATCACTCCTAGACAGCCCCGACTCCCTCCTACAGTCCCCTCACTAGCCACCACCCGCCGACGCCCACGGCTAGCGCCGTCGCAATCACGAGCGCCCCTTGCTTGGTGCTCCAGAGATACATGCTCCATCCCGCGAACACCTCCCTCCGCCTCGCGGCCGCCCTCCTTTCCCACGCCTCTGGATCAATGGCCACCGGCATCGTGATCCTTGGATCGATCATGTCTGACCTCTGCAGCCCCGCGTCCTCGGAGCCCGAGGGCTTCATCTCCTCTGCCGAGAGCAGGGGCACCTCCGCCCGGAAAAAGACGGCCCTGTGGTCCGATGAACGTACCACAGGCATCGCATCGTAGGCCTTGACGTCGATCTTCTGCTTCTCGGGTGCCACGCGCTGGCGGACCCATGTCGGCACGTCCAGGAACAGAACCCGGTCCGTCCATGAGGGGTATCGATGCGAAGCGAATGACCATGGCACCTCCTCCGTCTCAGGAGCCGCGACAGCTGCCGCGGGAGGGAGAACGTCATATTTGTAGGTCGGGGGAAAGCGAACCTCGGCCTCGGACATGCCATGTAGTGTCCGTCCAGCCTTGCGTTCCCGCGTTAGCTGGTCCAAGGGGAAGAAGGTGGAGTAGTGGTGCTCTGAGTTCGGATCAAGGCTCGGGAAGTCGGCCTGCGGCGGTGGCGAGCGGGATGAAATGCGGTAGTTCAGATCACCCGCGACGAAGAGGTGGGAGCTCGGCTTGAACACCGAGATGTCCTGCAGCTGTGATTGCAGCGCCGTGTCACGGGCGTGGTGCTCGTCGTGAAGAAGACGCTCTCGCTCTTCGTCTCCGCTCGATCCCGCCTCTTCTGCCTCCCTGAGCGCCATAGCCTTAGGGTCCAGGACCGTCTCGGGATTCTCAAAAGCCATTCCCCGCATGATAGCTGCCCAGTTGGCGTTCCTCTTGGGCAGGTTCCACTCCATGGCCGCGAGATGCGTGGCCACAAAGGTGAGCTCTGTCGATGACTGCGCGTTCGTACCCTCGTACGAGAACCTCAGGCCTACTGCTCCCTTGTTGCCCATCTCAGCCGCGCCAAAGCCGACTTCAGCTTCGGTGACGTTCTGCAGAGCCGCTGGGTCGCGTGCGAACAGCATGATGGCGGTCATACCGACATTGCGAGCACGAACGAGGGTGTACGGTCGGACGGGATTCGACGCCCCGTTCGCCGAAGACGTCTGTTCGATCGTGATGGTATCATCGGCGCTGAAACGGGTTGCGGCAAGATTGAGTGCCTCTTCGAAGCGGGCCAGGTACGGACTGAGGAAGTATCCGCCGATGAAGGAGTAGCTCAGAGGAGCGACCTCCTGCAGAGAGCTAAAGCGAGTTCCCAAGTCAGCATGCGTATTCCTACGTCAGAGCGCGAGCGTTGTCGGGCATGTGGCCCTTTCGCGTCGGTAGGCGATGACCTGGCGGTCACGAGGACAGTGCCCGCCGCCTATCGGGGAAACTGCCGAGCTTGGATAGAGGCAAACTTACAAGACGACCACATCGGGCAGGGCTGTGGCGTTCTGCTTGAAAGCCGACTGCAGATGCGAGGCAAACACGGCAACGTTGATGAAGTTCTTGGCGCAGTTGAACGTCAGGAGGAACAGGTCGAGCGTGAAGGGCGCCATGTTGCCTGCCCTGACCGAGGGGTTGTCTTTGACCAGGGTTGTCATCGTACGCTGGGAAAGGTGGGCGCTCTGTAGGTGTCGATCCACGATGACTTAGCGCGCCTAATATGCGATGTCCGAAGTTTACGCGGTAGCAATGATTGGGGAGAGGTATCTCAAAGTCAAGGAATGAAAAGGTGCCTGGTTTAAAATACCTTGACACCATCGTCAGGATGGGACCTACTGCCTTTTGTACCTGCCTATCTGCTTACCTTACCGCCTTCGAGTCATTCCTTCCAGCGCGGGGAAAATATGTCCTCTTGGCTGGGCAGTAGCCCTGTGACGCGGAAATAGACCACATCAGCTAGGTAGGTACCTAGCACTCAGCCCCCAGGGCAGCTGCCACCCTGCACCTGACCAACGCTGACGGCCTGGGATGCCTCTCGCTAAGAGGCCCAGGCCACGACAACCAGAGCAGTGTGCCACCATGGGACCCTGCCAAGGCTTCTGTTTATGAACCGGATGTTCACTTGCAAGGATCATCGTCTACTCGAACCTGGGCTGACCTGAGTCAATTGAAAAAAGCTACCTAATGATTGTTGCCCCCCTGGTCTGACCCATCCTCCACCCTCACAGCCGACCACCTTCGCAGGAGTCCTTGAATTTGGCCGTGTGGATTTGAACGACAAGGCGTGCTGGCATAGTAGTGCCGCCCAGTGTCTCGATAGGTCGAGAGCCCGACGTACACCCCTTGTGGCATGCTGCCATCCGCAAATCCTTCTCACAGAGCGGCTGGCATCTCGAGACGAGGCCCCCCATAACATGGTCGTGAGATTGAGCGTTGTCGTATGAAGTGTCCAGATAGCGTGTGTATAGCGGCGTGCTTGTCGAGAGAACGAACGAACGTCTCCATGTGCCTCGAACGTGGTGTGTTTGTCTACTTCGAGCACCCGGAGTACCTGGGCTTGGGCATTTCCACCAACGTTCCCCGAGTCCGGCCGAAATCCACCGAAGCAAGCACTGTCAGAGACAGTGCTCTCGTGGCCAATCGTAGGAAACAGAATCATAAAAGCGGACCATAAATGAAACGAAAAGAGACAACTAGGAAAAGGTTTGGCGGCTATCGCAGCTGCTTCGCGACTGTGATGGGAAGAAACTTGACTGGCTCCCGTACTCAAGTCGGAGTGGTGAATAATGATGCAAGGCTTCCGCTACTACTCGAGACTGCCCCTGTGAGCCAGCCTCTTTGCCAATACAGTATCCCGACGGATCAAGATACCGGGCATGCCTTTCAGAATCACCAGGTGGTTCGGCGTCCTGGTTTGTGCCTGCGGCTGTAGCCACGAGCGTAAACGAGAACACCCACCTGGAGTTCTGAGCCATTGCATTGATATAGGAGAGCGAGCCGAAGATGCAAGTTGAGATGCGTAAAGAAAGGGACCTGATCCGAATCGAGGCGTTCGCGAAGACGTGATGATCTAGGATGGGTATCCCGGCCTGGAAACAGCCGAGCTCACTCGTTGCATCATGCGCGCCGATTGACCGATTTGGATCACGGTCCTAAAGGGAGGACGAACGGTACCAGGAGTCCTCGTGTGGATCATCTTACGCGGTATGAACCATAGGCGGCACCGTTACCCTTTGATGCTGACCGCAGCCTAGAATTTGGGAGGTTAGCACGTTTACCTAAGATTGTATGAATCGGACGCAACTCACATCCTGTCACTTCCATCGACAACTCGGCTGGTATCAGCGTGGTCGATACCGGTACCACGTTCAATCACTTTGCGGCGCGAGCTGGGAACGGGGTTAGGAGTGGCTCCGCCAACTTGGGGGATCGGCTGACCAGTCGTTCCAGCAGTGGCTCGGGTGGCCCGAGCCTTGTCATCCTCCTCCTGGCCGGCAGCCTGGGCGATAGCCTGAGCGTTCTTCTGGTACTTGTACACAGTCCAGTCGAAGACGTAGTCGTACTGGAAGCCCTCACGGACGAAGAGATCACGGAAGATCTTGCGGAGGTAGCTGTAGTCGGGCTTGTCGTCGAAGCGAAGGGAGCGAGTGTAGTTCAGATAAATGGCGAACTCGTTGGGGAAGCCGCGGCAGAGGACCTCGGTGGGGGTCGTCATCTTCTTCTCCATGATGCGGTCGTACTTCTGCTTCTTGGTGGCAGCCTTCAGACCCTGCCAGGGGAGGGAGCCGCGGCAGAAGTAGAGCATGACGTAGCCGAGGGACTCCATGTCATCGCGACGAGATTGCTCTGTAGTCATTGTTAGCGAGAAGCGGCTCCCGGAATTTTTGACTGGGCCCGAGCTCAATGATAGAACTTACCGACGCCCAGGTGAGTGTTGATCGAGGCATAGCGGGCCGTGCCGGTCAGGTTCTTGTTCTCTCTGTAAGGGATGTGGAAGTGAGTCTTGGGGTCACGGTACTTCTTCGCAAGACCGAAATCAATGACGTTGACCTGGTTACCACGCTTGCCAATGCCCATGAGGAAGTTGTCGGGCTTAATGTCGCGGTGGATAAAGGACTTGGCGTGGATGTACTCGATGCGGGAGATGAGCTGGTCGGCGAGCAGGAGAACGGTCTTCAGGGAGAATTTCCTATTGCAGAAGTTGAAGAGATCCTCGAGACTCGGGCCGAGGAGATCGAGAACCATGGCGTTGTAGTCGCACTCGGTGCCAAACCAGCGGACGAAGGGGATACCGACACCGCCGGCGAGAGACTTGTAGACGCGGGCCTCATACTCGAGCTGAGGATGCTTGGCCTTGACGCTTTCCAGCTTGATGGCAATCTCCTCGCCAGAGATGATGTTGGTTCCGAGGTAGATATCACCGAAGGAGCCAGAGCCAATTTTGCGGCCGATGCGGTACTTGTTACCGACACGAAGGTCCTAGTGGGCGAAGTGGTCAGCGTTTGCTTTTTCCATCAGTAGAGCAGGCGGGCCACGTGAGCAGCCGAGGTCAGAGAGATACCTGGCCGGAAGCAGGGCACGCTCGCCATCTTCCCAGCCAGGAGCCTCCCAACCTCAGCTCACCAATCTACCAGCAAAGGGAGTCGTACCATGGTCGTCATGATGGGTGATTATTAAGGCGCTGCCGTTCCAAAAGGACGGAAGCTTGTGGTTATGTGAGGTCGTGGAGGGAGAATGGATCTTCGCAGCACAGCTCGATGTTGCTGGAAGGATCAGTCAGCTTTGTTCGGCAGATTGTCTGTGAAGAAAAATGGCAGATCGAGAGGTGAAGGAGAGCAAGAGAGCGTAACAGGCTGAAGAGGGCTGGCTCTAGCTTGGATCGAGAAGGGACGAGGACTGGGTGGGGCACTCGACGACCTGCTCGATGTCGAGCCCGAACAGAGCGAATGAGGCATAAAATGACAAGCAAGCTCGCGAGAACCTGTAGGACCTACCTGATGCTTTATAGAAATGGAAGAGGGCCTTGCGTAAGGATGGCCGGTGTTGTGGTTGTGACGCTCACGGAAACGGAAACCGGTGAGGAGAGCCGACCGGGATGGAAGGCGTGAGAACTGGCTGCTCAGCAATGGAAGTTAGAGATGGATGATCCAAGGATGGCGTTGGCGACACCGGAGGGCAGTGATTTGGGCTGAAGAGAGCCAAGTGGCTGATCGGAAGGTTGGGCGAGGCGAGGGACCGGAGAGAATAGGGAGAGGTGACCAACCTGAGAGCCTTTGAGATCGTGGGGTTTCGTGGTTGTGTAGAGGTTGTGCAAGAAGGGAAAGAGGAAGGGAGAAAGAAGGGGCGAAGGTTTGCGTGCAGCAGTGAGAGTGGGTTCGGGTTTTGGGAAGTGACGGGGGAAGGGCGGACATGGGCCGGGGCTGACGGAGAAGCAGAACAAGCAGCGGGTGCAACTGGGCCCTGTGGCTGGTCAAGCTGGGCATCAAGCAGCGCCGGGATCCTGACTTGCAGTGGGCTGGGCCTGGTCCGGGCCCCCTGGGAGGCTCTGGCAAGTCTGGATTCCGGGCTTCCCTGGTGCCGGCCGCCCAAACAAGGGGAAGCGTTGTCGCTCGGGTTCAGACTCTCCTTGGCGCCTGCTTGGCCTCAGCAGCCCAAGGTGGAGAGGCAGCCAAGAGTTTCCGTCCACTGAGGGCCGCCGACTCTTATGGGACGCACAGGCCATCATATCCAGCCCAATTCTCACTGTATGGGAGGACCAGGTTGCCTCATCAGCGCCTCATCATTCCTATTGTTACGGCTTCTGCCTTCCAAGGTCTTGAAGAAAGAACTTCCAGCCCTCTTGCATCGGAGACCTCGAGCATTTTCGAGGCGGATCGCCCTCTAGAAATCAGTAAAGAGACCCTGCTCCACGTATGAGACCACCAAAAAGACACATCTATGCTGCCACGATGGAACCGTGAATCCCACTGTGTATTAAGGTATGAAATCAATATGACGCTATATCCGGGCCAAGGCAGGGGGCAAAGAGCGCGAAAATTGGGGAGGTAGGACCCTGAAAAAGTAAAAGATCATTCTCCCGACCGAGTCAAGCAACGACCAAGATGGTCGGAGCCACATCCAATGATTCGAGTTGTTACGCGAGTCGGCGCAAAACCTTCAAGAGGATCGGAGCCCCCTTCTTGGCCGACAGACTGACAGACTCTGGCGTCTGGCTTCCATTGGACTCGCCGCTTCCAAGTCAATGTCAAAGCGGAAGGGCGCGCCCTCACCGAAATGCCGATTGCCTGGGCTGCCTTCCCCTTCGGGCAATTTTACAAATCCCAATCCCACCTAGGTACCTTAGATACGACAACCGGAGCCGATACTGTCTGACCCGACACGATATTCCACAACCTAATGCCACACAAAACTGTACCTGTGATTGTTGCTTCAGTCTACGCGTACTGACCGCCTCGCAGGCCCATGCCTGTGCCCGATACCAAGCTTTCGTCAATAATCAAACTAGCTCTCACCGCCTGCAGCCTGTACTTCCACCAATCTCCCCGCCTACAGTATCGCATGCCGTCCGCCGATCGCCGTCCTGAGCAGCCCATTGTCCATCGGGCGCTTGCATGCGCTGCTGCTTGCTGCTTGATTGCCTCGTAACATCGCAATCAGCAATGCATCATGCCCTGACTTGGCGCGCCTCTGTCCGCATAACGCCCCCCTAGCCGTTCTCGACGGCACTGACCACCTACGGCGCGCCTGTGTATCAAGCGTTCGAACGCCCTGACAGGGAGGCGGAAGTTCCGACGAATACCTCCGAACTGTTCGGCCGCCGCCGGACTTGGTCGGGGCTAGTCAGCCGACCCCGTTGTTGGAGGGGAGAATAGGCCATCTCGCCTTCGCCTTCGCCGAACCGGGCCCTTCGCTAGTTCAGGCGACCGACCAGGTGCGCTTTCATCTGCCACTGACGCCATTCCGGTTGTCAGACTTGCCCGTGGCCAACAAAACCCGGGGAGCATGCTCGTCAGCGACCAAAATTACAACCAGGCGCCCTTCCTCGACCTGGTCAGGCAGCAACGGAGAGGAGGCTGGTGTTCGGCATGATCTTGGCCCATCATGTTCCACCACTGGTCCGCGGCCCCGGCATCAAGCTGACAGCTCCACGACAAGCAACTTTGCGGAGGGCGCGTAAGTACATCGTCGCCCCCCTCCCCAACAAGCTGAGTCGTACACTGTGATCCTGCTTCGGAGGCCACCATGGTAAAGAAAGGGGGGCGATGAGTGATGGCCCGGCACCGGGCCGCCAGAGCCACGGGGAGAGGAGAAGAGACCGGGCTTCACTCGACATACACTTGACCGATAGAATGGCTGGGTGGTCAGGGTTGCATCAGACACACGCGCTTCCGCCCGGGAGAGATCTGGCTCGCGCGCACCCGCATGATCCCACCCACTGCCCTTGACCGGAGGAAGCTAAGAATAGTCAAGCGACCACCCCTTCCCGTGCCTCTGGACTGGCGGTAAATTGCACGACGGGCGGATGTACGTTCATACCCCGCGCTCCCCTCGTGACCTCTCAGACCTGCCCACAATGTCACGAGCAACATCACTCCACGTCGCTTCGATGCGGTCTTTGATATCCCGCAGGGCAATCGCGGCATTTTCATGTTTGGCTCTTTGTTCATCCGTGCCGGTGTCCTGCGGTGTCCCTTTCCTGTTAGTCTTATCCGTCAAGCTCTTTGGACGTCGTACATGTGTTGCTTGTAAAACCTCTCGTTCCAGCGTGTCAAGTGTCAAGGTTCGGTCCGTCTTGCCCAGGCCCCTAAAGAAGCCGCGGAAACGTCTAAAAGAACACTCTCCGCGCCCTTCCGGTTGCCGCCCAGCAAGCCAAGCCCAGACCGCCGACCGAACGTCACATCACACAAAGCCGATGAGGGGCGAGGTTCTCCCCTTCCTTTCTTCTGCTCCGACGTCTCCTACTCGTCAGGGCCAGTAAAAAAGGGCCCGGCGCCGATCGCCTCGGGCCTGCCGCTGCCTCGCCCTCGGGGCGACAGCGAGATGGCAACCCACCACCTCCCCTTCGCATCGGGCGATGATCTGCGTCGATGAGCCCTGGAACAGCAGTCAATCCTCTCCCCTTTCGAGATGTGGCAGGCATGGTGCGGTCTAGCTCCTCGCCGTGCCGAACTGAAGGGCCACCGCGAGACGGATCGTCCCCTTTACAACCCCTAACGGGGCGTGCCTTATGTATACTGCAGCGATCGATCAGCGGTTCCGGGGGGCGGCGAGGGTGGCCCTCGCCGCCTTGATGCCATTTGCTGTCCGGCATGGTGTTTTTTTCGTACTGTCCTTTGGAATAGTGCGTGCCGGTCAATGGACGGTGCCGGTTTGCCGGGCTCTGATACCGCTGCTGTTGCAGCTCTGCGGATGAGCTCCGATGAAATGCATGTTTGCATGTCAACCATGCCCGCCCGTCTATGTGATCGTCCGAGCTGTGTGCCAGCTTCGTCGCTGCTTCTGGCAGCTCACTGTCGATCGAGGAGCCTAGACCTGTGAGGTCAAGCCACACTTTATACAGCTTGAGCACCACATGCCCGCCACCCATGTGACAAAGAAGGAGGCGCGTCTGACAAAGACATGTTTCCAGACATGTGGCGTAGTTTTGTAATTCCTCTGGCAAATTGGGGTCGAGACACTGACGAAGAGGATGTTTTGGCCTCTACGATTCAATACACACCATCGTTGAACGAGGCCGGCGAGAAAACCACAGTAGAACTGAGAAATTGTAGCACTTTCATCGCCTCTAGACGAATGTTCTAGGCGCCTTCTGCGTCCACGCTGAATGGGAAGCAAAACTACACGCGCTCGCTCGTAATGCAACAATATACAACAGCAGTGGCATGCCTCTACCGGCGCCGTGACTATTCGAAATGACATGCTCTGCGCCCCGGTCCATCTAGGTCCCAGGATACATGTGCGGGCCTTGCGGGCCCGGCGGCCCCCGAGATCCCTGAGGAGGATATGGACCAGGTTGACCGGGCGGTCCTTGCGATGTAGAAGGCCTTCCGGAGTTGTACATGGCTGCGAATCGTGTCAGTATTCGGCACATGCATACGAGACACTGCATCCCATGGGTTTAGGGGGGGAGGGGGGGACTACTCACGCTGCGGCGGCTGGCCGTACCCGCTCGGCTGTCCTGGCGCTGGCGGGCCGTAGCCGTAGCCACGGCCCTGCGGCGTGCCAAAGGCCGGCGGTGGGCGGGCCCAGGGGTTGTAGCGCGGGTCGGCGAGGTAGGGGTTGAAGCGGTGGTCGATGACCTGGGCGGTCTGGTCCCACCACTTGCGGGAGGTTGTGACGTTCTGGTCGATGACCTCGTTTGTCTTGTTGAGCCACTTCTTGGCCGTGGAGCTGCCGAAGAGTTTGTTGTCGTGTTGCCCGTAGGAGGAGCCCGGCGGGCCGGAGTAGGTCGTGCTCCCGGTCCCGCTCGCGGAGGGCGGGTGGAAGCTAGGTGGGTGAGGTGGGTGAGGTGGCGGGTTGATGGGAAGGGTAGGGTTCCGCGGCGGCAGCGGCGGAGGCACGGCGCCGGGCCGCGGGGCATTTGGCATGCCGTGTCCCGTGGGCATGGGGGGTATCGGAGGGATGGCATATGATCCGGCAGACGGCGATTGAGAGGCTGCCGGTGCGGTTGGCGGCCGCTGATGCTGCTGTTGTTGTTGGGGTGGGCGTTGCAGCGTTGGCGGCGGTTGGTGTGCTGCCTGAGTCGGAGCTGATGCTGGCAGTGGTTGATCGGAGCCTATGTCCTGGATGGCCTGCTCATATGATGGGGGCGGTTCCTCGAGCGGCTCCTCCACGTCCTGCGCTGCCATGCTTGCCTTCCCGCTCGGCGCTGGCGGCGCAGCCACGGGAGCTTGTGAGGCCTGTTCCACATGGACGGGGGACGGCGAGGGTCTCGAGGACGGCCCTGGAGAGGCAGGAGGCCGTGTTGAGGATCCGACAACAGGAGAGGTTGCCCGTAAATCTGCGCCTGCATACGTCGGCTGCTGCATAGAGTAAGGGCTTGGAAGCTGTGGGGGCGGGGACACGACAGGTCGCGAAGCTTGATCCGGAAGAGTGGGCGATGGCTGAGGACGCGAGCTGGAAGATGGTTGGGAAGGCCTTGGCGAAGTAGGGGGCCGCGTTGATGATCCGAGGCCAGGAGAAGTTGGTTGCAAATCTGTAGCGGCATACGTCGGTTGCGGCATGAAGTAGGGGCTTGGAGGCTGAGGAGGTGAAGACAAGGGCGTCGTCGAAGGTTGCGAATATGGATGAGTAGGCTGGGGCACTTGTGCATACTGTGTTTGCGGGATGGGCACAGAAGGGCTGGCCGGAGTCTGAGAGACTGGCGACGGAGAATACTGCGGCTGTGACACGGGATGCACCACAGCCTGCTGCTGGTAAAGTCTCTGAGAGGACGGTATCCTGTGCAGGTGCGGGCTGGGCAAACCCGGGCTGGGCAGACCCGGGCTTTGCGACTGCGGCGGCCGAGACCCGGGGTGCGGCAACGCCCCGGAGGAAGACTCGGCCGGCGGAGGCCGGTACGGAAGGATGGTGCTACCTCCGGCGAAAGAAGGGCTGTGCGACGGAGAGGCTGGCGACATGCGTCCTGCGGAAGTTGGTCGGTTGTGGAACGAGGATGGGCTCGTTGGCGACAGTGTGGCCGGAGACATGGCATTAGGAGGCCTGTACGGCATGTAGGCGACAGGCGAAGGAACTTTGCCCGGACGAGGAGAAGTCGAGGCCCCATGGTCTGGCTTCGTCGCCAGCGGCACCGGCAGCGGCTGTGCTTCCTCGCGCGATCCCTCGGTCGAGCCAACGCTTTGCCTGCTGGACCCCGTCTTCACGATCCTCAACGGCTCCACCAAGAGATTATCAGAGACATTCCCAGGTCCGTCAGAGGCTTCCGTCTTCTCTGCTTGTCGAACCGGCTGGCTGGTCTTCAGCTCTTCGTCATCCGGCGGGAAGTAGCCCCAGGGGTTGGCCTGTATCAGGGGCGGATCGTCTCTCACGGCCGGGCTCGGTTTTCGTTGGACGGGCACTTCGACAGAGCTGGCCGCACCTGCGGCCGTGAAGAAGGGCTCGTCATTCTGGGGATAAGGGGCGGTGTTGGGCTTGGTTGATATCGGGATGTCGGGGGCCTCGAGCTCGGCGAGGAACTGCTGCGGCGGCGGTTGCTGATATTGCTGGTATTGCTGGTGCGGATGCTGCTGCTGGTCCTCCTGTGGGCGGTAAGGCGCATAGTAGTGGCCCTGGCCGGAGCTCATCGTGACGTCTCCTCCGTCAGCGGCCTGCTGTCTTGCGGGACGTTTCGTTGTCGACGGGTATGTTTCTGGACAAAGCTCAGGGTCATCGGAACCCGATTCGGAAGAGTGAAGTCGGAGAGATACAGCGACCCCTTCTCAGCCTCGCGGTGGGGCTCTCAGTCGGCAGTGAACGATCAGGACCATCCCCTTCTCGGTCTGGGTGCGAGAAGTGGCGCAAACTCGCGAAGCTGGAACCTCGTAATGGCCCAGGTCGTTTTGTTGGCAGGTTGGCAGGCTGAGGCTCAGCCCCAGAAGCACCCGAGACCGAGTGCGAAGCACGTTCAGAGTCCCACCGCCGATCGCTGTGCACTGATCTGGGGAGACTTCCAAGTGGGGGCCAAAAAACACGGCAGACTTTCTGTACGCTGGGGATGAGAGAGTCTGCCCTGTATTCTGTCCCCCACTTGACTTCCAGCGGCTGCATGCCAATCACGGGCAGCCCAGGGGTCGCAGGGACCCCAAGTTCAGCTAAAGCACAGGCTGCACAGCGGTCAGGTGTGGGGATCTCATGACGACAGACTGGGCTGGCGGAATGAGGTAAAGTGACCAGGTCCACCTGAGGTGACCTGCATTCGACATCCTCCAGCCACCACCTCACGTTGACAGCGATGCCTTTGTCGGGTGTTAGGTTCAAAAACGACGTCAAGTCATCGCAGAGCTGAGAGATTATACAGGTAGAGAGGGAGATGTTTGAAGATTCTTGCGTGTTTCAAGATTCCAGCATGATCTCGTGATCCTAGTTCAATAAGATACCGTCCCAGAAACTATCGGGGTCCATTTCAGGGGTAAGAATCTGCTGTATCGCCAGTCATCAAAGCGAACTGGCCGGTAACCCATTGTGAGTATCACTATAGTACTTTTCTACATACCTACTTCACCTAGGTAAGGTAGGTAGATGAGATGCTTAGAACTCATATTCAAGCTTCAACAACACTGCGGGTATCTACATCTGCGCCAACCCCCAAGCCAGAAAATCCAAAGACGTGAAAGACCACGACAATCCCAATCATTGCACTTGAACAATATCGTGGTCAAACTCCGGGTTCACCCACTTCGGCTTCCCGGACCTCTCCCTGAGAGCACCCCCGTACTTGTGCAACAGGGTAAACACGGGAATGCAGAAGAAGACGGTGATGATGGCGTGTCCAGCAAACGTCCACGTGAAGCCGACATTGTCGAGCCAGATGCCGATGAAGAAGGGGTCGACGAACGCCGACATGTTCAGCATGACGGCGTAGAAGACGACGACGGACATGCTCTGCAGCGGGTACGAGTCGATGACATAGGCGCATACGGCCGTGTTGCCCATCTGGATGCCGGCGCCGACTGGGAGGTTGTTAGCTTTGGTATTCGACGACGGTGAGTTACAAGGCTTACAGAGCGCAAAGGCGACTTGGCCGACCATCCAGTGGTAGCCTTTGTCAATGCTGACGCCCCAGAGAATGAGGCCGATGGCCGAGAGGACTGCGGCAGGGTAGACGAGCCAGAGTCGCATCTCGGGGGACTTGACGGCGCCGGGTTTGCTCGCGAGCTTGACAACAAGCCAGTCGCTCAGCCTGCCGGAACAAAAGATCTCCGAGACGAGAGTGCCGATGATGAGGCCGAGGAAGAACAGACTGGACGGAGGTCAGTATCGGAGAAGCTCTGGGCCATTATAGGCATTGGACGTACCCCTGAGTCTGTGGCGAGTAGTTCTCATACGCAACGGGGATGAGGGTGATGACCGACAGCACCCACCAGTACCAGCCGAAGCAGTAGGTGATGATGGCGATGGGGACAACCGCGAACTTGAACGTCTTGCAGAAGCGCACGAGCGTGTCCCAGGCCTTGGGATGCTTCATGCCCGGAAGAGGAGTGACATTCACATGTGCCAGCTTCTTCGTCCGGCGCACGTCAACATTGCCCGCCACAGGCGCCTTCTCGGCGTTTGCCTCGGTCACCTGCCCGGTGGTGATTCCAGCCCTTCTGGTCTTGGACAGCATGAGGTCTCGGGGGTATAGCGTCTCCGGCAGGAACAAGACCTCGGCGATGAGGATGACGCCGAAGAGAATGGCCGTGACCCATTGTATCCAAAGCGAGCCAGCGAGGTCCACGAAGCCGCCGATGAGGGGGCCGAACAGCAGGCCGAGGTCGATGGCGAGCACCCAGAGCCCGACCTTCTGGCCGCGCTCGTGCTCGAAGAAGATATCGTTAATGATGGCCAGCCCGACTGTGGCGGCAGGACTGACGCCGAGGCCCTGGAAGAAGCGAGCGGCCATGTAGGAGGCATAGGTCTTCGCGACCCCAGCACCAATGGTAGCGACGAGAGCTATTATCGTGCCGAGGATGAAGATGGGCCGGCGCCCGATGATGTCGGCGGGACTGGACCATATCAGGGGGCCGAGTGAGAGACCGAGAGCTGGAATGGCCACGGTCCAGTTGATCTGCTCGAGGGTGGCATCGTAGTATGTTTCCAGCCAGGGAAAGGAGGGCACTGTTGTCGTGGTAATGTAGGTGAACATGAAGTATCTATTGCGAGGTGATAAGGTCAGTCTTTGGGTGTGCTCGAAGGGGTTCCAAGCATCTACAACGCCGAAGGAAGAACAGAATGAAGCTTTCAAGCTAGGTGGCTTCTCTACTCACAGCGACATGACAATGCTCAATATGGTATGCTTTCGAAATGTGGTCCAGTTCAGGGGGTCGAGGTCGTCGCCCTGGACAGGCTGAGGGAAGAGCTGAAAGCCATTGCTGTCCAAGAGAACCTCCCCGGTGATATGGCCACTATGATCATCAGGCGTGGTGTTCCGATATGGCGTAGATGCTTTCGACTCCTTCTCGATCTGGGGTTCCGCGGTGGTTGACATGATGAGGTTTGCCTTAGGGCAGGTTCTCCTCGACAAACTCTACAGTTTCAGCTTGACAAGAAATAAAGACATGATATGCACAGGAAACTGGAAACTCGAATCATGATCGGAATTGAATCATTCATGTACAAAATCTCGTCTCTCTGGGCTGATATCAGGCCCCTGGAGTCCTTGATTGATAGAGCCGTCTGAGTCCCTGGTCAGTTTGGCGGCACCAATTCCGACGCCACGCCTCTCACACCCAGATACAGCGGGCACAGGCTCACGACAGCTGATAGAAAATGCCCGATGTCGTACCAAGATGTTCCCTCCTCCATACTGACTCTCGTAATGGATGCGAAGCCTCCAAAGATAAGGAGGGCGATGCTGACTTGTCAGGTCGTCGTTATCTTCAGCCCCACTCAGAGTCCCGAGACATTCAGGGGTAAGTCGGCAACCCAAGACCACCCATCTACCACGTCTCCCGACCCCCCGGAATCAAGTCTACAAGGCCGCCATACCAAGTCGGAATGGAGAGAACACATCGTGCATAAGCGTGGGGTTTCGGTTGCAGACCCCGCGATCGGGGCCGTCTTGGCCGTCTCCCAGCCCTGGGCCAGACTTTACTGACGCCCGCAACGACGCACCAGCGGCGAACTACCGAGGCGCTGCAGACTGTAGATGCGGCCGACGGCCGGCGGGGACTCGGATGACGACAGGTGCAGGGAATACAGGATGGCTTGATTGATGTTTTTCCGATGCTGGCTGCTGAGACGCCGCCTTGGGAATCGGCCTGATTCGCCCCTGATAACACTTCCACATGGCACGCTTGCTAACCCGAATGACAGAAGCACGGAGTTGACATCGAAGAGATCCGTTTGGTGGCCGAGGCACGAGAGGTCTGTATCATTCTTGTTCAGCTATCTCGCTCTGGGTCATCTTGCTTGGTCCTGATGGGATCTCTACGGGTCCAATGTGCGCCGATATGGAGTGCTGTAAGACATGTAGATGCATTTCCCTTTACGTGCTGGTCTGAGGACTGTGTTGTCCTCCCACGATGATGCCCTACCCAACATAAGCAGCGTTGGGCCCTTCTCACGGAATCACCGCGGACCTGCTCACGAGACACGAGACATCGATAGCCACCAAGACATCCGAGAGACGAAATGAGGTCTGAAAGGTCACCCACACACAGCCCCGTGCTGTCATCATTCCCTGCCGAAGATACAGAGCCAGATGAGGCCTCCGCCCTTCTCCCCAAGGCCAGCACCCAGGCACCCAGACAGTCTCTCGGGCTCTGGGTGCAAGAGATCCTCATCCTGTCGAAAGCCGCGATCCCCGTCATCCTCGCCTACACGCTGCAGAACAGCCTCCAGACCCTCTCCGTCCTGATCGTGGGGCGCCTGAGCCCCGAAGCCCTCGCCACCGCAGCCTTCAGCTACATGTTCGCCATGGCGACGGCGTGGCTCATCGCCCTCGGCGGCACCACGGCCCTCGACACCCTCGGCTCGAGCTCCTTTACCGGATCCTCCAACAAGCACGACCTGGGCATGCTGCTGCAGCGCGGCCTCGTCGTCCTCACGGGCTTCTACGCCGTCGTCGCTGTTCTCTGGTGGTTCTCCGAGCCGCTGTTCCGGGCGCTCGGCCAGGAGGAGTTCATCTGCGTGCAGAGCTGCATGTTTCTGCGGTGCCTCATCCCGGGAGGGCTGGGCTACATCTGGTTCGAGTCGATGAAGAAGTATCTCCAGGCCCAGGGTGAGCAATCACAGTACCGGCCTCTCTAGACGGAGCGCTCTCGCTGACCTGTCGTCGCAGAAATCTACCGCCCTGGGACGTATGTCCTGATGATCACGTCGCCGATGAACGTGGGCCTCAACTACCTCTTCGTCCACACCTGGGGCTTCGGGCTCTACGGCGCCCCCATCGCGACGGGCATCTCATACTGGGTCTCCTTCCTCCTGCTCGTCGCCTACACCATCTTCGTCAAGGGAAAGGAGTGCTGGGGCGGCCTGCAGCTCCACCGGGCGATGCAGAACATCGGGCCTTTCGCGAGACTCGCCCTCCTCGGTGTGGTGCACGTCGGCACGGAGTGGTGGGCGTTTGAGATCGTAGCCCTCGCCGCCGGCCGCCTGGGCACGATCCCGCTCGCGGCGCAGTCGGTCATCATGACCTCGGACCAGGTCATCAACACCATTCCCTTCGGGCTGGGTGTTGCAGCCTCCGCGAGACTGGGGAACCTCCTCGGCGCGCAGAAGCCCGTCGAGGCTCGTCGGGCGGCGCACGCGGCGGCGATACTATCGGTCATCCTGGGAACACTGGTGCTCGTGGTGCTCATGGCCACGAAGGACGTCTTTGGCAGGATCTTCAACGACGACGAGCGGGTCGTGCGTCTCGTGGCGGACATCATGCCGTACGTCGCGCTCTTCCAGATCGCCGACGGCCTGAACGGCTCCTGCGGTGGCTCGCTCAGGGGCATGGGGAAGCAGTGGGTTGGCGCCGCTGTCAACCTCGTGAGCTACTACGGAGCTGCCCTTCCCGGCGGTATCTATCTGGCTTTCCACGGATGGGGGCTGGAGGGTCTCTGGATTGGACAGTGCGTGGCGTTGTATCTTGTTGGGGGGTTGGAATGGATCATTGTCGGCTGGAGCAATTGGGCTACGGAGTGCGATCGGGCCTTGGGGAGGCTTGAGACTGAAGACATGGACGAGCGGGAACGGGGTGCCTTGTTGTCGTAGATACGATACTTAACACGGCAACATAACCCAGCTCGATCTACCTCGCCTGATCTATCTCCTTGAAACACTCTTCTCGGCAGACTTGGCTCAGGACAATGTGCACTGTAGACGCCGTCTACTCCAGACCTCGATTCCTCAATAAGCACCATTCTCAAAATGAAAATTTGAAATTCCAGTAAGACCCCGAATCTGCGTCTGTTCCTGAGAAGGTCACTCGCTCTGCCTCGACCAGTGTGTACCTTGCGGGGTGTCTTAAACGGGGCACGTGGTGGTCGGTATCGAGATCTTGTAAGTGGGTGAAGATGGCTGCACTTTTTACCCCTTTCGGCAAGACTTGGACACACCATGCATCCCCTTATCTCTGGGGTAAAACTGGAGTCACTGGCACCACCGAACGCCCGCAGACCGGCATCTGTCGTCATTCGGGGGACAGCAGCCCGTTCTCCCGGGTCAATTACACATTACATGCGTTATTCTCTTATCAGGCCGGCCTCTCTCTCTACCAAGCGCGATGGCGGATCTCCGTCCCAAGTAGCACTGCTTGGGGGGGCGGCGCACACGCGAGTGGGGGACGTCGCATCTTCTTTTGCCGATCCGATGACAGACATCATCTAGAGCATCCGGAGCTGCCAGTGGATCTTATCTGCGAGATGGCCGCCGGCGAACCAGCCCAGGAGCTTCGCTTCAGACGGCAGCGCGGCCGCTGCTTGTGTCAAGGAATCATGTCAAGTTTCTGGATCTCCGACGAGGAGAAAAGGAAGCCATGCAGCTGTTGCTCATGCTTGCCCAAGGCCGGCTTAGCAGCGACCTTCGTCACTCGAACCGGTCCCCAGGACCTTGACGCGTAAAGTCATGTCTCCCCAGACGAAGGAAGCCATAAAACCCTTCCGTTGTGCTTTGTAGCTGTCTCGTTCTGTAGAGAAGCAATTCATTATCTCATCAGTAGCAAAACAGACGACAACATGGTCACTCAACTCTTGCTGACCGCCGCCCTCGCGGCCTTCGCCTCTGCTCATGGAGACCACATGCAGAAGGCCATGTCTGGCCCTCACCAGTCTCTGTGGTTCAACAAGCTCCCCGGTGACGGCGGTACCCAGGCCGACTCGGTCTTCTCCGGCATCACCACCTTCGGCCGTCTTCCTTACCAACCGTGCCTGGCCATGCAGGATGTGCATTATGATATTGCTTTCCTCGGCGCCCCCTTCGACACGGGCACCTCGTACCGTCCCGGTGCCCGCTTCGGACCCAGCGGCATCAGGCAGGGCTCCCGTCGCCTGAACCTCTAGTATGTACTTTCCAATACTTGTTGAGATGTCCTGTGCTGACAAGTGGCAGCGGCGGATACAACGTCCCCCTGGCGACAAACCCCTTCAACAGCTGGGCAACGGTCCTGGACTGCGGCGACATTCCCGTCACGTCGTACGACAACACCTGGGCCCTCCAGCAGATCGAGGACGGACACTACAACCTCCTCTCGCGCGCCCCTGCGACGGCCTCGACCAAGAAGGGCCCTGCCAAGGGCAACAAGACGCTCCCGCGCATCATCACCCTCGGCGGCGACCACACCATCACCCTGCCCCTGCTGCGCTCCATCAACCGCGCCTACGGCCCCGTGTCGGTCATCCATTTCGACAGCCACCTGGACACGTGGAAGCCCAAGGTCTTCGGCGGCGCGCCCTCGGACGTGGCGAGCATCAACCACGGCACGTACTTCTACCACGCGTCGCAGGAGGGCCTGCTGCGCAACGACACCAACATCCACGCGGGCATCCGTACGACGCTCTCGGGCCTCAGCGACTATGATAATGATGGCTACTGCGGCTTCCAGATCGTCGAGGCGAGGGAGATTGACACCATCGGCACCGAGGGCATCATCAAGAAGATCATCGACCGCGTCGGTACCGAGAACCCCGTGTACCTGTCCCTTGACATTGACACGCTCGACCCTGCCTGTGAGTTTTCTGAGGTGTTGCGAGAGATGATGTGAAGGCTAACCTGGAGGTGAAGTTGCCCCCGCCACTGGCACGCCTGAGACGGGCGGTTGGTCTACCAGGGAGCTGAGGACCATTCTGCGGGGATTGGAGTCTCTGAACTTGATTGCCGCAGATATCGTCGAGGTTGCGGTAAGTTCCTGTCGGATGATTACTGAGATTGGATCGTTGCTGACTGTGCCTGGTGCAGCCCGCCTACGACACCAACGCCGAGCACACGACTATGGCTGCCGCCGATGCCCTGTACGAGATCATGAGCATCATGGTCAAGAAGGGTCCCCTGAGCCAGATGGTGGAGGCGACCGAGGCGGAGGGTTGGAGCGAGGAGCTCTGAGCGCTGTGCTACACATGGATATACTAAGGGTCCGTGGAAAGAAGATTCGGCATAGCGAAGGCGGCGTTCTGGCTGGGGTCGCGGTGGGACTTTTGAAGGGTTTGCTCAGGAGTTGGCGTGGGAGGTTGAGATGGCGGAATTAAGCATCATCTGTCAGTGGTGTACCTAGTCGAGGAAAATGAGAGCGGAATAAAACCTTGACATGAATGACCATCCAGGAACATGCACAGCAATTCGACGGACCCCAGTGAGGTTGTGTAAGGTAACTTGGTACATCGTGCCCTGAAAGATGGAGTCGTTTACTTGACGTGCTGCATTTCGACCGGGCAGGACCCAATCATCACATGGGCAATTGCATCGCACCTTCCACTCTGCATAATCTCTCCAGCTGTACGCCAGCCCCGCATCTCCATCATGATGATGAGTAACCTCGCCGCATCATGGATTCGACGTTTCATCTTGCTCAGCAATCAACGCGCCTTGACCTAAGGTAGGTAGATCGCGACTCGTGCCCATCACCCAAGCGGTGCTTGCACCATGGATTGGAACGTACTGTCCAGGGCAATACGGAATGACCGTGGCAAGGTGAAGGACGACACGTCAGTCGACTATGGTTTACACACTCTGGTGCCCAAGGACAGCAAGGCGCCCGACCATGTCGATATTGTCGCCATCCATGGCCTGAACGGCCATTATCTGAAGACGTGGACGGACGCCAAGACGGGCGTCAACTGGCTCAAGGACCACATTCCCAAGTTCATACCGTCGGCTCGCGTCATGTCCTTCTGGTACAACTCCCAGCTCCAGTTCAGCAAGTCCACCGCGGACATCCTCACCTTTTCGCAGCAGCTGCTGGAGAGCCTGATGGCCGAGAGGGAGTCTCTCGAGGAAACGAACAGGCCCATCATCTTCATCTGCCACTCGCTCGGCGGCCTCGTCTTCAAGCAGGCCGTTATCAGAGCTCGCGAGAACGAGAGATATCGCATGGCCCTATCGTACCGCATCCACGGCGTCATGTTCTTCGGCACGCCCCATCGCGGCTCCAGCCTGGCGACGTGGGCGTCCATCACCGCCAACGCCTTGCGCGCCGCCTCTTTCAGCACGAGCACCAACGCGCGCCTGGCCAAGGACTTGGAGCCTACCTCGCGGCTGCTGCAGCACATCACGACCTCGTTTGTCGAGTCGTGGGGTGCCAGGTTGCGAATTGCATCGTTCTATGAAACCAGGAAGATGGACTTCTTTAACTGTCTTGTGGGTGACCGGTCGTCATCTCTGAACGCATCAGTAGATACGGAGAACTGACTAAGTCCCAGGTCGTCGAACCCGAGTCAGCCACTTTGAACATCAACGGGGAAACCAAGATTGCATTGGAAGGTGATCACCGTACGATATGCCACTTCCCAGACCTAAACGCCGCGCAGTTTGCCCCGGTCAAGGCGACGCTGAGATCCATGGCTGGATCAGCCTTGGCCTCCACGACGAGGTCTGGGCAGGAGATCGATGGCTTCCTCGAAGCCATCAACGCGTCCGACTACGCTGCCCACAAAAGCCGGAACCCGCCACCCGTCCCGGGCACTTGTACCTGGATCTTCGACCATCCCAAGTACCTGTCCTGGATCGAGAGTACGAACCCAGGCCTTCTCTGGGTCTCTGCCGACCCTGGCTGTGGAAAGTCCGTACTTGCCTCGTTTCTGGTTAACCAGCTCCTGGCATCCGCCGAGGTGGCGAGCATCAACGTCTGCTATTTCTTCTTCAAATCCGATAGCTTGGAGCAACTGAGTGGCGTCATGGGCATCAAGGCCCTCTTGTACCAGCTCTGCAAGCAGCAGAAAGAGCTCGCCGCCTCGGCCATGATGATGCTTTCAAGCGGCGGCATGGAAGACCCTGATGCCTTGTGGCAGGCCATCGTGCATGCTACCCGGCAAAAGGCGGCTAGGAACACGATCTGCATCCTCGACGGCCTAGACGAGTGCGAAGCCGAGCTGAGGGGTCGACTCATGCGGCAGATCACATCGTCCTTCTCAGCCGCGAACCTGTCAAAGAATAATCCTGCCTCGGGATCATCATCTGAAGAGAGAAACAGGGGTGAAGTTGCCAATGATGACACTCAACGAGCGAGACCGCGGCAGATGAAGCTCAAGGTCTTCATCACCAGTCGCCCCGAGAACCAGCTCAAGATAGCTTTCCAGAGCAACACGGACACAGTGAAAGGGGAAGATGGCGAGAGTAGTAATTGCGCATTGCTTCGGTTGCGTGGGGAAGACGAGACGGATGCCATCAGCGCCGACATCAACGCCGTCATAAAGTCCAAGGTCGACGAGCTGATCCGTCAGGGGCTCCCTTTCGAACTCCTCCAGACCATCCAGACGGAGCTCATTGAGCGCGCAGACCGGACATTCCTCTGGGTGTCCCTGATCCTGGACTTGCTAGAGCAGAAGGTGGAAGCCGGGGCATCGAGGCGTGAGCTCGACGAACTCCTCCGGAACAAGGACATCTTCCGAATCTACAGTGAGCTCCTCGAGCTCCGTTCGGCGTCGCCTCGGGCTAGGAAGATGCTGCAGATCATCCTTGGGGCGGTGCGCCCGCTCACCGTCGACGAGCTTAGCATTGCGTTGGCTGTCGATCCTGAGCCAGACACGCCGCGTGAGGGGACCAGAACCATGGACGATGTCGAGTACGAGCTTGCGTACCCCTTTGAGAACCACATCAAGTCGCTGTGTGGGCACTTTGTTCGCATTATCCGTATGAGGATCTATCTCGTGCACGAGACGGCGAGGGAGTTTCTCCTCAACACAGGGAGTGACTCCGGCTCAGCCCCGTCGCCTCGAAGGCTATTCCCCGAACTCACGGACGACTGGACCTCTGCCTCAACGATCCTGACGCCCGAGCAACCCGCATTTCAGCATTCCTTCTCCCTGGCCGAGGCCCACCGGCTCCTTCTCGGGATCTGCGCGACCTACATATACTGCCTGGGCAGGCAGAGCCGATGCGCAGGGCCAGGGACGGCGAGCAAGAAGACCAAGGCCTTTCTGGACTACGCGGCGAAAAGCTGGATGGTGCATTTCCACCAGACGATGCAGAGCAGTATCCTGGCCCCTCCCAACATGGAGTATCATCAGAACCTCTGCCACCCATTGTTTCCCGGGTTCAAGGCATGGGTCGGGGCGTTCTGGTACCCGAACCACATGCCAGCCGTTCTGGACGACGAAGAGGGCCAGGACTATTACATTGAGCTCTTCCAGTTGTAC
Source organism: Furcasterigmium sp. R96-07A1 (assembly GCA_037042015.1). Taxonomy (NCBI): domain Eukaryota; kingdom Fungi; phylum Ascomycota; class Sordariomycetes; order Glomerellales; family Plectosphaerellaceae; genus Furcasterigmium; species Furcasterigmium sp. R96-07A1. Next base: position 1,134,690 of record JAXQJP010000346.1, read on the forward strand.
CACCCGAGTGACAAGAGTAGCTACGCCCGTAGGCGAGGGTTAGAAAACCACGACGACAGTGACGATGAGGGGCCAGCTTTCGACTTCCTAGGGGACGATCAGGGCGAGAAGGGTTCGTTGGAAGAGGACTTGGATCTGGACATGTTTCAGGAGAAAGACGGACGTGAGTCTCGCTTGAGGAGTCAGGCTTGGGCAGGCAGTGAGCTGGACGTTGCCTTGTCGAATCCGACATCGCTGCGGTCCAGCGTCTTCCCTCTCAAGGTCGACAAGAGCGGCCATGTGTCGTTGGCCTACTCATCTGCCTGGTCGAATAAAGGGGCTCGTGGTTCAAGAAGGGGGCGAGGCCAGCTGTGATGGATTTCTTCGAGCGTTTCTTAATAGAAGCCACAGGGCATCGTGAGAAGACGCACAGTGGTCTTCGCTGAGATGGCCTCCCAGTATTGAGATCAACAGATGCTGTACATTGCAGTAAATGTATTGCAAGTCGTCTCGAGACATGGTGGGCGCTGAACCCGAAAGTCGCTCCCAGGTACCCTCCTCATCCAAAGTGTGGTACGTTGGCTGCCCAGGTATTCTCATACGATGCCGGGGGGAGATAATACAGCGACCGGAACGCTTCGATGACCAGGAACACCCGGGCGAGGACGAGCGCGGCCATCATCACGACGGCGTACGTCACTGACGCGACGTATGTAAGTTCCGAATCGATTGGGACGTGCAAGATGGACAAGCCTCCTATGATGATGGAAAGGGGGTGCAGCATGGTGACGAGCGAGGCCACTCGCCACAGAATCTTCTCCGTCTCGGTCGGGAAGGGAGAGTTCCACGCAAGCAGATGAAGGCCGCCGAACAGGAGAGACGAGACGACGAGGAAGCCGTAGTGCTGATTCCGCACGGCGACGTGATCGTGGTGCGGCCACCGAGGCAGTATGACATCGTTGGCGACGCGGCCCACGCGGCGCAGGCTCGACTCGAAGACCAGCGAGCCCGTGGCCGGAGGCGGCGCGAACAGGGCCATGTCCTGCATGTCAGACGCGCTGGCGAGCCGGGACGCGGGCACGTAGACGGGCGTGATGACGTCCTGGGGGCTTTGCAGGAGGATCAGGTAGATCAGGAAGGCGCAGATGGCGAAGGCAAAGGTCATGATCTCGAGGGGCGAGGACGGCTTGCCGAGGGCCCAGCGGGCGCAGAGCTGCATGGCCAGCCAGGTGAACTGGAGGAGCGCGAGGACCTTGACGAAGACGTCGCCCTTGTTCTTGTCGGCCAGGTCCATGTCCGTCAGCCGGGGGAGGCGCGCGATGAGGCCCATCTTGCGGGCCTGGCACAGCTCCGCGGCGTTCAGGACCCAGACGTCGCCCATGTAGGTGAAGTGGCCCTTTCGGGAGGTCGAGATGTTCTGGCCAAAGTAGTCGAGGCATGGCTTCTCGTGCGCCGGGAGACGCTTCCACGCGGTAGGGCCGTAGCGAGATTCGAGCCCGTGCATCCGGGCCTGGAACTTGGCGAGGTTGTCTCGGATCCAATTCGCACCGCGCTCTTCTTCATTATCGTCCTCGTCCTCGGAGGCCAAGGCGGGAGCAAGATCTGAGAAGCAAATGGCGAAGCCGCCCATGTCGGCGAACCTGGTATGGGCCGTCGTCCACGGTACGTCGTCCTCGTGGGCGAAGGTCTGGAGGTGTGGCGTCTTCTGATGAGCGGAAAGGGCCTCGCCCACGGCCTTGGCGAAGATGATCTCGGGCGCGATGAGCGCGACGAGCATCCATTTCACTTTTCGGAGGAGATGGTGTGCTTTGAGCCGCCATTTCTGCAGTGTCGTCCGCGGTTCGAACTGCTGCGGCACGTTGAGGTGGAGGATGGACCAGCTGCTCAGGATGAGGACGGATAGGCAGCTCCAGACGATGTCGAGGGTTGAGCGGATGTTGGTCGCCGACACGAATACAGGCGTTTCCGTGGGCACAGTGCAGTCTGGTCGAAAGGTGTTCATGAGGGACTCGAAATATGTCGTTGTCGTTGATGTACAGTGAGGGCAGCTGGCCCAGGACGACTCGTCGCCACGACACGGAAGGCTTCATACTTATGGAGGTGCAGATTGGAGGCGCAGCCATGCGACAGTGTGCGGTGTGCTGAGTGTATGCCTTGGGCTGTGAGTTGTGCAATGTGGCGGAGTCGGCCCCCAACGAGGCGCCATGAAGGCATCGCAGGGGTATATCCACCTGCTGACGATTGCGAGCACTGTTATCACCGCCAGCTGAACAGCCGCTTATTGGCCATTCAGACAGTCCGAGGTGCTTACAGTACTCCATCCCGTCGAGGAGGATGCTCGAGAGGCTGTGTTGAGCACTGAACAGCACGCTCACCATAGAGTCGTGCTGCTCTGTCTAATTAGAGCTCCTCGGAACCGACCCTCCCCATATCCAGAGGTCTCTGCTCCTCAAGATCAGCCGCGCTCATCTTCAAACGCATCCGCCCATCCGCAACGATGCTCTCCTTCAGCCCAGCCGCGAGCTCCTCACCCCGGTACTCCCCGCCCTCCAACCCAGCAGTCTTTGCCAGCTCAACATCGAACCCCCTCGCCCGGATCCCCACGACCTCCGACCCGTCCTCGCCAAAGACAAACTCGAAGTGATCCATGGCGACGTAGTTGTACGTCCGCCGGTCCGTCACCAGCCACTGCAGACAGTGCCCATCCTTCCACAGCGTCGCCCTCTCCACGAACGAGGCCTCGTCATCGTCGAGAATCGGCAGCGCCGCGCGCCACGCCGCGCGCTTCTCATTCTCTAGACCCGTTGGGTAGAGCCGCGCGGACGAGAACCGGGCCTTGACATCCGTCGTGTTCGGGCGCAGAATGTTGTACCGGTCCAGGTTCGGGAACACCTCGTGGCCCCTCATCACCCAGTCCGTGAGGACGAGGCCCGGCCCGGCGTCGGCGCTGATCTTGATGCTCGAGTTCGTCGCCGGGTCAAGGTACGTGCCGGCGAAGCGCTGCCGGGCCTCGTCCTTGGCCGCCTGGTCGAGGGCCGGGATGAGGACCTTGAGGATCACGGACAGCAGCATCGGCATGAATGCGGCCTCGGGTCCGGCGGCGAGTATGGATATGGCGACGCCGAATTCGGGGACCATGGCGATCACGCTGTGGTAGTCGATGATGTCGCCGCCCTTTGTGATGATGTCGATGATGCGCCCGTCGCGGGTTACATTGTCCACCCGGTGCATCTCGAACGGCGCGCCCACCGTGCTCGCCCAGCCGGACGTGAATGTCGCGGGCCTGAACCACTTCCGGGTGCCCGTGGGCGAGAGGAGCTTGTTCCTCAAGACGGCCGTCATGAACGACAGCAGGTCCTCCGTGTTGGAATTCATGGAGCCGGCGCTGTGCCTCAATGGTTAATCATGTCTCTTCCTTCGCTTCTCGTAGGCTGAAGCAAGGGAACTTACGGGCTCATCACGCCTATATCAGCTTTCCAGGCTGTGCCGTTCACAGGAATGAACAGATCGTCGTTGTCAGTGGGCGTGCTCATCGTCGTACGCTTCATGCCGGCGGGCTCGTAGATCTGAGGTCGGATGACATCCTCAAAGTCCTTGCCAGCAGCTTCCTCCACCACGAGGCCAACAATAGACGTGCCGGCGTTCGAGTAGACAGGCGAGCCAAAGGGGGGATAAATCGGTGGCCGACGACCCGTATACGCGTCGGTGAGATCTGCTCAAAGTCATCAGCAACTCGACACATCTCAGGCAGAAAGCATAGCAGACGCACCCTTGCGCGTGCAAGGCCTCGTTTCCCCGAGCCCAGAGCAGTCCGGCCTCTTGGCGTCTTTGGATATCTTCGGGAATCCCAGACTCTCCCAATCCCCGGGGAACGCCGCAAAGTCGGTGAATACTGGCTCATGGTCAGCTCTCGTCACGCGTCTCCCGGCCGAACACACTCACTATCAGCCCCGATTCCCGACAGGTGCGTAGCGACAGACTCAACCGTCACCTCATCCCACTCCACCTCGTCCAGCGCATCCTCCTCATCCCACTCCCTTCCCTTGAACTCCTTCAACCACCTGCCCACGGGGTCATCCATCTTGAGCACCCCCTTCTCCGCGAGCTGCAGCGCCGCCAGCACGGTAAACACCTTCGTCACGCTGCCGATCCTGTACACCGTCTGGGCCGTGACCTCCCTCGCGCCCCCTTCGGCACCCGCGTCCGACGGCGTGTGGTGCAGGTCCAGCAGCGCCGGCCCTTCGTCCTCGTGGACGGACCGCACGCCCACCGACACGGCCGAGTGCTCAAAGGCAGCCGTCAGCTCGCGGAGCGCGCCCGAGAGCGCGGCCACGGTGCCCTGCACGAGCGGGTGGGCGCTCGGGTTGCGCGGCGCCGGGAGCACGGGGCCGAAGGGCGGGCATTCGCGAGGCGCCGCGGCCACTGTTCCGCCGACGAGGGCCGCGAGGGCCGGGACGAGATGTGTAACTGCGCGCATGGCTTTCCGATGTCAAAGGTGAATCTGCGTGTGAGCGTAGAGTTAGTGTCCCCAGGTGAGCTTACCGTGTGCTGGGGTACTTCGGTCGACTTATAGCCGCCCTACCCCGAACTCGGGTGACGAATGAGACTTGGCCGTATCCCTGTCCGGGGGCAGCGTGTGTGGTGCGTGAATACGTGAATACGCAGGAGATGGAGACCCCAAGACCCCAGGCAGACACATTCAGATGCGGTACGATCGTCATGGCTGGGTGAGACGGATCTCGGCACAGCATCCAAGTATCATCCTGACCCCGTCGGACTCTTGCGTCGCTCATCACCGACTCCTAGGCACCGAGCATATATCAACGCTTGTCTCTTGAATCTCCTCCAACGCCTTGCAGTGAGCGTTTCCGTGGAAACCTCTTCTCCCGGCCCAATCGCGAAATGAACAGCACGTATCCAGAATCAGGTCCTGCCAGACCACGCTCCTCCTCGTCCATCTACAGCTTGCTGTGTACGCTGCCTCAAACAGCTGCTAGATCAACGTCGTAATCGCATATCGCTTCATAAACACGTGTGGGACATCCGCTGCCCTGGTCACCTGCGTCTCCTCCGCTCAATTATGGCCTCAAGACGCCAAGTCTACACATGTTCCGCCCCATGCATCGTCTCCCACGATGGTTTCTCCTATGATTCGGGATGATCTCTCCTATGATTCGGTATGCCCATCGTTCAGGACCATCTCCAGGATGATCTGCGTGCCTGGAATCTCGGGGTGCGTCATCGAGATCTTGACCGACCCCTTGGACTCTTCTCCGAGCTGGCCATGCTGCGGACTGCCCAGCATGTTGCCGCCGTTGGTTGCCGCGCCACCAGTCGGACCCCTGACGCCGTAGTCGAGACACTTGACATCCCGGCCGGCAATGATCTGCCGTAATCGGCCGTTCTCTGCATTGCGAACCTCGACGTAGTCCTCGTTGAAGAGAATCAAGTACTGCCCGAACATGGTGGCCGCGCGTGCCTTCTTCTGCTTGCCCGAGTACTCCATGATGAGGGTGCGGCTCACGTCACCGTGCTTGTCGACGTAGACGGCACAGTCCTCATATGCCAACAGGAACTCCTGGTCGTTGAGCCTGTACATGCCCAACGGTCGCTGGTCACGCACTCTGTTGGCGATGTTGGCGATCGCGGGCACCTTCAGATCCGGGATCGACATGGGCTGCTTCTTGTCCAGGGTGAGAAGCTCGAACCCTTTGGCTGTCGATACGGCGATGTAGGTCTGGAAGAGGTTGAGGGAGTAGCATTCCGTCGGCAGGTAGAACTCGTCGTAGTCACGGAATGACTCGGTCGCACCACTCCCCGTCCTGCGGCTCCCGAACAGTCGCGTCTTCTTCTCTGTGGCCTTTTGGAACACGGGCTCCAGCACTTTAAAGGTGTTGTGCATACCTTCCTTGCGCTTGTAGAAGAGAAGCATCCGCTCCTTCATCTGCGCGGTGGCGAAGAAGGCGACGTCCTTGCCCAGTCTCTGCGGCGCCCTTCTAGGGTTGTCATTGACCGGTGCAGGGAAGTTGGAGACCGGGGCGACCACATCCAGAGGGTAAGAGATCAATGACCGGTCAGCGATGATGACACAGACAGAGAACTCCTCAAGAACCGTGATCTGGGTGACCCGGTTGGCCTGGACAGTCTGTGCATGTCGCGTCAGTATACTGCCCCGTGTGCGAGTATCGGATTCCGACTTACCCTGACCCATCCTCGCGGGTCTGTAGTGTCCGAGATGTAGACACCATAGTCCGTTCCGATGGCAATGATGGATTTTCCATAGGCCGAGAATCCCGTGGCACAGTTGACCACTGCTCTGGATACGGGCGAGGGACCTCGCCCAGGGCCGTACACCTTTTCTAGATCTCGAATGGCCCTGTCGAGAGGCGTACCTCGGACCGGGACACCAGCATGCTTGCCCATTGCAGACACAGTGTCGTACGCAAAGGCAGTGTCAGCCAAGACTCTGAGCTTGAATGGCTCCGCGTTCTGCGAGAAGGATGCCTTCGCATGCCTCGTCTTGGCCTCCACGATCTTCTGCACCCACTCGGCCCGCTTCTCGGCAGTGGGAGCGTACAAGGTATACGTCTCGTGCCCAAGGTGCTTGAGCCTGAAGGGGAACAAAATCTTGTCCTTGGCATCGTTGGACATGGCGGGTGCGAGGCGGCCGACTGTGACCGAACTGATCGAAGAGCCCGTAGCTGCGTGCTCCAAGGAGGGCCGATCACTTCCGTTAGTCGCGATCTTAGTTAACCTGCTGTCTGAAGTCATGGCTCCCGTGGTGCGCGCCAAGGGTGCCCCGATACCCTTTTGTTTCGAGATGGGATCATCATCTATGCTGTCGAGGAAGAGCAGTGGCATGGGGATGGGCTCTTTCGACACGTCAAACTTCTTGCCGCCCCGGCCGTCCCTGGAGTGGATGGGTTTGGCCAGAATGAAGTAATGGTCGAACAGCAGGGCTTGTGCGTCAACCCATCTCACGCCTTTCGAGCCCATTCTTTGCAGGTCGCCCTGCATCAGGAGCTCCCTGCCGAGATGGTGGAGGTTCAGAACGGAGTGGAAACCGGGTCGTAACACGAGCTGAGCATTGAGCTCCATCATGACCACCTTCTTCTGCATCTCGTCGACCTTTGCATCGCACTCCAGGGTGACATTGTGAATCTCGACGATGGCTCTCTGGAGGTTCGCCTTTTCCTCGCTGTCTCCGATCATGTTCTTCTCCACGGTGTTGAGGAGGAAGGTGTATCGTTGCAGACGGGTGATGGGAGTCTTCAGGTAGGTCGTCCAGTCGAGTCTGTTGGACCTCTTGTGCGCTCGTACGCGGTCCAGGAATTCGGAGAAGATCAAGTTCCGATCAGCTTCCTTACGAACCAGATAAGAAGCGTGGGGATATTGAGTGGCATATTCGATGTAGACGTCCTTGGCTTTCCGGATCCATTCGCGGAAAAGGTCGCTGAAGCCGGTAATCCAGGGCCCTTGCTCCTGCTGTCGATACTTGAGCTGAGCCAAGAGGTTCTCCTTATTGGCGGCCATTACGGCATCAACCTTGCCGAAGACAACGGTGACGAAGTTATCGACCCGGTTCGGCGCGATGATGGGGCTGGGCGCATTTCGAATTTGATCGCGGTAGAGAACCCGAAGCACCTCGAGCTGGTTCATGTACTTCTCTTCGCTCGTCACAATCTCGTGCAGGACGTTCTGGCGCTCAATCTCCTTCTTGCTCTTGCCCTCGATCTTATCCTTGGTCATCTGGTAGAAGGTTTGCCAGTCGTCTGCCTTGACCTCCTCTAGCATGAGGTCATCGAGGTTGGCCTTCTTGAGCGTCCTCATACAGTGATGAGAGTAGCACCGGCCAGGAACCTCGGGGTTGTGCAGTCTAGGAGCGTAACAGCCGTAGCCCGTCAGCTGCCACAGCACGCCCGAGATGGAGCCTGGCCCGAACTTGACCCATTCCTCCTCGGGCACGAGGATCTGGGCTTCCAGCATCGAGTTGACAACCTCGGTGCTCAGCACTTCGGCGTCGGCAACGTTCAGCGTCGGGACCTTGTTCACGAAGAGGTTGACCAACGCTTCTTCGACGGTCTTCTGCTTCAAGTCGGGCTCTCCATCCGCCATCTCCCGGATCCAAGCAGCAATCCCGCTGAGCGCCCATGGCTCTTCGCATATGTGGTAGTCGCCAGGGGAAAGCTTGGAGGGGATGAACTTCCGCCTTCGGCCGCTGGGGAGCGTGATCATGTCATAGGTCATCGACGACGGTGTTGCGCCGCCAGAACCCTCGTGGGACACGCTCAACTGCGCGGCTTGTTGCTGCTGCCGGGCAAGCTTCCGCCTCTCCTCGGCCGCATCCGTTCTTGATCGCGCAGGTGGGTGGACCTGAGGTGTATTGCTGTGGCTCGACATGGAGATGGACCGCTCTGGGTGCAGATGCCCGCCAGGGCTGTAGTAGCTTTCGTTATCGGCCGGTGTGTACGAGCTGCGCGAATCGACACTGAGCGACTGTCCATGGCCATACTGTCTTTGCTGCTGGACTGTGAGCATAGCGCTGCTGTCGCTCCCAACACGGCCGGGGAATGGCACGGGTGGCAGCGGTCGGTTGAAGCCCGGATGATAAAATATATCAGGATAATCCTCTTTCTGTGGCGACTCGCTTCCGCTTTGCCGTGACTGCAGGGAGACTCGTTCATCGCCTTCGTCGAAACTGAGCCTGTGGGCCGTCGGTGCTTGAAGCCCACCCGTGCCTACATAATCGACATCGGCCTTGAAGTTGGGGGTGGTGTCATCGTAGGAGCTTTGTGCCTGGTGTCCTGTGGGGTGAGGCAGAGGTCGAGACGGGACGTCTTGGCCATCCGCCCCTCCGACGTTGTTGTCGTAGGTCAAGTTGCCAGCGTAGCCACCGCTGAACAGTCCTAGGTCCATACCGCCATAGTCAGTGTCGCTACTGAAGCCATCACGGCTTTGCTCCTCTGCCGGAGGTGAGAGACCACGGGTAGCGACAGGGACAGGTTCAGTGTAGGGGAAGGCTCCGGATCCACTAAATCTCTGGTCATCCATCTCTGCTTGCTGCATTGCTAGTACGCCCGCAGTCCCCTCTGGATCGTCATCGTCATCGTAGTCATCGTATGCAGTCGACGGCGCATGGGTATGGCTCGAAGCGTTCGACGAGTAGCGACTAACGTTGGAAGAGTTCGCCGGGTCACCGATAGTCGTCGCGGTGTATCGTCGCAATTGCTGCAGGTCCTCATCGGAGAATTGGCCTCCGTTGACTGGAGCGGGGCGATGTCGGCTGCTGGGGCGGGCCAGCTCTGCCTCGATATCTTGCATGATGTCGGCCTGGAGCCTGGCCTGGTCACGCTGACGTTCCTCCTCCGGGTCCCAGACCTGCTCCTGGGGCGCTTCCTCGACAGGTCGGCTTGGGAGTGGTGCGTTTGTCGGGTGCCTCTGCAGGCCTGGCGAGTGACTCTGGGGAGAGACAAGGGGTGATGTCTGCGAGTCGGAACGATAGGCGCGGTTCGAGAACGATGTCGGGTCAGAGCTGTACTGTGGCCCGACGGGAATCTGCGACTGCATCGGATAGGGTGCTTGCGAGTAAGATGCCGCTGGCTGCGTCGGTCCGTTCGAGCCATACGTCGCATAGCTGTTGCCGTAGCCCTGATTGTACGAGGGGTCGTAAGAGGGGGTTTGTGGTGTGGTGGAGGCTGTCGAGCTGATGCCAGGACTCGGTAAGGCCGGGTCGTGTCGCAGGGGCGCCTGACCAGGCGGGGGGAACGCCGGATTGTAGGTGGCGACGGGAGACTGCTGATTAAAGCCTGGAGATGTCTGAGGAATTGCTGGCGAAGTGTAGCCTTGGGTATAGTTGTTGTAACCATGGTATGTCGGCTGCCGCTGGGGGGCGGCTGTGTTCGCATACGCTGCCGGATTGTAAGCGGCAGGGGTGTAGGTGGTCGGTGAAGCCGGCGTGGTCGGAATGGATGCCGTCGAAGAACTGTAGCGCTGGGATGGATGAGGGTGATATGGTAGTGATGTTGACTGAGAGCGAGCAAAGTGCTGGGGGTTGTACGTCGAGTGTGAAGGCGTGGGAGGGGCGGGCGCTTGATATTGATGCTGGTACCCAGACATGGCGCTGGGGGAGGTCGCGGCGGCATACGCAGGGCGACCCGGGGCTGAGGGATCGGTCGGACTGGTCAGGAAGAGCTCATCCTCGCCTCTAGCGGGGGCAGGAGGGTTCTGATAGCCATGATGGGCTTGCGCTTGGTCGAAAAAGGACGAGTCGTCTCCGTTGTTGAAGCTCGGGCGGCGCTCGGGGTAAGAATTTCCGTTCTGATGCTGTGGTATCGGATATTGTACCGGCGGCACATGGCCGTAGCGGCGCTGGTCGTCTCCTCTGAACGACATGATGAATATCCGTGGAGTTGGGTACTGGGGAAAGAAACGGTTGCGTCGCCTCGACCCAACGAGCGGGATTGCTGGTCGCAGGTCGCAAGCCGCGGGCCTCGAGCCTTGGGCTACGGCGAGATATTGAGTGGAGCAAGGTGTCGGCGTAGCATCTGGGTCTGACGGACACGGTAGATGGAGGCCAGAAGGTAGTCGGCGCGACGACAATTGCGCAACTTTGGCGTGCGCACGTCGAAACGAGCGTGGGCTGTAAGAAATCGCAAAGTCGGGTCGGACCTCCAAGGTGAGGTGAGCGAGGATGAAGGAGGCACGACTTGTCAGCGGGGCGTCGGGTCAGGTGGGTGGGCACTAGAGCCTCGTCCAAGGGTCGGGCGGGTACCGAAATGGGCGCCGAGCAGCTCTCGCACGGGGACACGGCAACTCGTCTCCGCTGTTCGTAAATGCGGAAATCAACCCGAGGGGAGGGATGCGAATAAAGGTTTCGCAAATTTGCTGTCGCAACGGAATCTCACAGTCTCTTTTCTTTCAATGGCGGACAGGGTAAATGCAGATGATGACGACAAACATGGTGCACTCTGATATCTGCCCTCAGGTACCAATCGTCCGAGAGCCCACTAGTACAGTCTGGAGGGGAAAGGAAAGCGCCAAACTGGCTAGCACCTCGCTACTACTAAGTAAGGTAGCAGGTACAGGTACCTGTCAGCCTCTTTAGCCTCCAGTGCGCAGGCTGGGGAAGAGCCCGAGCCACACCTCACCGACAGGGTCCAACGGGGATGCCGCCGAGGGCTTGTGCATTGCTGGGCAGCCTGTTGGGCAGCAGTGATTCGGCCACGAGGTGGATGGCGGTGCATTGCCGCGCCTCGTCCCCCAGTATATGGGCGTTGGCTCCCTCAGAGCTGACGGGCGGCGGTGATGCTCAACTGACGGAATTACGAGCAGCAGCGGCAATAGAAAGATCGTGGCGTTCCCTGGGTCAGGAAGTAGTAGGTACTAGGTAGAGCAGACTTGAGCTGATATTCGGCCGTGCATGCATTGGACCTGGACTCTGCCGGCAAACAGAGGGGAAGGCGCACTCCAGGTTGTACCATATCCGATGAGTTCGGGGACGGAGCAGCTTGAAGCTTCCTCTGAGCCGCCTCTAAATTACTTCGAATCTTCCACCTGCCTCCCGTCTTGCATCTCACGGGCGAAGAACATGGCCCACCCTCCCAACCACGTTGCCCGCCACGACGCGTCACAGAATCATCCTCTGATCGGCCACGCCTACGAGTGTGTTGCATCTGCGCAGATCAACGCCCCCGAGGCATACGCTGTACAGATCGACTGGCGAGAAACACTATATCAGCCTTGCTATGGTTTCTCAAACCGCCTTTGTTGCCTGTTTGTTTCGGTCGAGGCCGAAACCAAAATCGACAGGGCCTGCCATGCTCACTTCATGCATGCCGATATGTGACCATCTTCAGAGAGCTCTGCCTTGTCACCCAATCACATTTGCTTGGACCGAGAACATCCCAGCGCAGTTCGTGATGCCGCTGCCTTTCCGTCATTGACCGATCCAGCTGAGCGTCGTCGTAAGGCTGAGAGGGGGTTCCAGGGTCGAGCGGGAAGTTTTTTCTGGAGTGCAGAGCATGATAACTACGTGCTTCGACAATTCGAAGCAGTTTCCCGCCTGTATCTGCTCGAGATCCCTCGCGCCGTGCCAGGACGGACCGAAGAACGGCCTGGTAAAATGCCGAACCTACTGTCGGGCCATCGCACTGCTTCCGATTGGTAAGCAGCCTGAACTGTCGCAACGATGACGGCACGAGCTCGAGCTGCCGATGCGGGGCAGAGCTGAGATGAGGTGCTCTCCCCCACCTTCCATTGCCCGCCTCGGTCGGGAGGTACAGCCTGTCTTGCCTCGCGCCATCAATCACAGGCAAGTCGGTAGTGGTAATACCAAGTCCTCTGGTGCTCGGATCTCCGAATCCAATGGGACGGAGCCGGCTTCGGGTCCCGCGTTGGCCTGTAGAGCGCAGGGAAAGGGAGGGGTCGAGGGGGGTCGCAGGGGCAAACGTGATGCTCAAGATGCGAGGACGGAGGTGGCCAGAAGCCAAAGTGGAAAGCTCCTTGCCTGCTCGGCGTTAGCACTTCCAGCACTCTTCCATTGGGCTCTTCTCCCCCATAATAAACTCGAGCTCCCCTCCCCGCCTTTGGTGTTCCAGGTTGTCGTCCTCTCTCTCCTACTTACCTCTCCATCCTTCAGTCTTGCAAGCAACAACAACTGCCCCTTCGATACCATACCCACCCCAGAAAGAAAATAAAAAACCGCCAAAATGGTCAAGGCTGGTAAGTAGTGGGAAGCACTTGTTTTATACCCCCCAATCAGCCGCGCTTGCATCTGGCCACAGCCCGGGATGGAGGGGTTGTGGAAGAGCTGAATTGAGCGAGTTTTTTGTGGTTGGCTACACGGCCTCCTTTAAGGATGCCACCGCGAGCATACACCCTGATGGCTTCGACTCCTCTTCGCGTCTACCTCCCGCTCGCAGAGCCGCATCGATCGCTGGCAGAACCCTCAAGGTGCCACGGCCATGTGCTTCGCCCCGGACCGAGACCCCCGGAGAGGCTCCTCCGTCGTCACCTCTCGAACCTGAAAACCGAGATGCTAACCATGGGCAACCACAGTCTGCGTCGTCCGCGGTGACTCCAAGGTCACCGGTACCGTCACCTTTGAGCAGGCCGACGAGTCCGCCCCTACTCAGGTCTCCTGGGACATCTCCGGCAACGACCCCAACGCCAAGCGTGGCATGCACATTCACACCTTTGGTGACAACACCAACGGCTGCACCTCTGCCGGCCCTCACTGTAAGAGCACCATTGGCGCCCTGCCTCTCTTCTCCCCTGAACGAGCACCGCTGACAACCTTGGATTCGCAGTCAACCCCCACAACAAGACCCACGGCGCTCCCAGCGACGAGAACCGCCACGTTGGTGACCTCGGCAACATCGAGACCGATGCCCAGGGCAACTCCAAGGGCTCCGTGTCCGACTCCTTCATCAAGCTGATCGGCCCCCACAGCGTCGTCGGCCGCACCGTCGTCGTCCACGGCGGCACCGACGACCTCGGCAAGGGCGAGGGTGAGGAGTCCCTCAAGACTGGTAACGCCGGTCCCCGTCCTGCCTGCGGTATGTACCATCGATACAAATCGATGTATGGCATTGGATCACTGACGAGTGTACAGGTGTCATTGGTATCTCTACCTAGGAAAGTGCCCTTTTACAGATAGCTGTCGAGCGAAACTGGACATGAGGCGTCGCTTGGGATGCATCTCCCAGCCTGTCACGACTGATGGACAAGTCTGCTAGTGCACCAAAAATGAGAAAATGAAGCCATTGATGGACAACGAGACGACAGTGACTGTATGCGTGACGTCATTTGACCGTTTGATACTGAGACATGCTCGCCGTGACCCCTCCGACGGGACGACAGGAGTTGGCCCCTGAAGCACCTGCATGGATCTGACAAGAGCTGTCTCAGGGTCTCGTTTCTCTCTGCTTCCTTCTTCAGTCCCATGGACTTCCATGTAAACAGTCAATGTTTCACGGAAGAGAAATCTACTCACCGCCTACACTGCAATCGGGACCCTAGCAGGCTTGGGTTTTCTTCATTGCGGCTATGGGGAGCTTCAACCCCTGTCAGACATGCATGACTGCGTGGTTGTATCAAAGAGACGGCGATGCTTCACTGCGCCAATCTCAGAGCCAAGACCCGCCGGCGCGCATCCTGTGCAACATCGAACATGCTACGCTCTGCGGGCTGTCCACTCTGCCAGGATTGCATATCAAAGCCTGAACAAATCCACTGGCTCTTGAACCGGGCAAGATCCACTGGGGTAGGGAAGCCATCGTCAGTTGCGCCAAAATTCAGTCCTGAATAGCAAACGCTGTCTTGACGCACTGACGACCATACGTTGGACCTTTCCACATAGAGCCAGGCATCTTCCTGGAAAGTCCTCCCATCATCTGTGACGGATGCGCGGCTACCTTTGAGCGGCGGATGCAGCGTCTAGCCAGATGTTATTCATAGAATGCCATACTCATGAAGCTACCAGAGCAGCAAGGAGAGGCCATCAGGAACGCGTCCCGTACGAGACCCTCCAGCATATCATGGCTGAGACGTACATACAGAAGCCCAGAAGACAAAGGCATGGATGAGATCTGTCATAATCCGGCCTCACCGCGATATGCATGGAAGGTTCTGAGCTGCGAGAACCTCACAGATGAGGATGCCGGCGATGGAAAGCCTGCAACAGAGGCATCGTTGTCGCCAGTCTGAGGATAAATACCGGCTCGTGGGCTGCTCTCAGAACACCTGAAGCTCGGCATCACTCATCATCACTCTCCAGCAAGCATTCAGCTCCATCACTGTCTCTCATGCAATCAACTCAAACCACTCCTCCATATTCTCTGAAGCTCGCCTCTTGTACATCCTTCGCCAGTCTCTCACTTGCAAGAACTTCTTCAGATACTCCTTTCACTCATCCATCAATACCGTCACCATGATCTTCCATATCACTCGAGTCAACAACCGCCCCGTCAGGGACCCGCGCGGCAAGCTGTACGGGATGGAGATCGACTTCCTCGTCCCGGGCCATCGTTTCCGCTGGACACAGGCCCAGAACGAGATCTACATGCTCTTCGTGCTCGAACACCCCAAGCCCACGCCGTCGTCCATCCACGAGCTCATGATCGCCCTCGACCTGGACGGCTACGACGACATGTTCAACGTCGTAGGCGAGAGCGTGCACGACATCATCATGGGCAAGGTCATGCGCAAGATCACCAGGACCAAGACGAACCTGGGCAACATGGTGTCGGCCGGCCACGCGCTCCCCACGGGCAGCTGGGCCGAGGTAATGCAACTAGCCAACGGCTCGTACCGCGACGAGTTCGCGGGCCAGCAGGCCGACACCGCGCAGGAGATGCAGGCCGGCAACCAGCAGGCCACGCTCTGGAGCGGCCGCCTTAGGCCTCGCGCCCCCCGCATCAACGTCTTGACGGCGCGTGTGCCCCAGTATCCCGCCGATGTCTACCGCGGCGCCGCGTGCGAGGAGGGGCCCGACGAGGACTTTGCGCGGGAGAAGATGAACCGCCGCCGCTCCTTCGTCAGCAGCAGGGCCGCCGACCTCCTGGACACGGGCAATAGAGCGGCCATCGTGGATTTCCTGGGCAAGGACGACTCGCGCAAGCTCTTCGACTCGCTCGAGGCTCTCCAGGAGAAGATTTCGGGTCTGGACATCAACAACTGATAGACGGGGCTGGGTGGGTGTTTCTCGGAGGCTTTGGAGATACACGGTGGTCAGGTGCGAAGTGGCTGGTCTGGTCGAGTCACGGGATGGATCTGTTGGCGTTTTTGATCTTTGGGGCCGCGCGAGTAATGTCTAATCTGTACGGTGTGTTGGCAACGGGCCAATATCAGGGGATAGCAACCAAGGCTACCCCGGTGTTGTCTGGAGATGGTGTTGATTCTGGGGGGTTGGGGGAGTTTTGATTTCTGGGACATTAGATATTGGATGCAGACAGCTGGGAAAGGGACAGCAAATAGACGCAGGATTTCTTTGGATTGCCGGCTGCTCACGATGTGTTCGCGTACTCTCGCACTGTCACTGAATTGAGTTCTCATGGCGACGCGGCTTCTTCCGGAGGCTTGTCGGAAGCCCTGGGAATGATGGCGAGACTGTGGCCCAAGATCATGCAACTCTTTGAAGAGCCCGGCTTAACGACAACCACTCACAGAGGAGGGCCAGAAGGATCCGTCGGTCCAGGGCTGAAGTGGGATGCTTGGATGCGATGCCAATGCGATGAAGGCAAACTGAAGGAAACGGCCCAGACACCTCCAAGACCTCCAAGGTTGAACCAGATCCCACGCCAATGTTTACAGCGTTTTATGACAGCTGCAGGCTCTTGGTCTTTTGGGGTCTGCCGATCGGCCAGGACCCGGGAGACAGGGGTTCAACAGGGCCCAGATGGTGGCGACATGACTGCAGCATCCCGGGAACCCCGGCAAACCTTGGCCGCCACCCGCACCGGATGCTTCGCTAGGCCAAGATCGCCGCCAGCACGACCTGTCGTTGGATGGGCCGAACCATCACAGACCCGAGTCGAGCGTCACCAAGTTCCAAGAAATCGCCCCAATCGGGAGGGGCTCAAGCATTGCCCGATAGATGGTTCCCGCCACCAGCATAGCCCGGCGGAGCATCGAGTCCTGTGGCATGGATCGGCCACGCTTCTGGCACACGAGGCGGCCCTATACTATATCACCTTTTGACTGTCGCACCACGCTACCCTTCATTCTCTCTTTGCACCTTTTTTTTTACTCGGATCAAGCAACACACGGCAACACGACGACACACACTCGCCGAAGGTCTCGACACAATCGACCCTCCGCGGCTCGTCCCGCGACCCAACCACCCGACGTGCCACCACACCTACCGTGGACCTGGGATTCGAACGGATAATCCGTGGATCTGATCGCTCTTTCATCTCCGACAATGCTCTTTGACGAAAAGGACGACAACATGGTTATCAAGTCCGAGGAGGTCATGGCCGACGATGCCATCGGCAACGACACGCAGGCGTCTTCCTCCGAGTCGACCATCGAGAAGATCCCGCCCCCCGTCGACGACAGCGTCCCTCCGCCCCTGCCGTACAACCTCCGGGAGCACAAGCTCACCATTTCCATCTTTTGGTTCCTCATCCTGACCGAGTGCACGCTCATTCCCATGATCTTCTACTTCACCATCTCCCGGCTCACCGACATGCGCCCCGGCGCCATGTTCGCCATCATCACCGCCATGTTCGGCTTCATCTCCGGCGGCGAGTACGGCCTGCGCGGCCTGCGCCTCGCCCAAAAGTCAGACGAGTACCGGCCCCTCAAGGGCGGCGGCCGCTGGCACTTCGACAGCGTCCAGCTCATCCTCGGCAAGCCCTACTTCGTCATGACCGCCCTCATGATCGGCTTCAGCATCCCCGACCCGCCCCTCATCCGCGGCCTCTCCATCATCATGCCCGTCGGCATCCTCATGCTCACGACCTACATGATGTACACCGGCGTCGCCCACCACCTCGGCTGGAAGCTGTCCTGGCACCGCCTCAGCTCCCACGTCGTCGGCGACACCGTCCCGCCCCTCACCTTCTGCATCCTCGAGGACATCACCGGCTGCGACGGCGGCGGCGGCAAGGCCTTCCGCGAGGCCGCCCTCGCGCGCTTCAACGCCTCCCCGCGCTTCAGGCGCTTCCTCATCGAGCTCCTCTGGGCATGGGCCATCACCGGCTTCGTCATGAGCGTCGTCCTCATCGTCCTCGCCTGGACGCTGCCGGAGGACGTCGCCTACGGCCTCGGCTGGACGGTGCCCTCCGTCTGGGGCGGCATCGGCGCCTTCAGCACCATCAAGTACGGGCAGCGCAGCCTGCGGATAGAGAAGGAGAAGTGGGTGGAGGACCAGGCGGCACGGAACGGGAGCGATTAAAGAAATGTTTGATACCCCTTTTTTTTTGATACACCGGAAAAAACATGTTGGTTTTGATTTGGGCTTTGTACATACGACTAGATGATCCAAATGAAACGGGACATTGATACCATCACAACTGTTGTGAAGGGACGCATCTCTACTGCGTCTTCTTGCTGGCCTGTGCCTCGGCTTCCCTGAGGGCCCGGGCGTCCCGATCTGCGACGGCCCACAAGGCGGCGCCGCCCGGGCCGACCAGGATGGCGCGGAACGCGGATTTGGCGGCGGTGGTGACGACGGCGGTGACGTCGTTGTCAGTCGATACGTAGGTCTGGTGCAGCGCCCACACGACGATGCCGGCGGAGGCGCTGTACAAGTCGTACTGGAGCAGCGTGTGCGTGCCCTCTGCGAAGGAGGAGATGCGCCGCGGCTCGAGGATGGACATGGGGATGAGGACGGCGGCGGGCGTGATGGTCGAGGTGTCGAGTGTGGGGAACCAGCGAGTCAACTGTTCCGGGAAGAAGATGAGGCCGAGGGCGGAGAGGTGCACAACAGCAGTCAAGGTGAGGACGGCGCGGTAGATGTGGCGGGCGTACCGCACGCCGGCGGCCGGTGTGGCCTGGGCGGAGCGCGGTACGATGTCGAAGGGCGCGATGAAGACGACCGTGTCGAAGAGCCAGAGGCTGACCCAGAGGGGGAAGAACTGCCAGAGGGCGATGACCATCTGGTGGGCGTCGAAGCTGAACAGGCTCGGCAGGCCCATGAGGGCCGTGGGGACCAGGCAGCCCATGACGAGAGCGCCCGGCAGGGCCGCTGCCTTGACGGGGTCCATGGCGAGCTGTTCCACCTTCTTCGAGGGCCCGGAAGCCGACGAGAGCCGGGACACGGGCGATCTCCAGATGTGGATGATGGCGTAGATGGGGATGGTCACGCCGAGGGGGACCACCTGGTATAGCTGAGTCCACAGGACCGCCCTGCGTCCTTGTCAGTGAAATCTTCATGGAATCTCGACGGTTCACCTACGGCCAGAACACCGTCCATGCGTTTCCCTTCCTCAGGCCCTCGAGAACGATGATGGCATGGATCGGCAGGACTTGGCCGGTGAACAGCAGGCTGAACAGCGACAGGGCCGGGTGCTTGCCGGTCGTACATGGGTGGAAGAAGCGAATGATAATCCTGAAAGCCTCGTCCACGCCCTCGAAGCCCGTGATGTTCCTCCTGCCCGGAACGTCGAGATAGTCGGGCATGGGCGCGCCCGGCAATGCCATGAGCTCGTCGAGGTCGGCGGCCCAGCCGTTCTTCTGAACGAGGTCCAGGATGCCGAAGTAGCCAAAGACGGTGATGGCCGCCAGCACGGCGGTTGTCAGTACAGGTTTCGCCATTTCGCCGGTTTCTACTTTCGACTTCCGAGTGGCAGAAATGAGTTGCAGGCAGACGTCGAGTGAGATGCGAAATGAGGAAAAGGATGAAGCCCAGGATTGCGTGCTTGCTCTCTCGGGGACGAGATGAGGGCTGTGCACGGGCCAACATCATGCCAATATTCCAATTGCCCTTTTCGGCGACGGTAAGAACTTGGGTCTCTGCTACACGAGATGTGCAGTAGTCTCATCCTCCTGCAAGGGTCTGGGCGGATGCCGAGATTCACGGCCGTCGTATCTAGGGTTGGCCCATAACAGGTCACGATGCAGGCTTCGTGTAGCCTCGCTAGTGGAATTAGGGAGCTTCTGACAAGGAGGTAGGGCGTGAAACACCTCACAGCAGGCGCAGTCACCGAACAGACATCAACCCAACACACGTTCCTTTCAGTGGAGGTATCAAGTGATTTGCTCATTTATTCGTAATTACATCCATACGCTCATGCGGATCTATGCGATTGCCTTGCGGAGGACGTCCATGAACTTCCAGACATCCTCGAACGAGCAGTACAGCGGCACGGGGGCCACGCGGATGACGCCCGGCTTCCTCTTGTCGCAGACGATGCCCTCCTCGGTCAGCGACTCGGCGACCTTGTCGAGCAGGCCGTCCCTCAGCAGCACGCTCAGCTGCGTGCCCCTCTCCTCGGGGTTGCGCGGCGTCAAGATGCGCAGGGGCGCCTCCGAGGCCGTGCTGTCGGCCACGATGCCGTCGAGCAGGTGCTCGGCGTAGGCCGTGAGGAGCAGCGCCTTGGCCCGCAGCGACTCCATGTCCGTCTTGGCGAACACGGACAGGGCGCCGGACAGGGCGGCCAGGTCCAGCGCCGACGGGTTGGAGCACTGGTAGCCGGCGGCGCCGACCGTGGGGAGGAACTTGTTGTCCATGTTGAAGCGGACAGACTTGTCGCCGCCGTACCAGCCCGTCAGCCTGGGCCGGAACTGCGGCCGGCCCTCGGCGTCACGCTCCACCTTGCCGTGCCTCTCGTGGACGTAGGCGCCGGCGATGGCGCCGGGGCCGGCGTTCTGGTACTTGTACGTGCACCACGCGGCAAAGTCGACGTTCCAGTCGTGCAACTTCAGAGGGACGTTGCCGGCGGCGTGCGCGAGATCCCAGCCAACGATGATGCCCCTGTCCTGAGCGTACTTTGTGATGCGGGGGATGTCGAAGAGCTGGCCGCTGTAGTACTGGATGCCGGGCAGGAGAATCAGCGCCGTCTCCTCGGCATGCTCGTCAATGGTCTTGAGGATGAGATCTGTCGACAGATAGTAGTTGTCGTCGGGCTGGATCTGCACCATCGACTTGGCAGGGTCAAGACCGTGCCACTGAAGCTGCGACTCGAACACGTACTGGAGACGGGTTAGAGAAACGAAGACATGTCGCTCGCTCTGCATGGGGAAACTCACAAAGTCGCTGGGGAAAGGCCTCCACTCGAGGATGATCTTGTGCCTCTTCTCCGTCGGCCGGTAGAAGCTAGCCATGAGGAGATGCAGGTTGATGGTGAGGGTGTTCATGATGACGACCTCCTCGGGCTTCGCGCCGACAATGTGGGCGCTCTTCTTCGCGCAGTCCTCGGCCATGTCCTGCCAGCAGACGAGGGGCGAGTTGTCCGGGGCGGAGAAGTGCCCGTTGACACCGATGGAGCACCAGGTCTCGAGCTGAGCGCTGACATACTCCCTGACGGCCTTAGGCTGCACGCCGAGTGAGTTTCCACAGAAGTAGATCGACTCCCGGTCATCTGAGTCGCTGGAGGTGCCGTTGGTGCCATTGGCGTGACCATTCACTCCATTTGCTGTCAGCTTGGAGCCATCTGAAGCGGTCAGTCACTTGCTCCGTAGCCAGGGGAGGCGTGTCGACTTACCTGGTAATGTGCCGTCGAGCGCCTTCTTCTTGAGCGACTTCCTGGTGGGGAGAGTGAACTCATCCCTCAGGTGTCGGAGAGAGTCCTGGGCATCGAGCTCCTTGGCGAACTCGGTGGTGTTGGCGTTTGAGGGGAACTTGGCCCGGCCGGCGGAGCGGATCTGCTCGAGGAGTGCGGATGAGCTCATGGTGAAAAGTGAGTCGTACGAGTACGGAAGTGATGTCTCTGAGGAAGCATTCGATTTCGAGCAGCAAGGGGGGGTCAGTCGGCGTCACTTTGTAGGCGCATCGTCGAGCGCTTGGGGTCGGGGTTCGGTGACGTTCCGCAGCCAAACGGACAGCGAACCCGAGGGCCCCACATAAAACCTGAGTGACTGCCCGCCCGTTTGCCGCCTTCCTTCCGTCTTCCGTCTTCCGTCCCGTTCTTCCGCATCCGAAAACTCTTCTCCAACACATCCGAACATATCACCTACCAAAACAAGCCAAGTGAGCAATACGATCGATCAAGCAGGGAAAAGTCACTCGGGACTCGTTTGTTGGAAGAATCTTCCATGTCCATAATGCCAATTCAATTTACGTCATCTCCGCGATCCCGCTGCGCATAGCCTCTGACCGCCATGCCTTGCTTCCACTATCCGAGCCTACCCGCTCCGTATATTTCGGAAGACCAAGTGAATTGCGGATGCGAGATGCCCCTGCATCACGTCAACTCTACGTATAACAACAAGTCTCTCGTTCTCTCTGTCTCTCATCACTGCCCATCATCATGCAATAGCAGAGTTGTCCATCCCTGAAGACATAGACACGAACACCATGTCTCCTCACGCCATCACGCCAACGATAGACGATGCGGCCTCGGTCAAGGCCCAGATGCGCAAGTATGCCGTCACAGAAAACGGTTTCTTGCCGTTAGAGGCGCCCCTTCAGTACTTGCCCGACTCGTACTATGCGCCGTGGGAGAAGATTGTCCACCATCTTCCCCTGTTGCTCAGCACTGGCAAGCTCCACACCGAAGTCAGGCAACTGCCGGTCCTCTCCACAGACAAGTTGAGGACAGAACCTGAATGGAGACGAGCCTATGTCATTCTCTCGTTTCTTCTTCACGCTTACGTCTGGGGAGGCAAGAAGCCCGAAGAGGTATGTTCAGTCCATGTAACGGGTTGAACCACCCACTAACAACAAGGCAGATCCTCCCACCAGCAGTCTCGGTACCCCTGCTCCGGGTTTCTGACCACCTCGAACTGCCGCCTGTCGCAACATACGCAGCCCTGAACCTGTGGAACTTTTCCAGCCCTACCAAGGACTTCACCGATCTCGACCAGCTCAGCTCCATTCACACCTTCACCGGAACAGAAGATGAGGCATGGTTCTACCTCGTCTCGGTTGCCATGGAGGCCGAGGGTGGCCACATCGTCTCTTCGATGCTCAAGGCCCTGGATGCCATCAAGACACGCGACTATGCCACCGTCACATCATCCCTCGAGAAGCTCGCTAGCACAATAACAAAGACCGGCGCCCTCCTCGAGCGCATGTACGAGCGCTGCGACCCGATGGTCTTCTTCTACCAGATTCGCCCCTTCCTGGCGGGCAGCAAAAATATGGCCGGCGCCGGCCTGCCCAACGGTGTCTTCTACGACGAGGGCGACGGCAAGGGAAGCTGGCAAGAGCTTCGTGGCGGCAGCAACGGACAGAGCTCTCTCATTCAGTTCCTCGACATCGTCCTCGGCGTCGAGCACTTCTCCCACGGAGAGGGTCCCCACAGCGTGAAGAAGTCTCAGGAGCCGACCTTCCACCAGCTGGTGCGGACTTACATGCCCGGCCCCCACCACCGCTTCCTCGATCACGTCGCCCGGCTCGGAAGCATCCGGGAGCTGGCGATGGTTGAGCCCAAGACGCCTGAGCAGGAGAGGCTCAGGGACGCGTACCAGGTCGCCACCAAGTGCATGACCGAGTTCAGGAACAAGCATCTCCAGATCGTGGCACGTTACATCGTGCTGCCATCGAAGAAGGGCAAGCCGACGCCAGGTCACACGGGCAAGCTCAATCTGGCGAGCGCCTCCGAGGCCACCAAGGACTCGGGGGAGCTGACGGGTACAGGAGGCACGGCGCTGATGCCGTTCCTCAAGCAGTCCAGGGATGAGACATCACATGCGGGTGAGCTGAGCAAGCGATGTTGATTTCGATGACAGCGACAGGCATCTTAGAAAGCGCTTGGCATTGTGTACATAATATCCCCTAACGACGTAATGAGCATGCCAGCGAGGGAGAAACCCTCTGGCCACTTCCCCTTTTCGCACACACACCAGAGCTTGATTGGTGTTTGCCATGAGTCGTGGTACCGAAGAACCGGGGTCGACGAAGACCCCGTGAACAGGATCAGATGCGACTTCGGAGGTGCCTGCGGAACTTCGGATGCTCGGATATGCGCCAGCACACAAAACAGGAATGTCTGCCCCACCATTGTGCAGCTGTGGATACATGTTCAGCTGAGTCATCAATCTCCCTCTGGTGCATCATCACTTTCGGATGTTCGGAAGACGGATGAGCAAGGGCCCACGCTTCCGCTCTCTGCATACTTCATCCCACACATCCGCAGACCGACGTTACACCAGGCGAGATTCGAGACCTCCGAGACCATCCAACCAAACGATGCAACTTCCGCCCCCCTGAGCAGCCGCCTCCCGCCACTGTTTGTCAGTGCCAGATGGACGTCGATCCCGTGCCGCGGCGCCCGCCGGTACGGGCACGCATTGCCAATGCCTGCGACAGCTGCAAGGCGAGAAAAGGTAGTTCATAGAGCATCACCTCCATGGCGAAATCGCAATACAAAAGAAAAGTGTTGACGAGTGATCTGCTGCAGTGAAATGTGACGGTGAACTTCCGTGCGGGTACTGCTCACGCCGCCATCGTGCTTCGACATGCCATTACTCCGCCCAGCATCGTCGGCGGACGGCAGCGGCCAGGGCATCGGCCACGCCGCCGCCGTCTGTCCCTGGGTCTGATCGTGTTAGCCGCCGCCAGGCTTCGCCTGCACAAGCATCGTATCGCGGAAGCCGTCAGCCGAGCCATGCGTCGACGCCGTCACGGCAGGTCCCGGGGCAACCGCCGCAAGACGCCCTGGCCGACGAGGAGACGGAGGTGCCGAGAGAGGCCCGGTTGCTACGCGATGCACAGGGGAAGCTGAGTACGGGCATACGGCCATTAGGTTGAAAGCGAACCATAAAAGCTTACCATGTTGTTTAGTATTCATCGGCGACTGCGCACCGCTGTCATTCTTCCAAACAGTCCGGCAGCTGGTCACAACGCGGGTCGACCCTCACGCTTTTGCGCAGCAGACGAATCGCTTCTCGGCAGCAGACAGCTCCAATGCGAAGCCGCCAGCCGCCGTCCCCGGGTCCTCCCCGCCGCTCTTCCATGAGTCCCTGCAGTCCGCGGTCCGTGTCTATGGTGCCGTCACCTGTGGGCTCGTTGATCTGTTCCCTCACACCCGGCTTCAAGACGACATCTCCATATGGGCGACGCAGCTGGAGCGCGCCGGCGACATGTCATCGGCCGTGAACTTCCTAGTTTTGGCTATTGGCTATCAGGCTGATGACGAAGAGTTGGCCACTTCGTATTTCGAGTACGCCCGAAATCTGTCCCTGATGCATCTCGGCGGTAACGTCACCGTGGCCACGATCCAAGCCTTCGTGCTTGTCACCTTGTACATGCTGGGATCATGTCAGCCTAACGGCGCGTTCCTCTTCTTTGGTAGGCAATATCTTTGCCGTCTTCTTCCCGTTGCTTACTCAATTGATAGGTATCGCGGTGAGGGCGGCCTATTCCATCGGCGTCCACCGCACCGAGATCAATGCACGCTTCGGCACTGACATACAACGCCAGAGGTATGATCGGACATAGTGAATATGCTTCCGTAGATGCTTATGATTACTCAGGGACCGCTTGTGGAAAAGTCTTCGAGTCCTGGACCTTTTTCTGAGCACCTCAATGGGTCGCCCGCCAGCCACATCTGACGTGGACTGCACCGTGCCTTACACGAGTGTAGACGAAGACAGCCACGAGAACTTCAACATCCTCAACGCATCCGTCCAAATATTTCTCATCAGCGAAGAGATCGTCGTTGAGGTATATTCCCGAAAGAAGATCTCGTACCAGCTCACGGAAGGAATCTCGCGCCGGCTGAGAGAATGGTCTGTACGATGGCTTAATAAACTGAAGCAATTCATCTCTGCACCACCGTCAGAGGGGGACACGAGTAAAATTTCAGGAGCCTGTCAGGTTCTATGCTCGTATTACTACTGTAAGGCTGCCTTCAACCTATCAACTGATGCCGATTAACACCCTGCAGCCGTGATACTCGTGTCTCGACCATTTCTCATGTACGAGCTTCATAGACGGCTCTCAAGCAATTTGCAATCGTCTGGAAAGAACGGACTCTCGTCCGGAAAGTCCAAGCTCGCAGATGCTTGCATCGACTCGGCCACCTTCATGGTGGAGGTAGTTACCGACTTGATCGAGAACAGACACTTGCAGGGGCATATGCCTCTTATCGTGTAGGTTCACCAACGTATCTAGCAATGGCGGTGTCCTGCTCACACTGTTAGTTCCTGGCTGTTCGCCTCATCATTAGTATTGGGTATCGGCCTCTTGGGGTCCTTCGGCCGCATTCTGGAGAAGTACACCCGGAACTCGATCCAGGCGCTAGAGCATTTCGCCAAGCACGATACCAATGCGGGCCAGTACGCGCTCATTGCAAGGTCCCTTCTCTCATCAGCACTTGACTATCTCGAAAAGAAGGAGATGAGCGAGCGCATGCAGCGAACCGAGAGCTCTTCACAGCTCTTCGGTCTCCTGCCACTCGAGGGCACCGGCAGGGCCGACCAGGCACGAAATGGGCTGCTGCTACCGCAGCAAACCTCCCCGAACCAGTTCCAGTCGCCGTCAGCGGCAGCGGCGGCGGCGGCAGAACGCCGCGGCTCATCGGTCGCGAGAGCGCCAGACCCCCTCCCGGGCTACGTAGGGCTTGGCACACCGCCATTTGGCGACATCGACCCTGGGTTCCTGGGCTTCTCCAGCTCGCTGCCTCGGACACCTGACCTGTCTGCCATCCTCGAGGGCCGGATGGACCTGGGGGGCGATGCCAACTTTGGCGACCTGAATTTGTTTCAACTCCTGGATGGCGAGGGCCACATCGACCTCGGCCCCTACGTGTGAGAGAGACCGGAAGTCATGCACAGGACATGGCACCTTGCCCCCCCGTCATCCGAGCTGCCAATTCAAAGGAAGAACTTGTCCGAGAACAAGACGTATTCTGCTATGCTCCCGCTATGAGTGACATGTGTAAACCGAGGGAGAAACAGACAGAAAAAAGACAGCATTGCGCCCGCTATGACACATACGAGCTACGAGCAGGTTATCAAGTGAGGAACAAAAAAATGCATACAAGGACCCAAAACACCCCTTTTAAGGCCCCGCGACAACCACAAAACCACAGCCCGCCCCTTCTCAGAGCGGTTGCGACTTCATGACATGGTACGGTTTCTCCCTGGGTTTCGCCAGGCTGTCGTCCGAGTCGCTCCGCGGCGGTTTCGGCTCGTCGAACGTGAGCGAGATGCGCGGCGGCCTGGACTCGGGCCGCGGGCTCCTGTGGCGGCGGGGCGAGATGTCGAGGTTGCGCGGCTTGCGAGCCTTGAGCGGCTTCTTGCCCTTGGCGTCGGCGCGGTCCTCCTCGTCGTCGCCCTCGTCCTCCTCGGTGCCGGAGCTGCCGGAGCCCTCGCTGTCGGAGGGCCCGATGCGCTCGGTGGTGCGCATGGAGGCGACGGACTGGGCGCGCGACTGCCAGCGGGAGGAGAGGGCGATCTCGGTGGAGCCGGAGAGGTCCGAGGCGTTGGAGGTGTTGCGGCCGCGGCCCGGGGCGGCGCGCTGGTAGGCCGAGGGCGGGGTGTTCTGGGGCTGCTGGGACTGGGACTGGGACTGGGACTGCTGCTGCGAGGACTCTGCGCGCTCGGCCTCGACGGAGCGCCTGCTGGCGCGGCCGCGCTTGAAGTTGGCGTTGAGGGCCGAGTCGACGGCGGTCTTGCCGGTGCAGGCGGCGACGATGTCGCGCTTGAGGCGGACGTGGGCGTCGCGCTCGACGGGGTCGTCCTGGTTGATGCAGAGCTCGTCGATCCAGAGGACGGTGTAGGCGTTGTTGCGGGCGCGCTCGCGGACGGCGACGAGGGCGTCGTGCAGGCCGCGCGAGACGAGCTTCTTCATGCCGTTGATGTGCATCCAGCTGTGGTCGGCGGCGCGGTCGTACTTGAGCATGCGGAAGGGGACCTCGTGCAGGTCGGCGTGGAAGATGAGCGTCTCGAGCGGCTCGCCCGGGTAGACGGCCGGGAAGACGAGGAGGAGGCGCAGGAACTTGGGCCAGCGGATGGGCCCGTAGGAGAAGACCCACGATTCCTGGAGGCTGCTCTTGGGGTTGGGCTCGAAGGCGTCGCCGATGGTGATGGCGAAGTCCTCGGCGAGGCGGAGGGTGCAGTACTTCTCGCGCGTCGGGGGCAGCGAGGGCGCGGCCGACGTGGCCGTGGACGCCTCGGAGGCGGCGGTGGAGGCGTTGGAGGCTTCCGAGGTCGTCGAGGCGTTGGACATGGTGGACGAACGCTGGGGGTCGTCCGCCTTGGGCTGAGTGTCCTTCTTCGGCTGGTCCTTGTCCTTGTTACGGGAGAGGCCGGTCATCTTGGACAGCTTCTGGCCGAAGCTCATGCGCTTCTTGACGGGGGGCATGGTGCCGTCGGTGGAGGTGGTGGTGGTGGTGGCGGGCATGTTGGGCTAGTTTCTCTGGATGCTGCAGGGCTGGTGGAAGATGAGGATGACGGCCATTGAACGGAGGAGGCGCGGGCGTCGTGCCAGAGGAAAGAGGGCAGGCGGCCGGTCCCTTTAAGAAGCGACGGGGGGCCACGGCTGGGAGGGCAGTGTACGGTTGTTTCGCAGGCCCGAGGGGGGGATGAACCTGACAAAGTGGAAACGTCCGAAGGAAGAGGAGGGCGAAGCAGCGGGCGAGTATATAGCAGGACAGCAGGTGTTGCCGGCGGTGCGGTGCGTGCGGTGGGCGCTGTAATGCAAATGACAAGATGGATGGGATCCGAGCACGAGATAAGGGCAGTGAGACAATATATGGGGGATGATCAGCCGGTGCCGGGACACCTATGACATGCAAGCAGGCGGCGTGCGAGAGAGATGCGACGAAGGGGGAGCAGGAGGAGTGAGCAGCGGGCGGTGAGGGAGGAGGGCCAGGATTTCCTCGTTTCTTATAGAGCGAGCGCGCGCGCGGCCGGGGCACCGAGGCTGGGAGTGGGAGGATTCTCCGGCGGGAAGAAGACGCGACACAGGAGACGAGGCGGACCCAGAAGAAAAGAACTGGAGGCTACCAGGGCCACGGTTGCGTGGCTCCGGGCGTATTATGCCTGCGTTGGCTAATATGTGTCTCCTGTTTGCAATACGCACGAGACGGGCTCCCGACGGACAGACGAAGTGGTCAGCATCACGGAAGAGATGACTCGACTCTGAGGCCTCGATCTCCTGATGGGCAAATACCTGTTCTGAAGAGCACGAAGCGAGTCTTGGAGAAGGCGGTCTGCCCAGCCCTCGGACTCTCCTCCACGCCGTCTCCCCCAGACACAATTGTCCTCCGGGGTACCAAGCGCAAGGAAGGCGAGAAGAAGAAAACAGCGCACGCCGGGGAGAATGGCGTGCAGGGAATCAGAAGCTGCTGACCCCCGAGAGGCGCCCCAGCAGCAGGGCAGGGGCGGAAAAGGGCGACATTGCGATGCCCAGGGCGACAAGACTTTTAGAGCCCCTTGGCAGGCCGACTGTGGGCGATGCCATTCGACGGACGGGGGCCGCTGGGCCTTGGCTGGTCTTGGTCATTTGTCGGCCGTCTCGAAATGTCCCATCTGCCAAGATGGACGACGCGGGAAGGGCATTAAACGAAAAAGCCGCAGAGGGCAGACCCTTGGGTGTTGATTATGTGTTCTCGTGGTGCGTGTTGAGGCTCAAAGAGACATGGCTTCAAGTTCTCAGCCCGATCACTCGAGTGAGGTCGAAAGAAGGCTGCCGTGCTAAACCGGGGGTCTGGTCCACGCCAACTCTATCTATCCTTAATGTGCCGTACAGCCGTTGCTGTGCCGAAGGCCAGGCCCGGACTCGGAGCGTCATTTACAGACAAAGCTGGCTGAGGTGCCGGTGGGAGAGGCCGGGAAGGGGGGGAGGGGTCGGGTGCGTTAGAGCCAGCCGAGCCGCTGACGACAGCGCCTGGGGGGGATCGGGGGGCCCGCCGGAGAGGCCTGACAGGGGACTGGGCCACGGGTGTCAGCCCCTGAACGGATGGCAGGATGCCGACCTTGCCGGTGTCGGGGGGGAATCCGCCGTCGGCCAATGGCCCATCACTGAGGTGATCAGTGATCACTGGCAGTGAGGTGAAGCTGAGGTCATGCGCTCAGGCTTCCAGAAGGACTTGGCGCATGGCTGATGAGCATCCCAGCCACCGCCCAAGCCACCGTCGGCCCTCTCCTCCTGATGCCTCGAGCTCCCAGCCGAGTTCCAGTTTGACCCTCAGCAACAAAAGGACACTCGGGCCAGACCCCCTTTCTCCAAGTGCAGGTTTAAGCGGCCTTCGCTAATTACGTCTTTCCCGCCGTCAGAAGGGGTTGGCATGACACAGAGCTTGGTATCTATTCGTCACTCCTGACCAATGCCCGGGGCCTCCTTCGAAAACCCGGCGCGGCGAGAGGTTCGCACCAAAACCTGACATCGCGAATGCCTCACAAGTGCAGTCCGGGGCCCGGATCTGGCCTCGATCGCCCACGTTCTTACGTACTTGGGGCTTCGGTCATACTGCATACGCTCGCTTTTCATCGTCTCGATATGAGATGAGTCAGGACGTGTCATCTATTCCGAACCCAACGAGAGTCCAGACCTCGCTGCTGTCGCTCGTGACACCAGCTGACGCAGGCCGGTGACTCAGTCTCCTCGAGTGGCAGCTATCGGGCGGGACTTGGGCATCGACTGGCGAGCTGCCTTGGTTCGAAGAGCCTCGGACGAGTCTTGACGATACCGCATGAATATTGACTTGCTTTTTGCTGAGAAACAATAGCCCATGCGAAAGAAACAACTCCTCAGACGGCTGAGGCAAAGATTGCTCCTAGACGTCGGTCGAGTTGATGCTGCCTGCCTCGGGCCTAGCAACGCAGAGTACAACACAACCATCGTCCTCGTACAGCGCCCGATCTCTCTCAGGACAAGCTCAAGAGGCCTCACGGGCCCTTGCAGCCCGGACTCACACACTACAACCGCGAATGAGGCAGTCAGCGTCATCCAAGGCAAGAAAGAACACCGGGATATTCTCAAAATGCGCAATACCATGAATGATGAACGCTTGTCTCTATTATTTTCCGCTTCTACTCTATAAAGCATGGCTGACCACCCCAGGCACCCCAGGCACCCTACCGCATCGTCGGCATGTTCACGCTCGCCTTGGTCCCCACCGTGTCGGCATCGTTCCAGAAGCTGGTGATGGTCTTGAGCTGCGTGTAGAAGTTGAGCCCGGCCTTGCCGTAGAAGTAGTGGCCCCCGTTGGAGATGGACTTCTTGTTGCCGGTGAAGGAGAACATGGGCAGCGGGACGGGGATGGGCACGTTGATGCCGACCTGGCCGGCCTCGATGGTGTTCTGGAACCGCGCCGCCGCCGCGCCGCTGCGCGTGAAGAGCGCCACGCCGTTGCCGTACTCGTTGCCGTTGGTCAGGGCGATGGCCTCCTCGAGCGTGTCCACGTTGACGACGACGAGGACGGGGCCGAAGACCTCGCGCGTGTAGCACTCCATGGACGTCTTGACGTTGGTGATGATGGTCGGGCCGACCTGGGAGGGAAGTTAGTCGACGGTCTGTCAGGGTCATCCGTCAGGGGAAACTCACAAAGTTGCCCTCGGGGTACTTCTCGGGCCGGAAGCCGCGGCCGTCGAGGATGACGGAGGCGCCCTGCTCGGGCGCGCGGGACACGATGTCCTCGATGCGCTGGCGGGACGCGGGCGAGATGACGGGCCCCATGTCGGCGCCGTCCTCGAAGCCGCCGTCGACCTTGAGGGCGCTCGCGCGCTCGGCCAGCTCGCCCATCCACTCCTTGGTCTCGCCCACGGTCACGAGGACGCTCAGGGCCATGCACCTCTGCCCGGCGGCGCCGAAGGCTGCGCCGATGATGGCGTTGAGGGCGTGGTTCTTGTCGGCGTCGGGCATGAGGATGGCGTGGTTCTTCGCGCCCAGATTGGCCTGGACGCGCTTGCCCTGGGCGGAGCCGCGGGTGTAGATATACTCCCCGACGGTGTTGCCGCCCACGAAGCTGAGGGCCTTGATCGAGGGCTCGTCGATGAGGAAGTCGACGGTCTGCTTGCCGCCGTGGACGATGTTGATGACGCCATCGGGGAAGCCGGCGTCGCGGGCGAGCTCGGCGAGGATCATGGCCGCGCCGGGGTCGCGCTCCGAGGGCTTCAGGACGAGGGTGTTTCCGGTGATGGTGGCCAGGGGGATGGTCCAGAGAGGGATCATGGCGGGGAAGTCTGCAGGCAGGGTTAGTGATCGATACATGATTGTCAAGGTGAGGCGGGCGCATGGAGAGGAAACGTACTGAAAGGGCAGATGGCGGCGACGACGCCCAGGGGCTCCCTGATGGCCTTGGTCTCCATGTTCTTCGCGACGGGCATGACGTCGCCCATCAGCTGGGTCGTGATGCCGCAGGCCGTCTCGGCGACCTGGAGACCTCGCAGGACGTCGCCGCGGGCATCGGCAAAGGTCTTGCCCTGCTCGATGGTGATGGAGGTCGCCAGGCGGTCCCAGTTGTCCTTGATGAGGGAGACGAACTTGAACATGATTGACTGGCGGGTCAGGAGGCTGGTGGCCTTCCATGCCGGGAAGGCCTTCTCGGCGCTCTCGACGGCGGCGCGCAGCTCCTCGTCGGAGCTCTGGGGCGCGCGCGTGACGACCTTGTTGGTGGCAGGGTCGTGGACATCGTACCATGTGGTGGCCGCCGAGGGGGTGAACTTGTTGTCGATGAAGTTGGGGGTATCTTTGGGAGAGGGGATGGCGGCGTGGGAGCTGTCGTAGTTGAAGTACTTGCGGGATGTGGTGGTCCCGAAGCTTCTGGTGGCAGACGATGCGATCCTCCTGGTCTGGACACGGCCTGCCCTGGGCACAGCCCTGATGAGGGAAAGGGAGGTCATGATGGTGGGAGACCTTGCTTCAGTCTGAAAGAAAGGGGAAAACTGATCGAAGAGCTCCTCAGGACGCCTTCGACCCCCGAGCCTGGGGCAACACTCTGCCCTTTATGGCATCGTTCTGGGTGTGTCTTCGACGATACAACATCTGCTGGTTCCGAGTCGATGTCACCGGACCGGCCTCTGTGGGTATCACGAGAAGAAGCTCCCCATCAGAAAAGAGGTAGCTCGGCCGACGGCGGATCCAGGCGTGGGGCTCACTGGTTCAGACCCTGAAGCGGCAACTTAGCTCAACGCCATGTGCCGCTTCGTGGATGTCAGCTCATGCGAGTTGGAGAACATTCCCTGCCAGATGGGGAAAGCGAACTGCCCTTTGGGGCCACGATGCGAAGTTGTTACGCAATCCCGACGGACGACTGGTGTTTCGATAACGCTGCCGACGGCAAAACAGCCCTCGGAAAGGTGTGTCACTTGAGTAATAGGTCGGATGCACGCTTGAGAACATGAAGCTGCCCCTCATCGCGCATTCCACGTCCTGGATAGAAAACCAGACTGGCCCCTCCAACGGGGAGCTCAAGACGATACCGACAATCCAAGTACTGCCCTCTTGTTGATTCTCTTCCTCAGATCTCTTCCCTTCTTGATTTTTTGTCGCATACCCAGGAAGACGATTGAACTTGGACTATTCGCACAATGGCTCCCATGGCAGCTGCTTCGCGCCGCGGTCTGGACGCCGTCCGTCGCGCGCACATGATCCCCGCGAGGTCGTCGCTGAAGCTTGCGCGCTTCGCCTCGACCTCTGCCTTCTTCCCCGACGAGCCCGCGGCGCCGACGGTGAAGACGTCCATCCCCGGGCCCGAGAGCCAGCGCATCCTGAAGGAGCTGTCTGCTGTCTTTGACACCCAGAACGTCAACATGGTGACAGACTTCAAGAAGAGCAAGGGCAACTAGTGAGCAGCGATTTGGTTTTGTACTGAGGAACGATGAGCTGACTTGCGCACAGCATCGCCGACCCTGATGGCAACGTGCTCCTCGACGTGTAAGTTTCCTCCGCCTGGAGTTTCGATCGCAATACTGACCGAACAGGTTCGCCCAGATCGCCTCCATCCCCGTCGGCTACAACAACCCCCAGCTGCTCAAGGCGACGCAGTCCCTCGACATCCAGAGCGCCATCATCAACCGCCCGGCGCTGGCCAGCTTCCCGCAGCACGACTGGCTCGAGATCCTCAACAGCGGCCTCCTCGCGGCGGCGCCCAAGGGCCTGGACAAGATCTACACCTCCATGACGGGCTCGGACGCCAACGAGATGGCCTACAAGGCGGCCTTCATGTGGAAGCGCCTCCAGGAGCGCGGCGCCGGCACCGACTTCACCGACGCCGAGCTCGCCTCGTCCATGCAGAACCTCGGGCCCGGGTCGCCCAACATGTCCATCCTGTCCTTCCGCAAGGGCTTCCACGGCCGCCTCTTCGGCAGCCTGTCGACGACGCGCAGCAAGGCCATCCACAAGCTCGACATCCCTGCCTTCGACTGGCCCGCCGCGCCCTTCCCCGAGCTACGCTACCCCCTCGAGGACAACGCGCGGGAGAACCGCGCCGAGGAGGACCGCTGCCTGCAGGAAACAGAGCGCCTCCTCACCGAGTCCGCCAGCCCGCCCGCCGCCGTCGTCGTCGAGCCCATCCAGTCCGAGGGCGGCGACAACCACGCGACGCCCTACTTCTTCCGCGGCCTGCGCGCCCTCACTAAGAAGCACGGCGTCGCCTTCATCGTCGACGAGGTGCAGACGGGCGTCGGCGCCACGGGCCGCTTCTGGGCCCACGAGCACTGGGACCTGCCCGAGGCCCCGGACATGGTCACCTTCTCCAAGAAGGCCCAGGCCGCCGGCTTCTACTACGCCGACCCGGCCCTCAAGCCCGCCCAGCCCTACAGGCAGTTCAACACGTGGATGGGCGACCCGGCGCGCGCGCTGCTCTTCAGCGCCATCTTCAACGAGGTCAAGCGCCTGGACCTCGTGCGCAACGCCGCCGAGACGGGCGACTACCTGTACAGGGGGCTCGAGGCCCTGCAGGCCAGGTACCCTGGCGACGTGCGGAACCTGAGGGGCAAGGACCGCGGGACGTTCATCGCCTTCGACTCGCCGCGGAGGGACGCGCTCGTCAAGGGGGCCAAGGAGATGGGCGTCAACATGGGCGGCAGCGGCGTCGACGCGGTAAGGCTGAGGCCGATGCTCGTGTTCCAGCAGCATCACGGTGAGTTTTGTACATCCCTATCAGTGTTGACGGCATTGCTGACGTTTGGGGTGCAGCGGATATCTTCCTCGAGACGCTGGAGAAGGTGCTCAAGGCGTGAGGCGGGACTTACATGTGTCGGGGGAGCATTATTACACGGAGTTGGGTTTGTTACTATCACGGCGTCGAATTGGGAGGAACTGAATAAAATGGTTTTTCCAAACTTTGGCGTTTTGCCCGAGACTCTTCTTCCATGGAAGCCGTGTAACTTTGCGATGGCTGGTGCTGCTTCATGGTCGCATGAGCATCCGGCGATGGCACGTACCTGGAGGTACCTGGAGGTACCTACATTCAGACCCATCAACAATGGATCCATGAATCCATCGTCGTGTGTATGGTTCGATGCCAGAGGGCAAGAGTGAGACTTTGGTGTAACCTCATCGTGACTCTCCGAGGTCGGACTCGCGTTTCGTCTCGATAGGGCAACCGAAGTGGAATCTTGGCTCGCGTGGTGACATTCTGGGAGCGATTCAGGGGTGAGGGGCCAAGAGCGCTCTCCAGGGCGGTCTCCAGGGCGCATTAGCGCGGGCGGGCCGACACCACAGGCTGCCTTCCCCATTTCTAGGCTTGCGCTAGCGCTGTATTCACTGCAATGAGGCTCCACAAATGCTCTCTAGCCTGCATAAGCGTCGTCGACTGCTCAGTTCGGCCATCCATCCGTCACCTTCTGATAACATCTTCCGTCTGAGAATGGGCATCGGGCAACAAAGTCCCATGGTTTCCCGCGCCAGTTCGATAGGACCACGCATCAGAACTTGTGGGCGCGTCAAGCATGCGATGTTTCCACCTCTCGAGTCAGCCATCTGCATGACGATAAGCTGCCAAGGCAACCCCTACGTCCCCATAAGGCTTCTTCTGTCGCCACAGCCGTCAAAATCTCCGATCACCGGATGTCAGCCACGGGATAACGTCTCCATGCCGGGTCGAGCAAGGAATACCGTGGTATTCGTGCTAAAGAGCTGCTTTCTTCGCACATGGCGCCTTGATAGCCGCCCCATGGGGTCAGGGCGTGGCACCTCAGAGCTAGGGCTCACGACGTTGGGTCGATCTTGGCGTCTTTAACGGCTCCTTGGCCAGCCCTTGAAGCAACCCCGAGAGTCCCCGAGCATCACTCACCCGTGGTATTGGTTCCCGCGGGAGCTTCTTATCTTGATGGCTGCTAGTAAAAGTCCCGAACCTGGCAACGATGCAAGCCGACTGCACGCCGTGCCAAGAGGGGACTGCGAAACTCCGGCTCTCACAGTCGATGAGGGGAAGATGCGTGGGTCAACGGTCGTCCTCGCTCGTCTTGGATTCTTAAACATGTCGATCTCGCTCCTCTTGAGGTCACACCATCTTCAAGACCGCTCGCTCTTTCGTTGATATCTTGTTCACCTGGTCTTCTACCAGCAACCCCTCGAAACACTGTCCCCCAAATCAATCCTCGATCAGGAGACGGCCAAGAGCGACAATGGCGATCCAGGACGACAAGACACAGCAGGACATCGCCCGCGATGTGGACGACGATGCTGTCGTGTCCAAGCCGGACCAGAACCTGACTGGCGAGGACGAGGAGATGGCCGATGCGCTGCGCAGCTACGTGCCTGACACGAATGAGGAGCGGAAGCTCGTATGGAAGATCGACCTTGTCCTGCTCCCGTGCCTGTGGTGGATGTAAGTCTATGCCTGGGTACTACCAGAAGGAACGTGCTGAGTAGTGATCAGGTACGTCCTGGCATACCTCGACCGCGGCAATATCGTAAGTGTCCTCGCAACCACATAGACTTTCAGAGCTGACCTGGCGTCAGGCGAATGCGAACGCGGCAGGACTGAGCGAGAGCCTGGGCATGGGCGACAATGGTAGGCTTCCCAGCCAGCGGCCTTTTCAGGGTGGTACTGACCCTCTGCAGATTACTCCCTCCTGGTGTATCTGTTCTTTGTCGGGTACTTCCTCTGCGAGGTACCCTCCAACATGATCATGAACAAGTGCCGGCCCTCCATCTACCTCCCGACCATCGTCTGGGTCTGGGGCTGCGTCGTCATCGGCATGTCGCAGGCCACCAACTACGAGGGCTTCCTGGCGGCTCGCTTCTTCCTCGGCTGCATCGAGGCAGGCCTCTTCCCGGGCGCCATCTTCCTCCTTACCTGCTGGTATACCAAGAAGGAAGTCGGTATGTTTGAGCGAGAATCGTCACGCCGGGTGCATCAGTTCCTGACGTGAGACTGGACAGGCAAGCGGTTCTGTATCTTCTACACCTCTGGCTGCATCGCCCCCGCCCTGGGCGGCATCATGGCGGGTGCCATCATCGATAACCTCGAGGGCGCTCGCGGCATCCCTGGGTGGCGCTGGCTGTTCATCGTCGAGGGAGTCATCGTGAGTCTATCCCACGACACTACCCAGGACCTCACATGCTGACCATTGCAAGACCGTCGTCTGCGGCTTCGCCCTCTACCTGATCCTCCCCGACTACCCCAGCAACGCTCGCTTCCTCAGCCCCGAGCAGCGCCGCCTGGCGCATGTGCGCATCCTCTTCGACCGGCAGCTGACGGTGACGGCGACGACGCGCAAGCTGACGTCGTGGGAGGCGTTCAAGGCGGTCGTGGCCGACGGCAAGACGTGGTTCTTCCTCGTGTCGTACAGCATCATCATCCTCGGCATGTCCATCTCGTACTTCGTCCCGTCCATCCTGCGCGGCATGGGCTACACGAGCGTGACGGCGCAGTGGATGACGGTGCCCATCTGGATCACGGGCGCCGTGTTCCAGCTCGCGCTCTCGTGGACGTCGGACCGCACGCAGGACCGGCGCTGGCACACGGTCGGCCTCTTCGCGCTGTCGACGGCGACGTGCCTCGTGTCGGCGCTCGTCGCGTCGCAGGTGGCAAAGTACGTCATGATGTGCTTCCTCGTGGCCGGCCTGTACACGGGCCTGCCGCTCATGCTCAACTGGACGAGCGAGATGATTCCGTTCCCGGACCAGAAGCGGTCGATTGCCATCGCCATGGTCAACTCGTTCGGGCACCTGGCTATCATCTACGGATCGTATGCGTGGCCCGGCACCAATGCGCCGCAGCACCTCATGGGCTTCTCTATCCTCACGGCCACGTGCGGCCTCGGCGCCGTCTTAGCCGTTGCCGCGCCCTGGATCTTCAAGCTCCTGCCCAAGGAGCCGGCTACCAAGGCCGAGCGCGAGGTTCTCGCCCTGCACCGGGCTCAGATGGCCGAGGTGGAGGAGTAGTGCTGTGCACAAGGTACTCGGTGACGACCAGTGTTGCAAGTATTTAGGTATTGTTGGAAGAACATGGCTTCTAAAAATGCAAGTAGAAGACGATACCGTAGTTTGGGGAGCCCAGCTAGCATACAGTTCATTAGAATTATATATTTGGTATCCATATGTGCTACAAATGCCGCTGAGTCGTAGGACCTGCTACTACCTTACGAGTAGTAGTAAGGTAGTTACAGACAAGCCCACCGAAGCCATGAGCCTTCACTGCATTCACAAATCAAGGGGAACTGCCCTGCCACGCTGTAAGAGTATTAAAAATTCCGAGTGACCGATTGGGCCGACAGTTCAATGTTCTCTCTTGTTGTCTCCCTCTTTAGTTACCTTTGGTACCGTAATTAGGGCCGCCATCGGAGCCTGGAGGACCCTAAACCATGAACCCCGAGTGCACTAACTAATAACAGTTAAGCGACGCCGAAACCGCCCCTCATCTGATACTATGACTACTAGTAGCGATAGCGCACCTCAACTCGTCTCCGCCTCATTACCGCTGAAGGCAGCTGAGGGGCATCTGCATCTGGGCTTCACACGAAAAACATCGCATCGCTCCATACGAGGACCACAACGCTGCATGCCGCTCTCCATCCTGCAGCGACCGAGGCATGTCTGAGAGCGCCGGCTGATCAGCCGCCCTTCACGGAGAAAGTCCATCTCGTCCCATCGCCCACCCTAGGAATGCCACCAAAGAAACGACCCTACGTTCCCAAGACTAAAGGTGCCGCCTCACCGAGACCGCTCACCGCTCCGCCACCCTCCGTTGCGTTGACTGACCGCCCGTGCAGGTTGCTATCAGTGTGCTAGGCGCCGCATACACTGCGATCGCACTGGCCCGCAATGCCTCAAGTGCCAGTCCAGGGGGCTCAAGTGCACTGGCCTCGGCGTTGAGATTCTGCTGGACTGTGGCGCTGGCCCGGTTCGAGGGGTGCATCAACAGCCTCCGGCGGACCTCATCGATGAGCAGCATCCATCTGAGGTCTTTGCGACGAAGGATCTCCCTGAATCAAATGAGGTGAGCTCACTTGACCGGGTGGGCCAGTATGCTGGCGACAGCGGCACAGGTCATGGACATGTATTTGTCGATGAGCGGATCCTGCTTCCTGTCCCCGATCACGTTGCATCATGGCAGAGAAACCTCTGTCTCAACTGTAAGTCGACCCCTGCCAAGATTCGTCTCATTGACTGACCTCCCCCAGTCTCCAAGAACATCGCCTTCGAGATGGTCACCGTCGACGGCTTCGAGAACAGCTGGCGCCATCTCGTCCTTCCTTTCG
Organism: Furcasterigmium sp. R96-07A1; assembly: GCA_037042015.1. Lineage (NCBI taxonomy): Eukaryota > Fungi > Ascomycota > Sordariomycetes > Glomerellales > Plectosphaerellaceae > Furcasterigmium > Furcasterigmium sp. R96-07A1. Next base: position 1,173,879 of record JAXQJP010000346.1, read on the forward strand.
CCTACCAGGATGAGCTCGTCATGAACGCCGTCCTCGCCGTCTCGGCATTCCACCTCCATCTCGTCAACTCGCCGCGCCGGTCCGTTGCCGATGCCTCATCAGACGGCCAGCTGGGCAGCGAGGCGCTCGAGTCCTTCCCCGTGGACCTCCACAAGCTCGACCAGGCCGTCGTCACGGGCCTCAAGAAGAACTTTGAGCTGAGCAGGTTCGACCCGGCACGGAACCAGTCCGTCCTCATTACCATTCTGGTCCTCCAGGTCGGGGCCATGGTCACGGGGAGATCCGATTTCCCTTCCCTGTACCGAATGCTCAACTCGGGCTTCGAAGCCATCGGCGGAGAAGCCGGTCTCGGTGGCGGCGACGCTGCCGACTTTATCATGTCACAAGTTGACAAGTGAGTCCCAGCCCCCGCGTCACACCCAATCTACCAATACTGACACGCCCCAGATTCCGCTTCTACGGCGCAACCTGCCTCGACGAAGAGGCCGGCCTCAAGGCCATCTCCTCGCCATCCCACGCCGCCCGCCTCCTCGACTGCCTCTCCCGCCGCTGGTCCGACCACCCGCAGCACCGCCAGACGATCCACTTCGTCAACGACCTCGTCCGCCAGGCCCTCGACATGTACCTCGACCAAGCCTGGTACAGCTCCGAGCAAGGCGGCGCCGACCCGGGCCCGGACGAGGCGGCCTACCGCCTGCAAAAGTCCGTCGTGCGCGTCGAGCACTACATCGAGACCCTCAAGGCCCTGCTCGGCAGCCCCGTCGGCGAGTCGTGCGAGCAGGTCCTCATCTGGGCCACGTTCGTCGCCGCGTCGGGGTGTATCTTGGACGAGCACATTCGGTTCTTCGAGGGGGTGTTCCTGCGACACTATGCGCGCAGCGGGTTCCTGAATGTCCTTGTTGGCCTCGAGACGCTGCGCAAGATCTGGAATAGGCAGAATACGTCCGAGCGGTGGACGGTGCTCATGGCGCAGACGAAGAAGCTGGTCATGTAGCGCTGTGTGGCATGATTTCAGGCTGGAGTTCCATGGCATTGTCTCTTTCAGGGTGGTCATTTTGGCTTTACGGATGGGAGCAGCGATTATTATTCATCTCAAAGGCCTTGCTTGCATCATGCAATTATTACAGTTTCGCCTCCGGCCCGAGACTCTCGTGAAGATCAAGCACGAAATTCTCCTTGCTGGCCAGCCTCTCCCTCGTCTCCTCGAACAGCGACGGGATGCCCGTCTCCGCGAAGGGCGTGCCCCGGAGCACCATCTCGCTGAGGCCCTTGGCGCCCAGGAAGATCTGCGGCATGCCGTGGCCCGTGAAGCCGCCCATGATGAACATGTTCTCGCGGCCGGGGATCGGGCCCAGGCGAGGGAGCCGGTCGGCAGAGTAGCCCATGACTACAGGCAGAGCGGTCAGCAAACTTTCCATCCATCGAACACGGCAGTCCCAGGGAGCTACTTACTCCCGGTCCAGACGCGGTCCGTATAGGCACCGCTGTCCTCCCAGCCCCTGAAGTTCCGCTGCATGTAGCCGTCAAAGTACCCCTCGGCCCTCTTGATCAGGCCCGTGTCGTCGACGCTGCCGTACCAGTCCTCCAGGTGGCGCAGGTACGTCCTCCTGGCGCCGCCGACGACGATGCTCCCGTCGTTTCGCGGGATGAGGTAGTCGTAGTCCCAGCTGTTGAAGCGCAGGGCGTACGTGTTGGTCAGGAGCGGCGGCAGGTCAGGGCCCGGTGTGACGATGCGACTGCAGATGCCGCGGTAGGGGATGATCCTGTCGCGGTATTCCGGGAGGAGGGCGGCCGTGTAGGCGTTGGTGGCCATGATGACCTGCCGCGCGCGGACGGTGCCGCGGGCCGTCGTGGCGGTCCAGAGGCCGTCGCCGTCGGGCCTCTCCGCCATGGACGTGACGGGCGTGTTGGTCTGCAGGTTGACGCCGCCGTTGGCGAGGGCCGTGGCGAACATGTGGTGGATGATCTTGTAGGGCCAGACGTGGGCGGCGGCGTACTTGAATGCGCCCTTGGCGCCCTTGACGCCGGATACCTACGTGCCAGGGGAGGTCAGGGGTGTCGCATTACTTGAAGAAGACTGCTTACCATCTCGGCATCTTTGCCGTCGAGGTAGAAGGCGGATTTGGCGATATTGGCCCCAGCCGCGATGAACCTGTCGTACCGGGATTTGAGAGCGGTATTGTGATCTTCAGTGAGCTGGACGTCAACGGCCTGGGTCATGGTGAAGTCGCAGTCTATGCCGTTGGCCCGGATATATTCGCCGGCTGCTTGTAAGTTGGCCAGTTCGAACTCGGCGATCTCTGCACCAGCCTTGACACCATGTTTCTCAGACACCGCCGAGGCAAGATTATAGAGGTCGGGCTTGATATGTCCGCCTAGAAATGGTCAGATGTGTGTTCAGGGGCCTGATAGCGCGATATGACCGTACCATTTCGCCCTGTGGCTCCAGAGCACAGCTGGCGAGCTTCAAGTACCAGTATGGATTTGCCCTTGGACTCTTCCTGCGCCTGGAGATGTGTCAGGAGAGAGCCTCCAGAGTACCCAGCACCGATGATCAGGATGTCGCATTCTGACGGCAGTGCTTCGGTTGACCGGTGATTATCCAGAGATCCGGTTGTTGTCCGCCAGAAAGACAGCATGCCTTTGGAGGCCGGAAAAGGTTTGGCAGACATGACCAGGGTGTATTCTTGAAGTGCAAGGTATCCTGTGGATAGATGGCGAGTGGTACATGGGAGATGGCTACAGCACGTATTTAGCAACAAGACAAGCCAAAGGTCCTGGGTAACGATCAAGGGTCACAGACCGTCCACTACGAAGTCCATGTCCAGGCCAAGTGACGCACGCCCTGGCATCGAAATCCGGGGTACAGGGGTCGCAGACCGAAGTGGATGTCGTCGATAAGGTCACCGGCGCGCGGTGGTTGACCGTTGGAGCCGATCATCGGCGGCGGGGGATTTTGGCCCCAAGGACGCGAGAAGTACCACGAGGTACCGCCCGTCAGTTCTCCACGGAGTTGGCACAAAGTCCCACCAAGCTCCATTAATGATAGCCAAGTATTCCCGCCTGCAAGCTAGAGAGCCTCATTGCCAAGAGGCATCCTTTGGGTCACTCATCGCTTGATGGGAGCTCGTCAGCTATGGGTCCCATGTTGATTGCTATACCGGTCTCTGACATGCTGCAGCGTTTACTCGATCAACACGGTGGCCCCTCTGATGGAATATATGGTGCTCTTGTCGATCCAGCTGCTAGATAGGGAAGTCGACTGACACCCGCAAGATCATCGGGATCTATCTCTGACAGCAAAAGTATCCCGTCAGTGTGGCAGCCCTCGTCCAGGTAGTAGCCAAAGTGCTCGCTGAAGGTGCCCTGCCCGACGGCATCCTGGGCACTGGATACCCATATCTTTCACCTGAAACACGATGCTGCTGTATTTTTTTCATCTAACAATATGAAATCCAGTATATGAGATCAAAAGCCATGCCGAGTTCACAGTGGCGCTCATGTTGACAAGCAGAAAGCTCTTCTAGTTGGGTGAACAAGAGGTCGAATCATCTCATCGACAAGGGGTCAGGGCTCAATCTCACCACTCCTCCCTCTGCTTGCTCTTCGATCAGTCTGCTTACTCCTCGATAAAGTTTCTCATCGGCCACTCCCTCCTGTCCTGGGCACCCTTATTGATACAAGCTTCTACCACAACGTCTTAGTTAGCCTATCGAGGCAGGTAACGAACGGACCTATCCCATGATACCATCCATCCAGGGGCCACTCCATATGGGCTCGACAAGACCGGGCACAACGTGGTCGAGGTTACTCTCACCTGTCAGGACGACAGAGCCCACTGATGGTGTTTCGCGGCAGGTGAGGATGTTCCCTCAAGCTTGAAGCAGCCCATAATCGAGCGTCCTGGACAGGGTACCAGGCAAGTGCAGACACCGCCTTCAGGATTTCATGGGTGAATTGTCTGGACTCTGGTGAAGAACTAGTCCTAAGCTTCTCCCGTCCCAAGTGTTTCCAGAAATCCGCGAGCCGAGGCAATGTCGAGATGCCCGGGGGACTGTTACTTAGCAGCGCCCACAGCCCTGCAGACCGAGCCCCCTGAGGGCCCCTCTGCTAGGTGCTATTGAGTGACCTCCTCGGGAGCCAGCAAAGTAGCCAGCGGATAGCGCCTGGATAGATTTGAAACAAACCAAATGTAGTGCCGAGAATGGCGGCTCTTGCCGAAGTCTGAAGCGACTAGCCTGCTGCGAGTGGCCAGCAAGCCGGGATGGCGAGTCGCGGGTGAAGATGAATGCCGCCTCATCCAGTGCCCTTGTATATCACCACTCAAAGCCCCGGGGGTAACGCTCCGCAGGAGACACCTCCCTCATAGGATTCTATGCGTCAGTGTATTCTTAAGTGTCAAGAACGGAATATTCTGGGAGATGGCAGCATGAACGTTGGTATTGAACTCATTGTCTTCAAGTGCAACGTCAACGTGAGACTGTATGCCGTGCTCGAGCACCCCTCCTATTAACCCTCCCTGGATCAATCTCGACATACAGCACAGGAGATACGTATCTGACTCGTAGACCATATTGGGCGATTGGACCCCGAGATGCTGGTGATTTGACATGGCACCCGACAACCATGTGGTCAGAAGTCTCAGAACAGTCCAACCCACATCCCGTCAACCACCACATGAGCATCGACATACCGAGTGACAGAGTACCTGCATCATGGGCAGATGTTCTCCATGGGAATCACAGAATCCCCGCCCATTGGCCTTCCGTCTCGGTGGTCTTAGTACCCGACGGCGATGATCGCCCCCTAGTCCGGTTAAGGTTCGCATGGCTTCAGACGCTGTCTCGAACCCAGACTCGAGAGCACCAAGAGCACCACGCAAAGCTCCCCTCACGGCCCTCGCTTGGACCCGGAGTCAAAGCCGCACGGAACTAGAGCCTCGACCAGCCCCCTCGTCCCGGCCGATGGCAAGAGCAGACTCGAACCCGTTGGATCTGTCGATGATCGGGTTTCGGCTGTCCGGTCCCTCATAAACCGTGGAGATTTTGGCATCATCATTTGTGGCGTCGTTGCTCGCTCTCCTCTCCAAAACCAATGTCCCGGTCGCCGCGAAACCGCCCTCACCTCTTCAGCCTGGCCAAACCTGCTCGCCCCGAGTCATGAGTACAGACCGCGCAAAACCGCTGTGAATGTCGCGACCTGCGCCGACCACCGCCACTCAATGCCGTCGCCGCGACCGAGCTCGGCCGTTCATGTGGAACAGGACGACTCCTATCTGCCGGAGGTCTGGGTAAGTACATGATGAATAAATTCCAAAGAGGACGCCTGCTGACTTCCCGCAGTCCCTGTTCGCCATCGGCACCGTCGTCATCCTCGCGCGCATCGCCGTTCGCCTGCGGACCGTCGGCCTCAAAGGCTTCAAGCCAGATGACTACCTCGCCTTCGTTGTATGTTCCCCGGCATCACCCCAGATGACGCAGGGCCCGACTGACGCCTATACGCAGTGCCTTCTGCTATACACAGCAAACGCCGTAATAGTCCAGATCACCTACTACACCGGTGGCAATGTATACGTGACGCCGGGCCAAGCCGCTGCCCTCTCCGACAAAGACGTCAAGATCCTCTCCTTCGGCTCCAAGCTCGAGTTCATCTCCTGGTACACGTACCCCGGCGTCATCTGTCAGTAGACCAGCTCCTCCCAGTTCCTCCCATGCCACGCGATGCCCATCTTGAACTGACCCCCCGTCCGCCTAGGGATCCTCAAGTTCCAGGTCCTCTTCTTCTACACGCGCCTCACCCTCGGTGTCCTGAGGACCAAGACAATCCGCGCCCTCTTCTGGGTCGTCGGTCTCTCCTGGATCGCCCTCCTGCTGACCGTCACCTTCTCCTGCCGTCCCTACCACCTCAACTGGCAGATCCGGCCCCTGCCAGGCCCGCACTGCACCTTCCGCGTGCAGAACTTCTGGGTCCTCGCCGTCCTCAACGTCGCCTCCGACGCCGCCCTGCTCGCCATCCCCGTCCCCATCCTCTGGAGCCTGCGCATCTCGCCCCTGCGCAAGCTCGGCGTCACCCTCCTCCTCTGCTCCGGCCTCTTCATCATCTCCACCGCCGTCGCCCGCGCCGTCGTCACCATCAACGGCGCCGCCTCCTACATCAACATCAACCGCTGGGGGTTCCGCGAGATCGCCATCGGCCTCGTCGCCGTCACCGCGCCCATCCTGGCCCCCATGTTCACGAGGCCCTTCTGGCGCAGGGGCCGCTACAGCAGGGCGCGCTTCGAGGAGATGCGCCGGCGCCACATGCGCGCCGGGGACGAGGACGGCAGCGGTTCGAGCGAGGCCCTCCAGCTGCGGAGGATCGATGGGGGCCACTCTCCCCAGCTTCAAGAATGGTATTCTGACGATCCTCTGGAGTGGAGCGAATGGGACCCCTTGCAGATACGCGATCACCCTTGGGCGGATAAGAGCAAGAACTTGTCGTCGTCGTCAGGGACGTCATCAGCCGCGGCAGTCCAGGCGTGACTCGACTGATAGACCGTGTTTTAGTACGAATATACCCCTGCGTTACGTTTTTTGTTTCTGATTGTTGTGTTTCGAGATGTTCTCCGGTTACTGGTGTTCGGTTCGGCGTGTCCTTGGTTTCAGGCAGGACGTTGGTGTGTGGTGGTGACATCGCACTCGGCTGCAGTGGGTTGGTAGAATATGTTCCATTTCTCGCGAATGACAATGTGTCCGTGTCCTGACCCGTGTGCGCCAATGTTGCCCATAGTATACAATCAATAGAGAATCCAGACAGGCCGCCGACTGCTGGCAATACGCTCCCTGAAGGCCACCGATTATGTACCCTGCCTCCCCGATCGTATCTTCATATGCCAAAGCCAAAGAGAGCACGCCAAAGAAAAAGGCCCTGATATGGGAGCGGGCGCCTCGTCGTCGAGTATAAGGTTTGTTACTTCTTAGGATCTGCGCTGGTGGCGCCGGTCGTCCCGGGCGGCGGAGTGTGCGCCCGATTCGCTGCGGCGCTCGAGAGGCCGGTCCAAGGTGAGCCCTGCTACGGTGCTACCGGCGAACCGTCCCTCCTTCAGCAGCTGCTGGTCGATGCCCTCGACTGACCAGTGTGCGCGGTCGTACTACCGATGCGCTTCGGGTCTGGGCTCGTTGGGCTCTTCCTGCACCACCGAGGGCTGCCTCTGCTTGAAGCTTTCGTCGCCCAGATCGTGCGTTCGCGGCGTCCGGTGCCGGGCGGGTCGGGGCTGGTTGATGGCCTCGTCGTCGAAGTCGCCGTCGAGCTCCATCTGGAGCGCTGCGTCTTCCTTGATGTCCTGCTTGGTGCGACGGCGATGCAGGTAGTAGAGAACGATGCTGGTCACGCCGAGGAGGACGCCGCTGGAGGGGACGGGTCAGTTCACGTTTCATGCCCGTCGCTGACGCAGCGGCGAGAGTAGCATCGGCGGCAGACTCACAGGGTGACACCGATGCTAATGCCGGTGATTTTCTTCGTCTGCACGGGCTTCTCGCGGGCCACGAGATGAGGGAGTGTGTCGGCAGCGCGCACGAGCAGGTTGCGGCCCGCCGCCAAGGAGGCATCGATGTATGGGGCCATTATGGTCGCAAGTCAATGGGAGGCGGATGGAGTCTCTGATGTCGCGTGTCGATGAGACGAGGTCGAAAGGCCAAGGCGCGAGCCGATTCAATCGAGCAGCGACGGAAACGCAACCGAAGCTGATCGGTGGGTGGTTGGAAAAGAAGCGCCGAATGTGCCGTCCACTGTTGACGTCGCGAGTCGGGATCTCGGCAGGGGAACGATCGTCCGTTTGGAAGGAAATGAAAACCAAGGAAGAAGGGAAGAAAGCGAGGGAATGAGGCGATGCCTTGGCAGAAGCGACGGGCAGAAAAGGGAGGCAAACGAAGGAAGGGAGGAAGGGATGAATGAACAGTTCGGGGGATGCGTTTGGAAAAGGAGAAATGGACGGAATGGTGGTTGGAATGGAAAGAACGGCCGGCTGGTACACCCCAAGATCTCGGACAGCGGGGTGCTCGCTGGAGTCGTCGGTGTAGCTTTCCCCCAAGGACGCCCCAGCAGGCTCGCCCCTGAATGGAATTGCAGGCCGGGGGGTACGTACCGAAGTACCTCACTGCAAAACTTGGATACGAGCGGCGGACAGGCACTGCCTCAACTGGATTTCCCCTGCGGGGGTTGGCGCGGAAGCCTTGGCAGACCCGATTTCCCGGCCGGCAGAACGGGATTCCTAGGCGTCCGGGGCGGGAGCTCAGAGCACACTCCGCCAGAGTGACGCCTTGGCGCCCCGGAGGATGCACGAGAGGTGGGGTCTGAAAGCTTGTGTTTGTATCGATCCTGTTTGATTGCTTCCCCTGAAATATTCCATCCCTTTTCCATCACCCATTCTCTACATGCTATCTATCTAACTTGACGACGCCGGCACCTGCACCCATTCTTAGATCATCATCCGTCTTTGACAAAAGTGGACAACCCATCCTCAAGCTCTTTCAACGACTTGGTCACTCACCAACAAGCGTCGCGTCCGAGTTGTTGCGCCGACTCTCGAAAGAGCGCCTCGAACCGTGTTCATCGCCAGGCCCGTCGAGCATCGTCCGCTTCCCGGTGAACTTCCCGGCCGGCCACCCCTGCATGGTGCAGCCCTGCTCGACAACGTCCCCGGACATGATGACCGTGTGCTCCAGCAGGCAGCTGTCGCTCTTCATCCTCGCGCCGCTCAGGATGCTACTCCCGGAGCGCAGCACGCAGCGATCCCCGATCTCGATGCGGTCGAGATGGAACTTGCCCCGGACGTCGTTGTGAGCCAGGATTGCGGCGTCGTCCAGGGCCACCCTATCGCCTAGCGTGATCATGTCGGGCTCCGTGAAGGCGAGGCTCGGCCGGCCGTTGGCGTAGATGGCGCAGTCCTTGCCCATCTTGGCCCCGAGGGCGCGGTAGTAGAGCACGAGCCAGTGTGTTCCGGACAGGAGGCCCGGGATTCCCTTGTTGCGATAGCACCGGTAGATGAGGCGCTCGATGGTCAGGAAGAGCTGACGCCTCTGGCAGTAGGAGGTCTTGTCCCAGTCATGGTTGCCCGGCTGCCCGCGTCCCAGCAGGAGCCACTTGGCGCCGACGACGAGTGCCACAGCAAAGAGCGCGAAGGCTGTGGTGAGAATCATCATGCTGACCGCCGCCAGAGCAAAGAGAGCGAGTGGATCGAAGTCTGCGTCGAAGTCCGAGTCGATCAGATAGTCGATGAAGACACGACCCGAGATCTTGATGGAGCAGATAATGGGAATGTTCCAGTAAAAGATCCCAAAGACGGACATGAAGGACGAGTAGAGCCAGATGATGAACGGCCCGAGCACGTAGTAGGGGGCCTGGTTGCGGTAGAAGGCGCGGGCATAGGGCGAGTCGTTCGTGTCGTCGTTGCCCGCAGAGCTGATCTCGGGGTCGGTATACTTCTTCTTCAGTGACCCCTTGTCGGTCACAAAGGACGATGGGTGCGATGAGCCGACCAGGGTCTCGGCGTTTTCCATCCGACAAGGCGTTTTGGCTTCGACGAGAGTGTCCTTGCTTTGGGCGTGGTGGATGCGGTTCTGCAGCTGAGCATACCTGCCATCCTCGAGGCTGGCGAGGCAGACGGCGTCGCCGTTACGGGAACCGATGTAAGTACCCTGGCTGGCATACGAGCGGTTTCTCTTGGTCAAGGCACCACACTCCATGGCGGTGTCCTCGCCGATCTCCACGCCAGGCAGGAGGCACACTCTGTCGGCGACGACAGCTCGATTCCGGATCGACACCTTGTCCCACCCGTGACCATCAGAAGTAATGACCTGTACCCTGTTTCCAAAGACGACATCGTCGCCAACGTTCAACATATGGTAGTCTCCGACTGCTGGAGTCTGCCACGGCCAGCGAACCCTTTGGCCAACAGTGCTGCCGAGCATACGGAAAGCCACTGACGTGAACCCATAGTGCTGTCCAAACATCTCGGTGACCTCTCGAAGCATCTTGTCAGGAATGAGTGTCTTGATGAGTGCCCCACGCCAGATATCGATCTGTCCACGGCCCTCGGCTGGTCCTGGTTGGATAGGCCCGAAAATACGATCGAGCGTGAACCTGACAAACGCCGCGAAAACGAGCATAAAGTAAGGGCTTAGAAGAGTCCGGAGAATCATGGCGAGGTAGTGGAACACTACAGTCGGGCTGGTGGGAAACCAGGTCAGGATGTCGCGCAGGGGTCGCTCACTCAAGAGAGGCCTGTCGATAACAAGGCATGTGAGGCCCGCGAACATGGGAATGAGGGTGAAGAACCACGCGACAGCGTAGATGGGAACAGTGAGGAAGATCGTCAGCGCCCAGTGAGGCTTCCTTATCTTGGTGGAGGTGAGTTCACCATTTGCCGCGCAGGCATCGTCGAGTTCCCAGCTGGACGAGTTCAGCCCGATACATGTGCCGGGTGGCACCTCAGTTCCGGCAGCAACATAGGATCCGAGGCCGACTGAAGCGTTGGCACCGATGGTAATACGTCCAAGATACATGGATGTGTTCCTCTCGACGGCAAAAGGCCGGACGGTGCAACGATCGAGGGTCGCGCCATCTCCGATATCGAGGAGGTCCCACTCTCCTACAAAAGCTCCGGCCAGCTTCACATTCTTCCCGATCTTCGCGCCCATGAACCTGCAGTACAGGGCCTTGGTGTAGTCGCTGCTGTTGAAGAACCCGGTGCCGGACAGACTGACGATCTTCTGGACCATCCACCAGCGCATGTGGTATGATCCCCACATGGGGAAGAGACCTTCGCGATACCGGCCGATGATCACCCACTTGGCTATTATCCCGATGAAAGGGCTGATCAGCTGGACGGCCACGTAGCCAAGAGAGATGGACAGGAGGAGATTGGAAAGACGCCCGCCCAGAACAGCGTTGGTCTCCCAGAAGCGCGTCCGGCTCAGGAAGGTGAGGAAGATAGCCCACTGACAGGCTCGTCGGAGGGGATAGAAGACAACGATGGGAAGGAGTTGAAGCATCATGACCCATGGGTTTGTCGAGCTCCTCGTCTCATCGCAGCCGTCGGCAGTGCCCGGGACCTGCTCATACGTGGCGGAGTGGGTGGCGGCATCAATGTACAATGCTACGGCCCTCACAGTCCCTTGGTTGAAGAGGACAGTGGACGGCAAGTGGATGTTGAACTCGGTGCGCAGGTGAGCCAGCAGCTTGGTGGCCGCGATTTCATCACCGCCCAAACTGAAGAAGTCAACCTTGGAGGGAACCTTGCTAGCTTTGCAGTGCAGCGCCAGAGCGAATGCCTGTGTGACCCTTGCCTCCGTCGTCCCGGCCTTCTTGCCTGGAGGGGAGGTCTGAAGACGGCCGAGCATGGCCTGTAGTCCATCCTCGTCCACCTGCCCATGGGGGTCCTCCGGGAAAGGCTCGACCAGCAGATGCACCTTGTTCGGTATCATGTAGTTATGGACCGAGGTCGCCATGAGCTTCTTCAGCTGACTGGCCCAGTCAGGGGTGAGTGCCTGGGTGGCGAACGCCTTCGGGGCCAAGAATGCCTCGAGCGACCCGTCCGTTGGGTCCAGTCTCAGACATGCTTGGAACCCGGTGGGGATGATCGACCGCATGCTGTCCGTGACGGCCTGCCTGTCAATCTTGCAGGTCCTGCACTCGACGGGCTGGACAGGGTCTGAGTAGGGCTGGAGAGGAGCCACCTCCCAGTGCCTGGAGAGATAGGGGGTCTTGTCGTTGATGGCAGGCAGGTTCAACTTATGCGCCAGCTGGACCCGAATGACGTTGCCGCCCTCACGGGGAATCTCATCCATGTACACAATGGCAATGGGCCATTTCGAGGGCGAGAGGGATGGACGAATGGCTCGATGCAGAGCCTTGAGATCCACGCGAGGAGCCCCCGAAGGCGTGACGATGACGACAGCCACGGCCTCCTGGAGGACATCATGAGAAACTCCAAAGGCCAGAACCCTGTCTACCCGTCCGGTGATGACACTGCGAGGAGTGGAAGCGGCAGAGATGATGGCAGCCTCGATCTCAAAGGGAGAGATCAGCTGACCGGCACGACAGATGGCCTCGGTGCTCTTGCCCATGACGTAAAGGTAGCCATCATCCCCGAGATAGTCGGGGCCGAGTGCGGCCGAGACCCCATGCTTGGAGATGGCGCCGGGGGCGATGACACCGCCGGGGTCCTCGTAGTCGAGGGGCAGGGGCTGGCCTCGCTCCGCAACCCGCGCGGTAGTTGTCCTGGCGGGTTCCGGGGGAGGGAGGGCAGAGAGTTCGGTCAGTGCCCGACCCGAAACACCTGTACTGGTCTCAACATCATAGCAGCCACGAGTCTGCGCGACTGGAATGTGGCTACGCCGTGTCGTTAGTGCCCGTTGCTAGTCGACGTGTAATAAGGGGGGGAATATCTCCGGCTTACTCGGCTGTCTCAGGGGTAGGGAGGACCTCGCACTGGAACGTGTCTCGGAGCTGACGTTCCAATGTGGAGCTCAACCAAGGGCCCGCGTTGCAGACCAGTCTAATTCTGCTGCTTCGTAGAGCTTCGGGGGCATGAGAGGCCTTGTTCAGAAGGATGCTCTGCATCGGCGTGCTGGCGAGATACCAAGTAGGAGAGAGATGCTGGATCATGTCCCAGAACTGCCTCGCATCAAAGTCCGGGCAGCAGATGGCTGAGCCACCGCACCAAATAGGGCTTAGAACATTTTGAACGAAGCTCCCTCTGGTCATCAGGTTAGCTGAGGGTCTTTCAGAGACCGTGGTTGATATCACTTACACCTGATATGCGCTCATCATGTTCAAGCCCGTGTCGCTTGGGAGCAATCCCCAAAAGTCCATAGAAGACACGGCTTGTCGCATAATGTCATGAGCCGTAAAAGAGATGACTTCTTTGACGCCACATGATTTTCCATTGAGCAAGATCATGGAAATGTCATCCGCGCTGTTGGACAGCGGGCGAGCAGCTCCAATCCTGGGTAAGGGTCGTCCGCGAGCATCGCACAGGCTGATGGCATCTCCGCCTTTCCACCTCGCAAAGATGGCTGTCAGGTTGGACTCGTAAAGCTGAAGACGTTCATAGTCCTCAGGCGAGGTGATGATGACAGAGGCACCGGTTTGCACCAGGTCGGCTTGAAAGACGTCAGGGCTCGAAGAAGGGTCGATGAGAGCGGCGACGTAGTACGTCGAGACGGCGAAAGAGATGGCAGAGAGGAGTGGTCCGTTTGGAAGAGCAATAGCAATGATGGGCTTGTCGTTTCCGGCGTTGATGGGCAGGTTGAAGTTCGTAACAAAGTCGTTGAGTCCGTGATGTGTGATGTACTGGTCCGGCTTGGTGGAGAGAAGGGCGGGTCTATCATCTCTCCACAGAAAGTCAGAGAGAGAGTTGTACGATTGCTTGATGAAATCTTCGGTGGCGTTTATGAGCCATGTTGTATCTCCGTCGTTGTCCGGGGCTGTGCGGTCCGGAAGGTTTTGTACAAGACGGGTGTGACAATGGACGAGAGCAAATGTAGGCCATGCGCCAGGCAGCTCGGTGAGAATAATGAACAGAAGATAGAGAGGTCGGTATGATGGCGTTGGCAGCGTTGGGATGGAGGCCAGGATGGAGACCCGGTCGATATCAGGGCTCCTCACGAGAGCCTGGAACTGCTCGCTATTCTTGATTTTGGTGGGCGAAAGGCCGTAAAGCTGCGAGAGCTTCGTGGCAAGGTCGTCAGACCCCTGGCTTGTTGTATCCATGGTAGCATTGACAGTCCGTGGGGGCGAGCTTGAGGGTGGAGGTGACCTGATGTACAGGGCAGGTCAGGTCGAGGATAGATATTAGGAGCTATGGCCAAGTTGTTGGGGCCTCGGACGAGCTCAACTCTCCGATCATGGACTCTGAGCCAGTTGATACGAGACAAGAAAACTGGGAACCGTCATCCTTCATATATCTGGGCGCAAATCACTGCCCTCTCTGCCTCGTGAAGGATGGCTCGAGCCGCGTCTCCATGATATCAGCCAAACGTTCTGGCATGCCAGCTCACCGGCCGGGGTGGCTGTGGGAGCTACGATGAGCTGTCCCAAAGGGGGTAGCTGCCAGAGAGCTACCCTTGGCTCATCTTGTAACGGCCCGAATGAAGCCATCACCAAGTGACGGTATTGGAGGCGGAGGTGGAGCTCCCGATCGAAGGTTGTCAGATATACGCTGCTATTGCTGGGCACACAAAAGCTTAACATGATCTGGTACCCAATGTGGAGGCTCCCTGATGTTCCGTGGAATTCAGATATCTCAAGATGAGACATCCTTACGGCACTCGGGGTGGCTGGAGGCTCGAGAGCATCACCACACTTGATCCATTGGTCACCGACAGACTCCCAACTTGCCCTGGAAACTCGGTCACGGCGATATCGTGAACCCTCAGCTTATTTTATTTCATGTAGAAGGGCCTTTTGGTGAGGTAATGGCATCGTGACACTCACAAAATCCTCAACACCCGTCATTCCTAACGCAATGAAACCCTTCGGTCGACTTGAACAGCTAGTAAGGCTTTTGCAGTGAGAAATTTCGGAGCCATCTCCGGCAGCGGAACCGAAAAATTGACCTGCTCAGAAATGAAGATATTCAGTGATGAGAGTATCTCAGGCTTTTGTTATGTCATTTTACGTTTCCTCCTTGGATCGACGAGTAACCTTTGGCGCCCAGATTCTACCAAGAAGGAAGGGTTTTCCGTTGGCCGATGTCCGACATGCTCGATGGTATCCATGACGGGAGTCTCGATTGCATCGATGGAGCAGCAGAGATCTGTCAAAACTAATGCCGGAGAATCGGGCGATTGAAGCCCAGAGGTGTGGTAGACGTAAAGTGGACACCAGGAGGAAAAGGGGTTGAGGTCTTGTCGTGAGGAATGCTCTGGCGTGGGAGCCGCCGAAAAAGAGCCGCACCACCACCAGCCAACCTTTATCACGGACCAGAATCTCGCCGGCGAGGCTGGAAGTATTTTCAAATCTCACCCGCTGTGCCCAGCTGATCCTCACATACGGGTTGCTGCGTGTAATTGCTCGCGAACTCTCAGGACCTGGGAGGGACGGCGACATTGATCAGTCCCAACAACTTCATCAGTCTCTATGGATATTGTAAGATCTTTGACTTCAACAACGCGCAAGCCCTGAACTTGGCTTTCCCTCAGGATAAGACCATATCACACTCCGTCCGTGTGCCGCCCGGCAAGATATGACTGCTCATGCGATCCACAATCCGCAAAGTAGGTGGTGTGGCGCATCAGGGGACATACACACTCACACGTCGGCACAAGTGGCAGTAGCTTCCGAGGAACGCAAGACGCGGGGTTACTGTCATACTCATCAATCTGAGTCGTACAGGGCGGAATGAGCATCGTGAAAGGCTTCATTTGCGGCATCGCCTCTGCTTCGAGGGGGCCCGCCACCTCCTGGCGAGGTCGGTCCATACATATCTACACGATGAAAAGAAGATGTCGGCTGGTCATGTAGAGTCTCGTATCAAGGCTGCGAGTCCCCCGAAACGGGGCAGGCTCTCCATAGTCTTGCCAAGCGATTTCCCGCCGTGGGGGGGGGCATCGTGACGACTTCCCATGTGATTCCTCCCACGTCCCGTTGCGGCTTGAGTCGTTGCAATGATCCCGCCACCTGACTCAAGCATTATCATTTCCGTTCAATGTTCAGACGATACCCCAGCGGGTGTCCCCGTCCAAGATCAGACCGTTGCACAGATGACCATCAGACGAAACCATGGTGAAGCCGGTACAACCTGATGCCACGACATATTAATGCGGTGATTGCAGCATCCCAAGTGTTCATGGACTTCCAATTATCAGATCTACCATGCACCTCGACGTTGGCATAACAGCAAATTTTAGAAGCCGGCCCTATCCCAGATTATCTATGTCCAGAAAGACTTCTAGTGGCGAAAATCAGTTAGAGATCTTTTCAGGAGAGGACATGACCTCGTCGTTGAGAGGCGTAGAGCAGTCATCTATATCGGCGGTCCCAAGATAACGACGACGAGCCTTTTTCACTGGCGCAGCGACGGTATTGGCGGTCCTGAAATCACACATATGAAACCAGCACCTGAGGTCTTTGGGGTGAAGTGAGCCGTACAGCTGGTCATGATAAGGTGCATCAGAGTACTATACTGAGCTTATACATTCCCCATCAATTCACGAGGGAAGACTGCAAAGACTTATCGAATTCACCAAAGCTATCCAAAATCCGTAAATCTCGGATGATATGTGACTGAATTTCTGAAACGTGTGCTGTTCATGGCAGAGGCTGGTAGCGCCAGGGAAAGTCTCGCGCAAGGAATGCGTTGAGCCCGATTTGGTGACAATTCCAAGCATCTTGTCCTACTGATCTCATGGACAGGTGGTTCTCAAAGCACCACCAGAAGAGCGAACTGCATTGAATCACATCTTTTGCTTGGACTACAAATGACCTCCCACAGTAGGCTAAGGTCCAGGATCCAACCCGTGAAACGTCCACATACAGCCCCCACCCCCTCATGTAGAAGTTGGGCATTTCTTGGCAAGATGAAGAGTAATGGTATCAGTTGCAGATGATGCGCAGGAGAAATGCGACTCGTCCTCACGAAATGCAAACTGTTTCCGCCCACCATGACCATGTGCACCAGGGTTCTACACATACTGTAGGAATCATCCGGGTGGTTCAGGATAACTAGATAAACCTTTGTGCGTTAAATCTGAGATACAACGTCAATTACGTTGGAGCATTCAATATGTAATGCCCATTCATGTTCAACCCGCAATAGACAGCCGCAAGCTGAGAATGAGCCTCCCAGTTCGAATAGGGAATCCAGTACATACATATAGGTGAGTAACGGCGTTTTCTTTGATGTGTCCGTCTGGATGGAACACATAGATTGCTAGCAAGGACGCAGAAATGGGGCGGACTAACTAACTGTATTGTTTTCAATATTAAGCTATCAGCATAAGTACCTTCCAAGGTAGGAGATCTCAACAGCCACGTATATCACATCTCCTCAATCAATTGGGGACGCAGTCAATCGGAGCTATCATGATAGCGTTGAAGGCAGCATTGAGGGTTGGTCAATAACCAGGCAGGCCCTCCATGTCCGACTCAAATTTGAGTCAGTGTCATGGAAATCATAAGTCCACGACGGTTGGCCGTTTTCATATCGCAACTTTGCACAGCGCAGAAATGTTCCACGTCAATATCTTGGAAGGAAAGAACATCGTGCACGCGAAACAATATCCGGGGTTGCCTACTTCATAGGAGATTAATGTTGATATGAAGACTGCTTTTGCCTGAGCGTCGGGCATATCATGGATTCTGGGGCATCGTGAACGGCCAAGGCCACCCGAGTTGCTGCAAGAACTTTGTCAAGGCTGCGAAGACCATGCGGCATAGCTTTGTGGACAGGGACACATCTACGCGACCCGCGCTACAGTGACAGACTTTTGGTGATGCAGTGTTACTATAATACACTTTGCTTACAGCCCACTATGTAGAGCTATTTATCGCATGCAGTGGCTGAGAATGATTGAATTACAATGATATAAAATGCCATTTGCCTTGATACGGAGGAATACATGCATCTTAATCAGGCAGCAGAGCATCAGGTCCGTCTCATCACCAAGTCCAACGACATGAACTCCAAGAACAAACAGCCAAATACGGCCTCAGCTAGATACATCTATGGATCATCATCATGTCGAACTCATGCCAGGTTTGAACTCTACAGGCCCTAGGTATCAAAGTGCTAGTGCATGTAGTCGCGAGGTTGAGATTACTCCGTGTCTAGACTTATTTATGATTTGACAAATACAATAAGAAGGTGTGCTGATTATTCCCATTCCTAATATCTCGTTCCCATTTAATCCTATCTATGTCCGTGATAGCTGGTTCATGGATTGCGCTTAGCCGTCAGAATGGGGAGTCGAGATTGGCAGACGCGCTGTTCGCAGAGGTCACACGTTACATGTTCGGTCGATCCAAGCAACACTACAGCCGCTATACCAAAATTGGCGAGGTCATAGATAACAAGTAATTCGCAAGCGATTCTCTCACTTTGGCGTTCATAAGACTCCCGGCAACTGCCGCATCTACAAGCCCCTGAATCCCCCGAAGCCCCTGAGATGCGTCACGTGGGGGCTGGGCTAGCGGAACAACGTTCCGCCACGACCGCCGCAGCGGCGATCGAGGGACCCCGACAGGGATCACCCGGCGATGAAGGAATAGGGGAGGCAGCGTCTACTGGTTTCATACCCCTAAACGAGGAATAGAAGGCCAACCCACCCCACGCACCATCCACGAGGAGACAAGCCAGCACCGGAAGATCCATTAGTGGCACGCAAGAGTGTCTTCCGACGACCCATGTGGACCTGGACAGAAGGACGGTCCGTGGAGATAGGTTGCGAATCCCGTTCTTTGCGCCGGCGCACATGATGCCCAATTCATATCACGACTCTACCGATCCGTCGCGATTCCTGAGTGCCGACCTCACGACCGCCTCCTCGGCTCAGGACAGCCACACGCAATACCACACGCGCTACCATTCATCACAGGGCAGAAGTCGACCAGGTCCGCCCCTCAGCCCACACGCTAGAAACAGGGCCACCCCTTCACCGACACCTCTTCCACGAACGAGCTCTCTTCTTCCCCCGCCGCACTTCGCTCAATCTGTCTGCGCTCAGCCTGACCTCGATGCCTCGGGACCCCGATCAAATGCCTTCGCCAAGCCGGTGGTGAGCAGCACGACAGATCATCACCACCTCTCCGTATTACGACGGTCCCATTCTCGATCAAGTAGCGCTGGCCCTTCGAATGAACCCAATCGCCTGCTGAATCGCTTATCTGCCTCGACATCCTCAAGCAAGAATTCGTCTGCGCACCGGAGGTCCGCCCGATCGGCTCATCGCTTGAGCGTGGATGCTGGAACGTGGCGTGAACATTCCAACCCACCCCAGATCGACCAGTCACCCCGAAAGCTCCAAAAGAACCCTCGCCGGTCCACATCTGTCGACGCTGCCGCTCTTTTCGCACAGGAGATCCTGTCGCGGCCCCAACCTGCGACACGCGACGACGTGGTAAACGTTGGTCTACCTCCGCTGGGGACATTTTCTTCACTGCAGGACTCGATCCAGGAGGACTTTGCGCCATTGAGAAGCGCTTGGAACAGTTCTCCGGCCGGCCCCTCGACGAAGCGGACCCAAGACCCGCCGCAGGCTTCTGCGGCGCCGGAACCTACACTGGAGTCGCGCATGTGGCAGGGCTCCATGGAGCCTGAATTGCCCAGCATGTCGTACGAACCGGAAACAGAGCCCGGCTTGACCAGAGGCCACTCACGCAACCGCTCTCAAACCGCCAAAGGGAGCACGGATTCGAGCTCGTCCAGGTCAAGGGATAAGTCGGGCAAAGCACCTTCACAAAAAGCAATGCTTTCGCGAGCCCTGCAGAGGGCGAATACTGCCGTGCAGCTTGACAATGCACACAACTTCGAGGGAGCTCGCCAGTCATATGCAGAGGCTTGTCATCTTTTGGCCCAAGTCCTTCTGCGGACATCGACGGATGAAGATAAGCGGAAATTAGAGGCTATTGTGAGTTGCGACCCACTATCGAAGCAGGGTCATGGCTCACATCTTCGCAGAGACAAACCTACACCAGTAGGATCGATGAACTTGACCAGATGGGCTCGTCACAGATGGCAGACGACAAGGCATTGCCAGCAAGGCCAGAGAGCTTGGGCCTGCAACCAGGACCCATGATATCGGTAGAAGACGATGAAACCGACGAGCCTGCCTCGATTCAGACGGCAACGCTAACCCGCATAACAAAGAATGACGGCAGAGGAGCACCCCGATATGGTGGCGGGAATCTATACGATTCT
Source organism: Furcasterigmium sp. R96-07A1 (assembly GCA_037042015.1). NCBI lineage: Eukaryota > Fungi > Ascomycota > Sordariomycetes > Glomerellales > Plectosphaerellaceae > Furcasterigmium > Furcasterigmium sp. R96-07A1. The sequence continues at coordinate 1,193,776 of JAXQJP010000346.1, forward strand.
CAGGTCCAGCTGTACGGCGGCAGAAGAGGAAACTCGAATACCGACTTGGGCCAGGGCTTGCCGCCTCATGCGTACAGGCAGCATCCACTGCAGTCCACCTTCTCCCGTTCCAGGGAGAACTTGCCTGACGACCATTTTGTCTTTCAGCGGCCAGACGACGACCCTGATATGCCGCCGCCACTTTCGCCGCGTCGGCCCCTTTCGCCACAAAAACCCGAGGATCGCATGAGTCCTGATGCTGCCGTTCGATCAGACTTCTCCATGCCGAGTGCCCGTGCAGATACATTCCAAGGCCACGGACGGACATCTAGTCGCGAGTCAAATTCCTGGCTTGACCCCATAGATGAGTCCTGCAGCTCATCTTCGTCATCGGTGCATTCTCGTAGCTCCCCACACAAGATTAGGCGGAAGTACATCCGTCCGGCGAGCGGTGCAACCGAAGCTGAATTTGACGCTGCACTGGATGCGGCAGTCGAAGCCGCGTATGACGACGGTTATGAGCCCATGGATGGTTATGGCCGGCCAGACAGCCCCATACAAGAGGATATTGTGGCAAGGGCCATGCACAGAGTACAACTCGCCAAGGAGCGGGTGAAAGAGACGGAACGAGAAGTATTCGAAGAAGCCCAGAGGGCCAAGCACCGGAAAGATTCGAACACTATGGTGGCTGATTTCTACGACGATGGCTCTTCCGAAGACGAGGAGCGCATTCTAGAAGAGATGACCCGGAGTCTTGCAGGGGAGGATTTCGGGCTGGCAACCGCCAGGACAGTACCAAGAGAATCGGACTCGAGTGGTTTCACCAGTCAAACGTGGCACAGCTCTCAGGGCTCCAACCCACCGACGACCGCCACTACTTTAGCGACAGTGGTCGAACCCATGACCAGCCTGTCCAAAGTGTCCGAGCCGCCAGCGCCGCCGCCATCACAAGCCCTGCCAGAGCTGCCTCCCAAGTCTGGCATTGTGCCTCGAAACCTGTCGCCGGGAGGAGGGCAAAGTGTTAGAAACCGCCGGCTCTCGGGGCAGAACCCGAAGCAGCTTAAAATCGAGACGGGAAAGCTTGATGGCCGCTTCGGCGCGACGTCGCAACTGTCTCAGCTTCCCGCGGACAAAGTGGACGCTCAGCAGGACATTGATGGAACGAACGAATTAGGTATTCGTGCGGCGCGGCAACAGTCAGAGGACAGCACAATTAGTCCTACCACCGTCCACCCGTCATCGTCGCTGGTCTCGCCACCACCAGACTCGGCAACTGCAGAAGATGCCTCTGACAGCCGGACCAGTTCCCCAGTCGTGTTCCCGCCCGCCCTCAGGAAGAACTACTCGTCGTCGAGCCTCCGGAGCCTGAGAAGTCGGAACATGTCCATCTCCAACCTGGAGGACACATCAGACTTGTCGCCAGGGACGCCTTTGAGTAACGGTTTCAGCTCCAATCCCAGATTACCCGCCGTGCCCCCTCTACCAACCCCCTTAGCTGCCGCTTTTGGCTCCAAGGGCGGCGCTGCTGGCGGTCTGCATCTGTTCGACGACACTTTCCACGCGCCGAACAGCCCCGGTTCACCCAACTCGCTGCTTAGTGATGCGCCTGCTTCGTTGGAACCATGCCCCAATGACTACATGCTGCGGCCTTTCTGGCTGATGCGTTGCTTATACCAGACACTGGTACACCCTCGAGGTGGGTACGTGAGTAACAAGCTCTTCGTTCCTAGAGAGGTGTGGAAGGTCAAGGGTGTCAAGCTGCGCAATGTTGAGGACAAGATCTCGACCTGTGACTATCTCACTGCCGCACTCCTGAAGCTTGCCAAGGTTGATACCTGCGATGCCGATGCTGTTCTTGAGGAAATGCAATCTCTCGAAGGCATCCTGGAGCAGGTTCAAGCCACTCTGACCCGGAAGTTGGGTGTCGAAGTGGGCGTCCAAGGCTCTGGGTCGTTGTTTAGGGAAGCATCGAACTCGGCCGATATTGAAGCAACCGTCAACGTACCACGCTCAGCGAGCATATCGGGCAAATCGTCATTCTCGTGGCGCCGGTTGCGATCCAAGAATTCGGGCACAGGCCTGTCGAGCGCCTACAGCCTCAAAAGCAATCTGCCGGAGAGTGGAAAGGAGTCGCCGACTGTTGAGACACTTCCAATGACTGCTCATCCTACCAGCCGACCTACGAAGCGGGATGTGACCAGCGCAAGCTTCGCTGGGCCGAATGCGCATTACATGAGCTCGCTTGCTCGCCTGTTTGATGCAGCGCAGACCATTGGTGAGTCTTCCAAGCAGACGCATGCTGCGAGAATAGTAGCTAACACGAGACAGATCAAATCGCACGGCAAGTCGAGGACCCTGGACTTCGTCATGCGGACAAGACACAGGTCGGCCTTGAGCTGTGCACGCGTCATGCGGCCGAGTTCTTCGGCTTCTACATCTGCCGCTTCGTCCTTTCTGACGTCAGCATACTACTCGACAAGTTTATCAAGCGAAGCACTGAATGGGTCGTCAGCTGATCCCAACGCCACGCGGCTACATTGCTACATTATAGATATTCATTATGGGTGTTATAGTTGGGGAGACCTGATACGGGCTCTCCGGGAGAGCTGCGGTTGCGAGCTGGGCGGCGCATCATGCTTGTGTGGCTAGAAGAGAAGCGATTGCATTTAGCAAGAGTCATGGACGGGAACGCTGGAAGATGAAGATGAGAGCTGTAACGAACAAGAAGACGAAGTAAGAATTGATACCCAAGAGGAGATCAGCTCGTCTGGAAGGTCGACTTTCGTGTAATTGCATATTCTCAGACGCGCCTAAGCAGCTCCCCACACGCGTCTGGACCTCCAGAAGAATTTCGATGGAGCTCCCCAGAGGCCGAGAGCCGGGACACAGCACGTTACCGGAATGCAACGCCAGTGATTCGGTTCTCGATGTCTTGACGTTGAAGCGGATCTTCTATTTGTCTCTGTGGTACTTCAATCGGCTGGCGGCTTGATGTACAATCCCTCCAGGGCGAGCGCGCGCCTCGTGCGGCCCTACTTGTCGAGCTTCAGTAACGGCCTTTCGAGAGGTAGACAGACACAATGCGCCCACCATAGGCCAACCTTCGGGCGGGCTCAACCTTCCTTTCGACAGGAGCCTAGGACCAGAGATACTGTGCGGTCGTTCCATGCCAGCGGGCCCCCGCAACTGGCTGCTGCAAAGCACTACACACCGGATGCCGCCCGAGCAGAACTGGAAAGGCGCATTGCCGCAATCCCAATCGAACGATACCGAAACTTCTGCATTGTGGCACATATCGACCACGGAAAGAGTACACTCAGCGACAGATTGCTGGAGATTACAGGGACAATATCTAAGAATGCGGCCAACAAGCAGATTCTGGTATGGACAAGCCTAGCCCATCCCTGAGCCTTGAGATATGACGACTGACGATGACCTGTACAGGACAAGCTAGACGTTGAGCGCGAGCGCGGTATCACTGTCAAAGCCCAGACATGCACCATGCTCTACAACTACAAGGGCGAGGACTACCTCCTCCATCTCGTCGACACACCCGGCCACGTCGACTTCCGCGCCGAGGTGACCCGATCGTACGCCAGCTGTGGTGGCGCCCTCCTCCTCGCCGATGCCAGCCAGGGCGTTCAGGCCCAGACGGTGTCGAACTTCCACCTCGCTTTTGCGCAGGATCTCGCTCTGATCCCAGTCATCAACAAGATCGATATGCCTTCGGCTGATGTCCCCCGTGTTCTGGAGCAGATGGAAACGTCCTTCGAGCTCAAGCCGGAGGACGCTGTGCTTGTGTCTGCAAAGACGGGGAAAAACGTTGCTAGCATCCTTCCCGCTGTGGTGGAGAAGATCCCGGCGCCCAAGGGAGACACGAGCAAGCCGTTGCGCCTGCTGCTGGTGGACTCGTGGTACGACAACTTCCGTGGCGTCGTGCTGTTGGTCCGGGTGTTCGACGGCCAGGTCAAGGCCGGAGACAACCTCGTGTCCATGGGAACAGGGCAGCGGTATACTGTGGGAGAGGTCGGTATCCAGTACCCCCTCGCCACGCCACAGAGCGTTCTGCGCGCTGGTCAGGTCGGCTACATCCACTTCAACCCCGGCATGAAGCGCATCCAGGACGCCAAGCTCGGCGACACATTCACCACGGTCGGCATGGAGGACACCGTTGAGATGTACCCTGGATTCGAGGAGCCGAAGCCCATGGTCTTCGTTGCCGCATTCCCTGTCGACCAGAGCGACTACACCAAACTGGCCGACAGCATCGGCCAACTCGCCCTCAACGACCGTAGCGTGACGATGCAGAAGGACCATTCTGAGGCGCTCGGTGCTGGCTGGCGCCTCGGTTTCCTCGGTAGTCTGCACTGCTCTGTGTTCGAAGACCGCCTGCGACAAGAGCATGGCGGTAGCATCATCATCACGGACCCTACCGTACCCGCAAAGATACAGTGGAGGGACGGCACGGAGTCGATATTCCAGAACCCTGCCGAATTCCCTACCCCAGAGGACGCTCGCATGAGAGGAGCCAAGACGTCCGAGATGTTCGTCAAGGCCACCATGACGCTCCCAGAGGAGTACCTCGGTAGAGTTATTGAACTTTGCGAAAGTGTACGGGGCGAGCAACAGAGCTTGGAGTTCTTCCACACCACGCAGGTTATCCTCGTCTACAACATTCCAGCCTCTGCCCTTGTCGATGACCTCTTCGGCAAGTTGAAGGGCGTGACCAAGGGTTATGCTACTCTTGATTATGAGGATGCCGGTTGGCGCGAGAGCCACCTTACGAAGCTTCAGCTGCTCGTCAACAAGGCCCCTGTGGACGCCATTGCCAAGGTGGTGCACACATCGCAAGCGGAACGGTTGGGCCGGCAATGGGTCACCAAGTTCAAAGAGCATGTTGACCGACAAATGTTCGGTATGTGGATCCATCTTCTGTCTACATGGGCGAGTCTAACCTTTCATCTAGAAATCGTCATCCAAGCAGCTGCCGGGAAACGCATCGTGGCCCGCGAGACCCTGAAGCCCTTCCGGAAGGATGTCTTGGCCAAGTTGCACGCCAGTGATATATCGCGGCGTCGCAAGCTGCTCGAGAAGCAGAAAGCGGGAAGGAAGCGCCTGCGTGCCGTTGGCAACGTCGTCATTGACCAGTCGGCCTTCCAGAGCTTCCTGGCGAAGTGATGACCTCCCTTACCCAACGCGCTTACTCACTCGGCGGCGTCTTCTTGTCTTCCTCGGGCAATTCGTTTCCGAGCGGCACGGTTGTTGTCCGCGACCAGCCGAGGCCGCCACTGAGAGTAGATTCCCACTGCCTGAGACCCGACGGGTCGCCCGATGCCGCGCTCGGCTCCAAATCGAACAACCTGTAGTCGGCATTGTGCCACCAGCATCCAGTGAGTCCGACGCGCAGGAAACCAGAATGCGAAACGACAAAGACGTACTTCTCCGGGCGCGAATACAGGCTCTCGATGGCGGACTGGCCTCGGGCCAGAATTGCCTGTTTGGTGTAGGCGTACTTGGACCCTGCGGAAGATGTCTTGTCCGGGTACACAGGATCGACTTTGCTGAAGTCGACGGTGGGGAATTCTTTCTGGAGGGCATCGACGGACGAACCCGTGTCACAAGGCTTGTCCGAGTTCTCTGCGACCAGCGATCAACACCTGGGCTTGGTTTGACGAGGTGGGACTCTCACCTTGCCAGCGAGCATCAGCCTCCAGCGGAATACCCTTCTCGATGAGCCACCCAAGAGACAGCTGTGCCGTCTCTATGGTCCTTCTCATGGGGCTGACAACGATGGCTGCGTCGGTCACATCGTTGAAGCGATCCGCCAGGTTCTTCTCCAAATCAGCGCACTGGGACCTGCCGAGCTCGGAGAGTTCAGGGTCACTCAGGTGCCACTTCTGTGTTCCCCTGTCAGCTGCGAGACCCCTGGACCGTCATGGAAGGGAAGACATATGATCGACGTTGTGAAGCGCCTGGGCATGACGAATGAGGATGACGGTAGGCGGCATGTTGTATGCTAGGACGCGTCTGTCGAGGTGCGGAATGTACGATGACTGTATAACAAGCCAAGAAGATACCCAAACAAAAGCCTGCTTTTATAGATTGGCCATTCTATGGGGAGGCAGTGACGATACTCCCATGGTGCTCGATGACTCGGAAGTGGATTGGGTCTTATGGGCGGGTTACATGCATATATGAAGCTAGCCCGTCACTTGCTTGTAGCGACGCGTCGTAGTGGGCCAGGGAGCTACCCTGGCTCCTGCAGGATTGCCTGTGATACCCGGAGCTCGACGTCGCAACCAAGAATAACTACGTGCAATCTCAACTTCACGCAAATACGAATAGACGAGTGTCAGTCTTGCCAGTGAAATACTTCGCCCTGCCGTCTAATTGATTCTGTACGGCCACTGGAAACCGTGCAGCACCGCCCGGTGCGCCGCGCCGCAAAATGACGAGCGTAGACGAACTGTTCAAGGTACTTTCCTGCGTGACACGAATTTCCTGGACCACTCTGGACCTCCTCACTGACATGGCTCAAAGAGTGTCCCGAGCAAGCGGAAGCTTGACCCTCTCCGAGATCCCAGTATGATCGCCCCGCCGCCGTTTCACAGCCAGCCCGACTGACCAGCGAGCAGACGAGATCTACAAGTCCGCGAAACGAAACACAAACGGCAGCCGACACGCCCAGGTCGAAGACGGCAACGACGATGACACCGAGGCTGGTCCCGCGCCGCCAGGCCAGGAAGATGGAGAGGAGGGCGACTACGGCCCCGAGATGCCCCCCGACGACGAGGACGGCCGGTTCTTCGGCAGCGGCATGTCGAAGCAGCAGACGGAGGTGATGGACTTTGTCGACTCGCGCGACGGCGAGGAAGCACCGGCACCCGAGAAGATCGACGCGACATGGCTGCGCAAAACGGCGCTCGGTTTCGAGAAGACGATATCCAAGAACGGCGAGCTGCGGGCGCGGTACGAGAGCGAGCCGCAAAAGTTCATCGCGAGCGAGGCGGACCTCGACGCCTCCATCAAAGAGCTCTCCATCCTGTCCGACCATCCGGAGCTGTGGGGCGAGTTCGCGCGTCTCGGATGCGTCGGCAGCCTGGTCGGGCTGCTGGCGCACGAGAACACGGACATCGCCATCGACGCCGTCGAGATCATCGGCGAGCTGACGGACGACGACGTCGCGGCCGACGACGAGCAGTGGAACCCGCTCGTGGACGCCATGCTGGACGCGGACCTGCTCGGCCTGCTCGTGTCGAACCTCAACCGCCTGAACGAGGAGGACGAGGCGGACAGGGCCGGCGTCTACCACGCCCTGTCGGTCATTGAGAATGTGTTATCGCGCAAGTCCATCGCTGAGAAGGTCGGCCAGGATGAGGTCCTGCTCAAGTGGCTATTGGAGAGAGTGCAGCGTAAGGAGTCGGTTGTGTCTCAGAACAAGCAGTATTCGGCGGAGCTGCTGGCCATCATCGCGCAGACGTCGATCAAGACGCGGCTGAAGCTCGCAGAGCTGGATGCAGTCGATATCGCGCTTCAGCTCATTGCGAGCTATCGCAAGCGGGACCCTGAGAAGGGCGGCGAGGAGGAGGAGTACATGCAGGATCTATTCGAGCTCCTCACGAGCTTGAACGACGAGGCCGAGGGCAAGGCCAAGTTCGTCGAGGCCGAGGGCGTGGAGCTGTGTCTCATCATGCTGAAAGAGGGCAAGATGAGTAAGATGCCGGCGCTGCGGCTTCTCGACCACGCGCTGGGCGGCATTACGGGCGCAGACGTCTGCGTCAAGTTGGTTGAAGCCGGCGGGCTCAAGACGATATTCACAATGTTCATGAAGAGGCAGGACAGCCAGGCCGTCGAGCACTTGCTCGGCATCTTCGCGTCGCTGCTGCGGCTGCTACCCGCAGAGTCGGCCGAGCGCATCAGGACACTGGCCAAGTTCGTGGAGAAGGAGTACGAGAAGGCCGGCAAGCTCGTGGCGCTGCGGCGGGACTACGCCTCGAGGGTAGGCGTTGTCGAGGCACAGATTGAGGAGGAAAGGAAGGAGATGGACGACGAGGAACGCTCGGCCATGGCGGACGAGTGGTTCTCGCAGCGGCTGGAGGCCGGCTTGTTCAGCCTGCAGACGATCGACGTGGTGCTGGCGTGGCTGATCGCCGAGGACGGCGGCGCGCGCAGGAGGATACAGAAACTACTAGCGGAGCGGGATGAGGACTTTGGCGTGATCCGAGGGACGCTATCGGAACAGCTCGCGGGCCTGGACGAGGAGCGGCCGGAGAGCAAGGATGCGAAGGAGATGCTCATTGCGCTTCTTGACTGCCTACGGTAGCCTCGCCTTCGCAGAATCATGGAATTGTACAACACATGTCCAGCATCAGATGACGGCCACTGCCTGCTTCCGCGTGAGGAGAAATGATGAATACTTGCTAACTCAAAGGTGTCTGCGGTGCTGTCCTGGCATTATGTACACCGACCAGCCGACCTCCCACCGGGCCAGCACGCACTGTCTGGTCTCATGCCCCGTCTCTCCGTAACTCTACCTTGATAAAGACATGTGGTAGGGCGACGGCTTCAATCTTGTGTGGCACGCCTTTACGCGGCCGTGGGAGCGACGGGCTTGACGTCGAAGACGGCCTTCAGGAGGTCCTTGACGACCTTGTCCTGGCTCTTCTGGCCGGCGGCCTTGATCTCCTTGATCTTGATCTCGGCCTCCTTGTTCGCCTCGTCCTCGGCTTCCTTGTTTCCTTCGGAGTGCTGGGGAGACAGGGGGTCAGCTTTGGCGCACTCGCAA